>RCWM02000054.1:0-1321333 GCA_003667255.2 Euschistus heros
AAAAAAAAAAAAAAAAAAAAAAAAAAAAAAAAGAAGAAAAAATGGAAATTGCTTTAAATTACAGGAGAAAACTCCTAGTCCTTGGTAGCAATGACTGGTATCCTAGATTTCCGTATTGTGTTTAGAAAGGAAATCGCATCCAATATGGTTGGAATCGATTTAGAGGTTATAAAATTATTGTAATTACTAAAATATTTTAAAGGGCTCATAGGGCTAGTCATTGTTCTTTTCCAATGATTTTTTTTTTACTTAAAACTGTTGAGGTAAAACAATGTTTATTTATATAATTGAGTTGAGCAAAATTCAACTTTTTTAATAAGCTATAAAAACGTTGAAATCGGACAAACTGGTGGTAAATAGCACCTTAGAAATAAAACGCAAATTCATGCCCTCAAAATTTTGACATTCTCGAAACAGAGAGCAATTTATTTATTTTTTTGTTCCCCATGATAATTCAAACTTGAGGTTTTTTAATGTGTTATATCAAAATATGGCTTCTTTTTTTTCAATGAAAAACATCAGTAAAATTATATTTCTCATGATTTAAATAGATTTTCATTATTTCGTTTTAAGCAAAAAAGACAAGGTAATTAAGTTAAGGATTCTAGTATACACAATTAAATAATTTCATTTTAATATGCCGACGTTTTGGCTTACTGTAAAAGCCTTCGTCAGGGCTATTAGACCAAAATTCATTTCATTTATTGATTATTTTTGTTTTATACATATTATTGCAATATATCTTGAATTTTTCCTTCTCGGGATCACTCTATCCGACATTCATCTTGATGGTCGGATAGTCTTGTTGTTAAAAGATTATTAAAAGAGGAAATTTCATATTTCAAATCCTTGTTGTAAAGAAGACTGATAGAAGTATTTAGCAAAATTACCAACAATAGTTTTCAATTCATGAGTTAATTAAAATAAAATTATTTGGATTAATTAACTCTGGATTTTCCCAGATAATAGCTACTAACAACTGCTGTTTTTAACCCAGTGAGATGTAAAATCTATTATTTTCTTCAGACTTAGGTTATTTTCCAAAGAGTCCGATGGTGGTTGTTTACTAGTTAGAAAAAAACAGTAAATTGACTCGTAATAGCCCAATTATAGGGTATCCATTACAGCAGGATCTTCTTCAACGGGGAGCATTCATACCACCGTAAAAGAGTAGAAAAAGACATTTTTCCCTCGTTTCAAAATAAGTACCTCTTCTAAGCTTAATTGTAGGATGGAGCAAAAAAAAAAAATATTCAAAAAAGTAATAACACCCTTTTACTCGTTCTTACAAGGGAACGTTTGGAGTTGTAACTCACAGATCTAAATGCCGATTTTTGTGTGGGTAGTAGGGACCTATAATAGTGCAAAACTAGAGTTATAGCCACCAATGAGCATTAGGAGCAAAAAAAATAAAATAAAATGTGAAAATCACGTTTTTTTTTTTTTTTTTTTTCTCTTTTTTTTTTTTTTTTTTTTTTTATTATTTCTTTATTTTTTATATAATTTTACAATTCACAATTTTAAATGCTGTACCAAAAATAAACCAGTCTCAAAATTAAATAAAATACTATTAAACGACTTAAGTATATACTGATATAATCATAATTTATAAAGAAAGAAAAATATACAAAAAAACTTTCAAAGAATAAAAAGAAAAATAACATCCTAGTAATAAAATAAACAAAATTGTAACTATACATTCTTAAATATCTATACATTTTTGTATACATACACACATACATACTCATACATACTTACATACACACACATCAAAATACATACACTCACACCTAATATATACATATGCAAACATATATACATAACATGCATAAACAAGTATATTTAAAATAACAATAAATATAATAGATTGGTATACTACATTAATAAATGTTTAGTTCTTTTATGTATATATCGTTTTGTACTATTTTTATCATAGTTACCAATATTTTTTATAAGTGGGTTTTTATTGTTTTTACACTTAACGAAAAATTGTTTACATATTTTCTCAATGATTTCGTTAATATAAGGTATACATAATTCTTTATGCATAGTTTTAATTTTAGTAAAGTATTCATACTTGCCAATAATTCTTAAACATTTATTTTGGAATATTTGTAATTTTCTGTAGTTAGTTTTTGACATAAAGCTGAATATAGGGCTTGCATACGTAATTATAGGTCTTAAGCAAGCTTTATCATTTTTTTTGTTTTCTCAGCTCTCAGCCAAGATAGAGAAATGATCCTTTCACGTGTAATTGCAGTTATGAATGCTATTAGATATAAAAATACTTCCGTTATGCTCAAAACACGACCCGGCTTCAGGCTGCTCAAAAAAGACAAAATTCCAATACAATCCGCTGTAAATCAGTGGGAACTTTTTTTCGTGAACAACTGACCTCAAATCTCGAATTAACGCACCATAAAACACTTACATGTAAAATTTTATCAAAATCAAAAAATATTGATTTTTTACCCCTTTCAAGGAGGTTAAAATTAAAGTTGAGATTTCATCAACAATTTCTATCGGCCATAACAACTGCTGCGTTCAACCTATTACAATAATATTAGCATCACTAGAATCGGCATACATTCTGCTTTTTATCCATGCGTATAACATGTGAATGAAAAAATCCAAGGTCAGTTATAACGAGATATTTCAATAAGGGGATATCCTGCGACCTCCGGATTTGAGCTAAACTATGCAGTTTTACGTCTTCGAGATGACCTTAAAATTTGGTCTTAATCGGTGGCGAAATATGTGAGATAGCGCTAATTATTTACATTTTTTCAGAAATTGACAGCAACAATTGATTTCAACAAAATATTGTTTCTACATGTTTTTTGAGATGAGGAATTTGAAAATAATATCAGTTTTTAGTTTAAAAATTTTCCTCACCTATATTATACAAATAAGACGTTTTAAATTGACATATTTTTATTTCAAATTGCATAGAAATCCTAAGATTGATGAATAATGAAATCTTAATATCAGGTTTTGGTTACAAAATATGTATATATTTTTTAAATGGTCCTATTTGAAATTTATCGGGTAAAAACTAAAAAAGTAATAGAAATAGATTATTTTAAAACGTCTCTTCTACGTTTTAATCCTACGGATTCTCAACAAGTCACCATTACTGACTGCACTGCCTTTTAATTAGATTTAAAATTTAAATCAGCTGATTGAAGCATATGGCCGTTGCGTAGTAATACAGCATCGGTAACCATAGTTAACTTCCTCGAAAATTTCTCCCAACCACGTATTAATTAAATAAATATTTTCAAATTAAAAAATTGACATTTTAAAAAGTAAATTATGTGGATAAAGTGTATAATATGATTGAATATAATATACTTGAATAATTCACAACTGTTTACAATGTCGTGGCGTTCTGTCAAATCAATAAGTGTACCAAATGATTTAAATAAGAAAAACAATAGTAACACTGGTGTTGGTATAATTTTAGGTGAACATATAGTTCGAAATCTGTTTGTACAGTTGCGTTTTTTTGGTAATAATAACGATTAAAATTCAATCAATAGTACTCTGTATTAGTTATGTATTTATTTGAATAAGTTATAACTTATCGGTTATTAATAGACATCACTATTTTAAGAGTGTTTATTTTCGACTATCGTGCATAGCAATAATTATAAAGCCCTCTCTAATTACATCTATTATTTTGACATTGCCCTATCACGTTGCGACATAAATATTTGCTCATGGGAATTTTTTTTTTTGTTTTTTGTATCGAATCTGCATCAAGGAAATAGCTTAGGACGTGATTCGAGAAACTAAATAAAAAACAACGTACAATTGTGTGTGGGAAATCCTTGAAAAACAAATAAGAATTCAAAGCATGAAGGTACAAAGACTGCTATTTACTTCATTAGACAATAATAAAATTGCTATCTTCGTTGTCTACATCGCCATTATACATTTGACACATGATTCAATATTTTACGTATCTTCAAGGAGAATCGTGGCAACCGCCGAAATCGTAATTTCAGCGTTTGGTGTATTCGTCCTTTTAGGGGTTTACGATTTGAGCGTGACGAGAAACATTTAAAGTTGCATTTGTTTTTTATTTATTTATAAATGCTAATTTCTACTAAAGGCAGTCATCGGGCAGTCTACCTGTGGCGAATCAATATTGTTAAGATTATATAAAATGTTTTGTGTAGGCTTGGATCTACCATTATACCTTGAGGAAACTATAAAATTGCCGTTTTATAAACAATAAAAAGAACTTGCTATTTATAGATGTTTTTCTCTTCAAGATCGTTGGACCATCATCACAGCACAACTCAACTACTACCTTTTGTATTGAGTTGTTCGGAAATTATTGTAGGTTTAGCTCTTAAAATAAAACAGTAAAATAAATAAATAGTAAACATTTGTATTAATCAAAATACGCTTTATTCCTCTTAGTACATATTTGCCAACGTGTTGGCCCCTCTGAAAAGAATTTAGAGTCCTTATTATTGACTGTATCTAATTTATATTTTGCTTTTGATGAATCTTCTTTTTATATCGTTAAAAAAGAGGCGCTGGTCCCTAGAATGATGGTAGTTTGGTAGGCTAGAGGTCTAAAGAGAAGAGCGGTTGAGGTTGAGACTTATTAAGTTCTGTAAACGTTTCTGCTGATTGTTGAGGAGTAAGTTCGTGAGGGACCAGTCTACAGGTCTTTTTCACCTTCCCCATGGAAAGAAGATGGCGACTAACAGTATCTTTCGACACACCACACTCCTTGGCAAGTTTGCGAGTACTTGTGGACGGATTTGACTCAACAGCTTCCTTCAGAACCTCATCAATATCCATTAATGGCCGCCCCGAGCCCTTCTTCCTTTCCAACGCCGTATCTCCACCTCTAAATTTTTCAAACCAACGCCGCGCAGTGCGCTCTTCAAGGACACCTTCCCCTTCATATTTATGACTTTTGAACTATGGAATTTGATAAAACGGTCATTTTTTTTGATACGCCATATTATATTGTTTTATCAGTGACATATGATGCATTAACAATTGTTCCGAGGACTTAGGTTTGGAAAGATTAAATGTATGGTATTGGATGGTCTTGCTGTCCCCCACAGTTCAAGTACATAGGTCCAAATAGCTTTTAAGATTGATTATTTTTTATATGACAACTGGAGAAGAATGTCTAACATTTGGAAGCAATCTTTGAACAAAATAAATATAGATGTTACAAACAATTCATCAATTGCTTATCATATTGCTTCTTCAATACTATAGTGCGTACCTCAAATGATACAGGAAACTGGTATTTCCAATTTTAACGGTGAACATTTCCTGAATCAAAAGGCTTAAATAGCGGTGAATTGAACCTACGACGATCAGAGATTTTACGATCATGAGCAGAACAGTAAATAATTGCGTATTTGTATTGAAGCATTTTATTGCTGTTCCTGCCACGGTCTGATGAGCCAATACGTTACCGTGGCCCGAGCCGACAAAGGGAACACGACGATTACTTCGTTCGTAATAAATCGATGTAGGCAGGTTAATAAAATCGATATTAGTAATAAATGAATATCGTTAAATTTAAGAGGTAATTTGCTCATGAAACGTCAATATATAGTTATTAATAATTCACACACACACACACACATATACATGTGTATGTGTATATTTTTCTTGTATACTAAACACTTCTGTATTATTTTGAATAAAGGTCCTAAAATTATTATGATTAATGTTGATACCTACAATGAGGGTTAATAAATCTTCTATTGGATTTTTTTTTTTTAATTCGAATACTACTGTTAAGCATTCATCATCATAACTAAAACCTAGAGATGTGTCGATTCCAAATATCGATTTTCGGTTCCACTGATTCTTGTGAAAAGAATCGATTTTATAATCTTCATTTTATAATTATAATTTTTTATCATTAGGAAAAAGAATTGATGTACAATAATTATATAATTAGATATCACAAACCTATCGTTAAAAACAGTGCTATCGATCGGTAACGATCGGTCGATTTTGGATCATTGATTCTCAATAGTGATTCTATTCTCAACAATCAGAGAAATCGAGAATTGACACTTCCCTGAGAATAATAATTTTTTTATTTTATAATTTAGCAATATTTGAATAATAATTCATTTACATTTTTTTTTTCTATTTATTGATATTTACAACTGTACAAAATATTATACAACAAGTAAATTTGTTGACAGTGAATACAATGGCATGTAAATAAGTTGTAAAGAACTACTCACTAGTAGCACTTCAGACGCCTAGGAGGATTATCAGGGATGGAGGAGGAAGCAAGTTGGGAGACTATTGGATTGGTGTGGTTATGGAGCTGACTATGGAAGGATAGGTATCTGGTTTGGGCTAAATCAGAAACATATGGAACATTAAGATCTTTATGGATAAGTTTATTGGTCACATAGTAAGGAGCATTGAGGATTTTTCGAAGGATTTTGGATTGTAAGAATTGGATACGAGATGAAATGGATGGTTTAGTAGAGCCCCAAAGCTGAACTCCGTAGGTCCAAATAGGTCTAATCACTGCCATGTAAGTGAGTCTTTTGTTGGGAGCTTTGAACGTTTGTCTAGTAAATGTTCAAGTAGTCTGTAACGACGGGCCATTTACATATTAAAGTGGAAATATTTCTAGTGGATCTAAGGGGCGATACACACTCGAGAAACCGGTCTCTAGAAACATGGAAACGTAGTTGCTTGAAACTGAAAGATAGGATTAACGTAGTTCGGTGCACACAGCGTTTCTAGAAACCCGGTTTTTAAAACCGTATTTTGTATGCATCAATCTACGTTAATCCTATCTTTCAGTTTCAAGCAACTTCGTTTCCATGTTTCTTGAAACGAGGTTCTAAAAACCAGTTTCTCCACCGCGCCTAAAATTCCATCAATATGTGTTTAGCCTATAAAAGTATCTTAATTTATTTTTTTTTCATTGTTTTGTGACTAGATTAGTTCTAATATTGATAGGTAATATGCAATGCAGGATGCAACATGTTACAGTATTTATATACAGTTAGTGACAGTCATATTTATACAACATGCTATACATGGTACAGATAATATATATAAGTATATAGTATACATATAAACTGTAGTTAAAAAACAATAAATATGTAGCGCACAGTGCAGTTTGAAAATTGACCGATAGGTGGCGATCACCATTCAGAAGAGGTTACTAAGATAAGGTGTTATATAGATCTAAAAATTAAAATATTCGATACTTAGGTATAGTCTTCAAAACTTACATGGAAATTCCATATCGATAACATAATATCAAAAATAACAAAAAAAGAAAATATTATCAAAACTCTTTCAGGCCTGAACTTTGGCTGCAATAAAAACTCACTCCTAAGAATTTATCGGTGCCTAATTAGACACGTTTTAGATTTCGGATGCGAAGTATATGGTGATGCAGCTAAACATATCCTCTAGAAACTAGACTCCATTCACCACAAAATGATACGTAGAACAACAGGAGCGTTCAGAACCAGTCCCATATCAAGCGTGCTGTGTGATATCTATTAAAGATGTAGAGCTCCGCAGGCACTACTTGCTATTAAAATTCTTAGGTCGCCTTAAGTCGAACAAAGATTTTTTCGAATTAAGTAGATATGAAATACCTCCCCGAATTTCTGATTATCCACTCCTATCAGACCTATTCCAGATTCCAAATATCTACTTAGCTCATCCCTATTCTATGCCTCATGGAAAACAATCAATGCCTCCTTCGACTTCTCACTTTTCTCGTACAAAAAAATTACTTATCCGCAAGATTTTATACAAAAACTTTTTCTTGAGTCCAAATCAAAATATAAAGATTTCCTTTTTGTTTATACTGATACCTCCAAGGAAAACGGTTGCAATAAAAAACAATCCCACCTATTCAGAAAAAGAACAACACTCAGGGCGAAATCAGGATTTCCTTCCAGATGTAACAGAACCAACAGAAGAACCGAAGATAAGTTTTTCAGATAAGATGTTATTATCTTCTGAGTTGAAGGAAATGTCAGTCCACCCAGTTCAACATGAAGGAAGAAAACAAGGTAAAGCAGACAAACAAACACAAACAAACACAAATCCCTGAAACACCTCTCACTCCACAAAACCACACATTATACGATCAACTCTTGCCCTTAAAAGGAATCATAGACAAAGATAAAGAAAGCCACATTCTAAATTTTTACCAATTGCACAGCTTTCTAGATGACTCTAAAACTAGCTAAAGACCCCGTAAGTGCCTGGTGAATTCTGCAACAGAGTTTGCAAGTAAAACTTTAAAAATTGATAATAACTAATCATTTTTTTATTGCTTGGTAGGCTTAATTCAATTAAATTATATATCTGAAAAAATGTATATAAGTTTATGGTTGTTGAAATGACGTGTGATTTTAATGAAGTTTAAAACCGGAAACCAACTCTAATTAAAAATTGTTAAATTATATTTTTACGTGAACTTCAACCACCTAATCTGTACAATGGTACCAAGTTAAAAATTACTACTATGCGTGGAAATATTGAGGAAATAATGCATTGTTAGATACTTCAATTTAGATTTTAAAAACTTTATCTAATATTTTTATCGATAAAGATATATAACTTGAATTATTAGTTAAAATTATATAAGTTTTTTACTTATAAGAGCGAGCGAAGTCGCGACGGGGAATGCTAGAATCCTATATAAAACAGAAGAAGGTTACAGATTTCGGAATAAACAAGAGAACGAACACATACCTAACTGAGTACACGACATGAAGAAACAACAATTATCAATCCCCATTACAATAGGGCGTATAAAAAAAAATGACCGTTGTATCAAATTCCAGAGTTCAAAAGTCTGTAAATATCTTATTGCTGTTAATTATTTACCAATACTTAATAATCCCTTTAGAGCATTCACTGAGCTTGTTTCTAACACTGGACCTCTTGAAAAAAAAGCCTAATTTCAATTATTAATTTCAAAGAAGTAACATAACAGTGTCCTCCGAAATTCTCGTAATTTAATACATTTCTGGAAAAAAAATTTCACAGCCGCTGAAGCAACTCGTGAAATTATTAAATATGAAGGGGAAGGTGTCCTTGAAGAGCGCACTGCGCGGCGTTGGTTTGAAAAATTTAGAGGTGGAGATACGACGTTGGAAAGGCAGAAGGGCTCCGGGCGGCCATTAATGGATATTGATGAGGTTCTGAAGGAAGCTGTTGAGTCAAATCCGTCCACAAATACTCGCGAACTTGCCAGGGAGTGTGGTGTGTCGAAATATACTGTTAGTTATCATCTTCTCCCCATGGGGAAGGTGAAAAAGACCTGTAGACTGGTCCCTCACGAACTTACTCCTCAACAATTTTACAAAAGTTTATGGGTTTGAACTCCTGCCTCATCCACCATATAGTCCAGACCTCTCACCTTCGGATTACTACTTGTTTCGATCCATGGCCCATTTTCTTCAAGGGAAAAAATTTGATAATTTGCGGAAGTTGAAAATGCTGTCCAAGAGTTCTTTGACAGCCATCCCAAGGAATGGTATCAGCGTGGCATCGAGCAATTGGCAAACAGGTGGGTAATAACGGTAGATAACAATGGACTATACTTTGCGTGTTAATTGTATTTTATACCAAAGAAATATAATACAAATATTTGTTTCAAAAACGGTCATTTTAAAAAAAAAAAAAAAAAATTTGTATACACCCCATTATCTTTTAGTTCATATATAACGTTAAATATATGTTTATAGAAAAGAAAAATGTGCAATGAATAGAGACGTAGTGCAATCCTGTATACATGTTACTAACATGATGATTGTAAAATAAAGTATTCAATAGGAAACCTTTTTTTGAATTTAAAACAAAAATAAAAGAATAGCGATACCCCCAGCCAATTACCTTATCGGGAACCGGATCTTACAAAAAGAGAATTGTGCTACTTCTAGCGTGGCTCGTTATACAACTATCGCTGATTTGAATGTTCACGCCCTGCCTCCGCCTCTGAGAAAACGAATTATAAAATGGGAATTTCGAGAAACCTTGAACTCCGGGTTAGCAGCGGCTATTTTTTCTAGAATCTCATATTTTCTGAGTAGTATTCTCGTGTACACTATATACGAGTGACTACTCGAAAGATATTGCGTGATCCGAGAAGTACATGTGGGTGAAGGATGAATCAAAGCTGGTACAATCACCTCTTTATGGTAAGTACGTGAGCAGTGTACGTAAAGATATTATGATAATATTATATGTCAGAGTATTATAGGGATCATATTCCTCCGTTAACTATAGGTCATAGCCCCAACCAGACGGACAAGCCATGATAACCTGCCCTCATACAAAACCAATGGTGTTATGAAGTCCTTGAAACGGGTTAACCTCAATGTGTCAAACTAGATTATCTACTTGATGTAAGCATGATAGCACAGAATGATCAATTAGGATTGATGCATTATTTGCCAATTCTATTCATCATCTTTTCTAAAAACATAGGTACTTTGCTATTACTCGTATATGTATTAAATTATTTTTTTCATCAAACTTATTGAAATTTATAACTGTACAAGTATACATTAAATAAAAGTGTTTAAAAAGTTTACAATAACATATCAAAACTTGAAAAGAACTAGGGTAAATGCTCCAGTGCTCGACATCTTCAGCTCAAAACTTTACATTTTTACTTATATTGATGATTAATTCTGAAATCTTAGCTTGCAGTTTTGTTTTTCCTGGCCACAATTTTTTCAGGACCCTCTGGTAATTTTTTTAAAGCTAAAAATTAAACATTTATAACTTAAAAAAACCCACAAAATCGAAAACTCCTTTTTGCTTCAGTAGTCGACACTGTCGAAAATCCAATGACTCAGTAGCTGACATGGGTGCTTGGAACTCAAAAAGGTGTTAAAAAACAATAAAAAAATCTGTTTATTTATCTATAAAATATATATTAGAAAATAGCCTCACAATAACACATTTAACAAACAAGCAATTAAATTGTTTATTTGAATAATCTACAGTGACTAGTCCAGGAAACTGATATCTGGTATTCAGGGGGTACTTCCAAAAATCAGTGGTGAAAAAACTTCTTCCATAATTTGGTTTTTGTTGGTAATCCTTAATTTTGTGTCCCCTTTCATAAAAACATTATGCATTTCCTCCTTAATTATGGACACTTGTTTTTGTGCCTAGGGTACTACGTAGGCTATTTGAGGTTCTTGTAAGTTTGACAGTGGCTTTCCTAGTATAACTTCAAAAATAGGTTTTTCAATTATATCACCACCTGTAGATGGCATGTCGATTATGTTGGTTTCGTTTCTTTGTTGTTCCATATTTTGAAAACACACCAATGGTGATAAAATATCGTGCTTTGAAATAATTTCCTCAACCAAGCAAATCAGTATCGGAGCTCTTTCCTGATGGTACCCACTTTTCTTCCGATGATGAAGACTATAATTTTCTTCATGGCTTCCTTTCTTCTTGTTCTGATCTTCTTGTCTATTTCTTTCCTTTTTTTCATTTCTTCCTTCTCTTTCTTTTTTCGACCTCTTTCTGCTGCCTTTTTCTTTCTCATTTCTTTCATATAATTTTTCTTCTTCTGCTTGTTCTTGGAGTTTTCTCTCCATGATTCAGAAAGTACGAATCGAGGGTAAGTTTCTCCCTGAGACTTTTTTTGCGGAGGTTCTGAGCAACACAACTTGAACTTGAAAGGGCTTGGTAAGTAACACTGTGTCGAGGTAGATGATTGAGGATCCAATGGACAAAAAGCTGGCTCTCAGGAAAAAGGCTGCGTACTCTCAGGAGTATGTTGAGAAACAATTGGATTCCTCCTAAAAAATGCTTCAATCCATGGTCGTCTTGGTCGACCATTCTTAAAAACGGTCTCTCTTTGTAATTCTTTTAGTAAATGCTCTACGCTATCAACAACTTGAATATTTGTAACGGGAAACCCAACTTATGCCATATGTTGAATCCAGGCTACCAGATTCTTCTCTTGATTTGGGAGAAGTATCGAAGGCGGTCTCATGTTTCTCTCTAAAGGAACCATTCCTCTCACCTCCAATTAATATAGTTCTTGGAACCCCATGAAGTTTTGCTGCAGTGGCAACAGCGATTTTCCTTTTCACATTATCTACAGCTTTTACCATCTTCTCAGGATTATATTTAAGAATATTTCTCCTTCCCAACTTTCTTTGACTACCCAGAAATTGAAATATTACAGGTGTTTTAGAAGTCGACATCAACTGTGTCAATATTTGACACCCCTGTCGACTACTGAAAATAGCTTCCGCACTTTAAAAAAAAGATCGTTGAAAATGTTTAAAATTTTTTATTGTATCTAATAACCAAATTTTAAGCCATGAAAGAAAAAAATAGAATGAACCAGTTGTCGACAGGGGTGTCAACCACTGAAAAAGTGAGGAGAAATATGCTCTAGCAGTCGACACCCTCTCACATTATAAAAAATTGAAAAATAAAACATCAAAAACTACAAATAAGGAGGAAAATAACCTAGCATTAATTAAAAAACTAAAAATACGTGAATTATAATCAGTATTGGCAATAGAAATCAAATTTATTCTACCCACTCTTAGCAGTAGTAAGTTGTGTTGCTACCACTTTGACAAATGACCAAAGGTGCTAAGTCAACAATACAAACTTGTAAGTAATTCCCACCAAAATCTCCATTGTTACTTCCGCTTCTGATTCAAAAGGTAATGAATTTTCGGGCAATAGTAAAACTGATAAGAAAAAATTACCTCGAAGCTTATTATCTGGTTCTAAAATTCGACCTACTAGTACAGTGTCGACCACTGGAGCATTTACCCTACTCATCAGTAGCACTTCAATAAAAAATCTACACAAGAAGATCTCTTTACAAAGTTGGAGGCGTTTACTATAGTTACCGATGATGTATTACTACACAGCTGCCATATGTTTAAATCAGCTGATTGTAATTAATGAGTTTAGCTATTACATTTTTACCAGTTAATTTACATACATTCTGCGAATATCCAGAGCCATAGATTGTTTTATTTTTTTATGATAATAGGTAGAAATTTATTTATTTTTAATTTATCATATCAGCCATGGATCAACTTGGAGGCCCGGTGACATACACAATGCGTACCAGCGCTAAAATAGTTCGTTTAATAAAAAGAAAAAATATATATTTCTTATTTATATTTACAACTATATACAATATATACATCAAGTAAATGTGTTAATATTGATTACAAAGCATGTTAATAACTCGTAAGAACTATTCATCAGTAGAATTTCCATAAAAGCTTCACACTAGAAGGTAAAGGTCACTAAGCCCTCTTATTTTTAGAAACCCTGGAAGATTATTGAGAAAGCAGTGGGATGTGGGAAATGAGTGGTTAAGGAGTTAACTATGAAAGCATATGTATCTGGTTTGGGCTAAATCAGCAACATAAGGAACATTAAGATCTTTATGGATAAATTTATTGGTGACAAAGTATGGAGCATTGAGGATTTTTTGAAGGATTTTGGATTGTAAGGATTGGATACGAGATGAATTGGATGGTTTGGTGGGTTCCCATAACTCTATACCGCAAGTCCAAATAGGTCCAATCACAGTCATGTAAATGAGTTTTTATAATGTAAGAAAAAAAATCCTCTTCTTAGGAGGGAAAATTAATAGGACTTCTGATATATATATATCAGGACCCAGAGGAACTGAATATAAAGATAGGTGTAAAGGACAGGTTGATGGTTTAAAATCTTTCCCTATGTCTGGTTGGCTTTTCCATTCGTATTGGATACAAATTTAATATGGGGCTATTTGTCTGTTCAATTACATGAAATTCTGTATTAGTTTTGAACGATTTTATTATTTTAAATTATAATGAATAATCTAGGAACCAATGGAAAATTTACTCAACGGACGAACTAACCTAAACCGATAGTTTTTATCGGTACATCTAGGTTCGTAAATACTGGCCGGTGAATCGGGCGTAATTCTGTTTCAAAAATATACTTACATACATGCCATTTAACTTAAAATAAACTTTTAGTTGAATTTTTTTTTTTTCAATTCCCTTTTGGCAGAAACAAAATTCAACTCTTCCCTTATTAGAATGAATCTCTTCGGCTATGTCTTTCTTCAAAAGAACAATATCAAGCATACTTGGAAATGATAGACCACACTGGCCACACCAACGCTCTAAAAAAATCATGAATCAAACAAAAAAACAAAACAAAAAACCTCGAACCATTTAAATTCAAAACCCTCTTTTCTCGCTTTCTTATTAAACAAAATTTTAGGTTAAAAAACAAAACAAATGTTGTTTATAGTTATGAAACGCACTATACATAAGAACTTGTAGGTTAAAACTTGAAATAAATGGAAATTGCGGAAACAATAAAGAGATTCATTAGAACTCCATCTTCTGTATTCCATGATAGGTTACTGTTTTTCAGATCTGCCAGGATCTGACGATTTTTTGAGGCCGAAGGACATCCATGGCCACTCTCCTGCCAAAATTAGAATTAGTTTTTGTCTTTAGGGATGCTGTTTTAAGATGATGGAAGGACATCTTTGGGCCACACACACACACACACACACACACACATATATATATATATATATATATATATATATATATATATATATATTATATTTTCGTCCTTAAGAATTCTATTTATATTTTTATATTTTTTTAAGATTAAACGATTTTATTAGTTTTTCGTCCTTAATAATGGGATAATATTTTTAATTATTCCAGGATTTAACTATTTATATTTTTATATTTTTTTTAAGCTATCCAAAGTATATTCCGCCATTATTGTCCTTAAGGATAATATTTTTAAATATTAGAATATTTATCGGAAGGATATTCCGCCATTGTTGTCTTCGTAATATTCCTCAAAGTATATATCTATTCGAATAACAGACATATATAACAGTTGCACTGAAATAACCATAACCATCATTGAATAAAGACAATTATACAAACAGTTTTATTAATAAATCTAAATCGAAAATATGGTGGTTATTTAATATTTAAAGAATTTAAATATTTAATAGTTCATAAACAAACATTCTATCAATATAAACCTTAATTGTAATGATATCTAATTTAAAGGTTATCCTAATTACAATTATTTGAATATCTATGTCTAATTAATTCACTTAATTGCCCATAAAACTGTTTTATTTAACATACTTAAACAGATGAAGATATACAGAAGGAGAGAGGGCACAAACATACTCCAGTGTCATTTCTCTTTCCACTCTTACAATAGCGTTTTTTGTTCAAACACTAACTATTTATTGCATTAAATCACTGGTATCTATTTTTTTTCTTCACACCTGATTTTTACTCTTTTCTAACAAAACACTCTTTCTCCCATATGATCAAGCGCATGCGCCGGTATCACGTCTGTCATTATACATTGCACATACTCTCCCTTTAAAAAAATAGTAAAATAGAACTTCAATTTGTTCTATATATCACTAGTTTTACAGACTTGCTACTGCTATGCCTTCAATGCTACAAATAAGAGTTTTTATTCATTTAATTATTTTTTATCCTAATAAAAGTAGCAATGAAAGTTACAGCTGACGAATGGAAGATATATCTGATGACGAATTTACACGTGACTAAGTGTAGAAACTACATATTTATTTCTAAAGACAGAATCCGCGTTCCTCGATCGCCGATGATGGCGGTGAATCACACTTTACTGTTAGCTGAAGACTTGATAGGCAATACATTATACAGTTTCTCTAATCTGAGTCAGGCTGCGGATCTCTATAGTTACGATATAGAAAACTCCGTTGTATTAATATCATCATCGTATCCTTTGTTTGATTCACCGTAACAGATATAATAAAAATACATTAGAACCGTACCTTAAATGGTTTGATCACCATCGATAACCTGCTTGGTAATAAATAAAAAATTTATAAAAAAAACTACAACTACAGCCCATTGGCTACATTAAAAATCAAAACAAATCTGAACCTGTTAACGTTCAGGCCTTGACAAATCTGAACAAATTAACGTTAAACGCAGCTAAAACTCAAGCTATTGCCATAGGATCCCTTCTTCGTTCGAATTCCAACTTTCCCACATTATTCCTGAATGGTCATCCAATAACCTTCCACTCATCTGTTAAAAATTTAGACTGAACCTTTGATCAAACCCTCTCCTGGAAATCCCATATTGCCCAAATTTCCCGAAGGTCAATCGGTATCCTAAAACTATTTCACCGCTCACATCATCTTCTTCTCTTAGCCACACGTAAATTTTTAGAATCCTCTTTTATCTTCCCCCAATTTGACTATGGTTGCGTGATGTATGGCGGGCTCTCGACGGTTCTCGACGACAGGTTAAAACGCATCATTAATTGTTTCATAAGGTTTGTCTTCGGAACCTTGAGACGTCCCCATGTTTCGCATCCCTACACCGAGTTAAATTGGCTCTTCCCCTCCTTCCGCAGAAAATATTTCCTTGGCACCTACCTTTTCCAAGTTATCAACACACGTCACCCTCCCTTCATTTACAGTATCCTGCAATTCAAGTCCTCAATTAAATCACTGCATTCATGATCTCGTCTTTCCGATCTCTACACTCCATCACACAGAAGTAATGCATTCCAACGGTCCTTGTCCGATCCTCTATTCTCTGGAATTCCAGCCCTCCCTGCATTCGCAATGCTTCTTCCCTCGGAACATTTAAAACACTCCTCTTTCACCATCTTCTTTCTCTTCAACCTGACAATCTCTTATGATATGGATGTTTCACAATGCAAGCAATCGAATAATGTAATCATAAAGTATGTCAGACATGAAACATCAGCACACATTTAAAGTTTTATTATTTCAATTCTTTTAAAGATGATGTTTTTCTTTATAATTCTTATTTTTTGTCAACTTTTTTCTTTGCAATTGTGTTTATAATATTAACGCCTATTTGTTTGTAATCCTTTTTTCTTTCTCTTTTTTCTATTTACAGTTTTTTCTTTTATTCTATTTTTTTTTTCTGTTGGAATGTTTTTTTTTTTACGGACTCAAATGAGGCCAAATCTTGTAACTGTCATACGTGACAGTTACAATTCCACTATTCGGTTACTCTAAGTCACTGGTTACTAGAGGTGAAGGGCCATGGGGATTGGTTGGGCAAGAACTGTCAGCGGTTAACAGTTTGGGCGGGACTGCTCTGGTATTCCAAGCCAGTGACCGAGCTGGGCCTTGTACCTCAGCGGCTAGTGCTAATTCTATCCATCGCAAGGAGACCTTGTGCCTCATTGGTGAAAGGGATTCTCTTCACTGGTTCGATATGAGAAGAAAGTATCGATACTAGATCAATGTCAGTCTGGAATCGTCGAGTGTTTATAGCTCATGTGCCGTATTTGTATATCAATTTATTTAAATCGATTAATCTAATCAGACAGTCTTAACTCGCTTGTTATCTTATTTTATTGTTTTAATTTAGGTTGTTATTTTGTTCATTGAAATTTAAAAAAAGTCATTCATTATTTTTATTTGCAAATCAGCAGTTGTGAGTTTATACACATTAGAGAAAGTATTATATATATTTTTTATTTGGCCATTCAATATCAAATCATGAATGAAAAATAATTTTGGTCCATGACCTTGTAACTGATCAAAGCACATTACATTTTCTTTAATTTTGATATGAATAAATATTATAACTTAAACAAAAATAATTAAAATCTTATTTATGTATTTTTTTTTATTATTTTTTTTTTTTTTTAAAGACTAAAACGACATGAAACTGCCCGTCGTTTCAGACTGCTTCAACATTTACTAGACAAACGTTCAAAGCTCCCAATTAATTACAAAAGACTAATATACATGACTGTGATTATACCTATTTGGACGTACGGAGTTGAGCTTTGGGGCTCCACTTAACCATCCGATTCATCTCGTATTCAATCCTTACAATCCAAAATCCTTCGAATAATCCTCAATGCTCCTTACTTTGTCAGCAATAAACTTATCCATAAAGATCTTAATGTTCCATATGTTGCTGATTAAGCCCACACCAGATACCTATCCTTTCATATTAAGCTCCATAACCACTCAAATCCGTTAGTTTCTCAACTTGCTTCCCACTCCATTCCTGATAATCCTCCGAGGCGTCTGAAACGAAGATGGCCTTGAGACCTTCTAGTGTAGAAGTTTTAATAAAGTGCTACTGAAAAATGTCATTTATGTTTAGTTTTGTTAAAGAAAACATAAAGTTGGTATTGTATTTTAAAATAATTTTTATTATTCAACCTTTACTAAAGAAATTTAGTATTTTTATTTCATTACAAGTTTATACTGATTTTCGTACCCTAATACACTATGAAAAGGAAATCAAGAAAAATATCAGTACAACTTCAGGCTTTTGTAGCATATTTGATTCCTGAAGAAATAAAGGAAACCCTATGTATAGGATATTTTTAAGAAGAAAAAATAAATTATTGTTAATCGTCTGAATTGTACTTAACTTATATATTACATGTTGTAAATGAAGAAATGCTATTTGGTTCGGTCTTTTAGCTCTCATATAGACTAACAATTTATTTTTTATTCAATAAATCGGAATCAAAAATCGATTTTTCAGTACCACAATTGGTATCGAGAATTTAACCAGCATTCAGATAGAAAAAATAAATTTGGTATCGAACTATTAGTTTCAG
The DNA here is from genome assembly GCA_003667255.2 of Euschistus heros. Taxonomy (NCBI): domain Eukaryota; kingdom Metazoa; phylum Arthropoda; class Insecta; order Hemiptera; family Pentatomidae; genus Euschistus; species Euschistus heros. Next base: position 18,673 of record RCWM02000054.1, read on the forward strand.
AGTTATAGTCAAAAGAGTGCCGGACAAACGTGTTTTGGCGGAGAAGTGCGACCCTTGTCAGAGTGCTGAAATGAGAGGTGTAGAGTGCATTAAATATGCACATCCTAGACCCTGAGGGAACGGCATTCCCCAGTTTACGGTGGGGGAAGAGAAGAAGATCCCATGTTTAGGTTTTTCGATTATATCTCGAAAACGGTGGATTATCTTAATATATATAAATTATATATATATTATAAGCCGCCTAGGGGCCGGCTAACACCTGAACTACTGAACCGATTTTAATCAAATTTACACACCGTGTGCAGTTTGATCCAACAAAAAAGATAGGATACCTTATATCTTAATTTATAGTCGCAATATTATTTGTATATTATCTGAAAGTCACAATTATCTGTTAGCTCTATACGATTCTAACATATGGCGGTATAAGGTTATACTATTATATAAAAGGACAAGCAATGTTTCGTTTGTGTTCACTAACCTCCAAAAACTACTGAACCAATCTCTACCAAATTTTGACTACATCATCTTTATAGGATGGTTTAGCAATAGTAAAATCTAATGATTTTCAACTAATTCTTTATTGAAAAATGAATAATAAGTGGATAACAGTGAAGTTCAAAAATGGTGGCAATTGCAATCTACATGAAAGGTTAAAATGTACAGTGTTACATAGAGGTGAACATTGATAATAAAAGAAAATATGTGGACAACAGTGAAGTTTTTAAAATTGACCGATAGGTGGAGAGGTTCTACGCGAGAGGTTACAAAAGAGCTTGAAATCGATGATAAAATTTACTTATTAAACTATAGAGAAAATTATTAAAAAAGATTTAAATATGGTGTGCGATATGTGGATCCCAGTGAAGCTTGAAAATCGAACGATTGTGTATAGCACCATCCCACAATAGAGTTAACAATGGTAAACTGAACCTATCTGTACCGACATCTAAATAAATAATTTTTATAATTCTAGGAAGGTTTTGCAATGGTAAAATTTACAATACTTAACTAAAATTTAAATGTACAATGTTGAGAGGCAGGACTGAGGTTTGCCACACTGTCATATACTTTTATAGTTCGAAATCAACATCCAACCAGATGAAATCAATAAAGTTATTTCTGCCGAATACAAATTATTACTAAATCAAAATGTCGATCCTTTACTTTTTTATATTGTGTGTAAAAATATGATCCACGGGCCTTCTGCCGTAAGCACTGATAATGCAGTTTATTTTCCGCAAAAGTTTCTTAGTCTTTATCCAACTTGATTACCAATTCATACATTAAAATTAAAAAATTTATGTCTAATGGTGCTTTTACGCAATCTTCAACCGCCTAATCAGTGCGATTATAACTAGATTAATAATTACTGCTATGCGTGAAAAAATCATTGAAGAAATAATGCTGAACCACATGCTAAAATACAAGAATCTTATCGATAAACAAATAAAACATTAATTTTTAGTTGAAATTAGCTTTACTTATGGAGGGCGGGCGAAGCCGCGACAGGGATGCTAGTAGAAAAATAAAAAACAAATGAAAATTGAAGCTAATTAAAGTTCCTATAAAATTGTATCTATACATATTTGTCCAACTCTCAACGGTTTTCGAGATATTGTAATTAAAAATCGATAATTATCGGAAATAAAAATTGTTACCTCACCTTTTGACAAACATTTCAAATGCCAGACACTTACATATGAAATTTAAGAAAATTTAATGCTCTACAACTTTGATTTTGACATTTTTTCTGAGAAACGATCGTGGAAGGCACTAGACGCAAATGTTTGTCTGTGCCCGCTTCTCCTTCTCCGCGCTATATCTCGAAAATGATTAATCCTAAAAAATATATAAATAAATAGAACTAAAATTATAGAGAATTTTATTATAAGTTTTGCAACCTTCTCGATTGACGTCCGAGGTATAGATATCGAGATATTTGAAAAAAAAAAAAAACTGAGTTTTGTGACCTTTAACTTTGAATATCTAATTATGCTAACGTGCTGATCGGTGACTTTTCACCCATTATTTAGCAGGCTAAAACAAAGATATGTGCAAAAATTCAGCTTCATTGCTTTCATTTCAAAACTTGACTGGGCTGCTATGTAGTTCTTAAGTAATATTTTACATTTAATTTTTTTTAATTTTCAGAATATATAATTGATCTATATTCGGGAAAAAAAAATGGCTACACTTTAGTATTTGTACTGATTTGAATTTGGAAGGCAGTGGGTAGCTCAGTGGGTAAGCCACTAGACTGTCTGGCGAAACGTCGTGAATCTGGAAATATTATAGGCTTTACTAACCAACATTTTTAATATTTCCAAAATTATATAATTGAATAATTTAATTGTTAGTGATGTAAATTATATAGATTACAAAAAACGTAATATATCGCAAATTGATTTATTATTTTGTTTTTTTTTTCAATAGTGAAATTATATAAAATATTGTAAATAGTTTTTAAAATTAAATTGTAGTGCAACGGAGTCTCTTTTTTGGTTTCTTTATTTTTACGTCAATAGATATTTCAAACAATTACTTTTTTTTTTTTTCGTTTACTTTAATTACTATACGGAACCTAATCATGCTGTTCCGAAAAAAAAAAAGATACATCGGCCAGGAATCGAACCTGGGTTGCTCTAGTCAATTGTGAATTGAGCGCTCTACCACTAAACTACCGATGCTTCGTTCTTATCAGGTTTCAGTTTCGTTGATAACAGGATTTTTGTATGAATGGTGATAATTCTAATAATGATTTGGAAAATTATATCTTGGGTAACGACATCGAACTATTGCTCCATCAAATTGGTCAAACCCGCTTTGTTCTTACAGATCGATTCTCATGTTCCGTTTCGAGTTTTAACTTTATCTATATTTTAGTGCTTTATGTATTTATTTTTTTCTTGTTTCATTTTCTCAAATGTACGAACAATTAGCAGAATTTAACTAAGTTTCAACATGGGTTTAGTGTCTTATATGTTGATGTTTTTTTATTTTCTCTTATTTTATGTGAGAAGTTTTCATTGTGATCTTCTGTAAATGGATGGTTTTTCCATCCATATTACTTATGGATATAATAAATGGAGTAAGACAGATTAACTGAATAAAACACTTCCAGCTTAAAAAAAAATGTGAGAAAGTTTATTAAAAGTTTCGGTTTTCTTCTTTTTCTCATTTCTACCTCCCTAATGTGAGAAAATATAGCAGAAGTCAATAACATTACTTTTAACGTGGATTGTATGTTTTATATGTTTGAATTTTGTTATTTAAACTTCCATAATACGAGAAAGTATATAAGAAGTTTGATATTCTCTATTTCCCTAATCTCAGAAAGTTCATCGAAAGTTAACAACATTGATTTAGTGTGATGGTAGAAAAATAATCAGTGATGCAGTCAAGTATAATTAAAACATCCAGGTTTTTAAATAAAAAACTTTATATTTGAAGTTTCGACGTTTCGACCTGCCTTCTTCAGGTTGATTGTTGTCTGGTTGAAGACTCCAACAATCCATCATCGTCATCAATCATTGTTGGGCAAGTCTTCAACCAGACAACAATCACCCTGAAGAAGACCTGCAAGGCAGGTCGAAACACCTGTACTCCAGAGATCAAGTTTTTTTTTTCTATTTGTTTTTCTCCAGTTGAATAGGTGAAGGTGTAACAGAAGTCATCATTAGTTCGAACTTGGACTTTATTTTTGGAGTTCGAGTGAACGGAGGAGGATAACCTACCCCCCTGGAAAAATAGCGACTAAAAGATTGAAATAAACTGGAAGTAGGTGACAGACGATAAAATGATATCGATCTTAAGATATCGATCAAGATTATACGTACTGTACCAGGTATGCAAGTTTAAAATGTCGTTTTAATTCCAATAGAATGCGCTCTTAGCCTATTGAAGGATTTGCTTATCTCTAAACGCTATTTTATTTGTTAGTCATTTGTTTACAAAAGTCAGTTGTTTTTAAGTCGTTTACGTGGACGTATCATACCTTTCTTTGGTGTTAAAAATGACTAATTTTAAGCCAAATAAAGAGCATTTGCGGCATGTCATGATTTTCTTATTTAATCAAAAGAAAAAGGCATCTGAATGTCATCGAATTCTTGTTGAAACTTATGGCGATGTTGCTCCAACCGTCAGGACATGTGAACGTTGGTTTCAAAGTTTCAAACGTGGTGATTTTGATGTTACTGATCAAAAACGAGAAAATCGACCAAAAAAGTTTGAGGACTTCGAATTACAATCTTTATTAGACGAAGACAATACCCAAACCCAACGAATGATGGCAGAACAGTTGAATGTCACTAGCAAGCCATTTCCGATCGCCTGAGAGCTATGGGAAAGATTCAAAAGGTTGGAAAATGGGTTCCCACATGAATTGGACGAACGACAGATGGAAAAACGAAAAACTGTGTGCGAAATGCTGCTTTTACGCCACGAAAGAAAGGGTTTTTTGCATCGAGTTGAAACTGGCGATGAAAAATGGATTTATTTTCAGAATCCCAAACGAAAAAAATCATGGGTAACGCCAGGACAACCATCCACATCGAGTGCAAGACCGGATCGTTTTGGGATGAAGACAATGCTGTGTGTGTGGTGGGATCAGAAGGGAGTAGTCTACTACGAGCTTCTCAAACCCGGCGAAACAGTCAATACCGAGCGCTACCGACAACAAATGATCAATTTGAGTCACGCATTGATCGAAAAACGCCCAGAATGGGCTCACAGGCACGCCAAAGTCATTCTTCAGCATGATAACGCTCCTGCACATTCAGCCAGATTGACTAAGGAAACGATTTCTTCGCTTGGTTGGGAACTCCTACCCCACCCGCCGTATTCACCTGACCTGGCGCCTTCTGATTATCACCTCTTCTCATCGATGGGACACTCATTGGCGGAGCAACACTTCAACAATTTCGAAAACGTACGAAAATGGCTCGATGAATGGATTTCAAATAAAGGTGAAGCATTCTTTTGGAATGGTATCCATATATTGCCCGAGAGATGGACAAAATGTGTAGAAAGCGAGGGTCAGTACTTTGAATAAAATATATTATACTTTTTTTTTAAGTTACTGTGTATATATTTTAAGAAATAAACGACATTTTAAACTTGCATACCTGGTATATTATATATACTACATTATATTATATTATATATATATAGAAGTCATAGTTTTCTATTTTAAATATAAGTTAAAATTATAATTATAATTTATAATAATAAATATAAATTTTTATATTATGTTATTTCAGTCGTTGATAGACACTGAGGTCGAGGGACCCTGATGGGACATAGCTTCTGTAAAGTGGGTGTCCTTAAACGATGCACAAAATTAAATAAATCATTATTAAATAGTTAATTAAATTATTTATATTAATTCTTATTGTAATATATTATTGCATAATTACTATCTTAGTGAACCATTATACATAGAAAAATATGTAACCAAATTGTTTTTATCTATTAAAATAGATATTAATAAGAAGAAAGTAAGCCTCTCTTCCCAACATATTTTGGTCTAGTCCGGGCCGGATTTTTTTTTTAAAAAATAATTATTTTGGTCCTCCGCATTGCCTTATTTTGCTTTGTTGGTGTCCTTGATTATTTTTTTTTTTTTGAAGTATAGTTCTTTGTATACCGCATATTATTATATCATGCCTCCTAAAAATGATCCAAAACTTAATCTCGAGCCTGAGTACCAGAGGTTGATGTCGAGGAATTAGCAGCCGACATAAAACATTCCCATAATATTGCTTTAGAGTTTCAGACCGATTATTCAAAAGAAAAAGATATTTCAAGCCCGCCTTTTACTTTTGGATAGTGAATTTGAAAAATTTCAATCACGATTTTTGGCTTTGAAAAAATTAAGCAAACAACTTTCCAAGAATTTCGATAGTTATCAAATCCTCAAGGAAACCACTTATTCACTTTATTATGAAAAATTATCTTTTGGTATTAAATCTAATCATGGCAGTGATGACAGTTACACCCCTAACCCTAATATTAATACTATAGAATAATTTCATTCTCTTAAATCTTCGTTAAAGGGTGCTAGCTTCTCAGGTTGTCGACGAAATCGCTATTTCATCTGATGGGTATGATTAAGGCTGGGAAGCGTTATTCAAACGCTATAATAATAAACACATTTAAGCAACTGATCATTTAATTAAAATTTTAAATTTCAAATTTGCTAAAATTAATTTAAAATCCTTAGAAGAATTTTCGTCAGTCTTGCTCGAGAGCGCGAAAACCTTTACCTTATAAATTTGCAGGTTTCATTCTGTGCAAATTAGGTCTCAGATTAGTCGATAATCGAACAAGAGAAAAGTTCGAAGCAGAACAAATTGATAAAACGGCTATCCCAGTTTTTAGAGATTTTGCCAAATTCATTCAACAACAATAAGTGCAATTTCAAACGAATTCCATTACTAGCCCAGCTGCAAATTTTGAAAATAAATTGTTTAGCCGCCCTAAATAGGTGTTATGTCGATGAGGGTTTCGGATCAATCGATAAAATGTCCCATTTGCTCAAAGGATCATAAAATTTTGGAGTGCTCACAAATTTCGTTCGCTTTCTCCTCGCCAAAGATACCATCAAATAAAATCGCTCAATCGTTGCATTAATTGTTGCTCAGCGGGACATGAGCTCGAGAGTGTACCTCAAAGGGATCTTGCCATTGTTGTAATGTTAAACATCACACGTTGTTACATTTTTCTGAATTTGGAACGCAAAGTAGGAAATCGATTTCACATTAAGTTAGTTCTAGACGACCAATAGCTTCCCAACAAGAGGTATAGAGTGGGACTATTTTCTGACTTCACAGCTTTGTTATGAGTAGTTAGAAGATAAATATACTGAAGATCCCATGTTTAGGTTTTTCGATTATATCTAAAAAAACGGTGGATTATAGAAAAATATGCTTCAAATAATAATTAAAGTTCCTATGAAATTGTATCTATACATATTTGTCCAACTCTCAATGGTTTTCGAGATTTACGTTATAAAAAATCGATAATTATCGAAAATAAAATTTGTTACTTCGCCTTTTGACAAATATTTGATTCAAGTGTCAGAAACGTACATATGAAATTAAAGAAAATTTAATGTTCTATAACTTTGCTCCTGACATTTTTTCTGAGAACATGGAAGGCCGTAGAAGCAAATGTTTGTCTGAACCGGTGCCCGCTTCTCCTTCGCGCTATATCTAGAAAATGATTAATCCTAAAAAATATATAAATAAATAAATAGACCCAAAATTATAGATAATTTTACTATCTATAAGTTTTGTAACTTTCCTCGATTGACGTCCGAAGTATAGAAATCGAGATATTTGAAAAAAACTGATTTTTCTGACCTTAGACCTTGAATATCTAATTATGCTAACACTGAGGTCGGTGACTTTTCACCTCTTATTTAGAAGGCCAAAACGAAGGTATAAGCAAAATTCAGCTTCATTGCTTTCATTTCAAAACTCTGACTTTGACTGGGCTACTATGAAGTTCTTCCACACAACTTAATAGCCAGATTTGTGTTTGTCAACTTTTTTTTTTTTTTTAATGTAGCGCTTTATCAATAGAAAAATTCATTTCAAAAACACATTTTTTGACAATAGATTTTTCTGTTTTTTTAATTAAAAAAATTGATTCTAGTTACTTATTTTACAAAACAATTTATGTTTTGCTACGATTCATTGAAAGAGATAACATGAAAAGTTAAAAAACCACAGCCTCTTAAATCGTAGTGACTAAATATACTTTGTTTTTTTAGATGCTTTCCAACAATAGACTAAAATAAGGAAAAGTTGAATACATCAAGGAAGTTACAGAATAAATTGCACTTAATCGTCCAGCTTTGAAAATTTCCAATAAAGCTTCAAGGCCGGAACGTGATGGATTCCTTTTTCAATCTCGCTCTGTCAAAATTAATTACCATAATTTCTATTATTTATCTTACTTATTCACAAAAAGCATTTGAGTCGTGAAAAAACAAAACAATTACGAATCCTTTTAAACGTGTTTTATTTTATTGAAATAAAATGCTCACTTCAATTAGTAATCAACAAATCACCGAGGAGAACATGTTTTTCGAATAATTATTTAGGAATATTTATTGAGAAGGCTGTTTAAGGGGAAAACAGGTGCCACAACATCGTTCTCGAAGAGGAGTAAATATTGATTGATGACCGGCATAATTTTAGGATAATAGTAGTTATTATAATATTAGCTGTACACATGTTTAATGGGAAATAAAAAGTGATTGATGGAATATTTACACAAATATATTTCAGGTAATCAAGATTGATAATCCTTGATTTTGATACTTTTAAGAAATTTATTTATATTTAACGGTGGACGTTAGTAATATTTTACGAATATCATATTTTAAATTCTAAGTCGAATTAATCTACACTGACAGGGGAAAAAAAATTGGCTAGCCTCCAGTATTTTCTAAATTCCGATTAATTTTTCCTACTAACGTCTCAACATACTTCTACAAGTAATAACTAACTATATGAAGCAAATTAGAAATATAAAATAAAGAAATGCTAATAGTATTCAGATCTAGAGTATTTAGCAGCTATAGGAACAGTTAACGCCATGTAATTGTAAATATATTTAGTTTTTTTCATATTTAGTGAGGTTTATTAATTTAATATATATCTTCTAGACCGATTTGTTAGACTAAATACCTAATGTGATTGAGAACATAGGAGTTCGTTACTATGGCTACCAACTCCAGTGCTGCGTAACTAAGCAACGGTCTTTTGTGTTTAGGCCAGATGAGATTAATTAGTGAAGCAGTACAATAAAAAATGGCGAATTGTTAAACATCATAGTTATGACGCTATTAGTTTTAAAAAAAAAATTTGAATAACTCAACAAGAATAAGTTCATAAAATTGATTCGACATCAATCATTAGTGATCATTGAGTGCGATTTTCGAAAAAAATGTGGGTTTTTTTTTTTGCTTTGTTTTTTTTTAAATCAATGTTTTAAATAGTACTAGCATTCTCCGTCACGTCTCTGTCCGCTCTTATAAGCGAAGAACGAATATAATTTTAACTAATAATTGATTTTTTTTTTTTTTTATTTATAAAAATCTTGTATTAAAGAATGAAATTGAGCATTATTTCTTCAATGATATTTTCGGGCATAGCAGTAATTTTTAACCTGATTAAAATTACACAGATTAGGTGTTTGAAGATTACATAAAAGCATTATTGGACATCTAATTTTTATTAAAATATATGAGTTGGTAATCAACATGGAGACGGAGAGAGCCTATTAACATTTTTGGCAAATTATTTTGTCTATTTATAATTAAAATATATATTAATAAGAAGAAATTAATTTATATTTAATAGTCCATTTAAGTAATATTTAACGTTTCATTTTTTAAAATTTTCAGAATATATAATTGATCTACATTCGGGAAAAAAAAAAAAAATAAATAAATAAATAAAAAAAAATGGCTACACTTTAGTATTTGTACTGATTTGAATTTAGAAGGCAGTGGGTGGCTCAGTGGGTAAGCCACTGACTGTCTGGCGAAACGTCGTGAATCTGGAAATATTATAGGCTTTACTAACCAACAACATTTTTAATATTTCCAAAATTATATAATTGAATAATTTAATTGTTAGTGATGTAAATTATATTGATATAAAAAACGTAATATATCGCAAATTGATTTATTATTTTGTTTTTTCAATAGTGAAATTATATACAATATTGTAAATAGTTTTTAAAATTAAATTGTAGTGCAACGGAGTTTCTTTTTTGGTTTCTTTATTTTTACGTCAATAGATATTTCAAACAATTACAATTTTTCGTTTACTTTAATTACTATACGGAACCTAATCATGCTGTTCCGAAAAAAAAAAAGATACATCGGCCAGGAATCGAACCTGGGTTGCTCTAGTCAATTGTGAATTGAGCGCTCTACCACTAAACTACCGATGCTTCGTTCTTATCAGGTTTCAGTTTCGTTGATAACAGGATGTTTGTATTAATGGTGATAATTCTAATAATGATTATGGAAAATTATATCTTGGGTAACGACATCGAACTATTACTCCATCAAATTGGTCAAACCCACTTTGTTCTTACAGATCGATTCTCATGTTCCGTTTCGAGTTTTAACTTTGTCTATATTTTAGTGCTTTATGTATTTATTTTTTCTTGTTTCCTTTTCTCAAATGTATGAACGATTAGCAGAATTTGACTAAGTTTCAAAATGGATTTAGTGTCTTATATGTTGATGTTTTCTTATTTTCTCTTACCTTATATGAGAAATTTTCATTGTGATGTTCTGTGAATGGATGGTTTTTCCATCCATATTACTTATTGTCCTAAGGTGAGACAGATTAACTGAATAAAACACTTTCAGCTTAAAAAAAAATGTGAGAAATTTTATTAAAAATTTGGTTTTCTTATTTCTTATTTCTACCTCCCTAATGTGAGAAAATATAGCAGAAGTCAATAACATTACTTTTAACGTGGATTGTATGTTTTATATGTTTGTATTTTGTTATTTAAACTTCACTAATATGAGAAAGTAGATAAGAGGTTTGATATTCTCTATTTCCCTAACCTCAGAAAGTTCATTGAAAGTTAACAACATTGATTTAGTGTGATGGTAGAAAAATGGTCAGTGATGCAGTCAGGTATAATTAAAACATCCAGGTTTTTAAATTAAAAAAAACTTTATATTTGAAGTTTCGACGTTTCGACCTGCCTCGCAGGTCTTGTTCAGGTTGTTTGTTGTCTGGTTGAAGACTCCAACAATCCATTATCATTAATCATTGTTGGTCAAGTCTTCAACCAGACAGCAATCACCCTGAAGAAGACCAGGTCGAAACGCCTGTACTCCAAAGATAAAGTTTTTTATTTTCTATTTGTTTTTCCCCAGTTTAAAAGGTGAAGGTTTAACAGAAGTTCTCATTAGTTCGAACTTGGACTTTTTTTTGGAGTTTGTGTGAACGGAGGAGGATTACCTACCCCCCTGGCAAAATAGCGACTAAAAGATTGAAATAAATTGGAAGAAGATAACAGTCGATAAAAAGATATCGATCTTAAGATATCGATCAAGATTACTATATCTTGATTAAATTATTGGGAAGCGCGGTTATTAGTGACCCATTATGCATAGAAAAATATGCAACCAAATTGTTTTTTTTAAACCACAAGTTTATAAACTTTAACTTTAGAATGCCAAGGAAAAAATATTTTAAAAAAATACTGGAAAAAATTGTAAAAATTACGAAGTTAATACAGAAGAGAGCGTAGTGACTGGTAGACTGATGGTCTATCAAGCGGGCTTATAATGAAGGAGATTGCAACCAAAGCGCAACAGATCCCAGCGACTTTCTCTGCATTAACCAGATGGCAGCATGATCTTGATGACTTATTATCCGAGAGCTTGGGATACTTCCTCGACTCAGCTTAATCTCCAATTACATGGATAGTGGTTCAAAATTGAAAATATGATTAAGTTTTATAGTCTGATGGAGGAGCAATTCCGTATAAATTATTCATAAATAACAATTCTTATAACAAGAATAATTATATCACTTATTTGAGCTCGGACTATATTAGATTTTCTCACATGAAATGTATGTTTTTGGAAAGAGCGAGGTAAAAAAAAAAATAATAATAAACAAAGAAATCAAATTTTATTCATTCTATTTACTATATTTTTCAACACACTCCCAAACACTAACCTAGTTTTCGATAACAGATTGGATTATGTTTGTGTCACGTGATGGAACGAAGTCAGAAAAGAAATTTGTAATTTATGAATCCATTGCAAACAAAAAAAAAAAAATAAATAAATAAAAATCCTCGCATAAAGTTATCCAAACTCCGAATAAAAGTTTCCCTAGGTGATAGCTGAGGAGAAAATGGGTGATGAGCTAGGACTGTAAAACACAGCTCCTTTAATTTATTTTCTGTCTGTATCGAAATATGGGGTCTGGCGTTATTACACTGGATAGGTGCTTTACTGTTGTACAACAGTGCAGGCAGTTGTTTCATCAAATTTTGAATTATTCGATCAATTTCTATGCAGTACAAAATAAAGTTGGATGATCCTGGTCATACACCTTACAGAATTCTGCGAAATTTTTTTAAAAAAACAATCGACGAATGATCTTTTAATCAAAACCTCCTTTGCGAATAGCTTGATTGATATTCTTTGTCGCCTGGGTAGCTGAAATGCCAGGTTTAATCTCTTAACACTAAACCTACCGACATTGCATGCATACCTATTTCTACCACAATTCCTCAGTCAAAAAAACAATAATAAGAGAGGAGTGGATACTGGTAAAAACACTTTTCATTTATTTTAAAAATAAATATAGTCAAAAGGCAAAGTAATGGATGTTGCTTCCAAGAACTTCGAAAGTCCTAAAAGGGTCATTCGACCCGTCATGGTAGGTTTAGTGTTAAAATAAAATGATGCAGAAGTCGCTTCTTTATCATTCTTGGTTCAGAGGGCCTTCATTCCAGATAGTCTGCCATCAATCTTTGATTTCTTTTTTCCAGTGTTTCTTTTTTGCATAAGTCTAATGGACTCAGAATTATCTTACCTTGTCCTGCTAGTATGATATCCTCTCCTGCAGCTCCATCTCCCATCTCATTTCCAATCCTACCCGCTTGGCTTTGAATCCATATAAAATATACTAAAAGATTATTATATAAAAATATTGTTTTATTTAAATCTTTTCTTTGTTTATTCATTTGTTATTTTATATTTATTTTAAGAACGGCGCATTAGGAACCGGCTGGCTACAGGATTTGGAGGTTAGTGGACATGTGAGGTAAGTCCATATTCCTAATTTTAATGACACAGTTATATTTTTATGGGTGTTGAATTCGAATCTGAGGCAAAAAAAAAAAAAAAAAATTCTATCTAGCGTCATTTTTGAGAAATTATTCGTTATATATAAAAAAAAAAAAAAAACTGAAATAGTTTACATGAACACTTTTTGTGACATATATTTATGTGTGCTGAATTCGAATCAATGGTCAAAAACAAAAAAATCTACCAAGCAACGTTTTTTTTTTATAGATCTGAGGTTGTTTAAAAAAACAACTGAAATAGATAGTACTTTTTTTTTATATATTATAATACAACTTTTTTTTTTTTTAGTGAAAAACATTAATATATAAAATAATAATATTAAATACTGAATATGATTAATGTATTTATTTTCCTTGTGTACTCTAAATCACGTATCTCCTGTTACATATGTAGTGACCAACAGTTGTCGGTATCGGTATATTCATCTTCTCATTGCATTTACCGGTATACCTTTTTTCTATTCGGGCTATCTTTTGATGAAATCGTTCTCCGTGTTCATATAACACTGCTTCCAAGTTGGGAGGGAAGAAATTCGAAATAGAATGCGGAAAATAAATTTTTGAGGGCATGTTGTAGCAAAGCCAAATACTTATGCTTCTCATTTTGTTTCATTTTTCAGTTTCAAAATCAAATAGGTCGTTTAATTTTTTGTTGATCAATGATAAAAAAAATGCTCGAAATGTTGAAAACACTCCAGTTTTCGACCTAAAACACAAATTTGACAAAAAATGGTACCTGGTTGAGATTTTCTGACTTCTTATTCGTTTTCTGCACACTTCAAAACATAATATAACAAAATTTTTATTGGAGGGAGTATTTTGATGCAGAACAGTGTAATTAATGCCAAAAAATCAATTTATAAGGTTCTCTGAAATATTTTAATTTTATAAGAAGTCATCGGTTTCGAAGCCGTTACTGCAGGACTGACATCAATATTACTCAGATTACCTAATACAGAATAATTTAAACGTTCTAAATGTGTCAGAAGAGAAAAATCCGCTTTCGAAACGGGAGACATGACACGCTAGTAGATGTTGGAAGGATATAGAGGGCTGATCAGTCACCATCAGCGACACACCTCAGGACAGCCCCAGTAGACCCGGGGTGAAGGCCGATGTTGAGGAGGTGAAGGGTCATGGCTGTACCTTCAACTGTCAATCTTTAACATGTAATTAATTATATATCTATATGTAATATATATTATTATTATTACACAAGTAACAACACCAAGGATCTAAAAACATGTTTAGCATGACATATTTTCATAAGTATTGGCATATCCGTTGACACGGAATCGATTCTCGTATCCGAAATGATTAATAAGAGATATGGAAATGAAATAGAGGCTGTCACTTTGTTCACACGTTTTTAATGGTCTGAAATTATTTTATAAATAATTCAACATATTTCAATTCTGATTTAATGAATTAAGCTGACTAAAGCAGTCCAAATAAATATTATTTGTACGATGAATCCTGAACAAGTCCAAAAAATGTTAAGAGAATCTACCACTAAAGGGAAAGATATAGGTTTAAAACTTAATTTAAAGAAATGTAAATGGGATTACGTAATAGAAATAGGTATTAGGATCTTAAACTCCCGAAGCTGATGAACAAATGAAAAAATAAATGCAGTCAGACAAAGTACCTTGTTATTACATTGTGCTTTCTTTTGTTTTTCTAAGATTTTTTTTTTTATGCCAGAATGCAGATTATTTCTCATTTCTTTACATGTTCGTACGGGGTCTTGAGCCATAATATTCTTTATATTTATCTTCTAAAATATTTTTTGAATAATTATTATGATTGTTAATTGAGTTATTTGGTTTCATATACTAGCTCTCAAATAAATTATTTTTTGGAATTGCAAATTTCTTTTGAAGCCTTGGTATTGAGAATTGAAAATCAATTTGTGGCTATCCGTTTCGGTATTGTGTATCCAAAACATTTGACAAATCGCTAGTTTATTTTGCCTTCTTTTTTTAACTTTTTTTTTTTGTTTAAAACTGAAAAAAAAAATGTATATCCCTTAACAATAATAACCCTGCGCAGAAAATTGAAAATCATTTCCTAAAACTTCTACACTACTGTTAAATTAGAAAATACTGAACGTGTAAAACAACTAAATTAGTAGTTCTTCATTAAACGTTTTATATTTGAAGGTTCCGAGGCCTTAATTTTTTCAGACTCTTCTGAAAGTCATAGAGGATAGAATGAGAAGCAAGTTGAGTGGTATGAGTGGATTTAGGTGGTAATGGATTTAAATACGTATACTTTTCGATAGAGTTGCGAATTTCAGAAAATAGCTGTGTTTTTTTATTTATTTATGTTTACAATGGTTTTTTTTTTCGGCCTCCTGTGGACCACGTTATTTCAACTGCTTGTGCTTTAATTCTTCCCTAGTACTCTCGCATTCTCATCCTGTGAGCCTCCTTTCTTTCATCAGTCTACTTCTTGCCTGTTTTCAGCTTTGGTCGGTCTTTCTTGGAAACATTAGCACCCTTGAAGTTTTTTCTGGAGAGGAGCTCGTTCCTGGATGTCTTCGAGTGTGATTCCTATTTCTTGAAGTTCTTTTTCAACTTCGGTGAACCAGGGTCTCTTGTCAAGATAGTAGGAAAAGATTTTGTTGGTCTGCCTCTGTGAGCTCATGTGTGTTACATGGACATAAAATTAATCCTCCTTTTCAGTATGGCGTCTGTTATCCTCTCCATGTGGTGGTACAGTTCGCTGTTATGTCGTCTCCTGTATACACCATTTTCTCTGATAGGGCCAAGAATCTTTCTAAGGATTTTTCTTTCCTTCGCTTTTAGCTTTTCTATAATGTGTTTTTATTATTATTAATATTACGATGCTTATTATTACTTAGATGGGTAACAAGTATTTGCTACTTTAAAACGTATTTATATTGTAAAATGTTTAAATCGATATTTGGGATTAAACAGCCATTGACATTCTATTCAATATCAATACAGATAATTCGTTGAGAGAAATTTGGAAAATGATCGGTTTCGCATAGCCAATCGATGATTAAAGCAAACATCTGCAGAAATCCTTCCTGTTTCCTCTTACGAAACGACCGGTCAGCTGCCGAAGTTCGCATGATCACTGAACACTGCGATTATCAGACCCCGATGATAAATCCGGCGATCACTTAGGCAGTGGCCATTGCTATCGGAGCTTTCTCTTCTCGGCTAAGGAGATGGTATCTGGTAGACGGAGGATAGGGTGTCCGCAAGAGAGAGTGTCCGCAGGAGAGAGTGCGTGCGAAGTCGATTGGACCGCTGCCGAAGAGAAATGGACCGCCATTGTCTGTGCCGAAGACAAGGACTAGGAGCTGTGGAGGTTCCATTGTCATTAGGGAAATTCCTCTATTATAGTTGTCCGCTTTGTTCTCGTTCTTTCATCCCCTGAGGGTCCAGGGGCCTTGTTTACAATGAAGAGATCTCTGAGGGAAAATACGAAACAAAAGAATTGTTGAATACGTTCTATAAAAGTGTCCAAATAACGACTTGTTTTCCCTTCTATATTATCATAATAACATAATTATAATTTTTTAGTTCATTGTTCTTTGGTTTTATATAGCGTATATACCGCTTACCAGGAAACCTTCGCATAAATGCTTTGTTCTTTGTCCCTATTATTGAAATTTTAACTATGTCTTTTTTTTTGGGGGGGGGGCAATAGTTTTTTTTTTTTAGGTTTTTTCACTCTAAAAATTACACGCTGCCCATTCTGATGGTGTGGATCATATCTAAAATTTGCCAACAGTTTCCTGAATCAGAATTTAATAGAGATAATTTTTTTTTTTATTCTATCATTAGTCTCGTGAGGTTCATGATGAAATTGTTTTGGCTGTATCTTGACCGTAGCGAGCTAGTGGGGGGGGGGGGGGCAAAGTTCATTCCTTCTAACGGCATTTTTGAGTTGAGCCCCCTGATGGGAGATAATGTTTAATCGTATAATACCACTAACACTCAAAAATGGTATTTTTGCGTTGAGCCCCTTTCATTCCTGATGTGATATATATATATATATCCTCTTGGACAAACGTCTTACTTGGAATCCTACATCCACTTGGACAAACGTCTTACTTGGAATCCACAACAAGACTAAAACGACAAGAAACTCCCCGTCGTTACAGACTACTTCAACATTTATTAGACAAACGTTCAAAGCTACCAATCGTTTACAAAAGACTAATATACATGACTGTGATTAGAGCATTCTGGGAGAACGGAGTTGAGTTTGTGGCTCCACTAAACCATCCAATTTATCTCGTATCCAATCCTTACAATCCACAATTCTTCGAAAAATCCTTTAATGCCCATCACTTTTTCACCAATAAACTTATCCATAAAGATCTTAATGTTCCTTATGTTGCTGATTTAGCCCAAACCAGATACCTATCCTTTCATAGTAAGCGCCATAACCACTCAAATAATTTCTCAACTTCCCACACCATCCAGAAGATGGCCCAGAGACCTTCTAGAGTAAATTTTTATCAAGTGCTACTGATGAGTAGTTCTTTTCAAGGTTTATCACGTTATTGTAATAGTTAACAGCACATTTAATTGATGTATATATTTTGTACAGTTGTAAATTTCAATAAATTGTTATAATTATAATATAATATAAACAAATATATATATATATATATATATATATATATATATATATATATATATATATATATTGTCTTAATTGTAAATGTGAATTCATTCTGCCCACATTGATACAAGTCTAAAGAAAAACACTTTTGAAATCATTCAATGACTGAAGACAGCTAAACACTCGAGTGCCCAGGAACTCCCACCTACAAGTTTGCTGAAGATGTCCTGGTTGTGTACACAGCGAGCTACTTATGAACGCTGCCTCCTTGCGAAGAAGAACGTGCGTCCTTCAACTGCTCGCAAATGTCGCATCGGCTTGGCGTTCAGTGATGTTTCCGGCTGTGGGAAGCGGATACAAATAAAAGAGATTTCGATTCCTTCTAAGGCGTTCTCTAAGTGAGCTCGATCAGTTTAGTTCGAAAAAGAAAAAAAATACTTTAAGGAGCTCCAGGAGAGTTTCGCAGGATGATCAAACGCAAATGTCCTATTGCGTAATCCAATCCGCAGGGAGAGCGATTATTCAAATTTTCATTCTGAGAATCACCTTCAGCTTTTGGGTATTCTTAAACCTGTCGTAATACTGAACTAGTTACGAAAAGTTCCGCTAACTGGGCTACCAGAAGTAGCATTTATTCTTCAAGTAGCAGTTAAAATATTTCACCTACATCTAATCCAGTAAATTGTTTTTTAATATCAGTTCTTAAACGCTCTTCTCATAACTAAATCTCGAATTGCTATGAAGTAAAAAACTCTGAAATATGCTGTCTAATGTACTAGAAAAAGTACTGCAATATGAAATGAAAATAGTCTTTATTCTGGGACGTATTGTCCACTAAGAACAACAAAATTGTATCATAATATAGTACAATGGTCTGGCTTGCATATTTTCATACAAAGGTATTTATATATAAGACACAGTTAATTGTAAATAATTGTATAAAGAACTCTAGTAGATAAGATAACATAAGAAGGAGAAATGAAACAAACAAAAAAAAAATAACCATGAGACAATAATAATAAATATATACAGAGAGTGAACTATGTCTATATGTACATTGAATGAAGAAAATATTTACAGATACCACGATATATATTTATACACACTGCACATATTCACTTATATACCCTATACACACAACCATACACATATGATTTGTCAAGTTAATAGATAATATTTCAATATGTTGTATAATATTCAATAATATTTTTAACCCTATACCCTGTTCTGCATCAAAATACTCCCTTCAACAAAAATATTGTTTTATTATGTTTTGATGTGTGCTGAACACGAATCCGAAGTCAGAAAATCTCAATCAGGCACCATTTTTTGTCAAATTTGTGTTTTAGGTCGAAAAATGAGATGTTTTTTGACATCCCGAGCATTTTTTTTTTTTTTATCATTGAAAGCTTTAACAAAAAATTAAAAAACCTGTTTGATTTTGAAACTTTTATAATGTATTAGAAAATGGAAAAAATTAAAGAGCAGAAGTATTAGGCTTTGTTGCATAAATGACATTGTTGAAGAAATGCTTTTATCATATAAGGCCATAGGTTGCAATATGTCCTCAAAAAATTTTTTTTTTGCATTCCCATTTGAGTTTCTTACCTTCCAGCTTGGTTGCAGTTTTAGATGAACACGTAGAACAATTTTATTAAGAGGTAGCCTAAATGAAAAAAATGTATAGCGGTAAATGCCATAAGAAGATGCAAGGCAACTACTGTTGGACACTACAACGGTAGACACGTGATGTAGAGTACAAAATGAAAAATATATACGTATTAATAATATTCAGTATTAAATATTATTATTTTATATATTACTGTTTTCACCAAAAAAAAAGTGTTTAAAAAAAATATATGGAAAAAAGTGCTATTTCAGTTGTTTTCTTATTAAACAACCTTCAATCTCTAAAAAATGGTGCTTGGTGGGATGTTTTTATACGATTGATTCGAATTCACTACATTTGTAAATATAAATCACAAAAAATGTTCATGGAAGTAAAAAAATAAAAATAAAAATAAACATCGAATTATCGATAGGATCGATTTTTTGAGGTGATTTCTGACTGACTTCGATATACAGAGGTTAGAGGTTCATAATAAAATACTCAATATAACTATAGAAAATATGTACATATTTTATCGAAATAATAATAACGAAAGAATAATTATTATATTTGTAAAAAAAATTAGGCGGACCTTTGGAAAAAATCTGAAATAGTAGTTTGACTACCTGAAAACGACTTTGTCTAATTCATCATCCAAAGCAGCAACGGATCACAGTTTTATTTTCAAAATTTCGGATATGGTGTTCGCTTGTATTCCAAACATTTTTTCGCATTTTTTGTCAACCTCGGCATCTACAGCTTCAATAATTTACAATTTTTTTTTCATAAGAAAGGCTTTACCATTTTCGTGATTAAAAAAAAAACATTGAGGGACATCAGAAAGCCAAACCTATCGCGCAAGTGTTTTATCAGAAACTGAAACAAACCGGAAAAAAAGTCCGAATGAGAGTTACAGTTAATCCTTCGTAGAACTGTACTTATTAAGAAATTGATTTCGATGTATAGAGATTTTCCGATAAAAACTTTGTTTTGTAGAGGTGAGTTTGAACCCAAGAAATGTTCGAAAATTCGATACATCAAGGTCTTCTTAACCAATTCTTCGATATGTAGAGGTAAAAACAACATAGGAATAATAGGCAGATTCAAGGGGAATAGAAAAACTTCGATTTATCGAGGAATTCGCTATATCGAGGTATAACTGTATTCCAGTTTTGTTTTTTTTTTCTCAAAAATAACGCATAATGTTTCAAAAATGATGCTAGATAGAATTATTTTGCCTTCAGATTCAAATTCAGCACACATACAATTATAAAAATCAGAAACAATATCTCATGGGAGCGAAATTTCTTTTTTTTTTTTTTTTTTTTTTTTTTTTTTTGCAGAGCTGTCACTTCAATTGAAATTGAAATTTTTATTTATTTGAATACTAGTTTCGAATATTAAATATTCACCACCAGGTCTAATAATACAAAAGATTCAAAACATCATCACTTTAATATACATGCTACAAATATTTATGTTAGATTGGAGGACAAGAAATTAAAAATGTTGACCTATGTTTGTAAAAAGCGAAAGGGCTTCTTAAAGCAATTAAGTCCTTGATCAAACTGGCATGTACCAAGTCCAGTCAATAAACACATTGTAGAGTGCATGGAATATGCGATAATTTTTGTCTTCACAGCTTTGTTTGGAATAGTTAGAAGGTAAACTTATTCGCCCCGGGGGGGTGGGCTAGGGGGGGGGGAGGGGAGAACGTCCCAATTTTGTTTTTCGATAATATCTCGAAAACGGTGGACTCTAGAGAAATATGCTACAAATCAAAATTAAATTTCCTATTTAGCTCATTAAATTTCCTATGGAAGGTACTAGAAACAAAAGTTTGGCAAAAAGTGAGGTGGCATTTGTTTTTTTTTCCAAAAATCTCCGATTTTCAATAACGAATATCTCGTAAACGGTTAGAACTAAGACAAATTTATATATCATCAATTTTATAGGAAATTTAATTAGCTTTTATATTTATCTGTAACATATTTTTCTAGAGTAAACTGTTTTCGAGATATTATCGAACAAACAAAAAAACTGAACTTCTCCCCTCAGGGGCGGGGACTTATAGTATGTTTACTTTCTAACTATTCCTAACGAAGCTATGAAGTCAAAAATGATCGCATATTCCATGCACTCTACGTCCCTCATTTCAGCATTCATTGACTGGACTAACGTGTGTTCTTAATTTATAAGATTATCTCTTTATAACAGTAAATTATCAGAAAATAAGGATGAGATGGGGATATTGTACAGAGTTTTAATTATATGGTAACATACGGATCGATCTTTTTCTTTACCAAAACTGCAACGATTATTACATTCTTTAGGAGAGCCCCTCCTGCCGCAGGGTACAAGAACTCGCTGACCACATTCGAACGATGCTGCAGGTGTTTACAGACTACCGTACCTTATATAATTTATGTTATTATATGTTTAGTGCTTACGTATGTTCTGCGGTCCACCCGATATTCCTCATATGATTACATATCAAGGAACTTATAATTCTAACCAAACGGATAATAGATCGGAATTGCATAACGATAAAGGTATCTCTTCATTGGAATCTATTGCTTCATGTTTGTTGTAGTGTCGCGGGAATTGGTCTTCGTATCTTTTCTTAAAATTACTGGTTAGTGATTTATGCTATTAGTATGAAGGTGATAATAATATCTTTATTATTTCTACCATAAACGTAATATTTATATTAAATATTATTTTATTAAATATTCCGCTATTTTTCTTTCTTTATTTAATTCACAGCCCTCTTTTTCTATTTATGTATTTTTTTTTTTTACTTAGGTATTTGTTGAAATATACAACTTTATACGGTAACAGTAGAGAAGCCAGCCACCACCAAACTGGCTTGACCCGCGCTACACCGACCAGTTCGATCCTTACGCTTCACTTCGAGTTTAAATTTATCGATAGTTCTTTCCTATAACCTCACATGTAAACAATCACTTCTACAGTTTCAACTTTCATTGTGTTGTTTAGTGTGTTATATTGATATTTAGTCTCCTTAAATGTAAATAAATGAAACAGAAGTTAAGAACATGAGTTTCATAAAGGAATAAGTGTTTTATCAAATCATGTTTTCTTATTTCCTCTTATCTAATGTGTAAAAGTGTAACAAAACTTAAGAACATTAATTTGTACATGGATTTGGTGTTTTATATATTTTTATTTGTTGTATCAATTTAAGTGATAAAATTTCAGTACACACATTTTGTGAATGGATTCTTTGTCGTCCATATTCCATACTTATATCGTCCATACTTATTGCTGTAAAGTGAGACAGATTGTATTATTAATTCAATAAAACATATCCATCTAAAAATAAATGTGAGAAAGTATATCATAGGTTTCATATTTTCCTATTTCCATTTCCCTTGCAAAAATATATCAGAAATTAACATCATAACTTCCAACAAGGATTCTGTCTTATATTACATACATAATGCCATAGCCATATAACATGGGGAATAGACAATGTGAAAATAATCACAGATTAAGAAGTAAATGACATATTATATAATTGTAGAACTATTGGTATAATGTTATAGATTAATGTGTTTTTAAAAAAAATTAGAAGCCTGATGATTGAACATTGTCTCCAAAACATGTAGCTACAAATGTTAAATAAACAGGAGTTATGCCAAATAAATACTTAGGGATTCTGTCTTTTTTATATTTATAAATTGTTATTTTCACTTCTTTGACGGAAAGTTCATCAGGAATTAACTTTACTGGTGGTTCAGTAGTAAGTATATTAATTGTTAATTAAATTTAATATTAATTCAACATTGATTTAGTGTCTTTTATTTTGATATATTCTTATTTCCACTTGATTATTTCTTATTTCTCATTTTAATATCAGAAGGTAAACAGAAGTTTATATTACTTTGAACAGGGATTTAGAGCATGGAGTTATAGACAAGTGGAGGGGGCTTACCTCTCAATAGCCAGGGCAGGCAGCCATTTTGGAGTGCACCGTATTATCAGTAAATTAACCTCTTATCAGTTCAAATTTTGGTTTCCTAGGCTTTATACTGCTGTTATTTTATTTTAGTGATTTATTTACTTTATTGATTTAATTATTTTATTTATTACGAACCCTTTCAATTGCCCTAGCCCAATGGAATGCAAGTCGTTAGTTGGGCATTGTGGGCGTGGCCGGTTAGTGTTCTGGTCTCGCCCCTCACGGAACAATATACGGGAAGGGCCTCTCCATAGTACTATAACTCCATGGATTTCACTTCCAACTAGGATTCTGTCTTATATTATATAATGGTTTATAACATGAAGAATTGACAATGTGAAAATAATCAGAGATTAAGAGGTAAATTACACATTACTATATAATTGTAGAACTATTGGTATAATGTTATAGAGTGGTATCATGTTATATGTGTTTTTAAAAAAAATTAGAAGCCTGATGATTGAACATTGTCTCCGAAACATGTTGCTACAAATGTTAAATAAATAGGAGTTATGCCAAATAAATACTTAAGGATTCTGTCTTTTTTATATTTATAAATTGTTATTTTTACTTCCCTGACAGAAAATCCATCAGGAATTAACTTTACTGGTGGTTCAGTAGTAAGTATATTAATTGTTGATATAATTAATATTAATTCAAAATTGATTTAGTGTCTTATATTTTGATATTTTCTTATTTCCTCTTCATTATTTTTTTATTTATCATTTTAATATTAGAATGAAAACAGAAGTTAATATTACTTTGAACAGGGATTTAGAGTTTCTCCGTAAATGAAGGAGAATAACCTTTACCCTCGAAAAGTAGGGACTAGAACATCGAAATAAATCGGAAAGTTAGAATCGAAAAAAGGTATTCCGGACGCGTGAAGGGGATGGAGACACGCTTATGTAAGGGTACCGGGATTAATTAGTCATTATAGTTGAAGAACTTCAATCGTTCAGAAGAGTATTCTATGAGCGTTAGGAGGCAAACAAAATCAGAGTTCGTTCAGCAAGCATCGGTAGTTTAGTGGTAGAACACTCGCTTCAATTAAATGATCAGAGCTACCCAGGTTCGATTCCTGGCCGATGCATCTTTTTCTTTTTGTTTTAAATTTTTGTAAAATTATCCAGCCACTGTATAAAAATATTTTTGGTTTTTTAATTAATTTTTTTGATTTTTGTATTAAAAAAAAGTTTGAAATGATTAAAAATTAATAATAATAATAAAAAAAACTCCATTATTCATTTATATACTTTTCGAAACTTTGTACGATTTTTAAAGATTAAGTTTTTATAATTTACACCAAATAATTAGTAAGAAAATTGCTAGAAAATAACATACCTTTTTTTTTTAGTGTTTTCCTTCCAGCAGTAACCCTGTTGGAAGGGATTTTATTCTTTTCTGTACACACCATACTTGTACAAAGTATACAATGTACATTTAAATATTATTTTTGATTTGATTATAATTTAACATGTGTTGAAAGTTATAAAAAATATGAAATAAACAAGAAAAATAAAATAAAATAAAACAAAGAACAAGAAGTTATATAACATAAATAATTTAAAATTCAATAAAAACAGCAACAAAGTTATGTAGAGAAAAGTTTATGAATATTTAGAGGTTTAGAGATATTTCATATTTATATTCTCTATTTTAATGATTGAATTTTTAAGAAATATTTGGAAATTTTCAAATGAATTGTTCATCAAACATTGACCATACACCGGCCAATGTCCTAGTTTCTGTACTGTTTTGTCTGTAGAATAGTTCTATAGTCAGTGAGTAGTCTGCATTCATATATGAGGTGGTGTATATTTTGTTCTTGAGTGAAATCACGAGGACATAGGAAACAATCTCTTATTTTAAATCGATAGAAATAACTATTTACTGCCACCATGTCCTGTGATTGTATTGTGTAATGTAAAAGTTAGTCCATGAGTTTGATTTAATGTAGGTCCGTAAGTCTGGAATGAAGTTATGTAGATGTCTTCCCTTGTGTGTTGTGTTCCAACGTGTCTGCCACTGGTCTACTGCTTGTGTTTTTAGCATGTGTTTTAAGTGTTCTTTGGATATCATACTATATGATATAGGAAGGGACGTATCCTTTGAAGCCTCTTTTGGAGCCTTGTCTGCCAATTCGTTTTCCGCTATGTCGGAATGCCCTTATAACATACCTGTATTTTTTTTTTATTTTTTTTTTTAATAAACTTATGAACATGCCAACGAAATCTCAAAAAAACAAAACAAGACAAGAATCACATTTTACATCTAAAAATATTTCGAATTGCATATACAAAGTTTTCTAAGCACTGTTACTCAATTTTTTTTTTATAAAGACAATTCACCAAACAAAATTAAGCACTCACATTTATTAGGTATATAAATTTACGAAATACACTTTTGTTTTTTTTTAGCTAAAATAAAAGTAATTCTTATTATTTTGAAATTAATAAATTTTTATTGGTAACTTAATTTCAAAATCAAGCTACTTAAATTCTTATGAACATAAAATTAACAGCATTTCTGATCTTATCCCACTTAAGTTTCAACACTGTTAGGTTGGTAATATTTGTTTCTTTACCTAGGGGTTTTTGTTTAATTTTTTTCCCAAGGGAATAAAAGGCTAAAAAATAAGCTTTATTTTTTACATTTATTTCTAATATTTTACAAATATTGCCAAAAGGATATTATATACATGTGAAAAGCGCTCCCTTATGCGTGTTACAGAAGCATGAATTACATATTATTTTTTTTTTTTTTTTTTTTTTTTTTTGTTAAACCTATTTGAAATTATTTATAATAAGAAAATTAAAAAAAAAAAAAAAAAAAATTATACGACAAAAAAGAAAAATTAAAAAGTTCTGAAGATCGTTGACCAAAGAGGTATCACGGGTAGAGAGTTTCATTTTGAACATATTTAAGGTCACTTACATATATACAAAGACAAAGACGGGTTTCTTTATTTTGTTTTTTTTGCCTTCTTCCCTTATAACTTCGTTGTTTACTGGTATATCAACGTTATTTATTTATTTTTATTTTTTTTTTGCTGTAATTACTAATACATTGTTCATATAAAATTAAAAAAAAAAAATACAAAAAAAAACAGGAGATCGTTATATCTAGTTAAAAAAAAAAAAAAAAAAAAAAAAAAAACTTCAAGTTAAGGTTCAAAAAAAAAAAAAAAAAAAAAAGAAGAAGTAAGCACAACACCCAAATCCGAATTATTTTAAAAACTGAACCTAAACTCAAAGTTTTTTGCCTTTAACAAGATACGAGGTGTGATCAAAAAGTTCCAGGACTTTTTATATACAAAGGGAATGCAATGTCTCACAGAGATGCGGTTGGCAGCATTGTATTGCCTGACTCAACAGGAACACAGCTGTGTTTGCAGATCAATCATAACATCACTGAAAGTAACATTAGCACAGTTTGTTTGAGGTTAGTTTTATAGAGTTTGGCTATTTTATGAAAATGAATGTGAAAGAAGAGCAACGTGTGTGTGTGAAGTTTTGTGTGAAACTGAACAAAACGTTTTCTGAAACCTTTTTGATGTTACAAGAAGCTTTTGGTGAAGAATGTCTAAGCCGATCATGCTGCCATCAGTGGTTCAAGAGGTTTAAAGATGGCCTTTTTGTGTAAAAAAACGCAATGACTGTCATTCCTCAGCCCCCCTACTCACCTGACCTGGCTCCAGCCGACCTTTTTTTTCTTTTCCCGAAGCTCAAGAGACACCTGAAAGGACGAAGATTTCAAACAGTTGACGAAATTAAAGAAAAAAACAACGGAGCTGCTAAACACCTTTACAAAAGAAGAGTTTTCTGGGGCCTTTGATCAGTGGAAACACCGGTGGGAAAAGTGTGTAGCTTCCCAAGGGGTGTACTTCGAAGGAGACAAATTTGAATAACCTGTATGTTGTATGAATAAATGTATAAAAATTCAGTCCTGGAACTTTTTGATCACACCTCGTATATCCCGTTTTTTTTTTTTTTTTTAATTTTTTTTTTGCATAAAATCTTTTTTATTTTACATGGAAAATGTATTAGTAATTACAGCAAAAACAAAATTGGCGTTAATATATATCAGTAAACAAGGAAGTTATAAGGCATAAATGTTTGGTTTTGACCATTTTTTAAAAAAAAAATCATTAAAAAAAAACCGTAATACTTTGCATATAGGTAATAGGTTCTAAATGAACCTCCCTACCCGAGATACCTCTTTGGCCAACAATCTTACGAACACCCTGTATACATGTTTAATCATATATACTTTTATTATAATAATTTTACTGTTATCATTATATTATCCGCTGTATAAATATATTACCTGATCATTACAATAACTGGAGGTAAAAGTTTACATTTTCTTTCAGAGGCTAGTTAAAAAAAAATAGAGAAGGATTTTAGAAAAAGTATTGTGTTTTTTCTAGTAGAAACGTGTTTGAAAGATATTTTATAAGTCTATTGAACCTTGAAAACTGATTACGATAAATGAAAAAATTGAAGCATAGTACTGACCACACTCTATCATACTTTAAGATTCCAAATTATCTACCAATTATTTGCCCTAAATATTCATCTAAGGTAATTACTGGTCGAGTCTATGTTATATTTATTATTATTTAAATATATTTATTTTTTAGAATATTATATTGCATACAGTTTTTCACGGGAACGAAACATGGCTAGTGAAGGGGAGGTACAACCATAAAATCGAAATTACTTTATATAGAAAAATCGATTTTAAAGCTAATGATCAACAAACATGTATTAAATTAAAAAAAAAAAAAAAAAAAAAAAAAAAAATCTGTTTTCTGTTATGGTGTTCTTCAACTAATTTAAATTTTAGAATTGATCTATTAATACCTGTCATATCTACAACGTTTTTGATAAACGCCTTTCTTTGACGAGCGGGTGTAGAAATGATGGCGGTATAATGCAAATTTACGCCTTAAAAAAACAGAAAAAACAAAAGACAGGCCTCTTTTCCTGGAGAAGAATAGCGATTCGGTTAAGCAGGCAGATTTATTCAAGAAATTCATGTGTGGTCTAACAAAAAGACGGCAGAACCCCACCCTGCGGCTACTGGAATGAAAGATCTTCAATCTACAAGAAGTGGAGGAGTTTGGACAGGTCATTGTTACCTGTCAAAAAGATTACTGTCTTTCAAATGTATTCTTCTTCATAGCTAGCACGAATAGTTTTGGCATCGCTTTTATTGTTTTCAACTTCAAGCAAATTTTATTCAGAAATCAAATAATATAAACCTTTCTAAAATTTTTTAATAGGAGACAAATCCTTCATCATTCGTGCTACCTCCTTCTGGAATTCCTTACCCTCTTCTATTTCTAAAGGAGCTTCCCTAACTTCCTTTAAAAATACTTTAGTTTTTTGCGTACCTTAGACAAAAAAATACTTTATTTTTGTACCTTTTAGACCTTTGTTTTTTATACTCTCACAATCTTCCGTAAATATATTAAAATTTCTAAATTCTAGCCCTGATATTAGGCTTAAATACTTGAATTATTGGCACAAATTAAAAACTTATTATTTTTTCTGTTGTTTCTCTTTATGCATACCCCAAAATGGCTTCCGTTATCATACAAATTCGTTTTATTTTTTCCTCGTAATTCAGTAGTTGCGTATTGCTAAAATCGAGGCATATCAAAGAAAAGAAAAATGTTCGGATGTGATACTAATGTGATCAATGGTTTTTATTTTTTTATTTTTAACATACTGCTATGCTGGTATATGTATATATTTTTTTTTTACCAGATCTTGTTTGACTGCACCTATATAATGTTTATTATAATTTAATTTTTTATTTTTAAGCTAATCTGTTTTTATATTGATATGTCGAATAATTCTTTTTATTTTATTTTAATTATATTATGCTATGTTAGATGATAATCAAATAAAGTAATATTTTTTATTTTTCTATTTTTTTCCATCTTCATTTTTCCGAACAATCTTCTTCCCTTAGTCTTCTAGCTGCCATTTCTTACTTTACTTTCCTTATCTATTCTTTTTTGGGACGTTCTGATTTTACATATCATCACCAATTATTACATTCTTACGGGTTATTATTAAAGTTGAAAAAAGTCATACACTCATATATTATTGTAGCAGTATTTAGCTCACTCCATAATTCTTAAATCGAAACCAAAAATTATTAACAAGAGCCGGGAAACGAGTGATCACGTTTTTTTTCAAAGCCTACTAAATACGGAGGCTTCTTGAATCTTAGAAGATTTATTGTGAAATCAAAACATTCCGGATACATGAGGCAGAAATTGAATAGTCGCCTTGAAATTTCACTTCGAACTGAAATTAAAAATTTCTCTTATGGCTTGTTAAATTATTGCCCATGAATTATTTATGTAGTGATTCATTCTTCGAATATTCTCCGAACACTAAACACGTTACGAACAGTACCATCGTCATTTTAATTTCAATTTCCTTGAACTGTAAACGATGAAAAAAAAAAAATTCTGATTTCTTAAATTTATTTATTTTTTATTGGAGCTTACCGTCCTTTTGTACTCCAACTAGGGCAGGTTATCATACAGGTTACTAATCTTTTCTTGCCAGATTGTTAAGATTCATTCACTAGGAAATAAATTTACCCGCCGGATTCGAACCCACGACCTACAGTATCTTATATTTTAAAGTTCCTAAAAGATATTAGGAAAGTACTTGGGCATGAACACAACTCTTAATTATGTTTCTCATAATCAATCGTATAACTATGTTTTTGTTCCTGCTATTAATTTCAATTATTATCAGGAAAATCAGCATTAATTCTAGACCCCCGGTTAGGATCAATTCTAGACGGTTAGATTCGAAAGTAACGATCCAGATCAAGCAGGTAAAGTGGAAAGGGGAAAAAAAAAAGGAAATATATGAAAAATGCATCCCTTTCCTTAAATAAGAGTTCCGTGAGTCTTTCGGAGAGAGCTCAACGTGAGAGGCATATGGTTTGGAACTTGCGGGACTATACCAAATAGAACAAGGAGCTTCATGGAAGACCTGGGCATTGATATGAAGGACGTGGCTGTGTTAGCAGAAAATATTATACTGGGAATAATCCACCACCACATATATAATAACTGACGGTTTGGGAGGTGTAAGAGGAAGGAAAGGAAAGGAGAGTATAAGGATAGAGGAGAAAAAAAAAGAAAAGGAAAAAAAAAAAAAAAAAGGATATATACAAGTTGCATGATTATTCTGGTTGTTATAAGGTTTTTTTTTATTTTATATGTTTGGTTGTTATATTTTAAAAAGTTATATTTTTTATTGTTGTATATAAGATGATATGTTGCCTTTTTTAATACTTTAACATTTTTTTTAACTGTAATTTTGGTATTGATAATTTTAGCATGTAGACGTTTATATTTTTAAAAAATATGACTATTACGAGGTTTTTTTTTTTGAGCTATATTTATTTTGTTGTTGAATATTGAATGATGATTGATAAGTATACTGTGTATGTAGCAACCCATTTAAAAATGGACAGTACCGCATAATAAAGTGTTTCTCTCTGGCTTTATGGCGTGATTTACATTTTTAAATGACAAAATTCTCAAACATGTCCAAAGACAAACTTCCGCGAGTTTTCTTTAACAGGCTTATTGAGCTAGATAAAATAAGTAATAAGCACGAATATTACTTCAATTGGGTTACACATATGAGATTAATCTTCGAATCACCATGTTGCAAAGAGGATTTTTTACGTATTGGGGAAAATTATTTGATAAGACGAAAAGATTTTGCAAAAAATAACGACCCACCTTTTATCCATAGGTATCAACTGTGCTTAAAATTCAGACACGAACACAATCTACATGTATATTAGCAGTTTTAACGTTGGATAACCGGAAAAAAATATATATAATTTAAAGTTGGCTTCCACAAAGTGAGAATTGTTAGTCAATTTAGAGTTTCCAGCATGGTAGCTATCAAGCTGTGACTGAAGAACGCGACTATTTCACTTGAAGGAAACAACATTTGTACTTTCTGTGAGCATTTTGTGGAGGACTGCATGAGCCACATATCCGAATTTTTTCTTATTCGAACCAACCCTGACAACATCAGTTCGGATAATCGACGCTCTACTGTAATTAGTTAATGTATTATTTATTTTCTTTGGAGTCTTATTTCTTCAGGAGGTTCATGAAATTAGGGGACTAAAAACTTTTTGTTTGCTTCATAAATATGGATTAGTTAGCAATGTTCTCAACCATTGCTCAATTTCCTTCAGCTGTGTGTGTCAAGGTTTTGTAATTCAATGAGTCGGAACCAATACTCGTCTTTTGTTTGTTAAGATCGACAAAAGAAATACGATTCTATTCCAGGCAAAAAAAACAAAGAACGACTCTCTGTAATGATATTAGGAGTATCCAATATCATTTGATTCATCTTGAATAGTTTCACGATATTGGCTTGGTTAAACATTTGTCATAAAATATTTATTCCGAATTCGTCTAATCGTACTTTTTTTTTTTTTTAACCTTAAAATTTTTATTTATACCTGTAACACGCATTACAATCAGCAAATGTATATGTGTTGGCATGAGGGAGACAGAACCCAGTGGTACAAACTTCCGTTCTTTAGCTAATTTTAAATGTTACTCTATTTTTTCTTTTACTGATTATAAATATAGTTTATGTATATATGTAGTGTGTATTTGTTTATATATGCGTATAGATTTTTCTTTTTGTTTTTTTCAGTTTATTACTTATTTTATTGTAAAATTATATTTGTAATTATCTTACATTATTACCTAATTTATTATCTCTAGGCCTACATGGTCTATCATGTAAATATTATTCTTAAGGGACTTTGTCCCAGAATAAATTTTTTTTTTTTCCTATTCTATTTTATTCTAAGCGATCTCTCATCCAGCTCCAATTTTACCTCCGTCGTGCTACATTAGGTATTTCTGTTGTTGATATAACTTGTACTTGTCTGTTAATGTCTCCATTTAATTTGTTATGTAATTGTAATGTTTCGTTAGGGACGTATAGTCCAGAATGAGTGCTGAAGTGAGGGGTATAGAGTGCATGAAATATACGATAATTTTCGACTTCATAGCTTCGTCAGGTGTAGTTAAAAGATAAACATACTATGAGCCCCGCCCCTGGTAGGTGAGCTAACGGTGGGGGGGAAGTTAATTTTTTTTTCGAATTTTTTTTTTTTTTTTTTCGAATATATATCGAAAACGGTTTACTCTAGAAAAATATGTTTAAATAAAAAAATAACCTAATTAAATTTCCTATAAAATAGTTCGTATAAATATTTGGCGATCTTTAAACGGTTTTCGAGATATACGTTATTGAAAATCGATTATTTTCGACAAAGAAATTTTTGACAAACATTTGCTTTTGTTCCTTTCACGATCGTTTCTCAGAAAAAAATTGTCAGAATCAAAGTTGTAGATCATTAAATGTACTTTTAATTTCATAATTACGTTAATGGTACTTGAAGCAAATGTGTGACAAAAAGGCAGGTGAAATTTCCCAAAAATCACCGTTTTCAATCAAAAGTGTATCTCGAAAACCGTTGGACTTTCGACAAATATGCTATATATATATATAAATCAATTTTATAGGAAATTTAATTAGCTTTAATTTTGGTTTGAAAATATATTTTTTCTAGATTCCACTGTTTTCGTCATATAATCGAAAAACCCTAAAATGTGACATTTCCCTCCCTCCCACCGTTATCTCACTACCCATGGGCGAGGACTTTTAGTAGTAAAAAATAATCGCATATTTCATGCACTTTACAATGTATATATTGACTGGGCTAGTAATGAGAGGAGTCCGTGATAAGTATACTAAAATACTAACAAATTGGACTAAAATGTTTGGATTTTCTGAACATGTGTCTAATTTAGAAAACTGATCTAAACGTCCTGATTTTTTTTCTATTAGTAGTGGAGAGACTATTCACGATAGTTTTCAAAAACTTCTTTAAAATGAAAACCCAATTTTTCTTGGGCGTGATTGTTCAATTGTACAATTTGAAAATAATATCTATTTTTAGAGTTTGTAAGTTTTTACTTAAGATTAATTTCTGCTGTACCATAAATTTGTCAGAATAGAGTGGGCTAAATTTAATTTTATTTATTTATTTATTGTAAAGTGCTTGTTTTAAATAGAAAGTAATGTTATTGGTATTAGTTTACAATTTTATTTGCATGATGTTAATTCTATTTTTACATATTTATGTTCATCTATTTTTTCATTATTTAATGCTTACTATTAAGTTTTCTTAATATTCTTAAACTATTAGTTCTTCTGGCTTTTTCCTTCCCACGGGGTTCTTAGATTAAAATTCAGAGACCATCTACTTAGATCACCAGAGACTGATCTACTTAGATTATTACTTCTCCACCATTTTGATTTTATTTTAAATCACTTAAGCACCCTAGAAGCAACTACTAAAGGCTTATCGGCTTAATAATTTTTGTTTAGTTGATTGGCTTGAAAAAGTTTTGTGCACTGACTGACAGTCCAGGATAAGGGCTAATAATTAAAAGGGCTTATACTTATTGTTTTAATATGTAAAAAAAAAAAAAAACTTAAAAAAACTTCAGAGGTGAAAACTGGGATATTCATCTTGTCCTAACAATAAGGACAAGGAACAACCCATTTTCTTCTTATTGAATGTAAGATCTTTCTAGCCCAGTCGATTCGTTCATGGAATTGACTAAAATCGCGTGTACTTACCATTTTTGATATGTTGTCCTGGGCAATATCTAGGTAACAATCTATCTATAGGTACGAATTCAGATAGTAATTTGTTATATCTAGATATGTTTATTCGTAAATCGAATACTTTGGTGCATTGGTGGGAGCATATAGCGTTTGTCCACTTTGGATGGCAGTTTTCAATTTACGACTTCAAGGATAGAACAAGCTGTATGCTGTCCTAAACAATACCCTACTGTTCTATCGAATAAAAATGTATCTTGTATCTTCGAATACTTTTACTATCGAAAACGAAAGTATTCAAATACTTTTTGCATTCCATAAATTTCCTTTTTTTTTTTCAAATAGTTTTCATAATCGAAAATTAAATCTTCGGAGAGTATCTAAATACAATTTATGCCCAACTGTGGTTATGTCCCATAAGGGTTGTTGAAATATATGTTTGCAAATCTGAAGACATGTAGATACTCTGTACAACATGTAGATACATGTAGAACAACTCTGTATAAGTAACTTTTAGCTCCACCATCACCAAAAAAAATTTAATTAAACAGTATATCAGCAAACGGTATATTCCAAAAAAAAAAAAAAAAAAATATACAGACAATGTTTATTGCAATGATAAATTCATTTAGTGTTCAACAATTCTAATAAAATTCGAAATTATAGTCAACGGGACCCATATGTGATGGCGGTACCTTACATGATAAGATCAGTTATCACATTATGTTAAATCTTTGGAAACTCCCTGTTGCCGAAACGATAACGATGACTGACGTCAAGTTCCGTCAGAAAGGCGGGTGAGGAGAGGGGCACCGTACAGGACGGCAGGCCTAAGCATGCTCTTGTAGATGCACAACTTTAGTCGCAGGGAAAGCGCTGGAGAGGAAAGGAGTTGGTGGAGACAGTAAGATCTTTTCCTCACCTTGCGCCCTGTAACAGTGAGCTGCGAATTTCAGCCCTCTATCCAAAGTAGACGATAGAGTTTGAGGGGGGAAAGGTGGTGTCTGCCACTCGCAGGGTGTTCGGCAGTGTTATATGTTTTCCCAACGCTGGTGTGAGAATACTACGCAGTCCGTTTTAGCTGGATTCACTTGGATGTTAAGTGAGTTCAGCCGTTGATTAATCTCTGCGCAGATAGTTTCGGCCTGGCGTACTGCTCTTGTGGGTTTCATGGCAATATTCTCTTGGTGATGGCAATATCTTTGACAAAAGCCGCTAATGTCGCCCAACCGTAGTTTTTTTTTCCAACTACTTCAGCAGTGTAGATGTTGAACAACACTGGAGATAGTACTGCTCCTTATGGCACACCGCAAGTGAGGGGTACTGAATTTGAATGGACGTCATGAACCCGCACAGCGATACTTCTCTCACTGAGAAAGGATACAATGACTCCATATAGTTGCTCAGGGCATTCAAGATCTTTCAATTTTCTGCATAGGATCCCGTGAGATACGGGATCAAATGCCTTAGTGCAGTCTCATGCACATCAAATGCCCCTCTCTATAGCCGAGCGTTCTGAACCTTAGACCTCTGGCACTTATATACGAATGGTCTTCGGATCCAAAAAAAATATATAGATATGGTTTTTGCAATGATAAATTCATTTATTGTTCAACAATTCTAATGATATTCGAAATTATAGTCAGCGGGACCCATATGTGATGGCGGTACATTACATGATAAGAACATTTTATCATTTTTTGCTAAAACTTTGGCACTCCATTTTGCCGAAACGATAACCAATTTTCTATCCGTTGTCCTTTCATAATTTAATTTAGCTAATAAACTGTTTACTTTTGTTGTAAGAAATTCCATTAGTATTATCATTCTTTTTACCAAGGTTTGTCAACAAAATAGTGACAACGTTACTGACAAGCATCGGTAGTTCAGTGGCAGAACGCTCGCTTCAATTTAATGAATAGAGCAACCCAGGTTCGATTCCTGGCCGATGTAGTTTTTTTTTTTTTTTTTTTTCTTATTTTTATAAATTTTGATAGGCAATATAAAATCAATTTTTACAGTTTAATATTTTTCCTATATTTATTCATTTAAAAAAAAAAATAGTATTTGTTTGAAATAAATCTAGATTAAAAAGAAAAAAAAACTAATTCCATTGCTTATGTTTTATATAGTTATCAATTCTAAAATTATTTAATAATTATTGTATACAAACAGATAGTCAAGTCAGCGTATTTAAGACAAAAAAAAAGTACACCCCTATGAATTCATTGTAGCAAAGCATTCATTCTCTTGCTACAGTCAAAGAATTCAAGCTGCTTTAAAAAAAGTAAAAGCACACGAAGGCTTACTAAATTAAGGAGCGGCAGATGCAGAGGCACAAAAGTACACAGTCTTTCAAATTTTATTTATTAAAGGCACTAATTAGTGCAGTCGAGGACATTTTGAAAGGATCAACTAAATAAACTTGAAACTAAAGATGAACAAACGTTAGGCATACTCAGGAATTAATTAAAAATATGTACGATAGAGAAAAAAATTAAAAAACTGACATAGACAGGACAGGTGGAGCAAAAAGTTACTTGTACAAATTTAAACTAACAAGGGGACGTTTGCAGTTGTAACTAACAGATTTGAATGCCGATTTTTGTGTGGGTAGTAGGTACCTATAGTAGTGCAAAACTAGAGTTATAGCCGCCAATGGGCATTAGGAGCCGAGAAAAAAATTAAAATATGAAAATCACATTTTATTTTTTTTTCTCAGCTCTCAGTCAAGATAGAGAAATGATTCTTTTACGTTTAATTGCAGTTATGTATGCTATTAGATATAAAAATACTTTTGTTATGCTCAAGACACTATCCGGCTTTAGGGTGCTCAAAAATGACAAAATTCCAAGGAAATCGGCTGTAAATCAGTGGAAACTTTTTTCATGAACAACTGACCTCAAATCTCGATTTAACGCACCATAAAACCCTTAAATGTGAAATTTTATCAAAATCGAAAAATATTGATTTTTTACTCCTTACGAGGTTAAATTTTGAACTTGAGATTTCATCAACATTTTCTACCGTCCATAACAACTGCTATGTTCAACCGATTACAAAAATAATAGCATCACTAGAATCAGCATACATTCTGCTTTTTATTCATGCGTATAACATTGGATTTACTCATAAAAATAAAAATCCAAGGTCAGCTATAACTTGAGATATTTCAATAAGGGGAAATCCTGCGACCTCCGGATTTGGGCTAAACTATGCAGTTTTAGGCTTCTAGATGACCTTAAAATTTTGTCTTAATCGGTTGCGAAATATGTGAGATAGCGCAAATTATTTACATTTTTTCAGAAATTGACAGCCCCTACCCTTCTAAAATGCTACAAAATGTTAAAGGTAAAAAAAAATTATTTTTGATTTCGACAAAATTAAGTTTCTACATGTTATTTGAGGTGAGGAATCTGGAAATAATATCAGTTTTTAGTTTAAAAATTTTCCTTACCTATATTATATAAATAAGACGTTTTAAAATGATCTATTTCTATTATTATTTTAGTTTTTACACAATAAATTTCAAACAAGACCATTAAAAAAAAAAATTTACATAATTTTTAAACCAACATCTGATATTAATTTCAGATTATTCAGCAATCTTAGGATTTCTATGCAATTTGAAATAAAAATATGTCATTTTTAAAACGTCTTATTTATATAATATAGGTGAGGAAAATTTTTAAACTAAAAACTGATATTATTTTTCAAATTCCTCATCTCAAAAAAAACATGTAGAAACTTAATTTTGTCGAAATCAAAAATCATTTTTTTTTAACTTTTAAAATTTATGTAGGTTTTAGAAGGTCAATTTCTGAAAAAAATGTAAATAATTTGCGCTATCTCACTGATTTAGCCACCTGATTAAGACCAAATTTTTAGGTCATCTAGAAGTCGTAAAACGGCATAGTTTAGCCCAAATCCGCAGGTCGCAGGATTTTCCCTTATGAAATATCTCAAGTTATAGCTGACCTTGGATTTTTCATTCACATCAGTTTTTTTGTCCACTAAAATCTGGAGTAAATCCAATTTTATATGCATGGATAAAAAGCAAAATGTATGCTGATTCTAGTGATGCTATTATTATTGTAATCGGTTGAACGCAGCAGTTGTTCATAAAAAAAAAGTTTCCACTGATTTACAGCGGATTTCCTTGGAATTTTGTCTTTTTTTTGTCATTTTTGAGCACCCTAAAGCCGGATAGTGTCTTGAGCATAACAAAAGTATTTTTATATCTAATAGCATACATAACTGCAATTAAACGTAAAAGAATCTTTTATCTATCTTGACTGAGAGCTGGGAAAAAAAAAATAAAACCTGCTTTTCATATTTTATTTTTTTTTTATCGACCCTCAATGCCCATTGGCGCTATAATATATATATATTATATATATATATATATATATATATATATATAAATTCTAAATACGACTAGGGTCGGATGCAGAGGATGCTGAATATTTATTCTGTGGGCTAGAAGTCAACTGGGAGAAAACGGTATATGGTGTTTCTTTAATAGCCAAGCCGATACCTCACCACAGCGTTGTGACAAAATTGAATCAACTTATAGGTCGAGTCAGTGAGTGCTGAAATGAGGGACGTAGAGTGATGGAATATGCGAATATTTTTGACTTGATAACTTTGTTAGGAGTAGTTAAAAGGTTAACATACTAAAGGTGCATTCACACACTACGCTGACGTGTGACGTGTTGACACGTCAGTTGACGGGTTTTTACGAAAAAATATAAACCATTATTTAGAATGGAAGTGCTCACACTACGCTGACGTGGTTGTGGTTGTGTCGCTACACACTCTCTAACACGTCAGCACCAATATAAATTCCCATATCTCGTCAGTATCATCAGTCCGTGAGCAATGAACATTGATGAGCAGCTCATCGAGCAAGTGAAGAAAATATCCATTTCTTTTTGACCCGTTTGAGAAGGAGTATAGGAATATAAAAAATACGAAACGAGGCATGGGAGGAAATAGGAGGAATGCTGGAAATATCAGGTAATAATTACATTTATTTACTAATTTATTGCAAAGTTGACTGTTTTATTTATTTAACAATATTTCAAACACTTTAAAAGCACGTATATTAATTTAGTGATTCTTAAGAATTGCCATAGCATAAATTTGGATTCTTTAATCAATGGTAGCAACAGTTGGTTATTTATCTTGTAAAATGTGAAAAAAGGCCGAAGGAGTGATACAACACAATTAAAATTAATTTTTATATTTTCTATTTTCTGAGTTATCGGTGGGGGGAGGGAAGAAGTTCATTTTTTTTTGTTTTTTCGATATCTCGAAAATGTTGATCTCTAGAAAAAATATGTTTCAAATAAACAATATGAAATTAAGTAAATTTGATGCTCTAACATTTTTTTAATTCTGACGTTTTTTTCTGAGAAACGATTGTGGAAGGTATTAGAAACAAAGTTTGACAAAAAGTGAGGTGACATTGTTTTTGTTTTTGTTTTTGTTTTTTTCCCGAAGATCACCGAGTTTTTAATAACGAATATCACGTAAACGATTAGAAATACGACAAATTTATATATTACTAGCTGAAAGTACCCTGCTCCGCTACGATTTAGTCATCCTAATGATATAGGATGAAGACAACTTAAATTAGTAAAAGTTAAGCTTAACGTTGATAATTATTATTACTTAAATAACCTGAACAATTCCATTCTTAGAATAATTTCAATAAGTAAATTTGACAATTTGCAAAAGTTAATTTTATATTATTTTGATAGCCCTCCAGTAAAGCTTCCAGGCAGCACTACCATCTTACCCAGCTCTGATACCAGACCATCAGCTTTTCTTATGGCATACTATAAGTGAATATAGTCTTAACTTCTCAACTTTTTTGAAGAAAGTTTATTCTTTCTGTTTCTATTTTTGCGTACATATCAAGTATAAATTGGTTGAGGAGATTACGATATTAAGTAAATAAGGTTCTTTACCTTCACCTTCCTCGCTCCAATAACATTTAGCGTAAAAATCAGCTGCAGAAACAGTTTTCTTAAGTGATGTATTGGGAGTTTGGTCACGCTGAGGGATGTTAATACTGTACCTTTTCTTCTCCATGGTAGAACATGATACGATACTAAAGAGAATCATACACTTGGTAGAACTATTGATTCTTATCTGTTTTTTGTCCCTACATCGCCTAGCCTTAATGTCACCACCAGAGAAGTCTTTTAAACCTCCTCTTTAACATAAGTCTTTTAATAGCTTATCTTTACGAAACAACTCAAACTTGTAAGTTGTAAGTAACCTCTGCAGCTACCATGATTTCACAGAAAGTACCAATATTATAAGGTTTCGACATCGATCGTATTTTTTTTTGTTTACAACTATAAGGAACTTAAACGGTGGTCAAAGTTTGCGGCTTAAAGATCTAACCTATTTTTTAACTTAGCTTATATCCAAATACCATATGACAATTAATCTTTTATTATTCACCCAATAAAAATTGAAATCGCATTTTTTTCGCAAATTAGCCGCGATCCAGGCCGATGTTTTAATTCCTTTCTTAGCGAGCACCTACGGCCCTAGAGGAATCTACATATCGAATTTCATTCCAATCCGTTCGGTGGTTTCTGAGATTTCGTGTTAAGTGAGTGAGTGGTATTTGACAAATATATAATAGATTAATTTTATAGGAAATTTAATTAGCTTTTATGGTTCATTTGAAACATATTTTTTTTTCTAGAGTCAACCGCTTTCGAGAAATTACAAAAAAAAAAAAAAAAAAAATTTAACTTCTCCCCCCCAACCGTTAGCTCACCCCCCAGAGGCAGGAAGTTTTAGTATGTTTACCTTCTAACTATTCCTAACGAAGCTATGAAGTAGTAAATCATAGCATTTTCCATTCACTCTACAATGTGTTTATTGACTGGACTATTATTTTTGGTGAAGATATTTAACATATTGTCGTAAAAAGTCTTTAAGAAAAATAAAAAATTCCAAAAAAAAAATAGTATACGAGTATTTATAAAAACTTAAAAATATTTTTTCTTAAAAAGTTAATTATGACGAATTTCAATTTATTTCATCGAGAATTTGATCGATTCATTCAATGAGTATATTAAATTAATTAGTTTGTTATTTCTAGTAAATTTGACTTGTAATATCTCAAACTTTTTAATTACAAAACGTAATTATTAAATTAAGCGTTGCTCATTTATACAGTTAGAAACAACAGTTTGAGTATACTTATACAATGTGATACTTCTATGTTAAATTAAAGTTTTTCCTTTAACAAAATTATTTTATTCTGAGGTGGTTTGCTAAGAAAATGGTACGCATAGAAATATTATTTATGTCAATGTTTATTTTATTGCTGGAACGAAATTTAAAAAAAAAAAAAAAATAATGTACATGAACATTATTATACATTGTTACATGAACAAGGACATTCGCTGGTAAACATTTCTAGAGTCACAGTGAAACTTCACAAATTATAATAAAATCTCAAAAAATAATATCTTTTTTAAAATGAATAACAAGCTAACATATCGCTTCATGGGCTGCAATAGTGACACAACTCAAAAAATAATTTTTTTAGATAAGTGGGTTTAAAGTTTTCATTGCTATGTAAAATGCATAGGAAATGCATTAGTTTGCTTAAACGAGGGAAAGTATAACTTCTAGGTAATTTCGTTTTAGCAAACTAAAGCATTTCCTATTCATTTTCCTTAGCAATGAAAACTTTAAACCCACTTATCTTAAAAAAATATTTTTTGAGTTGTGCCACTATTGCAGCACATGAGCGATATGTATATATATATATATATATATATTATATATATATATATATATATATATATATATATATATATTTATACATATGTTTTTTGTCAACGTACTAAAAAAAAAATCTGCAGTTAAGTAAATTATTAATACATGTATTTTTTTTATTTTTGTTTTGATCATTATTTTACATATACATATACATAGTACATGTGTCGAAAGTTAATATAAATAATAGAACAAGAAAGAAAAAAAATAAAGAACAAGAAGTTATATAATATTAAAATTCGATAAAACCAAGCAACAAAGTTACTTTTTTCTTCAGAAATACTTAAAAAATATTTATTAGAAAAAAAATATGAAATTTATAAATTGTTAATGTTTTAAAAGTATTTGATATTAATATCCTCTATTTTTGGTATGGAATTTTAAAAAAATATTTTTAAGTCTACAAACGAATTGTTCATCAAACATTGACCACACCTGCCAATATCCTATTTTCTGTACTGTATTTTTCCGTAGTATAGTTCTGTAGTCAAAGAGTAGTCTGCATTAATATATGAGATGGTGTATACTTTGTTCTTGTGTGAAATCAAAAGGACATAAGAATGGATCTCTTATAAATAATGAAATTATTTTGCTTATAATGATTTAAAAAAAAGTTATGATAAAGTATAACATATCTGTAGAATTATTATTTTATTTTATTTTTACAACTCCGAAATACATACAAGATTTGAATAATTCTAAATGATTTTGAAGGTTATATAAAACTGCAATGGAGTTAGATATTTAATCAGGTATAGCAAACAAATACCATAACTTTTTTTAATTATAGATACTAAAACAATGTATAAATCGATAAAAATTTGATCACAAAGCCTCTGAAAAACCTCTTAAAAAACAAAGAATAGAAAAAAAAAGACTACATCGGCCAGGAATCGAACCTGGGTTGCTCTGATCGTTTTTGTGAAGTGAGCGTTCTACCACTAAACTACCGATGCTTCAATCTTATCAGGTTTCAGTTTCGTTGATAAGAGAATGCTAGTAAGTATTGTTATTTTAACAAATTATTTTCGGGACAAAGGTTAGGTCATAGCAATCACGGCGATCATCAAGGTTTTTAAACAAATATAAGAAAAAACTGTTTACATAAAATGTTGAAAGGTAAATAAATATTAAAGAATATTTATTCCAGACAATGAGGGGTGTAGAGTGCATGCAATATGCGATTATGTTTTACTTTATGGTTTCGTTAGCATTAGTTAGAAGGTAAACATACTAAAAGTTTCCGTTCCTGGGCGGTGAGCTAACGGTGGTGGGAGGGGAGAAGGTTCATTTTTTTTTGGTTTTTTCAATTATATCTCGAAACGATGGACTCTAGACAAATATGCTACTAATCAAAATTAAAGCTATTTAAATTGCCTATAAAATTGTTTTCATACATATTTTCAACTGTTTTCGAGATATATGTTATTAAAAATCGATAATTTTAGAAATAAAAAAATGTTTATCTAACTTTTTGTTAAACATTTGCTTTAAATACCAGAAAATGTATATATGACATTAATCTAAATTTAATTCTCTACAATTTTAATTCTGACATTTTTTTCTGAGAAACGATTGTGGAACGTAATAGAAGCAAAAGTTTGACAAAAAGTGAGGTGACATTTTTTTTTTTTCCCAAAAATCACTGATTTTCAATAACGAATATCAATAACAGTTAGAATTGCGACAAATTTATATTGAATCAATTTTATAGGACATTTAAGTAGCTTTAATGTTTATTTATAACATATTTTTTCTGAAGAAACAGTTTTCGAGATAAAATCGAAAAAAACAAAAAATATTAATAAGGTGTTTTACAAAAGCAATTTAATCTCCCATCATTATTTATTTTAAAAAACATATAATATTAACAATGATTTTCTAAAATTGTTAACGTTTCATGGCTATTGCCACATTTTCAAGCCCTAAAACATACATGTACGACAAATGCGAATCAAGTATTGATAATGTGAAACAATATTCATTTAAGTATGCATTATATATAATTAATGAATTACCCTTCTGTGTCCATTAATATTTGGATCCATCTGATGAACAAAAAATCTTTTAATGACTAAAAAAGTCTTGTCACTGGTATTGCATCTTGTCATTTTTCTACATATATTAAAACTTAAATGAATAAACAAATAAAAACAATATAAATATAAAAAATATGAAAAATGTATAATGTTCTGTTACACTGCTATAATTTTGTAAAATTTATTATTATTATGGCTATTGTTAAATTATTATAATTACCTTAAATAACGACGAATCTCTTTAGAACTTTAATATGGATCACATACTATGTACATATTATCTATCCCTGTCACTTGAATATGTGGCAATAGCCATGAAACGTCGCC
The DNA here is from genome assembly GCA_003667255.2 of Euschistus heros. NCBI lineage: Eukaryota > Metazoa > Arthropoda > Insecta > Hemiptera > Pentatomidae > Euschistus > Euschistus heros. Next base: position 62,650 of record RCWM02000054.1, read on the forward strand.
AATTTTAGAAAATCATTGTTAATATTATGTTTTTTTTTTTTTTTTTTTTTCAATAAATAATGATGGGAGATTAAATTGCTTTTGTAAAAACACCTTATAAATAAACTCTCCTTTGGTATTATATATTGTTTAATATAAAAAATATTAACTTCTCCCCTCCCCCCCACCGTTAGCTCACCCCCCAGGGGCGATGGCTCTTAAGGTGCATTCACACTACGCTGACGTGACGTGTTGACACCCGCTCTACGACTCGTGTTGACACGTCAGCGTCAGCCATTGTGTCCACACTGTTCTGACGTGTCGTGACGAATTCATGCCAGTTTTGCAAATATAAATTATTTTTGCTATGTAATAGATGGGAGTTATAGTAATAGGGGGAAACTACCTTTGTTTACATTTGTCAAGATCAAAAGGATATTGCCACCATTTGACAAACAAACAATTGGTTTGCAAAGAAAAATTTAAATGAAACCCTAAATATAAAAATTAATTTTAATTTGTTGGATCACTCCTTCGGCCCTTTTTCACATTTTACAAGATAAATAACCAACTGTTGCTACCATTGATTAAAGAATCCAAATTTTGTGCTATGGCAATTCTAAAGAATCACTAAATTAATGTACGTGCTTTTAAAGTGTTTGAAATATTGCTTAATAAATAAAACAGCCAACTTTGCAATAAATTAGTAAATAAATGTAATTATTACCTGATATTTCCAGCATTCCTCCTATTTCCTCCCATGTCTCGTTTCGTATTTTTTTATTCCTATACTCCTTCTCAAACGGGTCAAAAAGAAATGGATATTTTCTTCACATGCTCGATGAGCTGCTCCTCAATGTTCATTGCTGATGGACTGATGACTACTGACGAGATATGGAATTTATATTTGGTGCTGACGTGTTTAGAGAGTGGTGTAGCGACACGACACATCACGTCAGCGTAGTGTGAGTACTTCTATTCAAAATAATGGTTATATTTTTTGTAAAACGTCAGCTGACGTGTCAACACGTCACGTCAGTGTAGTATGAATGCACCTTTAGTATGTTTATCTTCTAACTATTCCTAATGAAGCTATGAAGTAAAAAATTATCTCATATTTCATGCACTCTAGAATATGTTCATTGATTGGACTATTTCGGTTAATTATTTTACTTATCTATTTTATTTAGCGGTATTTTTTTTAACATGAAAAAAATATTCATTTTAACACATGTGGTCCCCGTCCTTCCTGCCCTAGTTGAAGTACATAAGGACGCTAAAGTCCCCAAAAACAACAACAACCACATGTAATCGGTATTATAGAATTTCAAAATATTGCTCCGGACGTAATGCGTTGTTAAATACATATTTATACAAATGGCGATTAGTGTAAGTATACATTATTTTAAAATAAATAGGAGTAGAACTGTAATGAATATTGACTAAAGAAATAAAAACTAATATTTAAGAGTATAGAATGGTATAGAAGGTAATCAACAATTATAAAAAATATTTTAAAGAAAAAGGAAACATAATTAACTGTTTAGATCATCAAACTCTCGATGAAACTTATTGAAAATTATCATTCAGATACTTTCATTAATAAACATAATTCAGATTCTTTATATACAGAACAACGTTTTTTGGGAATATTTTATACCATATAATAAAATAATTACCATTTATATTCCAATTCGTAATGCTCGTTTCCGGCGAGATAACGAACACAAATCGTGAAGACAGAAAAAATTACTTTATTTACTGATAAGTTACATGTGTTACTTCTAGCATGACGGTTACAAGTCAAATGTAGAGTGACGATGTTCCTCTGAAACTACCAGCTATTTATTTATTTATTTTAAATACCAATAAAAATGCCTCAGCTTTGCCACCAGTAGTCTATACTGTAAAAAAAGGTCTTTCAATCAGAGCGAAGATTATTTGTTTATTAGTTTGTTGGGGTTTATAGGCATAAAACCCTAGGGTCATTAATGCCTGTGTAGTTATATATATAAATATATATTCGTTTATTTTCACATAAGAATCAGAGTCAGGAAGGGTGCCACGAATAGAGGTGCGCTCCCAAGGAGAGACGAGACGCACCCAAGGAGCAGAAAACACGCCACGGCTTGCTTATTTATATGAATAGATATTTTCTTCTATTTAAATTTTATAGGAAGCTTATAAGTAAATGTGTATAAAAAACCATTTACATTTCTTTCTACATGGAAAAGTCCAAATCCTCACAAGGTTCGGAGCAGAACTAGCCCATTGACACTATAACACAGTTGTCAAGCCAGTTATTCTGTATGGAATGGAGACCGCTTCTCTTCCTAGCTTAAGGAAACTTTTGGGGAATAGAGAAGAAGATCTTGAGGAAAATTTATAGGCCCAATAAATTACCGGAAGGATATAGACTGAGGCCTTACAGAGAATTATACAAAAAAATGCCATTTTTCAAATCCTAGAACTCAATCAAAACAAATGTATTGTATAACAATGTTTAATGGAAAAGTTTAGGAAAATTTCAGTTCCATAATCAAAAAATTAAAAAAAATAATCGTAATATATTATATATATTTTTTTGACTTGAATACTTCGTTAAATTTGCTACCATATGGGGGTCAATCCAAAAAACCTAATGATAACAAAATAGGTATACATTTTGGAGTTGTAGTTTCGAATCTATCCTCTACATCCAAAATTAATTATACCACTGGATAGCTAAAGGATCAAGGAATTCATTACAACAAGCGAGAACAGTGACGCATCGCGCGCGGTGAAAGGAGAACCGCCGCAATTTTGAGGTTATTTTGCTGCGTTTAAAGATTTGAAATTAGTATAACATTTGACTCGGAGAAGCTATGATGTTCTATATGAAACGTTTAAGTTTTAATCTTCAGCTGTTGTCTACATCTATCGATTGTATATAAAACATTAGTTTAAAGTAGTGACTGTGGATATAATAAGGTGTTAGAATAAAAAAAATTTATCAAAAATATTTAAAGTCGGCCTATACGCGTCGAAAAGCCAAAACCAAATACAGAGATCGTATACGGTTAGAAAGGGCTTCTCAAGAACAATCGAATGGTAATAATAAAACACCATATGACCGAGTCAAGCAGTGCCGGGAACGTACATTTTGAAGTATTTTGCTGCGTACCGAGATTTGCAATTAGTATAACGTTTGACTCGGAGAAGCTACGATGTTCGTTTAAGTTTTTATCATCAGCTCTAGTCAAAATCTACCGATTGTATACAAAACATTAGTTTAAATTAGTGACAGAGAATTTTATAAGATGTTACAATAAAAAAATATTATCAAAACTTATTACCGCAATTGGACTTTTTACTCCGAAAAGTTTGATGCACGTTCGGGTTTAAAATAGGGAGATTATTATTTAACTTAGCTTTCTCCGGTATTATTTAACTTAGCGCTAGAATGTCATTAGGAAAGTAATGCTTACGGGAAAAGGATTAGAGATGGGTGGTAAATGTCCGGTTCTTGGTTATGCTGATGATTTGGTACTTTTGGGTGAAAACGAGGAAACTATAAAACTAAACGCTACTACGCTCATAAAACGGTAACGAAATTGGTTTAGTAATTAACACCGATAAAATATATGGTTAGTAGAAAAAAACGGTGAACATTTTAGTAATGTAGATATTTCCGGGATAAAGTTTGAACACGTTGAGCAATTCAAATATCTAGGATCTATTATATCGAGGAAAAATGAAATTCAAGAAGAAATAAAGGCTAGGTTAAAAGCCGGTAATGCTTGTTATTTTTCGGTCGCACAGTTACTCAGTTCGTGCTTGCCCTCCAAAAATTTAAAAATTAGGATTTACAAAACTATTATACTACCAACGGTTCTCTACGGATGCGAAACATGGCCACTGACGTTAAGGGAGGAACAACGCCTTAAAAAATTTTCGAAAATGAAGTACTGCATTGAATATTTGGCCTAAAAATGGATGAGAAACGGGAAGTAAGAAGGCTTCACAATGCGGAACTGCGGGAGTTATATCCGGTAAATATAGTTCAGGTAATAAAATGGGAATGTAAAGTCGTTGGGTTTAATAATGATCGAATTCTGAAAAAAAGTAATCAATTATGAGCCGTCGGGTAAACGACCGGGGTAGGCCGAGACGAAAGATGGGAGGATTGCGTCAAAGCCGACCATTTAGGTTTTGGAGGAGTGGATTGGAGGGAAGTGTGCGGTCGACGGTTGGTGGTGTCGGCATCGAACCTTCGGGTTCGCTTAGCCTTTGTTTATTTATTTATTTATTATTACCGCAATTAATGCACAAAGCTTGGTGGAGCTCCCAGAAGACTAAGCTTTGTGCATTTTAAATACATAAATACAATTTTATGTAGTATTCACGTACAATACACGGCCCTGTCAATGGCAAAGCCACACACCAATTTTTTTTGTTTTGAACTTTTCCAATTTCATGTAAGTTGTCTAAGAAATATGTTACTACTGTTTTCACTTTAGTGCCATCAGAGTGATTATTTTGTAGGGCAGGGCGAACCTTTTACCAACAAGGAATAAATGAAGTAGATAAGTTTTGGGATAGTTACTTTTCCTATAATTCACCGATGGCAATGGGAATTAAAGTATTGATTTCATAAAATTGATATCTCAGCATATGTACTGTTTAATATATAACAAACTATAAATTTAGCAGTAAATTTTAAACATTTGGAATAAGTGTGTTACCGGTATATCGATATCTTTGTTCATCGATACATAGTGTATTAGTATCCAGAGTTCTTACGATACCCCATCCCTAGTACGGAGAATCGAGATTCGATACGATTCAATTTCTTGATATTGGTATCGGTATCGAGATTCGAAAAATATTGGTACCGACACACCGACTAAAGAGGATATAAATTGTATTCCGTACAGGAAATCGATTATATCGAATCACGTAACTTCAGGTTGTGCATTTAATTTAGTAGCATTACGTCTTAGCCTATTATTATAAAATCGTGTATTGCACAAGTTGAGGTTTGATAGAATTTTCTATTCGAGTTTGTTATTTTGTCTCCGTTCCCATCCTTTTCACTTCACAACGGATGATGACTTGCGGTCTGGTTTCAATCAACACTACGCAGAAGTGCAGATAGCTGTTTATCTCTAAACTATGAGCTCACGCTTATGTAAACAAGCTCCTTCGAGTATCGAATCGTAAGATCGATATCGTGTGTAACAACATATTACATAAATTATAGAGTGCATATGACCTAAGTGAATGTACTGAACAGTTGTGTTTGATTTTATACGGATCATGTTTACTTTGATCATTACGTAGAACATTCCAATAGCTCTTAATTAACTATATTGGTAATAAATTTATTAATACGCTTTTATTAACTTCACCTGTATGTAACGGAATCTTGCATCGTGATGTTCACCAATCTCCAGCTATCTGATTATCTTGAAAATTTGCCCCCATGTCAAGGACCAATGACAATACAATAATTGCACAACTTTGTTTTAATATTCTTACTTAATCCAGTCGACTAGACACTCCAATCACATATCATAAACCTTCAAGAATGGTGTCGAAAATGGAGAATCAAATAAAGCCAAATAAATCCCAGCAAATAACCTTTACCCTTCGTCGTAAACCTATGACTTCCTGTCCTTCAGTATCCTTTAATGATGTCCCATTAATCCCTGTTGAACAGATCTTCACTCTATCTAGCTATGTATTGGACTCTATCTGGACAAACGTCCTTACTTGCGTCGAATCCACATACAAGACTAATCCCAAAACCACAAGAAAAACGTCTTACTGCCCGTCATTTTCGACTACTTCAACTTTTACTTGATAAACGTCCAAAGTTCCAATTAATTACAAAAGACTGTGATTAGACTTATCTGGACGTACGGAGTTGAGTTTTGGGGCTCCACTAAACCATCCAGTTAATCTCGTATCTAATCCTTACAATCCAAAATCCTTAGAAAAATCCTAAATGCTCCTTACTTCGTCACAAACAAACTTATCCACAAAGATCTTAATATACCTTACGTTTCTGACTTAGCTCGAACCAGATATCTATCCTTTCATAGCAAACTCCCAAACAATTCAAATCCATTAGTATCACAACTTGCTTCTCATTCCATTCCAGATAACCCTCCAAGGCGTCTGAAAAGAAGATGGCCTCGAGACCTTCTAATATAATACTTTATTATAAAGAACCTTTATAAGTGCTACCAATGGGTAGTTGCTTTAAAAACAAGTGACGTGTCATTTTTATCATTATCATCGTATTTACTTGACGAATAATATATTGTATATACAGTTATAAATTTGAATTAAATAAAAAAAAAAAAAAAGTCCAGTCGAAATACCCCCAAAAAGAGGATCTGCCTTAAAAAATGTGGAGTAGTGGGTTTTATGATTCACTATGGTCCTGATGGGTCCTGAGAATATCAAAAATGTGGCTATATTTGATATGGGGGGAAATGTTTGGGGGGCAAAAAAACCCAACATATTGCACTTTTTCAGATTTTTGCAAAAAACAAAAAAATGCTTTAAATCGAAAAATTTTTTTTAAAATTAAAGTCTATTTAATTGTTCGTCGAAAGACATCTGTTAAGCTGAATTTCATTAAGGAATTTAGCCACAATCGATTGTAAAATCGACAAATTTCGCTAAACTTTGTAAAAAGGTTAGTTTTGGTCATGTTTAAAGAGTCCATAACACAAAAATGGCTAATCCGATCAAAAAATGTCATATACTATTAGTTGCAGATCATTAGATTTTGTCTAGGTTTAGTTTTGTTTGCTATTAATGCTTGTTTTTTTTTTTTTTTGGTTTTTTTTTTATACTATATTTTTTTTAAATATATTCTTTTAACATTTATAATAATATTCCATTGTTACCCGTTGAAGAGATCCGCTATCTAGGACTCCATTTGGACAAAAATCTCAATTTGCCTTTGATTGTGTCTCATACCCCCTGCTGCTGCACCGACTGGAGGAGTACAGGTTTCCCGTCGCACTGTGCCGACTGGTCGGAAACTATCTTAGTGGAAGATCATTCGTTGTGCGGGTCGGTGGGAGTCTGTCTTCGCCAGTCCCTACCACCTGTGGTGTTCCTCAGGGGTCAGTGCTGGGACCGATCTTGTTCAACATCTTTACGGCGCCAGTCGTATCTATAAAGCACCCTGAGGCGGAGGTGGCTGCATACGCGGATGACGTCGCCGTTTACGCGTCCAGCCTCAACCCCGGCCGGGCTCTCAAGATGGCTGAGAGGGCAACTTCCACCATCGTCGAGGCACTGAAGTCATGCGGTATTAAGGTGAACCCTAGAAAGACTGACGCCATAGTGATGTCTTTCTGTAAACGCGGCAAGTACCAAAAACTGCCGAAAAGTTTTACAGTAGACGGTATTGAGCAGACCATTTCTAGCTCAATATTATACCTAGGCGTCAGCCTCGATAGGCACCTCACCTTTTCGACCCATGTAAAAAGCAGGATAAAGCTGGCCCGGGCGCGGACATACCGCCTCCATCACCTCCTAACCTCTCCTCAGATATCCCTCAGACTTAAAATCCAAATTTATAAATCCATTATAAGACCCACCCTCCTCCACGGTGCTCCACTGCTGCATCATATGTACACAAGTACACTTCGCGCCCTCCAGACTTTCCAGAACTCCGTCCTTCGGCGAATCGTCCCGCTAGAGAGGCAAAAATACCCGGATCCTCGAGGAGCTGAGGTTGTCTACGATCCCGGCTTTCATCGGACGCCGGCACGTCAAGTTCTTTGACGGGCTGAGCTACAGCGCCAACCCTATCTTCAGGGACATAGCCCCGCCTCCAAGGCCTGGGAGGTGGCAAGGCCAATCCCCTTAGAGGACGTACTCGCCGAGGGAAGGGGTTCAGACCTTACGGACTGACCCGATGACCACCATAGCCGGCAGAGTGTTTCCTCCACACTCGACACGTAGAGGGAGTACCTTCAGTGGACCAAAGACCCTCCAGAGATGGCAGAGCAGAATTACGTCTTCAAATGCCGAAAGGCAAGAAAAGATCATCATTTCCATCATTATCATTCCTTGTATCAATAAAATAATAAATAAAATCGGTGCCTTAAAAAAAAAAAAAAAAAAAAAAAAAAAATTGTTGTCCCCCTACAAGACTTTTTTTTTTTTTATTCTTTTATTAATAGAAATTTACAACTGTATTACAAAACACATCTAGTAAATATGCGGTATTATAAGACATAATGGCATGAATAAAACTTGTAGAGGAACTACCCATTGGTAGTACTCTAATGAATATTTACAAAAGAAGATCACGAGGCCATCTTCTTTTCAGACGCCTCGGAGGATTGCCAGGAATGGAATGGGAAGCAAGTTATGCAACAAGTGGATTTGGATGAGCAGCGAGTTTATTATGAAAGGAGAGGTATCTGGTTCGTGCCAAATCAGCGACGTATGGGATATTAAGGTCATTGTGGATGATTTTATTTGTGACAAAGTAGGGAGCATTAAGGATTTTTCGAAGGATTTTGGATTGGAGTGATTGGATGCGGGAAGAATTCGATGGTTTGGTGGATCCCCTCACCTACGAGACTTAAAAGACAAAAACTGTTCAAAGCCACCAAATAATTACAAAATACTTATTTTAATTACAGTGATCAGGCCCGTTTGGACATACAGGGTTTAGCTTTGTAGCTTTACTAAACCTGTCAATTTACCTTGCACCCAATCCTTACAATCCAAAATCCTTAATAAAATCCTCAATGTTCCTTATTATGTCACCAATAAACTTATCCATAAAGATCCTAATGTCCCATATGTTGCAGATTTGGCCCAAACAAAATATTTATCCTTTCATAGTAAGCTCCACTCCCACTAAAATCCACTAGTCTCCCAACTTGCTGCTCACTCGATTCCCGATAACCCTCCGAGGCGTTTAAAAAGAAGATGACAAAGGGACGTTTTTAATATAGAACATTTTCTGAAGGTGCTGCTAATGGATAGTTCTCTACATTAAAAGATATCGACATGGCCTGTATCTATAAATCCCATATCATGTCTTAATCATTTTGCCTCAATTTATTTACAAGGGGACGTTTGGAGTTGTAAATCACAGATTTGAATGCCGATCTGTGTGTGGGTATTAGGGACCTATAATAGTGCAAAACTAGTGTTATAGACGCCAATGAGCATTAGGAGCCGAGAAAAAAAATAAAATATGAAAATCACATTTTTTTTTTTTTCTAAGCTCTCAGTTAAGATAGAGAAATGATTCTTTCGCGTTTAATTGCAATTGTGTATGATATTTGACATAAAAATACTTTCGATATTCTCAAGACAGCACCCGGCTTTAGGTTTCTCAAAAACTCTAAAAAAATGACAAAATTCCAAGGGATCCGCTGTAAATCAGTGGAAATGTTTTTTTCATGAACAACTGACCTCAAATTTCGATTTAACGCACCTTACATAAATGAAATAATATCATATCCTCTGATGTAGTGTCGCTTTATTGACAGTTTTCCTTTATGTTCCATTAAACAATCATTTTTTTCCTTTGCTTTTATTCCAATGAAGAATTTATTATGTTTTAAAATGCACATTTCCATTAAGGGATTGTCATAATGTTTTATTTACCACAAGTAACTGATTTGTATACCAAATGAGAACACCATGTTTTTTTCGGTTTCAAAAGTAAATATCTCCATGAATTGAAACAAAATCATTACGTTTAACATATCATTCGAAAGCTGATTAAATTTGCAAGTTTTTGTAAGATTTGACGTTTTGTGGATAGTTTTTTTTTACGAAAAACGGTGAGCGTTGAAGTAAATAAGACATTCTGACTTCCCCAAATAAGGTGAAGATCAAGCTGTTCTTTAGATACCAAGTATGTAAAATTCAAGGTTACGTGTACTCTGTTCTTATAGGAAATTTAATGCTAAATCTGAAAATGTGGCCAAAATTTGAAAAATATTTAGACAAAATGGAGATATTACAGTTTTTATGGGAAAAAAACGTGATTTCCTCAAAAAAGTCTTTGATTTATCGTATATCTGCAACGGATTGGAATAGAAAGGTGAGATTTGCAGCATTTAGCTACATTTTTTGATCTAGTTTAACCCAATTTTTTTTTTACACTAAGAGAACTGAACCCTGTATTTTTACACAAATTATCTTAGTTCATTTTCTTCTTCTTCTATTATCAAAGAGCCACGGTTAGATATTTTGATTAGGTATCTATTATGTCTGGTTCGATTTTAATTTCTAAAGATATATAAAAGTTTATAACACTGTTACAAACCAAGTTTCTGACACATATCACTGTATATTTAAGTGTAAAATTTTCTATTGTAAACCTTCCTTGAACTTCGATGATGTAGTTAAAATTTGATTTGAACAGATTGGTTCAGTAGCTTTCGCGGTTAGTGCCATAAATGTTCAAACCACATATTTTTTTAATCATTATTACTTTAGAATTATGAAGCTATATTGATTTTTAAAGATGTATTTTCTAAAGTCTTAGCGTACACATATTTTTTAAAAAAAATACATTCAGTGAATTATTTCCTTAGGACATATCAGGTACCTGGACCGGGTCTGTTCGAGATTATTTACTCGAGCCTAGGACGTAATTGAATCGTTGTCGACCAATTATAGGGTAGCTATTTAACCACGATCTTCTTTAGCGAAGAGCATTTAAGAGATCGTGAAAGAGTATAAAAAGAAGTCCTTCTACGTCGTCTCAGCCTCAATTACTGCCCCCTCAAAGGATAATAGCTGGTTAAAGCAAAGGTTGCATCCAACTTTACAAAACACATTATTTCTGTGAACTGAATAGAAATTGCAGTTTAGAAGAATCTTCTACTTTAAATTTTTTTTTTTTTTTTTTTTTTTAGAGCCTCATTTATTGATATTCCAACTGTACAAAATAATCACAACAAGTAAATGTGTCTTTTGTAATAATTGGGAGCTTTACTAGTAAATGGCTGTAACGACGGGTTCTTGTCGTTTTAGTCTTTTACGTTAATTGAATGAAGAAAAAGAAACTCATGCTGAGTAGCACTTCAAACGAAAAATCTACACCAAAAGGTCTCTAGACCATCAGAAGATTCTTTTAAGAGAAGCCTTGTCGAAGGATTGGATCAGGGATGGATGGAGGATAAGTATCTGGTTTGGGAGATCTATGGATTGTTTTGTTTTGTGACATAATGAAGAGGAGCTTACGATGGATTTTGGATTGTTTAGGTATCTGGATATTTGGAAATATTTTAATCAGAAAATCTATGGTTATTACCTTAAAATCTTTATGGATAATTGTTTATTATCTTCACTAGGATGTAGTAAGGAGCATGTGAGGATTTTTTTTTTTTTCGAAGGATTTTCGAATTGTACATTGGACCTTGACAAAGAGCGTTTACGAAAATGAATTGGATGGTTTAGCATGAAAAATGAAAATTCCCAAAAAAAAAAATGAAAATGAAAAACAACTTTATTCTAAGACTTACTGTCCCCGTAAGAACGTTCCAATTATATGTCTGGCCTAATCAAATTAAACTTTAGTAATTACAGTACATTTTTTTACAGGAAAAAATTAAATTAAATTAAAAAAAATATATATATCTTATATGTATATATATATAATATATAGAGCTACTTTAGAAACGATGAGGAAAAGGAGTAAATTGTTGACACAGTGAGTAGCTGTAGAACGACGGGCAGTTTCTTGTTGTTTTAGTCTTGTATGTGGATTCCAAGTAAGTCGTTTGTCTTAGTGGAGTCCTAGGTTGCATATCTGTTCAACAGGGATTAGTGGAATATCATTAAAGGATACAGTAGGACAGGAGTCGTAGGTTTACGACGAAGGTATAGGTTATTTGGTGGGATTTATTTCGATTTATTTTGGTTCTCCATTTTTGATACCATTCTTGAAGGTTTAGGATATGGCTACTTTAAATTGAAACGAAAAAAATAATGCTTATAAACAAATGAAGCTCAAACTTATAAATTATTTATCTATAAAGTTGAGAGGTCTTGGATAATACACGGTATAATTGGCTGAATCTTTTGTTAAGTTCTTTCAAAGTGTAGAATGTGGATCCCATGTGAGTTTTTTGTCGAAGATGAAACCTAGAAATCACACTTAATCAGATCTGGGTAATTGATATATTATTATATAGGACTAAATTATTTATTGAAATTATAATTAATGTCTGTATGAATTCTTTCGGAAATCAACTTATTTCCTTTTGCTCGATGTCAGCACCCTGTATAACACATATAATATACACAGGTCTGTTATAATCATACGTAACATTCAAAATATAATTAGAACTCATTTGCACAAACGGAAAATAAATTTTAGAACCATAATTTCTGAATAACACATCGTTTATTTACTAACTAGCGTCCTCAACCTCAAAATTAAATATACTGTATTCTAACACGAGGACGAAGTAAGATGATATACTATGGATGATATACTGATGACCTTTTGTCTTCGGAGAATGACCCAGTACAAAGAAGGCAAATGGGTCAAACGACAGACTTCTTAAGAAATCCATCCCCAGGCAGGCAGAGGATACTCCCATCCGGAGGACAGTGTCAGGGGCCAAGGTGTACTATCCTAAGGCATTGTCATCCAGGGGCTATGATGTCATTTAACAATGCGCAATGTGTCCAGCCATGATATGAGTTGAAACCTATAGCACTGCAACCCGTGAAGGGTCTTTGGATCAGGATGAACAGTTACTGGGACAACGGTTGAGATAGAAGGAGATTTTGCCGAAATCACGCTCAACCGCCAGAGTTTTTCTCCATGTAAGGGTTCCAAATTTAAAGAGCCTGGGCTTACCTCAGGAGTGTCTGAAAGTTTCCTCAAAGGTTTTCAATTTAGTTCCAATTAATTAAAAATATCGGAATGGTAAGAATTATCGAAGGAGTGAAAAATAAGAGGGAATAAATAAATCACTTAATCTTAGGTGCTTCCTTATAATTAGTATGGATTTTCTGGTGATTAGGATTTGGAGGGTTGTGCCGGGATAAATATACCTTTGGTCAATATTGGTGGGCCCGAGAGGAGACTGGTGGATTCATCTTCGGGGTTTCCAGGCGCTATCTTGTATTCTCAGCTATTGAATATATTTCTAGAAACATTTCAAGCATATTTAGATATAGAGTGTATTCCCTGCTTACCGTCGGCAATACTTCCTCTGTTCTTTTCTCTTCAAATATTTTTTTTTTTTTTTTTGATATTCATTAAACTTTAAAACTGTATACAATATAAAATTTAATAGATCACGTAAATGAGATAATAATGCTAAAAATGACACGTCATTGTTTTTAAAGAAACTACCCATTGGTACACTTATAGGACTGATTCTCAAACTACAGGCAAATTTGTGTCCCCAGCCCATTAAAATTCAATGAAGAAAACTCCGTTAAAAATATTGTTTCCAAATCGATTTATGTTATGTGAATTAATGATATTAATTGGATTTATATGGGATTTTAGTATTTTAGGGTAACATTTTTAGGTTATTCTACGTCGATTCACATTGTCACATTCACATTGGCATGTCTCTATGCTTGGATTTACAATTATTTAAATAATTATTACTTGATAGGGCAAAAATTACTCAACTAATGGGTAGTAATATTAAAATATAATGGTGGAAGAAAGTGAAAGTTTTTCAGGATTATAATGCCCAAGTAACCAATCTCCGAGTTTATTTTTATTCTTGTCCCTGTGATTTTTTAACATTGGCGTGCTATTACTAAAAAAAAATTGATAAAAAGTATTTGGAAAGAATTTTTTTGGATTTTTTTTAGTTTTCATTTGCAGTAGTAGGCAGCAGTTTCTCTTGGACGTATCAATTCGTAATCACGCAACCATCATACGACGGAATATCCGAGTGTAAACACCCCTCTGACTGTAAGTACATTCATCGTTCACATTGTCATGTCCACTATAAATCAGTTTAACCAAATCTTTATTTATAACGGGCCTCATGCGTTTTTGTAGTAGTCCGCGGCCCTCATATACTCCCGAGAAAATGTGAAAAAATGAATAGGATTTCGGCTATATATTTTTAATCTTATTTTCACATTGTTGTGACCGTCAGATAATTTACATTGTCATGGTATGTTTTTAATACATGCAAACGTTAAGATACCAAGACGATGTTAATAAAAATGAATTTTTAAATTTTTTAGCAATACTATGTCCAAAATGACTTACATAATTATTTGGCTACTTGGCGTACGTTTATTCACGTTATTTTTTTTTATTTTTTAACTATTAACTTAGTTTTTTGGTTTTATGGACATTGTCTATGAAGTACTTTGGTTAAACTTTAAATAATTTTAATTTAGTGTCATTACGTCATGCAGGTTTTTATTATTTTTTTAGAGTCATAGTGGTGCGTCAAAAATGTCTGATGCAGAACGGAAAGCAAAAAAAAATGAGAGGCGGTTATGGGTTAAAATTATGAACTGAAATTTTAGAAAAAGTTAAATGATTCATGTGTTGCTGCACCAAGCCTGTAGTTTGATAATCATCCATAAAGGTTCTATTAAATCAAGTGCTATATTAGAAGGTCCCAAGTCCATCGTCTTTTCATTCGCCTCGGAGGATTATCTAGAATGGAACGAGAAGCAAGTTGTGATACTAATGGATTTGAATTGTTGTGGAGTTTGCTATGAAAGTATAGATATCTGGTTTGAGCTAAGTCAGAAACGTAAGGTATATTAAAATCTTTTCTTTATGGATAAGCTTGTTTGTAAGGAGCATTGAGAATTTTTTTAAGAAATTTAGATTGTAAGGATTGGATACGAGATGAATTGGATGGTTTAGTTGAGCTCCAAAGCTCAACTCCGTATGTCCGAATTGATCTAATTACTGTTATGTAATTGAGTCTTTTGTAATTAATTGAAAGGTATGAACGTTTGTCAAGTAAATGTTGAAGTAGTCGAAAACGAGGGGCAGTTTCTTGTCTTTTTAGTCTAGTATGAGGATTACAAGTAAGACGTTTTTTCCAGATGGAGTTCTAGGTGGTGAATCTAATCAACTGGGATTAGTGGAATATCATTGAAGGATACTGTAGGACAGGAAGCCGTAGGTTTACGACGCAGGGTAAAGGATATTTGGTGAGATTTGTTTGGATTTATTTTAATTCTCCAATTTCGACACCATCCTTAAAGGTTTATTTTATGGAGTGTCTGGGGGGCAATAAAGGCATACGTGGTAAGGATGATGCTAGTATGCTTTGGGATGTCGGCTGTATACAGCGTGTAGAGGAGTGGACCTAGGAAACTTCCTTGAGGAACGCCTGCAGATTGGGTAGACAGAGAGAGAGAGAGAGAGAGAGAGAGAGAGAGAGAGAGAGAGAGAGAGAGAGAGAGAGAGAGAGAGAGAGAGAGAGAGAGAGAGAGGAGAGAGAGAGAGAGGGAGAGAGAGAGAGAGAGAGAGAGAGAGAGAGAGAGAGAGAGAGAGAGAGAGAGAGAGAGAGAGAGAGAGAGAGAGAGAGAGAGAGAGAGAGAGAGAGAGAGAGAGAGAGAGAGAGAGAGAGAGAGAGAGAGAGAGAGAGGAAAAGTTATGATTAACTTTAAAAGCTCTTTCACGGAGATAGGAGAGGATAATAAATAATTATGTGAAGGTAGGAATTTAATTTCAATCATTAAAACCTAAAAAAAAAATAGTTCTGTTAGGAAATAAAGGATAACTTACATACTATTTGGTCGTTTCTTATAATTATCGCCGTCTATTTTTATTATTTAAGAAAATTAAATTGGGATTTCCTTTGTTTACTACGTTTATGCTAACTCATTATAAGCCGTTATTAATTAATAGAAATGAAGATAAATATTATAGTTTCATAAAGTTGTTTTATTGTGTTGGTACAAAAGTGCTTGCCAAGTAAACAAAGATAATCCTCCAGTACCTAATGAATTATAAATAATAGTTATTAATATTTTTTTTCTCAAAGATTAGTTTGGTTTGTATTACATTTCTTATGATTAAGGACTCCTGAAATTCACCATATCAAAACAAGATTTTGTGAACTTTATTTTTACGAGTTCAAACTTTGTCGAATTGCGGCTCAAACCGCAAGTAACATTAATTAAGATGAAGGAAACATTAGTGAATGTACAGTGCAGCGATGGTCCCAAAAAATTTTTCTTGGAGATTTTGATCTCGAAGACAAGGAAGGTCGCGATAGGACTTCTTTTGTTGATCACTACCATCTGAGGGCTTCATACGTTTTTTTTTTTTTTTTTTTTTTTTTTTTTTTTTTTTTTGGGGGGGGGGGATATTTTTTTTTCCAAGAAGCAAATCATGAGGAAATGGAAGCATCTTTCTGCCGATTTGACTATTTCTGATTTCCCCATCTTCTCAGCCATGTTCAAAAGGGTGTTGAGGTATTTAAAATCACTGCCATGCTTATAATGCTTTATTGTTACAAATCTAACATAACTAATATTTTTTTATATGTCAGTTTAATTATTCCTGCCTTCCCACGCTTTATGCGCATATAAATGTAACACTAATAATCTCTTCTAAATAACAGTATGACGGTGTACAAATCTAAAAAATTAAAAGAGCCTACTCATTGAAACGTTGTGGGCGACAATCAAAGGAATCGATTCAGAGATCGCTAATTACAATGACAGAGCATTTTAATTAAGATGGCCATGAATCGCAAACAGGATAGGAATGGGACTTCAACCTTGTGGAACGCCGCCCAGCTGGCCGCTCAGCATGACAAAACTAGAACAGCTCACACAAAAAGATTCCATAGTTAAAATAAAACTCTAAGCTACAATAACTACA
Source organism: Euschistus heros (assembly GCA_003667255.2). NCBI lineage: Eukaryota > Metazoa > Arthropoda > Insecta > Hemiptera > Pentatomidae > Euschistus > Euschistus heros. The sequence continues at coordinate 79,463 of RCWM02000054.1, forward strand.
ATGAAATCACTATGGGGATCAATTGATTCGTCAGTTGGATCTTGTATTGTATCGACAGCGCCTGGTTCTATTGTGCTCGTGTTGTAGTTTTGTTACTGATGTCTGAGCAAGGTTAAGTAATTATATAAATAGGAACACTAAAGTTTTATTAATAATTCATGATTTAAGTCTGGTTAAAACCCCCCTTAGTCAATTTTAATGATATTAAAAATATATATATATTTATAAAAGAATTGCCAATACAATTTTTCTAACTGAGTGTGTGCGGATCAAAATATACATATAGCTAAATATAAAAATAAAAAGAAGAATTGGCTCTATATTTATTGATACAAGAATAAAACAACTTTTGGATTCTACGATCCTTTTTGGATATTAAAATATTTTTTATTTTACTTATTTATTAATATCAATAAATAATTTTTTTTTTAAAAAATAAAAGAAATTTCTTCTACTTTTTCTTTTCAATAATTTTTTTATAATTAACTTCTAAATATTTGTTTCTATTTGTTATGTCATTGTTCACCAAATATAATATATCCTTTCATAGTAAGCTCCATAACGATTCAAATCCACTAGTATCTCAACTCATTTCTATTCCAAATACTCCCCTGAAAAAAAAATATGTAAATCTGAAAAGAAGATAGCCTCGGGGCCTTCTAATATACAATTATTATTTTATTTCGTATAAAGTCATAAATTTCCATATTAAACTTTTTTTTATATACATTTATTGAAATTTACAACTGTACGAAATGTATACATCCATTAAATGTATTGACAACGGTTATAATAACATGTTAAAACTTGAAAAGAACTACTCATCAGTAGCACTTCAATAAAAATTCTACACTAGAAGGTCTCTAGGCCATATTCGTTTCAAACGCCTCGGAAGATTGTCAGGAATGGAGTGGGAAGCAAGTTGAGAAACTAACGTATTTGAGTGGTTATAGAGCTTACTATGAAAGGATAGATATCTGGTGTGGGCTAAATCAGCAACATATGGAACATTAAGAACTTTTTGGACTAGTTTATTGGTGACAAAGTAAGGAGCATTGAGGATTTTGGATTGTAATGATTGAATACGAGATGAATTGGATGGAGCTCCAAAGCTCAACTCCGTTCGTCCAAATAAGTCTAATCACAGTCATCTATATGAGTCTTTTGTAATTAATTGGGAGCTTTGAACGTTTGTCTAGTAAATGTTGAATTAGTCTGTAACGACGGGCAATTTCTTGTCGTTTTAGTCTTTACGTTAATTTAAGAATGAAAAAAAAAAAGAAACGAAATGCATGCTGACTGAAGCACACAAAACGAAAGAAATTCATACAGTGGTCTCTTTTCAGACGCCTCAGAAGATTATCGGGAATTAAGTATGAAGCAAGTTGTGAAGGTTGTGGATTCAAGTGGGTTTAGAGTTTACTATGAATGGACATGTATCTGGTTTAGGTTTAAGATCTTTATGGATATGTTTATTTGTGGACATAATGAAGAGCATAGAGGATTTTACGAAGGATTTTGGATTGTTTAGGATTGGATATGAGAAAAGTTGGAAATATTTAAATTTTAATAATAAATCTTGTTATTAACTAAAAAAACGGGTTTATGATTTGTTTTATTGTTTCATTCTACTATCTTAGACAAGCTAGGATGTAGTAGTTCAGGAACATGATGTACGATATGTAATTTCAATTTTTTTTCACAAGGATTTTTATTTTTTCTGGAGTACTGAATTCGAATTTCAACATACCTTCGACAAAGTAAAGCGTTAAAAAAAAAAAAAAAAATAAAAGTAAATAAAAAAATGAAATTTCTGCAAAAAAAAAAAAACTTTATTCTAAAAAAAATAAAAATGAAAAATACTAACTTTATTCTAAGTAGTATTTACTGTCCCCTAAAAAATAAAAAATATAATATATAACAGTTAAAATTACAAATGTCTGAGGAAAAGGGCCTATTTTTTACAAATTAAATGCTTTAGTAATTACAGCATACAGTTAAAAAATTTTTATCACAGGGGGACTGCAAAGAAAAAAAATTCGGAAAAATTAAAAAAATAAAGGTTCTTGTAGCGGAGAAGAAGAAAAGCATGAAAGTAAAATGGACGGAGGAAAGAAAGAGGGAAATGGGCGAAAAAATGAAAAAGAATTTGGGCAGCAAAGGAAGAAAACCTGAAAATGATCCACAGTTGGCCTGTATATATATATATATATATATATATATATATATATATATATATATATATATATATATGAAATAATAATAATAACATAAAATAAAATCGTATGTTTATGTACATATAAAAGAAAGAAAAAAAAAAAAAAAAATAATTTTAGGTATTTATTTGATTATTGACATATTTGCGGAAGATTGATTGTCTAAAAGGAACAGAAATAAATTATTTTTAAAAGAAGTTATGGAAGCTGCTTTACGAATAGAAGTGGGTAGGGAATTCCAGAAGGAGGTAGGATTAGTCAAAGAAAGCGGTTTTATGTGAGGGGATATACAGGTTAAAAGTTTGGGATCTAGTGTTTAGGAGGTGGATAGAAGAGCGCAGAGTTAATGGATCATGGATACAGGAAGGTTTTTTGGTTTTTAGAGATTGGAATAGGAAAGTACCCAGAATGTATTGCCGTCGAAATTTAGAAAAGAGCCACCCAAGCTCAAAATATCGGAAAGTAGCGTGCGACCGCCTGGGGATCCCGAAGATAAATCTAATGAAACAGTTCATCAGCCTCCACTATAGTATACATAATATGATGTATTATTGAGATATATTTGAGAGAAACGAGACCTAAAGAACAATAAACTGCTCGTAGTTTTCGACTACTATAACGTTTACTTAACAGCCTCCTAAGTAATCATAAAAGGCATATTTCCATGACAGTAACACCCCTATTTGGATATACGGAGTTGTGCTTTGGGGTATCACTAAATCTTCCAATTCCTCTCCAACCTTCCAATTAACCAACTCTTGAAATCCGAAATCCTTCGTAATATCTTAAATGTCCCTTATTATGTAACAAACAAACACATCCATAACGATCTGAATGTCCTTTACTGGCAAGGAAATTACTCACTAATATGGCTCTATCCATCCTCCCGTAGACAATATTTCCTGGGCACTTTCCTGTACCAAGTCATTAATAACCATTGCCCATCCCACATCTATAACCTATTGAAATTCAAGTCTTCCGTCCACTCCCAACTCACAACAAGATCACGTTCCTTTGACCTATATACTCCTTTCCACTGAACAGCATTATACCAACACTCCTTCCAAGCTCGATCCACTACCCTCTGGAACTCTATACCTTATGAAATTAGACATGATCCTTCCTTAAGCCTTTAACGGGCGGGCCTGGTAATTTTGAATACATTTCTTCTTTTTTTTTCTCTTTGAATGGCTATAGCCACGCTAACCCCACTCTTGTACCGTAAAATTTAAGGTTATATAAAGGATATTAGACAATAATGAGTAAGATAATGCATCGGACATTACGTCATTTATTAAGCAAAAGGCATGAAATATGTGTATCCTCCAGGATACATCGCCTGTTAAAGGGTTAAACTCATTCAAAACTCTCCTATTCCAACATCTCCTTAAATCCCAGTTAGACGCCGCCAATATTTGTAATAATTAAAAATCCAATCAGCCAATCTCAACTGTATCCAATATCAATGAATTACTTCAATAATTATAATTATTGGTAAATTTGTCAATTTTAATCATTTGTCTGTCTAAAAAATTGCTTTTTATTTTTGTCTCACATAGCGATTTAATATAAGAGGACAGTAAGTAGATGTGTAAATATATATTTTCAGGTATTTGTAAATATTTTGTCTTATTTTTTTATTTTTATTTTTTTTTTATTCCTTTTGGGCCTTCTAAGGACCACGGGCTCGTAGCTATTTTTCAGTGAGGATCTTCTTCTTTCTCTTCCAGAATTCTTTCATTTTCTGACTATGAGCCAGGTTTCTCTCCTCTGTCCATTTGGTCCCTGTGGTCTTCTTACTGGTAAGGGACACTGGGAAAACACCCTGTCGGATAGCTTGTCGGAACTGCAGTCGGTCTTGTGTTTTATGCTGTGGGATCCCTAGTTGTTTCAGATCTGACTTCACCTATGTTATCCACTTGTTCTTGGAATCCTTACCTCTACCTGCCACAGTAAATATCCTGTTTGTTAATCTTTTGGGATTCATGCGGGTCAGGTGTCCATAAAATGCCAGTCGCCTTTTCCTTATGCATGTCAGGATATCCTCCTGATGTTTATACAGCTCATCATTGTGCCGTATCCTGTAGGTTAATTTTGTCTTATTAATATTCAAATAGTTAACTTCTTTTTTTTTTCCATATATATCTTTTCCTTCTATTCACTACATTTGTTTTATTTCATGGATTTATTTTTTATTTATTTTTCATCTTTCTGAATGCATTGTAACTATTATATTGGCATATTAGTATTATTATTCTCTTTTCTTTTCTCATGTATATATTCATAATATAGTTCTATTTTAAAATAGATACATATATCATATATATCATATATATATATGTATATATATATGTGTGTATATAGAATAGAAAGAAAACTTTATTCTGGGACAAAGTCCCTTAAGAATAACATTAAATAATACAAAGTAAGATCATAACTGGCCGAGAGGCTGTTAAAAATAAAACAACATAGGTAAAATTAAATACAAATATGTATGAAAAAATACAAAGAAAAACTAGAAAAAGAAAAAAATATTAATAAAAAGAGAGTGAAAAAATAAATGTACAAATAAAGAGGTTAATACTGTAAACAAAATTGCAGAAGAGAAAAAAATCAAACAGAAACTTAAAGAAATATAAAATATAGAAACTCAAAAATTAGCACTATAAGAAATCAAAACATTATCATAGTCAAACTATAATTTTGGCTAATGTTTTATGTCTGACGGTCTTAGTAAATAAATTAGACGGTTACATACATAGTACATACATCCTTATAATTAGAGAGCGTCGGGTTGGAGGGAAAGAAGATGGTGAAAGAGTAGTGTTTTGAATGTTCCAAGGGAAGAAGCATTGCGGATACAGGGGGGGGGGGGAGGGAATTCCTAAGATTAGAGGATCGGACAAGGAAGGAACGTTGGAATGCAGTACTTCTGTGGGATGGAGTATAGAGATCGGAAAGACGAGATCTTGTATGCAGTTATTTGATAGCAGACTTGAATTTCAGGTTACTGTAAATAAAGGGAGGGTGACGGGTGTTGATAACTTGGAATAGTTAGGAGTCTAGGAAGTACTTTCTGCGGAAGGAGGGGAAAAGCCAATTTAAATCAGTGTAGAGATGCGAAACATGGGAACGTCTCGATGTTCCGAAGACAAACCTGATGAAGCAATTCATGATGCGTTTTAATCTGTCTTCAAGAATCGTCGAGAGCCCGCCATATATCACGCTACCATAGTCAAATTGGGGGAAGATAAGGGAGGATACTAGAAGTTTGCGTGTGGGTAGGGGAAGGAGGTGATGGGAGCGGTGAAATAGTTTTAGGATACCGATTGACCTTCGGGAGATTTGTGCAATATGGGATTTCCATTAGAGAGGGTTTGATCAATGGTTAAGCCTAAATTTACAACATTATGATGAATTCCTTCAATATTTTTCTTCCCGAAATTCCTACCATATTATTTGCAGTGTCTGAAACTTGGTTCAAACCTTTCATTCCCTCTTCCTTAGTTTCCCTCCCTAACTACACACTTATCCGCCATGACCGAGTAGGTCGGACAAACAAAGGAGGGTTTGTTTGTCCATGATGGCCTCAAGTTCCGAATCCTTGACCGCTCAAATCCTACTGATCTACCCCAAATCGAGTTTCTTTTTGTAGAAATTTCCTACAAAACTCACCATCTCCTATACGTGGTAGTTTACCCGCCCTCCTCATGTTCCTTTTGACTCATCTTTCGAAACTTCCCTATACAATTATGTTCCTTTCTATACCAATATCATCATTTCAGGAGACCTGAATTCCAATTTCCTCTCTGACTCACGTGATAAGTTGTTCCTCGAAAACCTATTTTTTTCCCTACATCTCTTTTTAGTTCCGTTCTCTCCCTACCCACCACACTTCGTCAGCTGATACCTGGCTTGACTTGTTCATTATTGACTCAGAAAAGAACCTCCTCGCTTCTTCTCAGTTACCTGTTCCTTTCCTATCCTCCCATGATCTAATCCGAATATCTTACAATATCCAAGCACCTTCTTTCAGCCCGAAAACTATTGATTTCCGCAATATAGAATCCCTAACCCGTGAAAAGATCCTTCCAGACCTTGAAGCTCAGAACTGGACTGAAATTTATACCCTCTTCCTCGATTGACTCCATGGTAAACATCCTCACCACACAACCTCTTAAATATCCTTAACATCCATGCACCTCTCAAATCCTCCTCCTTTCGTCGTCCTCCTGCTCCTTGATAAGTCCAGAAATCAAACAGCTCCAACGAAATCGAGATGCAGCACGCAGACGATTCAGACGCACGAGGATAACTGACGACTACCAAACTTTCAGGATGCTTCGTAACTTGACACAAGCCTCGATTCGTCGAGCAAAATCAACTTATTTCCATGAAGCCCTATATGTATATATATACGATGGTGTCTTAAGTTATAATTATTATTTCATATGTTTATTTATTTTTTAATTTAATTTAACTTTTTTCCCTATAAAAAATGTATAATGTAACTACTGATGCATTTAATTTGTATATAACATGCCAGACAATTGTACTTTTAACTGTGCATTATTTTTATTCTTAGGGGACAGTAAGAACCAGAATAAAGTTTATTTTTTCATTTCATTTCATTTCACTCGAACCCACTATCCTCCCAATTTGCTTCTCACTCGATTGAGGTGTCGGAAAAGAAATATGGAGTGCTAATTTTCTAAAGTAGAACATTTATTGTAGTGCTACTAATAGATAGTTTTTAACAAGTTTAAACATGTAATTGTGTGGAGTTTTAATTATCAATAAAATATTTTAAAAAACAAAAAAAACATTTGAAATGAAAAAATGTGAATTTTAATTTTTTTTTTTTTTAATGGGAATGGAAAGACTCAATCGAGTACTAACTATGGATATATGGTAGCTATAATCGAACTGTTCTTTTCTTAACTTCCTTTAGTAGCTCTAATGGTCTATTAAATATGTCTCTGTTATAGAACAGAATATTTTGTTGTAGGAGATAAGAGACACTGTTTGACTGCAGTTAAGCAGGCGTGACCAGTTTTTTTTTTTTTGTGAGACAGGTCAGTTTTTATTTTTTGTCCCCCAGAGTATACAAACGCATCCTACATCTAGTGGGTACTAATAAAGTCATCGCTTATTAACAGCTGTTTTGAAACAAAGCTTGTAGTCTTGACAACGGTGTATCAACAAACAATCAAAATGGTAGGTCTAGAAGCCTCTGAAATATTGTCTTGTCCGGAAAACAATTCAAACCGATAATTTTAAAATAAAACTAATTTTTTAAAAGTTATTTATTGATATTTGCTGTACTGTATATACATACTGTATATACATATAATATATAAATCAAGTAAATGTGTAAAAATATGATTATAAAGACATGTCAAGAACTTGTAATGAGCTATTCATTTGGAGCACTTTCATTAGGAATATCGCGGATGGAATGGGAAGCAAGTTGAGAGCTAAGTGGATTCTAGTGGGTTTGAAACTTGTCACAGAAGGCTAGGTATCTTGTTTGGTCTTAATGGGACATTAGGATCGTTATGGAAAAATTTATTTGTGACATTATACGGAGCGTTAAGGAATTTTCAAAGGATTTTGAACTGTAAAAATTGGATACGAGATGTATGCCAAAATGGTTTTGATTTCTGTCATGTACGTAGTAAGGTCCATAAGTTTCCGGCCGTTCCCTTCTTTCAAACGTGCCGGGACCTGCAAGCCTATGCGGTTCCATGTCTGCTCACTCCATACCCATCGCCCGCACTTCCTCAGTCCTGTCAGTCAGTGTCCAGCCTTGAAGGAAACTCCCCATTTTTACAATGTTCAAACACGAGTATCGTGCGGTAATTAAATTATTTTGTAAAGAGGGTCTTACTCCTGCTCAAATTAAAGAGCGCTCGGATTGTTTATACGGGAGTCCTCCCCTTCGGATTCCACAGTGAAAGAATAGGTAAAATTATTAAAGTTAAGGAGAACACGTCTGAAAGGTGACTCGCGTCCCGGTCGCCCATTGGAAGCTGTCACTTCTGAAACAATCCAACTTGTGGAATCTGAATTACTGTCTGACTGCTGCGGCTGAAAACCAAGGAAGCAGAGAGGTTGGGGCTTTCAAAAACAAGTGCTTTGAGGATCATCAAAGAAAATTTGCATATGAACAAGGTTTGTGCAAGATGGGTTCCAAAAATTCTTTCAGCTGTTAAAAAACAGGAACGAGTTCACTGCTGCAATGAATTTTTACGCGTTTTTTCCAAGCAGCAGTGAAAGAACATTTTTTTTTAGTAAAAAAAGAAAATTATTCTTTTCATGGTATAGAAATGTTACCAAAGCGTTGTATTAAGTATGTTGAACTTAGAGGGGAATATAATGAATAACGGTAAGACTAGATTTTTTCTTTCACCTTTCCTTCTATCCCAGGCCGGAAACTTTTGGACCTTACAACGTAAATTAGGACAGCTTGCATATTAAATGTTGGAGTAGTCGAAAATGACGGGCAGTTTCTGGTATTTTTATGCTTCCGTAGAATACGTAGAGTATTCCAAATATCTAAGGTTTACAATATCTGGGAAAGATGAAATTAAAAAGAAAATAAAGACAATATTAAAAGCTGGAAACGCTTGTCATTTCTTGGTTCCAAAACGACACAGTTCACGCACTCTGTCCAGACATTTGAAAATTAGTATATAAATGACTATTTTCCTACATTTATATATTATATATTTACCCGGTGAGTGTAGTTGAGATTAGTGGTGGTTCAGAAATATTATTAGTTTGTAACAGGTATGGGCTGACTAAAAGTTGTCCCTGTTTCCGATATTCAGAAGTAACAGGTACGAGATACTTGCATACTTACTTCATTACTTCATTAGTAACAACATTCATACCTATTACATTCTTACTTGTTACCTATACCTGTTACCAGATACTTGTTTACCTAAACCAGTATTTTTACTTCCACTCTCGTACTAGTGTTTTCTGGTAAAATGTCAGCCAATCTTCATTGTATTAGACACACTTACATTATTTTTTATGACGCTGACCTTGAGACAAGTAACAGGTATTTGTAACAGATATTTTTTTGGACTTGTGTCGGTCGTCCTTGTTACGGAAAAATATCGGTTTAGACCATCCCTAGTTGTAATAGCAGCACGGTGGTAAAATGAGCATGCAAAGTTGTTGGATATACCTCGATAATCCTAACTAATTGGGACCGGGGGCGGTTCGGACTATCAAATCGGTCGGATTACCAAACAAAGTGCCTTCCAGGCATAGTATGTAGCATGCAAAAAATGAACACTGACATACTACTGTGCTACAGTAAGGTAACTATATTTTATGAAATGAATTGCACATGAATTTCGTAATATTTTACATAGTATGTATACAATCTTATACACACCCAGAAAGTACAGTTCTGTTCACACAAAAAAATTATGCTGTACAGAAAGATAAAATAATTAAAGAAAACAAAAAACTAAACATTTGGAAAATAGTCACTCATTTTTTCTGAACTAAGGTTGAAGAACGTTTTTTGGCTGCTAAATCACTGATTTTCTTTAGCGTGACCAACAAAGGCGCAATAACAACATTCCCCCTTCCCTGTCTCAGTTTGTGCTTACACCGTTTTGGTAAAAATAAAAATAATCAGTTTTATTTTTACCAAAACGGCGTTCGGATTATCGAGGTTCTTCTGTAATAATGACTCAATCCCCAAAAAACTTAATCAGTTTTGAGCCATCAGATAAATGTCCTAGGGATTTTTCGAGACGTAGATGGGAGGATTGTGTTAGGGCTGATCTTGAGGATTTAGGTTTTGATGTGGTTGGTTAGAAGGTTTGTGTTCATAGTTTAATAATGTCGGTATCGAGCCTTCGGGTTCACTAAGCTAATTTATTTATCAATTGATTGTTATCACTAACAGTTACTTGCAGGTATTGAACGAAAAAGACCCAAAGCGTCTCTATTTTAAGGCTTATTTAATAAACAAATATAGTTTTTGCCATCTTGGTCCATTTAACTTTGATTTCTGTTGTTTAGTTTGATTTATTATTTATTTTTGCGCAGAGTGTCAGGTTTAAGAGCCAACGATCTATTTAAGATGCTAAACTTTTTTTTCTCAACGCCATTGAGTAATTGCTGAATAATGGACTGTCACAGCCTTGGAATAAAATTAGTTAATAAATAGATCTGGGCCTTGTAAACACATGTGTAATTATTAATTAGTTTAACATGATTTATGAACCACACCTTTCGAAAAATTTAAAATAATAAACAAAATAGTGACATAAGATTGATGTGAGTATTTAAAAGTCGTAGTTGATTTTGGGAGACTGTTTTACAGCTAAACTCTCTGTTGCCAAAAAACCCGTTCACCTGAAAAGGTGAGGTAGGTGGTGAAAAAGAAAAAGAAAACCTTTGACAGTGTGTGGAAAAAATGTTATTCGCTTCTGATAACTTGTAAAGGATCCATTTATCCAGTTTTTATATATTTCCCATTTGATGTTTGTTTATTTCGTTTAACGTCACTTTATGCTGCTATGGCTAATCGGACGATGCTACGATGGGAGTCCTAAATTTTGCCTATCCAGGTATAATTAGGATAGGGATCTTTAACGAGTACCTGACATCGCACAGGCTCGGGACCCCCATTTTACGTCCCTTCCGAAGGACGGCGTAGCTAAGGATTTTTTACTCCCTTTAAAAAATCCTAAGGTCATCTGGTGGGCTGCGAACCCCATTTGATGTAGGTACCTCCAGGCAGTTGCATGTGAAATATTTAACTGATTAACGATTTCCGCACATGTTTCACGTGGATTTCCCGTTCGTTGGCAGTTTTAGGTCTTCCAGAACGAGTATCATCTTCAAGCGTTTCATCGCCTTGACGAAATTCGGAAAAAAAAGAAAGAAAAAAAAGAGCTTACGTAAAGCTCTAGAACGTATCAGCGAGTACCTTCTCACCAAACACGGAGGATATCTTTCGAGATACTTGCATACTTACTTCATTACTAGTAACAACATTCATACCTATTACCTTCGTACTGCGTACTGCCCTAGACTAGTATTTCTTACTTGTCATCTCTACCTGTTACCAGATACTTGTTTGCCTAAACCAGTATTTTTACTTCGACTCTCGTACTAGTGTTTTCTGGTAAAATGTCAGCCGGTCTTCATTGTATTGGGCACACTTACATTCTTTTTTATGACGCTGACCTTGAGACAAGACAAATTTCGACCCTTCGCTTTTTGATATTGGGTGTAAAAATATTAATCATAGGCCTCGCAGATAATTTAATTTGTCCTTTCCTTACATAAAGTACGGTGGGTGTTCAAAAACGGCACCTTCAAACAATAATTTAGTGGGAAGCATAACCTTTATTTTCGCCGAAGAGTTCGGTAGGCTTTATCTGACTCCAAATGGTTCTGAAGCCGATACAATAAAAGCATGTTTTAAGTCTTCACGTATTTTGAAAAATATTGAATAACTTTAATAACAAAAAGTTTGAGAGTTCATCTTGCTGGAGGAAGGTCAGAATTTCCAATTCAGTTACTGAAAATTGTAAACAAAGAAGAAAATATAACTGTAAATGAATAAGTAGGTAAGATAGTGAATATGTTCAACGATTTTAATTTAATAATTTATTCACATGTTTTATAAAATAAAAAATAAAACCTCTACCACTAACAACATGAAGGGTCTTGGGTTCAGTACTTAGGTTAGGATTTAGTGTTACTAGGCCAACGGTTGTGAAACGAGGAGATTTAGCTAGAATTCTCGCGCAACCGCCAGGTTTTTTCCCCAATTAAGGGTGCCCACTTTGAAGAGGCTGAGTGCGACACGAGGGTCTCCTGACCTCGAAGCCGAGCACCGACCGAAATAACAGAAAATAAATCCCTGCCTTCCGTCGGACCCGAACTCGGGCTAATTCCAATTGTGGAAGGATAGAGTGGCCAAGGATGTCCTTCGGCCTAAAAAAAAAAAAAAAATCGTCAGATCCTGGCAGATCTGTAAAAACAGTGTCCTTTTAAGGACAACAATGGGGAAATTCCGCCATCTTTAAATCGTTAAATATTTTAAAACAGTATCCTGGAGGACAACAATGGCGAAAGTTTACCCTACGGATAACTTAAAAACCGTTAAAACAGCAAGGACGAAAAAGAATTAATAAAATTCCGCCATCTTAAAATCCTCAAGGACGAAAACTAATTCTAATTGTGGAAGGATAGAGTGGCCAAGGGTGTCCTTCGGCCAAAAAAAAAAATCGTAAGTTCCTGACAGATCTGTAAAAACAGTTTCCTTTTAAGGACAACAATGGCGGAAGTCCGCCATCTTAAAATTGTTAAATATTGTAAAACAGTATCTTGGAGGACAACAATGGCAGAAGTTTATCCTTTGGATAACTTAAAAACCGTTAAAACAGCAAGGACGAAAAAACTAATAAAATTCCGCCATCTTAAAGTAATTCTAAAAACGAAAAATAATTCTAATTGTGGAAGGAGAGAGTGGCCAAGGATGTCCTTCGGCCTCAAAAAATCGTCAGATCCTGGCAGATCTGTAAAACAGTGTCCTTATAGCAAATATTATGAGGGAAAAATATACATATAAATAAAACCTCAATTTAGTTAAAACTATCCAAGGTCTTTACTTAGAGTGACCGAAGCCTCGACGGGAAATGCTAGTTCATATAATAAAGTTAACCGAATTTGAATTTCAACAGTTATCATTTTAATATATTCCTTCAAAAGTTTAGCAGTGACTGGATTAAAAGACAATCCCTATTTCAAAGACAGTAAACAATATTGTTTACGTTGGAAAAGGTCGAATTGAAAATAGAATTATAACAAAGACGGTAAATACCAAAAAAATCTTAATTAATGAAAAAACGATAGAACTTTTGAAACTGGTACATCTAAGCTGCAATTTAGCGAAGCAACGAGATTATTTCTTTATCTTAGTTCCGATGAAATACAAAACAAACACAAGTTGCCGGCGGAAGGCCAGGATGACAGCGAGGGCCGGCTGGAAGGTGCTGGAGCTGGAAGGGACCCCCCGACCGGTATGGAGGGGGCGCCCGGAGCCGGCAGTCTAACACTTCGCCATGACCAAGCACGTCCTCATCCTCTGCGCTCTTGTAGCAGCCGCCGCGTCCTCTGCCATCCCGATGTGGGAGTTCCTCACCAGGGGAGAAAAGGTGAGCTGTCTTTTGGCTGAATAAATAGTGTGTCGAAAAATATTATTTAACATCCAGTGGTCCCCTCATCGAAAATTGGATATCCCTAATGTGATAGGAAGGTGATCAAAATTGTCAGAAAATTTGGTGGCAGTATATGTGCTTGAAAACATAAGGAAAATGTATAAGTATATATAAAAAAAAAAACAAAAAAACATTTGAGACGTGAAAATCTTGATTACATTAAATTCCTAATTTATTTATTTATTTATTTTTTATAATATTGTATTTAAACTGTGATAAGTGATCTAATATGTGATTTTGATTATTTAGAGTAACAATAATAATAATAATAATGGCATATTATAATGATAATAATATGGTCAACATGCAGTTCCCTTAGACACGACAAGAATCGTTCGAAAACTTTTAAACATATAAAGAACATAAAAAAAAAAAAAGATAAACCTAATTTGAAGATGGTCGGGCTCGTCCCATAAACCTCAAAACACTAGATTTAAAATAATAATGACAATAATAACTTCTTTTTTTTTTGTCTCAATTAATATTCAAAAATCGTTTAATTTATTCAATAGTATATTCAATAGTAATATTTTTTTCTGTTATTATCTAAACAAGATTGAAATTTACGACAAAATATTGTTATCGTTTTAATACAGCTGATGGATTTTAGACCATTTTTAAAAATGACAACAGTAGTAGATCCTATTTTGTTTAATTTCCTATATTTTGTGATCCCGAATACATTTTCCCTTTTTGGTCTTTACTTTGTGTAGTGTGGTATGATTCTAATTATAGAGGTTTTAATTGATTTATTAACTTAGTTATCAAGTTGTAAAGTCTTTATATCCAATATTATTTAATTATTGTATTTTTATTAATTTATTAATTTTTTTTTTTTTTTAACTTTTTATCCCTATTTTGACAACAAACGATTTTATAAGTCAGTCTGACAAAATAAAAATACCAAAAAATTTAATATAAACAAGAGAGATATTAAAATACAAATAAATCTATTAAAATGAATACAATTAAATAAAACACATCTCTTCAACTAAACCGTCACCAATAAACAAGACGACAGACTAGACAAATACGATCTAAATTTATTATAACTAAAACAATTGAAGATTGAAAATTCTAATAATATTTTATCGCATAAAATTAAAAATAACATTAATAAATAATAATTGTTATTATTATATATTTATAATTAAAATAGGTATGTGTCGTAATAAACACTCAATGGAAATTAAGGATATATAAGAATATTATTAAAATACAAATAAATTTATTAAATAAAACACATACTGTATATTAAAGGTTTCCTAAAAAATACTAGAAAAAGTAGCATTATTCGTACTAATAGTAACAATTAATATTTTGGACATGCAAACACTGTAAATTTAAGATAAATATATACTAATAATTAAGTATCGTATAAAATTAAAATTATATTTTTGGATATAATATATTAAAAAAAAAAAGACCATCAAAAAATTATTTTATGATGAATTATTATAATTAAAGTTCTATTGGAAAAGTTTAGAAAATAAAATAAATTTGTATACTTATAAAATTAAAAATTTTTATTTAAAGAGATTCCAGGTTATGATCGAATAACCGGCAACGTAAATAAGATATGTTTGTTACTCATTATTAGCCACAGAATTTTCATTTATGCAAATAAAATTCATTATTTTGTGCTCAAAACAAAGGACTACTTTTTATCTGTTTGATAAAAATATGGGTTCTTAAGAATTTAAAAATCTTTATTACTTTTTCAACCTTTAATTCTAGGTCATAAAGTTAAAATGGGTCTGTACACTATATAAATGCGCCTCACATTTGTTCTGGATTATGTAAATAAAATATTCCGAGTAATTTACTTAATTCTTTGATTTAGGAATTTAATTGATTTTACGATTGAGCGCAGATAAAAAATTACTGTAGCATTGAAAATTCTGTAATCCTATGATTCCATTATAAGTCGGATTGCCTAGATTTGATATGGATTATTTCTCTGCAGTTACCTCTATGGTCATACCTGTAGCTAGAGAGATTTGATTCGTAATTGCTGGATGGAAATGAGAAACTCGCATTTGGCCTCAGCCTGGAATAATCTAGACTTTGTAGGCTAAATAATCATCTATTTGGTTACTTAAAAGAAAAAAAATATATTAATGAAGAAGAATGATGAATGAAGTTATTACAAAATAAGTTTGAAAGAAAAAATTAATATAATTTGAGATTAAATATAAAGAATCAAACGATATACAATCATTATGATTTGTTAAATATATGGAACGTTTATTCATTTGGTACGTTCCATACTTAAGTATGTTACATGACTTAATAATAATTATATACAATAATTCAACTATTTTCAATTATATAAAAGTATTTAAAAAAAAAAAAAATAAACTTTTAAAAAGAATACAAAACAAAATGAAAAATTAAATAACATTATTTTGTATCATAGTCCATGACTAATTTTAGCAATCAAAGTTTTAATGGGCTGTTAAGAAGATGTCCTTTTACTTTCTCAGTCCTGGGTTAATTTATCAAAATATAAACGGCAGATAAATTCTGTAAAGTTTTTGAATTTTACTAGGATTCAGGGTAATGGAAGGAGGGAAAACGATTCATTACCTTCTATATCTGAATGCCCTGGAATCCACAAGAAATTAATATTTTTAGAATGACGATATTAAGTGATATTAAAAGAAACATTAACATATTAGAAATAATTGTCATAAATAAAAAAATATAATTTGAGTTGCGAAGTCATATATAACACAACAAAATTACAATTTAATGTAAATAAAATTAATATGATTTTATTGTGGTATATGTTATTTTTAATACTGTTCTGATAAATATGACTAGTAGGATATAAAATGTATAGCATTATATAGATTCATTTTTCATATTTTTTTTATTAAAGATGTAAAATATATTATGAAACTAAATGGTCTGATGTTTGAGATTAACGATACACATTTTTTCATAAAAATCGTAGTTGAATAAATTAGCATACTTAATTGCTTTAATTTATTATACAAATACTTTATATTTTTTATATTCGTGGTGCCTATTAAAACAGCGACCGCACTTAGCTATGCAATATTAATGATAACTTAGAAATATAAGATACGATTAGAAACAGGAGCTAAATCATAAACTATACGTGTTAACATAATGAGGATAAATATTGATCCAAAGCGTGGAGAATTAATAATTCCGATATTATTTGTTACATAATACTGACCCCACTTTCTTCCAAGGCCAGGCGCTAAGATCTACGCATTCTCCCCTCCTGACCTTGTGGTGCGCC
Organism: Euschistus heros; assembly: GCA_003667255.2. Lineage (NCBI taxonomy): Eukaryota > Metazoa > Arthropoda > Insecta > Hemiptera > Pentatomidae > Euschistus > Euschistus heros. The sequence goes on from RCWM02000054.1 coordinate 96,217, forward strand.
CCATCAAAGGCATTGTAATAATCAGCTCATGCGAATATTATTTAATCGTTGTATTGTCCAATTCACTTCTATTGTTTTTATTAACAGTTATCGTTATAATGGGTTATCTTCTGTTTTAAATAATTTGTATCACAATAAATGTTTAAAAAGATAATACTTAAAAATAAATTATAAAAATCTATATTAAAACATTTTTTTGAGGCAATTTCTTGTATTAGTATTAAAGATTAGAGTACTAACAATGGGTAGTTCCTCTACAAGCTTTAATCATTATTTTGCATCGTATACCGCATATTTACAGTACGTATTTTTGTAATACAGTTGTAAATTTCTGTAAATAAAATTAACGAACATAGACTTTAACTCTTATTTAAAACTTTTTTTAATGTGCGTACGCTTATTATATACACACATTAAAAACGTTAAATAATACTTTTTTTTTCTATTACAATCTATCTTTTAAATATAATTATCTAAACCACACATAGCCACCAGTATCTATGCTTGGTTACTGATCGTTTCTTCTATTTATGAAAGATTAAAATATATATATATATAATTAAAATGGTCTTTTAAGTAAAAAAAAAAAATGCCATGTTTTTACAATTTCTGTATAAATTAAGGAAGGACAAATGTTGTCTTTTAAGTAAAAAAAAAAATATTATTTATTATGACAAATATCTATGTAGGAATAATATATATATATATATATATATATATATATATATATATATATATATATATATATATATATATATATATATATATATATACGCTTCAAATTTATTTCAAAACAACTATTTCAAAACATAATTTGGTAATTACTAAAATTACTAACAGTTTTTTTTTCTTTTTTTTTGGATTTATGTGGCAAAGGCAGTACTACAAAATGGAGTTCCATAATTTTTCTTCCAGTTATCCACATTTTAGTAACTTTACATTTTTAAAATATATATTTATTCAAATTATGCTTAGTTCAGAATCGGTATAATATTTTTTAGAAGAATAATAATGATCGACATTTTTTTTATTTTAGTTATTTATTGATATTTATGAGTTTATAAGAAAATATATAATAATTCTATATTAGAAGGTCCCGAGGACATCTTCTTTTCAGATTTATATATTTTTTTCAGAGGGGTATCTGGAATAGAATGGGAAGTAAGTCGAGATACTATTGGATTTGAATGGTTAAGGAGCTTACCGTGAAAGGATATATATCTGGTTAACATTGACATTAGAACTAAAAACTAATATTTAGTAGAATATATTTAGAAGTTAAATATAAGAAAATATTGAAAAGAAAAAGTAGAAGAAATTTCTTTTCTTTTTTTAAAAAACTATTTATTTATATTTAGACTGTATATAATATATTCAAGTAAATTTTGAAGAACTACTCACTAGTAACACTTCAAAAAATCTTTTTTATTTTTTTTATTATTTATTTCCCTTCCTTGACTCTCGGCTACACGGGTTTTGCAGGGATGGCTTGTAGCCATCACTTGGTTTTAAAGTTTAACATAAATTTCAATATTACTTTTCATTAGTAAACACTTCAATAAAATCTAAACTTAATCTAAAATCTTTTTAGACGCCTCGGTGGGTTATCAGGAATTGAATGTGAAGCAAGTTGGGAGATTAATGGGTTCGAAGGGGAGTGGAGCTTACTATGAAAGGATAGGTATCTGGTTTGGGCTAAATCATCAATAAATGGAACATTAAGGTCTTTATGGATAAGTTTATTTGTGGCAAAGTAAGGAGCATTAAGGATTTTTCGAAGGATTTTGGTTGTAAGGATTGGATGAATAATTGGGTAGTTAAGTGGAGTCAATAGGTCTAATAACTGTCATGTAAATGATTTTTTTGTAAATTATTGAAAGCTTTGAACGTTTGTCTAGTAAATGTTGAAGTAGTCTTTTCTTGTCGTTTTAGTCTTGTATATGGAAAAGAAAATTTTAAAATTATTTGTTTCTCTTATTTTTATTTAAATATTAAGCACTAATAATCCTTTCTAATAAATAAAAAGAAATCTAAGAACGCCCAAAAAAAAAAAAAAAGTTTATCTTTTTTTCCAATTTACACACATAAACATGGCTATTTAAGACTGTTATACATCGTAAATTAAAAAAAAAATCTATATAAAAGTTATTAAATGTAATTTAATTTTTTTTTTTAACGTCTGAGATCCAAACGATTTCATTGGAATTCAGTAATTCTTTGAGGCATTCAGAATTTTGGAATTCTTTCAAGAGAAAGTGTAAGGTAAGCTCCCTCTACAAGGCAGAACAGGCTAGAAGAGACAGTCTTCTGGTTTTTCTTCAGCTATTTATCGTCACGTAGTAGAGAGCTTAAACCTTCCCCGGCCAACAAAAATGGACAAAAAAATGGTTTCCTGTCCCCACCTTGCACCGCTCGCCTCTACAATATTTTGTCTTTACATTTAGATTTTCTCTTGCTGTTTTTAGCATCTTTCCCAATGATTTACTTCTAGTTAAAGAGAAATTTTATGCCGATTGGAACACTTAGTTTAATAGTTAATAAATTGGATTAAAATTATTTGTGTAAAATTTACAAAAAGGATGTTATGATGTGATATGTCACAAGGGGGCGTCTTGACTACCGTAGCATCGTCCGATTAGCATAGCAGCATAAAGTGACTTTAAACAAAATAAACAGGATTAAGAAACATGAGAATTTAGAAGGCTTCACAATGCGGAACTGCGCGATTTATATTCGGTAAATATAGTTGAAGTAATAAAATGGGCATGTAAAGTCGTTGGGTTTAATAATGATCGAATTCCGAAAAATGTAATCAGTTTTGACCCGTCGGGTAAACGACCGAGGGGTAGGCCAAGACGTAGATGGGAGGATTGCTTCAGGACCGACCTGGGGGAATTGGGATTTGGGGGAGTGGGTTGGAGGGAAGTGTGGGTTCGACGGTTGGTGGTGTCGGCAGTCACCATCATATCTCAGTCAAGATAGAGAAATGATTCTTTCACGTAAAATTGTAGTTTTGTGTACTATTTTAAATATAATATAATTAAGGATTTTTTTTTTTTTAAATATTTTTTTCTCTATTTTAAGAATACCATGTCCATTTAATAGTATATCAAATAATAACAATTTCATATAATCACAATGATAACAAATAAAATTAAAATCATAACAATTTCATATTTATTGAATAAAATAAAATTTTAAACATTAAACTACAATTTAAAAAAGCATGTTGTGTGACTTCTATTTGCATCTAGAATAGAATCTGAGGATCTCGTGCTAAAATCAGGGAAATTTGGAGGTTTTCATTTCGAATAGCTAGCGCTGAAATGCGCGCCGGTAAAACAGTAACTGGTTACCGAAAAATAACTGTTAAAGGAGCAAACCACCTATTCGCAAGTAATACCGAGGCGTCTTTCAAAACTTAGATAGGATGCTGCTATATAGATCGAGTTAGTAGATATTTAGTTGCAGGTATATTAATAATAACAAAATAGTAAAATATAATGTTTCTAAACAAGAAAAGCAGACTTGATTAATTGTTCCTGCCTGCCTCAACCGGTCTGGAAGACATTCAATGAGTAACCGAGCAAGGAGTTAGCAATGAATGAGTCAAGCTTCGAAGCGGGGATAATCGAACCCAGATTTATTGCCGATGTTCCCTGGAGGATGGGGGCGCTACTCAAGGTCGCCTTTCGATCGACATTTCTTCTTCGATTCGACTGTCTTTTCTTGTTTTTCGAGAAGTAAAAATTAAATTGTTTTATTCAGTATAAAAAGTAAAAGGAGTATTTTCAGTATATTCTCAGGATTAAAATGTAATAAAGTATAGATATTTTTATAACTCCGTTCATATGTATAATACAAGTTATGAGTCATTCTCTCATTTTGTCGGAATTTCGACGTTGTGATTCCATTAGAAGTTATGTAAAAAAAAAAAATTTCTTCATAAACTTTATTATTATAGTATACTAAAGTATGAGCAAAAAATCCTTTCATAGAATGTAATCTATATGCACATTTATGATCATGATAGAAATCATGAAAGAGGGGGAAACTGAGAGGGTGTGAGAGAAATGGAAAATACTCACAATCAATTAATAAAATATTTGTAGTACAAAAGAATTGTTAATAAGTATAAAATCAACTAGTAGATTAAAAGATATTAGTCAACACTAAATACATATTTAAACATATAACTTGAAATAATAAATTAAACAAATTAAGACATTATAATAAATATTTAAATTTTTCAACCACACATTAGATTAATATAATGAATATTATTTTAGATTAATATAAATAGTGAAAATATATATAAAAGGACCTCTTTTTTTTATCTTATATCACTTACAGTTTTTCTATTGTAATCTATTTCCCTCACTTTTTGGTGTGAGGAAAATATAAATGAGGGAAATAGAAATTTGGGTATGATTTAAGATTAACAACACCACACGCATTTAAAAAAACAAAACAAAAAAAAAAAACAGATGGAACTCAGAACTACAGGGGAAACATATACGTTAATGCAAAGAAAACAAGAATCAAACTTACTTCTTTGAAAAATCACGAAATTTATTGTAAGTTAGGTTACTCTCAGTTTGGCGGGAAGCTTCTGCAATGTTGCCAGCCTAAAATATAATGGAATGAATCTTGATTATGCTTTAGCTGGTTTTTTTTTTTTTTTTTTTAATACGAGGGAAATAGACTGAACCCATTGGGCAAAGACATTAGAAGTCACTCTTCTTTTTGTAAGCAATTAGCCTCAGTTTCAATTATAAAATTCAATATATTGCAAAGCAGAGGTAGTAGAAAAAGAAGTAAGTTTATAAATGCAGAAATGGTGAACTTATTAGCATTTAATGTTACCAACTCATGTTATGAGACACATGAGGGAAATAAATTTTTACGTTTTGATTTCAAATATAACCGTGAAATCAAATCAATAACCATGAGAAAACTACTTTACGTTTAAGATATAAGTACGTTTAAGTATCTTGCAGCTACTTGTTATAATTGGGTTACAAGAAATTTCATTTGGAATCCACAATCGCTTCGGGACAGAATTTCGTATGTAATGGGAGAATGATCCTTATAATCATAATATTTATAATAAGTTATAAGGACAGACCCTCTAGCTGTTACGTTAAAATGCCAAAGGTTTCCAACATCCAAAAGTTGCTCCTACAACCTGGACTCAAATGACCACCCAAGATACTAAAATCCAGTTGACCTTTGGCCGAAATAGATCATAAGATGAGAAAGTGACAGAGCGAACACTTAATCAGTCCTCCCCTTCTACATTTTTCTTCGATATTTCTTTTATAAAATATCTAAATCATTATAATAAATTGAAGGGTATTGGGCTTTCCGGTACCATAGTTCCGAAAAAATCGAAAATGTAAATTACAAAGACTATATTTTTTATCAATGACAGCGAATTCTTGAACTTCAAAACACGTGATAATCGTGTGTCTAGCCACCTTGAGAGAAACGTAAGTGATAGATAGTACATAGGACAAGCAAACAGGTGGCGATGAAATATCAGTTTCGATTTATTTGTACATTCTTCCTTACACCCTTCAATTATTAATAAAATAAATATAATAATAATAATATCAGGTATGCATGATAATTTAGAAGGATCAATACAATTAAGAATTGTTGAATAATTTCCCACTTATATTGGAATTTTGTTTTATTAAAAAAGTATTTTCGAATTTTTTTTTTTTTATTAATAGAAATTTACAATTGTATTAGAAAACACATCTAGTAAATATGCGGCATACAATGCAATATAATAACATGGTTTAAACTTGAATGAAATAATTACAAAAGAAGATCACGAGGCCATCTTCTTTACAGACGACTCGGAGGATTGCCAGGAATGGAATAGGAAGCAAGTTGTGTGACTGAATATTTCGTATGTTTTAAAGTGTGTGAAACGCTTGTGATTGTAACAGAATTATTTTCTGCTGGAACGGTTTGAAATAAGTGTATAAATCAGATAGAAGCTGGTTTTCTCCTTGCAACCTCAAATTCAGTTCGTTCATATGTTTTGTTAAATCGACGTAGAAGGCTAACTTCTGCAGCCATTCGCCATTTTGTAATTCGGATGGATTATGATGCTTATCTTAAAAAAAAAATTGGAAGTTCTAAGAAATGCATTACCTACTTCCACATGTAACCACCAGATGTCTCAAAGTGTCGTGGTTGTAACAATACATTACAACAGATATTGAACTAGCGACTTTAGCAAGCGTATGCTCGCTCAGGGTGCATGCTTGGCGACCAGTCTAGAAATTATACAAACTAGCAGGAAATTTAAAACATTGTTGGTCCACGGAACCCTTGGAAGTAATCAGTATGACAGATAGGCTGAAAACATTGGAGACACCTGTCCTAGATCATAGGTAAGTGATTTCATCGACATACCGGTAACAATATTTGATATGATGGGCCATTTTTCAAAGCGGAGGATTTTTGATTCTAACTTGTTCGTAGAATGGTCCGCCTAGAGAGGATCCCATCGGAGAGCCTACTTCCTGTTTAAAGAATTTATTATCGAATCGGAAGTAATTATGAGTGATGCACACTTTCTATTTTTCTAATGCTGTTAGGTTAGACCGGAAGATCAGTTCTTCTATAATTTCTATAGTTTCTGAAGGGATGATATGGCTTTGTACGGAATTATAAAATGTATAGCAAAGTTAGAATTATATCAATAAAATTTAGCTTTTTATTCATTACATTTTAGTTTGTATACACTGCTTTTTTTAGTAAGTTTATATTTTTTTCTTTAGTTGAAGTGAAAGAGGATGCCAATGTTATTTCTGAGTTAAATATAAATACTGAAATTTAATCCCACTTTTCTTAATTTCTTTTCACCATTGGTGGATATTAGGCCGTGATTTGGAATATAAATATATTTTTACTGGGTGGGTTTGTGTTCTGGGAGTGTTAAGTATACAGGGTGTTCGGATGATCCTTGGCAAAAGAAGCATCTCGGGTAGGGGGGTTCATTTTGAACCTATTTAAGGTCATTTTACTATATACAAAGTCTTAGGGTTTTTTTATTATTATTTTTTTTTTTAAATAATGGCCAAAACCAAACATTTATGCCTTATAACTTTGTTTTTACTGATATATGAACGCCATTTTTTTTTTTTTTTTTTTTTTTTTTTTTTTTTTGTACTGTAATTACTAATACATTGTCCATGTAAAATAAAAAAGATTTGATGCAAAAAACAAATACAAAAAAAACAAAAAAAAAACAGGAGATCGTTAAATCTTGTTAATGGAAAAAAAAAATTAGGAGCTTCAAGTTTAGGTTCAGTTTTTAAAATAATTCGGATTTGTATGTTGCGCTTACTTTTTTTTTTTTTTTTTATTGAACCTAAACTTGAAGTTCTTAATTTTTTTTTTTTTTTTTTTTTTTTTTTTTTTTTTTTTTTTTTTTTTTTTTTTTTTTTGTCTTTACAAGATTTAACGATATCCCGTTTTTTGTATTTGTTTTATGCATCAAATCTTTTTTATTTTACATGGACAACTAATGTATTAATAATTAAAAACAAAATTGCGTTGATATATCAGTAAACAACGAAGTTATAAGGCATAAAAGTTTGGTTTTGGCCATTTTTAAAAACAAATTCATAAAAAAAAAACAAAAAAACTTGGTATATAGGTAAGTGGCCTTAAATAGGTTCAAAATGAACCTCCTAACCCGAGATATCTCTTTGACCAACGATCTTCCGAACACCCTGTATATTACTAATAATATTTTGTTTTTCAAAAAAACGTAATGAATTTTTGGGAGTACTGTCTGATGGAGTAGCGTATCCGGACCTCTAATGTTGATCCCTTGTTCAGTTGACGGAAAATAATTCTGTGCATTAACCTGAATCGAACCTGAGTCCGAAAGGTTGGAGTCCAGTGCTTTACCCACTGAGCTACAATTGGAATATTGATAACATTAATTATATACATTTTTTTTTTTTCAATTTTATTATTATTAGAACTTAAATATGTGCGGTCTTATTTCCGCAAGTTCATTACCGTCACACATGTTTCTTTGGTTAAATATAATCCCTTCTTATACTGCATAATTGTACCGTTACGAAAGTATAACGTTGTAAGAAATGTTGTAACCAAAGTTCTCACAATTTCCACTCTAATATATTACTTAATAATATGTAATTATTATAATGATATCGTCTTAATATCTAATTTTACCTTCTTAAACATACTTTCGCAATATAGTTAGAGGGCGAACCATTGACCTTTTTTCCTTTATCACAGCAACAACTGTCAAAATTTTGAGCATTAAATTGCTGCAATGTTTATTTATCTCTCCAAAAGCAGAGACGAACTTGGTGAAGCGTTTTGTGTAAGATTTGATCAAGCAAATCAGTTGTAGGTTTAGTAAAGTAGGCTTAATGAAATTGACCTTTTGACATCGCAGTTCTCCTAGTTCACAAAATGTATGTTTTTTTAATTATTTTCAAGAAACTGCTCGTCGTTACAGACTACATCGACATTTATTAGACGAGCGATCAAAGCCCCCAATTCATTACAAAAGACTTATTTACATGACTGTGATTAGACCTATTTGGACTGACGAAATTGAGCTTTGGGGCTCTAATAAACCAATTCATCTCGTATCCAATCCTTACAATCCAAAATCCTTCGAAAGATGCCGCTTACTTTGTCACCAACAAACTTATAATGTTCCATATGTTGCTGATTTAGCCCAAACCAGATACCTATTCTCTCATAGTAAGCTCCATAACCACTCAAATCCTCTAACTGTTCAACTTTCTTCCCACACCATCCCCGATAATCCTACGAGGCGTCTGAAAAAAACAATGGCCCAGAAACCTTCTAGTGTAGAATTTTATTGAAGTGACGAGTAGTTTTTTTTTCAAGTTTTGACATGTTATTGTAATAGTTATCAACACATTTACTTGATTTATATATTTTGTACAGTTATAAATTTTAATAAATTGCTATAAAAAACAACAACATTATTTGCAGTATGAATAGAAAAAAAAAACGGTCTCTCATAGGGAAAATCCTTAAGGTTTTCCCATTAACCTTAGCAGCAACAAGTTATACTGCCGTTTCTTCCTTTTAGAAATTTTGGTGAGATCCAAAATGCATTTGATTTCTTTTATATTTACATAAATATAATAGATATGTTTAACATAGGGATATATGTTTAACATTTGAAATTAGTCTTCTAATAATCATAGAAGTGACAAAATAATTTATCAATGTCAGTAGAAAAGAAGAAAACTCAGACCTTGTGCACCGGAATCGATTTTATAAACGTAGATATATAAAAACTTAAAACTCGACTATTAAACTAACAGATTATCAGTGATTAGACCTATTTTTAGACATACGGAGTTTGGGGCTCTACTAAACCATCCAATTCATCTCGTATCCAATCCTTACAATCCAAAATCCTTCGAAATCTTCAATCTTCCTCAATGCTCCTTACTTTTTCACCAATAAGCTTATCCATAAAGACCTTAATGTTTTTTATGTTGCTGAGTTAACCCAAACCAGATACCTATCCTTTCGTAGTAAGCTCCATAGCCACTCAAATTCATTAGTTTCTCAACTTGCTTCCCACTCCATTCCCGATTATCCTCCGAGGCGTCTGAGAAGAAGATGGCCTAGAGAATTTTTATTGAGGTGCTACTGATGAGTAGTTCTTTTCAAGTTTAGAAATGTTATTGTAATCGTTATCAGCTCATTTACTTGATGTATATATTTGTAAAGTTGTAAATTTAAATAAATTTATATAAAAAAAAAAAAATTATTTCCTTATATGGTCCTCCTGTATACGGACCATTTATTTATATATTTACACGTTCCATGTCTTATAGGCATACTACGTGTATGGATATAAAAGTACAAAAGTTTAGAACGATTAGCTATTTTAGCATAAAGTAATTAGATAACAAAATATATTTAAAAAATAGATAAAAAGATAAAAACAAAAGAAATCATCCATCCAACAAAAAACTATCTCCTCTACCAATCATTTGTCATTTTGCCTAAGTCGATTTTTCGTATAAATGTAAGTCAGTCTTGAATTTAGAAAATAAATTTATTCTGTCTCTGGCCATGTTTGAAAATAATACTTTTTATTAGATCAAATATTTGTCTTTCAGATGATTTATATTCTTAAAGTACATGTCTAAAATTTTGAATCTGTCCGTATTGAATACATAGGCCAGATCGTAATATGTTAAATCGTTATGGATATTAGATACAGTTACCGTATTCCGTCATTAGTTGTGTTAGTTTGTAGTCGTTACTTTGTGTACGTTTGTAATTGTTGTTTGTAATGTGAGGAATGAACTTGGTGACTTTGTTGAGGTTACCAACAATTGGTACCATCTTTCAACCATATCTGAGTTTATGTCCCGCTAAGTATAAGATAAGGGAACTTTGTTATACGAAGGTAACAAATCACTTTTAGCCTCTTCTCTGGCTAGTTAATCGACCCTTTCGTTACTCTCAATTCCAGAATGTGCTTTAACCCATTTTAAAGAGACCCATTTTTCTCTGTGCTTTTAACGCTTTTAAATTTCGTCTGATTAGGTCAGTCAAATAGTCATGAATGTTTTATTAATCGATTAAAACGTGTAGTTTATTATAAATATGACTTCCTTTGACAGGATTTAGAAATGCATCATACCGTAATTATTCAATTAAATCAGCTGGAAGCAGTCGTGCAAAGACGTTAAAGTGACAGTAATGTGACGACACTTCGTCATCTTACTGACACTCTTCCTCATTCCAATTGTGGCACTGACAGCTTCGTAATGACACAAGATACAACTTTCTGTTCGTTTAATAGTCGAGTTTTAAGTTTTTATATATCTATGTTTATAAAATCGATTCCAGTGCACAAAGTTTGAGTTTTCTATTTTTATACTGGAATTGATGAATTGTTTTGTCACTTCTATGATATTTAGATTATTAGGAGACTAATTTCAAATTTTAAACATATATCCCTATATTAAACATATCCATTATATTTAAATTATATATAAAAGAAATCAAATGCATGTTGGCATTCACCAAGATTTCTAGAAGGAAGAAACGGCAGTATAACTTTAATTTCTCTGTTATAGGTCCTCTGTCATAGGTTTTCTCTATGAGTGACCGGTTTTTCAGTTCATCCAACAAATATATATATATATATATTTGATATATATATATATATATATATATATATATATATATATATATATATATATATATCACTGATATTTTGATATCAGTTTATTGAAATTTACAACTGTACAAAATATGTACATCAAGTAAATTTGTTGATAACTTTACAATAAACATTTCAAAACCTGAAAAGAACTACTCATCAGTAGCACTACAATAAAAATTCTACACTAGAAGGTCTCTAGGCCATCTTCTTTTCAGACGCCTCAGAGGATGAAGTTGAAAAATTAGAGGATTTGAGTAGTTATGGAGCTTTCTTTGAAAGGATAGGTATCTGGTTTGGGCTAACTCAGCAACATATGGAACATTAAGTCTTTTTGGATAAGTTTGTTGGTGACAAGGTAAGGAGCATTGAGGATTTTTGGAAGGATTTTGGATTGCAAGGATTGGATACGATACTAACTGGATGGTTTAGTGGAGCCCCAAAGCTAAACTACGTACGCCCAAATAGGTCTAATCACAGTCATGTAAATAAGTCTTATGAAATTAATTGGGAGCTTTGAACGTTTCTCTATTAAATGTTGGAGTAATCTGTAGCGACGGGTAGTTTCTTTTCGTTTTAGTCTTGTATGTGGATTCCAAGTAAGACGTTTGTCCAAGTGGAGTCCTAGGTAGCTGATCTGACAAATGAATTTAAGATAGTTGACTATTTATATTATATAGGATAATATAAAGTTGACTATTTAAATATTTTTAAAAATTTATTTATTGACATCTGCAACCAAACCACCTCCTTCTACAAACTTTGGTCTCGAAACAATTCTTCCAAATATTGAACCCAAGACCCTTCATTGGTTGTAGCGGTACCTATAGGTTTTTATTTATATTTTAAATTTAATTTTTATTTTTAATATCATAGAATTGGCGAATAATTCATTAATTCATAATTGTATTGACGCTTTAATACAATTACTAGCATCCCCTGTCGCGGTTTCGCCCGTTTCCATAAGTAAAGAACGTAGATAGGTTGAACAAATAATCGAAGTTTCATCGATGAACAATAAATATCTTGTACTGAATCATGCAGTTCATAATTATTTTTACACAATATTTCTTGATATTTTCACGCAAAGCTGTAATTTTCAACCCTGTACTATTGCAATGATTAGATGGTTGAAATTTACGTAAAAGCGTAATTGGATATTCAGTTATTAATGAACAGCAAAAACTAAGGTTAGGCCATCCATTTTTTACACTCAATATAAAAAAAAATAAGAAATCGATACTTTGTTAAGGCAATAATTTTTAGTGCGGCAGAAATAGTTTTATCGATTCCATATGGTTGGATTTTAATTTCTAACTATAAAAGTTAATTTCAGAGTGGCAATCCTCTGCCACCTAACACTGTACATTTAAATTATTATTATAGTAAACTATACTTTTTTAAACCCTCCTAATAATCTTATTAGTTATGAAGATTATTTAGTTAAAATTTGGTAAAGATATTTTTACCATTGCAAACTCTGTTGCAGAATGGCACTAACCACATATCGTTCAATTGTTATACATCCCTGGGATCCACACTTCGCATTAAATATTTATTTATATTTTTTTTTAATAATAATTTATTTGAATTAAACAAATTTTATTATCAATTCCTGCTGTACCTTTACAACCTCTCTTAAATGGCACTTGCCACCTATCAGTGAATTTTCAAACTTCGCTGCGCACAAATATTTATCGCTTTTTAACAACAATTTAATAGAAAATGTGTAAATTTTATTATTGCTAAACCATCCTTGAAATATGAAAATGACGTAAGTAAAATTTGGAAAAGATTGTTTCAATAATTATTAAGTATAGATATGTCCTTCCTTATGTACTGAAATAAATGAACTCGTATTTAAAAAAAATAAATGATAAAGTCTATACTGTTTTGAAGTGTGGAAAATCTAAAATATTTTCTTTTTGGCTCAATTTACTCTTGGAAATCTAAACAAGTATTTAATCTTCTTCCGTCAATACAAAAATCTCTTCTTGTTCAGACACACATGCCTCCTTGATGTTATAGTAATATTACATCAGAGAGAGCGCCACCTGTGTATTATAAAGGTGTCAATCTAGCTTGTTAGTGCATGTCTTTTGTTTTTATGAGCAAGCACTCTCACCTTGAGTACCCTCATCGTTTAGATATGTTAATTCGTAATGGCTTCCGTGATCCAAAGCTTTGGACTTCGAGGACAGGCAAGACTATTATAACTAACGTAAAAAAACAAAACATAACGTTAACTTTAACTTTAAACGTCTTAAAGACAATGCTCTAGGCATGCCATTGAATATATTTGGAACAATTCTAAGGTATTTTAGACTAGTTCTATCTTTAGACGTACTTACAAAATTTAAAGTAAGCTAAATATATTTTTCAATTTTATTAAAATCAATTTGTACTTAATTTATAAATTGCAATAATTTGATGATTTTCAAGTGGGAACTCGATGGCTCTTGCGCTTCCGGTATTGAATGTCGTGAGTTCTCAACGATCGTCTGTTTAGTTCTTGTCTTTTGGATTCGAAATCTAAGTGATTTTCGAAAAATTTAGAGGTTATTAAGAAAGAAGTGTAGAAAGAATAGTTGCCCATTAAATTGTCATTTAAAACCAGACTTAAAAGACAAGAAACTGCTCATCGTTTCCGACTCCTCCAACTTTTACTAGACAAGCGTTCAAAGCTCCCAACAAATTACAATTGGACATACGGAGTTGAGCTTTGGGGTTTCACTAAACCTTCCAATTCTTCTTGTCTCCAATATTTACCATCCTAAATCCTTCGTGAAATCCTACGTGCTCCTTATTATATCACAAACAAACTTATCCATAAAGGTCTTATTGTTCCATATGTTACTGATTTGGCCCAAACCTATCCATCCATAGTAAACTATATACCCATTCGAATCCACTAGTCACCCAAATTATCTCACACTCGATTCCCGATAACCCTCCGAGACGTCTGAAAAGGAGAAGGCCTAGGGACTTTCTAATTTGTATGTAATAAAATAGAAATTAAAAAAAAAAAAAAAAAAAAAAAAAAAAAATCGAAAAAGTAAAAAACATCAAATAAACGGAAATTGTTCTTAAAATCTTTACTAATAATTAATTATTCACTTCTCATCTCTGCCACTAGGCTTTTTGTGACATTAGTGTAATCAATTCTAAGCAACACTTAAAATAAAACCAAAATCCTACATGCTCCATATTGTCTCGAACAAACTTATCCATACAGATCTTAATGCACCATATGTTCCTAATATGGCAAATGAGATACCTATCCTTTTATGGTAAACTAAATACCCACTCGAATCCCACTCTATTCTTAATAATCTTTGAATAATAATAATCTTTTAAAGTTTGAAAAGAAGATGACCAAGAGACCTTCTAATGTTGAACAGTTATTAAAGTTAAGTGCTACTAGTGAGTAGTTTTTTATGTGTCATTGTATTCATTTTCTTCAAATTTACTTGTTTTATTTAATGTATACAGTTGTAAATATCAATAAATAGCTGAAAAAAAAATCATTATTATATCATTTAGTTATTTGCTGACTAAAAAAGCATCTCTTTTTTTTTTTTTCATACGCCTTTATACCTTGTTATAATTTCCTATTTAGTATTATTCAGGGATCCACCAAACCAATTCTTCCCGCATTCAATCACTCCAATCCAAAATCCTTCGAAAAATCCTAGATGCTCCTTACTTCGTCACAAATGAACTTATCCACAATGACCTTAATATCCTATATGTTGCTGATTTGGCACGGACCAGATACCTCTCCTTTCATAATAAACTCACTGCTCATCCAAATCCACTTGTTGCACAGCTTGCTTCCCATTCCATTCCTGGCAATCCTCCGAAGCGTCGGAAGAGAAGATGGCCTCGTGATCTTCTTTTGTAAATATTCATTAGAGTACCACCAATGGGTAGTTCCTCTACAAGTTCTATTCATGTCATTATATATTATATATACCGCATATTTACTAGATGTTTTTTTTAAAATACAGTTGTAAATTTCTATTAATAAAAGAATAAAAAAAAAATATATTATTCGTTTGCATATCGTTGCCACTATGTAAAACTAACGAATGTGAAAAATCACTTTTTTTTTATTCCGTTTACCGATGTATTCTACGATCTTGTATGTTGTGGTACAATTTCTAATCTAATTTTAAGACCAAAATCAGTAATGTAATTTTTACGAATTTCTAGCATTTTACCACATGATAGGCCTTGTAAAATACAATGCCAATCAAACGAAATAATAAAAAATATTATAGTTTAAAAAACACGCTTTATAAGCAAAACGAATTAAACCTATCTTAGACAAAATCTAATGATCTGAAACTATTAGTATATAACATTTCTTGATTGGATTAGCTATTTTTGTGTTATAGACTCTTAAACATGACGAAAACTAAGTTTTTGAAAAGTTGGCGAAATTCGTTGATTATTGATAATCGATTGTAGCTAAACGCCTAAATCAAATTCAGCTTAAGAGATGTCTTTCGACATACAATTAAATCAACTTTAATTTTATAAATAACACATTTTTCGATTAAAGGAATTTTTGTATTTTTATTTTTGCAAAAATCTGAAGAAAGAAAAAAAAAAGTGCAAAAATGTAGTCCCCCTTATCAAATGTAGTCACATTTTTGATATTTTATTCTCAGGACCCATCTGGACCATACTGGATCATAAAACCTACTAATCAACCCTTGCAAGGCAAACCCCTTTTTTGGGGGTATTCCTACTGGACTAAGAAAGAATATTAAAACAAAGTTGTGCAATTATTGTATTGTCATTGGTCCTTGAAACGTGTGCAAATTTTCAAGATGATCAGATAGCTGGAAATTGGTGAAAATTACGATGCAAGATTTCGTTACATACAGGTGAAGTTAATAAAAGGGTATTAAAAAAAAATGCGTTTTTTCACATTCGATGGTTTTACATAGTGGCTATGATATGGTGGACATAATTATTGACATTCTATTTAAATATACAGTGACCTTTTATATTTTTAATGAGGAATTCTTGTAGCACTAGCAAAATAAAATTATTTACATAGTATATATGGTATTTTACCACCAGCAAAATGCCTTAAACAAAACACGATAGTAGCGGAATATATTAAAACAGTTTATCATATGGTTCATTACTTTTCTTCACTCTGAATATAAATTTGCGCCTGAATGAAAGTAAAAAAAAAAAGAAGAACGATATTTATGAGGTCATGTTTCCAGTTATTGAATCGGTTTGTAAGCAGTACCAACATTAATCATTTTGTTGAAAAGATTTATCGTAGTGTTTGTATCTTATGAAATTTAAACGCGCTTATTATTCATTAGAATCTTGTATTTCAAGGCCCGGTTCATGAAATTGAATAATAGTGTTGAAATCTTGAATTTACTTCGTGAAAAGTCTGAAAATATACAATAATGAAATGACTTTTTTTATTCAGTAGTGTAATTATTTTAGTATCTTACTTCACATTTTTGAGAACTGATGTTTGCCCAGCGGTTCAACACTAATTACCTTTTCCTATGGAATTCTATTATTATAATTACTATTTTATAAAGCAACTATAAATATTTTATTGAATCAATATTACAAGCTGTCTGTCTAAAGGGCAATAAGTAATATTGTTGACGATGAATCCATTCATCCAATATGTACAATGAAAATAAATTTAAAAAAAAACAACTAACTAACTATACAAGATAATCAATATTAATATATAATAAATCAGAAAATAATAGTACAAAGAAATAAAATAATAAAGAGGAAAAATATAAATTAAATTTTAAAAAAAAAACCACGATCACGCTATATATATTAATCTATTTTTATTGAAACTTACAACTGTATTTACAATATGAACTACAATAAAGCAAGTAAAAATGATGACAATACTAAAAATGACACGTCACTTATTTTTAAAGCAACTACTCATTGGTAGCACTTATACAGGTTCTATACAATGAAGTACTATATTAGAAGATCTCGTGGCCATCTTCTTTTCACATTATATGTAATATATATACAAACATCTCAGTTAAACCCTTAGCTGAGCTGGACTCTCTCCCTCACTTATGATAGGGAAAACCAGGCCCAATGTAATCCCAATGCTGTTATCTCAGTCGCGTCATTAGTGTCAAAATCTAGTGGAGGCTGAAAGAGAGTATGCCATAGTCGCTCAGGCCTTGAGTAAAGAAGCTGGTCATTGACAGAACTCCAATAAAATAAATATTTCCCACAAGTCTGGAAATATTTAATGGCAAGGTGCCATTGCCGTTTTATTCTGCGAGGAGGGTTATGAGGATGAATGGAGTTGGATAATGAATTATACAGAGTATTAGGGTGGTTGGATGGAATTTTGACAATTCAAGGGATATGAAGGTAAAAGAAATGAGGTATATTGAGATTTTTATGTAAAGTTTTCTTGGATACATGGTAGGGAGCATTTAATAGTACGAAGGGTTTCGAATTGGAAGGATTGAATGCGTTTGATATGCGATTATTTTGCTGTCCACCACAGTTCAAGTCCATATAGGTTTAATGATGATTTTGTACATGAGGAATTTGCTCCAAAGAAAAGATAAGACCTATAATAAAGTCTATATAATTTTAATGGCCGTTTTAAGAATTGCGCAATTATAACTCGAACTATTCCCACCGGATAAATGTTCAGATATACGGCATTATGAAATCTGAAATGTTCAGTGCATACTTCCTTGTTCGGGCCAAATATTCTGACAAATTACTTTATTTTTGAAAATTTCTAAGCGTTAACCATTCCCCAACATAACTTAAAGAACAGTAGGTAGAATAATAGTCTCGTAAATCCTAATTTTTATGTCTCAGGATTGGAACTAAACAGTTGTGAGTACGAAATATAACGCCTGGGGATTATTATTTAGTGAAAATGATTCAATGACAAATCGACTTTTAAGCTAGCTATAAAATACCCGAATATATTCCTTCGAACCATTCCTATTCTAAGATTGCCTGAGGGTACGCGATTCCAAACAAAAAAAAAAACACCTTTGAGCCAACATGCAATCATCGTCCAAACTTTAAGAGGCAAATACCCATTAGTAGTACATTCATGTGCCATTTGCATACCCAAGATGACCCAAAAATACTTGCATGTCTATGATCCGTTGTAGAAGATATCGAGGTCAGAGGTCGCCCGGGGCTGGAAGGTCATTAGGTCGATTACCCAACATGACCACGGTCATGAGGCCAAGAGCACATAGTCGAGTCATTTTCTTAGTTTATGTTCGGGACCGTTTTAATGTGATATACAGTTTTATAATTTTGCAATTAATGTCGATTGTTTGGTAACTAGACATTTACAAGAAGATGAACTTTGCGATTTCAACCTACGATTTTGAAAAAAAAAAAATTAATTGAAGCCTCGATTTTTATTGTATATTATATAATGTAAGATCGATGTAATATTTTATTCTATTTTAACTTTTTAATTAGCAATTAATTAATTTCTACATCTCTTTATACAAAAAAGGGTTTTTGTTTATTTTAAATTATCGAACTATATAACCAGCTTTGTAAAAATATTTTGGACATTTCTGGACCTAAGCCTTCATTATTGCGGTTTAGTTCATCTATTTGAGGATTTAGATGATTTTAAGCCACCTTTAGTAGCTATAGAACTATAATATTTATTTTATTTTATTTTTTATTTTTTCATTTTAATATTTATTTACACAGGTTTACCGATGTTTTAACAATGAGTAAATTTAATATAGTACTTGAGTATTAGATGACATGTAAAACCTTGAAAAGATCTACTCATCAGTAGCACTTTAATAAAAATTCTACACTAGAAGATCTTTTGGCCATCTTCTTTTCAGACGCCTCGGAGGATTATCGGGAATGGAGTGGAAAGCAAGTTGAGAAACTAATGGATCTGAGTGGTTATGAAGCTTACTATGAAAGGATACGTATCTGGTAATGGCTAACTCAGCAACATATGGAACGTTAAGCTCTTTATGTATAAGTTTATTTGTAACAAAGTAAGGAGCATTTAGGATTTTTCGAAGGATTTTGGATTGTAAGGATTGGATACGAGATGAATTTACTGTTTAGTAGAGACCCAAAGCTCAACTCCGTACGTCCTAATAGGTCTAATCATAGTCATATAAATGAGTCTTTTGTAGAAAAGCGGAAGGTTTGAGCGTTTGTCTAGTAAATGTTGAAGAAGTCGAAAACGTCAAGCTGTTTCCTGTCGTTTTAATCTTGTATGTGGATTCCATGTTAAACGTTTGTCCAAGTGGAACGTCATTAAAGGATACTGAAGGACAGGAGGTCGTAGGTTTACGACGAAGGGTAAAGGTTATTTGGTGAGATTTATTAGGATTTATTTTGATTCTCCATTTTTGACACCATTCTTCAAGGTTTAGGATATGGGATTGGAGTGTTTGAGAGGGGATGAAAGGATCATTGTTTACTGATAACACACATGTGTCATCATCCTGAGTGGTGAGGATAGTGGTAGGATGAGTTGGGATGTCAGAGATGAAAAATTTGAATTTAATAAAATATTATAAATTGAAATTTACTATGCTAAGTTGACATATTTAAATGTACAAAACTGTTTCGATAACATACACACACACACACACTATGTTTCAAATGGTTAAAGGCAATAAGGAAATAATGAGGTAACGATTAGTTGTGATATCGGTTTCTGATCATCTCTCAATTTACAGCTGTTCCAAGGGCTGATTCATATAATAGCCAGGCGTTTACACGTATAACAGACTGAGTACATTATCTTCAATGTTATCTTTTTATATCTTGTATGATTTGTATGCAGTTGGTATAAGTACTATAAAGGTCAGAGTTTAGGAAACACTTTGAAAATCTAATTCTCAATCATTAAGAGAAAAAAAAAATTATAATGAAGATAATATGGATTAAATCTGATAAAGAAAACCCTAGTAGGCCATTATGATATTTTTTTTTTCAATAGGCTGCTCTCCACAGAATCCTCTTTGACTACATCTTTAGTGATTTTTTTTTTTTTTTTTTTTTTTTTTTTTTTTTTTTTTACTGTAAACGTTTAGAAGAAAACAAATATTTTATTTGATGATCCATCAACAATTATTCATTATTCAATATATATTTTTTAGGTGATCGTTAAATGATTTTCTAAGCAAATGGCTAGTTCCTAAGAGTTTTTGGTAAAAGTCTGTTGTAACTAGAAAATAGTTTGGAGTTTTATTTTAAGAGTAAAAAATTCTAAAAATAAAGAAACATCGAATGTAAATAAGTTACAAGGAACATATTTAAATTTCGTGAATTATTCAGTTGGTTACAGAACATTCCCGGTAAACGATCCTTTCTCAGCATTTTTCAAGGACTAGATGAAACCCTTTTTTTTTGTTTTCCTTACATAGTAAATGTATATATTCTTAAAAAGCTAAAAACCTTTTTTTTATACATATATTTTCAAGTATTCTCGATTAAATCTTTTTAAAATCATCTATTATAATTAGTCAAATTTACAACTGCTAGAATTTCATGTGTATGTTCTTTTTGTTGGCCTTAAACCCGATTAAAATTTATCTGGAAGGTTTTATTTATTTTCTTTTATTTATCAAAATTTACAACTGTACAATATAAATCTAGAAAACTTCTTGAATTACGAATACAATGAAAATAATTAGTTATAAAATTTATTTTATTTTTTTTCATCTTTAGACATTTAAAGCTGTATAGTACATCTAGTAAATGTAATTTTGATTTTTAAATATAAGTTTTATTTGTAATAATAGCCCTGATGAAGGCCGCCGAATATGAGCGAAATACAGCTCTCGAAGCCGAAGAACAAAGGCCTATGTGTTTGCAACATGAGAGATCATATCAAAGCTGTCCGTTAGTCAAAACTAGATCAAAACGTACAAAAACGTCGATCTCAAAGTGAACACATACGGAATATTCAGAGTCCGAAGATGAAAAAATAGTGAAAACGCTCGTGTCCAAAGATTGTCAGAAAATATAATATAAGCAGCGACGTAGTCGGGTACACGGCGAAGAAGAATTTCTGAAAGATATTAAAGACTTTGCTGATACTCCGTGCTCCGTATGTCATATAACTTCCTTCTTTTTTTTTTTTTTAAATCGGTTACAAACGCTATACAAAAAGCAACAATCTAATTTAAATGCAAGCAATCCAAGAATTGTTCCACATTTACCAATCGAATTACAATACAAGGGAAACATAACAGCTTGCCAGAGATGTAATAATAATTTAAGCAAAGGTAAAGTTCCTTCTCAAACCTACTGAAATTACTATTCAACTACCTACATATATTTTCTTAATTTTCCCCTACTATTTAAATTTAATTTACCCATACTAAACTACTGGACTGATTTTAATAGAACTTAAACTGTTACCTAAGTTGAAGTGTACCTAACTTAAATCAAAAAGAATCACCTCAATATGAGATCACCTTTTAGATTTCGAGAAATTTGAGGGCAAACATATTCTTAGGAAATTAAGCACCCGTGCTTGGAAGCCTAAATGGATCATCATACTCAAATATTATCCAATTCCAACAATATTACATACATACATATCAAACTGATAACCTCCTTTTTTTTTTTTTTTGAAGTCGGTTAAAACCGAACTAGGACCTTGAGATTAAGAAGAAAGTAATGACGCAAGAAGAGGGACTACCATTGACTGAGTACAGTGACTGATGAAGCGTTGAGAACTGCTCTCAACTGCTGAGCTGCTGAGCTGCTGAGTCGACCAATGACAGGCCGGATGACAAATACTCCCTCGTCGCCATAATTAGCTCAAGGGAATAGCTGCGATTAATTGATCTATTGTCCTTTCTTTATGCAAGTGAGCTGCGTGGTATTTGGGCGGGATCTAGGTGAAGGAGTTCTGCAGAAATTTATGTTATGTCCTCATTATGTTAAGTATTTTCAAACATCATTAATTTAATGAGTATCCTATCATCTCTGTCCTCTCATGCTTCTTTTTTTTCTTTTTTTTTTAAGTACATATTATTAATAATTACAACAAAGATGAAAAGTTATATTTTTTTTTTGTTATCATTAGAAAGAAAAAAATGTCTATTACAATTAGGTAATTAGGTATCCAAAATATTTCTCCAATGTCAATTGGTTCCTATAAATCTAATTTGGATCATCCATTCTTGATTATTTTATTCTCACATCTAATGGTTAATAGTGGGAACTTAAGGTGATTGAAAGAAAGGAATGGAAAGCAGTTGTTGATTTTATGGTTATTTCAATTTTAATTCACCCCGACAAAGATTCGAAAGTAATAAGGTAAAACCTAAATTATTGTCTATTTATCCGACCCTCTTTCTTTCTAGTACCCACAGTTCACTCTAAAAAACTACAGCTTTAAGAATTTATTTTTTTCTTTTACTGGGTTTGTCTAAATGTTTTTGCAATATTCTAAGTATAAACTTGGATTAACTGGCTTATCCTTTGGAACTTTTATTATTAATCTTTCTTTTATTTTTTTTTTTTTATTTAGCCTGCTTTAGAATGAAAAAAAAAATTAATGTGAATTTTATAATTTTACAAATTTTAAGGGCTCTACTAAACCATCCAGTTCGTCTCGTATCCTATCCGTAATGCCCCTTACTTTTACTTTGTCCACCAATAAATATTGCTATCCATACAGACCTTTCATAGTAAGCTCCATAACCACTACAATATATTGCTGATTTAGCTCCCAAACCATCCAATACGTATCCAATCCAATCCAAAATCCTTCGAAATCTTCATCTTCCTAGTAAGCTATCCCATAGCCCAAACTCAAATCCTTTTAGCCACTTAAATTTATTAGTTTCCAAGCTTGCTTCTCACTCCATTCCCGATAATCCTCCGAGGCGTCTGAAAAGAAGAAGGCTTACAGATCTTCTAGTGTAGAATTTTTATTGAAGTGCTACTGATGAGTAGTTCTTTTCAAGTTTTAACATGTTTTCATAATCGTTGTCACTACATTTACTTGATGTATATATTTTATACAGTTGTAAATTTCAATAAATGTATATTTTAAAAAAAATATCAATAAATATATATACATACTGATATGAAAAAAAAAAAAGAATTAAGATTTAATTTTATAATTAATTCTTCTCATTGCATTCGTATTTAAAGATATTTACTAGATGTGTATTGTACAGTAGCATAGTTTAATAAAAACGTATATGATAAATATACCAGGATACTTTTAAAAAATTTGTACACGAATTCAATGCCAACTAATATACAAATATATTTAATTCAGTCTTTTTTATAAGAATACTATTTTATATACTCGTTTTGGGACCTCGTTTTACATTAACAAATAGCAGTGTTGTATTTAAAAATGTTTATATAAAAGCACCAATTGACTTGTTATTAATAAGCTTTCATTAACATCGTAATTTTCACTAATTTTTAGAAATCTGATGAACTTGAAAATTTGCACACGTTTCAAGGACCAATGGCAATACAATAATTGCACAACTTTGTTCTCATGAAAAATAAACTTTATTCTGGGACAGACTGTCAAGAATAATTAAAGTGGACAATAATAGGTACAACTGTCTGGCTGAGAATAATTACAAATCAGCACATCAGTATTACAAATTAAATTATAGGAAAAAAAAAAGAAGAAAAAAAAAACAAAAATTAAGTAAAATAAAAAACAATCATTAATAGAAATTTTAACACACTTATGTACAATTACATATTATTTACATTTTTATGGAAGATTGAAGATCGAGGAGATGGATAAATAAAAGATGTTTAGGAAGAGGCTTTGCGAATATGGATAGGTAAGGAATTCCAAAAAGAGGTAGCGCGGATGACGAAGGATTTTTCCTACTCTGGGATTTGTCAAATAAAAAAAAAAAATTTTGGTTGATTTTGGATAAACTTTTTTTTTTTTTTTTTTTTAAACATAATAATTTTATTCACAACTGTACACAGTGGACAACCAGTGAAACAACAGACATGATCAGGCATGAGGGAGTCAGCATCCAGTGGTACAATCTCCAGGCGTGATTCTAAATTATTTGGGATTAGACTAGGAGATCCCTCATCCAGTTCCTTTTCAGCCACCGTTGAGTTATGTCAGGACTTTGTACTGTTGCCAAATTATGTATCTGTTTTTAGTGTGTCCACGTAGTTTTTCATGAAATTGTCGATAAAGTTTATGAATATGGGTCTTACCTGTCAAAATACGTACGTCTGTATGTAGCGTATCGTTTGACACATAAGGAGGGGAGGTCTGTTATCAGTCTTAGGAATTTGGATTGAAATCTTTGTATTTTCTGAATATGCGTTCTTTTGGCCGGTCCATAAATTTGTGATGCATACGTTCAGATGGGTTTTAGCAAGTAACTGTAATTTTGGATAAACTGTATTAAAAATGCAAATAGTGCAGGAAAATAAGCTTCGAACCTTGAGCTCAAAAAATTTAAAGTTTTGACTGCTGCGAATTGTTTACCACACTTAGGTTTTTAGTTAGATCTGCTATAAAAGCACTTTTTTCTAGTTTTTTTAACTATAATTTTTATAATTATTTTACAATAACAAGTAATAGCGTTATTGTATCTGAAAGTGTTTACATAAAAGCACTAATTGACTTTTTATTCTTACCTCTTTTTTTTTTTTTTAACGTTCCTTAAGGGAACGTCTCTGTAAGATTTACAATCGTCGAGATGCTATATGAAAAGCGATACAACTAAAAACAAGAAATAAACAAATAGATAAACATCTGCAAACACTTTTAGCGACCGTAAGATCCGATTGCGGCGATACCCCAAGATCACGCTTAGATCTGCGATGAGATTAGCAAGATCGTGACACTTGGACTACAGCCGCAGATCGCGACGACTAGAACAGAGATCCCTTGACCCGCTTCTATACACCCGACAAAGAGGATTACCTCTAAGTAGCTTTAATCGACACCAACTGGAATGGCTATGAACATGTCGGAGCCGAATCGGGGCAATCGCTCGTGACTTAGTGCAGGTCACTAAGAGTTGTGGATCTTGTTAATCTTGCCTATTAGTGAATGGCGATATCGTCTTCCTATCTTGTTAGCACTTAATCTCGTTTATTCGTTCATCATTATTCAAATCATCCAGATGTTTATGTTTGTATCATCACCTCACAGCTGATTTCTTACTTGTGTTCTACGTGGAAAGGGGTCTAATTACAAAGAGTTGCCATGGGTTGTTCGTAAAGTAATGACACCTCATGCTTCATAAAAAAACAAACTATAAAATAAAAGATTTACTTTTTTTTATAACAATTTATAAAAATTCACAACTGTACAAAATATATACATCAAGTAAATGTGCTGTTAACTATTACAATAACGTGAGAAAACTTGAAAAGAACTACTCATCAGTAGCACTTTAATAAGAATCCTACACTAGAAGGTCTCTGGGCCATCTTCTTTTCAGACGCTTCGGAGGATTATCCGGAATTGTGTGGGAAGCAAGTTGAGAAATTAGGGGATTTGAGTGGTTATGAAGCTTACTATGAAATGATAGGTATCTGGTTTGGGCTAAATCGGCAACATATGGAACATTAAGATCTATATGGATAAGTTTATTGGTGACAAAGCAAGGTGCATTGATTTTTCGAAGGATTTTGGATTGTAAGGATTAGATACGAGATGAATTGGATGGTTTAGTGGAGCCCCAAAGCTAATCTCCGTAAGTCCAGATAGGTCTAATCACAGTCATGTTTATTAGTCTTTTGTAATTAATTGGAAGCTTTGAACGTTTGTCTAATAAATGTTGAAGTAATCTGTAACGACGTGCAGTTTCTTTTCTTTTCAGTCTTGTATGTGAATTCCAAGTAATACCTTTGTCCAAGTGGAATCCTAAGTAGGGGATCTGTTCAACAGGAATTAGTGGAATATCATTAAAGGATACTCTAGTACAGGAAATCGTAGGTTTAAGACGGAAGTTAAAGTTTATTTGGTGGGATTTGTTTGGATTTATTTTGATTTTCCAGTTTAACACCATTCTTGAAGGTTTAGGATATAGGATTGGAGTGTTTGGAAGGCAATGAAGGGATCATTGTTTA
This sequence comes from Euschistus heros, assembly GCA_003667255.2. Classification (NCBI taxonomy): domain Eukaryota; kingdom Metazoa; phylum Arthropoda; class Insecta; order Hemiptera; family Pentatomidae; genus Euschistus; species Euschistus heros. Next base: position 122,558 of record RCWM02000054.1, read on the forward strand.
CTGATAACACACATATGTCATCAGCGTAAGTGGTGAGGACAGTGGAAGGATGAGTTGGGAAAAATAAAAGATTAGAAAACATTTCGTTCGTAACTGTAGTAACTGCCCGTTACTATCGACTTTTTTGACATTTACTAGAGAAACGTTCAAACATACGATTAATTACAATAGACATTTACACCACATTAATTAGACCTGTTTAAGCATAAGGAGTTGTACTTTAGGGCTTTACTAAACCATCCAGTTCGTCTTGTATCCAATCCTCAATGCCCCTTACTTTGTCACCAATGAACTTATGACCTTAATGTACAATATATTGCTGAGTTAGCCCAAATCAGATACCTATCCTTTCATAGTAAGCTCCATAACCACTCAAATCCATTAGTTTCTAAGCTTGCTTCTCACTCCATTCCCGATAATCCTCCGAGGCGTCTGAAAAGAAGGTGGCCTAGAGATCTTCTAGTGTAGAATTTTTATTGAAGTGCTACTGATGAGTAGTTCTTTTCAAGTTTTGACATGTTATTGTAATCGTTATCAGCTAATTTACTTGATATACATATCTAAACACTTGTAAATTTCAATAAATTGTATATATATATATATATATATATTATATATATATATATATATATATATATATATATATATATATAAAATGTTTGTCCCTTTAACTGAATAACTGTAAAAAGAAACCGGGGAATAGTTTAAATATGAACAACGGATATTGTATTTGTTCTGACTAATATATCGTTATATTTATTATCATGAAATAAAATATGTACTTAAGGTATACAAAATATTTTTCGTACTATATATTACACACTTTAAAGATATATAAAACGAACGGCGATCCCATAGTATGTAGTTAGGAGGAAAGTTCTAACCCAGAGGGTAGTTACAGAGTCGTAAACAACCCACTCTCAGGCTGACCGCATCGTTAGTTTTATAGAGTCTATTCTGGTTAGCCCAGGTATAGTAGCTTACAATACAACTAGCAATTTTTAAAGTATTTTTAAAGTATGATTGCAAACCCATACTGAAAATGAGAGGAACAGGTTGCTAAACAATTGTAGTCTGTGCCATGAGTGAAAAGAAACGGCGATCTCCTTCAATTAGGTTGTCCGGAAAATAATCTCTGCCTTGTTTTGTTTTTTTCTAAAGAATAAAAAAAATAATAATAATAATAATAAATAAAATATATCGACACGAAAGGTTTTGTCGTGATTAGGGTTGCCATCTCCTAAAATACAAAATCCGGACTTGGCGCTGTATTAAGCCGGACATTATCTTTAAATACCAAACATACCTTATATAAAGCCGGATATACGTTTTTAAAGTTGGAATTAACTTCAATAATAAAAAGGTCTGTCATGAAAAGTTACATGTAATTTTTGATTAACCAAAGCTATGTTAAATAATTTATATTACAGGTTTAAGTTTCTAGTTATAACATTAACCACTTATTTATAGTCCTATCCTTAATCTTTTGATCTTTATGTAAGACATTAAAATTAATAACTACATGAAACATTTTCAGTATTCTATAGACTTCACTTATATAAAACAAAAACAAAAATAAATTAATTACAGCTCCACTTTGGCAGTAAACTAATAGTTTTGATTACACAAATATAAAAATATATGCCTTATTCGAAGGAGAAAACAAAAAAGATTAAAATTAAAAAGCCAATTATAAAGAAATCTCAAATGTTTCTAAAAATAATAAAAATCCATAAATGCTTAGTTGTATTTTGCTTTTTCACCTACTTTATTCAAAACGTCGTTTTCCTTAGAAATCATATCATAAAATTCTGCACATGTTATTTTTTTTTTTTTTTTTTTTATATGCATTTATTGAAATTTACAACTGTACCGAATATATACATCAAGTAAATGTATTGACAACGATTATAATAAAATGTTAAAACTTGGAAAGAACTACTCATCAGTAGCACTTTATTAAAACTTCTACACTAGAAGGTCTCTAGGCCATCTTGGTTTCAGACGCCTCGGAGGATTATCAGGAATGGAGTGGGAAGCAAGTTGAGAAACTAACGAATTTGAGTGATTATGGAGCTTATTATGGAAGGGTAGGTATCTGATGTGGGCTCAATCAGCAACATATGGAACATTAAGATCTTTATGGATAAGTTTTTTGGTGACATAATAAGGAGCATTGAGGATTTTACGAAGGATTTTGGATTGTAAGGATTAAATACGAGATGAATTGGATGGCTTAGTGGAGCCCCAAAGCTCAACTCCGTACGTCTAAACAGGTCTAATCACAGTCATGTATATGAGTCTTTTGTAATTAATTGGGAGCTTTGAACGTTTGTCTAGTAAATGTTGAAGTAGTCTGAAACGACGGGCAGTTTCTTGTGCAATTTTAAATTGCATAATATGAAAATCTTCTGTTCAATTGTTTCTGTTTGCAATTTATTGCGTTCCTTTGTCCACTGGGCATTAATCAAAGATGAAACTCTTTCAACGTTGACGTAATGGCATAGAATCGCAAAATAGTATTCTTCCAATTTAAGTAGTTCAGAATTAAATTCTTCATTATGAAATGATCTAAAATAAGCATTCCGCTTTTTATGTGCCAAAAGTTTTTAAAAATCTTTTATGAAATTCTGCCATTGGTCAAAAAGTTTACTAAATTAGTTAAAAGAGTGGGAGGAGGGGGAGTTTCCAAGATCTGAACACAGTCGCATTTCCGCCACGCCATAATATTACTACTTTCAACGAGAAGACAAAAATGCCGGAAAGACCAGACACACAAATATTTGGTCGGACACGGCCGTAAAAAGCCGGACAAATGGCAACCCTAGTCGTGATGAAATTGATATAACTTACTTGTGAGTTTCTACTGCAACGGGGCTTCTCTCCAGACTCCAGTCTACCAACCACCATTTTTTTAAGGACATGAACTACTCATTAAACAAAAATAATTTATCAAAAGTTGATAGAAACAAGATATAGTCAACACGTTAGTTTAAGTTAAGAATCTAGCAGATCAAAAATTATATTTATTTGTTTATATGACGAAAATGAACGGTTGAATTCCAGTTAAACAGAGTAACCAGTACTCGGACTAATTGTCTAATCCTTTGAAACTTTTACTATTATTATTTTTTAATTTATTAAGATAACCACCAATTAAATGTAAAATAAAAATTAATTTGAGTTTTACAGCTATTTTACTGGAGTGTGATTCTCCTATGAAATTTTCTTTTAGAAAAACATTTCTCTCATGAAAAACAAGCATAATTTTTTTTTAAAACTATTTATTACAAAAGACTTATTAACATGACTGTTATTAGACCTATTTGGACGTACGGAGTTGAGCTTTGGGGCTCCAGTAAACCATCCAATTCATCACGTATCTAATCCTTACAATCTAAAATCCTTCGAGAAATTCTAAATTCTCCTAACTTTGTCACCAAAAAACTTATTCATAAAGATATTAATGTTCTATATGTTGCTGATTAAGCTCAAATCAGATTCCTATCCTTTCATGGTTAGCTCCATAACCATTCAAATACATTAGTATCTCAACTAACTTCTTATTCTATACCAGATAACTCTCCGAAGTGCCTGAAAAGAAGATGGTATCGGGACCGTCTAATATAGAACTTTTATTGAAGTGCTATCAATGTGTTGTTCCTGTACAAGAAATCGACATTTGATTATGAGCATTGTCTTCACATTTACTAGATGTATTTTTGTTTGTATTGTATTCAGTTGCAAATTTCAATAGAAAAAAAAAATTGTAGTTACATTTTATTATATTCGTTACATTTCTAAACACATTCGACACATTTTCTATCTATTGAGGAAACTCCCCGCACTCCCCTGTTCCTCCTCACAGATGATAATTTCGATTTTGTAATCAACTTTCTATCTACTTTGTCTAAAGATAGCACTTTCCGCTCTATATTCCTATCTTCAAGGCATCAAGGACGGACGGACATTTTATTTTGCAACGCAATTCCAGATAGCGTTCTTGTTTTAGTTTAGAATGTAAGTCGTTGATATTTCTATTCATATATTTTTTTTTTTAATTTCTAGCATTTATTATCGTTATTGTATTTCTTTATACAGGGTGACTAGAAAAAAGATGCGGAGCCGGTGGGGAGAGATAGTACAGGCTAATCTGAGTCGATTTTACTATAACAACTACTGTCCGGAACTTAGCCGTTTTCGAGTTATACTATTTTTTAAGATTTTATAAATAAACTTCCTTCATACGTTAAACAAGTCATAAAACTTACAAAAAAAAAATTTTGTGTGGGGTCGCATGAAAACTTAAGTATCTGATCAAACTCCTGTACCCACAATAGAAGACCATAGAAACAGGGTAATACATGCAGCACAAGAAATTCAAGAATTCGGTTAGGAATTCGGCGGTAGTAAAATCAGCTGTAATAAGAAGAGCACATATTTGCATTAGAAATAGAGGGCGCCACATTAAAAAAAAAAAAAAAAATGTAGTTTCAAACAAATTATCCTATATTAAATTTTGATTTTGTATTTATAGTATTTTTATTGTTTTTTCCTTCCTCCTCTTTAGTAGTCATATTTTTGCCAATTCTTAACCGATTTGTGATTTTTATACCCCATTTGAAAAGAAATGAAACGTAGATGTTTTCTGATTATTTTTAAAAATTTTAAGGTGATTTTTTTCTAGTAAATTGAAGTTTTTGAGATGAGTAGGCATTATCACGCAGGCTATAAATAATTTACGTAAATTTAGTCACCATGTAGTCAAATTCTTCTATACTGGAAGGTTATATAACTGTTATAAGTGTTTCTTTTTTTTCAGTGATAAGGCTATTGTTTTGATCAAATTTTACTTTGATTTGAGTAAAATTACTGACGTGTGATTTGATTATCTCTTATTACTAACATACATATTTACATACCCAATCAGAAAATTTCCTGCCTCTTACATATGTATTTAGACTATTCGGATTGTTGAACTCATTCCATATTCAGGACCACACTTACCGAACATCTTGTGATCTGCTGAACGTGGTTTGGCCCAATATCAGAAGAGAGCTCCCGCGATTGGGAAAGCCTCGTTGAAATGTTTCCAGATATAACCGTTAGAGTTGACATAAAAGATGCACACGGAGATAATGGCGCCCTCTTTTACACGATGTCGAAATTATTCTGTGATTCTCTTCTGTTAGGCAAGAGGTGCTCCTTTTTCGGTTTCCCAACTTTAGGTTGAGGAAAACTATGCCAAATATTAGATAACGATGTTGGGAATGGCTGTGAAATTGAAGTCGGCTTTAGAAATTAAGAATTGATTTGTACTTGTGATTTCCAATACCTTTTTTTTTTTATTTGAATATAGCGCACATTTGTTTTTAAGAGAGTTACCTCTAAATCATGCTCAGATATTCAAGAATAACGACGTTTGAAATGGAAGAGAAACAGAAATTGGCTTTTGAGATTAAGAATTTATTTGATATCGCGATTTCAAGAACTTTTTTCATTTTTCATCTTCCGTGGGAAATAAAAAAAGGTCGGGTTGGGGAATCAATTACTTCGAATTAATTTCACACTGGATCTTTCTTTTGTTGCTAGGGTAACGCACTTCTATTTTATTTTATTTTATTTATTTATTTTATCCTTTTATTTTTTTAAGAATCAACAAGTTCAATCCTAAATCATATACAACAAGTTCAATTTCATTATATTTGTTATGATTGGTTTCTTTCTATATATAGTTTAGCTTTTAATTTATCTAAAACTTAAATTAATTTAGCTACTTAATCCCCGCCCAATTCTTTTAAATATGCTGTTTCTTCTTATGGATCAAAATTAAATTTTAATTCAGACCTGATTTTTTCGTGCTTCTTGCATCTGAATGTATGCTTTTATTTTTTTTAATACAACTTCACAATGATCAGTTAAATTTATTATGTAAAAGAACTTTTAAAATACTAGAATATTATTATAGTGTTATCTTTGAATCATTGAAATATCTCTAGTATCATTAAAATAAATGGATTAATCTCTCTCTCTCTCTCTCCCCTCTCTCTCTCTCTCTCTCTCTCTCTCTCTCTCTCTCTCTCTCTCTCTCTCTCTCTCTCTCTCTCTCTCTCTCTCTCTCTCTCTCTCTCTCTCTCTCTCTCTCTCTCTCTCTCTCTCTCTCTCTCTCTCTCTCTCTCTCTCTCTCTCTCTCTCTCTCTCTCTCTCTCTCTCTCTCTCTCTCTCTCTCTCTCTCTCTCTCTCTCTCTCTCTCTCTCTCTCTCTCTCTCTCTCTCTCTCTCTCTCTCTCTCTCTCTCTCTCTCTCTCTCTCTCTCTCTCTCTCTCTCTCTCTCTCTCTCTCTCTCTCTCTCTCTCTCTCTCTCTCTCTCTCTCTCTCTCTCTCTCTCTCTCTCTCAATCCCTCCCTCCCTCTCAGATAGTAAGTAGCACATAAAGATTACTGAACAATTTTGTAATATGTCAGCAAATGAAGGATCCTTAACGGGTCGTTCAATACTGATCACCTCCCAGATCACGTCTAACCAGGCTAACAGTCTATCAAGGTTGGGAATTGCTTTGTTTTGCAACTGCGTATGGCAGCAATGGGTAGGATCCTTGCCAATTGTCAACTGAAAAACAAAATGTCGTCAAAGAAGGTTCCACCTAGATTTATTTATTTATCCAAGATTTATTTTGTAACGAACCCACGGATTGAGTCTTGAGTTCCCTACCCTGGGTACTAAATACATAAGGACGCTGAACTTCAAAAAACAAACAAAAGATGGTCACTTTCTTAAATATTTAATACCGCTAATATTTTAACCTAGGATAGAATATAAATAATAAACTTTATCGCACTGAATAAATAATTTAAACATTAGATTTTATATAAAGTGGTAAATTCTTTATTGAAAGTAATGATACCCACCAATATCTTTCTTAAATTGATAAAGATTTAGTCAGTGCTATATAATTCATGTGTGTTCATAATTCATAAGCATTTATGAATGGTTCGTCATTGAACGGCTCGTTTTCTTACATAAACCTTATTGACTATTACACCAATGCTGTCTTGGAATAAGAGTTAGTTATAACCTTACTGGTTTTGAAGCTTGAAGGGAAACAAATTACAAAGGACAGAGGAGTACTCCATAATAAGCTCGGTTGACTTCGGTTGTCCTCCAAGTAGGCATTACCATGCAGGCAGCGACTTCCGGCCGCTCTTTGCTTGCCTTGCTTGCCTTTGACACATTCCTCATGAGATAATGTCAGCTGAGGCAACCATATTTTTCTTTTATTTTCAGTTTTTTTTTTGTTTTGTTTTTTTTAATTTAATCTTTATCTATATTTACAACTGTTACATAATATAATAATCATTTTAGCAGAGCTGTATATGACATGTAATTCGCAAAGTAAAGCAGCATTTAGATAAAAGTTTTATATTCCAAGGGCCATCTTGTTTTATACGCTTCGAAGGGTTATTCCATTCAAATGGGAAGCAATTTGAGAGAATAGACGATTTGATTAGGTATAGAGGTTATCATGGAAGGGTGGGTACCTTATTCGGGTTTGGATACATTTATTTGTGATACCAAATGAAGCATGGAGTATTTTAGGAAGGATTTTGAATTTTAGGGATTAGTACAAGATAAATTGGATGAATTAGTCCAACTTCGAAATTCCCAATAGGTTTAATTATCGTCGTTCAAATGAATATTTTATCATTGTGTTGAAGGCTTGTAGCTATGTCCAGTAACTTTTTTTTTTTTTTTTTTTGTTAAATCAACACTAGCCTGATAAATAAGCCAATAGAATGTGTGTTATTATAAATAATGATTCTCTAATTAAATTCGTACCTCTTCGATCACAAATCTCATCAAATCGTCTTTAGTCCAGTCAAATAAGGTTACAAAAGGCTGTTTTCAAGAAAGAACTGTCGAACTTTTACTATCAACAGGTCTTTATGTTTTTTGAGGTGCTGAATCCGAATTTGATACCGGGTGCTGATACCATGGCAGCCATAGGCTTCGTACCCAAAATCGCAAAATACCGATTATTTTCTGTTTTTTACCTATAAAACGAAAATGGAGCTTTTTTCGTCTTTATATATTAATGGTAGCTGAAACCAGCACCTACAAAATGAAAATAACAACGACAAAATCGGACTATTATTTGCTAAGTTGTTGTTGGTAAAATTTGTAAAAATTGATCCCGATTCTCCGCGAAAATACGTTTGTTTGGCTAGCTTAAAATCCCATACTTTTGTGAAATCCATGTATTTTTGGCACATTTTTAACTCTGCAAATATTTGTCCAATCCCAAACTTCTTTTTTCCATCTCAAAGCTGGTTAAATTAACTATTATATCCTATGTATTTAATTTACATTGAATTCCATGAAAAACCCACGCCAGCCCACTGAACATGTTATAATTGTCATATTTAGCTAAAACATACACACTTATCTTTGTTGAACAGATTTGGTTTCAAGGATTCCATCTAGAAAAATGTTCATTTATCAAGACAAAAACGATATGGTTTAAGAAGCTAGTCGTTTTCAAACATTTAAAGATCACTAAAAAATAAGCTTTAATTAGACCTATTTGGACGTGCAGACTTATGTCTTGTGATGTAAACAAACCATTAAATTCAGTTTAAACCAAAAATGTCTAGTTCTTAGAATCTAAAAACCTTGATAATAATCCGTACAATGTCACCAATAAACGTATCTATAATGATACGATTTGGATTGTAACAGCTATACTTTCATTATAATCTATATATCTGCGTAAATCGATAGATCAACAGACGATTTCATTAATACATTTAAAATCCACTTTTACCATTAGGAACGAATCATCCATCTTGTTTTTTGATAACTTTATTCCCATTTTTACTTTAAAATCCAGGATATCTAGTTTAAAAATATGTATAACAGCAAGATAGATACATAAATACTTTTATTACTAAATATTTGCAGTAATGCTTTCTTATGCACAACATATTTTAGTCAATGAACCAAGTTCATTTATCGCGGTTTCTTTAAAAAAAAAAAAATAAATAAATAATATGAGAAAATAAAATAGGTCATTGAAATAAATAAGTACTTAATAATTAAAATATTTTGGTTAATTGGAAAGATGATTGCCGAGCGCGTTGGGGAGAGGGTCTCAGCGAACCCAGTACGGAAGGTCGTGGGTTTGAATCCCATCTGGGCCGGTTGAAATCTATTTACTGGCGGGCCCACGGAATGAATCTAGACTTCCCTACTCAGGCTATAATAGGTTGGTAACCTGCATGGTAACCTCCCTGCCCAAGTTTATAAGGAAGTTAAGCCCTAACAATTATTTTACTAATGTATATTAGAATGATGTACTCTCTAGAGAAAGTTTTTTATATCGCACTTTTCAATATATTTTATTGGTAAAGAAATTTCCGGTTCATATTCTAAAAAATCCTTCCATTTACCGTTGCTGTTGTTTATGATGTCTCAACGCCATCATCTACTAAATACCGTAAGTTATAACTTAAATTCTCCATTATTAACTGACTGATGAATCCAGATGGTTATTATTTCAGGGCCACATTGATCGCCTTAACCTCATCTTCGACCTTCATTGACATTCAATGTGACAACGGAAAAACCCGAATTGATTATTTAGAAACCATAATCGTTTCGTAATAATGGAATTTTTTTTTTGTGACCTTCTGTGTAGGATTCAAAAATCCGGATCTGAAAAAAAGATTTTAATATCGTTGTTTGTTCCGAAATTAATAATAAATTAAAAGAGTCACTTCGCCTTTATCAAAGAGAAGAAACGAAGTTTATGATGTTACTAGAAGAACAAAAAACATCGGAGTTTTATCTCTGAGAATATATGTGGCATCAGCGGGGAAGGAATCTTTTTGATGTAATTTTATCAGTTATTTTTAGATTTGATAAGTTACTTTTCACTTCTATTGGAATTTATAACATGGATAAGTCTTTTCACTGGGGGTATATAGTTTTTCTGCGTAACGTTTTTTTTAACGTCTCTAGCTCTGTTAATGCAGCAGATATAAAAAATCGACAATAGTTTCCTAATTACGAGTATAAATTTAATGAAGAATATTTTTGTTATATAATATTTGTCGCTAAGCACTTCCATTTAGGAGCTATATTGGTCTGAATGAAAAAAAAGTCACTTCTCGCCGACATTTTTAGTTTTGGGTCATTCGTTTACACTAGCTCTGTTGGTGTTCCTCTGAACGACAATTTGCCGACTGCTTCATTATCAGAAGCATTATATATAAAATCATTAGATTATATATGTCCATGCTCTATTGTTTTTCTCAGTCAGAAAAAAAGTGATTTTTATTTTTAACCCGTTTAGGGCCAAGGCTAGAATAGGTTGAAAGTTTTGATTTTTCTCAATTCAAATATTTTTAGGGTAGTTTAATTTAAAATTTTTTTTTTTAATAATTACAAGCTGCCTCACTCAAGGGCAATGATCGATGACAGAGACTTATTCACACAATATTTACAATTAAAATTAAAATAAACAGCCTTTAAAAATACAAGAAATAAAATAACATATACAAGAGATAAAAATAAAATACAATAAATGATAATATAAAATAGGTAATGATTTTTAAAACTAATAAATAAAAAAAAATAAATAAAAAATTTAAAATTAGGAAAGAAAAGAAAGAATCATAACTACATTCATACTCTATCTACAAAATTTACAAACATTCCAGGGAACACCCCGATCCAAGCCCGCCCCCCTTAAGGAGGGCAAGCCGGGAACAGAGAGTTCCCAGCGCTGTTCTATCAGCTGCATCACTGATAGAATCCAGTGGAGGCTGAGAGAGAGCGCTATGGCACAGTCGCTCTGGCAAGAAAAATTAATAAAAAATATAAAAATTACTCAACTAAAATGGCGACAGAAAATGTTGCGCTCATGCAACACGGTCCAATAGAATATATATATTTGTTTTACTAAGGAGATGAAATGGTCAGGGCTGCATTCAGGATGAATAACTGAAACTTATATTTTGGCGTGCATAAATTTATAAATATAAGTTTTTCCATTAAAATCTTGCCGTGTTTATCCATCCTGACTGCACCCCTGACCATTTCAACAACCCCTGACAACTCACAGTCAACACTACAATTATCACTATATATTTTATTATGTTTCAGAGATAAGGAACGTGGTATATTTATAAATGCCACAATAATACTTTTACATGAAAACATTAATTATAATTGTTTGAATCATAAAATCCTTCAGAGCAATAAAAAATTACAATGTTAATACCAAAATCACAATTTTAAATTTGTATGCTTTAAATAAAAATTTAAAATTGTGATTTTTGTATGAACATTGTAATTTTTTATTGCTTTGAAGGATTTTATGTAACAATTTTAAATTTTTATTTATGGCATGCTTCAAAGCATTCTGGATGTAATTTAACATTACATTACTCACACAATTTAATTCTAGCAGCTCTTATTAGGCTTACATTAAGATTTAAATCTTACTACTCATTAGCGTTAAAAAATAACCAATTGTACTGTTACTTTTCAATGAATTAAAAAAAAATAAAATTTTTTTAAAAAAAAATATTTTTAATAATTACAAACCTTAAATAATAACCTGGTGCAATAAAATGGAAAAATATTTGAACTTATAAAAAAAATAAAAAATTGTTAAATTAATGTTGCCCATACGCAACTGTGGACGTAAATGGGTTAATTTCAACATTTTCATTTATTAACAAATGAAATATTTCTACAGCTTTTCTATTCTTAATTATATTGAAGACTAGTTTGGAATGTGAAATATTTATCATAAGTACTAAAAGATATAAAATATTCAATAAATTAGTAATTTGGTACACAGTTTTATATATACGTTAATTTTTTATTGAATGTACATTTACTGAAATTAACAACTGTACAAAATATATACATCAAGTAAATGTTTTGACAACGATTATAATAACATGTTAAAACTTGAAAAGAACTACTCATCAGTAGCACTTTATTAAAAATTTTACACTAGAAGGTTCCTTCGTTTCAGACGCCTCGGAGGATTATCAGGAGTGGGAAGCAAGTTGAGAAACTAACGGATTTGAGTGGGTATGGCAGCTTACTATGAAAGGATAAGTATCTGGTGTGGGCTAAATCAGCAACATATGGAGCATTAAGATCTTTAAGGATAAGTTTATTGGTGACGAAGTAAGGAGCAATGAGGATTTTAGATTGCAAGGATTGGATAAGAGATGAATTGGATGGTTTAGTAGAGCCACAAAGCTCAACTTCGTACGTCCAAATAGGTCTAATCATAGTCATGTATATGAGTCATTTGTAATTAATTGGGAGCTTCAAACGTTTGTCTAGTAAATGTTGAAGTAGTCTGTAACGACGAGCAGTTTCTTGTCGTTTTAGTCTTTATGTTAATTTAAAAATGAATAAAAGAAGAAATAAAATGCATCTTGACTGAAGAAAACCAAACGAAAGGAATTCTTAAAGCTAATGAGTGAACTGTGTGGTGATAGAAACAATATAAAGAAAATTAAAAAAAAAAAAAATTGTAGAATTATTAATTATACTGTACAAAATATTTTCCATTGAATGAATCAGACATATTTTAATTAAGAGGTTCTTTTATATATTAGTTTAAATAAAAATAAATTAGTGGACTAACTTTTTTTGCGACTAGTCCTAGTTACAAGTTACTAAACAATAGAACCTGCAGAGTAGACAATTTGAGAACAGGTTGGAATATTGTTACGACAATAATAGGTCCAATGGAAGCGATGACCCCCTTCAATTGTCATCTAACAACCGAAAAATCACCAGGATAATTATTCTTACGAAACAAAATCACCAACTTCCTCTACAGTAGTCGTAGTCATTAGCGTACGAATTTTAAGCTCAAAGTGACTTTTAAATAATTTTATCCTGTGAAAAGAACTAATTTAAATAGGTACGTTCCATATAAATTTAGATCATGTACCTTGATTTTCATATTTACATATTAATTGAAATATTTGCATTGATATTAACGACAGAATTTTGTAATTAAAACACTTAAACACAGTTCAGCAAATAAAAATAAATTTAAACTAAGAAAATTATTATAGAAGTAATATATTCATAGGTGATGTAACACTAACACTTTAATATTGAATAGACTGTTACAAAGATGTCCTTCCACCTTCTCGGTCTTTGGTCAGTTGATCAAAGTTCAAACTATTGATTTTTTAAATATTTTTATATAAATTTATTGAAATTTACAACTGTACAAAGTATATACATCATGTAAATGTGTTAATAGTGAATACAATGGTATCTAAACTTGTGAAGAACTACACAATAGTAGCACTTCAATATATATTTTTTTCTTTTTGTTACAGGTGAGTTTGACGCTGTGAGCAGCCTAATTATTCGAACGATGAGCAAAGAATCAAGTTGCCTTATAAGGCGCCTAAGTATAAACAGTTTATTTACAAATAAAGTAAACTACTTGGTTTTGAAACTTTATTAACTCACATTCTGTTTTATAACTTTTTATTTATCAAACTGAATTCTTGGTTTTGGGTTTTGAGGTCACCCTGTACAAAGAATTCTTTCTCACGCCTCAAAATTAATTCATTCTTACGTAAGTAGGAAATTTTAACTAACTAAATAAATGTTTGTTATAAACCTTTTTCCCCTTCATTTATTGATATTTACAACTGTACAAAAACATATACATTAAGTAAATGCGTTGATGTGAATACAATGGCATGAAAATAACTTGTGAAGAACTACTCACTAGTAGCACTTCAATAAAATCTACACTAGAAGGTCTCTAGGCCATCTTCTTTTCAGACGCCTCGGAGGATTATCGGGAATGGAATGGGAAGCAAGTTGGGAGACTAGTGGATTAGAGTGGTTATGGAGCTTACTATGGAAGGATAGGTTTCTGGTTTGGGCTAAATCAGTAACATAAGTGACATTAAGGTCTTTATGGATAAGTTTATTGGTCACATAATAAGGAGCATTAAGGATTTTTCGAAGGATTTTGGATTGCAAGGATTGGATACGAGATGAATTGGATGGTTTAGTGGAGTCCCAAAGCTCAACTCCGTACGTCCAAATAGGTCTAATTACAGTCATGTATATGAGTCTTTTATAATTAATTGGAAGCTTTGATCGTTTATCTAGTTGTTATAAACCTAATTTTTATATTTACCTACAACCAGATATGAAAGGATAGGTTTCATAGTAAACTCCATCACTATTCAAATCCTTTAGTCTCTCAATTTTCCAATTTATATCTGACAACCATCCGAGGCGTCTGAAAAGATGAGGGTCTCGAGACTTTCTCATATAGAATTTTTATTGAAGTGCTTTTTAAGTAGGTAGTTGCTTCACAAGCAATAAATTACATTTAAAATACTTTTTTTTTTTATATAGATATTGTTTAATTATTATTATTATTTTTTTTATGAAATAACTAATTATTGTAAATATAAATATCTCTCAGCTTTTGATTAATATACACATATATAGCTCGCTTATATAAATATATAAACTATTTACAATCACTGTCATGTCAATGTATCTATTTGTAATTTATTAGAAGCTTGTAACGACTTTCCAGTAAATGTTTATGTAATTAATGTACCCATTTGTAGCACTTCATAAGTCCCAATACATCTTCTTTTCAGAAACATATGGGACATTTAGATCATTATGAATACGTTTGTTTGTAATATAATCAGGAGTTTTGAGGATTTAACAACAAATGTTGAATTCAAGGATTGTATCCCTTCGTCGTAAACCTACGTCTTCATGTCCTACAGTATCCTTCAATGATATTCCACTAATCCCTGTTGAACAGATCCGCTACCTAGGACTCCACTTAGACAAACGTCTTAGTTGGAATACAAGACTAAACCGACAAGAAACTACCCATCGTTACAGACTACTTCAACATTTACTAGACAAACGTTCAAACCTCCCAATTAATTACAAAAGACTCGAATACATGACTGTGATAAGACCTATTTGGACGAACAGAGTTGAGCTTTGGGCTCCACTAAACCATCCAATTCATCTCGTATCCAATCCTTACAATCCAAAATCCTTCGAAAAATCCTCAATGCTTCTTACTTTGTCACCAATAAACTTATCAATAAAGATCTTCATGTTCCATATGTTGCTGATTTAGCTCAAACCAGATCCTTTCATAGTAAGGTCAATAACCACTCAAACCTCCTAATTCTTCCCACACCATTCCCGATAATCCTCTGAGGCGTCTGAAAAGAAGATGGCCTAGAGACCTTCCAGTGTGGAATGTTTATTGAAGTGCTACTGATGAGTAGTTCTTTTAAAGTTTTAACATGTTATTGTAATCGTTGTCAATACATTTACTTGATGTACATATTTTGTACAGTTGTAAATTTCAATAAATGTATTTTTTAAAAATGATTTATAAAATAACTGTAAAATGTAAGGAGCAAGTATCAGCTCAATAGGAGTAGCAAGTTGGGGGACTAGTGTATTTAAAGGGCGTGTAGCTCATCATGCAGGGATCAGTCCCAAGGCAGCAACATAAAGACATTAAGTTTTTAATGGATATGTTAATTTTTGACAAAATAAGGAGCATTGGGGATTTTGTATTGCAAAAATTGTTTACGATATGAGTAGTATTGTTCAGTGGAACCCCAAAGCTCAAATCCGTATGTCTAAATAGGTATAGTTGTTGTGAAGTAAATGAAACATTTGTAATGGAATGGAACTTGGAGTATCTTATTTAGGGAACACATGAATCCCATTTTAGTGTGTTTTTTTTTAAATCATGTTTCATAGTTACTTGTGCTGCTCTGCCTTGTCAATCAGAGCTTGCATTTCCTAAAGTAGCAATTGACCCAGCTACAGTTGAGGATGGTTTCGCAATGGCTCACCCAGCCTGAACAGGAGTCACAGCCCAAGAAATCGGGGAAGTTGAACACACACTCGGTTATATAAACAACAATATAATTCTTATTCCAGCTATATAATGCAGTATTTTTAAAAACCTGAAGGTATTGTTCTTTCTTTAATTTAAGTAGCCATGTTTTGAATCTATAAGTAACCATTTTATAGATTAATTTATAACTCATTTGTTACTTTTTCCCTCATACTTTTCTTACGTCAACTGCATGTAAAGCAACTGCCCATTGGTAACACTATGTTATAGCTTCTATGTTATAAGGTACAAGGGCCATCTTCTTTTAAGAAGCCTCGGAAGGTTATCTGTAACAGAATAGAAAGTATGTTGGGATAATATTTGAGGTGAATCAGCAATGTCTGATACTCGAAGATCTTAATGGATAAGTATTTTTGTGACAAAGTTATTAGTATTGAGGATTTTTCGAAGGATTTTGGATCGTTAGGATTGGATACGAGACGAATTGGATAGTTTTGTGGAGCCCCAAAGCTCAACTTATGTCCAAATAGGCCTAATTACTGCCATGTTAATGAGTACCTTTTAATTGATCGGAAGATTTGAATGTTTTTCTCGTAAATGTTAAAGAAATCGAAAACGGGAAGGAGTTTCTTGTCGTTTAGGTCTTATATGCGGATTCATAGTAACATGTTTGTCCAGATGAAGTTCTAAGTAGAGGATTTTCATCTTTTAACTGATAAAATCTTGCTGTAATATGTTACATAGTGTGATACAATTACAATCTGGTAGCTTCTTGTCGTTTTAGACTTTTATGCTATTGCGTATTTTGTTTCTTTCTTTTGTTTTCTAAGTAAATAGACAGCCGGCAGTTCCTGATGCCTCTTGTTGAGTTTCCTGTTTATCCCATTAACCTGAATACGAGGACACCATTAAGGAGACATAATCACCTCCCCGGTGATTTATGAAGGACAAGGTACCCAATTTATGTAACACGGCCACAGAACCTTTAGGTTACAACGAGCCCCATTGGAGGATGTACCTCGTTGTGTATTCAGGACACGAACCCGTCGACCTTAGCTGTCCCCGAGGTAATTCCTCAAATTTTCTACAATTCATTAACTGCCTATAGAAGCCGGTTGCCATATTGTTCTGTTGTCGAGTGTCTTTTGTCAAGGTTGTGAAGGATGTTTGTGTGTACGATGCTCTGCCGATTAGTTGCGGTTCCTTTTCTGCTTCATTGAAATCTATTGTGTTTTGTTAGTATTTCTTCAAATGAGCATGCTCTAAAGTTTTACACAATAATTTATTACACCAACTAGAAATAAAACTGAATATCATTAGTTAACTTTAACTTTTATAAACAGTTTAATTCCTACTAAATACATCGATTTTCTCAAAGACGTTTATAAACATCCATAAAACAAACTAACTAAATATTTACTGTAACTTGTTAAGACACATTTGGCCTTAACGCGTTTCAATAGTATGGATAAACCAGAAATACACATATCTGAAAAATACATTTAATCCAATCCAGTTCAAAGCTCCCAATTAATTACAAAAGACTCATTTACTTGACTGCGATTAGACCTATATGGACGTACGGAGTTGAGCTTTGGGGCTCTACTAAACCATCCAATTCATCCCGTATCCAATCCTTACAATCCAAAATCCTCAATGCTCCATACTTTGTCACCGATAAAGTTATCCATAAAGATCTTAATGTTCCATATGTTGCTGATTTAGCCCAAACCAGATACCAATCCTTTCATGGTAAGCTCCATAACCACTCAAATTCCCTAATATTCCTCCGAGGTGTCTGAAAGGAAGATGGCCCAGAGATCTTCTTGAGTAGATTTTTTTTTTTTTTTTTTACTGAAGTGCTACTGATGAGTAGTTCTTTTCAAGTTTTGGCATGTTATTGTAAGCGTTTTTTCAACACATTTACTTGATGTATACTTATACAGTTGTAAATTCCAATAAATTGATTAAAAAAATCCAATCCTAATTCTGAAGACTGATGGCAAGGAACAGTGAAAGGAAACTTTGATCTGATGGAAATCCGGCTAAGGGAAACACTGTTAAAAAAAAAAAAAAAAAAAAAAAAAAAAAAAAAAAAAAAAAAAAAAAAAAAAAAAAAAAAGAAGAAGCAAATAATGACAGACTCACGTCTCTGCGTGTGTTTTTTTCTAACAGTGTGGCTTCTGATTAACGGTGCTATCATGATATCAGAAACCTAATTAAAGTCAAAGTTGGAAGGAGACTGTACAATTAAAAAAACTAAAAAAAAAAACAAAATTATTAAATGCCAGAATCTATTACGGCTTACAGAACAACGGAAACAAACTAAGTAATATTTAAGTGAAGAGGCTGTTTGGTGAGTTCGAGATGAGATTAAAGAGACTGATGAACTGCATAATTAGATTTATCTTCGAGATCTCCATGTGGTCACACGTTACGTGCCGGTATTTTTACCTATTTTTGCCTGTTTTTTTTACTAAATATCCGGCGGCAATATTTCACCGGTAATTTCCTATTACAATCGTTAAAAAAAAAAAATTATTCTATATAGTTTACCTGATAGCTCTGCTTCTTCAATCCACCTCCTGAATACAAGGCCCCAAAATTTCAATCCGTGCACTCCATCTCATAGGACTATTTCTCTTGTAGGAAAATCTTTTATCATTCATGTTAAATCTTTTTGGAATTCCCTACCTATTCTTATTAGTACAGTTTCTTCCCTAACATCTTATCTTTCACAAATACGTGGACAGTTAAGTATATAGTGAATATATGTATTTTATTTTTTTATACATGATTGTATTTTTTCTTCCTGTCGACAATTAATGCATTTATTGAATGCATGTATTGAATTGCAAGTAATGCGGACAGACAATGGTAAAATTACTTGTGTTGTATTCTTTTTTTTATGCCGTGTTTTGCGCATGTTAATGGATCATC
Organism: Euschistus heros; assembly: GCA_003667255.2. Lineage (NCBI taxonomy): Eukaryota > Metazoa > Arthropoda > Insecta > Hemiptera > Pentatomidae > Euschistus > Euschistus heros. The sequence goes on from RCWM02000054.1 coordinate 141,425, forward strand.
GTAATTTTTCATGAAAATATCTGTACAATTTATGAATATACGTAAATCTGTAAGTCGTTCTCGAAGATAAATCTAATTATGCAGTTCATCAGTCTCTTTAATCTCATCTCGAACTCACCAAACAGCCTCTTCACTTAAATATTACTTAGTTTGTTTCCGTTGTTCTGTAAGCCGTAATAGATTCTGGCATTTAATAATTTTGTTTTTTTTTTTTTATGTTTTTTTAATTGTACAGTCTCCTTCCAACTTTGACTTTAATTAGGTTTCTGATATCATGATAGCACCGTTAATCAGAAGCCACACTGTTAGAAAAAAAAATGACTGAAATATATGATCCAGAGTTGTGAATAAATTAACGAGCTCAATGATTGGTTAGGGCTCAGGGGCAGTCTATGTACACCTCCAGGACACTCTATAAGGTAGCGAAGACAGATCGGACGTCCAGACTACTGGGCTCCATTAGGAGGACCTCCGTGGATGTGAAAGGCGAGAGGCTGTCGCGATTTACGACCTGCAGTCGTTGCGACCTTTGATTGTGGTCACGAGCAACCGCTGATGATATAGCCTCTGGATCGTTGGGAAACTGGGGCTAGCGTACCGAATGGGTGCGATAGAAAAGAAGAGTAGCGAATATATAATATACATTTAGAAAATACATAATCATTTAGTCCAGTCAATGAGTAATAATTTTTAAATGATATGTAATTAGTGATAAATACTTTTTGACCTCGCAGCTTCGTTAGGAGTAGTTATAAGGTAGACATACTAAAAGTCCCAGCTCCTGAGGATAGGGGAGAATGTCCCATTCTTGGACTCTAGGCAAAATGTGCTCCCAATCAAAAATCTAAATAAATAAAAAAAGCTAAATAAATTTCCTATAAAATTGTTGATGTACATATTTGTAGAAATTCGACGATTTTCGGGTATAAGTTATTAATTATCGATAATTAAAAAAAAAAAAAATTACTTCATTTTTTTTTAAACATTTGTTTCAAGTGTCAGAAACGTAGCCTATATATTAAATTGAAGTAAATTTAATGCTCTACAACTTTGATTCTTACATTTTTTCTGAGAAAAGATTGTGAAAGGCACTAGAAGCAAATGTTAGACAAAAAGTGAAGTATAAATTAATTGTTTGAGAAAATTATCGTTTTTCAAAAATGTACGTTGAAGGTTCGACAAATATGAATAAAATTAAATTTATAGTAAAATTTAATATGTTTAATTTTTAATTGAAACATATTTTTCTAGAGTCCACCATTTTCGAGATATAATCGAAAATCCCAAAAATGGGACCTTCTCCCCTCCCCCTTCCGTTAGCTAATCCGCCTGGGGCGTCGAATTGTAGTATGCTTACCTTCTAACGACTCCTAACAAAGCCCTGAGGTCAAAAATAATCGAAAATTTCATGCACTCAACAATGTTTTTATTAACTGGACTAAATGTAATTAGAGTTAGAGTAGAAAGACTCCATTTAGACAAACGTCTTATAAACTTTTAGTTGTTTTCGATTTCTACAACATTTACTAGACAAACGTTCTAAGCTTCCAATAAATTACTAAAGACTTTGCAGTAATTAGTCCTATTTGGACATGCATAGTTGAATTTTAGGGCGCCACTAAACCTCCTGATTCTTCTCATATCAAATCCTTGTAATATCAAATCCACCGTAAAATCCTCAATTCTCTTTATTATAAACGTATCCACAATTATCGAAACGTCGCTGAATGAGCTCAAACGGGATACCTATACTACTATGATAAGTTCGAATCCACTAGTACTCCCCACATGGTTCACAATAGTTAAATTATTCAGAGATAGCTAAGAAATTTTTAATAAATAAATAAAAAGATTTAATGAACCGAAGGCTCGATGCCTTCACCACCGACCTCTAGCAACAAAATCTCCCTCCGAGCCAACCAATCTGAACACTAATCTCCAAAATCCTCTCATCTATGTCTTAGCATACACCTCGGACATTTTTCTTACGGCTCAAAACTGTTTATATTTTAGAAAATTTTAATAATGCAACAAGTAAATTAGCTGAATTTTAAATTTATGACATGTCAATGACTTTTAAGGCAACTACCCATTGATAGGATTTCGATAAAAACTTGTATCCTTAGGCCATCTTCTTTTCAGACGCCTGTGACGACCAGACGAAGTGTTTTTAGGAATCCAATGGGAAGCAAATTTAGAGCTAGTGTAGATTCGAGTGTTAATAGGTCTTATTATGGAAGTACCTATCTGTTTTTAACGAAATATCCTAAATATGAAACACTAAGATTATTATCGATAAGTTTCTTTGTGTATAATGGGGAGCATCGAGGCTTTTTAATACGATTTTGAATTGTAAGTAATAAACAGTGAAAAATTAAACCTAATTGAAATATATATATATATATATATATATATATATATATATATTGAACCACGGATAATGGGGAACTACTGTATAGTATTTTCCTAATTGTTGTGACTTTAGTGGTTTTATTTTACCTTATTTAAACTCTATTGTTTATGTGTATCAGGTTACCAGGTCTGTTTAAGTGATTCAGACTTTTTTCCTCCTAGACTGGTCATTCGTCCCACTGTGCGGCGCTTACAAACAAGGAAAATTCTTACCTATTATTTTTGAAATTTATAAAGCTAATTAATATTTTACGAGTCCGTAACAAATAAAATGAAATTTACTATATTAAAATAATGTTTAAGTATTGTTTTAATGTAGTAAACTTTATCTGTGTTCATGTTTACAAGTAATTAATTAAACTTTTGATACGTACAACAATAAATATAAAAAGAGTAATAAACATGTAAGTCATAATATAATATCCAATCAATAATTTATAATAAACTGAAATTTGTTTAAAAAAAATTTCAATAAATGCTTTCCAGGAAAACAATGTTCGATGTTGATGGGCGATTACGTCTTACTGGTACATGGCTCACTGTATATTTTCAACGAAACACCTTCCATCTTAAAAATAATTTTTTATTAATAACGATTTTTTTCTTTATTTAGTCCGTAAAATAAGACAATTATTTGAGAAATGTCTTCCCCGGCGCACACGAACATTCTGTTTACAATTTTCTCACAGTTTCTCATGAAGAACACTCTCAGAATGACAATGTGTCCTAAGCAAATGGAAAACTGGATGAGAAAGCTCAAACATATCCCCCCCACCGGAAAGAAAGGTGACATGTGCATAGTATATTAACATGTGCACTCAGTGCATACTCAGCTTTCTACAATGACTGGTAAATCCAAAACAATCTTACTTCTATGGCCGATTAGAAAGTGCGAAAACTGGGGAAAAATTTCTCTTATTTCTTCACAACCTCCACGACCTCTTTGGATTTAAGTTCTTTGGAGGACATATATAGTACTTGATACAATAGAAAGTATTATAACTTGGAGGTTATTATTAATATAATACAGAAATAATTTTAGTAAGCTGTAATAAAACACTCAAGCTGATGATTTGGTACTATTGGGCTATTTACAGATGAGGAAACTTTTAAATTAAACACAAGTAAAATCATACAAGCCGGTAACGAAATTGCTCTGGTAATAATTACCAATAAAACGAAATCTATTATCACTGTATTAAATTTATTATTATTACAAGTATAATTATTTTTGTATGAATTTTTATTTTGACGATTACTCTCTCTCTCTTTCTCTCTCTGGAATTCGATCATTTTCAAATCCAACGACCTTTCATGCCCATTTAACCTTAACTTAAAATTTAGAGGAAAATTGATTTCTTATATATCAATTACTTGGTGTGATGGTGTGTTGGTGTGATTAATGAGATTAAAGAGATTAATCGTGTTAGCATCAAAATTCGAGTTCGTTTAGCCTTTTATTATTATTATTATTATTATAAACATTTCAATATTGCTTTTATAAGGAAATAGTTTACATATAAGCAGCATTGAAAACTACTAACTAGTATATCTAAGTTACTAACTCAATTTATTAGTATTTAATTTAACTGTATCATTAGCAATAAGACACGACTACACTACCTGTGTTTAATTAGCTATGTATTTATGCAAACGACCAGATTAGCTGCTTGTTACCTGAGACAGATGGTTTAAGAGTTAGGTACAACCGTGATTTTTACCATAATAGTGACCCCGTGCGCTGCGACACGAGATCTATGGGCTATGCGGCTGGAAGTTTTTTCTATAGAAACGGAACTATAGAAACGGACGGAGTTGCTCAAGGTGATCCCTTAAGTTCCTGCTATTCTACCTATAGAGTTATTACATTGATTCATAAGTTATATCGATTATTGAATTGTATATCATTCTTATTTATGAATGTAGATGAAGAAAGTAAACTGAAGATTAAATATTTTGACAAAATGTGGGAAGAGATAACTGTTTAGTTACGGAATTAATGGCTTCTTCTATTTAGTCCTTTGGAATAAAATGGAAAACTATATTTGTATTTATAATAAAAATATTATAGTCGAATGTAAGAAATATATTCTGAAAGAAGATTCGACGTTTGAACCAAACAGTTAAGAAGCCAAAGTCTTTAAATTAAGTAAGGTTTTTACATTTGTATAACAATCATTTTGACTGGTTCGGTCGCTCTGGAGATGACCTGCAATGCAGGTCGAAACGTTGGCACTCCGTTAAACGTTTTTTAACGTTTAACTTGGACGTTTTCTTTTCTGCCTCCTTGTTGTATACCAAACAATCTTTTTATTTATTTGTTTTTTGCTCTTTCTAACGTTTAAAAGCAAAAGTAATAGACATGTTAACATAATTACAAACATAAACATTAGAAATCATAAATTGTATCCCAATCCATCCAAATTCATTACTTGAATCCTCTTTTCTGCCCTACTCCTCCGCCATCTTTTATTCTCTGGAATTCTCTCCCACTTAATATACGACAAGTTTCTTCCTTTTTTTTCTTCATTTAGAAAAGAAAATCGGCATACTTAGTAAACCCGGAGGTTCGATGATGATATCGCCAGTGTCTGACCACACACCTCCCTCCAACGCACCCCATCAAAACCAAAATCTCCAAGAATATCCCTTAATCAATCCTTTGATCCATAGCTTTGTCTTGCTCTCGGGTATTTATTCGACGATAACACACTTATTACCTTTTTTTAATTAGACTATTATTAAATACACTTTATATATTTACCGTCGTGCTGCTATTACCTGAACTATAATCATCGGATAAAATACCGCGATTCCACATTGTGATGTTTTCTTAATATATCTTGTGCTCATCCTTTTTTGAGCCAAATATACGAGCCGAAAAGACAAAACCAAATACTGAGATCGTATACGGTTAGAAACGGCTTCTCGAGAACAAATGGAATGGTAATAATAAAACACCATATGACCTAGTAAATCAGTGCCTGGAACATAAAAGTTCCTGATCAGCATTGTTTGATACTTATTGCCACCATTAATGCACAAAGCTTGGTGGCGCACTCAGAAGACTCTCTGAGAATCTCTACCGATATAATCACTACCGAACTGATTATTAGGCAATCAGCCAAACGGATGCAAAATTCCATGCAAGCGAATGTGCCTAGCTTTGATCTGAGATCATATTGTAATATTGCTAAGAACAGACAAATTGCAACTACATCATCGGTAGCGGTATCATCATCATCAAATCGCAAAGCCGGTGGAGTCGCCATATATCAATAGCTTCACTGACTGTAATAGAGTTACGTAGGGGTCACCTGTGGTGTAGTGGTTAGCATAGCAACCTACTAAACCCAAGATCGCGGGTTCGTAGCCCGGCAGATGACCTTAGGATTTTTTAAAGGGAGTAAAAAATCCTTAGCTATGCCGTCCTTCGGAAGGGACGTAAAATGGGGGTCCCGAGCCTGTGCGATGTCAGGTACTCGTTAAAGATCCCTATCCTAATTATACCTGGATAGGCAAAATTTAGGACTCCCACCGTAGCATCGTCCGATTAGCCATAGCAGCATAAAGTGACGTTAAACGAAATAAACAAGAGTTAACGTTGACATTTAGGAAATGAAAGATTTATTTGGAAATGAAAGATGCAAAACCTTGTGATGTCTGTCTAGTAAACGTAAAGGCCAATGGCATGCTCAAATGCGTACTCGGGTGCGTATATATTCACCCGGGCACAGCGTTAGCAGAAATTAAACTCTTTATGTTATGATCGTTGTTAAAATATTCCAAAAACATAGCTAAAATTATACCCGATTACGAGCCTGATCCTATTACACCAATTATAATAGTTGGAGACTTTAATGTTGATGTTAAACCGCTCATTGCCCGATTTCATGCTCAGCGAGTTCAATTTGTCTTATACTGAAACTTTTCTAACAACGTCAGGTAATACCAGTATTGATTTAACGTTTATCAGAAATCTCGATGTATCTTGTATGCCATTTGTGTGGTAATTTTCGTATCACAGACCTATAATTAATAAAGTTATCTTCTAATACAATAATTATTTGTTTTTTTTTCTTATATCCTAAATTCATAAATATTTAAAAAAATATAGCCCGTTACACGAACGTATTCACGTACAACACACTGCCGTTTCCACACCACTTTTTTTTTTTTTTTTTTTTTTTTTTTTGAAAACTTGATGGTACTTCTCAACGTAAGCGGTCATGTTTCAAATCCTTAAAGAACTGTAGTTGGAATAAAATCTATCTATTATTCTAAAAAAAATTTAACAAGTCTTATGATTTTTTTTTTACATCATTTCCGAAATTTCTGGAAACTGAGTTGTTTTTTAATATATTTTCTTGATCTATTTTTATATTCCTATAGTGTTAAATCAAGAAGGCAGGAGTGTATTTTCTCAGTTCTACCAAACCCTATAATATAATTTTGGCATACAATACGACCGATAATAAATTATTGAAAGTATATTATTGCTACGGAATCTTATTACGAATCGTTTAAATCTTGTTAAACATATACTTTTGCACTTTTAGTTGCCCTTTGTGAGAATTAGTTCATTAAATTGGGAACAGTATTGCGGCACGGTGTTTGCTAACCTGACCATGGAGATTGCCTTTCCATCGTCGTGAGTGAACACACTACACGTTCTTCATAAATCCTTCTTCTACAGCGAAGGAAATCTATTCATCGGCTATCTTATCATATATCCATGTTCCCTCAGCGCCGAATATTTCCGCCTAAGAGTAATGAAAGATCGTTTTTAAAGTATCATGGAGGTAATAATTCTTTTTCGTGGAGGTTAAATGAACACCATTGGCTTGTTTGTCTAAGAATTCAAAATGAACTTCCTTACTAAGAACTAGTATGTAAATATTAATGTCCACGACTCCATTAATTTTTAAAATTCTATTAATTTTCCTGTATAGACGTTTCTGGGTATCTTCTTCTTAATTATTTTCGGGCCCTCCAAATTCAAAGAAACGGGTTTTTGTTTTTTTCCCTAGAATGAAGTAAATAATCCATTAATTTACTTTTTCTTTTGTATATAAACCCATTGTTAATGTTATCTAAATACTATCTAAAATCTAATATAAAAAAATTGCCAAAAATTACTTCTTTATATCTAATAAATCGTTTTGTTTTACACGATAATAATATTTCACAAGTTTTTATCTAATACTAGCAAACCACCTCGCGGCTTCGCCCGCTCTCATAAATAAAGAACTTAGATTATATTAACTAATAATTGAATTTCATTTGTTTATCGATAAATATATTTTATTGTAGCATGAATTTAGCATTATTTCTTCAATAGCAGAATATTAAAGCAGAATTGGACATCCACTTTGGCAGAAATAATTTTATAGATCCATCTGGTTGGATTTTAATTTCTAACCATAAAATTATTTGATAGTTTCGCACACTTTTCTGGCACTCAAGACTATACATGTTAATAATTACTTTAGTAAAATTTATTATTATAAACCTTCCTAGAACTATGAAGATGTTGTAGTTACAATTTGGTACAGTTGGGTTTTATAGTTTTACCATAGCAAACTCTGTTGGAATGGTCACATATCGGACGATTTTTAAACTGCACTGGGATCCACATGTTGCTCCATATATTTATAGCTTTGGTTAATAACATTTGAATTGAAAATAAGTAATTTATATCATAAATATCTAGCTCTATATAACAACTTGCCTTTGTAACCTCTCTCGCCACCTATCGGTCGATTATCCAACTTCATAGCGCACCACGCATTTATCGCTTTTTTTATGGCAATATAATCGAAAATCTTTAAATTTTATTATTGCTAAACCTTCCTTGAAATATGAAGATGGTGTGGTTAAAATTTGTTTCAGATTGGTTCAGTATTTTTCACAGTGATCACAAACGAAAATTGGCTTGTCCTTTAATACAAGTTGAGTACCTCTTAATGTAAATAAAAAAAATGGGTGAAACTAGATAAAAAATGTAGGAAAATACCGAAGCCCTCACCTTTCTATTTCAATCCGTTGCAGATATACGATAAACCAAAGACTTTTTTGAGGAAACCACGTTTTTTATCGTGAGGTCTGCGGCATTTTCCTACATTTATGATCTAGTTTCACCCAATTTTTTTTTTTTTTACACTAAGAGGTACTCTCCCTGTATAATAGTATAGATTAATAATAATTATAATAACTTTTAAACTTTTTTTTTTTTCTCGGACAACGTTTAGTCATATGCCGAAACCCTATCAATAAGTTTGAACACCAGTACTCTCTATATCCCCAATCTCCCTCTGACAAACTTCTCTCTGTCATCACCTCTTCTACTCCCTACGACCATGTTTTCCTCGGGACCATGTCCTCTCTTCGTCTTCCGGGACTTAATAGATATATTGGCCAAATTAAGATATCTTATTTAATATACCATCGATATTATCAAGAATATTCCACTAATTTCTATTAACCCGGCGTTGGTCGCTAGCCGATCTGGCACACCGTTAGTTGCTAGGTGAGCATTTCCCTCACTTCTTTGATTTTCATAAAAAAATCAGTTCTATGTTACCAAATATGTAGTTATAAATGGTAAATAAAGGTCATCATAATGCATCAATAATTTTAGTATAGAGTATAGGAATTAAAAATATATTTTTACATTTATTTATTGTAAAACAACAAAAAAACCAAACAAAAATTAAATATTTTACTATTTACATAATAATGTGTTTTTCATCAGCTAGATAATTTTCTTCTATTTCTATAAAATTATTACAAGTATCTTTAGTGTGTTCATTGTGAATTGGAACATAGCACATTTTACATTTTTTTTTCGTTTTTTTTTTTTTTTATTTCTTCTATATACCAGACCTATTTTGTATTGCCTCGAGCAGCCACGAACAAGAATATGGAACAGTAAAAATTTCAGATTCCTAGTAAATGATTGAAAAATAATATAAATACAATTTACGACGATTTATCAACTAATTACTTACAATTTATCTTCTCAACTGGCTTTTTATCCAACATGTAAAGCATGTGTGGACATGGCAATACAAATCTCCCAATATCCTGGCCACCTGTATCCATTTTACTTAGAAACCAAATATGGTTATTCGCAAATGTCCTAAACTCAGCTATACTGAGGGTCAGCGATGAAACTTAAATTCTGACGAACTTATTAAATATTTTATAGAAGGATGAGGGAAATGCTCACCTAGCGACCTACGCCGCGGCGCGCCGGGTTGAACATGCTACCTATGACTCTATCTGCTCAAATTTATAATCCACATATATGGCTAAAAACTGCTCGTAGTTTTCAACTTCTTCAACCTTTACTGGACAAACGTTCTAAGATATCGTATAATTACAAAATACTCATTAACATGCGAGTATTTAAAATTATTTGAAGTAATGGAGTTGAAGTTTGAGGTTCCACTAAACCATTCAATTCATCTCGTTTCCACTACTAACAATCCAACATTCTTCAATCAAGGAAAGGAAGCTAGAAATTTTTTCCCTCTAAAACTAATGACCTTTCGTTGGCTTCCTGAAAATAATGTGTTTAACATTCAGGATTATAAAGCTTCGTGAGAATATGCTAAGTCACTCTGGGAATTCCTGTTGTGAATCCCACACTACAGTACCCGCAGTGACAATTACAAATTGTGCACAGCATTTTCGCTAAAGATATATGTGATAACAAATATACGATTGAATTAATATTATAAGAAATGTATAGTTTACTGTATAAGTAATACAAGTTTATGATCAAGGATGCAGAAGAAGACAAATAAATAAATAAAATAAAACACGTCCATGTATAAATTTTTATGGAGTGCCGAGGTCTTCTTCAAGGCTAAAATTAAAAAAAAAAATCCACTGAGCTACTCAGGAGAGGAGACAATCGATTCACACTAATCGGTACTCTATAAAGTTCTTAACTTGGACGAGTTTTTTTTTTTTTTTTTTTTTTTTTTTTTTTTCTTATCCTGAATGCATTCCTGATGATCTTCTTCTTATAATTTTTATTCTAAATGTGATAATATTTTAGGAATATAGTATTCATTTTATATAAAGCTGTAAAACATTCCTGTGCAGCAAATCCTGTTAAACGTCAGTCTCAATTTGATCTATTAAATAGGTAATGGTGTCCTATCACGCACAAGACATCCTTGCATAAGATACGTTCCAGATTCCTAGGACGCTCACTTCCTTAGTTCCGTTCAGGAAAACAGGGAGAACTGGTTCGTTTGAAGGTGAATGTGTTAAATGTTTCAAATTGCAATAGACTAAAAGAAATATTTTATCTGAGGCCTGCATAGAATTCTCCTATGGTCTTAGTTCTGCTTTGGGCCGAGTTTATAGAAATTACTCCAAACTATCTTAATCTCTCTTTTGACCATATATTATATCTGTTATCCCAATGAATAAATGGTTAAGTTAAATTTGGACTAAAATGAGTTTTGTGACTAAAAAGGTTTTTCTTTTTGGTGAATATGTGTTTAGGTAACATATACATTTTAAAAACATAGTTATTTAAAATTAATATCTTACTTAAACACTTATTCATTATGAAGAAAATCACTTTTTAGTCACATTACTCATTTACAGGTTCTATATAACGAGGTGCTATGTTAGAAGGTCTCGAGGCCATCTTTTTTTCAGGCGCCTCGGAGGGTTATCTGGAATGGATTGAGAAGCAAGTTGTGACACTAATTGATTGAATGGTTGTGGAGTTTGCTATGAAAGGATAGATATCTGGTTTGAGCTAAGTCAGAAACGTAAGGTATATTAAGATCTTTATGGATGAGTTTGTTTGTGACGAAGTAAGGAGCATTTAGGATTTTTCTAAGGATTTTGGATTGTAATGATTGGATGCGAGATGAATTGGATGGTTTAGTGGAGCCCCAAAGCTCAACTCCGTATGTCCAAATTGGTCTAATTACTGTTATGTATATGAGTCTATTGTAATTGATTGGCAGGTTTGAACGTTTGTCAAGTAAATGTTGAAGTAGTCGAAAACGACGGGCAGTTTCTTGTCGTTTAAGTCTAGTATGTGGATTCCATGTAAGACGTTTGTCTAAGTGGAGTCCAAGGTAGCGGATCTGTTCAACGGGGATTAGTGGGACATCATTAAAGGATATTGTAGGACAGGAAGTCATAGGTTTACGACGAAGGGTAAAGGTTATTTGATGGGATTTATTTGGATTTATTTTGATCCTCCATTTTCGACACCATTCTTGAAGGTTTGTGATATGGGATTGGAGTGTTTGGGAGGCAATAAAGGGATCATTGTTTACTGATAACACACAAGTGTCATCAGCATACGTGGTGAGGATGGTGCTAGAATTTGTCAGCTGAATACACCGTACATTACTCATTTAGGTCAAAATTTGACTTAACCACTTATTCACTGGATGTTCAATATTTGATGGCCACCCCCTTTTTTTTTTTTTTTCCACAGTTTTAGAAAATTTTGAAAAGAAACTCTCAGGGTCTTAAATAGTTAAAATCATTATAGGTCTTACAAAAAATTCACCATTATAAAATCGATTCAAAATTTGATTTTATATCGGAATCCGTCATAAAAAATACCACATTCCATTGGGAATTCCAGAGTTAGGGTCGCTGGAGAAGAACTGGAGAAGGTTGGAGAACAGACTATAACTTGAAAAAAAATTTTTATTTGACACAGTTAAGACCCTGAGAGTTTCGTTTCAATAATTCAAAAACTGTGGAAAAAAAAAGAGGGATGGCCATCGAATATTGAACACCCTGTATATGCGAATATACCTGTCTTTCCAAACTTTCAAAGCAATCAGCTCACTAATTACAAAATACTTATTTATATGACCGCAGAATCATTGGGAATTAAGTGTGAAACAAGTTGGGAGACTATTGGATTCAAGTGGGTATAGGGTTTACTATGAAAAGAAAGGTATCTGGTTTGGGCCGAATCTGCACCATATGGAACATTAACACCCTTATGGATAAGTTTGTTTGTGACATAATAAGGATCGTTGAGGATTTCACGGAGGGTTTTGAATCGTAAGGATTGGATATGAAAAGATTTGGAAGGTTTAGTGGAGCTCCAATGCTCAGCTCCTTATGTCCGAACCGGTCTAATTACTGTCATTTCAAAAAGTCTTTTGTAATTTATTAGGAGCTTCTAGAGTAGCTATTACTAGTATTCTTAGTAAATACTAGAGTAGTCGGAAACAAATATAAATGTAAAAAAAAAATTAATTGCTCTTGCAGGCTTCTAGTTCTTCTATTTTAGTGGAAAAATTAGAAAGTACTTGCAGTTACACAAAGAAGTCGTGTTTTTTGGTTTCATCATGTTTTTCGTGTTTGAAATAATTTAATAACTACCAAAGGAAAAAAAAAAATCCTGGACTTATCTACTGACTTATAACACGAATTGAAACTAATTTCCTAAAGCTAAAACACAGCCCAGAGCAACGATTGACCAACGGTAATGAGAGAGAGCGGTAATGAACTTTGACTTCTGGATCGGATTTTCTGCAATCTAGACCGAATATGCAGTTGTGGTGAGATTGGATTCCTGAAGTACTCAGGACGACCTCCAGCAGCCTGAATAAGTAGGCCAATGGTAATATCCTGGAATATTCCTTGTCGGCCATCAGGAAGTACTTTTTTAATGAAATATAAATGTCCTTCAAGGACGGTTATGGACTTTATTGTCCTCGGTGGAACGGTTCTTTAAGCAAAGGATTGCTGGAGGATCTCGTAAAGAATAATGGCTTTAGATGTTCCACTTAGGAGAATATTCCATCTCAGGATCAGTGCCGTTGTTTTTTTTTTAGCCAATAGAAATTGATCAGGATGACGATAGTCCTTAATCGTGGAACATGACGTCGTTCTTAGTAACTGGGCTGAGGTCGAATTGATTTCAAGGTTCTTTTTTTTTTCTTTTTTTGTTTTTTTTAAATATAACAGTTTCAACCAGTTTAAAAATATCAAAAAATTTATAAAACAGATTTTGATCTAGTAGAGGACAATGAAGAAATTGGTTATTCCTATACGCACGTTCGAAATATTTAGTAGAATATTTCTTTCTTTCAATTTTTCATTCCATTGTTATTGAAGTAACAATAAGTGAATTAGCTGAAATTGTAATAATAGAGGTCTTAATGGCGTTACTCATAACAATACCTACTGGCATTAGTTAAAAAAAAATAAAGAAATAAGATTTATTAGATAAATCTCATTGATTAAAAAAAAAAGTGTTAAAATAACATAGTGCGAGGGTTGAAATTATATCATTGGATTTAATTTATGACCGTATTTTCAAAAATGGAAATTTATTTCAGGTAAACATCTGCATTGCTTCAGGAATGATCTTGAATATTTGGATTTTGATTGGGTGGGTTTGGAAACTTGTTCAGGGTAGTAAGAAAGTAAACATACTATAAGTCCTGGAGTTTTCGGGTCTCGAAAAAAAAGGGAGGGGGCGCGGAAGGTCTCTTTTTTTGGAATTGGGCTCATATCTCGAAAGCAGTGCATCGTATGCAAAACATGAATATTTACTAAATTAAAGTTAACTAAATTCTCTATAATCTTTATTCTATACACATTTTATATATTCTGTACTTCTTCCAAGATATACGCTTGCAAATGTGATGGACTTTTAGTATGTTTATTTTCCAAAGAAAAGTAAAATTTATGTAACTTTTGACAAGTTGAAGATAAATTAGCATATATGTGTGTATTTTGAAGGAAATTTAATGTTGTACAATATTATTTATAAAGACATTTGTCGTACCATGGGCGTTTTAAAAGATATAGATGGATGTTTTACAGAAAACGTGAGGTGAACATTTTTCAATTCGAAAATGTTCACATTTGGCCAAGCGTATATTTCGGTAACGATACAGAATATGAAAAATGTGTATATGATAAAGGTTGTAGAGAATTTAGGTAACTTTAATTTAATAAATAGTCATGTTTTGCATATGATGCACTGTTTTCGAGATATGAGCCCAAAACCAAAAAAAGAGACATTCCGGGCCCCCTCCCTTCTTGTTCCCAGACTCGAAAACTCCAGGACATATAGTATGTTTACTTTCTAACTACCCTGAACAAGTTTCCAAAGAAAAACCTTGGATTACAGAAAACGCATTCTATAATACTTCATTGACTGGACTGTCCATTAAAAAAAATATAATATATATATATATATATATATATATATATATATATATATATTTTTTTTTATCAAGAACCCATTTCCTTCACATCCTAATTTTTTTTCCACATGTAGTCAGTAATAGTATAAATCACATATATTTTTTTTCGAAAAAATCGAAGGGTACGTATTTTAGGAATTACGAAAACCGTTTTTAGAAGTTTCGAAAAAATTCAAAAAGAACCGAAAACATCATATTAAAAGGCATTTCAAATAGAAAAGAATCCCGCGAATTTGAGCTCTCTGGGAGTAATAGGTTTTTAATGGCGTAATTTTGAATATACTGACTGAGGACCGAAAACAGCAGTTTTTAAAATCTTATAACTTAAAAACCAAAAGTCAGAAAAATGTAATATTTTACTTTTCTACTAGTCTTGGTAAGTACAGCTGCTATACCAAAAATCAAAGAAATCGGATAGGTCAAGGTCCAAATCTAATGTAGAATCTAAGTACATGTATGTATATATTATATTATTTAATAAAGACATTATTATTATTATTAGTACAAAATAAAATCCGAATGAAATGAAAATGCGTGTAAGTTCAGAAGGCTTCACGTAGAAGAATTGTGGGAGATTTATCTGGTTAAAATGTTCATTGAAAGTCATAGGATTTTATAATTACCAAATTTTATTCAAATCAAAAGATGATAAACTTTGAGCTAAGGGATAAAACCAAGATGTAGATGAGGATAGCAACTGGACAAATCTTAAGGATTTGGGCTAGTATGGGATGGGTTGGAGAGATGTGTGGTTAGAGGTTAGTGGTGTTGGTATTAGTTTACTATCATCCGAAATTAATATCATTAAGACACTATTTAAGTTTAGAACACAATTAGCTTTAATGAAGAAAACATTCCTGTTTATAATTAATATCGATTACAAAGAATGATAAAGAAAATACGACGACCTTCAATACATTTTTAGATAACTATTGATAATTATTGATAACTATTGATAATTGTTTCATCTTGCACTTTAATTATAATTATATATTGAAACACATGACTGATCCGGTTGCTCATTACATCGCAACTAATTAGATATTTCAAGGGCTTGACATACTTTTTAAACATTATTTGTAAATATTTCTTATTAAAAATAAACAAATCTTTACAGATGAAAAAGCACGTTATAACAATCTAAAATGATTGCTAGAAACAGGAAACGAAATATTCGAAAACTATTCACTCTAATGGAAGAGACAAACTGGCAATAAAACAGTTTATTTTAAAGTTGTACTTAGAAAGTTTTCATAAAAAATACCAATAAAAGCTTTAACTTTGCATTTATTTCCTCTTGAATTTTATTTTCAATGTATAAAGTTGACCCGAAATACCTGAATTGCTCTACAAATTCAAATTAAATCCGAGATATATCTACATCACCAAAATTATCACTGTTAAAGTATCCTGGAGGACAACAATGGCAGAAGTTATCCTTCGGATAGCTTAAAAAAACCGTTAAAACAGCAATCCTTAAGGACGAAAAAGCTAATTCTAATTGTGGATGGAGAGAGTGGCCAAGGATGTCCTTCCTCGGCCTCGAAAAATCGTCAGATCCTGGCAGATCTGTATAACAGTGTCCTTAAAAGCAGGACTAAGCATATATATAAAAGCATATACTAACCTTATATTTTCTTTAAACGGTACAAATCACTAAATGAAATGAAAAAATAAACTTCCAACTCATCCTACCACTGTCCTAACCACATACGCTGATGACACATGTGTGTTATCAGTAAACAATGATCCCTTCATTGCTTCCCAAACACTCCAATCCCATATCCTAACCCTTCAAGAATGGTGTCAAAAATGTAGAATCAATATAAATCCAACAATAATTTTACCAAATAACGTTTACCCTTCGTCGTAAACCAACGACTTCCTGTCCTACAGTCCTAAATTCCACTAATTCTTGTTGGACAGATCTGCTACCTAGGACTCCACTTGGACAAACTTCTTACTTGGAATCCACATACAAGACTGAAAAGACAAGAAACTGCCCGTCGTTACAGATTACTTCAACATTTATTAGACAAACGTTCAAAGCTTCCAATTAATTACAAAAGACTAATATACATGACTGTGATTAGACCTATCTGGAAGTACGGAGTTAAGTTTTGGGACTCCACTAACCCATCCAATTCATCTCGTATACAATGCACCTTACTTTGTCACTAATAAACTTATCCATGAAGATCTTAATGTGTCCGTATGTAGCTGATTTAGCTCAAACCAGATATCTATCCTTACATAGTAAGCTCCATAACCACTCAAATCCCTTAATTTCTCAACTTGCTTCCCATAGCATTCATGATAATCCTCCGAGGCGTCTGAAAAGAAGATTGCCCAGAGACCTTCTAGTGTAGAATTTTTATTAAAGTGCTACTGATGAGTAGTTCTTTTCAAGTTTTGTCACGTTATTGTAATAGTTAACAGCACATTTACTTTAGGTATATATTTTGTACTATTGCAAACTTCGATAAACGCATGAAAAAAAAAAGTTAGCATTGGTCAAAAAATATGCCCACTATAATAAAAATGATTGGTCAGATGAGGATATGTTCTGATGAGGATAAAATTAATAGATTTGGATCTGACGGTTGTAAATTTCAATAAATTGTTATAAAAAATAAAATAAAAAAATAAACTTTATTCAGGGGCTTACAGTCCCCTAATAATAATAATAATTGATAGTTACAGGTACAATTGTCTGGCCGTATTATTTACAAATTAAATTCTTCAGTAATTACAGCATACATTTTTTACAGAAAAAAAAAATTAAAGTAAATAAAAAAAAATATATGTGAAATAATAATAAGAACATAAAATACAATCGTGAAATATATATATATATATATATATATATATATATATATATATATATATATATATATATATAAAAGAAAGAAAGAGAGTAAAAGAAAAAATAATCTTAGGTATTTATATTTGCGGAAGATTGATTGTCTAAAGGGTACAGATATAAATTATTTTTAAGGAAGTAAGGGAAGCTGCTTTACGAATAGAAGTGGGAAGCGAATTCCAGAAGGAGGTAGCACGAATAATGAAGGATTTGTCAAAGAAAGCTTTTTTATGTGAGGGGATATATAGGTTAAAAGGTTGGGATCTAGTGTTTGTGAGGCGGATAGAAGAACGCAGAGTTAACAGACCAAGAATATGGGAAGGCTTTTAGAGATTGGAATAGGAAAGTACCCAGGAAGTACTGCCTTCGGAAATTTAGGAGAGAGCCACCCAAGCTCAAAATATCGGCAAGTAATGTGTGATCACCTGGGTTAGAATATATATATATAATCATAATAATTGGTTGATGTTGTGTCTCTTCTATATAATTACCTTTGCGTTATGTTGTTGTATTATTAGTTTTAATTGTGGTATATAAATTGTCGATTATTCATGTGGCATTGGCTGATACAAGATGTAAAACTTTTTATATAAAGTTTTTCCTATTTTCCCACCGGGTGCCCCACCCAATGGTAATCTCACCATACAGAATTACTTAAGCGTTGCATAACATTGGGAGCTGTTACAACATGATAATTTGTACGGTTCAATGTTGCTGACCTTGCTGTAGTAATAAATACGAATCTATTAAACTACTAGATAATGCATATTTTTTTCCGAACCGGTTGCTATAATTTTAGTTTAATGGCAAAATGCCCGCGGTCATTCAATTCCGGATATGAAATACGCGTATCGCCTTACGTAGAGGTAAAAATCTGAGCTTACATTTTGCAGTTAGCCTGCAGCGATATTTCTTCCCCCGATGGGGAAACTAAGGCAAGTGCTGCTATCTGGAGGCGGGAGATTTATTGTCCCCGCGCGCCCTTACTTCTTGTCATTACAGATTATATCTTCTAGACGTAGCTAGGCAACCGATATCCTTCTATGCCATTTTCTCGTGACGTAATTTCCTATCCATTATATCGTTATAATCTTGCAACGGCACTCTGGCTAGGAATCTCACGATTATGAGAAAATGGAACCGCGAATACAGGTTTCAACACTCACAATGTCATGTAAAATAAATAATAATACATAAATAAAGGCTTAGCGAACCCGAAGGTTCGATGACGACACCACCAACCTCTGACCACGCACATCCCTCCAAACTATCTCATTATAACCCAAATATACAAGATCAGTCTTGAAGTAATCTTCCCATCTACATCTCGGATGTCTCAAATGTTCGAATCTGATCACCATTTTTTGAATTCGGTCATTATTAAAACTTTATATGCCTATTTTAACCTCCCCGCTGCTATTACCTAAACTATATTTACAAAAAACACTCCCATGATTGCGCATTGTGGAGCCTCTTAAATTCTCCTAAATGTTCAATTTATTCTGCGTACTTAAGATTCTAGTGAACCGACAAAATAGAAAAAAAAATATAATTAATGAGGATAAGCAGAGGCTGGAACCTGTTGCTTGGTCCAGGACCCAATGCCCTTAACCTTTACCCTGCCTTCCTTTTAAGGAATCCTGAACAGGACATCCTCGCTCATTAAAATACTTTAAGGCTACTCTGAGGAGGCAGTAACACCCCTCCCTGTCTAGTTAGCCTCTCCTGATCTTATCCAACCGAGCCACAAAACTATCGCAAAAAGATTATCACGTGTTTTGGAAGGTACAAGGTAGGGAACTTTTGCCTTATCGCTAGTGTAGTAAGATTTAAACAACCCCCACTGCTTCCATCAGTCAGTGGAAGTATATACGTACTATTATATAAAAGGACAAACCTTTTTCGTTTGGAATCACTAACTTCGAAAACTACTGAACCAATATGTACCAAATTTTAACCACAGCATCCTTACAGTTTAAGGATGGTTTAGTATTAATAAAAATTTAAATTTACAATGTTGGGTGACAGAAATCGCGGCTCTTAGAGCTAGAGAATTATCGTGACGCTTTAAATTTGACCACGGATGTTCAAATATTTTACTGCCGTGGTATCCTTGTCGTAGAGAAGACGTTCCGTGGGACCGGATTGCTCATCCTGTAATCCTTGAGCTTTTTAATTCCGTCAACCCAAGGATGGAGGATTTCAAAATTATCGCTCCGCTTTATACAACTTTTAATAATGACAAAAAGACCACTCATTTTTCTTATATACATCTAAAGATAACATATTTCTTTCTAAAGTTCAAGCAATAAAAACAAATATAAGATGCGGCATCTTTGATGTAACTGATATATAAGATTGTTTTTTGTTAAAAGTTTAAAGGAAATACCATGGTATATCTTTATTTATAAAAAAAAAAGATAGAAAAGAAAGCAAAAAACCATTAGGTATGATGTCAGATTTTAAATAGATAATTTAATTTAATTTAATTTATTTATTATGGGTCCTTAAGTTGCTTGAGAATAATTAATAATGTACAACCAATTGCCTTCAGATTCATAGTATTCAGAATCAAATAACAAATAATAACAATATTAATAATAATAATAAATTAAAATAAATAAAAAACAGAACGACATTAATAAGTAATAACAAATATACTTGAAGGCATCTTGCGCAAAAACAATAAAACGTTTTGTATATAAACTGTTAAATTAATATTATTAACTCTAACTGAACTATAAAGATATTACACACACACACACACACACACACACAAACACTCAATAAATATTATTAAATAAACACTTTGCTGATTATAACACTATCCTTAGTGAAAGAATAGTATAGGAAATTATGAGCTTGTGCTTTCTCATTTTTATAGAACTAGCAGGTGGCTAGTGACATTTTCTTGGATATGGAAAAATAATAGATAGTTAAGTAAGATATACTTAAAGAGGAAAAGGTAATTTAATGGTGAAAGGTGAAAGGGATGGAGTTCCATTAAGCAGAGGATCGGATTAGGAAAGATCTGTCGAAAACGATGTGCGGTTCAATGTCACTGAATGATACCATTTTCAGTTCTACCAGAATCTAACTATTTTTGACAGTCAAAGGTTAATGCTTGGCCACCTAGAAATTAATTTTGATCTTATAATAATGTATGAAATATTTTGGATTTTTAAAAGGACTCTCTCTCTCTTCCCTTTTAATCCTTTTCACAGGACACTGAACGGTAATATTTTAATGATGATTCTATTGTTGAATATTAGTTGTAATTTAAGTGATGAAATGGTCAGGGTTGAAGTCAGGTAAATAATAATCAGGGTGACTGTTGTCTGATTGTTGTCCAGACAACAATCACCCTGATGAAGAAGTGCAAGGCAGGTCGAAACGTTGACACGCCAGATATAAACTTTTTCATTTAAAAACTTGACATGTTTATTTACCTGACTGCACCCCTGACCATTCCGGTAATATTTTAAGATTTGCCAGGGTCTGACGATTTTGAACGACTGAATGTTATTCTCCTGTTTGTTTTTTTTTAATTAATTAAATCTTTTAGATTAATAATTGGTCTACTTATAACGGCATTTAACAAAAATGAATTGTCTCCTTTGGCTTTAATAACGGTTTCAATCCTGTTTGCACAGAGAGAGATTAGTGGGTAAGGCATTCGCCTACTAAGCCCTGATTCGAGTCCGACTGAAAGCAGAAAATTAGTAGGTGTAAACAAATATGATAGGCGGGATTGGATTTGGCGGATAAAAACAGATGAAGTTCATGAATGTAAGGTGGACGTTTGTAATGGATGGATTGGTAGAGATGGGATGCCAAAAAATACTGGCGACAATGAGAAGGAAAGAGCCTCTGTAACTCTGTGTAACGATCAACAAATAAAATGAATGAAACAGTTTGACAGTCTGATAAATTATAGTTGCAAGATAAGTTGGAAATATGAAGCGCCTAATTAAGTATTGAAAAATAAACTAGTTAGTAACAGAACAGCGAAAAATGTAAACAACTTTTCTGGTTTTTCGATTCGATTTGAAAACGAACGAAGCTGTTCTTCCGCCAGGCAGATTATCAAGTACATCGTAGATCGGAGGCCACGCCTGTTACCCTTGGTTCCAGCCGTACTTCCAGGCAGCGAAAGTTGTCCCCCTGGAGGCTAAGCACCTGTCGAGCTTAATTGGTATCTGCTTGAAATATATCAACAGGGAAACGGTTGACTTACATTTCATCTGATATAAGGCTGATTTTTCATTAAAAGTCAACACATCTTTGCTTTATTAAATATTGTTTGCTACCATCTTCATAAAATAAGAAGTACCGATTCAGACACTATAAAATGTTTCGGATATGGAAATTTTTTTTTTATTAACCAATTTCTTCTCTACCACCAGTTCAATCAGAAGATCGAAAATTTCTGTCGGTAACTCAATATATTCAAAACCCCTTCTGTTTTTCCTCCTTAGGTGAATATTTTTAGTTTCTTGTATTATTTTTTTAATTATTATATATAATCTTTGTATCCAGTTGCTCATGTTTTGAATTTTTTAAGGTTTTTTTTTTATTTTTTAAATTATGATGAATATTTAACATTCGAAAATAGTCTATGAATTATCTAATCCTTACAATAAAAAGTCCTTAAAAAAATCCTGAATACTCCTTACTTTGTCACAAACATACGTTTCCACAAAGATCTTTAATATACCTTACGTTTCTGAATTAGCTAACTGAACTAAAACCAGATACCTATCCTTTCATAGTAAACTCCAAAACCATTCAAATCCTCTAGTTTCTCAACTCTCTTCTCAGTCTATTCCAGATAACCCTTCGAGGCGTCTAAAAAGAAGATGGCCACCGGATCTTCTAATAGGACTTATTAAAGTAATGCCAATGGCTAGTTGATATACAATTGACATGTTATTAAAAGCATTATCATCTTATTTACTAGATTTTTATTTTACTAGTATGCAGTTTTAAATTTCAAAAAACAACATTAAAACGACAAGAAACTGCTCGTCTTTAGAGACTACTTCAACATTTGTTAGACAAACGATCAAACCTCCCAATTCATTACAAAAGACCTATTTACATGACTGTGATTAGACCTAACCATTGGCATTACTTTAATAAGTCCTATTAGAAGATCCCGTGGACATCTTTTTATACGCCTCGAAGGGTTATATGGTATAAACTAAGAAGGCTAAAACAATAATCGCGAATTCTAAATCGTAGTTTGTGATTAATAAAACTCTAGTTCTGTGATATTTACAGAATTAGTTTTTCGAACAGCTGACATCCCAACTCATCCTACCACTGTCCTCACCACTTACGCTGATGATACATGTGTGTTATCAGTAAACAATGATCCCTTCATTGCCTCTCAAACACTCCAATCCCATATCCTAAACCTTCAAGAATGGTGTCAAAAATGTAGAATCAAAATAAATCCAAACAAATCCCACCAAATAACCTTCACCCTTCGTCGTAAACCTACTACCTCCTGTCCTACAGTATCCTTTAATGATATTCCACTAATCCCTGTTGAACAGATACGCTACCAAGGACTCCACTTGGACAAACGACTAACTTGGAATCCACATACAACACTAAAACGACAAGAAACTGCCCGTCGTTTCAAACTACTTCAACATTTACTAGACAAACGTTCAAAGCTCCTAATTTATTACAAAAGACTCATATACTGTGATTAGACCTGTTTGGACGTACGGGGGATTGGAACCATCCAATTCATCTCGTATTCAATCCTTACAATCCAAAATCCTTCGTAAAATCCTCAATATACATGAATGTGATTAGACCTATCTGGAAGTACGGAGTTACGTTTTGGGGCTCCACTAACCCATCCAATTCATCTCGTATACAATGCACCTTACTTTGTCACTAATAAACTTATCCATGAAGATCTTAATGTGTCCGTATGTAGCTGATTTAGCTCAAACGAGATATCTATCCTTTCATAGTAAGCTCCATAACCACTCAAATCCCTTAATTTCTCAACTTGCTTCCCATAGCATTCATGATAATCCTCCGAGGCGTCTGAAAAGAAGATGGCCCAGAGACCTTCTAGTGTAGAATTTTTATTAAAGTGCTACTGATGAGTAGTTCTTTTCAAGTTTTGTCACGTTATTGTAATAGTTAACAGCACATTTACTTTAGGTATATATTTTGTACTATTGCAAACTTCGATAAACGCATGAAAAAAAAAAGTTAGCATTGGTCAAAAAATATGCCCACTATAATAAAAATGATTGGTCAGATGAGGATATGTTCTGATGAGGATAAAATTAATAGATTTGGATCTGACGGTTGTAAATTTCAATAAATTGTTATAAAAAGAAAATAAATGAATAAACTTTATTCAGGGGCTTACAGTCCCCTAATAATAATAATAATTGATAGTTACAGGTACAATTGTCTGGCCGTATTATTTACAAATTAAATTCTTCAGTAATTACAGCATACATTTTTTACAGAAAAAAAAATTAAAGTAAATAAAAAAAATATATGTGAAATAATGATAAGAACATAAAATACAATCGTATATATATATATGTATATAAAAGAAAGAAAGAGAGTAAAAGAAAAAATAATCTTAGGTATTTATATTTGCGGAAGATTGATTGTCTAAAGGATACATAAATAAATTATTTTTAAGGAAGTAAGGGAAGCTGCTTTACGAATAGAAGTGGGAAGGGAATTCCAGAAGGAGGTAGAACGAATAATGAAGGATTTGTCAAAGAAAGCTGTTTTATGTGAGGGGATATATAGGTTAAAATGTTGGGATCTAGTGTTTAGGAGGATAGAAGAACGCAGAGTTAACAGACCTAGAATATGGGAAGGCTTTTAGATACCTATCCTTTTATAGAAAGCTCCATAACCACTCAAATTCATTAATTTCTCAATTTGCTTTTCACACCATTCCTGATAATCCTCTGAGGCATCTGAAATGAAGATGGCCTAGGGACCTTCTAGTGTAGAAGTTTTAATAAAGTGCTACTGATGAGTAGTTCTTTCCAAGTTTTAACATGTTATTATAATCGCTGTCAATACATTTTCTTGATGTATATATTCTGTACAGTTGTAAATTTCAAAAAATGCAAAAAAAAAAAATAATAAAAAAGTTTCTCGTTTACTGTACTAAAGTCATCCTAAACCCTAATTAAAAAAAGAATAAATTAAAATCTTGATCGTTTCTCCAGACGATATTCTCATAACAAGCACGCCATTCCATTTTGGTCTGGTCGGCTCAAACAAATCAATAGTTTTACTGCTGTTGCTGTTTATGACTCATTAAAGTGGCAACCAGTAACAGTAAACCCCAGAAGACATTATGACAGCAATTTAAAATCAATTATTATCAAGTCAATAACAAACCAGTGGCGGCAGAGAATGTTAACGACAGTCTACTGTGAAATCACTTCATTCACTTCACGGTTCTCAACCCGTCAGTTTTATTGGATACAGTTTGAGAATCCATGTCATATCTTCTGTGATCTCGCTTCAATTGTTTTATTTGGTTTTATTTATTCTCTTTTAAACAGTAATGACATGCGTTTGTTTGATCTTGTTTTGTTTTTTCTTTACTAAGTTAGTCTAGACAAAATGGTTATTTTATGACAGTTAAAGAAATTAGACAATTTCAAGGTTCTATAATAAACCATGCTCAAATACCTAAGAGTTAGTTCCTTATTCTAAAGTACTGGAATAAAAAAATAATTGTCCATAGTGGTACTGCACATTTTTAAATAACTGTGAAAAGTCACCGTTAACTAAAAACGGTTTTTAAAGTTAATGCTTTAAAAAGTGTTATATCCTGGAATAGATTTTTTAGGGCATTTACATCAATGCGGTACCAAAGTTTTTCGATCATCGAATTACAATATCAATAGTATGGTTTAAAAATTACCTAATTGCTATTACAAAAATAATAAATATTAGAGTTAAAATATTTAACTATAAGTCTATAAAGGGCCATTCTCATTAAATGTCAATAGAGTGTCCAATCTACGTTTTCTCATTGCTCGCTTAATTGTTCAATTGTTTAGATATATTTCTGTATTACTTATTAGTTTAAAACCTTCTTCAGTCTTTCTTGGTCCTAATATTTTCCTCAGTATTTTTCTTTCCTTCTTTTCCATATTTTTTAATATCTCCTTTTTTACTGAACATTCAAAGGCATATAAGCTTTCAGGTCAAACAACTGTAGTTTAATTATGCAATTTCTTTCGTTTTTTGGATGGAAAATTCCATTTCGTTAGCTCTTTTGAGATGCTGATTTGTCTAAACTATTACATTGAGTTATTTCGCTAAAATATTTAAACTTATCAACTCTTTTAATATTACCATATTTAGTTTTTAGTATTAGTTTTATTTTTATGAAGATCATTTATTTTATTTTTTATTATTATTAGTTGTGTGTGTGTGGGTGTGTGTGTGTGTGTGTGTGTTTTTGTGTGAGTGCATTTGTATATATGGTATGAATGAATACATTTATCTCTGTACCTATTGCCCTTTACTGAGGCAGATTGTACACTTATACCAATAAAAAAAAAAAAAAAAAAAAAAAAAAAAGTTTTTAGTGTTTTGTTTGTCGAGATATATACCTTATATGAGTGTATCGACACACACACACACACACACACACACACACACACACACACACACACACACACACACACACACACACACACACACACACACACACACACACATATATATGTATGGTTCTTGAGGCTCAGTCAATAAATAAAAACTACTATTTTGGCGACGTTTCGAGGCTAAATTGTTCTCATAATCATGCCCTACAGTAAAAAAAAAGGTTACAATAAAATTAAATAAGTTATACAAGTTATTTCGAAACATAAAGTTAGCTACAATACAAGTATATAACAACATGTGTTATAATAATATGGTAAAAGTATATATAATTACAGAATATAGAGGAGTATGAAACTACTTAGAATGTTAACGGTGGATATGGTACAGACTAACTAAATTCTAACAATTCTAGTTCACAACTGACCTGGGAAATTTTGAAAAACAGTTACAAAGGTTATGGGGAATTCTTTAGGAAAAATTAAGTTAAAAGGACTGGATGGTATTCCCAAGAATTGGGAATTCTTGTCCGCAAACCTCCCTCCAACCCACTCCTCCAAAACCCAAATCCCCAGGTCGGCCTTGACTTAATTTTCCCATCTACGTCTTGGTCTACACCTCACTAGTTTACCCGACGGCTCAAATCAGAGAAGATTTGATTTCCTACCAATTGAAGATTTCCTACCAATTGAACATTTCCTACCAATTCTGATATCATAAATGAAAAAAAAAAAAAAAAATAGTCCTTTGTTTTCTCTTACTTGCGATATAAATACATACAATTCTGAGCCTTTTATTTTTTTTTATTATTTATAGAAATATAATAATAATCTTAGTCCAAAAATATACACTTGAGAATCTGCACTCTAAGTATTTCTACGACTGTTCTTTGGAGTGGGCACAGCGGCCATCAACTCCTATTTGATTCGGTCATCCAGATCCTCCCAGATCTTTGACCCCCTGACGGAGGGACCGTTGTACAAGCCGTTATCCCGCTCTGCCCCCATGACCTGGTTAACTTTACAGAGAAAGCACTTTCTAGTTTCTGTTTCAGGCCGCCCTATCTGATTGGCTCTCCTCTCCAGTGCTACGCTGTCATTCTTTTTAGACTTTCTTTTGTTTGATCGTTTTTAGAAATATCATTTCAAAGGCCAATCGAATATTTTTTTTCTCTCTTTAGGTTCTCTTAAATTTTGTTGAGTGTATGTCAACAGAAAACAGTAATATTAATATTTCTTTTTTTCTAATGCAGCAGAAATTTCTTAGTTCAAAAATTACTAGAAGGACATAAACAAAACAAAATTATTACATAAATAAGAATGTATTTTCAATTGCATGAATTAATAAAATTGGTATGAAAGAAAACAATGATTTTTTTTTATATCAATTTATTGAAATTTACAACTATACATC
Source organism: Euschistus heros (assembly GCA_003667255.2). Classification (NCBI taxonomy): domain Eukaryota; kingdom Metazoa; phylum Arthropoda; class Insecta; order Hemiptera; family Pentatomidae; genus Euschistus; species Euschistus heros. Next base: position 168,968 of record RCWM02000054.1, read on the forward strand.
AAGTAAATGTGTGAATAACGATTACAATAACATGTAAACACTTAAAAATAACTGCTCATAAGTAGCACTTCAATGAAAATTCTCACTAGAAGATCTTAAGATCATCTTCTTTTTAGACGCCTTTGAGAATTATTGGGAATGGAGTGGGAAGCAAGTTGAAAAACTAGTGAATTTAAGTGGTTCTGGAGCTTGCTATAAAATTATAGGTAACAAGGTTTGGTGTAAATTAACAACATATGTAACATTAAGACCTTTATGTAAGTTTATTGGTGACAAATTAAGAAGCATTGAGGATTTTTTGAATGATTTTTGATTGCAAATCTTTGAGTGCATTCCCTCCATTCCTTGGATGTTCCTCTCTAGATTTTGTTCAAAATTTCCTTCCCTTATTGTATTCCTAGTTATTCTTCCTTGGTTATGGAATTCCTAGGATAGGAAGTTCCATACCTTAATAGTTGTAACCTCATTTAAGGTTTTTCTTGTATAAGAAACTTCAAAAGTATTGTTTGACTATTGTGGAAGTGACATTAGAGAACTCAAGAGGTTTCAGAATTTACGGTAAATATAATTGTAAAATCGTATTCAACAGACATGAATAATGGTTAAAACCATTTTTGTTCCTATCCGTTTATAGAGAAAATTTCACCTATGTAAAGAAAAAAAAAATCGTTAAGTGTTTAATGCAAAATGAAGAAAGAAAATCCTGATTATTCAGATGTAGTTTCCATTACTTGGATTTGTGGATGACATTAGTACTGGAGGCACGTTCAGAACTGCACTGGAGAAAAGACATTTGCAGGACTGGAAAGCTGTACAGGAAAACTCGGTCTGATTATCAATGAACCGGACAGTGTATACATGTCAATGAGAGTGGGGAAAGGGCTGTCTCTGGGCAATATCTATGTTCTAGATGGGTTGAATTAATTTGAATAAAAAAAAATAATAATAATTAAATAAATAAAATTAAAACAAAAAAAAACACGTAATTTTAGAACCATCTCCAGGGGCAATAGACCATCAACTAAACAAAATTAGACTTTCTATAAAAGAAGAACCAAACGCTATTCTAAAAGACAGTTAATGTTTTTTAGTTGTTGTTTTGATTTTTTTTAGGATTTTTTCCGACTAAGGTTTAGGTCTCGGACAAGGTTGAATAAACTTGTAGTCAACTAAAATTCATTTTCAATCAAGATCTTTCTTCTGAAAAACCGCTTTTCATTTTCTTGACCACATCTTCTCTCTTTTTTTTTCCCTGATGCTTTTGGGGAAAACCAGTGATAGTACAGAAATTAATTAAACTTTCAAGTGTGTAAATTAATTTATCAAATGAAAATTAAGAGTTCACTCATGGGAAAAACTACTTGTTTGATTACTTGGGTGAGTGGATACTGACCTTTTGATTTATGCGACACGTGATGATATATTTATAATGGCAAAAAATGAAGGGTAAAGCCGCGGTCACACTAGGCTGTTTAGCAGCCGCTTCTAACTAGCCGGTGGTAATATTGCTAGTAAGGAGCCTTGTCTGACCGGGAACCAGCGGCTGGAGAATGCCAGCAGGCTAGTGTTTACAAGCCGCAATCAAAAGTTGAACATGTTTAACTTTTTAGCGCTGCCTACCCTCCGCTGGCAGTCACGTGGTCTCCTCGCTAGCGCCAACCAGCCTGTGTGAACCCCTAGTAGCTCACAGGCAGCTGGTGAATTAAGACGTGTTGATTTTATTTAGTGTTATTTGAAATAATAATGAATATGATTGACAGCAACAAGTGGTCAGGCAAAGACATTATAACATTTCTTGATTTATTCCGAAATTATCCTTGCCTGTGGGACGCTTCGTCTGCAGAATACATTAATAGAAATGCCAAAGACGCAGCTTATAATGAGTTAATAAAAAGCCTTGAAGAACGAGGACTAAAATCAGGTTTGGCCTCATTGAAGAGAAAAATAAAAAGTCTTCGTGATACATATAGGATGTTACACGCATACACACAATGTTTTCAAGTCATCAACAGGAACTGTACTATAATGTGAACCCTTCAGATGAGCTTGTTGATGGAAATATTTACCAGCGGCTGAATAGTAGCGGCTGCTAAACAGCCTAGTGTGACCGCGGCTTTAGTGTAGTGTATATTTTACAACATAAAATTTAGGAGAGATAGAAATGTTATATTGAATTAATTAATTTAAAAAATTCTATATAAGAAGGTATGTCGGCCATCTTTTCAGACGCCTCGGTGGATTATTCGGGATAGAATGGAAAGCAAGTTAAGATACTAGTGGATTAGAATGGTTATGGAGTTTACTATATATAGGTATCTAGTTTGGGCTAAATCAGTAACGTATGGAACATTTAGGTTTTTATGGATAAGGTTATTTGAGACAAACTAAGGAGCATTAAGGATTTTTGGATACGAGATGAATTAGATGGTTTGGTGGAGCCCCAAAGCTCAATCCATGTGCCCAAATAGGTCTGATAACTGTCATGTAAATAAGCCTTTTGTAATTAACCGGCAGGTTTAAACGTTTTTCTAGTAAATGTTGAAGAAGTCGAAAACGACGAGAAGTTTTCTGTTGTTTTAGTTTAGACATGTAGATTCTAAGTGAAACGTTTCTCTAGTTTGAGTCCTAGATATCGGATCTGCACAACAGGGATTAATGGAATGTTATTAAAGGATACTGTAGGACAGGAAGTCGTAGGTTAATGACGAGAGTAAAGGTTATCTGATGAGATTAATTTGGATGTATTTTAATTCTCCATTTTGGACACCATTCTTGAAGGTTTATGACATGCGATTGGGGTATTTGGGATGCTATGAAGGGATCATTATTTGCTGATAACATGTTTCATCAGCGTACGTGGTTAGGCTTGTGCTAGGATGAATCGTGACGTAAAATTAAATTAAATAAAAAAAAATAGCCTCAAACTAAGTACCTAAGTACTAAGTAAACTAAGTTAAGTAGTGTAAGAATAGAACACTGCATACAAACATTCTCATACCCACTGGTCTGGACCATATCCATCTTTGCTCTCTCAGCTTCGTCACTTGTGTTAACAGCAAAAAAATTATTCGTAAAAAGGACATGAAATAAAATTAAGAACATTAATATATTTTTTTATACAATGTAAAATAGGCAAACATTTAAGACTTCTTTTTCTTGTTCTTTCCTCTTCTACCAAACCACAATGTAAGGTACCATCGGAAAGAGTCAGATCTCCGTACATTTTCAGGCGATTACTTTTATCATTTCTTAGGTCTTATATTAAGCCTTCTCTGATCTTAACATTTCTCACCCTATCTCTCCTTTTCTTTCCTTCAACCTATCTTAGGTATTTCATCTCCATATATCTCACCTGGCTTTTTCTCTTAGGAGTGAAGGTCTATCCTTCGCTGTCATAAGCCAATATAAAAAGAAACGAAATAATTTAAAACATGGAAGAGAAGAAAAAGATATGTTTTTTTTTTTTCAATCTATAATGACCAAAACAATTTGGATCAAATCGGCGATGTACATTCCGAAAATTCCGCTACTAATAATTTATTTTTTCTCAGCCACAGCTGATTTTAAATAGAGTTAATAATTTCCATTTGTAATAAATGGCTGAAGCGTTTACTTCGCGACCTTCTTTTTTTTTAAACAAAGAGAAACAAGATAGAATCGAGTCCGTAATTTATAGCGCTGAGATGATAGGTCTATAAATAATAGTAAACGCATTCATATTTTCTGTATATAGCCGGCTTAATACTGGAAACTAATCTAAAAGATAGCTGTAGTGCTAAGGGATTGAAAATACCAGAGGTTGTTCGAAATGTCATTGCCAACTTAAATAATTTAATATAAATAAAATTGACGAACTGAACTTATGAATTGCCAATATTAATCGGAATCAAGAAAGATTTTATAATATTAAATCGTAAACTTGAAAAACAAAATATAAAGAGGTAAAATCCAGAATATAAAGGCATTAAATAACATGCAGCAAATACCTCATAACAGTTTTATTTTTTTTTATTTTTTGCTACCAACTAAACTACAATTTCCAAATCGTGCTTAGTATCATAATCAGCTTCTTTGAACAGTTTGAAAGCTTTGACTTGCAGTAGTAACGCTTGATGTTTTTAAGAGACATTATTAAAATCTAACTAGTAGAGTTGATGTAGTGCATGATTTGAATATTGAAGCCCCAGGATAATTTGAATATTTTATTGCTGAAGACAAGTCATAAATATCAAAGGCGGCCGGATACAGCATTCTCTCCTCATCTTATTGGTCAACTCTCATAACATTTCCTCATCCACTGTGTACAGGCCATCAACAATCTGAAATGGTTCTACTGTCTATTACAACTGTCTCAATTCAAATCATGTTGACAGTTATTTCTTACGGTCCCTTGAGAAACATTCAATAAATTGAAAACCAAAGTTGTTTTGGTCTCCTAATATTTTTAAGTTGTAGCCACATCTGGCTCGTCAATATTTTATATTTTGAAGTCCTCTAAGTAGCCCCAGATTCTCTATAATTTTCAGTACCCGACCTCTGCTGGTTTGATCGAGTACGACGCAGTCATTTGTTTATATCCCAAATCTAATTCAACTTCATGTTGAGATTACCTGACTGGTATTTGACCTACCCTCTAAGGAATTGATTTTATGACAGCACATCCTCTTCGATTTAGAAATACCTTCAAAACATTGCAAAATGCCCTTCAGTTTTCCTCAAAAATGCAGATTCTAAATACATTCACTCAATACAAAAAATAAATATATAAATAAAAAAAGAATTATTAAAAAAAAAAAAAAAACCCTTCGACCAAAGGCTAAGACTTCTACATACACTATATCGATATTCTGTATATTTAGAGTATATTCTATAAAGCTATATCCGTACCAAAAAATCGATTCTCGAATCTCGGTACCAGTAACTCGGTTTAAAAATAAATTGCTGTTACATAAAATTATCGATTTAATAGCTAATAAAGCAAACAAAATCTTATGATAACCAATAATAACCCAAGAAATAAATTAGTAAACAGCAAATAGAATTCATTATTCACAACATGCAATATATAAATGAAGTTCAAAGAATATACAAAAAAAAAAAAAGTAATTTTATCAACTTGTGTTATAGAAAATAAATATTACAAAGGGTATTAATTCAATTCATTACATAATAAAGAATAAGTGTTAAACTATAACCTTTCACTATACACTGTTGATTGATGGATGTACTGATATTTCACTGGACATTAATAGTATATATATATATATATATATATATATATATATATATATATATATATATATATATATATATATATATATGATAGTTTTAATAGTATATATTAGGGTACGAAAACTAGTATGAACATTTGATAAATGAAAAATAATCATTATTCTGGGATTACAAAAATCCTCTCAGAATAACCAAAAAGCAGAGTAAAATGTTGCTATTATCTGGCCAAATAAATTTATTTAGTGCTTTAGCTTTGTCATTTGGGAAAAGTGTTCCCATTTCTTCATTTCCCAATAGGGAATACATGTCTTCAACAATATATGATACAATATATTTCTATATAAAAGATGATTAAGATATTTATATAAATTATCTTAGATTTTTTCGAAATTGAGGAGAATCGATGTATGTAAAATAATTACATAATTGTTTATTACAAATCTGAAGTGGATGAAGAAATAAGAGAAAGAATGAAAGCTGTTATTGGGCCCTGAGTAAAACAATAGGTAAAAAAGTCCCCCTAAAAATCTAAAAATGAGGGTCTACCAAACCATTCTTAAACCAGTTTTATTGTATGGGAGTGAAACCTGGACAATCACGGCGAAGAATGAAGGCATTATAATTACTAGAGATGGAGATATATGGAGAATAAAAAGAACCAGGAACTAAGAGAACTGTACAAAGCTCCAGATTTGGTTGCTACAATAAAGTAAAGGAGATTAAGATGGCTGGGCCATGTGCATAGAATGAGCCCCAACAGAATGCCAAAAATCATGCTGAATGGGCGTCCCGAAGGAGGAAGAGAGAAAGAGGAAGGCCTAGATTGCGCTGGAGGGAAGACGTTGAGGCAGACCTAAAGACCCTTGGTGTAAGGTACTGGAAGAGAGCAGCTGATGACCGGAATAAATGGAGGGGAATCGTGTAAGAGGCTAAGATTCTGCATGGACCGTACCGCCATTGTTGTTTTTTTATTACAAAACTATCGTCAACAGTATCGATTGGTTCCTAGAGATCGACTTTGGATCATCGATTCTCGATCATTTTCTTAAAAATCGGTGGAATCGAGTATTGACTCTTTTCTATTAAATACTATCAATAATTCACTCTGGTATATAGTCGTGGTATCTATTCCGATTCCCCAAAAAATTACTACGGCATCATAATTTACTTATGATGCACACGGAGCTGGATGGGAGAATTTGAATAAACAATAATTTTCTTAATTTACAACTATATAGGCAAAGATCTTCTTTACAGCAAACGTTAAGATATTAAGATCGAAGGAGAAACCTCTTGGTAGTGTGTCCCTGAAGCCTCTCATGAAGTGTATTTATAGTTATACCGATTCATCCTATCCAATCAGTTATCTCGTTAACAGTTAAGTTCGATTGGGGTGAATAAGGAAAAAAGGTTAAAAAAAATAAATATAATAAAATAAAAACAAACATACTTCAATGATTACATAAATAAATATTCACTTCCTTATTTAAGCTGCTATTATCCGAAAGTTCGTGTTAAGTATATTAGCTATTTTCTCTTTAACTATATATTTTTTTTATCTTTAAGTCTTATTTGATTTTCCTGAAAGCAATGTTTTATCGCAGAAAACCTGATACAACTTCACCTGTATTATTTCCTTTACACTTGACTCGGGTTATATATAAATCTAGAAACTATATATAATTATTGTTTTCACCCGATGACACCGATCACCTTTGCGAAACACAGTCGTGACTCCATACCCTTGACTCAGGGGAGGGATTAAGAAATGGCTCTATTGTAAAAAAAAAATACCATAATGACATCCTTTGAGGAAACAAAGGACTGTAGAAGACTATGAATAAATATATATACCTCTTAGATTGTTATCTAGTCCACCATGGAGACAGTTCTGTCATGAGCCTTGGAATGGCTTTGAAATGGCAACAATCTTAGGTATTAGCGCTGATCTGCGGGGAATTGAACGACATTGTCTGCAATTCTTTGTCCCGTCGCTGTAAATAATTATAATGGGACCTCTGACCTCGGTTCTCTTAGTCCCAGCATCAATCATCGTCTCAGGAAGCTTTGTTGTCAACTTATCCAGAAGCTGATTTGACTTCATATAAATGTCAAATCAGCAACTGGTAACTGCATTATATTGGAACAAGCATAGTCGCGGCTTCACCCGCTCACATAAATACAGAACATGGATTATTTTAAACTATAATTGAATTTCATCTGTTTATTGAAGTATGGAATTTTTTTTTTTTTTTTTTTTCACTTTTTTTTTTTAATCCACACCTGTCAAAAAAAAAAAAAGAAAATTGACAATCAGCGGATGTGCTGAAATGATGATATTAACATAATTGGCATGTTAGGCATGAGGAGAGATAATGCCCAGTGGCACACCTTCCTTGTCTTTGGTTTACTTCTATAAAAGTAAGTCTCTCATCCAGTTTCTTTTCAGTCTCCTCCTGGTATTCTCCGGCATGAGAGATGTGGCCATACTATCGATGAATTTGTTTGGGTGCCCCTTTAATTTTTCATGGAACAGTCGGTAGTGGGTCCGTATGTATTCAATAACTGTTGGTATTTGTAAGTCGGTGTGTATAGTTTTATTGTTAACGTACCATGGTGCTTGTGTTATTAGTCTTAATGTCTTGGATTGAAAAGTTTGTAATCTTTTTTTATGTGTGTCTGTTTAGCAGATCCATAAATTTGTGATGCGTAGGTCCATAATGGTTTTAGTAGATGTGTGTAGGTCATTAATTTTTGTCTTGTATGTAGTTTTGATTTTTTCCCGAAAAGTGAGTACATCAGTTTCAGTCTCATATTTAATGATGTCCGTTTCTTTTTAATATTTTGGCCCCATGTCATTCTCCTATCGAATGTAAGTCCTAAATATTGTATTTTGTCCGTTTGTGGAATTGGGATATTGTCAATGTAAACAGGAGGACATGTTTCGTGTCTTAGAGTAAACGTAATGTGTTGCGACTTATGGTGATTTAGTCGTGTCTTCCAAAGTTTACACCAGTCTTGTATATCTTGTAGGTGGTGTTGCAAATTCAATGATGCCTGTATGGGATTTTGGTGTCTAGTAATTATAGCTGTGTCGTCTGCGTATGTGGCTGTAAGAGTCTCGGAACTTTGAGGAATGTCATGTGTGTATAGTATATATAATAGTGGTGCTAATATCGATCCCTGAGGTACACCTGCCAGAATTGGGTGAATAGATGAAATCCCTGAACCATATCGAACAGAAAAATCTGTCAGAGAGGAAAGACTGAAGAATAAGATAATAGGTAGGTGGTAGAGTAGAGTCTTAAGCTTGAAGAGAAGCCCCTGGTGCCAGACTTTGTCAAACGCTTGAGTGACATCCAGAAACACTCCGGTTGCATATAATTTCTGTTCTAGTGCCGTCGAAATGTAGTCAGTCACTCTGTGTAACTGTTGAGTGGTTGAGTGTAATTTTCTAAATCCAAATTGATGGTCGGGAATTATTTGTTGTCAGTTAGTATGTCTAACAATCTTGGATACAGTAATTTTTCGAATAGTTTGGAACATGTAGTAAGTAAACTTATTGGTCTGTAAGACGAAGGGCTGCTTATGTCTTTGTCTGGTTTTTTGATCATGGTTATATGAGAATATTTCCACTGTATAGGGAATTTTGTTGTCCTAAGTATTGAATTGTAGATTGTCGTGAGGAAACTAGAGCCTTTCTAGGCATTCGCCGGAGCACCTCAGCATTAATTAAGTCATGTCCAGGGGATTTTCTTCTGGTAATTGCCTTATTTGTTCTGCAACTTGTGAGGGTTTGAAGGAAGGCGGTGGTGGAGTGTGTTTTGTAAAGGTGTATCTAATGTGTTCCAATAGTAAAAGTCAAGTTCCAAATGTGCGAAGTCAGTATGTGGTTTAAAAACAGAAGAAAGATAGATAGCGAAAAGTTCAGATTTTTCCTCATCCGATACAGCCCAAGATTCATCCTCATTTCGAAGTGGAGCTGACACCACCTCACGATGTTTTAGGAGATTTCTTGTATGCCTCCACAAATTTCCATCGTCAGCCGAAAGTTTGTTCATGTAATTTTCATAATTTGTGTTTTTAAATTTGTTAATTTGCCTTTTGAGCTCATTGTGTTTAGTTGGTTAAACGTTCTTCTGTCCGATGGAAGTCTGTTAGTCTGCCATATTTTACGGGCCCTTCTCTTTGCTCGGATTAACTCCTTAATGTACATTGGATAATTAGGTAAGTTCTCTGGTTTTGAAGGCTTAGGTACAGACGAGAACCATACGGCATCTTGCATATCCCGAGTAAATTTTTCCACTGCTTCTTCTAGTTCTTCTTGGTTTTTGATCGAGACTGGAACAGAGAGATTGGTGTTCAATTAATGAAGTATGGAATTTAAATTATATTTTCACGCATAGCAGTAATTTTAGCCTGAATTAAATTGCATTATTAGGTGTTTAAAGAGTTCCTAAGCATAATTAGACATCCACATAGGCAGAAAAAAATTTATCGATCCATCTGTTGGGTTTTAATTTCTAACCATAAAAGTATAAGACAGTTTGGCAAACCTCGTTTCTGCCACTCCAGACTATATATTTTAATAATTATTACTATAGTAAACTTTATTATTATAAACCTTCCTAAAACAATGAAGATATAGTTGAAACTTGGTACAGTTTTAATAGTGTTACCATTGCAATCTCTGTTGCAGAATGGCCACATATTCGTCGATTTTAAAACTATACTGGGATCCTCATGTCGCTCCATATATTTACAGCATTTTTAATAACAATTGACTTAAAAATATAAGTACATTTTATTATACATTTTTAGCCCACACCACATATTTATCACTATAAGTAATTTGTTATGGTAATATAATTAAACAATATCGTTTAAAACAAAAAAGTTTTCTTTTTTTTCTGTGTAAAACAGTAATCGGTTATCACTCTATCTGATATTAATTGTAATCTAAAAAAAAAAAAAAAAAAAAAAAAAAAAAAAAAAAAAAAAAAAAAAAAAAAAAAAAAAAAAAAAAAAAAAAAAAAAAAAAAAAAAAAAAAAAAAAAAAAAAAAAAAAAAAAAAAAAAAATAAAAAAAAAACAAATTTCCACTACAATCAATCCAAGAAGGATCAGTACTTCGGGTAAGGATGTACTGTTAATTGGCTAACGATTGTGAAAGGAGATTTGTCCGAAATCACGGTCGTTTGGTTTGGCCGTAGAACAGTATTTTTTCTGCCTTCAGCCTGACTCGAACTCGGGCCCGGAATCCTTCTTATACACTTATACATGTCTTACCCACTTATACACTGCTACCGCACCTCCCAAAATGTAATTTTTCTTTGCTAAATTTATCTTTTTTTATTGCTATTTTTGTGCTTAAATAAATTTTATCCTCAATAACTTGATATTTTACTAAAACCAAATACTGTGTCTATTATTATATCGAAGTAAACTGCTGACATTAGATAAATAAAGAGGCTTGCCGAACCCAAATTTTTGTTGCGGACACCACTAATCTCTAATAACAAACCTCCAATCCACTCCATCCAAACCTAAATCCAAGATCAGTTCTGATCCGACCCTCCCTTCTACGTCTCGGTCTACCACTTGAACGTTTATTTTATCAAACGACTAACACATTCCAACTGCTGCTATTACTACTGCTAAACTATATTTAGCGGATAAAAATCTTTCAATTCTCCATTGCTTAATCTTCTTATTTCTTTAGTATTATCTTCTTTAAGAACTGTTGGAAGAATAACAGTCAAGTAGGTGCAAACGCAGTAGTTATGCGACTGATAAGTAACAACTGTTTGTCGATTTTTAATCGCCCTTATTTCCTCTTAAATTTTATTCTTAGATATTGTAAACATGCTCTACCTATATCAATCCCTGATACATCGATATTGACGATAATATCATCATTCATACTACTAAACATATATTGTGTTTAATCAGCATAAATTACGATACAATTTTATTTACTGGCTTTAATAAAATGATTTCCACATTTTCATCCAACAGTACTAAATCATTAGCGAAACCAAGAACGGGTATTTTATAACCCATTATTAGGAAACTCAGCGAAACTAGTAATAACACAATTTTTGCATGCGAAAATACGATTAGAGGTGAGAACAACCATACCACAGGCGTGATCAAGAAATCAGCTGGTCTATATGTAGTTGGATTACTATTGCACTGCCCGCTAGATCGCGGTGTAGCGGATAGCCGCAGCCTTCCACGGCCACCTCAATCAGAGAGCACTGTCCACCACAATACTAAATCACCTTCGCCTATAACCTGAATCGATTTTAATTTCGGTTAGCCGCTGAGTAACGGTACCTAAATGATACTATACACTGACCTTTAGATAGAGTAATTCGATTCATTGATATCGATAGTACAGTTGTTGTAAGACGTGAAGGTTCATTCTCCTCCCGCACCTATCATTTAGAGCCATCTATAATTCATATCTGGGGAGTGCGATAAATGCTAACCACTTCTAACAGGAGATATGGTGTATTGCTTTTTTTTCTTCTAAGGTTGCATTCAGAAAAAATAAATATTGGTAGTGTTTTGCAATCAGTTATTCTTCATGCGGCCCTGCTAATTCTGCAATCTAAATGTATAGTGCATATTTAGAAACATTGCAATATAAATGATTTACTGTCGTAGAATTCATAATTTTGGTCAATGTTTAACATTAAATATTGATTGTCCAAAATATTGAAAAAAAGAAAACTACTTGTACCTCTTCACCTAAACCTAACATGAAGATATAAACATTTAAAATATTTTTTAATACAAAGTTATAGATTTTTCAAGATTATATTTAAAAATAATTACGCTAAAATAATGAGTTCTGAAGAAATTAATTTAAAAATATCCAAAACAACTACCATGATGTTGTAACAAAGAAGGTTTAATTTTTTACTTATTATTTATCTTTATTTATCCTATTGATTTATTTAGAGGGATCAATCAAATGAATAAAAAATAATTAGTAACATTTTTAAAAATACTAACACTTTTTTTTTTTAAATGCTATTATGATTTTTACGAATCTGATTATTATTTTGACTGGTCCCTTTAAATAAATATACAAGATATGTATATCTGACACTTGTGAATAGTCGGTTAACCCTTTTATTTGGCTCGGATAAATTCTAGTTTAGTTTTATAGTTTCCAATTCATCTCGTATCCAATCCTTACAATCCAAAATCCTTCGAAAAATTCTAAATGCCCCTTACGTTGTCATCAATAAGCTTATCCTTAAAGACCTTAATGTTCCATATGTTGCTGAGTTAGCCCAAACCAGATACCTATCCTTTCATAGTATACTCCATAATCACAGAAATCCATTAGTTTCTCAACTTGTTTCCCACACCATTCCTGATAATTCTCCAAAGGCGTCTGAAAAGAAGATGGCCCAGAGACCTTCCAGTGTAGAATTTTTATTAAAGTGATACTGATGAGTAGTTCTTTTCAAGTTTTGTCCCTTTATTGTAATAGTTAACAATATAACATTTGCTGGATATATAAATTTTGTACAGTTGTACAATAAATTTTTATCAAAAAAAAAGAAAAAAGTTTTATAGTTGATTAGGTTAACATTATTCACTATGTTATAACGTTAGTAAATTAGTATATTATATTGATATCTATAAAAAAAAAATGAAATTATTTCGAATCATCTAGACCTGCCATCTACATCTATATTTGCTCTCTAAATAACCACCACCTGCATTTCCCCTAGTGATCTCTAATTAAAAAACATCTCAACGTTCAAGTTTAAATAGTGAGCAGGTTCTTATGTTAAGAATGTCTTACTTCGGCGCAAATCAAAGAGCGCTTGAATCTTACGTATGGTAAAAGAATGGAGATCTTCCAATCCAATCTTCCAAAAGTCATGCAGTCGACAAAAAATTATTTTATTGGGGATCATAAAGGAAAATTATATAAAGGAATAATTTTAAGGAAATGAACAGCATATTAAACGGCGAGTAATGAACAGCCTCATTCACCACTTGTGAGATGCCATCAAAGAGAAGTGGTGGATAAATGTAAACAGAGGTATTCGGTTTCTTCACGACCATACCCCGCCACACAGCATGGAGTTCCAAGACCGCTATGTAGGAATGTAAATACCAATGGACGATCAGGTCGAGGCGGTAGTGGAAGAACATTTTTCAAGATAAGAATTATTTTATTCATAGAATAGAAATGTTACTTAGCTATTTTATTTATTAAAAATATACGAGCTTAGAGGATAATATATTAAAAAACAATAACACCATTTTTTTTCTTAAATCTTTTTTTTTATCTTCAGTCCGGAAACTTATAAACCTTACTACGTATTTAATGATTATAACTTTAATTTGAATGGTGAATTTTATAACCAATAACACGGCTAATCGTTTTCATTAACATTTTATCTTATCAACCGCAAACATTTTATCTTATTAAGTTTTTGGCCGGCAGATCTGACCAACAATTATTTATCTTGTAAATAAAAATTGAGATGATACATAGATATTATTTAATGTCTTTGTTTATTTCGAAACATCAAATATATGCAAGTCGTTCCCTATGGCGTCACCAGACACGCCACATAATGTCGGCCTGACATATTTCCAAAATCGGATATGTTTCATAACCGAATGATTTTCTGTAAAAGCGCTCGCCATTAAGTTGTATTATCATGGACTGTCCATAGAGAGATGGCTTGGATCCAGGCCGAATTGAGCGCACGTCAGTCAAGCGCAGTTGCAAAATCCGCTAACGCCAAGGTAAAATCTTTCGAAAGGCTAATCCCACTCGACTTCCTACTCTCTTCATTCAATTACCGCCAGGCGGCGGTGCTTCGAATTATCGAATATGTCTTATTTAGATTTCCTTTGTTTAAGAACTAGAGAATAATGTCCCATATACGGCAAAATGTCTCTAACACTTCCTTCGCTGTAGTTTCCATTCTTGGAAATATCAGAGCCGATTGTTTTAGTCGCCTTTTATCTTCGATGTAAAGGTCAGTAATCCTTATACGGCCTTCATTTATTCGGAATATCGAAAAGACCATTATTTTATAATGGCAAGCTGTTTTAGGTTCGAACGTTTCCAAATTTTTGGCCGTAGCATTAAATTAATCGGAAAGTGGATAATAATGCATTAGATGACGAGGGGTTCTGCAATATGGAAGAATTGTCTGTCGAAAGGGGAATGACTTCTTGGAAATAGTGGTTTACCTGTGCCTAATGTTACCTGAATCTAATATGAAAGGTAAAGCAGTGCTTTAAAGAAAACAAAAATACTAAAACAAGGAAGATTATGCAAGAAAGACTTTTCTTATTTATTCCTTGATTCATATTTACAGTATATACAGTATAATATATAGTGACGTTGTTAAAAACAATTAAAATATCATGTAAAGTAACTACCAATTGGTAGTACATCATCAAAAGTCCCATACTGGAAGATCTTTCTTTCAGACGCCTCGAAGGATTATCGGAAATCGAATGGGTATAATATAAAGCTAATCATGGGTATCTGGTTCGTGCCAAATCTGCAACATATGGAACATTTAGATCGTGATAGATAAGTATATTTGTGAAATTATAAGGGTATAATAAAGGGGCATTCAGGATTTTACCAAGCACTTTGTAATGATTGCATACTAGAAGAATTGGAAGGTTTAGTGGAGCCTCGAAGCTCAACTTCAATGGTCCATAAAAGTCTAATTACCGTCCTGTAAATGAGTCTTTTGTAATAAATTGGATGTTTTGAACGTTTGTTTAGTAAACGGTGAAGTAGTCGGTGAATGTATATATATATATATATATATATATATATATATATATATATATATATATATATATATATATATATACGGTGAATGTATATATATATATATATATATATATATATATATATATATATATATATATATATATAATGCAAAAATCAATTATAATAAACTCTATATTATCTTTCCTTGTCAATAACGTTGGCCAAGCAAGAAAGCCTGTTAATCTGCAGTTGTTATTTATGAAGAGGTACCTTTTACATACCTAGGTGTGCTAAAATATAAAATTAAGACAATTATAAAAAAGGTGGTGGAATATATGAATTTTGTAAATTCAAAATATTGATAAACCCAAACGTTGTTTGAACAGAATTAAATGAATTATTATTTATCTTTAAAAAATGGAAAGAAAAAAAAACATTGTAGCTTTTTAAAACATAAATTAATTTTAATAGCAACTCATAATTATTAATATACATAATTTTAACTTTATATATTGTAATTAATTTTGAATACAACTAATTTTTATTTATTCTTTTGTTTTCAGGTTAGTCGAAATTTTATGATGAAATGATAGATTACTTCTCAACTTGTTTCTCTTTAATTTGGTAAGCCATTTTTATTAATCGTTTTAAAAACTAAAAATATATTTTTTATACTATATAAAGAATTATGATGGTAAATATCAATATCTTTCACAGTGAAGGGCAATGATTTATAATGCTATAAGTTACAAATCCATTTTTTTTTTTTTTTCACAATGACCAACAATCAATTTGATAATCAAATAATAAAGTCTTAAATCTATCTAAAATATAAATAAATTATCATAAAAAGAATTAATAGTAACGATACATAAAAGAACACATTCATAAATGTATACAATATTTATACTTAGGCTGAGAAACCCCAGACCATCTTTCCAACCACCATCAAATCCAAGATCTAGTAGAGGCAGACTTGTAATTAAATATGTATTTTTATTACATTTAATAATTGTGTTTAATTAATATTCATAAATTCATTAATATTCATTTAATTAATATTCAAGAACTTGTTAATAGGTTTTGATATAAGAAATTTAAGAGCTTAAATAACAATAAACAAATTTTACAATTTGAATTATATATTAATTTATTTATTGTTCAGGGTTTCTACATTGCACAGTGTATTACATATTACAAAAGAGATTGAGATAAATAGTCCTTTTTCCTTTTAAAATCTTATTTTATTATTATATATTTGTTAATATTATATAATACGAGTAAATTAAGTAAAATATGTGAAAAAATTATTACAATAACTTGTGAATAACATGTCAAGCTACTCATTGGTAGCACTTCAAGAAACATTTTATATTATAACGTTCCTTGGCCATCTTCTTTTTTAGAAGTTTCGGAGGTTCCTTTAAGAACTTAATTATATTAAGTGGAATATATTTGATTTGTATAAAGACCTAGAGGTTTAAGTTTTTATTAAAAATGATTAATATATTTCGAAATCAAACAATTAAAACTTATAACCCTTAAAAATTCTGTTCTATTCTCCTACAGCAGCTGGAGACGAAGAGTCGTGAGGGTTTGCCGAACAAACAAAACGAAGGGGCATACCATACAGCAAGCTTTCATTAGTCTACCAAGGTCTGCAGCGACTACCTGTCACCAAACAAGCTAGGTCGTGAGATATTTCACTAATTCAGGTCATTGTATTCAATAAAGGTCTCATTAAATATCAATTAGGCATTGCTTAGAGCTGCAGCCATCTTATTCTTAAAGTCGTCGGCGCTTTTATCGCACAAGTATTGCGGTCACCTTGCTTGTTACACAGTACTTGTTTGTTTGTTTTTTGCGGAGGCTTAAGCTACTTATATACTTCAACTAGGGCAGAAATGCCAAGCTATCCTACATTTCGACTAACTATACTTGTTAGGTTGTGTAGGTCTGCCACAAAATAAATATCTGTCTAGTTCTGAAGTTCCATGCAGGTTATAAATATAAGTAATTCAAAACACGTACAAGTTAAAAACATTTTACGGGGTTCCGACATTTCGAGCTGCCTTGTAGGTCTTCTATAGGGAGACCGATCCAGTCAGGAAACGAGACAAACAATGTAACGTCGGCACTACATTAAAAGTTTTTTTTAAAATGGACCTGTTTCTTGATGAACACATGACGAGGTGTACAGTCGTATCTTATTTAATGTGTAGTAAAATGTCTTTAGTCTGGACAATCTCAAAATCTCGTATTTTTTTGATAGACCAAATTTAATGTTTACAATTTCTAAATAATAACTTTCTTCATACAGTACAATTTGATAATATCCCAGTGATTCCTGCGAAATAAATCCACTACCTAGGACATACGGAGTTGAGCTTTAGGGCTCTACTAAACCATCTAATTCATCTTGTACCCAATCCTTACGATCTAAAATCCTTAGAAAAATCCTCAATGCACCTTACTTCATCACAAACAAACTTATCCACAAAAATCTTAATGTACCTTACGTTTCTGACTTAGCTCAAACCAGATATCAATCCTTTCATAGCAAATTCCACAACCATTCAAATCCATTAGTATGTCAACTTGCTTCTCACTCCATCCAGATAACGCTCCGAGGCGTCTGAAAAGAAGATGGCCTCTGGACCTTCTGATATAGTCCTTCATTATATAGAACATTTACCATATAAGTGCTACCAATGGGTAGTTGCTTTAAAAACAAGTGACGTGTCATTTTTATCATTATCATCATATTTACTTGATATATTATATTTTATATTGTATATACTGTCGTAAATTTCAATAAATATTAAAAATAAAAAAAATTTAAAAATCAAGTTCTTTACTCGGAGAAGCTACCTCAAAACTTTTTCAATTGGCTAGTTTTGATTCAACGGTGAAATGATCTACTGCACTATTGATTTATTCCTGAAATTCCTATATCCCTTATAACCTGAATACCACAATCTTCGGATGTCCGGAAGTGAAAGGCCCGAAGAAAACACGTCGTCCACCGCCTACCGGCCACGAGTAGCAGGTGCAGTTAGAGGGGCCCACATTAGCAAGTCGTGAACAGAACACGGGAAGCGAGAAGGAATTAAAAGGAAATTGGAAACCAGTCGGGACGAGGAAGTTAGGCCCGACCGCTGGGTATGATCCAAACTGGAATTGAAGAGAAAGCTGACCATGTATCGCATCACCATACTCTATCCATAACTCTCATCCTTCCTACTTGTTTCTGTGGCTGGTCACTGGAAAATAGATACGGTTTTGTAAGGTGTTGGCTTATTATGGAATGTGTACTAGAAATGTTATTAGTATTCTGCAAGCATTAACTTAAGCATGCTGTAACCGTTATATTTGAAAGGAGGAGGCAAAAGATATGTGGAAATATTGCATTCATCAAAAGGAAAAATTAAAAGAATTAACATGCGAATGTACTCTTTCACAGTTATATGAACATTTTCGACTCATGATTCGTTCTATTGAAAACTATCCTTAAGGATGAATTTAAAAAAAAAAAAAAAAGATTTAGAAAAATAAATCATGTAACGCAATATTATGATAAGTACGAGTATCTAAATACTTACTAAGCACTAGTAGTAAGCACTAACCAGGTGTTATAAAGGTTACAATCTAGATCAATATACCTTCAATTGTATACAATTAAATCTGAACTCTGCCCGTTTGCAGTGATCGAGTTACTTAATTTCTTCCAGTTAATGTTTAGACAGACCTTCGGGTATAATTAAATCTGATGATCTGTAAGAAATAAATAGACCAATCGACTGACAATGGAAGCTAATATATATATTTAAGATTGATGAATTATATGCCACTTCTATATTCACTATTATCAGCAATAATTTATGACGTAAAACCACGATCAGAATTTAAAAAAAAAAAAAAAAAAAAATTATATATATAATTTATACTTAAAACCATCATTTTGATCCCGTATTACAGCCCAATATCCACCAAAGTTGAAAAAAATAAAGAACGTTAGGTTTAAATCCTGCATATTATTTTATTTTTTAAATACATTTATTGAAATTTACAACTGTACAAAATATATACATCAAGTAAATGTATAAAGTAACAAGTTTAAACTTGAGAAGAACTAATCTTCGGTAGCACTTCAATAAAAACTCTACTCTAGAAGGTCTCTGGGCCAACTTCTTTTCAGAAGTCTCGGAGGATTATCAGGAATGGAGTGGGAAGCAAGTTGAGAAACTAACGGATTTGAGTGGTTATAGAGCTTACAATGAAAGGATAGATATCTGGAGTGGGCTAAATCAGCAGCATATGGAACATTAAGATCTTTTTGGATAAGGTTATTGGTGTCAAAGCAATGAGCATTGAGGATTTTTCGAAGGATTTTGGATTGTAAGGATTGGATAAGAGATGAATTGGATGGTTTAGTAGAGCCCCAAAGCTCAACTCGGTACGTCCAAATAGGTCTAATCACAGTTATGTATATTATTCTTTGGTAATTAATTGGGAGCTTTCGTCGTTAGTCTAGTTAAAAGTTAAAAGTAGTCTGTAACGACGGGCAGTTTTTTGTCGTTTTAGTCTTTAAATCCTGAATTTAAAATAGATAAATCATTGTTATCTTATTTCACTTCACCTAAAGGCAAAATAATGCCTTTCCAAAAAAAGCGGTGTGTATGAACTAAATGTAATGACTCTGAAGTTAAATACGTAGGAAAAACTGTACGGTCAGTAAATCAAAGACTAATTGATCATATCTGTTATCCCAGTGAATAAGTAATTAAGTCGAATTTTGACAAAATTAAGTTAAGTAACTCTAAAATGAATCTTAAAGATTTTTTCATGGCAAATAAGTGTTTAAGTAAGATGTTCATTTTAAATAACTGTTTTACTTAAACACTTATTTACCAAGAAGAAAAACCTCAATGATTCTTTTTAATCACCTAACTCATTTTAGTCAAAATTCGACTTAACCGCTTATTCATTGGGATGAAAGATACATGGGCATACAATGATAAGTAACGTGGATAAGTCCTACTCCCCTGTACATTTAAATGAAAATAACCATATGTTCATCAAAATGAGTGAAACTAATACATCAATAAGAATGTAGTGAAAAAATAAATATTTATCGATCATTAGAAATAACAATATTTAAAATTTAAAAAAAAAACTTTATTATATTTAAAATCCAGTTATTTGTTTAAATTACGAGATAAAAATTTCTAATAGTCTTATTTTAAGTTTGTTTAAAGTAGGAACGGGAAAAAACCAACCAGTCATTGGGAAACGTAATAGACAACCCATTTACCTGCCTAACCTTCTTGACTCTTTAGATTTAGTCTGCTCTTGGTCCTGACATTTGTCATAAGTTTTTTTTTTTCATTTTGCCTCCTTAGGTATCAACATTTTTGATTTCTTATCTTACATTAAGAATCAAAATAATATATATAATCTATGTAAGAAAATGCTGAGTTGTGAAATTTTTGCATGTTTTACAACTGATGATGAATGTTAAACATTCGAAACTAATTTTAAAATAATATAATTGCAATAGAAGTGGCTATCTTTCATAGATCCTTCAACACCATCAAACGCACATTAAATAATATCTACATATAGATACACACACACACACACACACACACACACATATATTATATATACGGTCAGGCTCTACCAAGAGCATCTGCTCTTACGTAGGAATGCCGCAGGGTGTGGTACTGTGACCCCAATGCACTTCTTCTTACTGCAGGTGAAAGGTGCTCTCATGCTCGCCTTATCGATATTCACGGTTATATATTTATAACTATTAATATAATATACGTGTTTTATATCCCATTCTATTGGGTATTAATATTGAATATAATTCCTAACGTAATATTTATTGTATATAAATAATTAAAAAATTAGAAAGTCTTTATATCGTTGAAAATTAATCGTTAATTAATTAGAATAAAATTTCATTGGTAATAAACTACAATTTAATAGTTGGTGAAAACAAGTTTAATAAATTTAAAATGGTATGGAATGAAAATAAAATTGTTACAGTTATATAAACTATCTTTATTGCTCCTTAAAATAATTTTAATGTAAAATAGAATGGTGTCCTAGATACCATATTATAATTAAGAAAATAAAAGATTATAGATATTTAGTAAGAATAAAATAGGATTTAAGTTACGAAAATTTAAATTAATATTAAGATAGAGTCCTGGTTATCGGATCTGTTCAACAGAGTTTAACGGAATATCAGACCAAAAAAAATAAAGTGGTTATTAGGTAGAAATTATTTTAAAAAATAAACGAAAACAGGTAGGCAATATAACAATATAGCAGATTGATGAGTTAAATAAAAAAAAAAATTAATGATAATAAGGTTTATAAATATGTTCATACTATCTGTTTTCCTTTTTTATTTTCCTAATATCTTTTACAGAGGATAAACTCATTTTGGTATTTAGGTTTTCACATAGTATAATGGTTTGCATGACAAGGAAATTATTGGTAGTATGGTCTGCAAAGTATTTTTTAACTATTTAAACATTCTATTTATGCCTTTCTTTCATATCTCCTGAAAAGGTTCAGGATTTGCACTTATCCCATTCTGAAAATCGACGCCGAATATGTAATATACGCGTTAATTTTTTCGACCTAAACAATCAAATACATGACCATGACCGTTAGAGTTGAAAGGAAACTGGTTATGTATTCTCAATTTCATGCAGTTCTTTAACGCTTTCATAACTTTAACATTCAACGCAGGCGTTTCTTATGCCAGAACCACATGCCAGTAACTTGATAGGTGTACTCGTACATAGTAATTCTAGAGCTCTGAGCTCTCTATAATTCCAAACAGAGCCGCGTTCCAAATAAATCCACTTCACTAACAGATTACTAATGTATGCATTACTTTAGTAATAGCTATAGATTCGTGCTCTAAAACATTTTAGCTAACTACCGTCAACAGTTTGGACAACAAGAATATAATTACAGATGATGACGAGCATTAGAATTGTTAATTCGATGACTATAATTTGGTTGCTGCAAGAGCTCCATGATCTCGGATGTTTCTGGGTCAGAGAGCTGAAGCATGGGCTATGATTCATTGGACGTGAGTCATGTTGTTGAGACTTAGCCAACGATCCGGACGGTCACCGCCGGGCGGGGCGATGTCAGGGGTCGAGGATATCGGGGAAGATATCCTTCATCCTTCAGCTATCTACATCTCCCGCCTTCCGAATGTATTTATTATTTTTAAATCTGTTGTTGTCTTATCTTAATCTGCAAGTGTAATAGCTTTCGTTTTGTCTGTCCTGTCAGTCGATCATGAATTATGGTTGACATTATTGTTAAGAGGCTGTTATTTTATTTACTTCTACAATAAGACGTTATATCTGACACATTTTCTATACTGAAAATGCGCCTGATCCTTTATTTATTTTTTATTTATATCAATTTATTGAAATTTACAACTGTACAATTGTATACATTAAGTAAATGAGCTGATAAGAATTACAATAGCACTTTAATAAAAATTCTACACTAGAAGATCTCTTGGACATCTTCTTTTCAGACGCCTCGGAGGATTATCAGGATTGGAGTGAGAAGTAATATGAGAAACTAATGGATTTGAGTGGTTATGGAGCTTACTATAGAAGGATAGGTTTCTGGTTTGGGCTAAATCAGCAACATATGGAACATTAAGGTCTTTATGGATAAGTTTATTGGTGACAAAGTAAGGAGCATTGAGGATTTTTCAAAGGATTTTGGATTGTAAGGATTGGATACGAGATGAATTGGATGGTTTAGTAGAGCCCAAAGCTCAACTCCGTACGTTCAAATAGGTCTATTTACAGTCATGTAAATAAGTCTTTTCTAATTAATTTGCAGCTTTGAACGTTTGTCTGGTAAATGTTGAAGTAGTCTGAAACGATAAGTAGTTTCTTGTCGCTTTAGTCTTGCATCCTTTATTTCAATTTCATTAAGGTGATCAAACATGCCGAATATGTATATAGTTTCAATTTTGTTTTTGTTTTTTTTGCACTTTTATTCTTTTATCCACTCCATTCAAACACAAGATGTGCTGAAATAGAAATATAACAAAAACTGGCTTGTTAGGCATGAATGGTTTGCTTACTTTTATGTAAGTCGATCTCCAATCAAGAATCTTTTTAGTCTCCTTCTAGTATACTCTGGGATGAGAGAAGTGACCATTCCATGTTTGAATTTGCTAAAGTGTCCATTTAATTTATAATAAAACAGTCTGTAGTTCGTCCATACTCGGTTATTGACTGCTTCTATGCTGATGCCCATCCGTATAGTTTTGTAGGTAACGTACCATAGGTAAAGATATATTCTACACACATCATAGATTACTGAACTCGTCCTATCAAATTACCTCTTAATTTGTTCCTTTGTCCCAAGTTTTTAAGAATTTCTATTAGTAGAAATCGAGTTTCTTTTCGACAGCTATCCCAAAAGATGTTGGACATCAGTGAATTTGATTATACATTAAAAAAAATAAATTTGTATTATATTCCAGAAATAAATATATAAAAGTTTTGCTAAGAAATCCCTTTTTTACTCAAACAAACAGATCTGAACCTTGATTTAGTTGTGATATTTCAAGGCCTTTGATTGTTAAACTTTTAGGACCAGGCTGAGATCTAAATACCAACACCTACGCCCTCCTACGACCTAAAGACAAAGGTGATATTTTTATCGATCTTTGAGCCCAAACGTGTTCTCCACACCTCAAGGTCGACCCAGTTGCTGGAACGGGAACTTTGACCCCATGTAATTCGTTCGGGTGACTTTTGACTGCGATATGGTTTATAGTTATGTTCAATTATTGTCAAGGTAGTACTTGAGGTATGTTGATGTAAAAGGATCTTATAGGATGATCTGCATTAAACTGTCAGGTACGTATCTGTTGGAGGATTGTGTCATGACCGGTCCGAGATTGATTGTGTCGGAATCGAGCCTTGATATTTGCCTTGATTTACTTATTTAATAAAGGTATAATACATTTCATGAAGGATTTGTCTAAAATAGTTTCGAGGAAAGGAAAAGGCAACAGCATGTCATTAAATTAATGATGTTGGAAGAGATAGTAAGGAGAATGGTAGGATTTAACAATAAGATAAATGTTGACAGATCCATGTTTCCCTTATGTACTGAACATAGTTGCTACGTAAATATATGTTAAAATTGAATGCCTAACGTTTTCAAGTACAATAATAATTACATTCATACAATTGGAGAAGAAGATAATCAGGGATGCAGTCAAAGTAACACCACGTTTAAGAAGGAATTCTTTAATACGTGCCAACGTTTCGACCTGCGTTGCAGGTCTTCTTCAGGGCTATAATGAACAAAATACCAGATGTGACAAAAATAACAGACCGATAAACAGATAAAAAATGGAATACAGAATACATAGATAAAAAACAATATACAAAAACCGCATAGAAAAGATCAGATACATAAATAACAAAGAATACAAAGCAGCAAGGTAAGAATAAGGACAAGACAGGAATGAAAAACAAATAATAAAATATATAAATAAATAAGAAAAAAATAAAAAATAAATAAATCAAATTATAAAAAATAATAAAAAAAAAAAAATTAATAAATAAAATAATATTAATGGTAATGGATAAAAGGGTAATAAAAACGAAAAAAGGAAATGAAATGTAATTTGAAATATATATATATAAAATAATAAAATAATAAAAATAATTTTTGAACTTAACTAAAAAATAAAGATAATATTTTAATTGCTTCAAAACAAAAACCGTTAAATGAAAATCAATGAAATTATCGATACTTATATACCTATTCACAATTTATGATCAGTTATTTTTGGAGTCGGTGCCAGCCAAGAATAGCAGTTTGATCCTGCCTCTGCAATACACTTTCGAATGGCCGGAGACAGCGGTGTGGCGGTGATGAAACAGTGGGAGGATCTTTACAATTACCATTTCTTTTCAAATTCTGTTAGTTTTGGTTGGCACCGACTCCAAAAATAACTGATCATAAATTGTGAATAGGTATATAAGTATCGATAATTTCATTGATTTTCATTTAACGGTTTTTGTTTTGAAGCAATTAAAATATTATCTTTATTTTTTAGTTAAGTTCGTGTAAGTACGTTTAATCATGAAGTCGGTTTTGTTTTTTTCTCAAAAATTATTTGTATTTATCACTTTTTAGTGGTGAGTGTATTTTTGTTTATATAGTCAATTCTCGATCTTCAAGCTACCCTGAAAAATAGTTCGAGTTACTGAACAAAGACTTATCGAGGTTATCATTCCACTTACCTTCATGTAATTGGGAAAATTGAACACAAAATGGGAGTTGAAATCATTACGTATATTTTTCATTAATGGGTATGTGTATGTTGTTTGTACATACATATAAAATCATTGATAAAGAAAATTAAATACCTGGTACCATTTTATCATATAACTTTCAACTGAATTGAGCTTTTTTCTGAGGGTGCCTAAAAGTAGACACCGCCTTCCACCAGTGGCGATATTTCTTTATTCTTTAGGACGGAGATTTAGTTACTATGGAGATTTTAAATAATCATAATCATAAATATGTTTAAAATGTAAGGTTATATAACAGTGATTTTTATTAACTGGTTTTTTTATTTTTCTTAAAAAGTGCTGCGTTTATTTCAAAATATTTTTTATGGGACTACCTCTGAAGTATGCCCTACCGGTCTAAAAAAGAATCATCAAAATTGATTAAGAATTGACGGAGGTACTCAACTCATCTGTATTTGTTTTTTTGTATGTTACGCGATTACTATGTCAATTCTGAATCAATTTTGATGATTCTTTTTTAGATCGGTAGGGCATACTTCAGAGGTGGTCCCATAAAAAATATTTTGAAATCAATGCAGCATTTTTTAAGAAAAATTAAAAAAAAAAACGTTAATAAGTGATTTTTTTAAACTGTTTTTTTTGATTTTTCTTAAAAAGTGCTGCGTTGATTTTAAAATAATTTTAATGGGACCACGTCTGAAGTATGCCCTACCGATCTAAAAAAGAATCATACGAATTTATTCAGAATTGACGTAGTAATCGCGTAACATACAAAAAAAAAAAAAAAAAATACACACACGAGTTGAGAACCTCCTCTTTTTTGAAGTCGGGTGAAAATATGGAAATATCGGAAAGAACGAGGGAAATAATGTAGAAATAAAAGTGGAAAGATAATATCCCTGATTATCTTCTTCTCCATTCATCATACCAGTCAACCATACTTTTATCATTCATACAATTGTTTGAAACTAGTTCTAGCTGGTCAGAATTAATACGTTTTGGAGGAACTTGAGGTCGTTATGTGTAGTAATACACGCTCTAGCTCTGTTAGTGTTATTCGGATCCAAAATTTGACGATAATTTTCAAATCAGAAATTTAATGAAGAATATTTTTTGTTCTATAACATTTGTTACTGGGACCTAATGTTTAGGAGCTATAATGGTTTGAATGAAAAAAGTCATTTTTTCTTTAGCAGACAGGTTCAAGGGGACCTTTATAAATTTCAGTTTACTTTTCAGTCCTCTGGACAAGAGACTTACCTGGAACCCTCATACAAGATTGAAAAGACAAGAAGCTGCACGTAGATTTCGACTGCTACAACACTTATTTGACAAACGTTCAAATCTTCCGATTCACCACAAGAAACTTGTCTATATAACGATTATCAGACCTATTTGGACTTACGGTATAGAATTGTGGGGATCCACTAAACCATCGAATTCTTCCCGCATCCAATCACTCCAATCCAAAATCCTTCGAAAAATCCTTAATGCTCCTTACTTTGTCACAAATGATTAATCCATAATGACCTTAATATCCCATATATCGCCGACTTGGCACGAACCAGATACCTCTCCTTTCATAATAAACTTAACACTCATCCAAATCCACTTGTTGCACAGCTAGCTTCCCATTCCATCCCTGGCAATCCTCCGAGGCGTCTGAAAAGAAGATGGCCTCGTGATCTTCTTTTGTAAATATTCATTAGAGTACTAGCAATGGGTAGTTCCTCTACAGGTCTTGATCATGTTATCATATTGCATATTGTATACAGCATATTTACTGGGTGTGTTTTCTAATACAGTTGTAAATTTCAATTAGTAAAAAAGAAAAAAAAAAAAAAAACTTTTTAGTCCAGTTAATGAGTGCTGAAATGAGGGGTGTAGAGTGCATGGAATATGCGAATATTTTTGACTTCACAGCTTTGTTAGGAGTAGTTAAAAGGTAAACATACTAAAAGTCCCCGCCCCTGGGATGTAGTCCCAATTTTTTGTTTTTCGATTATATCTCGAAAGCGGTGGACTCTAGAAAAATATGTAGCAGATCAAAATTAAAGCTCATTAAATTTTCTATAAAATTTATTATGTATGTATTCGTAGAAATTCTAACGGTTTTCGAGATATACGTTATTAAAAATGGACAATTTTAGAAATAAAATAAAGTTTATCTCACTTTTTGTTAAACATGAAGCAAATACCAGAAACGTATATATTAACTTAAAGTAAATTTAATGCTCTACAATTTTGATTCTGACGTTTTTTCTGAGAAACGATTGTGGAACGTAATAGAAGCAAAAGTTTGATAAAAAGTGAGGTGACATTTTTGTTTTTTCCCGATAATCACCTATTTTCAATAACGTATATCTCGTAAACGGTACAACAAATGTATATATAATACATTTTATAGTAAATTTAATTAGCTTTTATGTTTAATTGAAACATATTTTTCTAGAGCTAACAGTTTTCGAGATATTATCGAAAAACCAAAAAAAATGGAACTTATCCCCTCCCCTCCACCGTTAGCTCACCCCCAGCGGCGGGGACTTTTAGTATGTTTACCTTCCAAGTATTCCTAACGAAGCTATGAAGTAAAAAATTATCGCATATTCCATGCACTCTACAATTTGTTTATTGACTGGACTATTTTGACTAATGTTGTTTTCGTTTTTTTTTTTTTTTTCACATTCATTACCTTCTGCCACAATTAAGGGCAACAAAATATAGAACTTTAACGTACCTACTAGGTTATGGAGTTGAGCTTTGGGGCTCAACTAAAACTAATTCTTCCCATATCCAATCCTTACAATCTGAAATCCTTCGAAAAACCCTTAATGCTCCTTACTTTGTTACAAATAAACTTATCCATAAAGATCTTAATGTCCCATATGTTGATGATTTAGCCCAAACCAGATACTTATGCTTTCGTAGTAAACTCCATAACCACACAAATCCACTAGTCTTTCAACTTGCTTCCCAGTCTACTCCCGAAAACCGTCCGAGGCGTCTGAAAAGAAGATGGCCTAAAGACCTTCTAGTGTAGATTTTTTTTTTTTATGTGCTACTGATGAGTAGTTCTTTTTAAGTTTTGACATGTTAGTGTAATCATAATTAGCCCATATACTTGATGTATTTGTTGGGACTCTCAAGAATTTGAGCAGTAATAGCCTAATTTCAGAAGATCTCAGTGATTTACTACATTCCCTAATACAGATGGCTGCTGCTTATATCAGTGCTCAATATAGCATAATTATAACCATACCAAAGGTAATTGTTCTTAGAAATCATTCCCCTGATAGGTTATTTCATTCTTTCAGTAATGAAAGTCTCAGTGACATTGGGGAACACCATCGGACGGTATCGAAGCATTTCGAAAGCTGATTGATAGCGTCTCTGTGATTAATGATGGTTGATGATTGTTGATACTGATAGAGGTGATGTCGACTCATCAGGATGTCACCTTTGTCTGTGAACCGCTGTACGGGTTGCCCTATTTGGGTTCGAACCCAGCCGGGGCAGTAATGAATGGGGCATTCTGATGCTAAGGTTGACACGGTATGTAGAAGTCGATGCCGACAAAGCCTTCGATTTCCAAACTTGGAATAAGTTATGTATTGATGTATCAATATTTGTAAGTATCTGGCGTTTACCATTACGTTTTTACTAACAGCTTTTATGATTAAGGAAAGCAAGTGAAATTTAAGGGATAATTACTATAAAAATGAAATATCAGTGACGTGTCTGGAGAGAAGTTCTAGGATTTCATATGAACCACTTTATCCCCTAACGTTGTAAATAAAATCTATTTACTTTTTATTAGTAAGTTTCTTATTACTAGCAGTTCTTTTTTGAATAATTATTAAGATGATTTTTTAACATTCGAAACTAGTTTTCAAATAAAAAAAATCCTATACCAGGTATGCAAGTTTAAAATGTCGTTTTAATTCCAATAAAATGCGCTCTTAGCCTATTGAAGGATTTGCTTATCTCTAAACGCTATTTTGTTTGTTAGTCATTTGTTTACAAAAGTCAATTGTTTTTAAGTCGTTTACGTGGACGTATCATACCTTTCTTTGGTGTTAAAAATGTCTAATTTTAAGCCAAATAAAGAGCATTTGCGGCATGTCATGATTTTCTTATTTAATCAAAAGAAAAAGGCATCTGAATGTCATCGAATTCTTGTTGAGACTTATGGCGATGTTGCTCCAACCGTCAGGACATGTGAACGTTGGTTTCAAAGTTTCAAACGTGGTGATTTTGGGAAGAAGACAATGCTGTGTGTGTGGTGGGATCAGAAGGGAGTAGTCTACTACGAGCTTCTCAAAAACCCGGCGAAACAGTCAATACCGAGCGCTACCGACAACAAATGATCAATTTGAGTCACGCATTGATCGAAAAACGCCCAGAATGGGCTCACAGGCACGCCAAAGTCATTCTTCAGCATGATAACGCTCCTGCACATTCAGCCAGATTGACTAAGGAAACGATTTCTTCGCTTGGTCGGGAACTCCTACCCCACCCGCCGTATTCACCTGACCTGGCGCCTTCTGATTATCACCTCTTCTCATCGATGGGACACTCATTGGCGGAGCAACACTTCAACAATTTCGAAAACGTACGAAAATGGCTCGATGAATGGATTTCAAATAAAGATGAAGCATTCTTTTGGAATGGTATCCATACATTGCCCGAGAGATGGACAAAATGTGTACAAAGCGAGGGTCAGTACTTTGAATAAAATATATTATACTTTTTTTTAAATTACTGTGTATATATTTTAAGAAATAAACGACATTTTAAACTTGCATACCTGGTAGAACTGGTAATTGATTCATCAATCCTAAAAAAGAAATACCCACTAGATAAATATTTTTTTTTTTTTATATTCATGGCTTTATCCAGATTTTAATGGAGAGTAGATATTGTCAACTTGGTAAGTAGTTGACCTGTTTTTCGAAAAACCGGCAAGGTATTCTTATATTTCACATTCAGCAAATAGACTGTTGTAAGAGGATTATGGTGAGTATTTTATAACATCCATATTCATCGCTTGTTTACTGATTTCAAGAGCATATACGACAACATAAGTAGACACAAGATGTATGAAGCAATGGAAGAACTGAATATTTCCGCAAAACTAATGTGCATTGTATATAATAACAGCTGTTCCCACTGCCACCATTCACAATAGGAATTCTTAATTCCGGAAGGATAAGTGAACTTAAAAAGATTTATATATTCGAAACATGTTCGTAATTGAGAAATAATATATGGAAATGGTTGCAAAACCTCTCCGACAAGCACTCACATTCGCTGCCTCTCAACGTTTCAATTCATTTTATAAAGCCTCTCTGTGCTTTCGAAAGCAATTATAGGCTCCTTTGGGGAGGGCAATTTATCACCACTCCATCTAGTGGGTCATTAGTGAACTGCATTAGTGAGGGTGAAAAATGGTCTCAGGTGGACCGAGTCGATTTATAGGAAACGTCAGGGAGCATTAGCAAACAATATGGGTCGATAGGTAGCCATGATGGATGGTACGTCTTACGAAATCGGAATGGGATGCGTCCATCATTATGGTTATTCTTATTGTCGGTCTCTATATATTATGTCCTGAAATTTAAAAATAGGAATTTTAAATTTCTATGGATACTATTTTCCTATATACAGCTCTCTACATCAACCGCTTAAGTTCAGGATAGAACGACCCCTGAAAGAATAAAGTATTTGACGCGAAAAATGAAAAATGTGCAAGCAGATGAATTCAGGAGGCTTTACAATGCGGAAAATGCGGGTCATTTGTCCAGTGGGTATAATTCAGGTAATAGCAGCGCCATGGACATGTAAACTAGACGAATTTAATGAGGTAATCAGTCTTGAACTGCCGGGTAAAAGTCTTGAAATACCATGACGTAGTTGGGAGGATCTTTGTCAGAGGTTGGCGTTGGCATTGAACCTTCAGGTTTTTTAAAGTATTTCATTTAATTTTATTTTTTTTTTTTTTTTTTTTTTTTTTTTTTTGAAGGTACGTAGTTTCTAAAAAAACTCAGGAAAATTAATGGTCGAGAAGAAAAGTCAATGACTTGTCTGACGCCGCCTTAGTTAACTACCGACTTACACGGTACTATCTGTTAGCTAAAGATACCGTGCCTAAGTGCCTGTTCTAAAACGCTTATTGTGTAACTAAAACACATATTTGAGAACTGTCCTAAGTATACAGAAATAATGGCTAAATTAGGAATTCTAGCTTTCGTTCCATTACTTTAGGGTTGGGAATTCTGTTTCCAAAAATATTGTTTTTACAAAGAAATATCACAAGGATGTCTTACCTAGAATTCATCAAGAAATTGTGCAGAAGAAGAGGAGAAAATATCCATTAAGCCCAAAACCGAGAACAAAAACTACAACAATGCCTGTAATAAACATTATGTATTATGCAATAATTCATAATACATATTTATTGTTAAAAATCATTGTTAATTTCAGGGCTTGAAAATAGGGCATAGCTATGAAACGTTTCCCAAAATTTTCCTTATAAATTTTTTATGTAGATATGATTTGCCACTTCTTTTTCATCATTTTATGATTAATTTCCTAACTGAATTATATATCAGAAAACGGAATAGTTTTCAAAAACAAACAAATTAGAAAAGATTACTTGTATTCAATCTCTCTTTTAAGAGTCTGTAAACATATCATTTCAAATGGTCCACGGTAAAGCTCAGAGCTAATATCTCTGCCATCTGAATCTAAACAAAAGTGCAAAGTAAACATATAACTCCACTTAACAGTATGCGTAATCCTGAATTGTTTTTTTTTTTTTTTTTTTTACATAATTAGGTAGTTGCTGTGTTCGTTAAAAGTTGACTTATTTAAAATTGATGAGGTCTTTTTCACATTAAGGCTGCCAGTTCTCAGCTCTCAGCCAAGATAGATAAATAATTTTTTCACGTAAAATTGTAGTTTTGTATGCTATCTCTTTACCACAACCAATACCCGTTGTCCGGAAATTAATACAGGATATCATGTTTAAACCAAAACTTGATATTATTATTAAACAGATTATTTATCAGGTTTTGGTTGTAGTGAAGAGATAGCATACAGTTTTACGTGAAAAAATTATTTCTCTACCTTGACTGAGAGCTGAGAAAAAAAATAAAACGTGATTTTCATTTTTTTTTTCTCTCGGCTCCCAAAGTTCATTGGCGGCTATAACTCTAGTGTTAAGAGGTCCCTACTACCCACACAAAAATCGGCATTCAAATATGTGTTATAAGTCACAGCTGAGAACTGGCAGCCTTAATGTGAATGAGATCCAGTAAAACTACTGTATTGTATGCTTGAAATTTATTTTTTACATAATTTCTTTTGGCGGCAAAAAGGCAATCCATTATATAGTAATTTTTTCGAAAGTGTCATAACTCTGAGCCGGGAGTGTACTTGAGGAATACCTCAAGGTAAGAGGTACCTTTGGGCCTGGGAACCCCGCAACTTTCTCGCCAATTTTCGGAACATGCGCATTCAACCACCGTAGTCATTTAACAGATTCAGCTATATCACTTTTCATTTTTTTTTCTCTACTTATTTTTTTGGTATTTTCTATTGATACACCATTCCTATTGAATCAGGTGACTGGTGATTATTAAAACGGTATTGTGTATGCAAAATTTTTTTTGTTAAGAGTGACTTGTCAGGTTTTCTCCGCCTGAATAAGGAGAATAATAGAGATGTTCAAAGGTGACGTAAGCGATCGTCTTTTTTTCCCACCTTTTCAGAATGTTTCATCTTAGTTTTCATTTTTTTTTTATGTCTACTAGTAGCACTGATTATAAATGAAAAGCATTTTTTTTTTTTTTTCAAAACATCAGTTATTTCAGCTATAGAATGTAGATTTTTGACAAACGAAGATAAAGGTGATATAGCCACCTAAAAATAATGGAGATTGGTCGAATAAGGAAGATAATAATTTGGAAGATGGCGGTGGAAAGGAATACTTAATGCGACGCACCGTTTTCGAGATATGAACTCAAAATCAAAAAAAAAAAAACACCTTTCGCGCCCCCCCCCCTTTTCTGTTCGCAGGCCTGAAAACTCCAGGACTTTTAGTATGTTTACTTTCTAACTGCCCTGAACATGTTTCCGAACCTTGGATTACAGAAAACGCTCTCTATAATCCTTTATTGACTGGACTATCAGGCTAAAAAAGGATTTGCACCATGAAGAATTTAGAAAGTTCAAAAATGCGGATTCCAAGACAGTTTCCGGTTAATATTCTTCAAGTAAAGTATTTATAGTCAAGAAATTTTTATTTAGCATAAATTAATGCACAACGAATATTGTAATAATTTTCACGACGACCAATACCATATTTAATGATTTCTGCGCTGTGAGCAGCCCGGAGGAAAGAATAACCGACCTCTCCGGTCCAAGAAAATCGATTGACTTCGTTCCAGGATCTATGGGCAATAGAGAATCCATCTTTTGTTGCTTAAATCCTCCACAAAAAATAACTTTTCTAAAATAAAAAAACTAGAGGAAATGCCAGTAGCTCCCTGTTATATCATACGAAACATTACTTCAAATAACTCTTCTACAAATGGAGTCAGATGTTGCGGTACATCGTTGCGAAGATAAATAACTCAAAGAATTATTAGAAAAGAGAAATAAGGAAATGGATGAAGAAGGGGAGGTTTCTTAATAACCCAAATAGTTCTCAAGAAATCGCTACGCTGTGACATGTTCGGTGCTGACGAAACAATTGCTACTGGAGAATTACAAATGTGAAGTAACATGAAGATATGCCACTTTCGTGTAACTGTAATCTAAGGTTTTTTATATAGAGCGATACTTGCATTTAAAATAGTTCATAGCTTCATAGCTTATGAGTTCATGTTCGATCTTAATTTATTTTCATATTTAATCCCGGAAATGTCTATTTTTATAACTGCCCACCGTTTATATTTCTAACTATACATTTTGTATATATTGATATTAATTACTTGAGCAATTCCTTACCTCCACTCTTAAACCAAATATAACTGTTTTAATCTACAAAACTATACTCAGGCCATTAATGATGTACGGTTGTGAAGTGTGGGGAGCTGCTTCCTCTACCAAACGGAAAAAACTACAATCTCTCCAAAACAACGTCCTAAGAATTGCTGTAGATGCTCCCTGGTTTATAAAAAATAGTCAACTTCACCGTGAATTAGACAAAGAATCAATAGACGATTTCATCAAAAAACGCTACACCATGTTTCATTGCAAGTTACCAGCGGTTAAAGGTGCAGTAGCTTTCAACATCCCGCAGATTGAAACCAGGACTCATTCAAGACATCCTGATGTAAACACCAAGACTATTATATTCAGTAATTACTTCTTTATTATTGTTTATTAATTATTGTTCTTATTACTACAATTTATTTCTTATTATTTCTCTATTCTTAACTTTATTCATTTAGTTTGTCTTTATTATTATTCTCTTATATATACATATATTCTTTCTTTTCTGTTAATTTGTATTTTTTTTTTTTAATTATTATTATTATTTTAATTTATTTAATATAATTTATTTTTGTTTATTATTATTTTATTTTATTTTTTATTTATTTATTTATTTATATATTTTTTTTATTTAATTTTTTTTTCTTTCTTTCCCTTTTGATTTATTTTTATTTAATAGTTCCTCTAAAGTTATAATTATTCCAAAAATATTATAGAACTTATCTGTTACGGGTGTCTCTTGCACGAGACTATACCCTTCCTTCTACAATTTTTAAATCATCACTAATATTATTAAAACACCCATGTAAGGCTTACCAGGCCGATCTGGAAATAAATAAATTTAAAAAAAAAAGCAATTCCTTACCGGTTTTTTATGATCGTTGTGGTGTTTAATTTTATAGTTTCTCTTCTTCACCCAACAGTACCAAATCACATGCGTAAACAAGAACCGATATTTTATTATCCAGTACCTTTTCTCGTATTTATATGCATCACCTTCCTAAGATTACGAAATAATATTTTGTTTTAGAAATACTTATTTGTTTACTTATTAAAGTTTTAAGCTTGACAGATCAGTAAATGAGACAAAATGAGTTCGACCAATCCGCTGCAAACCTTCCAATATTTAATGCAACATAATCACCCAGTCTCGGTCGGCGCGTGTCTTTCATTTTTCCCCGCCCTTTCACCTCGTTCACAATGCACATTTCATCTTCGTGTCTCTATAGCTGTACAAATTGGAATTGCGATATACAATATTATTTTCAAATTGCTTTGTCGTATATCCATTAACGACTCCGTGGAAAATCCGAAGAGACGCCAAGAAAACTTACATCAAATCTCTCGTCGGACCCCGCAACTCGGCCAAGGGGTCGAAGATCTGCGATGACAGCGTGAAGGGGAAAATCTTTAATTCTGGCGGAAAAAATATGAAAAATCTCTTTATTTCCTTAAAATAACATTAATATTAGAATTAGAACTGGGGGTGTGTGGAAACAGGGTTACATTGGCTTTCTATTTAACTTTCATAATCTTAGTAGTTTTTTTAAAAGTTATTTCAATCCATTAAGCTGCAACTTTTCTGGTCGAAATGTTCATTTTTTTTTTTATTGGTATCCATTTGTTTCAAGTGATTTGGTCTTTCATCATTAGAAAAATATAAGAAATCATGCCCAATTCTTAATCAAATTCCTTTAAGTGATTAGACGTATCTCTTGAAATACACTCAATGAAGTACTTAACTTCATTTAATTCTTCATTATAAAAAAAAAAATTAATAATCTAATAGCCATTCCAAAATGATGAATTAATTGCCACTTCTATTGGGATAATTTTATAAGAATACTAGTTTCCTTCTTCTTTCCAATGCTATTGGATTTCCCCAATGACTCTCTGGATTTCCAATTGGAAACAAATTTAAAATCGGGCTATTGGAAATGGATATCAGATCATTGAAATAAAAATCTGGGTCGGTTTTAAATATTAATATTTCTAATGATTCATAAATATTTAATTTTAGACTATTTTCTACTTGATGTATTATTTTACTCCCAAGTTTTTATTAAATTTATGGTTATTTTCATTTAGATGGATAGCGAAACTGGAGTTTTGGATCTCTAATATGTTATGTTCTTATATGTTCTTTTACTCTTTGATTTACCGATCGTCCAGTTTTTCACGTTAATTTAATTTTAATTCATCAATCCTAATTGTGTTGATCCTTCTACACCATCATGTGTACCTCAAGTAATACCAAAATATTATTATCACATTTAAAACACTACAAAAAATAAATAAATTAGTTTCGATAAATATGGACTAGAAAATATACAGCCGCATAGTAGTCCAAATGGTAATCACATGTCATTGATATAGTATTAGCAAAATCGAATACTTTGTCATATAAGAAAATCCCAACGATCTTCTTTTTTTTTCTGATTCTCCGACTTTATTAAAAACCAAAAAAAACAAAACAAATAAATTATCATGAAGGTTGAAATCTTATTTCGCCTTCATGACATTTGAAGATGGTGTCCCTAAAAGTCCTGTAGGTACCTCTTTTGACTGAGCTTCTTCCTTCTGCATGTCGGAGTGAGAAGGAATAACTCTGCTGGCTCAATGGTTTTCAAGTCGACAATAAAATTATAATAGCCACCAAGTAATTCAAATGCTTAGGAACATACATATCGCCTGTGAAATAGACCAGAAAAGGTATCTAATACAGTATTGTTCAAGAAAAATCTGCAATTCAGCAATAGAATTTAGTTTTCATAATGAGAATGATTAATGAAAAATGACACCTTACTGCAGAAGAAACAAGTACACGATAAGAACATTGTGGAGAATAGAAATAGAGAAAGCTAAGAGAAATAGGGAAATGAGAATAGGATATTGGGAAAATAAGAATTCGTATACTGATTTTTTTTTTTTTTTTTTTTTACATTTTTTCGATAGTCGATGTTTCTTGCGGCTTAACTTTCTTATGTACTCGAACTAGAGCAGGAAGGACGGGTTATCCTACAGGTTACCAACTTATTCTAGCCAGGGTGGGAAGGTCAAGATTCATATTGAGGGAACGCCACGAAATAAATTTTAACTCGCCCAAGTGGGATTCGAACCCACGACCTTCTGGTAACGAGCGCGCTGAGACGCCCGCCCCAACTCACTCGCCCATCGAGTCCCATTATTTGTGGACGTAAGTTAACAAATATATTTCTGTAGAGGATTATAAATGATATTTGGTGTTAGCTAGTTCATTTCTGCAATAATTATAGGGTTTTTTTTTTGTGTTTTTTTTTTCAATATATTTGGTATGCTCTAATTATTGGATTATGCTTTGCAATCAATTTTTCGGTTGAGAAACCAAAAATTTTGGTCACCCCAAGACATACTAATATACCCATTTTGTGGGATATAAAACATTATTGGCTGACAAAAATGTTGTTTACAATCTACGCATCTGTGGGCCCAGTAACAGATAATATTTCATCTTTAAATAACATTAATACATTTAATTTAAAAAGTACTTCCTTGTTTTGATGTCAAAATAAAACCATCTATTATAATTTTTAATGGTCCGAAACCAGTTTGAAATGTCTTAGTTGTAAAGAGAAATACGGCTTGGCCAACGACCTAGGAAAGACAACAATAGTTCGTTCTCGAGGACGATACTCTTCGTGACTTCCTGATGATCGACGACATCGCTCCTGAAGATCGTGACAGCCTTCAACGGGATGGTCCCCCCAAGACATTGCGGTCCTTGATATATGGAATGTACCTTCGCGCTATCTATCTCCTCTGTTTTATGGTTCTCTTCACAATTACAGTGTAATCACTGTAACGGTAATAAAAAATTATTATGATTTATTTCAATATCAAGGTTCTTCTAAATTGTTGTTATTATTTGACTTTAATTACTCAGAATCCATTCGACCCGATCGAGCCAGATTGGAACCTAGAATGTTTTGTTTATCAAGGTTGTACTTTTTTTTTTTCCTAGT
The DNA here is from genome assembly GCA_003667255.2 of Euschistus heros. Lineage (NCBI taxonomy): Eukaryota > Metazoa > Arthropoda > Insecta > Hemiptera > Pentatomidae > Euschistus > Euschistus heros. The sequence goes on from RCWM02000054.1 coordinate 207,321, forward strand.
GGGTAATCACTGAACTAAATCCCGCCATAAAAATACCGGCTAACTTAGTAGGAAATAGGGTGTATAAAAAAAAAATGACCGTTTCTTAAACAAATATTTGTATTATTATTTCTTTGACATAAAATACAATTAATACCCAAAGTATAGCCCATTGTTATCTACCGTCATTACCCATCTGCTAGCCAATTGCTCGATGCCACGCTGATACCATTCCTTGGGCTGGCTGTCAAAGAACTATTGGACAGCATTTTCAACTTCCGCAAAATTATCAATTTTTTTCCCTTGAAGAAAATGGGCCATAGATCGAAACAAGTAGTAATCCGAAGGTGCGAGGTCTGGACTATATGGTGGATGAGGCAGGAGTTCAAACCCATGAAGTTCTGTATACTTTTCTTTGGTTCGACTGCAGATTGTTGAGGAGTAAGTTCGCGAGGGATAAGTCTACAGGTCTTTTTCACCTTCCCCATGAAGAGAAGATGGCGACTAACAGTATCTTTCGACACACCACACTCCCTGGCAAGTTCGCGAGTACTTCTGGACGGATTTGACTCAACAGCTTCCTTCAGAACCTCATCAGTATCCATTAATGGCAGCCCGGAGCCTTTCTTCCTTTCCAACGTCCTATCACCACTTCTAAATTTTTTAAACCAACGTCGCACAGTGTGCTCTTCAAGGACACCTTCCCCTTCATATTTAATAATTTCACGAGTTGCTTCAGCGGCTGTGAATTTTTTTTTTTTCCAGTAATGTCTTAAAATTACGAGAATTTCATAGTACACTGTCATGTTTCTTCTTTGAAATAAATAACTAAACTGAGGCTTTTCTTGAAGAAGTCCAGTGTTAGTTAACAAGCTTAGAGAATGCTTTAAAGGGATTATTAAGTATTTGTAAACAATAAATATCATTAAGATATTTACAGACTTTTAAACTCTGGAATTTGATAAAACGGTCATTTTCTTTTTTTTTTTATACGCCCTATTAGAACCAACGATCTCTGAGTTCCGCACTTCAACCAACTACGATGCCAAATGCGAGCAACTAAACATTCCGTCTATCAGGGGGAAACTTGTCTATTGCCAGGACTTCATTTTGAATTTTACCATAAACCTCTAAAACACTTGTTTCAGGCTGCTAGGAGGATTGTAGAAATGTGTTGAACTGAATAGGGATTGATCAGAAAAGGTTTGAAGAAATTATAAATATTTTATTGGTAAAGAGTCAAAAACAAAAGAAACGCTTACAAGTTGATGTACAAGGTTACTGTATGTACTCGTAGGAACATTTTTTTTTTCCTCTCTTTCATTTCTTAATTCACATCTGTACTAATAGGATATGTATCTTGTTTCGGTTCAATCAGCAACATATGGATTATTAAGCTCTTTATGGATTGGTTTATTTGTGACAGAATAAGGAGCATTAAAGGATTTTTGAAGGATTTTGGATTGCAAGTAATGGATACGAGAAGAATTGGAAGGCCCTAAAGCTTAACTCCGTATTTCCTAATAGGTGTAATTATTGTCTTGTAAATGATTTTTTTTTTTTTTTTAAACGGGATCTTTGAGAACTTTTCTAGATACATGTAACTAAATACTTTTCTTCAAGCACTAGAAAAATCAGGATAATAAGAAAATTACCTTCCCAGATAATTACAGGCTATCAATCAAACGTTTCCTTTCCTTTGCTCCTTGCGGTGACGCAAGTCTCCTTGGAGGATGTTACAGTTCTTCCTTTGGCTATGAGATCCGAAGAAAAGATTACATTCTTGTGAGAAGATTCCCAAAGAATCAGGGAAAGATTTATACTACATTTTGTAAGAAAAATATTAATTTATTCTTGGATCGCTTTGTAACGTCCTTCGGTCTCCACAACTCCTTAATCCCGCAATCCTGCAATGAATGCCCGTACCATCAGTTATCGGTTATTAAAGGCAATCAATAGTGACAATCATAAAATGTTACGACGAGGTTGTCCTACTTCTCGACTTGATAACCTTCCGTTATCCTTCCTGTTCTGGGTCAGGATGTCCCCCGTACGGAGTCGAGTCATCCAGAGGAATGAATCAAACTCATTATATGTCCTGGTTCAAGGGATAGGTGTCCAATTACGTGGGGTGGGTACTTACAAGTCCCTGAACTTATTTCGCAAGGATTACGCGTTGTGCGAACCAAGATCTTTTAGATCCTTTTGTCACAGTAATTGAAAATTAAATATATTTTTAAAAATTCCTTTTTAAAGTATAAATAGAAAATAACATTTCTATATTCGCCCTCCTCCATTTTGACTATACATCGCGTAGATTACATAGAAAATATATCCTTACATCATTCCATTTTTCTCCCTTTTCTAAATAATTGATCTTCATCATGAATTCCTACACTTCTTTGAGAGACAAATCAGAACAGGTTTGATCCTTACACCTTAAATACAAGCTCAAGGTTCCCTGATTTTCTTTGTATCTCACGATCGTTATAATAATTTTTTATTTTATCTTTAGTAAAGAATATTTAAATCTTTCAACTTTAGTTATTGTTCCCATTTTTTGCTGATCTTGTCAATCGTTTACGTTCTTTTTTTTTTTTTTTTTCGAAACGTTTTTTGTTATTTTGATTGGTTTGAAAGCCAGTTCCTTGAGTCACAGAAGGTTCATATATATCCTCTACTTTATATTCCTCTCTCAACACAAATTTCTTGTATTTTATTTTTCAAATTTTTTGTATTGCAATATAATTTTTAAAAAATCAATTAATAACTGTAGCACTACAATCCATAAAAGTTCGTCGATGCAATACTTTCGTAGGGATGTACTTGGACAAAGTTTGTGTAAAGAAGATATTTGGTGAACTAGTTATTTAAGATTATGACTGAACTCGAACCTTCGGATTGTATTAATATATCAATAAAACCTTTATATTAATTCATTTAACATTAAACTTAATTTTAAGGGAAATGTAACTGTTCAGTCATTTCATCTTGTTTGGATGACTTGGACAGTCATAATTCAATTATTTATCTTATAATTCATTTATTATTTTTATTTATTTGTGTATCCATTAGTTGATTCCATATGCACAAATCTGAAATATTCTATTTTTCATGCAGTATATAAAAATCCAGATGCTAATTAATACTAGCTGTAAAATTTAAAAAAAAAATAACTTATAAATTTTTTTACTAGTCCATATCCTATCGTTCTAGACAAATTATTAAAAAAAAAAAAAAAAAAAAAAAAAAAAAAAAAAAAAGTAAATATTTATAGACAGTAAAATATGATATATAACCAAAGAGGCTTAGCTTGCGTAATTTCAATTAACATCCCTGCACCTTACACCCCAATTCACGAAAGGTAGTTAATTAATTATATAACATTTAGCACTGTTAAATAATATTTGATTTGAGGTCACACTAGCTAGATGTTCCATTTTTTTTCAATTACTAATCAGGTATATCTCGGTTTAAGTTACATATAAACTTCGATTTACTTCCTGTGACGTAATTGCAGGCTTAATTTACATAAATCATAAGATAATAATAAAAAAAAATATTGAATTCGTATCAAGTTTCGTTAAATGATTAATTATTATATGGAGTTTTTCTGGCAATGTTATTGTTTTATACATATAAAACAAAAAAAGAATAATTGTATTGTATAAAAAAAAAAATTATAAAAAATTAAAATGCATATATGTTTTTTTGATAGGCGTATGCACAATTTCTAAAATAAACTTTGGATTGGTGAATTTATTGCCACTTTGATCGGGATTATATTATTTGATAGCTAGTTAAACATTTATAATCAGTTTTGGAACATATAAAAATTAAAAAAATATCAGCACTTTATTTCATAGATTCTTCAAGTGTGTTATAAAATATACCACTCTTCTGTTGGGTTTCCTGCAGAAGGGAAAAATAAAACAAAATCTCAGATTCGTTTAAAATTCTCATTTACAATGTAATCAGATTTCTACTAACAAGAGATTTCTTTGACTGTAACGCCATTATATCTCCTCTAGTTTGAAACCGTTGAATAAGCTCAGAAAGATTAATAATTTTTTATGTAAGTATATTTTTGAATATCAAAATATATTGTTAAGAACAAAATAGCTAAAGATTGAGGAGCTATTCATTTGCTTTGCAGTCGATTATATTGGTCAGCTGTTTTAATTTAGAAGGCTTTTTTCCTGATGAGTGTTTTGTTTAGGAACAATATGAATTGGATTATCAGATTCTTATTATATCAGGAATCTTATTTTATTTATATTCTCACCAAATATATTTATTTTCGTTAGCGAGTATTTACGCTTTGCTGGGAAAATGTCAGTCCATTTATTTTCTATCATACCTTTTTTTCATTGATTATTTATTTATTTTATTTTTTTGTTGTATCGTTTTGCATTTAATTTTAATTTAGTTTTACATTAAATTCATATTTAATTCTGTATTTTTCCAAAGAAATTATACAATTTTTATATTATATTTAGCTTCTTTTTTATACATTAGATCTTGGTCAAAATTGTATACCATCAGACTATAATAACACCAAATTATACTTTCTATTATTCTTTAGGTACATTGTTCCTTAATAAAGATTATTTTTTATTTCATATCCTGCTTAATATATATATGATCTCCTAAAATGGGAGCTAATTATTATTAATACACACCAGCCCCTAGATCTGTTTTAGTACTCACGACATAAGTGGCTTGCGGGTTGTTGGCTCCGTGTGAACGCTCTCTTCACGAACAATGGGCAAAAATAAAAATAGAAGTGCTAAATGGAGAGATAACGACTCTAAAAGCTTGTTTAATCGCTGCTAAAAAAAAAAAAAAAATGACAGGCTGTAACACCTTCTATGTGAGTTCCAGGACGAGACGTTCAAATATGATCCAGTTGTTTGTTTTATTTCAGAAATAGTATTCTTTGTTTTATAAATATCAATTTTCATTTTTAAATTACTTCATTATTATATTTTACAAGGTAAAGAGCAATAAGTAATGAAGATAATGATGTGTCTGTTCATATAGTATACACAAACACTTACACAGCAAAACTAAATGAGTCACTAGAATAATTACATACTAATACTAATAAATAATACTAATTATGATAATGATCTATTTATTCTAGATTATTCTATTCTATTTATTTGCTGGTATTTACAACTGCAAAAATATATATATATATATATATATATATATATATATATATATATATATATATATATATATATATCAAGTAAATTTGGAAAAAGTTGATTAAAATAACTATTAAAGGGACTACCCATTGGTAGCACTTCAATAAAACTTCTATATTACAAGGTCCCAAGGCCATCTTCTTTGCAGACGCCTTTGAGTGTTATCATGAATAGAATGGGATGAAAATTGAGAGACTAGCGAATTTTAATGGTTTTGGAGTTTACTATGAAAGGATAGGTATCTGATTTAAATCAGCAGCATGTGGAATATTAAGGTCTTTATAGATAAGTTTATTTGTGACAAAGTAAGGAGTATTGAGGAAGATTTTAGATTGCAAGGAATGGATATGAGAAGAATTCAATAGTTAAGTAGAATCCCAAAGCTCAACTCCGTGTGTCCAAATAGGTCTAATCATTGTCTTGTAAATGCGTTTGTTTTAATTAATAGGAAGTGCTGATCGTCTGTCGAGTGAGTATTGGAGTGATCGAAAACTACAAGCAAATTCTAACCCAAGATCGCGGGTTCGCAGCCCGGCAGATGACCTCAGGATTTTTTAAAAGGAGTAAAAAATCCTTGCTATGCCGTCCTTCGGAAGGGACGTAAAATGGGGGTCCCGAGCCTGTGCGATGTCAGGTACTCGCAAGATCCCTATCCTAATTATACCTGGATAGGCAAAATTTAGGACTCCCACCGTAGCATCGTCCGATTAGCAATAGCAGCATAAAGTGACGTTAAACGAAATAAACAAACAAACAAACAAGCAAATTCTTGTCTTTTAAGTCTTGTCTTGGAAGTCCAACATGTATGACATTCCAAGAAAACCAGTTTCGAATGTCGCATTTTATTCATTCCTTAAAACATATAACCATTCAAATTGTAAGAAATTTGAAATAAAGATTGTAATGGGGTGAGTCAGAAAAAATGACCGTTTTATAGGTAAATCAAAATTTATTTTTCTTCTACTTACTAGGTTTTTAACAATCAAAATATAAACCATTGTGCTTTATGGTTTGACGCCATCTGGTAGAATGTAGAATTCCTTGATGGTACCACTCTTTGGGTTTTGAATCGAAGAACTCACGAACCCCATTTTAAACTTCATTTAAGTCGTTGAATGTTTTTCCACTAAGGAAATGAGCCATTGATCTGAACAGGTGGTAGTCTGATGGTGTTAGGTCTGGGTGAGAGAGAAGCTCGATTCCATCCAAATTAGCTAGTTTTTCTTTTTAAGGAGAAAGGTGTGGAGGCTGGCACTATCTTGTTGGAACAAGACTTGCTCCCTGTTGACTAAACCTAGATACCGCTTAACCAAAACATCGTACATTATCTGCAGTTGTTCTGAATAGAGCTCTGAAGCGCTGCACGTCCTGGTTGACTACTGAAACACGCCCTGATCCTGATTTCCTTTCAAGGCTCAAATCACCTTTATTAAAATTTTGGAACCACTTTCTCACCGTCGTATCATTCAAAGAGTCTTCACCCCCAAATTCAACCACTAAACGAGTGGCTTCAGCAGTTGAAAACTTCCGTTTCTTATAATGAAGCAAAATTATGAGAATTTCGTACTTTACTGTCATTGTGAACAAAGGAAAGCTAAAGAAGTACTGAGCCCGGATAGAGGGCATGCTGTTTACCAAATGATTTAGGCGGGATCAAACATGAACTTCTTATCACAATTCTTAGCTCCCGAATGTATATAAGAGAGGAATTACGATGCAAAGTACAAACACAAAGAAAACGGTCATTTTGTCTGGCCCATCCCATTATTATTGTAAAAATCTAAGACAAGAAATCATATGTTAAAACTCACCTACCTCTCAATACAGAGAACTTGAAGTAACTGGTGCTGCAAGAAATGTGATTTGAGATGGAAAAACAATACGGGATTAGACTGCTAAACAGTCAGGTAAATCTAAAAGTCGTTAGGTTTTCCTTTTATTATAGTTATTAATTCCCTAAATTTCTGCTCTTAATAGTTACATCCTAGAAATGGAAATAAATGTCCAAAAATTCTTTAATTTGGATTGATGACTTATTTGCCATTTCTTTTGGAATTATTCATACCACCGTAATTTCTAAAATCATCAAAAACATTTGATGATCAACTTTTTGATTCACAGATTTAATAAATAAATTTTATAAATGTAGAACAAGAGATGAAACATGTTGAAACCTTCAAATGGAAGAGCTTTTTGAAGCGATCAGTTCTTAGAGTAAACTGAGAAGTTACAGAATGAAAGGGAGTGGGGTACTCACCTAGGTAATCAGGTAAATAGACATTACTCTAGGTTTTACCAATGATAAGTTTATATGATACCAATTATATTACATGATATGATACCAATGATAGGTTTTTCTGTTGCTACTAGAAAAAAATTTAAAATGGTACAGTTGTAAAGTTGTAAGTATCTGGTTTCGTTTTAAAAGATTTTACCATATCTAATAATAAGTAAATATTTAATTTCTTTGTATCACCTCTCATTACATTCGTTCCACCATTATCTGCAACAAGTTCTCTCGTTTCCTTAAGTAAATGCTAACGTGCTTTTGATATCTTGACACGTTTTTACATTAATATATTTTGTATATCTTATTGTCGATGTTTTACATTTTCTAAATATATTAATTAATGTTTCTATAACTGGAAATAAGTGGATAGCATTCGTTATTAATGTTCAAGTAAATTCCAAATTGTATTGATTTTTATTTTTCATAATGCGAACCTGAAATAATTTTGTTTGATCATTTAAACAAAAATTCGGATTGGGTTCAAACAATTGTACTATTTCTAATTATTTGTTTATATTTAATTATTTTTAATGATTAGATCCAATCGCATGTCTTTACAAAACTTATCGTAACTTTCATTCAAATGCAGTGGGGAGTCTTAATAAATTAATTAATTTAAAATTTATCGATATTCTAATAAATGATATTTTGGCTATTTGTATATATTTAGAACTAACAAATCATCCATCAATCCCTAATTAGATTGATCAAGAATAAAAATCTTAACAATCACAATGTTATCTTCAATTTTTTATAGAACTTATAAGCTTTTTGATAAGCCGTATAATAAATGTAGCTGCAGAACAACCTTTCAAGTTTACACGATGAATAATTTCACTTTCTGAATGTTTATAACGAAGATGTTCTGCGAATCAGATCTGAGATCCGAAGCAATGCGGATAATTGGTTACGGTCGTTAGCGCTGACAGAACAATTTACGGCGAAAACGATCGCTAGCACAAGAATGTTCCTTCTTCCAATTTCTTTTCTTTTTTATTTTTTTTTAATGTTTTCGTGAGCGTGTGATCTTATCTGCTACCGATCGTCATTATTTTTGCACAGCTGTTTATATTTTTTGGAGAAAATAGAGACCGGTTTTCTCAGAGGTCGCCGAACTAGAAAGAGAGCGAATTGGCCAAAGTATCAGAAATAAAATAGGGTGATATTATTATCTTCATTAAACAAATTTTCAGGTATAACAAACTAATATAATCGTTATATGTATATTTTTTGAAAGCTTGTGTTATACTTTTAGAACGCGTACCATTTAAAAAATTACAATATAAAAATTTCATGAGACCATCAACGAGTTAAGGACATCAAATATAGTAAATGGAAATAGAATCTATGCAAATTAAATTTTACGGGAAGACACTCAGTTACATTGTTACTATCTCATTACTCGTTTTTTTTTAATGATATATCAGTTAATTGTTTTAAGTTTTAGCTAATTACATTAGGTTGTACATGAAATTTCCGAAATCTTAATGGTTAGATTTGATTCAGGCGTAGGCTGTTATTTACCGGAAAATATTTGGTTTACTTATTTAAAACCTAAAAATCCTACAAATCCTGTATTTACCGACTAAGTTAATGTTTCTCTAGTAGACATACATATTTTAGTCATAATGGTGAAGGGAATTAGAATTAAAGAACTGTTTGTGGTTAGAGTATTTCATGGTAAATGGTGATCAATGATCGTGACTCATCTATTTTCTTTTTTACCGAAGAGGAAATAATTAATTTAAAATCTTGTCATAAAATTGACGGAATACATCAGAATTTGATCCAATTGTTAACAGGAAAAATGGTAAATATTTTGAATAAAATATACTTGATTTATAATTTTTTTTTTTTATTTAATTCTTCCTGTTTCCAGAAACGGACATTTCATATTGTACTTAAGATTTTAACGCGTAGTAATCGATAAGGCGTTGAAGTCGCTAAGTAATGATATTAATTGCAATTTAACGATCGGTCAGTATCGAGTTCTTGACCGACCTTATCGATTTTTATTTTCTTTTATATCGAATAAATATAATCATTATAACTTCTTTTTTTTTAATATAAATTTAGAATATCATTTAAAAAATTTGAGAAATATGATATAAAACTATTAATAAACATACGTCTTCAAGTATTATTAAGAAAAATAAATTCTAGACATAAAATTTAATTTTATGGGAACACTTTATTTTATATTATTAAACACCAACACAAAAATTCTAAAAAAATAAATTGATTTTCCATTTTTTTTATAAATTTTCAAATAATATTTTTTGTAATAATAATAAAAGGCTCAACGGACCCGAAGGGTCGATGCTGACCATTACCCAACGACTTTACATGCCTATTTTAACAGTCTCGCTGCTATTACCTGAACTGTATTTACCAGATATAACTCTCCCGTTTCTTCATCCTTTTTTGGGCCTAATATTGTACGCAGTATTTTATTAACGAAAACTTTAATATTTTTTTGTACCGAAAATAATTAAGGATGCAGCCATGTTGAAAAATAGACAAATCCGGATTAAAAAAAACGTCGGCACTTCATCAAGGGTTTTTTCTCCATCAAATTATATAGTCAACTATACTGTCTCTCCTTCTAATATTTGTTGTGGTTAACTCATAGTTTCTTAAATGGTGGAAGTAGGTTGCCCGTGTATCCTCAAACTTTTAGTGATTACGTAATATTTGAGTCAGTAGAGAGTAAGTTTACCTTAAGTATTGACAAATGCATACTGCTTTCTATAAACAACTCTCTAGCGTTGGCTATTTTTAACTTTAAATCAGGTATTTGTTCCAATTCTAAACTTTGAGATTGCAAAATCAGATTGTATCACTAAGTATCACTAACTGTACTATCATCAAACTTAATAGAGATAATAGAGAATATCATTCTTTCTTGCGTTATTCCTGAATAATATAATCGATTACTGTAATAGACTCTGATGATTCTTAACCCTGAAGAACGCGCGTGCCGACACGAATGCACCCGCTCACGATGCAGTACATCCGACCCGACAGGCCCTTATTACGCTACCTCGAGGAACCCATCGCCGAAGATATCGCCACTACAAAGGATACAATTCCGCGCAAGGACACTCCTTGCTGTCGTTCGTTAGCGAAGAGCGATCCTTTCCCAGTCTCCTCGGGTCAACCGCATTCCGGACCTTGTCTTCGTGCCCTTATTATCGGTTCTGAACTGTCCATCTTGTTAGCTCTGCTATCTTGATAAAGTAAGAAACATCCACCATAAGGTTACTTTTTTTTCTGCTGAATAATACTGTGTTACTTATTATAAGCTGTTATTTTGCGTCAATGTGGCCTAATTAAATTTCAAAGCAACGGTATTGTAACAGTAAGATTAAAATAAATAAAAATGTTTAGCGAAACCTAAGGCACGGTGCTGACACCACACACCTCTCTCCATCCCACTCCATCAAAACCCAAATCCACAAGATCAGCCCTAACGCTATCCTCCCATATACGTCTTTGTCTACCCCTCAGACGTTTACTATTGATTACTCTACATCCCAAAACAGATTATATTTTTTAGAATTGTCATTAAATCCAACGATTTTACATGCCCATCTATCCGCAGCACTTCTATTATCTGAACTATATCCACCGGGAAAACGTCCCACAATTCCCTATGCTTCTATTTTCTCTAGTCCAATCAATATTTTTTTGGGCCAAATATTCTAAGAATTACTTTCTTTTCTAAAATTTTCATTCTTAACACAAGCAAAAACGTTTCGCAACGATAAAGAAGTTTAGGTAAGATATTACTCTAGCAATTCATTATTATTAATAATTAATCTATTTATTAAAAATAGATAAATAACTTTTATTTTGTATTATTTAATACATATTAATATTCCCTTTCTTTGTTTCAGGTGGGTGTTACTTATCTTGTCTTACATAAATGGTAGTAAGTTCTCATAACAATAATAAATTATTACTAACTCGCAAAAAATCGTTCTTCTTTTTTTTAACATTGTACGTAAAATTTTATTTGTCAAACTTATATGACTGTTAATTACACAATTAGTATAGTCAACACAGGCCAAATCGATGAATAGAAAAAATAAATAAAAATCATGCTAGTAAAGTTCTGAATTTTAATCGTTCATTTAGTGTTCTAAATGAAGACTTGACTAACAATCAAGTATTATTAGCATTGTTAGTCACCCTGAAGAAGACCTGCAGGGCAGGTCAAAACGTCAGCACGCCAAATATAAAGTTGTTTTTTTTTTAATTCACAAACTTGGACGTGTTTACTTACTTTACTGCACCCCTAACTATTTCTTCAGCTAAATAAAAATAAATTTTGTTAAACTTTATCATTATAATTAAAAACAATTTACAATAATAAAAGTTTATGATTGTTAAAACGGTAAGATCGTAGATTTTGATGAACCGATTTTCATAAAAGACACTCGGTGCTGAATAGGGTTGGGCTATCGATGGTCACTATCGATAGTGCCGACTATCGATAGATCTGTTTTACTACCTCAATTTTTGAAACTCTCGGAATTATGCTGATCTGTCTCTGTCCAGTGTCTTGAGTTCTTTTGAAATAGAATTCGGAATTCCTAGAGCTCAAGGGTTCTCTCAAAGATTAAGCCAAAGAAAAGCAGAAATGCTAGTTTTTCATTCGGGAAAAAACCGAGTATGTATCGGCTTATCGATAGTGCTAACTATCGACTATCGCCCAACCCTAGTGCTGAACCGTAAAATAAACGTTTGAAGGTTATACCGAGACGTTGATTGGGGCATCACATTTGGAATGATTTTGTGGATTTGAGTCTTTATTGGGTGAGGAGGAGGAAAATGTATGATATTAGATTGGTGATGTTGACATCAAATTTTTAGGTTCACTAAGCCTTTTATTTATTTCATATTTAATTTAATGTTATGAGAAATTTAGCTGTTCAGCCATTTTTCTTTATTTGCCTTATATCTGTGTCCGATCTATACCATCTTCCAGGTCACTTAGTTTTTAAAAGTTCAATTCTACTCAATGTAGGTAATGTATGTTGAAGGTTTAATATATGAGAAAACTTTTTAAGGAATAAGGGATTCGAACTTCAACGACTTGTACAACTATAATTTATAGGGTTTTTTAATTTTTTTTCTTTTTTTGGCCACTTCCAAATGTAGGACGGTGGTGATCTAAGAGTGTTTTGCAACAGAGACTATATCCAACTTAAATATCAGGCTTGTTAGGTTCAATTCTCTGCCAGCGACAAAGGAGATAGAGCCATTATATCTGCAATGATATCTGCCTGGATAATACGGCCGCCTCACTGAGGCTAAAGGTGAACAGTTGTAGTCTCAACAGTCATTGACTATAATAGTAGACACTCTAAATATATCTTAGCTATCGAGAAAAGGAAAAAAAAACATTAAAATTGACCCCCAAAAAAAAAATTTCAAGTTTGTAGAACAACGACAATAAAATAATAAAATACAATAAAATAAGGGTGTTGTTTCTTTGAATAAACAAATTTACGGTGAAATAGATAATTGGGGTGAGCAATCTTAGGGAAACAATGGAATGGTATTAATTTATAGTGCCAATGTAATTCTAGTCAAAATTAATTATGTTAACGCTCCTGAGCAATTTCTAAAAATACAAAAACAAAAAAACATTGCTTTCAAACAAGTCGCATTTTCTGTCTCCAAATAGAAACAAATTTAAGCATCTTTAGATGAGTAAGAGAATATTTTAGAATTTTTTTTTATATCAATTTATTTAAATTTACAACTGTACAAAATATATACATCAATTAAATGTGTTGATATACACTATTACAATAATTACAATACTATTACAATAACAGTCAAAACTTGAAAAGAACTACTCATCAGTAGCACTTCAATAAAAATTCTACCCTAGAATCTACGCCCATCTTCTTTTCAGACGCCTCAGAGGATTATCGGGAATGGTGTGGAAAGCAAGTTGAGAAATTTATGAATTTGAGTGGTTATGGAGCTTTCTATGAAAGGATAGGTATCATCTGGTGTGGGCTAAACCTGCAAGAAATGGAACATTAAGATCTTTATGGATAAGTTTATCGGTGACAAAGTAAGGAGCATTGAGGATTTTTCGAAGGAATTTGGAATTGTAAAGATTGGATACGAGATGAATTGGATGGTTAAGTGGAGCCCTTATGCTCAACTCCGTACGTCCAAATAGGTCTAATAACAGTCATGTAAATAAGTCTTTTCTAGAAAATCGGAAGTTTTGAACGCTTGTCTAGTAAATGTTGAAGAAGTCGAAAACGACATGAAACCTCTCGTCGTTTTAGTCTTACTTTTCATTTAAAACTGCAAAAACTCTGTCTGTCTGTTTAAAATGCAGGTTAGTGCCCACTGCTCTACCATCAACAAGCTCAAAATGCAAAATCCCTTTGGAATTACACCAAAATCAAAGCATAATTCTTGTTCTCAAACTGATCTAAATGAACCATAATGCATCAATTTCGAAAGATTACTGAATCTTCTTAAAAATTATATAAATCTCATTAGAAGTACTTTAGTAAAAAAATAAATAAATAAATAAATAGTGAAGCATCTCACCAAAGTGTTTTTTTTCACCAAAAGAAGATTTTTTTATCATGATATTTTGAAAAAATGTTTTGTATGTTCATGTTTTGAAAAGAGTTTGTTTTTTTTGTTGACCCCAGGTACTTAAACTGTCCTGCGTAATCAAGATGCTTCTGGAACCATAACTAATTACTATAGATAGGATGGAAAAATATTTTGGAAAATACAATTTCCTAATTTGCACCTTGTTCCATGGAAACCTCACTTGGAAAGTCAAATTACAAGGTAAGACAGAATAAGAGTCACCTTGAATGAAGCTAGTGCGTATCGAAAACAACTAGAAAGTTGGCGAAAGGTCAGTGTGCCGTTGAACCCAGCGGCGGTGACCACTCAGCTCTTGAGAGGCGACACAGAAAGCACTCTCGGGAGGACAAACCCGTTCCCTCTCGAGAGCAGGGTAGAGGGAAAACCTTTTGGAGATCTCTCCGGTTCGCTCCAATTGGTCATTTAGCCAAGCGAAAGTCACTGGAGTCGTTTCTCTTGTTCTAGATCCCCACTCGACTGTCCTCCATGTCCAGATTAGCTGAAGAAAGTCCTTTCATATCGGTCGAAATTTCGCTATCATGTTCGTCTTAATGGAATTCGTGATTTAGATTTTTTTTTTTTTTTTTTTTTTTTTTTTTTTTTTTGTATTAGCTATTTTTTTTTTTGTCTCCACAGCTTTCAACCTTATCATATTCCAATGAGCACAAACAGCTGATGTGCTATCGTAAATAACATATACAAAAGGTGGTTCGATAGGCATGACAGAGGGGTATCACACAGTAGATATTCCTCTTGACTTGATATTTTGTAATAATAGAAAAAAAAATTCGAAAGATTAGAGGAAAAAAAAAAAAAAAAAAAAAGTGATAATAGTAAGTAAATAAACAAAAAAAAAACACATAATAAGTTTATTATCCAGTTCCTTTTGAATCTTCACCAAAGAGTAGAAATGGTTATCGATTCAAATATAAATCAAAAATATAAATATTTTTCTTTGACAATCGATATTGCTTTGTTTCAAATATTTGTTGTATCCACATGTACGTTACGATAAATCAATCTCGCTATGTTATTAAAATACAATATACAACTATATACAGCGTGATTTTCTCTTAATGTAAAAAAAAAAATGGTTGAAACTTGACCATAAATGAAGAAAAAGGCCGCTAACCTTACCTTTCCATTCCAATCCGTGCCTGATATATGATAATTTAAAGATTTTTTTTAGGAAACCACGTTTTTTGTCATAAAATATTTTTACATTCATCCAAATATTTTTCAAATTAGGACCACATTTTCTGATTTAGTATTAAATGTTCTATTTGACCAAAGGACATGCAAAACTGAATTTTACAAACTTGATAACTAAAGAACAGATTGATCTTCAACTTATTTTACAAAAGTTACAATTCCCTATAATACATAACGCTCACCGTTTTTTTCGAAAAAAAAAACAAAAGAACATTCCACAAAACTGCAAATATTACAAAAACATACAAATTTAACCAGCTTATTTTTAATACTAGAAAAAAGTAATGTTAGTTTTCATTTGGCATTACATCAGAAAATGTGGTCCTCTTTTTAAAAATGATTGGAGAAAATGGAGATATTGGAAGTTTTATGGGAAAAAAAAAGTGGTTTCCTGAAAAAAAAATCTTTGAATTATCATATATCTGCAACGATTTTTTTTCTTTATTTGTGGTATAGTTACCCATTATATAGCAACTTTTTTTTTTTTTTACACGAAGAGGAATTACCCTGTATAACGATATCTTATAAAATCGGTTAAAATAAACGAAAATTAGGGGTAGGGTACAGTTGGAAAGAATAGAGCTACGTAATTCCATTTGCACGTGGTACATATCTGCCTTAATGTTACTGCTTACTGTTAAATTCATAATTAAATAATTTGAAATTATGTTGTTCTTATTTAAATATTGAAATAAATGAACAAAAACGATAAAATTTAAAGGAATATAATGATTGTGGTCTAGTTGAAGATTGTTGGCCGTGCCAACTAGAACACAATCACCCTGAAGAAGATCTGCAAGGAAGGTTAAAACGTCGGCACTCCAAATATAAAGGTTTTTTTTTAATTAAAAAAACTTGGATTTGTTAATTATACCTGACTGCATCCCGGACCATTTCTCTAATGTTACATCATACAGACAACCATAGAATTTTCATCATGAATATTAAAATATTGATTAAGGATCTAAAATAATGTTCTTCTCAGCTGATACACCATAGCCATAGAAAACATTCTCAATAGGTTATTCGTGACTATCTTCATTAAATACCATCTCTTTGATTGATTCTTCAGATCAAATCATAACTGTTGTTACATATAACTCGAATTAAATCCGATGACGAATCTCCTGTTGCGGCATAGCGAACATAACCGAGCGCCTAGTTACCTACCTGACCTAACCACTGACTAAGCGGAAATCCCTCACGACCTGGAAAGAGTAACACCTGCACTCCTGTCTTTTCGCAGGAGTGGATATCCTGGACAACCTTGTATCGGGATGCAGATGACTGAGAGCGGTAGTTGTAATACACAGTAAATGTTTTATCGTGAGCTTCTTGTTTAGAAAAAAAACAAACGAGTAACTAAAATTAAACAAAAGTACTTTTTTTATATTTTATTATTTATTATTCGGAAATAGAGATTTCTCCGTGAAAGGATTATGGTTTGGGTCTCGCGGAGTCATCCCGGAAAAAACAAGGAGCTTTTTGGAGGACCTTGGCGTGGAGGTGAGGGATATAGCGATAATGGCCAAAAATATAATATTGGACTCCCTGGGAATTATTCACCACCACATACATGGTGCATAGGATGGCCCATTGCAATGTACAGTTATTAAATGTGCATTTATGTATATGAATTTGTGGTAGATATGTGAATATTAGGGGGGTATAACATAAAATGAAAGAATAAAGTGAAAGAGGAAAAGAAGCGAAAAAGGAAAAAAAAAAAAAAAAGAAAAAGGGGGGGAAAAAGAAAAAAAAAAAAATGTTATTAGTTTGTCTAGTATTAGGTAATATTAAGTAGTATATTATATAATTATAACTAAATTATAAATTACAGTTTTGTCTTTAATTGGATAGATGAGTATGCTGTGTTTATAGCAACCCAATAAAGTTGGGCAGCACTATGTTTATTGTTAATTGTCTCAATAAAGCAAATATCTCTCTACAACTCAGCAAACATGGACCGAAGGACATATTGCTCAGAATTGACTAAAAACACTAGAAATTTTGGAAAATCGTCTATTTTAATTATTCTAATTCTATTAACTTATTCTATTTTACTTGAGGTACGCATGATGGTAAAGAAGGATCAATACAATTAGGATTGATGAATTTATTGCCACTTCTATTGAGATTATTTTATTAGACAACTAGTTTCGAATGCTAAGCATTCATCTTCAGTTCTAAAACATACACAATTTTTTTTCAACACAGTACTATTTTACATAGATTATATATACTAAAGTTTTTAAAAAGGTAAGACAAGAAATCAAATATGGGCACTCACCTTAAGCGGTCTAAGAGATGACTAAAACAGAAATGGACTTCTCAGAGAATTCGTGAGAAGTAGAAGGGGGCTGGTAGGTTAAATTTTTTATTTACAATGGGGTTTCCCTTATAACTTATTGGTTTTTTCCGTTCCTATGGGAAACAAATTTGAAATGGGGCTATTGGACATGTTTATCTGATCATTTAAACAAAAATCTGGATCGGTTTTAAACGATTTTATTATTTCTAGTGATACAAAATTTTTAATTTTAGGCTATTTTCTACTTGATGTAATATTTTTACTCCCGATGGATAGCGAAATTGGAGTTTTGGGTCTTATTAGTGTATGCTCGCTCTTATATGTTATTTTAATGAGTAAAAGGTTGAGAAATAACCCGTTAAAAAAATTAAATTCGTTTTCTAACTGAACTAGATGAATTTTGCAGGTGCCTGATATTTTTCTCAAGGCTTTATATGCAATCGAAAAATTACAAAATTTACCAGAAGTAAAGATTGCAGATAAGTAGTCTATGTATAAATAAATAATAAAAAGAAAAAACTCAATTTCTCTCTGCCTAGAAAAAATAAAATAAAATCGTTAAATCATGACAAAAAAAATTAAATAAAAAAGTGGGGAAGGAGGCCAAGAATGTCCTTCGGCCGCCAAAATTATACTTATTATTATAATAAAAATATTTAAAATTTTATAATAGCTTTATAATCTTCAAGTAAAGAACAAGAAATATTCTAGCCCTGATGAACTGACTAAGAAAGTGGACTCGTATGTAAACAAAAAACATCAAACTTTAAACAAAACACAAAAGTAATGAACCCACTATTCAGATGACATACAAATTAAAAACAAAAACAGACACTTGCTACTTGCCTGAATTCACTAAAACCAGTTTGGACATAAACTCCTTGATACGTTTCCAACAAACCTTACGTATACTTAATTACGTGATACCAACGTTTGGTAAATACATACGGACTCACTAGAAACGATTTTACCATAATTTAAAAGTACATAGTCACTATATAATAGAAAAAATTACCACTATCTGTTTACCTGTAAACAAAGAAATGATGTGATTGAAAAATCTACTTTTGCAATATCTTTAATTAAATGAATGCCAAAGAAGAGTAACCGCTGGCTATAGTTCTTCATCATGCCTGATATGTTTTCCCTATGCCATAGTTCTGATAAAAAAGAAAAATAAAACTGCCCACATATATATTCTTGAGTGTTAGATCAAGTGATACGAAATTTTAATTAATGGAACAAAAGACGATGAAACAACAAGTGAATAGTTAATGTTTTTTAAAAATAAATATTGAGTATTCATATCTTTTAGGCATTGAATGGCAAGAACCTGCTATTATTAGTAGATCACTACGAAAATTACATATTTTTTCACCTAATTCCAACAAAGTGTTTTTCTCGGAATATCAAATTCATGATAAAAAAAATTAAATATAAATCTCAATACAATATATTTTACTAAAAGAAATCTTAACCTGCAATGCCTGCTTCAATACCTTCTCTTTATGTTGTTACTCTTACGCGTGGAGGGCCCATCAAGCTATTTTTTACGGTTGCTGGAGCATAAAATTGAGATGAAAGTGAAATTACTTTAGGCTCATCTTGGAGAGATCCTTATTATTTATTATCATGCTATAACAGAAGTAATATAATACTATATTACAGTAGATATAATAGATATAGTAATTAAGTAGATAAACAGATATAATAAGTAACTATATAAATTACTTATGCATTACTTATTGCAAAACTCTAGTAGGTGCATCTATTTATATTTAAATAAATATATTGGAAAATTACTGTTCTTAATATTTAGAAAAAAAATATTGAGCGACATTGAAAGTGACATTTTAGATTGATTTTTTTTTTTTTTTTTTTTTTTTTTATTTATTGAAATTTACAACTGTATAAAATATATACAACAAGTAAATGTGTTGAAAGTAAATACAATGGCATGTAAATAACATGTGAAGAACTATTCACTAGTAGCACTTCAATAAATTCTACACTAAAAGGTCTCTAGGCCATCTTCTTTTCAGACGCCTCGGAGGATTATCAGGAATGGAATAGGAAGCAAGTTGGGAGGCTAGTGGATTGGAGTGGTTATGGAGCTTACTATGGAAGGATAGGTATCTGGTTTGGGCTAAATCAGCAACATATGGGACATTAAGATCTTTATGAATAAGTTTATTTGTAACAAAGTAAGGAGCATTAAGGATTTTTTTCGAAGGATTTTGGATTGTAAGGATTGGATACGAGAAGAATTAGAAGATTTAGTTGAGCCCCAGAGCTCAACTCCGTATGTCCAAATAGGTCTGATAACTGTCATGTAAATGAGTCTTTTGTAGAAAATCGGGAGTTTTGAACGTCTGTCTAGTAAATGTTGAAGAAGTCGAAAACGACGAGCAGTTTCCTGTCGTTTAAGTCTTGTATGAGGATTCCAAGTTAAACGTTTGTCCAGTTGAAGTCCTAGATAGCGGATCTGTTCAACAGGGATCAGTGGAATATTGTTGAAGGATACTGGAGGACAGGAAGTCGTAGGTTTACGACGAAGGGTAAAGGTTATTTGGTGAGATTTGACTGGATTTATTTTAATTCTCCAATTTCGACACCATTCCTGAAGGTTTATGACATGAGATTGGAGTGTTTGGGAGGCAATGAAGTAGATTGATTTAAATGAGTAAGATGTTTTTTTGATATAACGCAGTATATAAAGAATAATAAGGGTTCATTTATTTGTGGAGGTCTCTATTATGTTTTGTAAATAGTACACTTATTTATTATGGAAAATAAATAGTACACTCTTGGGTAATTAAATCGTTACAATAAGGCAGGTAGACTTTTAATCAGCTGAAAACACAGCTAAGTTTAGAGCCAGTTTTTATGGACATTTAGTTCGCTTTGTTTCATGTTTTAAATATTGTGTAATAATAATTAGTAATTTATGCAAATCAAAGCATATGAAAGCCTAAGGAATCTTAAGCTAGTACATGATTCTCTACTTGACGGTATTCTCCGAACAGTGTGATCAGCATTCTGCATCAAACATTTAAATAATTATCCTTCTTATATAAGCTACTCATTTTATGTCTCTCTTGATCCAGAATACATTTGTTAATCCAAGCGTTCCCAGCTCAACAAAGTCCAGGATTTTAATAACGTCCGTGCAACATTTGAAGCTATAAACATTGTGTTTTTATTTTTTATTTTAGATTCCTCATACCAGATTTAAAATGCAAGAAACTGCTTGTCGTCTCCGAATACCCTAACATTTACTAGACAAGTTTTCAAAGCTCACAATAAATTACAAAATACTTATTTACATGGCACTAATTAGACCCCTTAGGACATACGAAGTTGTTCTCTGGGACTCCACTAAATCTTTCAATACTTCTCGTATCCAATCTTTACAATCCAAAATCCTTCTTATAATCCTCAATGGTCCTTCTTATATCAGATCCGTAACGTCAACGTATCCATAATGATCTTAATGTTTCATATGTCGTTGATATGACCCAATAACCAAATATTCAAATATCCAAATATACCAGATACCAGATATCCTTCCATAGTAAACTCCATACCCTTTCGAATCCACTAGTCTCCCAACTTGCCTCTCACTCAATTCCCAAAAATCCTTCAAGGCGTCTAAAAAGAAAATGGCCAAAAGACCTTACAATGTAGAACATTTATTGAATAACAGTTGTAAATGTCAATAAACAGTTTTTAAGAAATATTTTTTAGATATTTATAATCGTAAATATTCCATCAAATATTGTAGATCGATTTTGATATCGACTCCTCGTAATGTTTCAAGATGTTCTCACATATTATATACAGGGCTAACCTACGACACTGCGACGTTAAATAATGTAGACGTTGGGCCCCACATTCCTTCCTGGACCATCATCAGTAAGGACCAATATCCTGGGTCTGCTGAAAGTGTCCTTGATGTCTTCCTTAGATGTCCCTATGAGTCACCCCTAGTTATGAATAGGTGTGGGTACGGATGATGGCCAACTTCCCACTGTCGTAGCATCCTTGTAAAGCTTTGTTCTTCAGGCCAAATGTAAAAGGATCTTGTACAAATGAGTATTATATATTTCAATATTGAAAATTTTATTTAACTAAATAATTTTCAATACAGGATTATAACTTTTACGATGATATAAATATAGTTTGTTAAAGATGAGGATAACTCCAACCAAAACATATTAATTTTCTTTTATTTATATTTACCACCGTGGTTATAGAGTTGACAAAAAAAATCTGGTTTTGGTCAATTCAACAAAATATTGGACATTGAGATCTTTATGGATAACGTTAATTGTGAGCTAGTGAGGAGCATTGAGGATTTTATGAAAGATTTTCGATTGAAGATAGTGGATACGAGATAAAATGAGTGGTTTACTGAAGCACCAAAGCTTTCCTCCGTATGTCCAAAGTCAAATTATTATCATGTAAATGAATCTTTTGTAACTGATTGGAAGCTTGGAAAGTTTGTCGAAGAAGAAGAATTTGAAAACGAAGAGCAGTTTCTTGACGGTTAATCTTATTTGTTGGTACCGTTGAAAGACGTTTGTTCTGATGGAGTTTTAGACTTTGGGAAACTAGTGGATTCGAGTGTTCATTGAACTTATCGTGGTAGGACAAGAAGTCGTAGCTATAGGATGAAGGGTAAAGGTTATTTGATGAGATCTGTTTGGAGGTTAAATTTATTTTAATTTTTCAATTTTAACTCCATTCTTGAAGGTTAGTGGTCCACGATTGAGGTAATTGATTGTAGGATGCAATGAAAGAATCATTATTTATCATTAATATACTTCATTTTACCATTTATATTTCAGTTTTGACGAGATTCTTTATATATGTAAAGATTCTCATCGCCATCAGCATCGAACCTTTGGGTTCACTCAGCCTTATAATCATAATATACTGAATACTAAATGATAGAGAGATCTGTATGGGATGATAATATAATCATAATTTCACTTTCAGTTCTATTTAATGCTCCAACAACCATGAAATGATCTTTATGGTTTAGTGAGTTCTTAGCCGTGAAAGAAAAACCTTAGCACGCTAAAAAAAAAAAAAAAAAAAAAAAGAAAAGAAAGGCTTGAATAAATATGTACCACTGATATGAAATATATACAATATATACACAAAATATTGTGCATATGTCTATTTCACACATTTCTCCCTTTGGGTGTGAAGTCTTTCACAATTTCCACCATAGAGGGAAATTTTTCTCCCCTATCGTCCGCCCTCATTGCTTGTGTAATGTGATGAATGTTGACTTAATTTATAATTATCAACCTAATTTTTCTTTAATATATATTGAGTAAGGTCTCATAACAGCTTACAAAACACGAACCATATGATTGCGAAAAACAAAAACACATCTTTCCTTAGACGTCAGTTCTCACCAGCCATTGAATAACAATGCCATCCAGATTAATAGCTGAGTGCGAAACTCCTCGCTATTATGTAAATTTCTAATTGCCCTTCCTCCGAAAAAATAAAACAGATATTCGAGAGCCATTGCAGGATCTCGCCATGTTGGAGCACAAAGCCGTGCCAAAGGTCACGTGGGGCGAGAGATGAACTTTAGTTACACCTGATACATTCATCATTGTCCTTTGGTTGGTGAGTCGTCGATGACACCCTCTCCCAAGGTCTTTGTCATATTTCTTAAATGTCGAGGTGAGCTTTGTGTTGAGGAACGAATCTTCTTTATACCTCGTGTCATCTCGGTGTATTAGAAAATATATTTCCTCCTTCTTAATTTACAAGGTTCCTTAAAAAATTTTATGGTAACGATATTGAACCACGACTACGCTGGTGGAGTATAATTAGAGATTCGTTGAGCCCGCGTAGCTTTAAATGCAGTAATTACAACTTTGAAGTGGTTGATAATCTCACATACGTAGGCATTAAAAGGATTGTGATGGGACATAGAGTATACTTCAACTTGTCTAAGATCCTGAGAAGTAGACTGACCAGTAATGCCACGAAGTTCAGGATGTATAAAACACTGATCAAACATGTGGTCAACTATGCCATCAAAACTTGGACCATATATAAAAAGACAAGCGATATACTGGACGGCTTGAGAGAATAATACTAAGAAATATTACGCCAAAATGGAATATGACAGAGAAGGAAAAATAAGGACCTGTACAACAAATACAAAGACCTTAATATCTCGCCCAGCATCAGAATCCTGACATTGAAATGGTTTTGTCACCTAAAGAGAATGGAGGGCAATAAGATGCCAAGGAAAATCTATGAAGGCACACACAGGTGTGAAGAAAAGTAGGAGGAGACTCAAGGGCCGCTGGAGAGATAGTGTACTCCAAGAAATAGGGCTGATGAGAATAAATGGGTTGTTTGCGATGGACAGAGAGCTATGGAAGGCAGAAGTTGAAAAATCCGAGGGGCCGTATGTTGTCTGTTGAGGTAGAAGAAGAAGAAGAAGAAGGCACTAAAATTAACTCTGCTAATAGAGTCATTGATGATCAAGGAAAGAATAATGAATGGCAATAAAGCGTACTTTGGTCTAATAAAATTTATGAAATTGTCTCTACACCCTAATCGCTCCAAATTAAATATATACAAATCATTAACAAGACCCATAGTTTTTACGGTGCAGAAGCTTGGACACTCCAAAAAGTATACAAACAAACTCTTTGAGTCTTCGAGAGGAAGATAATGAGGCGAATATATGCTCCAATCTGTGAACAAGGCGCTTGGCGCGTAAGGAGTAATCAAGAACTGTAAAAATTAATCAACCATGCGGATAATGTACGCGTACCTCAAGCGTACCTCAAGCATGATGATATAGAAGGAACAATAGAATTAGGATTGATGAATTAATTGCCACTTCTATTGGGATCAGTACTAAGTGTTGAAAAATTTTATATGTTTTAAAACTGAAGATGTATGTTTAGTATTAGAAACTAGTTTTTTTAAAATAATCCCAATAGAAGTGGCAATTAATTCATCAATCCTAATTGGATATTGTACGGTTTATAAAATTAAGAAGAATTAGCTGGCTTGGACACGTCGAGAGGATGACCAGTGAGAGAATGGTGAAGAAGATTATGAAACAGGGCTTCCCTTGAAAACGAAAGAGAGGACGCCCTTGGAAACCCTCGCAAAAGAATATTGAGGAGAGGATAATTGGA
Organism: Euschistus heros; assembly: GCA_003667255.2. Taxonomy (NCBI): domain Eukaryota; kingdom Metazoa; phylum Arthropoda; class Insecta; order Hemiptera; family Pentatomidae; genus Euschistus; species Euschistus heros. Next base: position 232,155 of record RCWM02000054.1, read on the forward strand.
GTTACCAACTAGGAGTAGAGTTCTGGATAGAAGTAAATGGGTAGAATTGAGCGAGAAGCCAAGATCATCCGAAGAATATTTCTTTTGAGCCTGAAAAGGACTTGGCTCTTAGGGTCCACTGGTAGTCCAACATTCTGAGCCCCAAGTACTAGTTGAATGATTGTTTATATGCAGTCTTTCTTTTGAGGACCTGCATAATCCATTTCATCAATGTTTTTGTAAATAAATACAGGTTTCCTGTGAAGATCGCTTGATTTCCTCCTGTTTGTTGTTTTCCTTAGAACTTCCTTAGAACTTCCTTAGAACCTGGCATTCTAAATATTTTAATAGTCCACTCAATGAGTACTGAAATCAGGGACGTAGAGTGCGGAATATGTGAAAATTTATGAATTCATAGCTTCGTTAGGAGTAGTTAGAAGGTAAACATACTAAAAGTAATAGGGGGAGCTAACGGTGGTGGGGAGGGGAGATGGTTCTATTTTTGGGTTTTTCGATTATATCTCAAAAACGGTGGACTCTAAAAAATATGTTTCAAATCAAAATTAAAGCAAATTAAACGTCCTATAAAATTGATTCTTTACATACTTGTCTAACTTCCAACGGTTTTCAAGATATACGTTATTGAAAATCGATTATATCGAAACAAAAAGAATTTTTACTAAATTCTTCAATGAAGGAGTTAACAATTATTGAAATATTTCACTTATTATGGCATCACTCCTCTTTATTATTCATCTATTAAGTTACATGTTTCGGGAAAACTTTGTCCCATCCTCAGACTTTTTACTGTTTCCATTTTTATTTCAACCTCTTCCTCACGAAACTTCTTAACAAGTGGTTATATTATGCCATCCACTATATATACTAAATTCTTCAATGAAGGAGTTAACAATAGAAACATGTAACTTAGTAGATGAATAATAAAGAGGAGTAATGCCATAATAAGTGAAATATTTCAATAATTGTTAACTTCTTCATTGAAGAATTTAGTTATATATAGTGGATGGCATAATATAACCACTTGTTAATAAGTTTCGTGAGGAAGAGGTTGAAATAAAAATGGAAACAGTAAAAAGTCTGAGGATGGGACAAAGTTTTCCGGAAACATGTAACTTAATAGATAAATAATAAAGAGGAGTGTTGCCATAATAAGTGAAATATTTCAAGAATTTTTATCTCACTTTTTGTCAAAATTTTGCTTTAATTGCCAGAAACGCATATATGACACTAAGGTAAATTTAATGCTTTACAACTTTGATTCTTTCATTTTTTTTTTCTGAATAATTATCGTGGAAGGCAATAGAAGCAAATGTTTGACAAAAATTGTGGTAAAAATTAGACCTTCTCTCCCCCCCCCCCCCCATCATTAGCTCACTCCCCAGGGGTGAGGACTTTTAGTATGTTTACCTTCTAACTATTCCTAACGAAGCTGTGAAGTCAAACATTTTCTCATATTACATGCACTCTACAATGTGTTTACTGGACTAAAAGGATTGTACTTTTTAAAATCTAGGTTAAGTTGGGTACACCTATGTAATAGAATTTACTTAAAATAAAAATAAAAATCAGCATAATATCCTTCCCCCTCGAAAAATAAAGACGAAAACATCGATAAAAATATCACAATCGAAGACAAAGGTGTTTTGTGTAGGAGCAATGGTAGAGCCGTGATTCACTATCGTTGCTAATTTTATTCTCATGACTTGTGCTCAAAGAACGGATTTATTTCAAGCTGCAATTCCTGAATGAATGAAGAATGAACACAATTTGATTATCGAACCTCATCAGCCTGTAACTTTCTATCCAGAGAGGATTTATATATAAACGTTCCCTAGCGAGAAGAGAGAGCCACCCGGTATATTTTAATGGCTCGCATGGCTATAGCTATACTGCAATATATTTCATTACGACGAGAAAGTACAAGAGGACATAAAGATAACTCTGGATATCCTGCAAGGCATCCTTTCTCCTCGGAGGCCCGGAAGACGGACGGACCCCGCCCAGTATGACCCTCTAGGGAGAGAAATCTCTTTTAGATCCTAATTATCGCCGATGGAGGATTTGAAGAGGTCCTTGACTCCGAGGTATCTGGGCGATGCCATCGCTACTAGAATGACAAGTAACTTATGACTCACAGGATGCCATGTTACAAAACACAGTTTGCCACTGTGCCAGAAGACGCATAACAAGGCTGGTATGACACAACAGGTCTTTACTGTTACCTCTGCTTTTAATTAAATGCATTTCAATTTAGATAAAAAACTCCTGCTGTTTGCTCAGTATTGTATTTAAGTAAAATTAAGTATTTTAATTGCTCCGATCTGTTCCCTTATGTCCAATAAATGCATCATTAATGATAACACTGAATCATCACTTTCCTACAAAAAGTGCCGCGAAAACTGACATTAATAGTTACAATAATTTATTGTACGGTTTAAGGTTCTAAGAATTATTCAAAACAGTGACGCCAATTGTCCAGAAACTTTGATTTGCAAGATTATTATCATACTTCCAGTTATTTTGGGGTTCAAATTTGTAAAGGTCTGCGGTAAGGGTAGAACAGCGCCTTAAAGTTTTCTAAAACTATGTATTTGGCTCAAAAAATTATAAGAAAGCTACTGAAGGCTCCACAATGAAGAATCGTATTTACGAGGCTGGCATATAAAGTCATTAGATTTTGCGAATTCCAATAAACGAAATATATTTTAAAATTACCGGTAAACGTTCCAGGGATAGAAGAATATGTAAGTTGGAGGACTGCCGTCAGAGCTGATCTGGTGGATTAAGTTTTTATAGGGTTAGGTGGGAGTTTTTTTATCAGAGATTAGTGGTGTTGGCATCGAGCCTTAGGGTTAGTCATCTTGAATAACAGAAATATAGAAGAAAAAAGAAATGACTGATTTTAACCAATATAGGTCCAGAATTTATTGATATTGTTTTTCAATTGTATATGTATCTAGTTGTTTGGCCAACTTGATTACTAAAAAAAATAAAACATACTTGTCCCTAAGAGGGAAACAGATGTAAGGAGGTAAAAGCTTTTTGGCAAATTATCAGATCATGACTTGTGGCCCATATCCAAACTACTACTCTACGTATGTAATGGAAAAAAATAGTACGTATATATGTACACGTCTACTCAATAATTATAGACCTGATTGACCCTTAAAAAGAATTTTTTTTTTTTTTAATATAACATAAAAAACATTTGAAATAAATACAAACAATAGTTAATTTTAAATTGATGACCATATAAATAATAATTTAACACTGCCTAAACCATTATATAAGAAACAAAAACTAATTACAACTGAAAACAGCCTACATAAGCCACCTTAACACTTCAACACAACCTTAACGAGATTCAAACTTGGTGTAAGAAATGGAAAATAAAACTTAATTATGACAAATCCCTTCATATTACATTTACACTACGACGCAAGACCTGCCCGCCTGTCTACATTGACAACCAACCTTTACATCAAACTGAAAAAGTGACATACTTAGGACTTACGCTTGATAGAAGACTGACATGGGGCCCACACGTCAAGACAAAAAAACAGAGGTTACAGTTAAGACTGCGACTTCTATACTCAGTACTTCATAGACGCTCAAAACTACCATTAATACAGAAACTTAACATTTACAGTTACTTGCTAAAATCCATCTGAACGTATGCATCTCAAATTTATGGACCGGCCAAAAGAACGCATATTCACAAAATTCAAACATTTCAACCGAAATTCCTAAGACTGATAACAGACTCCCCTTCATATGTGTCAAACGATACGCTACATACAGACTTAAGTATTCCGACAGTTAAGACCTATATCCATAAACTTTATCGACAAATTCATGAAAAACTACGTGGACACACTAACAAACAGATACATAATATGGCAACAGTACAAATTCCTGACATAACTCAAGTGAGGTTGAAAAGGAGGTGGACGAGGTATCTCCTAGCCTAATCGCTAATAATTTAGTTTCACGCCTGGAGATCGTACCACTGGGTGCTGACTCCCTCATGCCTGATCTTGTATGTTGTTTCAATGTAACTTCACAGTCACTGGTTGTCCATTGTGTACAATTGTGAATAAAGTTATTATGTTAAAAAAAAAAAACTCAAAACAGAAACATATGGTACAAACTAATTATAATAACATTTGACAACCACAAAAGATTTTCATCTCAAAAGGCTATTCTTTCACTATTAAATACATAAGTATCACACAATTCCTGCCATATCGGAAGAATGTACTGTAATTCAATTTGTGAAGGATTTCTTCAGCATTTATCTGAAAACAACAATAATCATGCATATTATCTCCAGAATAAACAGGTAACTGCACACCATAACCATACTGAGCCATTCAATGGACAATTTTATAGAATGTGGAAAACGTCACAACAATAAGATTGTTTAAAAAAAAAAAAGGTACCAAAAAAATTCTAAAGAAAAATTCCTAAAATATTTCTTTATTCACACAAAAAGTCGTTTATCTTAGATTCCTTTTAAAAGGTATTTTCATCGTATTGGCCGAAGCTAATCCGTTAAGATAGATATATTTACGTAATGTAAACAAACGACAAGGAAGTGGCGATGTCATAGGCCTAAAGAGGTTGAACTACGACTGGACCCGGGAAAGGCATTAAGGTATAACATGTGATGTAACTTGCCAAGGGGCACTTCCTCGCTTGATAAAATACTTCGATCAGGTTGCAATCGATACCTAACTACTTGAATATATGTCATCGATTGTCTTTTGTTTTAAATCTTGAACTAATCGTTATTTATCAAAAATGTTCTGTATAAGAATCGATTTCTATATAAGTAACTAATTGCTTGAATTAACTAACGCACTTGAGTTTCCTCCATTAACCATCGAAAAATATCCTTTTATTTCTTTAAATTAAAAAAAAAACTTTGTAAAGCGTTACTCTTATAAGGCTTTTTTTTTTAATTTTCAAATAATTATGAATCTTTTCTTAAAAGGTATACTTTAGATAAAAATGTATTTGTTTACTTATATTTAGTCTAAACCGTCTCTATCAGACCGTTCAAAAACTATTTTAGTTAATTTCCTTATATATGATTATTTAAGTATATATATTTTTTTAATAATTTTTAAAGTAAATCGATATTGAAACTATCAAACACAGTAGAGGTTTATTTTTTTATTTATTAATTTTTTTTTTGTTTATTCAAACGTGGCACAGTGGGACGAATGGCCAATTTAGGAGGAAAAAAGTCATAATGAAAACTAATGAAACTATTGTGATAGGTGTTTAGTCAAGTAGTTTATGGAACATTATCAAATTCTTTCGTTTTTTGGAGGTGGATCCCAAGGTAAAAAGAACGATCAAAGTAGTACCTAACTCCACAGGTCAAATTTTGTTAAAACTATTGATTCTTTCAATATAAATTTGTCTATCATCCTATTGATATTTTTCATTATTCTTTTGCGTTTAGTGAATATAGACGATCTTTATACCAGTAAGCCATGCTTAAAATATTTATTTCATAATTTGACCTATAATATAATTTTTTTTAAAGTACCGTAAACTAAAGCATTTCTTAAATTAAAAAGATCTATTACTAAAAAGTTCCCTAAAGTACCTCTCTGAAATTCATGGTAGAGGTGCCTTAGAAGGTATATGAAATAATCATGAAACATTTAGCTGCTTTTATCTGCTTTCTTGCCTAAAAAAGGAATTTTGAATTCCGCGAAGTGAGTTATTTCGTATTTGGCAAAAACTGTAAGAGCGTTGATTTAATATATATTACTATATTTGAAACACTTAAATTAGAGGATATTATTCCAACATCTTCAGCCGCAACTGAAGAAATATTTAAAATTGGTAATTACGAAAATTAAAACGAAATAATAAGAAGCTGGAAAGCCCAGTAAAGTCATATTACATTTTATTGACTCCGATCATCAAGGAGATTGAGAAAATTACGTATATAAAATCGTTTTACATACATTTATAAAGTTTCAATACTCAAAAATACATAAGAATTAATCTATGTAAGCATGTTTTGTTTTTTTATTTGTTTATTTTTATTTAGTTATTTTTTTTGTGACATTTCAATAGTTCCTATTTAAATGAAATCTAAAACATAACTGAGTAAATAGTTTTGTTGAGTAGGCTAACAGGTCAGTTAAAATATATAAAAAGATTTGAAAACAGTATCCCTTCATAATGTGAATTGGATTAGCACACCGGAAACATCTCATTTAAACGATACCAGCTTGACGTGTTTTTTCATTTATTACTTTTTAAGATAATTACTGCAAAATAGTAACTATAAATAATTACCAATTATGTATTGGTTATAAACGATCTAATTCATTACTTTTATTTAATTAATATGATACATATAAAATAAATAGTGATAAATTAAACCTAATTATATATATATATATATATATATATATATATATATATATATATATATATATATATATATATATTGAACCACGGATAATGGGGGCCTACTGTATAGTATTTCCCTTATGGTTGTGACTTAAGTGGTTTTATTTTACCTTATTTAAACTCTATTGTTTATGTAAATCAGGTTGCCAGGTATGTTTAAGTGATACAGACTTTTTTCCTCCTAGATTGGTCATAGCCCCACTGTGCGTGGCCAGTAAACTAACAATCTCTGTACATACACCTGCCGTATTTCATCTAAATTTAGATCAGCCCTTCATAATGCTATTACCTGAACTATATTTCCGGATGCACGTCCTTAAATACCACATTAAGTTCTATTAATGATGATGATTGTATTGTTGACTGTGATTTGTAATTAAGGTGATGAAATGGTAAGGGGTGCAGTCTGGGATAAACACGTCAAGTTTATAAATGAAAAACTTATATTTTGGCGTGCTGACGTATCGACCTGCCTTGCGGGTCTTCTTCAGGGTGACTAACAATGCTAATAATACTTGATTGTTAGTCAAGTCTTCAACCAGATCACAATTACCCTGAAGAAGACATGCAAGGCAGGTCGAAACGTCGGCACGCCAAATATAAAGTTTTTTATTTATAAAATTGACGTTTTTATTTAGCCCAGACTGCACCCCTGACCATTTCATCACCTTAATTACAAATCACAGTCAACAGTACAATCATGATTTATTATAAGTATGATTTATCGAATTCAATCAATGAAAGATCTGCAAAAAATACTGGGCCAATAGGAAGATTACGGAAAACTTAATATAACTTAAGGTGATGAAACGGTCAGGGGTGCAGTCAGGATAAATAAACACAGCAAGTTTTTAAATGAAAAACTTATTATAACTTTGGCGTGTCGACGTTTCTACCTGCCTTGCAGGTCTTCATCACTGCTAAAATAACAAAAATTGGATGTGACCAAGATGATACGAACATTAAAAAAATAAAATAAATAAATAATAAAAATTATTTAAAATGAAAAAGAAACAAGATAAAATAATAATACAAAGAAAATTAGTCAACGAAAGAATTTATAACTGTTTACACAATTATAAGAATATCTGTAGTTAATTAAATAATGAATACAAAATAGTAGCAAATTTTAAATATAAATACATATTTTAAATTGTGTTAACTAATACAATGTAACAATTTTATTAAGATGCTTTTAATAGGAATTTAAAAATAAGTATAAGGGATATATATGAAAAGGAAAATGGTAAGATAGAAAGGTAAGAAAATTTTCAGATCTTTCATTGATTGAATTCGATAAATCGAGACATTGAACCAAAATTTCTCACGCCTTAAAACAAGCTGAGGCCTCTCCATCAAGATCTCTCTCTTCATTTCTTTTTTATTTTATTATTAACCCCACTTATTGTTAAGTTAATGAAAAGCTTTCGTTTAATATTAATTTATAACGACCCTGATGATAAATTATATTAATATCAATCATTGTAGTCCAACTTTAGCATATTAATTGCTAAATAAAAATACTTGCCCCAGACTAACAATTTTTTTAATACACCATAAAACAAGACACGTACTACTTTAGACACTGCAGTCCCCTTGGCTTCTAAATTTCATTATATAATCTCAAAAATCCCTTCACGGAAACCACCCGAAATGGTAAATTTTTCTAAAATTCGAGACGTCCACTCAAGCGAAATAGTTATACTAACAACTAAGTTATATAAGGGATTGAATTTCGTCTCGAGAGGAGTTAGGCCTAACCACTGCCTTTGCACAGCTGGCACTCTAAGTAAATGCGATCCTTCCAGATTACATGTTCCAGTCGAGATATTAAAATTATTGTTACGTAAAGATGGGACGCAGCTTTCTCCAGGTCCTTCGCAAAAGTGATCTCATTGGAGCAAAAGTTCTTTAAAAAATTTGATTTCGAAAAACATTGAGAATGTTCTTTATGTGTCAGAACCATAATTTTTTAATTCTATAATGAAATCGATTCTCGATACCAATCTAAGGTTAATAATAAATTTCTGTCTTAAATAAATTACAGCAGCAAATACAGTAGAAACTCGATAATTCGTCACGAATGGGGGAAGGAGGGTGACGAAATAACGGAAATGCTGCTGGTAATATAACAAAAAATCACTTGGAAGTATATAACTGTAATTTGTTTGCAATTTATTAAATAAAAAAATGACCATATGAACATTAAAAACACTGTCACTCATTTTTTGAGTGACAATGGCAAAAAACACAAAAACCTTGGAACACAAACATTTTCTAAAAATGAAGTTATATACAAAAACGTACATACATGTATAAAGTAGAAAAAAAAAAATTTGACATACATACTATATTTATGCAATATTTACCTATCGTGAATTAAAAAACAGGAACTCTTTCGTAACACATAAATCAGTTCTTAAAAAAATCAGATATCTGTTTTTGTTTTTTTCTATTAAATAATTTACAAAATGTATAGGCGTATTTTAGTAACAAACCTAATGAGGCGGTTTAATGATTAAAAAAGTAGCAAGGGGAAAAAATACATTACATACGTATTTAATGTTTTCATTTATAGCTGCCAATTAAGAAAAAAAAATTGTTTCTATACATATTTGCCCAACTTCCAACGGTTTCCTAGATATACGTTATTGGAAATCGATTATTTTCAAAACAATAATAATTTATACCTCACTTCTTGTCAAACATTTGCTTTAAGTACCAGAAACATATATATGATAATAAAGTAGATATAATGCTCTACAACATTGATTCTGACATTTTTTTTCTGAGAAACGATTGTGAAAGGCACTAGAAGCAAATGTTAGACAAAAAGTGAAGTATCATTTTTTTTTTCGAAAATTATCTATTTTTAATAACGTTTATCTCAAAAACCGTTTGAAGTTCGACGAATATGTATATAAACAATTTTATAGAAAAGTTAATTAGCTTTAATTTTTATCTGTAAAATATTTTCTAGAGTTTACCGTTTTCGAGATATAATAGAAAAGTCCAAAAATGGGATCTTCTCCTCACACCGTTAGCTCACCCTCCTGGGGCGGGGACTTTTTATATGTCATACCTTCTTACTATTCCTAACGAAGCTGTGAAGTCAAAAATTATCGCATATTTCGCATATATTTCAGCACTCATTGACTGGACTAACAAAGGGAGGACACACTCAGTCTCTCACGGATCTTGTTGGCAATTTTTTTGGAGGTTCCTGGTCAAAAAAAATTAGACACGTATTTTGTCGTTCCGACCAGTGGGCCCTAGAAGCCGAGAAAAAAAAATAGCTTTAAAAAAATTTATTTTTTATCTCGGGTTTAAAAAATGATATCGACATAATTCTTGCACCAAGATGTTTAGTTTTGATTGCAAATTTAAGGAAAAATATAGCCACTCCTTGTTTGAATTGACAAAAACAAGAATTACGCTTGGATGGTTAAACGTATCAACTTTATTTTTTTACACGAAATATAGGGTGGTAATACGCTTGAAATGTCTTTGGTTTCATCATCCTATCTGGTTTCAAACTCAAGCTAAAAATCAAAATGTTTTTCGGATTTTCCAATTTTTTTAATAGGTTTATGTATATCGAATTCCACATTTATATACATCAAAAGAAAGCTGAGGCTCTCCTCTTTCCAGCGATACCAACCAGTGAATTGTGTGACAAAGTAATGGCGATTTAAAGGTATGTAACCAATAATCAGTTTAAAAATGTCATTTTCTTCGAAAAGCGTGAAAAAAATGATATTTTTTTATTTATTTTTTTATTTTGTTCAAAAAGCGTTTTTTAATGTTTTTTAGGATGTTGAATTAGAATTTGACGTCAATTTTTGTGTGGAAAAATCTATAGAGGTAGTTTGCTTGAAAATCTAATCATTTTTTTAGAATTTAATTAGCCTAAACCAAAATCTATGGAGTGGCTGTATTTTCCCTTAAATTTGCAATCAAAACTAAACATCTTGGTGCAAGAATTATGTCGATATCATTTTTTAAACCCGAGATATAAAATAAATTATTTTAAAGCTATTTTATTTCAGACCACTTTTTCTCTGTTCGTCAGGGCTCAGATATCTCCTCCATCAAACCTATTTTAGCAGGAGTCCCTCAAGGCTCAATTTTAGCACCTTTTCTATACTTAGTATATACCTATGACATACCGACGAACAATAACGTATTAACTGCTACTTACGCAGATGACACTGCAATCATGACTAGAGACATGGACCCAACACAAGCCACCTTAACACTTCAACACAACCTCAACGAGATTCAAACTTGGTGTAAGAAATGGAAAATAAAACTTAATTATGACAAATCCCTTCATATTACATTTACACTACGACGCAAGACCTGCCCGCCTGTTTACATTGACAACCAACCTTTATATCAAACTGAAAAAGTGACATACTTAGGACTTACGCTTGATAGAAGACTGACATGGGGCCCACACGTCAAGACAAAAAAACAGACGTTACAGTTAAGACTGCGACTTCTATACTCAGTACTTCACAGACGCTCAAAACTACCTTTAAAACAAAAACTTAACATTTACAGTTACTTGATTAAACCCATCTGGACGTATGCATCGCAAATTTATGGACCGGCCAAAAGAACACATATTCAGAAAATACAGACATTTCAATCTAAATTCCTAAGACTGATAACAGACTCCCCTTCATGTGTCAAACGATATACTATATACAGACTTACGTATTCCGACAGTTAAGAGCCATATTCATAAACTTTATCGACAATTTCATGAGAAACTACGTGGACACACTAACAAACAGATACATAATATGGCAACAGTACATATACCAGACTTGTGAATAAAGTTATTATGTTAAAAAAAAAAAAAAATCCAATTACTGGCAGAAAGATGTGAAATTAGTTGAAAGTAACAGACTTTATTTTGAAATATGTTATTCAATAAAGCGATTCTTGTGCACAATGACTTTTATAACAACCTATTATATAAATTGTGATACAAATTTTCAATATCTTTTTATTTATTTATTTTTTAATCGAAAGTATTCATTGCACTAATTGGAATGTGCAATTACGTTACATGAACGAACCGTTCTTGATCGACATAAATCTGCAGTAACGCCATTCAAGATAAATACTTGATTTCTAATAGAAATAATTCTGCAGTAATTAATGCAAATGGCCTCGATAGTGGGGAATAGAAGTACTTCTTCAGACTATTATATTTATAGATTGTGCCCTGGGTAATAATAGATACTTTTTGCTTTATTGCCAGCCTTCAATCGAACTTAATAGCCGTTGGAGATATACTTTATTACCACTACTATAATCGATCTGAGCCTAGGCCGTGGAAATGAGATTGAATAACTAAGAGCTTCAGTGGAGCACGATCAGGGTCCTCAAGTTCATAAATAATTAACGAATTAATTTTAATTTTAAAGTAGATAACTAAATAAAATTTATTATTTAATTTTTGTGTTTTAGAATTACGCCTACATCGTTCAGTTATGACTAACTAGCTGAAAGTACCCTGCTCCGCTACGGTTTAATAATATCATTAGGATTAAGGACAACTTAGATTAGTAAAAGTTAAGCTTAACGTTGATAATTATTATTACTTAAATAAACCTAAAGAATTCCATTCTTAGAATAATTTCAATAAGTAAATTTGATAATTTTTTTTAACTTTCTTTGGATTTCAGGATGGGCTTTTTTATACTTCTGTACAATCCCTCTAAGTACAGTTGGGTGATTCTCAGAATATGTGTATACAGCATATCCTTTAACTTCAGGTTGGCTTTCTTTATGTTTGTTTCACTTTTCTGCTAATTTCCGGATGATTTGTCATGTATTTCTAAGCATCTTCCCTGTTGATCTCTGCATGTGCTTGAATATATTTTGCAGCCGAGTCCCTTAGTTCTTTATTGCGAACTGAATCAGTGAATCATTTCCTACGTTGTTTACTTTTAGATTGATCGGTTTACTTCAATGTTGCAATAGACTCCTCTGAACTCAGAAAAAGGGTATATTCTAGGTTCAAGGAATGAAATTCATAAATGCTAAAAAAGCCGATTATCTTGTGACCGGAAAACTGAAGGAAGAGTAGTTGGGGACGAAGCTACTGGTAAAGATCTGGCCTTACCAGTCATCACCAGAGAACATAAGTCTTTTAACCTCCTCTAACATAAGTCTTATAATAGCTTCTCGTAACGAAACAACTCAAACTTGTAAGGGTCCAACTCTGCAGCCACAGTCAAAGTGTGCGGCTTAAACATATAACCTGTTTTTTAACTTAGCTTCTCTCCAAATTCCATATGACAATTAATCTATTATTATTCACCCAATAAAAATTAATCGTATTTTTCGCGAATGAGCGGCGATCCAGGCCGATTTTTTTAAATTCCTTTCATAGCGAGCACCTACGGTCCTAGAGGAAGCTACATATCGAATTTCGTTCCAATCCGTTCGGTGGTTTCTGAGATTTCGTGTTAAATGAGTGAGTGGTATTTGACAAATATATAGTAGATAAGTCTAGTTATATAACACCAATGATCCATGTTTTAGGAATTTTTTTTTATTTTTTTTTTGGGCTATAGAATATGAAATTTTATAAATACGATAAGGGAATTTTAAACTTTTGTTTTATATTAGTGGCTTATTGTTAGCGTTTCTCCATTTCCACCTGAAATTTTGAAATATGAAAATATAGAGAACATTGAGGTGAACACAATGAACAAAATAAAAAAGAATTGAAACAATAGAGAACCACTTTAGGTACTCGTAATGGTATAGACGAATTATTTACCACTCCTATCGAAATCTTTTATTTTAACACTAATTTCTAACGTTAAACATTCATGAACATGTTAATTAATTTTAAAATTTAAGACCAGAATTCAAACATGTTGGTACTCACAAAAGGAGGTTCTTAAAATATTAGGACCTAGAACAGAGCTATGAAAGACGTTACACTACATTTATTACTCAGGTAGATTGGCAGTCCTTTAGGTTTTCCTATGACTGGTTGGCTATTTTTCTGTTCCTACTAGAAATAAATTTAAATGGGTCTATTGTAAAAACTTACCTGATCATTTAAACGCTATGTTTGATAGTTTGTATACTATTTTATACTTTATGTAACAGTTTCACTTCCGAACCTTAGTTGAATTTCTGGTTATTCTAAATGAATCAGTTAAATCATTTATTTAAGTGGGGTTGGCAAGTCACCTAAATAATAAAGTTAATAGGCAATGCCTTAGGTTTTCCCTTTGACTAGAATAAACAGATCTTTATACGGAATAAATAAATATAAAATGGGACTTTTGGAAATATAGGTTGAAGATCATCATGTATGCAGTCAAAAAGACACGTCCAAGTAAAAAAATTTAACAGAGTGCTAACGTTTTGACTTCTTCGCAATAACTTCTTTGTTGAATTTATGGTTATTTTTATTTAGATGGATAGCGAAATTGGAATTTTTCGTCTTATTATAATATATTCCACTCCACAGTCAAAAACCTTGGTATTACCTTCGACCAAACCCTTTCATGGAAACCTCATATCTCCCAAATTTCTCGACGGGTTATATCCAACCTTAAACTATTACATTCTTCCCAGGACTCCCTTCCGAAACCTACTCGTCAACTCTTGGTTTCTTTCCTTATCCCACCCCATTTTGACTACAGCTGTGTGACATATGGTCGGTTGACGGCGGAACTCGAGAGTAAGCTAAGAAGACTAATGAACTGTTTCGTTAGGTTTATCTTTAGGGTTCCAAAAGCCTCCCACACATCACATCTATATACAGAGTTATAATGGCTTTATCCTTCATCCCGCAGAAATTACTTCCTAGCCTCCTTCCTCTATCAAACCATTAATTCTCGAAATCCCTCCTACATCTATAACATTTTCCAGTTCAGATCCTCGGTCTCCTCCCGCACTACAAGATCTCGCTCCTCAGACCTACATACTTCTTCCCATAAAAGTACATTATTTGACCACTCCTTCATTCCTCGTGCTACTTCCTTATGGAATTCACTACCCTGTAATATCCGTAATGCTCTATCTCTGTCCACATTTAAATCTCTTCTCTTTCAATACCTCCTTTCCCTCTAGAATGATACTGACTAGCAAAACTTCATTTAAAAAAAAAAATAAAAAAAAAAAAAGTATTCAGCAGATGTAAATAGGTTTTAATTTTTCTCCAACAATTATTGGATTTTTGTAATTTTTATTTCATCTGTGTCTGTTTTTGTTCTTTATTTGTAAAATTGTAAATAGTTAACCAGATTGTTAATTTATTTTATTTCATCTTATGAAAGCTAGACTCATTGTATTTATTTATGTACATTATATTATTCTTAGGGGACATCGTCACAGAATAAAGTTTATTTTCTATTCTATTCTATTCTATCGTATATTTCTTTAATCTATGAATAAATAGTATTTTTATTGTATACCTTATTGCGGGCTATCTTCTATATTTTTTTGAAATCTTGATTATAATTTTGTTCATTTAGCGGTTTGTAACTACCTTTAAATGAATAGTTCCTAACAATAAATTGAAAATATTACTAATTTTAGAGCTGGGATGAGGACAAGAGAACATATGGTTCCAATTGGCAACCGATGTCGAAACGTTGTCGATCAAAAATAAAAAAAAGGCAATTATTACCGTAACGGTCGAGGCTAATTCAACCTATTTCGTAGCTCGGCCAGAAATCGCTCTAGGAACCGATTTTGAAGTTACGAAATGTCAAATGTGATTTGTGTTTTTTTTTTTTTGTTTTTTTTTCTTTTTCAAAAGAGCTTAGAAGGCAAAAATGGAATAATGTATTTCGTACACGACGGCCTCGTAAAGGTATTAGAGAGATTTGGGTCAATTCATTGTATGAAATTGAATTTTATTAGTTTTTCGTCTTTAAGGATGCTGTTTTAACTTCCGCCATCGTTGTCCTTATAAGGACACTGTTTTACAGATCTGCTAGGATCTGACGATTTTTTGAGGCAGAAGGACATCCTTGACCACTCTCTCCTTCCACAATTAGAATTAGTTTTTTTCGTCCTTAACGATGCTATTCTAACGGTTTTTAAGTTATCCGAAGGATAACTTCCGCCATTGTTGTTCTTGAGGATACTGTTTGAAAATATTTAACGGTTTTAAAATTAAAATTTAATATAATTTTGTGTAGTTTAAAACTTATAACCTGCTACAATTAAGCATGATCAACATCCATATTTACAAGATTTATAGTGAGCATGGTCCATCAAATGAACTTGCAAGTAATGGTTTCGACGATTAAAAATGATGTTTTTGATAGTGATGACAGAAAAATTTACTATGAGTTGTTGAAAACTATCTTAACAATCACTGGCGATTTTTATCACCGAAAACTAATGTCTGATGGTAGCTATACATCAAAAATGGCCAGAATAGGTTATTCTCTGGAGATATCGTTATAAGCTTTATTATGTACAAGAATGAAATATACTTTGTTTTTCTTCTTCTTCTTAAAAATATTACCAAAGGTTAAATCGCCCATCTTTGGCTTCAGAAGGTGAAGTGACGTTCTTCCTAAGGAATAATCACCCAGGACAAAAAACTAAAGAGATAATACTAATGTCGCCAAGAAGGACTTTTTATCGCGCCTGGCTGATGAGATAGTACTTAATGGGGGTATACTACCTGGCTCCGTTGGTCTCCCTTGTTCTTCGAGGTCTTAAGGTCTTACTAGAAGAATATTTACTAACGAGAAAAATCAATTTTAACTATTTTTTTTTACTTTTATACACATCGAGAGTATAGAAGATGCGTAGTTGTGCATTTCCACTCCCAGACATAGAACTGTTATATGCTTCCTTTACTGACCTCGTTAAAGCAAAGGAAACCGCAGCCCTAAACCACAAAAGTAAAAGAAAGGTTTATGGTCCCCTCTTCTCTTCTTATAAAAGAAAACAAAAGAATATGAAATGCGCAAAAGCTTTTTTTTTATTCAGTTGAGCTGCGCACGACAGTATAAAAATGATCTTTATCTTTAGGAATTTATAAAATCTTTGCCTCTTATATATTTACATCAACTTATGAAATTTACTTGCCACTTCTATGATATTTATATGTGCTATTGATATGTGCCTCATCTAACCTACTCTAGACATCTCGCCAACCGGCTACCATTTTGTTTTTAGACACCTAGCCCTTGTTTTTTTAAATGCCATAATCGTAATTCCATAAAAGTTGTTAACTTGTTAGAAGAAATGTATTCAGAGTAATAAATACTATTTTGATTAATAACAAATTATTTAAATAATTTATTTTATTTTTTAATTAATAAAATATTACATTGTTGTATGCAATTGAGAATCATTTCCTCAATGATATTTTTACGCATAGCTTTAATTTTTAACCTGGCATTATTGAACTGGTTAAAGATCATATGATTTCAGCAACAATTTCTTACGACCATAACAACTGCTGTATTTAACCGATTGCAATAGTAATAGCATCACTAGAATCAGCGTAGATTCTGATTTTTATCCATGCTTATAACATCGGATTTAATCCAGATTTTAGTAGACAAAAACTGATGTGAATGAAAAAATCCAAGGTCAGCTATAACTTGAGATATTTCAAAAAGGGGAAATCCTGCGACCTCCGGATTTGGGATAAACTATGCTGTTTTACGGCTTCTAGATGACCTTAAAATTTGGTCTTAATCGGTGGTGAAATATGTGAGATAGCGCAAATTATCTTCTAAAATCCTACAAAATTTTAAAGGTAAAAAAAAAATTATTTTTGATTTCGTCAAAATTAAGTTTCTACATGTTTTCTTGTTTTTTTGAGATGAGGAATCTGAAAATAATATCAGTTTTTAGTTTAAAAATTTTCCTCACCTATATTATATAAATAACACGTTTTAAAATGATCTATTTCCATTATTATTTTAGTTTTTACACAATAAATTTCAAATAAGACCATTTAAAAAAAATATATACATATTTTTTAACCAAAACCTGATATTAATTTTAGATTATTCATCAATCTTAGGATTTCAAAGCAATTTGAAATAAAAATATGTCAAAATTAAAACGTCTTATTTATATGAATAGATGAGGAAACTTTTTAAACTAAAAACTGATATTATTTTCAGATTCCTCATCACAAAAAACAAGTGTTAAGTGATTACAATAGTTAAATAGCTAGTCCTTCTATGTAATTATAAAGATATTTTAAAAGCATAAATATAGTTTAAAACCATAATTATAAATGTGGTAAATTAATTTTTTTTGTTAAATTTTAATATTTCTTTTTTCTTTTTTGTTCCAGGTAAGCTTTGAATGCAGATTCATGCCTCACACGGCTATCAAACTTTGACGCTAGTACGAAATAATTACAGGTTTGTTATCTAGCGTATAATAAATCAGTTAGAAGGCTTTTATATTCTTTCCGAAAAAGTATCACCTTGGACTAGAGTGCTAGTTGTCGTGTGTTTCGAAACTGCAGAGCGTCTTCCCCGAACTGCACGACGTTCCTACGAAAAGGAGTAAAGAGGGTCATGGTCTGGCCAATTTGAACCCCGGCACGTTCGGATCTGCTACTATTGTCTCCAATGAAATATTCATAAGTTTTCCTGAACACCGCTGGAAGCTACCGAGATCTTGTGAGCGTACCCTTTGAATTCCGAGTGATAGCCTCTCACGAGTTATCTCGGTAGTTAAAGGTAACGATGTAAACAGCTGCAGATAATCTGCCTCTGATATCTCGGTCGGCTTGTAATTAAGGGCTATTTTGATAGCTGTTTTTTTTTAATCTGAAGGATTCGCTATCATATAACCGTGACACAGTATTTCTCCAAATATAGATTTTTTTTTTCTTCTTTACATCATAATTTTCAAATTTAAAAAATATGACATTGGTTTACTAAAGATTTTTATGTTGAGAAAAATATAGCTAACTATGTGGTATCTAGAATCAGAAATTGAGAAATTAGCTTTCAACTAAGTTAAACCCTTTAGTGCATGATTTTTTTTCTTTTTCATTTTAATAATTTTTTTTTTTAATATCTTTTGGTCAGGTTGTTAATAGAAAAATACTGAAAAAAATATTTTTCACCTACAAACCATTTTAATTAATAATATACATTATGTTGCACATAACTAAAAAGTGATTTATCTCGATAATAAAAAACAAGAATTTTATCCTCATTGATATTTTACAAACTACATATCTTGGGAAAAGCCACAGAAATTTTATTTGATAAAAAAACACAATGGATGTTATAAAAAACAATAAGAACACTTTACTAGTAGAAAGGAGGAGTCTCCACAACTGAGGACTTTTGCAGGTGTAAGTGACAATTAGAGACAAGTCTGGTCCAGTTAGGGCATGCAAAGTTCTCTCATGCCTAGAGGGATGATGTAGCATCTCTAATACAAGATTTGGTTCCAGAAAACGCAAAAAGAGTTCGCTGCCATAAGTATAAATATAATGTTGCAGATATGCTACACTATGCACTAGAGGGTTAATGCTACAAGGTTAAGCCAATCATTGTTAAATTATATGTTTGTTTTAAAATAAATTTCAAGAGAATTATTCTATTGCTTATTTTATATATATACATATATATATATATTAATATATATATATATATATATATATAAAATAAAATAGTGCAACGGTTTAGTACTGTCAATGAGTGCCTAGCTAGGATGAGGGGTGTAGAGTGCATGAAATATGTGATTATTTACATATTACATAACTTCGTTAGGAGTAGTAAGGAGGTAAAACAAACGAGGTGTGATCAAAAAGTTCCAGGACTGAATTTTTATACATTTATTCATATAACATACAGATTATTCAAATTTTTCTCCTTCGAAGTACTCCCCTTGGGAAGCTACACACTTTTCCCACCGGTGTTTCCACTGATCAAAGGCCCCAGAAAACTCTTCTTTTGTAAAGGTGTTTAGCAGCTCCGTTGTTTTTTCTTTAATTTCGTCAACTGTTTGAAATCTTCGTCCTTTCAGGTGTCTCTTGAGCTTCGGGAAAAGAAAAAAGTCGGCTGGAGCCAGGTCAGGTGATTAGGGGGGCTGAGGAATGACAGTCATTGCGTTTTTTACACAAAGGTTACGGATAACTAATGCAGAGTGATCAGGAGCAGCACTTTGCCACAGCTCAGGTCTCTTTCTTCTCACAGCATTACGCAATTTTCTGAGGGTTTCAAGATAAACAAAACGATTAATTGTTTGACCTTGTGGAAGGAATTCATAGTAGACAACACCTTTACAGTCAAAGAAAACCGTAAGCATGACCTTCACATTTGATTTGACTTGGCGTGCTTTCTTGGGTCTTGGAGAACCTTTTGATGTCCATTGTGATGATTGGGCTTTTGTTTCCACATCGTAACCAAAAACCCATGTCTCGTCTCCCGTAATGACATGTTTCAAGAAGCTTTCGTCGTCATTTGCCTTTTGAAGAGAGGCAGTTTTGGCACAAACTTTGCTGCAACAAGTTTTCAGTTGAAATTTCCTGACATGACCCAAATGAAATGTTACACTCTTCTGCCATTTCACGGATTGTTAGTCGACGGTCTGATCGTACGAGAGCGTTCACTTTAGCAACATTGTCATCATTGATTGACGTTGAAGGGCGTCC
This sequence comes from Euschistus heros, assembly GCA_003667255.2. Taxonomy (NCBI): domain Eukaryota; kingdom Metazoa; phylum Arthropoda; class Insecta; order Hemiptera; family Pentatomidae; genus Euschistus; species Euschistus heros. The sequence goes on from RCWM02000054.1 coordinate 252,244, forward strand.
GGAACGAGCATCGTCGTCTGTGGATGTTCGGCCATCTTTAAACCTCTTGAACCACTGATGGCAGCATGATCGGCTTAGACATTCTTCACCAAAAGCCTCTTGTAACATCAAAAAGGTTTCAGAAAACGTTTTGTTCAGTTTCACACAAAACACAAACACGTTGCTCTTCTTTCACATTCATTTTCATAAAATAGCCAAACTCTATAAAACTAACCTCAAACAAACTGTGCTAATGTTACTTTCAGTGATGTTATGATTGATCTGCAAACACAGCTGTGTTCCTGTCGAGTCAGGCAATACAATGCTGCCAACCGCATCGCTGTGAGACATTGCATTCCCATAGTATATAAAAAGTCCTGGAACTTGATCACACCTCGTACTAAAAGTCCCCGCTCCTGGGGGGTGAGCTAACGGTGGGGGGAGGGAAGAAGGTCCCAATTTTGGATTTTTCAATTATATCTCGAAAACGGTGAAATCTAGAAACATATGTTTCAGTTAAAAACTAAAGCAAATTAAATTTCCTATAATATTATTTATATACATATTTAACGAACTTCCAAGCATTTTCGAGATATATGTGATTGAAAATCGATAAATTGTTATCTCACTTTTTCTCAAACCTTTGCTTCTAATGCCTTCCAAAATCATTTCCCAGAAAAAAAGTGTCAGAATCAAATTTATGCAAAAAGTGTTTGACAAAAAGTGAAGTAAACATTTTATTTTTTTTAATATTATCGATGTTTAATAAATATATATGTCGAAAACCGTTGAAAGTTCGACAAACATGTATATAAACAATTTTATAGAAAAGTTCATTAGCTTTAATTTTTATCTGTAAAATATTTTCTAGAGTCTACATTTTTGAAGATAAAATCGAAAAACTCAAAAATGGAACCTTCTTCCCTCCCAATCGACTTCTTCACAACTGTCGATATAATGAATATGCTTAATGTTATAAAACAAAAAACAAATTTTTAAATGCACAGAGGCATTGTGTTGCAAAACGGTTTTGTGTGGGGTAATGTGGCCTGGAGCCTGTATAACTTAATCTATTCACAGTGGAAGTTTAGTTTTAGTACTCTGTACAACCACTAAGAACAAAATCAAAACCTAATGTATGCACATTTTTAATGCAGTCCATACTAGCTTAAAAAACATTCATATCTGCAATAAGTGTTTGTAATTGTGTCTACATAAGCTTGTATTTTGACAGGAAGGTTTATGTTTTTTTTTTATTTGCTGTCCAGTCTATTTCTTTAAAAATAGTTTTTCATAAATTGCCATTATTTTCTTCTTTTTTTTTTTTATGTGAGCTCTTAAGCCATCATTCTATTAAATGTGAATCTGATCGGTTTGTAAATTAGGCTTCGAACTTCCACTAAATATAAAGCATTACTTTTTTCCCAAAACCGATGGAAACGAACCAAATTGCGTCAGTATTTAGACAGATTGCTCTGCTTCATGGCACAAATTGCTTCGGCGAATGTTTTAGTGCATAGAGCTTTGTTCAGCTGACATTGCACTTGCCTTTTAAAATTGTAAATTATCATATAAAGCCCAGTCAAGTCTCAAGGAATCAATAGATTTGTGAAAGTAAACAAAAACATTAATATTAGCGACAATATTATCCTTATAGGGCATAATTATGAGTGGCTGTGTTAATGCATAAGGATTTAGTGAAACAATAGGATTCAAGTATTGTCAACTCACCGCTTCCTCTCCAAGTACCAGGAACTCGAATAATAAAGCATTCTAGGCCCATGATAAGGGGAACTGCCCCCGGCCGATTTCCTAATCGCTCCCGAGAATGAAAAGGAAAAAAAAAAGGAAGAAAGTGGATAATGATGGCTACGACAAAGACGATCCTTGGAAAGCGCCGCTGTAAACAGATTTCCTTCGGCGGCGGAAAATATTGCTGATGGGCTTTCTCTCCTTGTACGTGCTCTCGGAGGTGTCATTGTCACTGGGTGCCCACTTCTTTCTTTTTTACTTTCAATTTTTTTTTTTGCATGTTTTTAGCATGAATAAAATAACATTGATGGCTACTTTTTGCTTGTAATAGTGTACGTTTACAATAACTTCTCTTGTCATATTTAAACATGTATATAAAAACATATATTCATGAGACAAGATGAACGCTGTAGATTTATCAAGCCATTGACGGTTGCGTTACTGTGTTTTCGAATCGTAATAAACGTACTATACAGGATGAGCACCTCTTAGCGTAAAAAAATGGTGAAACTAGATCAAAAATGTAGAAAAATGCCGCAGACCTCACCTTTCTATTTAATTCCGTTGCAGATATACGATAAATCAAAAACTGTTTTGAGGAAACCACGTTTTTTCCCAAAGCTGTAATATCTCCACTTTGACCACATTTTCGTATGTAGTATTAAATTTACTATAAGAGCAGAATACATGTAACCTTGAATTTTGCAAACTTGTGGCCTAAAGAACAGCTTGATCTTCACCTTATTTAGGAAAGTTACAATATCTTATATTACTTCAACGCTCACCGTTTTTCGAAAAAAATATCCATATAACTGCAAATCTCACAAGAACTTGAAAATTTAATCTGCTTTCGAATGATATGTTAAAAGCAATGATTCTGTTTCGATTTCTTGGAGAAATTAACTTTTAAAATCGAAAAAACATTTAACATACAAATCAGTTACTTGTGTAAATAAAACATTATGACAATCCCTTAATGGAAATGTGTATTTTAAAAATAATAAATTCTTTATTGAAATAAAAAAAGCAGAGAAAAAAATTATTGTTTAATAGAAAATAAAGGAAAACTGTCAGTAAAGCGGCACCAGATCAAAGGATCGTATGTTATTTATTATTTATTTATTATTATTATTTAGGATTTATTTTATTAGAAAGTTTTTGTGAGATTTACAGTTTTGTGGATAGTTTTTTCAAAAATCGGTGAGCGTTGAAGTAATATAAGACATTGTAACATCCCTAAATAAGATGAAGATCAAGCTGTTCTTTAGGTCACAAGTTTGTAAAATTAAAGGTTACATGTACTCTGCTCTTATAGAAAATTTAATGCTAAATCCGAAACTGTGGTCAAAGTTATATTTACACGAAATAGAGATATTACAGCCTTTATGGTAAAAATCGTGGTTTCCTCAAAAAAAAAGGTCTTCGATTTATCGTATATCTGCAAGGGATTGGAATAGAATTTTGGATTTTTTTTTTTTTACACTAAGAGGTACTCACCCTGTATATTGGGTTGGTGCAAAAATAATGCTAGTTTTGAATATTCATTTATTCAAAGATGATTTCCCTATCTATTTAATGGATTAAAAACAATGGTTAATAATGTTTCCTGTTTTTTTTGTTTTTTTTTTCAAACTTCCAACTTTATTGTGCTTGAACATATAAACAAAAAAACAACAACAAATAAAGGTCATGTTTTGCCTTTCGGTATTTGAAGAACTATATTCTTCGCCATTTATGGATGTTTTTATGTCGTCTGAAGGTACTTCTTCTACGTGACGAGTGTGGTGGGAACACTGCCGGCAGTAGTTCTTTTCTCTTCTCTTTTCTCGAGTATATAGTTAATGTTAGATTGGTAATAATTTTATTAGTCGGCTATAGCACACACAGCTGATCATCTCCTTGATGGTTTGGATGGTTCCAAAAACTTCATCTTGGAGATTTTGATCTCGAAGAAAAGGTCGCGGTAGGCCTTCTGTCATAGATTTTGACCATTTGAGAGATTTGGTAGAAAAAAAACCCTTACGAAACTACTCAGGACATTGCCAGAGAAGTTATTGTATACCACCGACATTATAAACCATACAAAATCAATTTTTTTTTTTTTTGTCAAATATAAAAACCTGCATTTATTTTGCACCAACCCAATAATATTATAGAATAGAATAGAAAAATAATTTTATTCTGGGACCAAGTCCCTTAAGAATAACAACCTAGTACAGGAAGAAATAAAATTAGTTACATCTGGTCAGAGACATAATGAATAAATAAAATGGAAAAAAATAAAAATAAAATAAAGAAGAAATAATAATATAACAATGATAATTTATACATAAATAATACTTAAATACATAAACAGGACAATAAGAAAAGTTATTTCGATACAATACTTATTATATAAAATAGAAGAACCTAATTGTTATATTCATAGTGAGAAAAAAATATTTTGATTGGTATCTAACTTGAGCAAATAGTAACGAAAGTGTTCCAGAAAGAGTTAGATATCATTTTAGTGAGAAAGTAGATTGTTAGCAAGCGTCACCCTGGATAAGAAGGAGGTACAGGAAATAGAGGAATTTAAATATATTTCACCATTAAATATTATTTTTAAGAAATACATGTTAGGATAATAAAGATTGGAATAAATAATAGTAAATAAATAACAAAGCGTACTTTAGTAGAAGCTCCTGACATTCACTGCCTTTTCTCAAGTGCCCAACAAATACTTGAGTATCCCATTCAGATAGGTCAGGAACGCAGCAATGTCAACTCCTTCTTCAAACACTCATTGCCTGTTTGCTATGTTTATTTTCGAGACAGTTCACGGCTACCTTGATTATAGCTATTTTTTATTATCTTAAAGATGTCAAGACTTTTACACCGCATTATTGTCAAATCAGTTAAGGGATAACGCAAACAAAACTGTTAAAGAAATACTTACATTTTAATAATGAGACGTAATTAACACTATTACAGTCACTTAGCACCATTATCACTTGACTTATTTATTATCTCAATGTCTTCCAATATACTTATACAACAAAAGTCCAAGATTCAATAATTTAACACAATAAAATTATGTATTTGATTTGCTATTGAATAAGGACTCATTTAAGATAAAAAGTAACAAACACAACAGGGGTTTTCAACTCACGGTTTATTAACAAACAATTAACAACATATTTAACACTGACACACTTACAGAACAGTATTACAGTACATTAGAACAAAAATAACGGACATTTAACTACTATTTATTGTACAATAAACAAAACAAAAAAATATAACCAACTCATAACATTCCATTTTGTTATTACACCGTTCCCTAGCAACGAGTAAACACTCCTTGGCGAGTCTAGGTAACTTAGCAACGGGGGTAGTTCTCGTTATTCCGTTACAGTATAAAAAATTAAATAATTAGGTATCACTTTACTATCGTCAACCTCAGAAGTACTTTCGACTTTCGAACATCGATTATCGATAAAGACTTTTTCTTAGGGTTTAAAATCGATAATTAAAAATAATAAAAATCAAATCCGATCAAGATTTTTATCTGGAATTTTTAAAATCGTTTGATGATTTTTATTAAGATCGATTTTTATTTTTGATCATAAGTGATAAAAATCGAATGCTGATCATTATTTTTGAAAAAAATTTTTACAATTAACAATAATAATAATTTTTGAGTAATTCCTTTCTAAATCAGAAACTTAAATTTTTTTTAATTATCTCCAAGATGTATTTTGAGTATTTTGTATAAAAACAACATATTAATCAATTTGTGTGTAAAAGTTGATTTTTATTTTCTGATCAACATTTTTATGATCGCAATTTAATCATAATTATTTATGCAATACCGTATCACTCAGTGAGTGAACATAATTTTCAATCAAATAAATAAACATCAAAGATCAATTGGAATTTTTATTTATAAATCAGGAATTATTTTTAAATTAAAAATCAAATATAATAATTATTATATGATTTTTTGGAAAAAATAATTATTGATTTCAAAACCTGTTTTTTTTTTTTTCTCAAGTATGGGTGGAATCTATCATCCTCTTTGGGATCGACAAATATTTCATACGATAGAATGAATAACCTAAAATTATGCATTTATTAAATTAGAGTAAAAAAATGCAATTTTGTTTCGTAATGTATGATCCATTTTGTTTATAATTACTTACATCCATTACCTTCATACACTAAATACACTTTTAAATACGCTGAGAACCCAAATGGCCTCGGATTTCTATCCCATTTGTCTATGAGGCAGTTAGTTTCGCCTGATTATTATAAAAGTGGGATTATTGGGGTTAATTGTGGGCCAATTTAGAGAAAAGCACACCGCTCAAGGTTCACCACGGAATGGTAATTTGTTGGAAATGGGCTCTGCAGACAAATGGGCCATTTCTTCCTCTAGTTATCTTGAACTGCTTCACTTCGGAGCTTATGCAGGGCTTGTCTTGGCTTGTTTTGAGGCTTAACAACCTGTATTAACATTTCAAGTCTTTCACAAGTAAGCACTTCTACTTGTCAGAAACTTGATATGTTAATTTACTTTTTCTTTTTTTTATTTCACATTCCAATAGACTGTTTCATTAGTCCATATTTATTTTACACGCAAGCTCAACTTATTTTCAAGCTAACTATATAATATTTTGGAAAATATTGAAAGGAATATATGAAAGGAGCTTTGTAGTTATGGTAAATGTATAGTACTTTAAGTATCAAGGCTCTACCATATCTATAAAAAATTTATTTTTTTTAATATCCATTTATTGAAATTTACAATTTTACAAAATATATACATCAAGTAAATAAGTTGATAACGATTACAATAACATGTCAAAACTTAAAAATAACTACGCATCAGTAGCACTTCAATAAAAATTCCACACTAGAAGGTCTCTAGGCTATCTTCTTTTACGACGCCTCGCAGGAAAATCGGGAATGGAGTGGGAAGCAAGTTGAGAAACTAGTGGATTAGAGTGGTTATGGAGCTTACTACGAAATGATAAGTACAGTAGACCCTCGGTATAACGCGGCTCGTTATACCGCGGATTCGGATATAACGTGGGTCAAGCTCCGGCCCGATCCTGATTCAATTAAAATTAATAAAAAATAAGATTACATCGTATTATGGTTTTAAAACCAACAATAGAAAACTTGAAAACAATTCATTAGAAGATTGAGTCATAAAAACTATAGAAAAAAACGAAAAGGTTCTAAAGTTTAATAAGTTCTGGGAAAAAGGGAACTCGGAAAATTAAGTTACATATGTTAAATTTGTTTTTTTGTTGTTGTGTTTTTTTAAACACATTTCTAATTTTACTGAACATTAAAAGGAATATTGAATATCTTCCCGGTAACCTACCTAGATGACGTACGGAGAACTTGTCTCTATTCCTGCCTTCTTGGCTCACAGAATCCCCCTCACTTCCTTTTTAAAAACTGTGTATTATTCCTTTAGTTGTTGCCCGGGTTTATATCAGAGTGCATTTTCATTATTTTTTGACCCCCAATAATTCATACTTCTGCCCTCGTTAAACCGCGGGTACGTTTATAACGCGGGAGGTTTCATTTCCCTATACCCGCGGGTCCACTGTATCTGGTTTGGGCTAAATAAGCAACATATGCAACATTAAGATCTTTATGGACAAATTTATTGGTGACAAAGAAAGGAGCATTGAGGATTTTTCGAAGGATTTTGGATTGTAAGGATTGAATACGAGATGAATTGGATGGTTTAGTTTAGCCCCAAAGCTCAACCTCAGGTCTAATCACAGTCATGTATATGAGTCTTTTGTAATTAATTGGGAGCTTTGAACGTTTGTCCAGTAAATATTGAAGTAGTCTGTAACGACAGGTTTCTTGTCGTTTTAGTCTAAAATTAAATTCGAGAGGAAATAAAGGCAATATTAAAGGCCCAGAACGAATGTTATTGGCCGATCACAAAATTTCTCAGTAAGCCCCTACAGTCTGAAAACTTTAAAATTAGAAATCGGCGATGTGTCAGCAAAAAGCGCGGACTAGTCGGCCATTTTTAGCTTTATATTTCTACGTATAAAAATGCGTTGATGGAAATAAAAGAATGGACTTCATTGACTATAATTTTTATTTTATATTCATCTTTACAATTTGCTATTCAATAATAGGAACTTTAATAGGAGGATTTAATACTCGTACTGTGTAAATCCTTTAAAGACAATCAGCGTTGACCTTCCAAAGGATAGACCGAGAAATAGATGGGATGATTGTGTCGAGGATGATCTTGTAGGTTTGAGTTTTGAAGGGATGGGATGGAAGGAGGAGTGTGGTCAGAGGTTAGTGATATCAGAATCGAACATTATAGCTCACTAAACCTCTTCATATATTTATTTATGAACACAAGGATTTATTATACTCAATTTATTTAAATTTTGAGCTTTAAAAAATGAATAAAATAAATCAAGGGGTCACTAATATTTAAAAACTTTCTTAATTGCTAACTGAAAACGATTTTTGAAAAATAAAAAATGTCATGAACACCATTAGAATAACTCAGCTCTGATTCGTGCTTCGAGGTTATGTAACCTTCCATAAAAGTCATATTAACATGTGTTTATGAACTTTTCAGGATTCTTATGTAAATTCGAGGAATTGATGTTCTGATATTACGACTCTTAACAAAACTGGTATTGTGAACACGCGATAAGAATTCGGAATGTACACTAATGGGTCTAGTATATTAAAGTCTAGTTTCACTAAATACAGGCATCTCTGGCTTGATATCTTTACTACCGCTGTAATAAATTTTAATTATTTTTTTAATCGTCACTTTGATATTATCTGAATTATTTCCACTGGATTTTCCCGCGATTCCGGATGGTGGAGCCTTCTGGATTCCCCAGTGAGTTCATTCTTCTTCATTTCAAATATTCTACGCAACAATTTATTACATAAATAAATTAAAAGGGTTAGTCAACCAGAAAGTTCAATGCCGACACCACCAACTTCTGACCAATCACATCCCTTCAACCCACCCAATTCCCAAATTCACAAGATCGACCCAGACACAATATTCCCATCTACGTCGTGGTCTATCTCTCGGATGTTATCTTCTAAGAGATTCGGTTATTATTAAATCCACTGACTTTGCATATCCATTTTAACCATCACTCTGCTATTACCTGAAATATATTTACCGGATAAAGTTCCTGCAGTTCCGCATTCTGGATTCTCCAGTATGTTAATCTTTTTTCATTCCAAATATTCTACGCATTACTTTATATTCTTAAGTTAAAGGCGTTGTTCTTTCCTTAAAGTAAGCAGCCACGTTTCGCAGCTTTTAAATTTTTAAATTTCTGGAAAGTATGTTCAAACTGAATAATTTTAACTACGAGGAAATAAACGTTTTCAGCCTTTAATGTTGCTCTTATGTCTTAGTAAATTTCATTTTTCCTTGATAAAGCTGACCATAGATACTTAAAATCCTCTACGTATTCATTGTTGAAATTCTTCTGCTGACGATTTCTGCTTTTTTAACTCCTAAAGAACCAATATTATTCTACTTTAATCATATAGCATCGTTATTAAATAAATCGTAATACGTGATAGGAAGTGAGGTAGTTCAGTTGGTGAGGATCTGAACTCCTAACCCACTCAAGTTCGATTCCGGCTGGGGAAGGCATTATTTATTCAGTTATATGAATACGTTGTTGTCAGGAGACCTTCCTTGGGCATACCAAACCTCTATTAAGTGGGTAACACCTGGTGGTTATATGGAATTCTCTCGAATTCCTTATCCCTTCATTGGTTCTAATGGTAAAGGTTTTAATTTTTTTTAATGCTTAAATTTCAATGAAAGTTATTTTTCTATTTTATTAAAAATAAAATTAAAAATTATCTTCAAAAAGTTAATTTAGAATATCCACTAATAAATAGGCAATCACTCGCAATCAGCTGTTATTACGAGTTTCATTTGTTTTTTGAATTTTTTGATCTTCCTTAATATATTAAAGCCATTTTATGTCACACATTAAAAACTTTATATTATTTACCTAATAAATTTTGGTAATTATACCTAGCTCAAGCTTTTGATTTCCTGTATGATGTGACGTTGACGTAATCGATAATCATACTTACATATCGATTTCTCTGAAGCTCCACAGCAGTGAAAGTAACTAATGAATGCCCCTACCGAACTAATGCCTCATAAAAAAAAAAGGTACTAATTGTGAAGAATGTATAAGAGGGGAAGGATTATTTTTAGAAAGCGGCTAGAGCCAACTATTTTCTATGGGGCTTTTTCTATTTTGTATTTTGAAAAGCCATTTTCTATTTAGCCCGCTGTAGGCAGACAATGGCCATTGTGGTGGAGGTCAACACTCCCATTAGTTGTATGTGCACGTATCCCCGGCCATCTCGGAGTCTTCACCCGGTGACGAAACCTCTGGGAGGTGGAGGAAGGGTCTCGTCTGGAGTAACCCTGGACTCTTAGAACCCAGAGTTGTTCTTGTATGATATTAAATTTCTTAAAGCATTCATCCTATGGTTGCACTAATTTATAGGTTTGTATGCCCTTATATCGATGGTATAAGTAGGTAAGTAAAAAATTGGGCAAAATTAATTAATTGCTGTGAAATTATCTGCTAAGCCTCCTTCTTCCCGTAGATAAGTTAATAACGCCCAGGACTAGGCATCTATTGGATTCTTGTTGTCATCTACAAGCTTTAACAGAGCTTGTAGAAATTATATGGTATACATTGTCGCACGAGCACATCCTATTGAGCATTGTGGTAGGAAAGGGAATGTCACGGATGATTGGAGTAACAGACCGCCTGAGAGGCACGAATAGTCATGGCACAAAGCGAAGGGTTCGCGAAGTCTTATCTGGAGTCTCCAGCCATTGTCTTTGAGGACACTGGAATCTTTATTACTGACCTTCATTATCAGAATGAACAGTTGCGTTTGTTGGTATGTAAAGATATTTAGGAAGAAACATCATTTTTATTCTGAGAAACATTTTATACAGAAGTAAAAATAATTATACAAATATAAATCTAAATATACAGAATTTTAATTTTGTCAATGTAGAGGAAGGTGCTGTACCTAAAGCACAGTTGTACCAGTGGACGTTATTAATTAAGAGAGAGTGGGAGGAGGGAAATTGAAATTGTTAGATTGGCAGTGCTGCAAGCATCTCCCTGCAGTTGCATGTGTGTTTTCAAGATTGTCAGATCAACAGTTTAGTAGAAATTATTATTTTTAAGTTTTTTTCTTCCAAATCCTGACCAATCCAACCAGTGATTTTAAATTTTTTAAGACCTACACTAAGAAATTTTCTAGGCAGTAATATTTCATTGGGTAGTCCGATAAATATATCATAACTTCATATTTTTTCATATCAGTTATCACTTACGGGTTTTGGGAAACAGAGCTTTCCATGGCGCTCAGTTGTACCTGTGGACAATTGACTATCTGTTTAAAAATGTGTTAAGTTTTTTATTTACTTTCATACGCTAAATTTATTGTTGCCACCTTTCTAGTCGGCCTTCTACTTTAATAATCGAGTTGACTTTTCTTGTTTAAATATTCTATTTTGTTTAGTGCATTTTATAAAATATTATTGCTGATTTGTTTCTCGAAATATCATTTTAATTATCCCTGTAAAACTATGAAGAAATGAATGTCCATTGGTACAACCACTTGTGTCCACAGGTACAAATGAGGAAGGTACCTATGGACACTAATCAGTAAGTTAAAAACATTACTTTCTGTAAAAATAAAATTACGTTTTAAAATAAAAACACCAGGCAGGGTTCGATAGTCCCTTAAATTTCTTATCTAATAGTACAATAACGCCTGAGATAAATAAAGCACCAAAAATTAGAAAAATTTATAAGTGAAAATTGTCCACAGATACAACACCTTCCCCTATATCACATATTTACTTTTTAGGTATTTTTCATAGATTTATTATGATATAATATAATTCAAGAAGCCCAAACTTAAGTAAATCAAAACTGATAATCATTTTTGGAACTGGATCATTACTAAACCCTTTCATTTGCTTTTTCATTACTAAAACTTTACATTTTAACCACCGCGCTGCTGTTACCTCAACTATATTTACCGAACAAAACTGTAACAGTACCGCATTGTGGAGTCTTCTGAATTCTCATTATGTCTTATATTGACAGTTTTCCTTTATTTTCTATTAAACAATGATATTTTTCTTTTCTTTTTATTCCAATGAAGAGTTTATTATGTTTAAAATGCATATTTCCATTAAGGGATTGCCATAATGTCGTATTTACACAAGTAACTGACATATATGCTAAATTAGAATACCATTTTTTTTCGGTTTTAAAAGTAAATTCCTCCATGAAATCGAAAAAGAATCAATACTTTTAACATATCATTCGGGAGCTTATTAAATTTGCAAGTATTTGTAAGATTTTCAGTTTTGTAGATAGTTTTTTCGAAAAACAATGAGCGTTAAAGTAATATAAGACATTGTAACATCCCTAAATAAGGTTAAGATCAAGCTGTTATTTCCCAAGTTTGTAAAATTCAAGTTTACATGTACTCTGTTCTTAAATGAAATTTAATGCTAAATATGAAAATGTGGTCAACGTTTGAAAAATATTTAAACAAAGTGGGGGTATTACAGCTTTTATGGTAAAATACGTGGTTTCCTCAAAAAAGTCTTAGATTTATCGAATACCTGCAACGGGTTGGAATAGAAAGGTGAGGTCTCCACTGAGGTTTTTTTTACACTAAGAGGTACTCACCCAGTGTAATTGTTTAGATTAAAATTTTATTCATTTAAATTTGTCCAATAGGGCAACGAATTAAATTTATCATCTACACCCGTTCAAAGTGATTACCAGAAACTCCAAAACCTCTGTTCGCACCGAGGGTTTCGCATTCCCCCGTTCCTTTTTTCCGATATAGTTCCAAAGAGGTAACATTGTGAACTTACTGGAATGTGGTCGGAGCCTATTTGGAAGGGAGTCACTTTCGAATAGAACGCAGTATTACCACGGCCGCGAAGGGCAGGTTCAATCTGCAATCTGCAAGCTGCAAGCTGCCACAGCGGTCGAGCTTCAGGTGAAGGTCTCCTTGGGCAAGATTAGCCCCTGGCCACTGCCTTCTTGAGCCTCCTGGTGTCCTGGGGGTAAATGTTCGACGTTCGCGCTATCGATAATAGGTCAGTAAAGTAATTATAAAACAAGTGAAGGAGAAAGAAATCACAGCTGTGACTAATGTTGCATGTTGGGTATCCTATTATTTCTTCCTGACATATGATATTATTCATGTCAAGTGGGTCCTTCATTCCGATCCTTTCACTAAAGGTGTTTCCAGATATTTAATCTGTAACCATGTCCTGTGGAATGTCCATGGAGCCATGAAATCGTATGCACATTTTAATGCAATCCATACTAGTTTATAAAACATTCATATCTGCTAAAGTGTTTGTTGATGTGTCTAGATAAGCTTGTATTTTGATAGGAATTTTTTTTTTTTTTTTTATTTGCTGTCCCGTTTATTTCTAGAATTTCTTTAAACGATAGTTGAATGATTTTGTTTTTATAAATTGCATTTTTTTTATTTTTTTTTATTATTTTTTTTATGTGAGCTCATAAGTCACTATTCTATTAAATGTAAATCTAATCAGTTTGTAAATTAGGCTTCAATTCCATTAGTTTTTACATTGATTAAAAAAAAAAAAAAAATATTCAAGCCATATAAAATCATATAACCTACAATTAACATGAGCTTTAGAGCTCCATTAAACTATCTAATTCATTTCGTATCCAATCCTTGAAGTCCAAAAATCATTGAAAAGTCCTTAAATGCTTCGCACTATGTCACAAATAAACATATCCTTAAAGATCTTACTAAGCTTCCCACTCGATTCCAAATATGCTTTCAAGGTGTTTAAAAAAACATATGGCAATGATACATTCTAATTTAGAACTTTAATCCAAGTTTAATGAATATGTTATTAATTTACAAGATGATTATTTATTCGCAAATTTACTGAATTAATATACAGTTATAAACTTATTGGTTTCCATGACCTCTTGTCCCCAACTAATCAGAACGTGTCTCTTTGAATTACTGTATTATCTAAAGACTATTAATTTCTAACACATTAACATAATTTATTCATAACATTAATGTATGATAACAGGATAAAGCCTACCCACAGGTAAGTAAATTACAGGCTTCGTTATTTTTTCTAAACTTAATGGACTGTACGTGTTATGCATACAGGTCTCTTACCAAGGCCCCTGCTACTTTAGAATATAACATTAGGCTCTCCATATATATAAATATATATAAATATATATATATATATATATATATATATATATATATAAATATATATAAGGGATGTGTCGATTCTCGGTCCTATCGATTCTTGAGAAAAGAATCGGTATCGAGAATCGATGATCCAAAGTCGATTCCTAAGAACCGATCGATATCGCTGACGTTGGTAATAGTTTCGGTATATCTAATTATGCTAATGACCAAGCATCCTTTGTACAGAATTAAAACTAATTACATACATATGCAAGCTAAACTTTAGTTAGTTAAAGAAATTTTAAACGTTATTGAACAATGAAGAAACTCTAATCTAAAGAAAAAAGAATCTCTAATCAACAAAATAATACTATTTTCTTATACAGTTATGTTATTCTTAAGAGATGATTTGTCCAAAAATAAAGATTATTTTTTCACTTTATTACGAGTTGATACTTGTTTTCGAATCTCATGCTCAATTAAAATAAATTTAGAGCTACAACGAAGTTTAGTGTAAGAGTTTAGTAACATTTTCTATTTCTCAATCAATAAATGAAATCTTCGAATGTTTATCTTCGTAAACAAGAATATGTGAATTGAATTATATTATTACCTTAGTAATAATTAATAACATATTATATATGCTATGGATAATAAATGCTACTCTAGCAGTTTAATAATTTTTTTTCTTGAATTATTAATTTTTTTTTTTATTGATTTGTTTGTTCGTTTTTATAGCTTATTTTAGGATTACGTTTAGAAATAGCAATTTATTTTTAAACTGTGGTACCCGTATCAGGAATCGAAAAATTTTGTTACCGATACATCAATGATATATGTAATATATATATATATATATATATATATATATATATATATATATATATATATATATATATATATATATACATACAGTGGACTCTCGGTAATCCGTGAGCTTGATAGTCTAACAACTCGATTATCTAAACCACCCTCAGTTAAAAAAAAAACCCAGAAATATACACCAATAAATACAAAAAAAAAAAAAAATACACCATTGGAAAAAAAATTGGCCATTTCCTGAAGACAATTTTAATATTATGAACAATACACTCACAGATGATAATCAATATGATAACATATTAGAGCTTTTAAACCACATTAATCCAGACTGAAACATAAAAAATAATGAATTACATGTTTTGTTTTTTTTGTTTTTTTATTGTTTATTGAAAATAAATTACATAAAGCCGAACCAGGCTAATAAAAACACAGGTACATGTTTGGATACAAACCCACCTCACATGGAACAATAAATAATAATAGAGGAAGCTATAAACAAATGAATAATGCATACGAGATAAAACAGTAGGAAAAAGATTTGTGTTCATATCTTTTTAGAGTTTTCTTGTTTTAATTTCCTATTTATCGGATGTTTGGGTTTTGAGATATAGCAGTTTATAAGAAAAATTACTTTGTTTCTTACCGAATGTGTTGTTTAATTGTGGTTAGATTGAGATCCCTAAGCGCAGTGGATATTCTAGTGTATCTGGGGTAGTTGTTTATGATTCTCATACAAATGTTTTGTATAACTTCCAGTTGTTGTACAAGTATTACTCTAAACAGTTTATCATTGGTCTGATAACAGTTTTGTACAATATTAATTTCTTACGATTGGATAATTTGGAGTGCCTATTGAAGTAATGGGTCACTTTGTTTATCATTTTGTTTTTTTTTTAATTGCATTTTTTATTTACATATGCCGTAAATGAATTACATGGTTGTATTAATAGTGATTAGGAAAATGTATAAAATTTCAACTAACAGAGAAAGAAATAATTTAAAATATTTTAAACTGGAAAATCGATGATAATAAAGAGGAGATATTACAAAATCAACATTGCATAAAAACATTAAGAAACTGCTGGTTTCAACGGATGCATCGAATGGACTGGCCAAAATGGCCCCTTTAAAATTCGTAACAATTCAAAATTATTTACATTAGCCAGTTTATTATGTATTTATGTATATTATTGTATATTTTATTATTGATTGAATCACGGAAATAAAAGATAAATAAATTGTGATCCACACAGGAAAGAAATCCACTCACCTCATAATAACTGAAACAATTTTTACACCTTATATTTTTGAAATGATTTAAGCGCTCAATAAAAAGCGTTTTATTTTTTTCAATGGAAAGAATTTTCTGACCTCGTTTGCCCTTAGCGGTATGACATCTTTTTCATGAACGAACCTCGACGAATTAGATTCGAACCGTCCTTGACTCGTAGAACCTGCGTAGTAAGAAATAAATAAAAGAAGGCAAACACTTTCCGATTTCATTCTCAACTGACAGATATTCAATTTTTACTGTTCTCATTGTTGCAGCGTAACGAATAAGCTGACGTTTATACTGTCATCTAGAATAATATATAAAAAAAACTTATAAGCTGACAACTATTTTAACACTCTAAAATATAATGTAATGTTTAACGAAATTTCATCTACTCTTACATTAATTAATTTAATTTATTCTTACTAAATTAATCCATCAGTTCCTGGAAAATGGCACTAGTTTCGTTCCTTCTTGAATAATTTCGTGAAATAATAGAAGGATTACACGTTTCAATTTTTTTACTGTCATCAAAAAATAAGAAAACCAATTGAAAAGAAGAATATTTTACTGACCACCAAGCCTAATAATGCCAAATAGAAAATAGAAAAACCTAGACAAAACTTTTTCAAGGCTTTTGAAATTATCATTTATTTTTGGGGGAAGGGAATGAAAAAAAATATTATAAATTTTATGATATTTAAAAGTGTATCCGAAACATACAATAATTAATGTACGGTAAAATTATTGCATTGACGTGTCAATAAATGTTTGACATTAAAAGATCCCTTGGCCATCACCTTTTCAGACGCCTCGGAAGTTTATTAGTATCGAGCGAAAGTGATAAGTGGATTCGAGTGAATATGCGGGTCACCATGAAAACATAAACCTGTGACAAATGGGACATTTTGATCATTATGGATATTTTTACTTGTGCTTTTGAATGTAAGGATTGGATCCGAGAAGAATCGGTAGGTTTAGTGGAGCCCCAAAGCTCAAAGCCTGTATGACCAAATGGTTCTAATTACTGTCACGTTTATTAATCGTTTATTGGAAGATCATTAATTAATTGGAAGAATTGAATGTTGGTATAGTGAATGTTGAAGAAATCGAAAACAACGCGCTGTTTCTTGTTTTTTAAGAATCGTATGTGGATTCCAGGTAAGTCGTTTGTTCAGAATACCCCTGGCAAACAAACAAGTAACCAATGTGATCAAGATATTTATAACAATGAGATGATTTTTGCAAGATTATTGGAAATACTGGCCTGTTATTTCTGCTTTGGTAGATTGCTTTGTCGCCTTTTCTTCTTACATCTAATAATGAAGTGATCATATTCAACAGGTGATCAAATGAATTCGTATTAAAGTATGTGTATTTCCGCAGCTGTAACGAGAAAAACATTTCATCAAAATAAGAAAAATAGATAATTTCAAAAAATTACAGCTATATTGTAATTTATTTTTAACAAGATGAAAAGGTAACATCGTAGGCCAAAACTAACCGCTGTTGTGAAATATCTTGAATAATCATTTTCTTGGATAACTCGCCTCGGATCCTAACGCTGGCCAGAAGATCTACTCAGCCGTGGTGAGGTGCCCGCTGGAAGAGATAACATCCAGGAACCTCTGGATTTAGGAGGCACTGGCTAAGATGGATGAGCAATCCGCAGTCAGGAAGATTACACAATTCGCGACTCTTCTTCCATTGTAGTCAGCGACTACAATAGAATGGCTGATCTCACCGCAACTTCTTGGAAGGAATGGAGGTCACCGATTGCTCTAGGGCGGATTTAAGTTGTTGCAGACCTAGTAATATCCATGGCTCATAGTAAGGAATGAATATGGAGTGTTCTAAGAACGGATGTTTGGGAGAAATATTGGGATTGGTGAAATAATTGATTTTATTCCATCATGCTAGGTCTTAATCTTTTAAGAGGTATTTTTCGCTGTTAACTTTAAAATAAATAAATATATAAAGTAGAATGTTAAGGGGAATCATTCAATGTTATAAAAATATAGCAATTTGAATTTAACAAAAAAAATTTTTGATTTGCTAACGTTCCGACCGTATGTTTGATAACCATCATCAGGGTAGATGGAGAATTTAAATAAACTTAAAAGATATATCAATAAGTGTTTAATGAATTATTAAACATGGATTGAAAAACATGGATGTTTGTTCCAATAACTCTTTATATCAAGTAAATCAATAGTTTTATTGTTAACATACCAAGGTGTTTGTGCTATTAGTCTTAATGTCTTGGATTGTAAAGTTTGTGATCTTTTTATGTGTGTCTGTTTAGCAGTTCCATAAATTTGTGTTGCGTAGGTCCATAAAGGTTTTAGTAAATTTGTGTAGTTCATAAATTTTTGTCTTATATGTAATTTTGATTTTTACCTGAAAAGTGAGTATATCAGTTTCAGTCTCATATTTAATTAAGTCCGTTTCTTCTTAATATGTTGGCCCCATTTCATTCTCCTATCAAATGCAAGTTCTAAATATTGTATTTTGTATGTTTGTGGAATTGGGACATTGTCAGTGTAAACGGGAGGGCATGTTTCGTGTCTCAGTGTAAACGTAATGTGTTGGGACTTTTGATGATTTAGTCTTGTCTTCCAAAGTTTACACCAGTCTTGTACCTCTTGTATGTGGTGTTGTAAATTCAATGATGCCTTTGGTGGATTTCGGTGTCTAGTAATTATATTAAACCAAATACGAAACACTGATTTGGCACTTAATTAACTAATATAAATTATATTCATAAAGTTACTTAAAAGTGAACTTCACAAACAGGCTTATATGAAAAGATCGATGTATCGATCCCTACTACAGATTAATAAAACATCAAAAAATTATACAAAAATTAATTCTTAACTACATGATAAATGAAGTGATGATGGGTGAGGACTGTGTACATATCATTATGCCTTATGTATAGGCGTAGGCGCTCATATTTGCATCTTATTCTATTTAAGTCCTACATCGGTCACATGTCAAGGAGACCGGCTCTTTTTCTTTCGCTTTGGTTTAACATTTCCTGATCGTGCATATGAATCTAATCTCTATATTGGCTAAATATTAATAAACCGCCGACGTTTTAATGACAACTCATTTACAACGAGCGAACTTTAAGAAACTCTTCCAGCACGCGAATTGACTTAACTGGTCTGGAATGCTCTAGTCCAAATGTCAGTGTCACTGTTGCTCAACTCGTTTCGACTAAACACCCTCCAAATTATGTATTTAGGATATCCAAGCAATATAGAAGATTTACTAGTTGTTTTCTCGAAATGTTATAGCATTAAATGATGTTAAACGAAAAATTAAAAATTCGATTACAAAATTTTTTATTTCTAGTTATTATGAAAAAGATCTGCTATTAAGGTAAATATTGGGTCTCCTGAAGAATTTTGGAAACGTTGCTTAATAATGTCATGTATTTCAGATATCAAGAAGTTGTCAATTTGATACCAATCAAGGTAAACATTGGATATAAGAAACGTGGCGGCAAGAGAACAGCTGTTTTATCCAAAAAAGAATATTATACAAGTGGCAGTGAAAATATAAAATTTGAAAGTTATTATACAATAAAATTATTGTATTTAATTCTTAATACGTTGGTGTCTCAGCCGTTTAAAACAAACCCGTTTCCCATGCCTGACTTTTTTTTTTTTTTCGAAATCTCATCTTAATCCAATGCTGTGAATGAACCATAGCAAATTTTTCTAATTCACAGGAAATATGCCCGTTTAACACCCTTCGACAGACGCCATTAAGAAGGAATATCCATTCCTGCCCCAGGAACTAAATACAGCTAATGTTCCAAATATAAAAAAATATTTTTTTTATTTATTATGATTGAACATATTACTTTCAATGAAAAATATGTTTAATATTTAATTTGATAAAAGTTTCTTTGATTTCAAATGTCAAAATTCATATTTTTTTAAAGAGGCTTTTAAGAAAATTTGTAAACCTACATGCCTGTGGAAAGATTGTGTGAGAACCATGAACAATGAGATATTCTTGGCTATAAAAGTTTCTTTGGAAATAATAATTTCATATAAATTTAATAAAAAGAAAATCCTCTGTCGGGATCCATGGTGTAAAGGTCCTAACAATCGTACGATGCTAATCCAAGTGGCAGTGAAAATATAAAATTATACGATATAGTATTATATTTAATTCTTAAATAAAATCGGAAGCTTAATTTAAAAAATTCAAGGTGACTGCCTAAGAGCTGATATTTAAAAAAACAATAATAGTAAATTTATTGTTAGGAAAAAAAAAAAATTAAATTTCAATTGTAACCAAAACCATCATCCAAAAAATGTTTTGGAATAGACAGGAGAGCAAATTAAGAAAAAAACTCTACATAAGAAACAAACGAATGACTGGTAAGGTAAATGACGGAAAGGGAACAGCTGTTTTTATTTATAAAAACTAAATGATATCAATCCACGTGGCAGTGAACATATAAAATTTGTAAGTTTGATTGTAGATTGAGGTTTTTATTTGGGCGATCAACTTACAGGTTATTACGCCCTTTTCATTTAAATGTTAGAAATTAATTTTTCTTCGTCCTATACCATCATATACAGGATTATTATATTTTATGGTAAAGATCTCTGTTTGCCGATGATACGGCTTTTTATACTTCAAGTTATAGACCAGACACAATTACCAATAGACTGACTACGGCACTAAAAAAAATAGAACGATTTTACAATAAATGGAAAATCAAAATAAACCAGGAAAAAACACAAGCCATAATATTTACAAAGAGACGGCCAAACAATATTTCCCAACTGACTGTAAACAGAACGCCTGTACCTTGGTCCACTCAGATCAAGTATTTAGGACTTAACATGGATAAAGGACTGACGTTTACAGCACACACTGATTATGTGTGTAATAAAGCAAACAGGGCTGTGTGTACTATATACCCATACATTAATAGGAATTCTAGAATAAGCAGAGAGAATAAACTATTACTATATAAAGCTTGCTTAAGACCTATAATTACGTATGCAAGCCCTATATTCAGCTTTATGTCAAAAACTAACTACAGAAAATTACAAATATTCCAATACAAATGTTTAAGAATTATTGGAAAGTATGAATACTTTACTAAAATTAAAACTATGCATAAAGAATTATGTATACCTTAGATTAACGAAATCATTGAGAAAATATGTAAACAATTTTTCATTAAGTGTAAAAACAATTAAAACCCACTTATAAAAAATATTGCTAACTATAATAAAAATAGTACAAAACGATATATACATAAAAGAACTAAACATTTATTAATGTAGTATACCAATCTATTATATTTATTGTTATTTTAAATATACTTGTTTATGCATGTTATGTATATATGTTTGCATATGTATATATTAGGTGTGAGTGTATGTATTTTGATGTGTGTGTATGTAAGTATGTATGTATGTAGTATGTATGTGTGTATGTATACAAAAATTTATAGATATTTAAGAATGTATAGTTAAAATTTTATTTATTTTATTACTAGGATGTTGTTTTTCTTTTTATTCTTTGAAAGTTTTTTGTATATTTTTCTTTCTTTAAAAATTATGATTATATCAGTATATACTTAAAATGTTTAATAGTATTTTATTTAATTTTGAGACTGGTTTATTTTTGGTACAGCATTTAAAATTGTGAATTGTAAAATTATATAAGAAATAAAGAAAAAATAAAAAAAAAAAAAAAAAAAAAAAATATATATATTTTATGGTAAAGTGAATGTTGAAAGTTTGAAAAAAAAATATTTTATTTAAATCTTAATCGTGTATAAATATAGGTAAAATCTGTATAAGATGTATAAATATATTTATATAATAGCTTGCTAGTGATCATACAAAAAATTAATTATGTGCATATATTCTTGACAAGACAAAGCAACGGTATTCAGTAATGCACAATCTGATCTTAATTTAAAATGTTCCACGTAGAAAATCAGCCAATTTGTAAACTTGAAGATAACAACAAAAGATGTTCACACCTAGCAGAGATAGCGATAAATCAAAACGTTTCCCCCTATCTTACACAGAGCCAACCTAAGTTCTGAAGCAACATCCTTAATTACAATGCACTCTTCAAAGCAGTTCTCACAATGTTAAAACATTTCGCAATAATGCGTAGTTTTAATGGTGGAATAAATTCTTGCTGCGGAAATGTTTAATTTTATTCGTTTCGAAAGTAAAAATGTTTGTTATGTCCATGAAAATATTATGGTTTTATATTTAATTGCGGGTGTCGTATTCTACTATTATTTACTAAACCAATGTTTAAAAATTCCAGTTAATTACAAAATACTTTACATGGCAGTACTTAGACCTATTTGGAATTGCGGAGTTGAGCTTTGGTATTCCATTCAGCCTTTCATTATATAATACGAATTGAGTATTTACGAAGGATTTGGGATTGTCCTTTGTAAAATCACTTTTTTTCGGAACTCATCTTGAGGCTGCTAAATTGAACCCAACTAGTTACCAATACTTCCATGATAAGTTTCAAACCAACTTAATTCCTGGAAACCCTCTTAATTACCATAGAATTTTTATGGAAGTGTTACTAATTGGTAGTTTCTTTACAAGTTATTGTTATTATTTTTTTTAATTATTTTTTATACCGTGGTAAAGATCAATAAATTAGTAATTTAGTTATAGTACTCCTATGATGGATTTTCTTTTAAATTTTCATTTTTTAAAAATTTAAAACAGTCCAAAAAACGATATTAACTTCGCTGTGGCATCAGTAAATAAAGATCTCTTCATTGCATCCCAGGCACTCCAATCCAACCTCATAAACCTTCAAGAATGGTGTCAAAAAGGGAAATAAATTTCTTCAAATAACCTTTATCCCTCGTCGTAAACCTAGGAATTCCTGTCCTACGGTATCTTTTAATGATATTCCTCTAAACCTGTTGAACAAATCCTCTATCTGGGACTCCATTTGGATAAACGTCTCACTTGGAATCCACATACTAGACTAAAAACAATAAGAAACGGCCCCTCGTTATAGACTACTCTAACATTTACTAGACAAACGTTCAAAGTTTCCGATAAATTACAAGAGACTGATTTACATGACAGTTATTAGACCTATATGGACATACACAATTGACATTTGGGGCTCCACTAAACCATCCAATTCTTCTCGAATCATTTATTGTCATAAATATACTTATCCATAAAGACCTCAATGTTCCATATGCTGCTGATTTAGCCCAAACCAGATACCAATCTTTTCATAGTAAACTGCACTCCCACACGAATCCATTACTCTCCCAACTTGCTTCACATTCGATACCTGATAACCCACCAAGGCGTCTGAAAAGAAGATGGCCAAGAGACCTTCTAGTTTAGAAGTTTTATTGAAGTGCTACTAGTGATTAGTTCTTTACAAGTGATTTACATATCATTATAATCATTACCTCAAATTTACTTGATGTATATTGATGTACAGTTGTAAATTTCAATAAATAGCTAAAAAAAAAAATTTCTTTGTGTGGTTTAACTTCGTCGGGTTTCGTTGCCAAAAACCCCAATATTTTGTTCAGAAACAAAAACTAAACAAGTAAAAGAAGAAATTGAGAAAAATAAACAAGGATCAAAGTTATATGTGATTAAGGATGTCTTAGTGCTTGAATATTTATTTAAACATCAAAATCTTTAAACCAAATAGTCTTCAATATTGCCTCAAGCAATATTTGTTTCTGTAAGCAATTAATGAAATGTTATTAATAGTTTTCCTTAAATTGCTAAATGTATTCTTTCTTTTTTTTTTTGAAAATGTCTAACGGTTTGCACTTGTGTATTATGTTTGGGCGCCATACTCGATTTTAGGTACCTAACTTACAGAATAACCTTAACTTATTATAGACGCAGATCTGAAGGTGTTGCATGAAAGCATGGAAAGATAAACTTAAAACTACTTTACGGTCAACACCGAAAATTATTGGTATCATAATTAATGATAAAATAATAAGACTAAACGATGGAGATTACATACAATGCAAACATCTTTACGAAATCTCATCATACCAACAAATGCAGATACAAAGTTGTAGTATTTTATTCTTCTTGGTTATAGTTCTTATCTAAAAGACAGTAGGTCATCGCATGGCGGGGCTAGCTGAAAGACTAGTGAGTACGCCATCTTCATGGTTTGTAGCTCGCGAAGTAAGTTTACAGTTGTTCAACTCCATGTTCTACAATCGATATATTTACAGCTTTCTCTATCGATTAAGATCACAGAATAATGAACACTTCGATCCAGACTACGTGATCCACGAAGCGCACCATTCCTCAGAGCCAGGCTACCATTAGAAGAATAATGTTGGACCTAGAAACAGGTGACTGCCAGCACGATTCCAGTCCGCCCCCGCCCACCGGCGATATCTCAATCCTACCCCAGCCAGGACTTTGTCTTTCAGCTGTTATTAGTGTCCGAACTGTTACGAAATCTTCGGGTTAGAGTACCTGCCGAAAGGTCAACTCTCTAGGATCAATAACTCTAGATAGTATCTCGATTTGGGTGAAATAGGTGAATGCGAATGTATTTTCGTCCATAGAGGCAGATATAGGAGGCCGTGGAGGCTATAAAGTGCACAATTCTAATGGCCTGTCTGGGATAATGCCAGCCCTGGCGGCTAGGTGGTCACGACTGTAGAAGAGCACTGTGCTACTGAACGTCACCTTCCCGATTGGCTACTGATACAGCAGCGAAACTTCGCAACACACGAACTTGTTTCTAGTGATGTGTTGATTCCAGATATGAAGGAATGAGTGTCAGAAATCGATGATCCAGAGTCGATTTTTAAGAAACGAACTATTGATAGTTACGTGAAAATTACAAGGAATCGCCTCCATAATAATATACAGATATTATTTCATAATATTAACACAATTATTTTTAATGTACTTGATCATAACTCTTCAAAAATCTAGATTTGCTATTGCTGTCAGATGTCTATTGAGAAATAAAGAAATAACACAACAATTTCGACCTAGCGGAGCACTAATGAATTCATTTTTACATGTTAATATTAGTTTTCGAACCATGATATTCAATTAAAACTAAACCAGATCAAATATCAATGCATCCTTCCTAAATAAAGAAAAAGAATTGTTTGTTGTTTATTGGAGGTCATCGTCGTACTTCTATAACTTACAAGGTTAAACCTGCAGGACTCAATGAATTTTAGGTTATCCCACAGTTTACCAAATTATTATAGTAAAAATTTTAAGATTTATTCCAATTAAAAAAAGAAAGTGATTAATTTTTAATACTTCGTCGTAAACCTACGATATCCTGCCCTACAGTATCCTTCAATGATATTCCACTAATCCCTGTTGAACAGATCCGCTACCTAGGTCTCTACTTGGACAAACGTCTTACTTAGAATCCACATACAAGACTAAAACGACAAGAAACTGTTCGTCGTTACAGACTACTTCAACATTTACTAGACAAACGTTCAAAGCTTCCAATAAATTACAAAAGACTCATCTACATGACTGTGATAAGACCTATTTGGACGTACGGAGTTGAGCTTTGGGGCTCCACTAAACCATCCAATTCATCTCGTATCCAATCCTTACAATCCAAAATCGTTCGAAAAACCCTCAATGCTTCTTATTTTGTGACCAATAAACTTATCCATAAAGATCTTAATGATCCATATGTTGCTAATTTAGCCCAAACCAGATATGCATCCTTCCATAGTAAGCTCCATAACCACTCCAATCCACTAGTCTCCCAATTTGCTTCCCTCTACATTCCCGATAATCCTCCGAGGCGTCTGAAAAAAAGATGGCCTAGAGACCTTTTAGTGTAGATTTTATTGAAGTGCTACTAGTGAGTAGTTCTTTACAAGTTATTTACATGCCATTGTAATCACTATCAACACATTTACTTGTTTTATATTATTTTATACAGTTGTAAATATCAATAAATGAGAAAAAAAATCTAATTAATTTAGTTGATATCAAATTATAGACCTTGAACTATCGATAATTCCCTTTCTTCTTGCTGCGACCGTTTGCGACAGACCGAGTACAATTAGAGCGAACACCGAGCCGAAACGTTGACAAATCCCGAAATGACTATTTATGAGAGAGTACCGCCTACACGACAGCTATTAGACCTTTCCCAACCAAATGGTGAACAGTGTCGTCAGTATTACGATCCGTTAATTAGCCATTACACCGACTGGTACACCGGTACCTTTCACCCTCCTCGGGTACACCTCGTCCTGCAGAGTGGTATCTTTTCGCAACCTCTTTTGCTAGAGTGGATAAAGCGACTTGAGGGGATTCTTTGAGACTACGGAGACTACTCAGTTCTGTTGAAATCGTGTATAAAGCGTGGGGGAGTGTCCCATATTTTTCGTAAAAACACAATCAGAACTGATGAATTATAAATAGATAGACAGGTATAGATGGAGTATATAGATAGATACTTGTTTTTAAGGTAACAACATGCATCATCCGTTATTTATATAAACATAGACAAAAATCATAACAGATTTTATATATACAGGGTTTTACTCATTAGGTGAAACTACACAAAAATGTAGAAATATGCCGCAGACCTCACCTTTCTGTTCCAATCCGTTGCAGAAATACGATAAATCAATGACTTTCTTGAGGAAACCCGTATTATCTCCATTTAGTTTAAATATCATTCAAACTTTTACCTCATTTTCGGATTTAGCTTTAGATGTTCTATAAAAACAGAGTACTTGTAACCTTGAATTTCACAAACTTGTGACCTAAAGAACAGCTTGATCTTTACCTTATTTAGGGAAGTTACAATGTATTATATAAATTCAACGCTAACCGTTTTTCAAAAAAACTGTCCACAAAACAGCAAATCTCACAAAAACTTTAAAATTTAATCAGCTTTCGAATGATATGTTCAAAGTAATGATTCTGTTTCGATTATATGGAGAAATATACTTCTAAAGCCGAAAAAACATGCTGTTCTCATTTGGCATACAAATCAGTTACTTGTGGAAATAAAACATTATGACAATCCCTTAATGGAAATGTGCATTTTAAACATAATCAACTCTTCATTGGAATAAAAAGCAAAGAAAAAAATTATTGTTTAATAGAAAATAAAGAAAAACTGTCAATAAAGCGACAACAGATCAAAGGATCTCATGTCATTAAATTTATTTATTTATTATTATTGTTTAGGATTTATTTTATTAGATTTTCAATGTAAGGTTTAAAGCCCAATGATAATAAACATAGACCTCAATTTTGCCGTTAGCTTCTGAATGCAGATGGTGTTGAAAAATACTACTTTTATGAGGTGAATTTTATGGGCAGATGAGTCTGTTTTTGCAGGGGAAGGTATTTCTACCTAAGTGATGATGAATTTTTAACATTTGAAACTAATTTTTGAATTAAAAAAAAAACATTCGAATAGAAATGTCAAATGCACAAATGCAAAAATAATGCAGGTTTTAATTGTTCATTTGGTTAAGGCAAGTGCTTACCAAGTAAATAAAGATAATCCTCCCATCAAATTATAGATAATCGGTATTAATGTTGTTTTTCTTACAAAAATATTTTAGTTAGTGTTACATTTTCTATGAGTAAGAATTTCTGAAATTCGCCACGTCAAAACAAGATTTTCGTCTAATTTATTTATCCGAGTTTAAACTTAGTCCAAGTGCGGTCCAAATTGTGCGTGATTTCAATGTTGTTTGGAGTGAAAGAAGCATTAGTGAATGTACAGTGCAGCGATGCTTCCAAATATTTAGTCTTGTAGATTTTGATCTCCAAGTTATTTTTTGACCACTCAACGTTGATTCACTAGTAATCAAATTATTATTATAATCAAAACATTAGAATGATTTTTTGTTGCAAAACCTACATTATTTTTGCACCAACCCAATAATTCATAAATATTAATTGTATTGGTTCTTCCATATAATCATACGGACCTTTTCTATCTCTTGTAATCTTAAGCTATAAAGGGATTAATGAATATCATTTATTCCTATTGATTTGCATAACAACTGAACAAGAAATGAATAACGTCATATTATTTCCCAAGAACATTCATCACTTCTGCCAACAAAACAAGTTGCTACTATCGAGATGTCATCGATTATTGCGACAGTTGGCGAAGACAGTAGCAGAAGACGTCCAGATGAAGATAGTCCCTAGACGTGATCTGCCTCAGGTTCTGGTTCGATGAACTCCCCTGGCGGAGATCCAGATGGCACTTTCTTCATCCTTCATCGCCTCACCTGACAGTTACTATGGCACTGAAGGATAACAGTAAGCTGAAGGTAGCAAAAGCGCAAATCATATTGTAAAAAAGTACTACCGTAATAGGTACCTGGTAAATGTTAAACTTCCTGTATTTGATAAGGAAGGAGCTCTGAGAAACGTGGAAATAATTATTACACCATATATGTTATATCATTATTTAATATAATTTCAAACGTCTCATCGATAGTCCAAGTCGATACATAGAAAATATTTTTAAGCAAAAAAAAAGACATGTTTTATAATTGGTTGAAAACATAATCTACTGAACCTCTGGATGGTAACTAAAGAGCTCCTTCAATAAAGAAGTAGTGAAAAACAAAATTAATAAAATTAGGAATTGGATTATTTTCCACTTCCCTTGATGTTTTATTTGCTAGAAGACATTTCGTTTTGAATTCTAAGCATTATCAGTACAAATGACATACAAAAATTCAAAACATTAGTACTTCACTAAAAAGTTTATACATGTATTAATTTTTTAAGAATGTAAGACATGAAATAAAACTAAAAGGTAAATAAATATTACTAAAAGGTAACTAAAATAAATCAAATATATTTTATTCAAAATATTGCAAGTTTTTTTCAATGTCAGATTTGTTGTATCAATTTAAAAAAAAAAAAAAAAAAAAAAAAAAAAAAAAAAAAAATTGAACCACGTGATGAAACGAAGTTAAATTAGAAGTTTTTAATTTCTAAATCATTTGTAAACAACTTAACATAAACCTGTAAGGGATACAAGAGAAGAATGAAGGATAAACTAGGACTACATACTCAACTCATTAAATTTATTAACTGTGTCGAAATAAAAGGTAGTGTTTTATTATATAACAGGATAGGCTCCTTCCTGATCAAATTTTGTTGCAATCTATCAATTTCTTAGCATTACGATGTTGAATTTACAGTTTCCCCCTTCGTTAGAAGAAAAAAATTATCACTAAAGCCATAGACTACCGTACAGTTAATGGTCAAAAAAATAAATTCATTTACTTTATTTCCTTAGGTAAGAATCAACATATTTGATTTCTTGTATTGTATTTTTAAAATTAATCTATATAATCTTCACTTTGATTTTTTTTGTATGTTTTAACAACTTACATATTTTTTATTATTTTTGCCCCTTTATTTGTACCCCTTACTTTGTCACAAATAAAATTATCCACAAAGATCTTAATATACCTTAACTCATCTCAACCAAACTCCACAACCATTCAAATCCATTAGTATCACAACTTACTTCTCATTCCATTCCAGATAACCCTTCGAGGCGCATGAAAAAAAGATGGCTTCGGGACCTTCTATATAGTGCTTCATTATATAGAACCTTTATAAGTGCAACCAATGGGTAGTTAGTTGCTTTAAAAAAAAAAAATGACATGTCATTTCTAGCATTATCATCACATTTACTTGATATATTATATTTTCATATTTTATACAGTTGTAAATTTCATTAAATTTAGATATATTTGATAATTGAACATCATTCGTACCTCTGTTAATTGATTAATTAACGTTCGATCTAATAGTTTGCATTGTTCCAAAAAAATATTAAACCATGATTGGTTTTTTTTTAATATCAAACATTCTAAACTATGAAATGAACAATTAGAATTTACAGCGTCCAATGTTTCAGAAATCGAAATCCTTCTAATCACTTATTCCAGATAATCCTGCTCTTAAGCTAAAAGTCGAGGATAACGTCTTGTAAAAAACAATGCTTGGACTCGTATATAGGTTTGTTTGATTTAATTATTGATTGTCTAAGGAATAGGCCTTCTGAATCTTCATTAAACTCCGTATTAAAAATTAAATGGTCCATGTTATCAGGATCTCCATCGAAGTATTTTAACAGGAGCAATGATCAGTTCTCACCAACCTGACCTTCACCTAAAGAACTTGATTGGCTTGTCCCAGTTAGTAGGCGGATCGAACAACTAATCCGTTAATGACCGAGCACTTAGTTTATCGTAAGTAATCGATCACTTAGGAATCGTTCGGTTTTTTTTTTTTTTTTTTTTTTTTTTTTCTCGTGATTAAGTAGTATCTATGTCCCGTACTTTGGCAATTAAGACGGAAATTTACGAAATAAGCCTGAAGAAAATCATGCGAAAATTATTTCGACATCGTTTCGTTTTTTTCACAGCGTCCTCAATGGAAGCTTCCAAAGAGGTATTATCTCTCCGAGCTGGGAATTGAAATATGCTTCAACCATTGTATAACTGATTTAAATGGTTTACACATAATCTTCTAATGGGATGCAATTGTGGGATTTCGCACGAAGTTTACTACAGTTGGAAGCATTATTTGGTTTTGTGTTTATGTTTGGATAATATTACTGTCTTATAATATTGAATATTTTACAGAAATATATAAGAATACTTTCTTATGATGAAGAAAATATTTAAGTCACCGTGCTTACAGACTCTCTCTGGATGTCAGAACAGTTGTTATTTATCAATTAATTCTTTTTCAATATTTTACATAATATTGTTTTATTCTCGAACATTAAAGATCGGATTCACACATTTTTATGACATCAGTCAATAAAGGAAGTACTTCGAAGATATACAAAAAACATTTTAAAATTATAATACAATCAAACTATTTCATAATACATATTTAATCGATTATCAAAAGAGTATGTAAAAAAATAATAATCATTCATTTTTCGCAGTCCTTTGTCATGTATTCAGTATCGAATACCCCCTTTAAGTCATATACACCCATTACCTCCAATCTGAAAAATTCACTCGGATATTTTTACTTCAAAACTTTCTAGATCGTTGTGTAGCATTTTACCTCACGTAGTTCCATAAAATAGCAGCTTATATTTTTTTAAATTTTATACTTGCCACATTCCTTGTTCAAAATTAATATTTGGCAGCAAGAAGTTGATTTTGGTCAGCCTATGGTTGTGAAGTTATTGGCATCACTGTTACTGTCGAATTGTTTCTTTTCGTCTTATGAAAGATTCCGTATGTTTATATTTATCATAAAAAATATAATTTTGTTATTCCTTTTCTTGTACTTGAGTCTCTGAAAAGATACATACAATTTTTTATGGTGGTTATAATTCATAAGTAATTTTTTTTTTCATGGAAATTTGAGTCCAGCCTGCTTCTCCTCCATAATATGGCATGTTTATATATGAATAAGCACGTATCTCAAATTAATTCATTATATAAAATTATCATATTTTTTTTTAAACCCATTTATTGAAATTTACAATTTTACAAAATATATACATCAAGTATATTAGTTGATAACGATTAAAATAGGATGTCAAAAGAACTACTCTTCAGTAGCACTTCAATAAAAAATCCACACTAGAAGATCTCTAGGCCATCTTCTTTTCCGACGCCTCGGAGGAAAATAGGGATGAGGTGGGAAGTAAGTTGAGAAACTAGTGGATTTGAGTGGTTATGGAGCTTACCATGAAATGATAAGTATCTGGTTTGGGCTAAATCGGCAACATATGCAACATTAAGATCTTTACGGATAAATTTATTGGTGACAAAGAAAGGAGCATTGAGGATTTTTCGAAGGATTGTAAGGATTGGATACGAGATGAATCGGGTGGTTTAGTGGAGCCCCAAAACTCTACTCCGTAAGTCCAAATATGTATAATTACAGTCATATATACCAGTCTTTTGTAATTAATTGGGAGCTTTGAACCTTTGTCTAATAAATGTT
This sequence comes from Euschistus heros, assembly GCA_003667255.2. Classification (NCBI taxonomy): domain Eukaryota; kingdom Metazoa; phylum Arthropoda; class Insecta; order Hemiptera; family Pentatomidae; genus Euschistus; species Euschistus heros. The sequence continues at coordinate 284,377 of RCWM02000054.1, forward strand.
GAAGTAGCCTGTTCATAAAAAATGAATTCTGATTTTAATACATCAAAGTTAAGGTTTACTACAAAAAATCGAAATTTCAAATTTTTAATTTATGTTTGTTATGGTGCCATATTTTTTTTTTTTTAAAGAACTCACAACTTATTATTGTTTTTGTTTTGTTTTTTCATATCCAATTAGTTTAATTAAACAAGTACACTAAAAAAACAAAACAACTTATATTCAAAAGAAAAGAAAGGTTCTTTCTACTCTATAAGGAATTCTGTTAGGTTAGAGTTAGGCAAGCGTTACGGACGACTAGCGAGGTCAAATTGGCCACAGCTCTGGTCAGTCAACTGAGCTGCTTCTTCTTGGAGGGCCCTTCTTCCTTTTGTTATTTTCGAACGCGAGTTTGTCCACGCTCTGATATGAAAATTAGCCACCCATCAGTTCTAATATATATGCAAATTACATACTAAATTAAAGCTATAAAATTTTTTTTCTGTATCCTGACAGTATAATGGCATTCTGTAGGGTCCTCTTCACTTTGTATTTTAGTCAGCAATTTTCTATACCTGAAACTCGTTTTTTTCTTTCTTTTTTTTAAACTAAAGTACAATTATTATTTTTTGGATATTTTTTTTTTTTAAGAGGCAACTTCAATGACCTCAGAATGACTAGCGGAAGAAAACCCCAAAATAATAGAACAAAATGTGGGAAAAGCAGCTTAGTGAAACTATCAAAATCACAAACTATAACAGAGGAGACAATCCGTCAATTAACTCAAAGAATATGAAACTAATGGGTAATATAAAAAATAAAAAAAAAATGACCGTTTTATCAAATTCCAGCGTTCAAAAGTCTGTAAATATCTTAATTTATTATTTACCAATAGTGAATAATCCCTTTAGAGCATTCTCTAAGCTTGTTTACTATCACAAGACTTCTTCAGAAAAAGCCTCAGTTCAGTTATTTCTTTCAAAGAAGAAACATGACAGTGTCCTAGGAAACTCTCGTAATTTTAAGACATTACTGAAAAAAAAATTTCACACCCGCTGAAGCAACTCGAGAAATTATTAAACATGAAGGGGGGGGTGTCCTTGAAGAGCGCATTTTACGGCTTTGGTTTGAAAAATTTTGAAGTGGAGATACGACGTTGGAAAGGAAGAAGGGATCCGGGTGGCCATTAATGGATATTGATGAGGTTCTGAAGGAAGCTGTTTAGTCAAATCCGTCTACTAATACTCGCGAATTTGCCAGGGAGTGTGGTGTGTCGAAAGATACTGTTAGCCGCCATCTTCTCTCCATGAGGAAGGTGAAAAAGGCCTGTAGACTGGTCCCTCACGAACTTACTCCTCAACAATTTTACAAAAGTTGAGAAAAGTTTACAGAACTTCATGGGTTTGAACTCCTGGCCCATTTTCTTCAAGGGGAAAATTTTTATAATTTTGAGAGTTCTTTGACAGCCATCCCAAGGAATGGTATCAGCGTGGCATCGAGCAATTGGCTAGCAGATGGGTAATGACGGTAGATAACAATGGACTATACTTTGAGTATTAATTGTATTTTATATCAAAGAAATAATAATACAAATATTTGTTTAAAAAACGGTCATTTGTTTTTATACAACCTATTAGATAGATTCGATTTTTCTACTCTATCCATCAATTCCACAATCATTCACTAACGTAGTCAAAATATTAATTATGTTCGGTATAGGAACAGCCTGCATCTCGAATCTAGAAGAACTCCTAAACATTATAAACATAACATTGAGAAGAATTCATAGAGCCTAAATTAACAAAAAAGGATGCCGCATTCCTTAAATTTAAATAAGCAATTGGATATTGTATGGACAGGAAAAAATGTAGGATTCGCTTTGATATACTAAATATTTTTAAATGGACTGAATAAAGGAGAACATAAGACTTTAAAAGAATGAAATACCTCTGGAAATAAAAGAAAGGCAAAAAAAGGGTGCCTCACCGTTCCCACAAACATTTTTTTTTTAAAAGTAAATGAGATAAATAATAAATAAGATAATTTTTAAAAAATAATCTTTTATATACGAAAAAAATGGCTTCCCTGAGTCTGCCGGCTAAAGAAAGAATAGCAAGGAACATGTTTTAGGGGTTGCCATCTTGATCGTCAGTGATAGTCATATGTTTTCTTTTTTTTTCGCTTACCTATGATTTAGTTTTTTGTAGGAGATAATTTTTTTAATTACATAGCTTTATCCTACTCACCGTCTATGCCGTGTATTGGAAGATTGTGTGTGTTCATTCATTTGTAACAAGGTTGAATCGCCTAAAATTAGCAATAGAGGGCAATAAATGTTCTTGTATAGGAGATAAGAAAAAGCATACTTGTTGAAAAAGATACACTTTTTTAAAATTATTTTGATATAAAAGAAAAAAATTCTTAATGCTAAATCTTTGAATATCTTAGTCAACTATTGTATAAAGACTAATGCTTCATAAATTGACTATTTGACTGAATCTAAATTTTTACAGTGTCCTTCTCGGAAGGAATCAAACCCAGATAATTTCATCTATAATGGATGCATGGTTCATTACGTCACCATTTGACTGTTGCAGAAGTCAGTGTGGTTGCCTTTAGTCAAATGAAGCGCGGAGCTGTTTGGTAACACATTGTCAAACCGGGTCAAATCGTACTCAAGGCAGTTTGGGGTAATAAAGCCGTTAAAAATCGAATGTTTTTTTTTTCACTTAAATAAAATGCTCTGTATAAACATTAGAAAGGTAAGGTTGACAACCCCTTGACAGATAAGAGATTTAAATAAATAATATAGATTAACTTATCGTCACAGCGTTTGTTGGTAAAGATCTATATATAAAATAAAATTTAAATGGAAATATTTTTGTTTTTTTAAACATTAATTTAAATCTGCAAAAGCTATAAGAAGGATATCCATAGCCAGAATGATACTATTTTCATTTCCTACAAATTTTTCATTCAAAATTACCGCTATCTGGGAATACCTTATTCATCAGAACTATATGAACTCCAGTCCTCTAACGTTGGCAGAAATATGTGAATACATTTAAGTTTTATTTTAGCTATGATTTTTATTTCTCAGGTTAGGCCTACTCAAAAAAAAGATGAACCCCATCATCTGATATAATAAAGAATAAATAAATTAAATCATTTTTTTTTTTAAATAATAATTTTAACATTTATTCCTTAAAATATAGGTGACAAGGGGACGTTTTGACTAACTCACAGACTTTAATGACAATATTTTTATGGGTAGTAGGGACCTAAAATAGTACAAAACAAGTGTTGTAGTCTGCCCATGAGCCGAGATGAAAAATAAAATATGAAAATCACGTTTTTTTTTTTCTCAGCTATCAGTCAAGATAGAGGAATGATTCTTTTACGTAAAATTGTAGTTTTGTATGCTATTTGAAACAAAAATACTTTCGTTATGCTCAAGACACGATCCGGCTTCAGATTCCGATTGACTTCAAAAAAACTTCAAAAAAATGACGAAATTAAAATGAAATCCACTGTAAATGAAAATAAAACTGATCTCAAATCTTGTTAACATTTTTGAAGTTGAGATTCTATCAACAACTTTAAACGGCCATAACATTCGCTGTGCTCAACCGATGAAAATAGTAATAGCATCACTACAATTAGCGTGCATTCTGTTTTCTTTCCATGTATATAACAGTGGGTTTACTCCAGACAAAAACTGATTTGAAAAACGAAATTCCGAGGTCAACTATAACTTGAGATATCTCACGTTATAGATGATCTTGTGTGTATATCCTAAAAAAAAAAAAAAAAAAAAAAAAAAAAAAAAAGCTGTAAGTATCGGTGCTAAAATTACATATCCATGCCTAATTTACAAGACAATTAAATAAAATAATAAAATCATGATAAAAAAAAAAAAAAAAAAAAAGGTAAAGGATAAAATCGATAAAATAGAAAAAATGTAAAAATTAAGTAATTATAACAAAAGAAAATAAATAATAATCGTAATAATAAACGTATTATAATACGTGACTGTGATTAGGCCTATTTGGATGTACGGAGTTGAGCTTTAGGGCTTCACTAAACCATCCAATTCATCTCGTATTCACTCCTTACAATCCAAAATCCTTCGAAAAAACCTCAATCCTCCTTACTTTGTCACCAATAAACTTATCCATAAAGATCTCAATGTTCCATATGTTGCTGATTTAGCCAACACCAGATACCTATCCTTTCATAGTAAGCTCCGTAACCACTAAAAATCCGTTAGTTTCTCAACTTGCTTCCTACTCCATTCCTGATCATCCTCCGAGGAGTCTGAAAAGAAGATGGCCTAGAGACCTTCTAGTGTGGAATTTTTAATAAATTGCATCTGATGAGTAGTTCTTTTCAAGTTTTAATGACATGTTATTGTAATTGTTGTCAATAAATTTACTTGATGTATATATTTTGTACAGTTGTAAATTTCAATAAATTGTTATAATAAAAAAATATATATATCTATCTATATATATATATATATATATATATATATATATATATATATATATATATATATATATATATATATATATATATATTTATATTATATATATATATATTTACATTTAGGACATAGATTCCCAGCCAGCTGTAAATAACTATAAATATATCATTATTTCCTTATAATATAATATATATATATATATATATATATATATATATATATATATATATATATATATATATATATAGTTTATATTTAGTATATATACAATACTTATATAGCCGTTTCCTTGTTTCAGATGAGCCACTTGTTCAACATGTTCGTCAAACAGGTCGCTGAGCACTGCGACTCGTCCAACATGCCCGGTAAGTTGAGATTGAGAAAGCGTTTCTTCATCTTGGCTAACACATTTTTACTAAAAGCATCTCACTTCCTTCATATATCTTCCGCCCGCTCTGTATTCTAGTCTTCCTCCCGAGCCGAAGAGCTATCTAAGCCCTCGCCTGATTGGTCCGGTTCTAGACCAATCAGATAGCGCTAATAGGCGGGAAACATTAATTAGGGTAAGTTCGATTGATTTATTGAAGTTCTCATGACGTTTCACAATCTAGGGTCACTTAAAATATTTCTTTATAGGATACGTTTATTCAAATTAATTTTCTAAAGATTATTTTTGAATTTTAATTGAAACGATTTTTTACTAAGATATTCTGAAAATAGACACATTTGATCCTTTCACTCTACGTGCACTAAGTAGGTTACGATATTATAAAATATTTTTAATTAATTTCGAATTAAAAAAAAAAAATCCGATTTAAAATTCGTGAATTTTAAAGGACATTTTTTAATGACTACGATCATTTTTCCCGAAACCATTTTTCAAAAGTTTGTTCACTTTTGTTCACCAATTTGTAACTTTTGTAAATAAATAATATATAGATTGTAGATATATATATATATATATATATATATATATATATATATATATATATATATATATATATACCGATTCTCGATCTAATAATGTCTCGATCTACTAATGTCTCGATCAACCGAGTCTTTTTTTTATGTTTTTTTTTTTTTTCAACACGGAAAACAGACGTTGTACGAACCTAACTACTGGAAGGCTTGAGGATAGTGAGGACGGTTTGCTAAGAAAAAGAATCGTTACTAACCATTTCTCGATACCACATTGTTCACTTTGATCGTTTTTAGACATTGAAGAGAATGTACGGCGGCAGATAGAATGTCGGTAGTTAAACAAAATAAAAATAGTAATTTTTTTCAAACTTTTTGATTTACATATATAATAATGTTACTTGTGAATATTATTATTGCATACATAATAAGTATTTTTTTTTTTAATTTAATAGATATACGTATTGCCTTACGTTATTTTTTCTTTTGTATTTGGTTTGCTTTTTGGGAGCCTCGATTGACAGAGGATTTGTTTATCCGATCCAGCCCCAATTACTTCGGTTAATCGAGTCCTGAATGGTTATAAATTCTTTAACAGGTACTATTTTATTATATTTAATATATGTAACATAAAATTATTCCTTTAAAAGTAATCTGCGATCAAATGATCTGTAATATTAGCCGAAACAAAAGAATGCATCTTTTCAGTTCAAGAATTATGAATATTAAAATAAGGAAAATATTTTGGACGTTTCTATCTTTTTTTTTCCAAATATTAATATCTATGCAATAAACAGATTTTTTTTTTTTTTTTTTTTTTGTTCCCCCTGTACCATATCTGTAAAGAACTTTTGGTAGGATAATATTCTTGTAAATCCTAATATTTAGATCTGTGAACAGTAGTCGCAAATTGAAGAGTTTTGCGACTGAGACATGACAACCGTTTCCTTCTTCTAATCTTCCTTTTATTTACTCCTGAATTTTATTTTTCATAGATATTTTATACTGTAGATTCTTCAACTCGTATTAAAATTTGCAAATGCGCTTCTTTCTCATCTCTAAATTTAGAATCTACCTTGAAGCATAACTGAATTGGCAATTTAGTAAATTTAAAAGAAATTTTTTTTTTTTGCAGTTAATGAAAAAGAAGATATTTAGAGATTTTACCAGATAACAGGCAGTGTTAAAAACGTTTAAATGCCGGTTTCTATCTCTCTGTTGAGGGAAATTGAAAAAGAAAATGTATAAAAAGTGAATATCCGTGAAAAATGAAAAAGAAAACGAAAGCGACATTGACACTGCCGTTGTGGCCTTTTCTTTTTTTCTTCATGTCGGCTCCTGTCAAGGTGTCATCCTCTCTTCTCGGGGTGTCATGCCACGAGTGTCCTTGCCATTCTGGTGTTAAATTAATAATATATCTATTACTTGAATTATTCGCCTCTTATTTTGAAATATTTTCAATTGAAAACAAGTTTTTTTAATGTTAACCGTTCAATCATCAGTTCTAGAAAAATACTAAAAATTCAAAACATCAGCACTTTGCTATATAGATAATATGTATTATTTATTTTATAAATGTAAGACAAGAAATCAAACATGTTGATACTCACCAAAGAAAGCAAACGGACATCTGAAATGAAATGAAATGGAAAATAATCTTTATTCTGGGACACTTTGCCCCTAAGAATAATATAAAAGTACAATAAAAAGGTATTATTGTCTGGCTGCGTAAATATCAGGCAGCAACTTATATAGAATGTAAATTATATACATATAAATATATAAGGTGAAATTTAGATTTAAAAACAAGTTTTTAGGTTTATATAAGAAAAACAAAATAAGTAAATAACAAAATTAAAATCAAATAAAAAGAAATATTCTAACACTAATATATTATTGCATAATTTTGGAAGATTGATAATTGAGGAAGTGGATGAATAAATTATGTTTAAAGAAAGCGAGAGAAGGAGCATAGCGGATCGAAATGGGTATGGAATTCCAAAAAGCTGCACGATTAATAAAGGATTTTTCTAAGGAAGCAGTTCGATGAGGAGGGATATACAAATCTATAGGCTGAGATCTGGATTCAAAAGATGAATGGAAGAACGAAGGGCAAGTATGTCGTAAATGTACGAAGGTTTTTTGGACTTTAAGGATTGGAATAGAAAAAAACTAAGGAAGTATTGTCGCCGAAAACTTGGATAAAGCCGCCTTAAATTAGAATACCAGCGTGATATGAGAACGCCTGGGGATCCCAAAAATGAATCTTATAAAGGAGTTCATTAATCTTTTCAGTTTCAATTCAAGCTCGCCAGACATTCCTCCGTATACTAAGCATCCATAATCGAGGTGGGGAGGGATGAGGGAAGATACTAACAATTGACGGGTATTTCGAGGGAAAGATTCACGGAATCTTAGGAGCTGTTTGAGGATGGAGATGGTTTATTATTAGGATGGAAAGATAGAGCAGCGTAAATTTAAGGAGTGGAAAGAGTCAGGTAGTCCTTTGGGTTTTCCCTATGACTGGTTGGTTTTTTCCCGTTCCTATTAAAAACGTTTTCTTATTTTTTTAAAAGTTATTTCTCAAAATTTCCAACTGTATACAATATAAAATAAAATATATCAAGAAAATGTGACGATAATGCTACAAATGACAAGTTAATTGCTTGTAAAGAAACTACCCATTGGTAGCACTTATAAAAATTCTATATAATAAAGTACTATATTAGTAGGTCCGGAGGCCATCTTCTTTTGAGGCGCACCGGAGGGTTATCTCGAATGAAATGAGAAGCAAGTTATGATACTTATGGATATGAATGGCTGTGGAGTTTGCTATGAAAGTGTTTATATCTGGTTTTGGCTAAAACAAGAATATATAGTACATTAAGATCATTGTGGATTAGTTCATCAGAGACACATTAAGGATCTTTGAGGATTTTTCGAATGATTTTGGATTGTAAGAATTGGATACGAGAAGAATTGGTAGGAAACAAATTTAAAATGGAACTACTCCCAATATTTGTCTCGTTGTTTAAACAAAAATCTGGATTTTTTCATACGGCTGGTTTAGTATTATGTTTTTGTTTGAACGATCAGATAAATTTGTTTCCATTAGGAACGGAATAAAATCAAACAACCATAGGAAAAATCCTAAGCACCCTTCTCTATCTGACCCTTTTGTCTCTTTACATTCAGTCTGCTCTAGGTACTGTTACCTTTCAGGAGTCATTTTAATTTTGCCTCTTTGGGTGAATATCAGCATGTATGGTTTATTGTCGTAAAATATTAATGTTTTAGATGTATATTTTCAGAACTGATGATGAATGTTTAACATTCGAAACTTTTGTTCAAATAAAACAATTCCAATACAAGTGGCCAATAACACAGGCCAACAAAAAAAATGTGTTTGAAAACTTTTTTTACTTTAATAGCTGATTTTTATAGATTTTTGTGTGCTGAATCCAAATCTGGTCTTAGTTTTTTTGTATTACCAATATTTTTTGAGAAATTTGCTTTTTTTATATATAATTAAAAAAAGCATATATAACTGTTTCATATAAATATAAAGCAATATATAACTGTTTCATGAGGCCTAACTTTATATTTAGAGTGGTAAGAGAATGTTTCTAGGATCTACAAGGTTTTTGCGGAGAATGTTCTTCTCGCCGGGTTTTAAAGACTCCCTCCCAGGCCAGTTCTTTCTGCTCTACTGTCCCATTCACACAAAAAACATGGAAATTTGGTAAAACCGCCTTTCTGACCAAGAAGCATGCATGTTACTTTCAAGTCACCACATATCATCCAGGCATGAGCCGAATAGCCAATTTTATTCAACACTATTTCTAGGTTTTCATAGCTCTCTTTCATATGTACAGAATGGCCAACAGGTATAGATGCATAAGTGTTACTATTGTGTAATAAAACAGCTTTTAAACTAGTTTTGGAAGAATCAATAAATAGTCTCCAGTCTTCTTTTTTGTATTCAACACCAAACTCTTTGATCAGACCTGGAATGTCTGAGCAGTACACTACATCACCTTCCTGTTCAAAAAATTTCGAAAACTGCTGCTCTCTCTTCCTATACAGATATATGCTAGTTCCAACTGCCAACAAGTTCTTTTCTTTTAGTCTAGAACCAAGCAATTCAGCTTTTTCTTTTGTTAACCCAAGATCCCTAACTATTCGTTAAGCTCAATCTGAGTAAACAGTTTAGGCTATATATTTGCTGTAGCACATTGCAACTCTTCATCATCTTGCTCATATATATATATATATCTGTTTCAGCAGTGCTGCTAACTCTTCTACATCCTCCACAAATTATTTTACAATTTTATTTGTAGTATATAAAAGCTGTTAAATTCTGTAATAAATCAAAAAAATTAATATATTGATGTGCAAATGTGAAAAAATGGTAGGTGATACGGCTTAATAAGTGTCAGTTTTTGATTTAGCAAAAAAAACAGAATAATAAGGTGTTTTAAGTGAAAGTTTTTTCATCGTTGGCCTGTGTAATTCATCAACCCTAAACTAACTATTTGCTAGTAATAATTAAAATAGATAATTTCAATAATAAATATAAAAGGTTAAACCATTATAAACATTAACGATGGGACTCATAAACTGTAGCCAATTTAGAGGTCAGTATAACGAGCCATTATAAATGTTATGCCTTAGCCGAGTGGGCTGCTGTAATGGTTCGCCATTAATATAGCTAACTACAGCTGCTGTACCTTGATTCAGTATTGGCGCTTCATTTGTTTCTCAGAACTGCATCTGCCTTCTTGATTGATTTATGTTCTATATTATTAAGGTTGAAATATTTATTACAGAAAGTTTTGGCTGTTTATAATCAATAATTGCATTCGAACTAGTAGGATGAAAGTAATAAAACAGCTGTAAATCACTCCACAATCCTGTCTCATATTTTTATCTCCTGTATTAATATATTTTTAGTTATTATCATTGCGAGTACAATAAGTATGTATTATATTATGATGCATCCTACCGAAATACTTTTAGGCCTTATTAAGAAGCACAACTTAATCAATTTTTCACAATGTAGATATTAAAAATCCTTTTTTTTTAGGTCAATAGTTAACTTGTTTAATGAGAAATTTGACTTATACTTCATGACAAGCGGCGATATCAAGTTGTATACCATGATGTCTTATTCCGGATCAAGTGTTTAAAGGCAACATCATTGCTTACTAAACCGGAATACAGAAACAATTTGAGTGCAAACAGCGAAAGCTAACAGCCAATTAGAGCTCGATTTGACTTCAGCTGTAATTGGCTGATGACGTAATGGCTATGACATCACCTGTCAGAACGCGAATGACTACTCTGCCAAGCCCCGGTATTAACATTAACATATCCTAAATATACTTCAAAGGCGGTCGAATTCTTCGGCATTGAGCTCTAGACTGTATGTCCCGTTCTTGGGAAGGGTTTGGAAACGCATCCGGCTCAAGAAGATTTTGTAATCTTTGAAACAGCAATCTTTATTTAGATTTCTGAATCTGCAAGGTCTTTTTGGCCTAGATTTCATTCCCCCAGGGGTAGAAAACTGTCTGTCATAAAATGTGGAACTGTAGTAATGATTCATAAGAAATAACTGACAACATAAGTAAAGCGAGAGTTCAGAATATGAAAATCAAATTTTGAAAAATAACAAATTTTGAAAATTTTAAACATTACATTGAAGATATAATATAATAAATCCTAAATAAGTAAATAAATGTAATAAAATATAATCCTTTGATCCGGTGTCGCCTTATTGACAGTTTTTCTTTATTTTCAACTAAACAATAGATTTTTCTTTGCTTTTTATTTCAATGAATAGTTTATTATGTTTAAAAAACATATTTCCATTAAGCGATTATCATAATGTCTTATTTACACAAGTAACTGATTTATATGCTAAATTAAAACACCATGTTTTTCTGGTTTTAAAAGTGAATTTCTCCATGAAATCGAAACGTATTATTAATTTGATCACACCATCTGAAAGCTTGTTAAATTTGAAATTTTCTGAGGGATTTGTGGTTGAAAAACGGTGAGCGTTGAAGTATTATAAGACGTAGTTTCCCTAAATAAGGTGATGATCAAGCTGTTCTTTAGATCTCAAACTTGTAAAATACAAGGTTACATGTACTCTTCTCTTATAGGAAATTTAATTCTAAATCCAAAAATGTAGTCAAAATTATAAAAATATTTGAACAAAATGGAGATATCACAGCTTTAATGGTAAAAAACGTGGTTTCCTCGTATCGCATTATATAATTATAAGTATTATATAATTATCGTATATCTGCAGTGGATGGGAATAGGGAGGTAAGGTCTGCGGCATTTTGCTACATTTTTGATCAAGTTTCACCCAATTTTTTTTTTTACACTAAGAGATACTCACCCTGTATATATACATCTAGTAAATGTATTAATAGCAATTAAAATAACAGGTAAAAACTTGAAAAGAACTAATCATCAGTAACACTTCAACTAAAATTCTATACTAGAAGGTCTCTTGGCCATCTTCTTATCAGACGCCTCGGTGGATTATCAGGAATGGAGTGAGAAGCTAGTTGAGAGACTAGAGAATTAGTGTGGTTATGGAGTTTACTATGAAAGGATAGGTATCTGGTATAGGCTAAATTAGCAACATATGGAACATTAAGATCTTTATGGATAAGTTTATTTTTGTAACAAAGTAAGGAGCATTGAGGATTTTACAAGGAACTGAAAGATTATTAGAATAAACATTGACATAAACAGTCGCAACAAAAATATTTTCAAAAAATTTATTACGATAGTACCAGGACTTTTGTACCAACTTCGTATTACTGAAGTAATGGTTGGTTTAACATAAACCGCAATATGATGTCAAGTTTATTTAAATGAAGTCATTAAATTAATTTGTTCATTTCAATTAGTTAAATTTTTTTCTCACCCTGATGTTTGCTGCAATGTATAATTCAGACATTGTCTACCATATTATGTCCACTTTGCTAAATCGATCTATGCTGTATCGGGACAAATTCTTAAATATCGATTTTTGATGAAGCAACGATACTTTGTCCACGATGAGAAGTAATATTTATCATTATATAAATTAACTTCAGCCTTCGACAAAGGTATTATCATAAGATTGCACTTCGCACGACAGCCTTTCACTTTTTTGTATCACAGGATTGATACATAAAAAAATAAAAAACATACAATAAAGGAAGTGACATGTTTCTCCTGACACGGTAACTGCTTCTCGTATCCTTTCCAGCCTCTTAACACCCAATTACAATTTCAAACAAGAAATAGCTCTTTAGATAGCGCCTGTCAGCCGATGATTTGTAGTATCGATAAGTATAATTATAATTCCATTTGTCTTGTTCAACAGTATCGATTATTATATCGGTGCTCAACTCTCGATAACTAATTACAATGAGGAAGGAATTGGTCATTGTGAACTCCCTCCCCTTCCTACAATACCATTCAAGGTGCAGAGTGATTTTTTAATATTGAAACGAATCATGAGACGGAAATGATAGTTTTGATTAATTGATCTCTAGTGATTTTGCCACTTTAACAATTAAAAATCAAATAGATTTAAAATATGTTTGTTTATTTATTTACTTATTTATTTATATATTTATTTATTTCGATTAACGTCACTTTATGCTGCTATGGCTAATCGGACGATGCTACGGAGAGAGTCCTAAATTTTGCCTATCCAGGTATAATTACGATAGGGATCTTAAACGAGTACCTGACATCGCACAGGCTCGGGACCTCCATTTTACGTCCCTTCCGAAGGGCGGCATAGCTAAGGATTTTTTACTCCCTTTAAAAAATCCTAAGGTCATCTGCCGGGCTGCGAACCCGCGATCTTTGGTTTAGTAGGTTGCTATGCTAACCACACCACAGGTGACCCCCAAATTTAAAATATGAACCACGCTTGAAAATATTAAATAACAGCATTATATAAATTTTCATTAATATTTACGCGCAAATACTGAGTGCTGTGGTACGATTTGTAAGATCTGACCGCTTTTTAGTTTTTTCATCTTATTTTTTATTATATGTTATAGTAATAGTTGAGTCCGAACCGGGACTTTTTACTCTGAAAAGTTTGAGGTACGTACGGGTTTAAAACAGGAAGATTCTCTTTCTCCGGTATTATTTAACTTTGCGCTAGAATACGTCATTAGGAAGGTAATGCTTACGGGAAAAGGATTAGAGATGGGTGGTAAATGTCCGGTTCTTGGTTATGCTGATGATTTGGTACTTTTGGGTGGAAACGAGGAAACTATAAAACTAAACGCTACTACGCTCATGGAAAACCGGTAACGAAATTGGTTTAGTAATTAATACCGAAAAAACGAAATATATGGTTAGTAGTAGAAACGGTGAACATTTTAGTAATGTAGATATTTCCGGGATAAAGTTTGAACACGTTGAGCAATTCAAATATCTAGGGTCTATTATATCGAGGAAAAATGAAATTCGAGAAGAAATAAAGGCTAGGTTAAAAGCCGGTAATGCTTGTTATTTCTCGGTCGCAAAATTACTCAGTTCGCGCTTACTCTCCAAAAATTTAAAAATTAGGATATACAAAACTATTATACTACCAACAGTTCTCTACGGATGTGAAACATGGCCGCTGACGGTAAGGAAACAACGCCTTAAAGTTTTCGAAAATAAAGTACTGCGTAGAATATTTGGCCCAAAAAAGGATGAAGAAACAGGAGAATTTAGGAGGCTTCACAATGCGGAACTGCGCGAGTTATATCCGGTAAATATAGTTCAAGTAATAGCAGCGCGGGGCTTAAAATGGGCATGTAAAGTCGTTGGGTTTAATAATGATCGAATTCCGAAAAAAAGTAATCAGTTATGAGCCGTACGGTAAACGACCGAGGGGTAGACCGATACGAAGATTGCATCAGGGACGACCTGGGGGATTTAGATTTTGGAGGAGTGGATTGGAGGGAAGTGTGCGGTCGACGGTTGGTGGTGTCGGCATCGAACCTTCGGTTTCGCTAAGCCTTAATTTATTATTTATTATTATTATAGTAATAGTTAATGTAATAGTATTAAACTTTATTATTCTTTCAAAGTATTCTAAAATACGAATTAGATGTTTAAAACCCGGAAAACTAATCAGAACTGCGTTTTGGTAAATATATAATACAATTACTGAGCTACCAGTATCAAGCCTTCCTGTTATCTATTTCTATAACTCAGAGTCAGAACAAAAGAATGCCGATTAGTTATTGAAAACGAAATTGACTGTAGAACTTTGTGAAAAAGTTCTTAAAATTCCTAATTAAGAATTGATGTATTATTTGCCACTTCTATGATATTTATTTTACTGGTTTCAAATCGCCTGCTTGGACTTAAAGTGATTAAGTAACAAAATCAATTTTTCTCCGTTTCAATATTCAAATGGGAATATGCTCATTAAACATTTCTCAGATAGTTATATAGTGAATTGTCTCATTCTCTAATTTGCATATATAGCAGTTATATTCACTTGGTGACTTTTTATAATTATGAGAAATCATAATAACAGCACACAATGACTTTTTGTCGAATTTGAAAAAAAACCCACATTATTTAGTGACTTTTACTTCCAAGCAGACAATATGTTAGACATTCATTTTTTTTTTTTTTTAAATATTATTTTATTCTCAACTGTAATACAATTGCTTAAAACTAATGAATATGAGATTACATTAAAAACAACATACATACTAAGGTATGAAGGAGTCAGCACCTGTAGGACACAGCAGTGGTACAATATCCAGGCGTGATACTAAATTATTAGGGATTAGAGAAGAAGGTCCCTCATCCACCTCCTTTTCAGTCTCCGTTAAGTTATATCTAAATATGGGTTATATTGTAAGTTTGCCATATTGTAAGTATTGTATATATATAAAGTCTACGAATTTTATGAATATGGCTCGTAACGGTCGGAATACATATCTCTGTATGTATTGTTTCGTTTGACACTTAAGAATGGTAGTCTATTATAAATCTTGAGAATTTGAATTTCTTGGGACATTCCAACTCATCCTACCACTGTCCTCACCACTTACGCTGATGACACATGTGTGTTATCAGTAAACAATGATCCCTTCATTGCCTCCCAAACACTCCAATCCCATATCCTAACCCTTCAAGAATGGTGTCAAAAATGGAGAATCAAAATAAATCCAAAAAAATCTCACCAAATAACCTTTACCTTCGTCGTAAGCCCACGACTTCCTGTCCTACAGTATCCTTTAATGATATTCCACTAATCCCTGTTGAACAGATCCGCTACCTTGGACTCCACTTGGACAAAAGTCTTACTTGGAATCCACATACAAGACTAAAAAGACAAGAAACTGCCCGTCGTTACAGATTACTTCAACATTTATTAGACAAACTTTCAAAGCTCCCAATTAATTACAAAAGACTAATATACATGACTGTGATTAGACCTTTCTGGAAGTACGGAGTTGAGCTTTGGGGTTCCACTAAACCATCCAATTCATCTCGTAACCCATAGCCCAAACCAGATATCTATCCTTTCATAGTAAGCTCCATAACCACTCAAATCCCCTAATTTCTCAAGTTGCTTCCCACGATATTCCTGATAATCCTCCGAGGCGTCTGAAAAGAAGATGGCCCAGAGACCTTCTAGTGTAGAATTTTTATTAAAGTGCTACTGATGGGTAGTACTTTTCATGTTTTGTCACGTTATTGTAATAGTTAACAGCACATTTACTTGTATAAATTTTGTACAGTTGTAAATTTCAATAAATTGTTACTAAAAAAAAAAAAATTCTTGGGATGCGTAAGTTCAGATGTGTTATAACAAGCAACAGTAAGTGCTGAGTTCTTGTTTAAGTGGTAATTTCGAGCATTTTGGGATTAAGGAGTTTTATCTGGCACATTCATCTTCAGTTCTAAAAACATCATCAGCAGTTTGTTATGCAAATAATATTTGTTTATTAAACTAATTTAAAAATGTGACAATAAGAGATCAAAGGCTTGTGAGTACTTGGCAAGGGAAGGAAAAAACGATTATACCAACTTCTGGACAAAGATGATGTGAAAAAAGAAGAGCATAAGTACATGGGTAAATATACAAGCCTTAATTGAGTGGTTTAGATGCAAAGGGGTACAAGTGGCAAATGGAGTAAAACTTAAAATTAAAAATAATTCTGTGGCAAAGAGATACAAGTGAATATCCCGTTAGGTGATGCCATCTATAGAGAAGAAATCTAACTACTTACCGAAAATCCTGAAAGTGTTTGTGGCAAACGGATACTTTGATTGGCTTTTACTCTACAATGAGGTTTTGTTACTTGTACCCCTTTGCATCTAAACCATTCAATTGTCTTAAGTCAAATTGGACACTTGCCTACGATAAACTATTATAAAATAAAAACTATTGGAAATATTATTGGTCATGTGTAAGAAATAAATATAATTAAATTAATAAACTTGTATCTGAGATATTATAAATACTCACGACTTCCGATAAAGTCATTTATAAAGACTATTACGATATAATTACTTTATTCTATCAATATTTGAAATATATTAACAAAGACATCAAAGATATTCATTTTTTTTTAATACTGATTTTATGAAAATCACCAGTACAATCGATTATACAGTTCCGGTCGACTGGGCGTTGCGGAAAATTGATGGCGTCCGATTGCCAGACATCCTGAGTTTCAGAAGTGTGTGCTAAGTTTTTTCCGGTCCAAAAGTTCTTAAACCAAGAGCTATTATCTGTAACACATTCCTTCAAAATTGTATTTAGCTTTTTCCTTAGATTCAATTTTCAAATAATTCATTCTACTTATATAAAAGAACTTAATCTTAATTTTATTTTTTTTAAATTTATATTCTTAATTTAAATTTATTTAAATTTCACTTACATGAATGTTGTGTATGGAATTTTTTTTTTTTTTTTTTTTTTGCAGACATTTTTCTTTAAGAAACAGTAAAATAAAATTACTTTCATTTCAATTAAAATAATGAAAAGTCTTAAATGTGTATTTTATATTTAAAAAAGGAGGGGAAAGGGAATGAGTAAGACATATATATTGTAACAAATAAAAATAAATTATAAGTGAACCACTGTAGCACTAAAAATACTTTCAAGTAATTTCAACATGTTTACCACTGAATAAAGTATTATTGTAAGAACAGAACAAATATTACGAAATGTAATGTAATTTTTTATTTCATTCTATTTTTTACTAAAATCAGAAAGGTGTTTTTCATTAAAAAAAAAAAAGTATGAATTTGGTTTTATAAATAGTTGAAAATATTTAATACTCTTTTAGCAAATAATTAATCTATAATAATAAATTAATAATATAAATAATAAATAATTCATCCTTAAATCAAAATTTTTATTAAACTAGATATAATGTATTTTAAATATAATAATCTATCAGCTTTATTAACCATAATTCCAGTAACGAAGGATGGAGGGGATAGACGGCGCTGAAGGTATACCCTACCCGCACGACTTTCTTCACAGTCCTTGCCTGTCTTAAATCTTGGTCACCGAAAAAATATTTTATATTAATAAAATTAATATATAGTTGGCATGTATATACATTTATGCATACGTAATATTTTTTTAGTAATCTTTTATCGAATAAATAATACAGTTAGCTGAATTAAGGGAAATAAGAGTAATACAATTTAAGAATCCGTTAATACAAGTAGTACTCTATGAATTAAATAGAAAAAAAAAACTTTTGACTGTAATATATATATAAAATGAAATAAAATAAAAACAATAATATTTCTTTTATTTCATTGAATAATGAAATAACAGTCGAAGCAATCGCCTTCGGCACATAAAAGAGATACAAAAGTAAAATTATGCCAAGGTCTTTGGATAAAAGCTGGTTCGAGATCTACACTATCGGACCCATTAGTATTTTATAGTCACTTAGCAGCTTAGTAGCTTAGTAGCTTAGTAGTTGATGAAGTAAGTTTCCTAAAGCGGCTCTCAAGTATATCATTAGTATAATGGAGAATTCCATTCTGTGTTGCGGTGTCTTTCATTGTTAGCTGAGCCTACTTTATTATTTCAACTCGCTATATTTAATGCATAGATCTCTCGCGAGGTCTTCGAGTTGCAAAAGATATATATTTAATAATATTTATTTTATATTTAAAAATAAAACATTACAAAAAAAAAAAAAAAAACATTTTTCGACTCTGGAGTAGATAGTGTGAATATCAGGTCCAAGTGAAGTAAAGGTACCACAGAAGTAAGAGGTACCAGGTTTTTAGTCAAAGAACTATTCAAATCAAAATTTTACTTCCATTTAATGATCTATGATACGACTTATAAAAACATGAGTAATTTATCTAAACAAACCAAAATCTAATGTTGCAATATCTCCGTCATGATGATGATGCAAAACCGTTACTCCTTGTAATTCCCATTATTTTTTCTAGGTCTAAGGATAACTGTTGTACTGCATAATTTCTTTGGTCTTTGTTGACCAAAGCGGGATACTTTGCACTCAAAACTGCATGAACTCTGCCTAGCTGTTCACAGTAAAGGTTTAGGTTCACTACCACACCATCGGGACAAGCTAATAATTTGAAGTACCACCAAACACAAAGCATCACTTTTTTCCCAAACCGATCCAAATTATTTTGATGAATAGCTGAATGACCCATGGCAAAAATGTATTCGACGCCTATCTTTGTGCTTAGATATTTTTTCTTTCTTTCTTTATTTTATTTTTTTTTTACTTTCATTAAATGTCACTTACTTTTTCATATTTTTCATTTTTCTATGTCAATAATATTTGTACTTTCTTATTTTAACAAATATTACTAATGTATATTTTCAAATTGTTTATAAATTGTGTTTCCTTCTTAACTTAAATTTCATTAATTATTGACGTTTTCGTTTATTTCTTCTTTACTGTATCTATATTTTTAATTTGATTTAATTTTTTTCTCTCTTATAATTCTGTATTTGACAATTCTTGTTTTTAGTCCTGATGATGACCATCAAAGATATGGTCGAAGCATTCAAAAGTCTTGTAGATTTCAACAGTTCTTATTTTTTTAATCCCATTGACTGATCACTTTCAACAAACTTCTTTACTCATCCAGTCACCAAAAACACACATGTTCCTTTGTAACTAGCTTGTATTACCAGACAGCAGCAACTGATTTAAATCAACAAAAAGTGGACTACCGTGTTGTTTCTCCTATTTCTGCATTTGTTTTTGAAAATTACAAAACCTTCTTGCCTTCATAATACAAAAGAATTAGTAAGTATGCCACAAACATCGCCTCTATTTAGTTTTGGAAACGATCCCAAGAGGGCAGCATAACAAGCCGATAAGTACCTTCGTTCCTGTTATTTACTGTTTAAGCATTCCCTCTTGGATCTGGAAGTCTTCGATATTCCGCGGATGTTCCTCGCATGACGCAAGAAGTGACGTAACGTGGCTGTCGAACAGACGAGCCAAGTGGCACTCTGACCTGAAACTTTACATTTCCCAAAGGTGCCGCTCTAATATCTCTTAGTGCAACGGAGACGAAATTGTAGGCCACGCGAGAAATATTAATTTTGAGTCAGTTGGATGCGAGTTATATAAACTGCTACCTTTATCGAATCTGGGAAAGTTCGATGTGTGATCTCGACTTGCATAACTTAGATAGTCCAAACTTAGTCTGGAGTAATAGATCACCGAAACCTGGATAAGTTAAAGTTCAACTACTGCCGATCTTTATTTATTTTTATTTTATTAACAAAAATATTCATTCCTCAGCACGTGTCTGAAGTTGTTTCGAGATGCGGGAAAGAACATACCGACTAAATAAAAAAAAAGAGAGCTAAATAAAGAATGATCTGAAACCTATATGACGAGTATCAATAGCTAAATTTGGATTTTTAAAACTCTAAAATTGTTACGTTTTCTGTTTAGAGTATTATTAGGTAATCCTGTATTTGTCTATTACTTGCGAAGAGGTGTTTTGCTCCTTTTAACAGTTACTTTTTGGTAACCAGTTACTGTTTAACCGACGCGCATTCTAGCGGTTGACATTCGAAATTAGAACACAATTTTCCCTTTATCACCACATACTAACTTAGCCCCGATGTTTTCCAGCCTTTGAAATTCCCTACTGCTCTTGACTACGGTCCGCCTTTTTAGCAAAAACAACCACAGAATGTTCATTTATTATTAAATATAATTTTTAAACACAAAATAAATACATTATACTCATATATTATTTATCCATATAAATAATTGTTCGACGATTAATAACATAATATTATAAGTTTTTAATTAAATCATTCTCACACCTTGTCATTTAGTTATGGCTTCTCAGGCTTTTTACTATTGTCATTTTATTATGAATTGCTGTTCGTTTCATTTAGAGACTGTTCATAAAAGTAATAAATTTAAACACTTAATCATTTCTTTTCTGGTTATTTTTTTTCTCTACGTTTAGAATACCATGTCTATTTAATATTATAACAACAATTTCATATTTATTGAATAAGATAAAATTTAAAACATTGAAGTACAATTTACAAAAGAGTGTAGTGTGATTTCGATTTGCATCTAGAATAGAATCTGAGGACCTCTTGCTAAAAAGAGGGAAATTTAGAAGTTTTCATTTCGAATGGCTACCGCTAGATTGAAGACCAGTGAAACAGTAACAGGTTACCGAAAAGTAACGTTAAAAGGAGCAAGAAATACCTCTTCTTTTTTTCTACCAATTTTTAGCATTAATTTATAATAATAAAAATAGATTAAAAATTTATTTTAAAAAAAGTGAATAAATCAAAGAGATTCTAATATTGTCGATCAAATGCAATGTAACGAATTTGAAAAAAAAAAAAAAAAAAAAAAGAAGCAATATTTGTTTTGATTTTTAGCGATTGTTTTAGTAATACGATGTTGTGAGATTTTAATCTTAATCTTCAGCATTAGGTTATATTTTTTTTGGGGGGGGGGGCGTTAAATTTAGCACGGTGGTAAATAATAATAAGACTCTTCGGCTGAAGATTATACTTTTAGAGAAATTAATATTTACTTTTGGAAAATGGATTAATAAAACCATATAATTTATATCTATTATTCTCGAAATGGACTAGATTTGACTACCTACTATGGTTCTGATATTATTCCATATATATATTTTTTTTTTTTTCGAGCTTTACCGTCCTTTTGTATAACTGCAGGTAGAACACAATTTGAGAGTTAAGAAAACAAAATCTTCCACAATTCATATTAATATTCTTACTATCGGGATGAATTGGAGCGATGATTACATCCAATAAGGAAGAAGTTAATAGACTAATGACGCAGGAAGCCGACGAAGAGGTCCTTAAGAAAGCTAGAAGAGGATGAAGATTAACGACCAAGATCCTCGGAGGACCCCTTCACCTACTAATGGGTCTCAACAACCATCCTCAGGTTACGGCCATCTTTTATCTCTTCCTCTCAAGTTCAAGGATATCATTCTCAAAAGGAGTCCTCTCAGTTAAATCATTAGTAATGAATACAAATTGAGAACTTCAACGAATTAATATTAGATTATTTAAAATATTCCAAGGTACGATTAATATGGAATAGTTATTTAAAAAAGAGTTATCAAATAAATAATCAAATAAATAGAACTGGCTTATATCCAAGCAGTTACATGCTACAGAAGTAAACAAACATATTTGTTTAGAAGAGTATTAATAAATGAAGATATCCATTCAATTTCAATACAACCCAATATGTACAAAAACAAATTTACACATTTTATCTATAGAACAAAGAAAATGTTTATACTGAAAAAAAAAATAACAGTCCCTATTTACCGTGTAAACATATAATATCCGCATAGCAACATCCCAGAACATCCGTTTCCGACAGGAAGGAGAAACCGCAGAGGAGGAAGTTGTGGAAAATGCGGGCGATACTATGTTGCGAACCGTTAGGTGCGGGTTCTTGCACCGCAATAACTCGATATTTCAATAATAGTCGCAGAAAAAGCCATCATTACTCTTAGTATCATTAAATTGGAGTACTTATATAAAAGAATTCTGTAACAAAATAGCGTTTGAATGATAATATTTCCCTTGAGACTCGATTAACCGATGTAGTCGGGACCGAGAAAAGCTCTGATAATCGTATTACAGGTTATTTGAAAAAAATAAAGCAGGGCAATATAGTACAGTCAATGAGTGCTGAAATGAGGGTTGTAGAGTGAATGAAATATGCGATTATTTTTTACTTCAGGCCTTCGTTAGTAGTAGTTAAAAGGTAAACATACTCCAAGTCCCCGCCCCTAGGGGATGAGCTAACGGTGGTGAAGAAGTTCCCATTTTTGGGTTTTTCGATTATATCTCGAAGACTAAAGACTCTAGAAAAATATGTTGCGAATAAAAATTAAAGATAATTAAATTTCCTATAAAATTGTTTACATATATATTTGTTGAACTTCCAACCGTATTCGAGATATACGTTATTGAAAATCGATAATAATTTTCCCCAAAACATTATTTTTACCTCACTTTTTGTCAAACATTTGCTTTTAATGCTTTCCTCGTTCGTTGCTTAGTAAAAATGTCCAAATAAAATTTGTAGAACATTAAATTTACTTTAATATTATATATACTTTTCTGGCACTTGTAGCGAATGTTTGTCAATAACTGGGATAAACAATATTTTTTTTAGAAAGTATCAATTTTTAATAACGAATATCTCGAAAACCGTTGAAATTTCGACAAATACGTATATAAACAATTTTATAGGAAATTTAATTAGCTTTAATGTTGATCGGTAGCATATTTTCCTTTAGTCAACTGTTTTCGAGATGTAATCGAAAACCCCAAAAATGGGACCTTCTCCCCCCCCCCACCGTTAGCCCCCCCCCCCCCCCCCCCGGCGGGTACTATTAGTACGTATGTTTATCTTCTAACTACTAACGAAGCCCTGAGGTCAAACATAATGGCATATTTCATGGACTCTTCAATATGTTTATTGACGGGATTAAATATATAACCCTTCAGTACTGTATTTTTTAAGTTAATGTTTCTTGGGCTGACGTTTATCCAAGGAAGTGAGGTTTAGCTAAAATACCACTCAACTATACTTTTATAGATGCTGGGTGTGCCCCAGTAGGGTCTTCTGATTCCTGGTCCGATCCCCCGCTAGTAAAAGATATTAAATATATGAAAATATCGTTTTATAATTAATTTATTTAGATACTTCATGAAAATTCAATTATTTTTTCATTTGTTTCAGGTAAGTTTCACTTTACAAACAGAACACATACCAAAGAAAATTTAGTGTAAGTAATTTTTTGTATCTGTATATTTATTTGCACTATAAAATAAATTAAAAATTAGTCAATCATTCAAGTGTTGAAGAACAATTTTATGGAAATTTTATAGGACTTGATTCGATTATCGTATTTCACTATGAGAATCGATTGGTTAACTTATCTTATTTTTGTTTTTATTATTACTACTACGTTTTA
Source organism: Euschistus heros (assembly GCA_003667255.2). Lineage (NCBI taxonomy): Eukaryota > Metazoa > Arthropoda > Insecta > Hemiptera > Pentatomidae > Euschistus > Euschistus heros. The sequence continues at coordinate 308,279 of RCWM02000054.1, forward strand.
GCCTAATTTATGCATGACACACTTATTATACGGGTTTTATTTCATCATTTTACTAAAACTACGAAAGAAATATGTTGCAGAAGCTCACAGATGTAGGAATGATCCAAAGAAATAATAAATTACCCCAAGGTGTGGTCCCAGTTCTCAGAAGGAATCCTTGAATCTATAATAGTCTCTGGGTTTTTTTTTTTTTTTTGTTCTTGCTACAGTTTTAATTAACAGGATCTTCCGCCATTGGTCCAATAATCATCAAGACAATTATAATTTCAGCTAATGGCCGCCAATAATTATCAACAGCAAATCGATCACCTCGGCATCAATCAACCGGCAGCTTGATGCCTCGATATTTTTTATGAACTCGATATACTCCAACCATTACCGCAGCAGTATCGATGCTAATGATAGCCCTTTGGCCGGGACAGCAGGAGCACAGGGTCACACTATCACCGCCGTACCCTAGGGTACGGCTACGGTAGGGCGTGATCGCCGCAGGGGGATCGGGGTACCGTTATTGGGAAAATTGCACTTGGAAATCAGGTCTGCCAACGGACAATTTAACTTCACATAAAGTGCATAGTCATGAATAATAGGACCTAACACTGTAATTCCTTGTCCATTGTCTGATCTAAGAAAAATTAAGACTTTTAGAATAATTTCCTTGAAAACAATTTTTTTTTCTCGCTTTTATTGAAATTTACAACTGTACAAAGATATAGATCTAGTAAATGTATTGACAACGATTACAATAACATGTCAAAACTTGAAAAGAATTACTCATCAATAGCACTTCAATAAAAAAATCTACACTAGAAGGTCTCTGGGCCATCTTCTTTTCAGATGTTTCGGAGAGTTGTCGGGAATACAATGGAGACCAAGTTGAGAGACCAGCGAATTTGTGTAGTTATGGAGTTTACTATAAAAGAATCGTAATCTCATTTGGGCTAAATCAGCAAGATATGGGACATTAGACCTTTATGGATACGTTTATTTGTAACAAAGTAAGGAGCCTAAGGGTTTTTCGAAAGATTTTGGATTGTAAGGATTAGATACGGGAAGAATTAGGTTTAGTTGAGCCCCAAAGCTCAAATCGATATGTCCAAATAGGTCTGGTAACTGTTATGTAAATGAGTTTTTTGTAGTAAATCGGAATTGTTTGTCTAGTAAATGTTGAAGAAGTCAAAAACGACGAGCAGTTTCCTTATATTTTAGTCGTGTATGTGGGTTCCAAGTTAAACGTTTGTCTAGTTGGAGCCCTAGATAGCGGATATGTTCAACAGGGATCAGTGGAATATCAACCAATGATAAGCAACCAGATACTAAGCTTCGGATTACGACTGCTAATTGGTGCTACTATGGTCTTCAGAAGCTTCTAAAGAGCAAATCTCTCTCCAGAATAACAAATATACAAATATACAAAACCTTGATCTGGCCCGTTCTCTCATACTCATCAGATATCTGGACGATGTCGAAAGCCCTAGTGAGATCTGAAAGGAAGATTCTGAGGAGTTTTTGGCCTGTGTGTGACAATGGGGTATGGAGATTGAGAAAAAAACCGTTGAGCTCATGGATCTCTACAAAGACTTGGATATTTTGCAGTTTATTAAACCCGGACGTCTGAGATGGGCATGACATGTTGATATAATAAACGATAATGGCATAAAAAGGCTCCTAGATGAAAAGATATTCGGATGCAGAAAAGTGGGAAGACCTCGCCTGCGGTGGATGGATAGTGTGCTGACGGTGGAGAGAATATTAAGAATGAGAAAATTGAGAACAGGAGCAGAAGACAGAGAAGTTTGTAGGCTCAGACTAAGGGAAGCCTTGATTCTTCACGAGTTGTAGCGCCAACAAACAAACAAACAGGTTACCTCGTTAACCTGTCAGGTTAACCCGCCCGGCCATCAAGGACCAGAAATCCTTCTCTATAAAGATGCAGTGATTAGAAGTACATGACATTCACATCCACATCCTGGACATGATCACCTGAACAGGTTGACTTAATTACTCAGCTCAACAAAGAAACCGTGAGGACTCGATCATCGGAAATTATTACCAGCTAGTGTCACAACATTATAATTTAATTTCCACGCTATAATAGCTGAGTCAATCGATACAGAGGTTGTTTAATACAAAAAGAAAGAGTCGAGAAGGATTTATCAGAGGAGGATCTACCGGAACCGGTTGGAGAAGAAAGTTTAGATCCGTTTACTGCTTCGGCTGGATAAGAGACAGTAACTGTCTTCATTTGAAATACGGCTCTGACTAATTTAAAATAAATTTATTTCCTTAATAAAATATTTAATTTACCCGGATGGGGGGGAGGGGTCTGTATATTAATTCATTTATTCATTTACACTTGTCAAAGTGAAAACCACAAATGTTCAAGTTGATTTCTATATCGGATCAAAAGTGAAAGTTAGAACTATCGATTTTAGGGCTCTTAACGCTTATAACAGTCTAAATTGCTTGATATAATTACAAAAAGTAATGTGTATAATCTTGTTATTAAAATGACAAATCAATTCGCTTCTAAAACAAAGAAATAGATTTTAATGTAATTTATAATCTAATTATTTTAGTTATGCGCAATTATTATTATTTAACAGAAAACTCAAAACAAAAACAAACTCTTCAATCATTTACTCTTCAAATCAACAGTGCATAAGGTTCTTCAGGTTATCCCTACTTCCACACTCTCCTCTAGAGAGCACTGTTACATATGTAGTTTAAATATAACACAGCTACGGTATGTTTCTCCGGTAGAAGTGTCTATGTGGTCAAGAAAAGTATAAAATAAAAGGAAATCGATAATATCAACTTAACAGAGGACCTTTCGAATTGTCCGATATATATATATATATATATATATATATATATATATATATATATATATATATATATATATATATATATATATATAAATGGATAAATTTCTTGACTGTTACTATTAAATGTTTAGTAAGGTTCTTGAGGTTCAGTTAATAAATAAAAACAAACAATATGGCGACGTTTCGAGACTATATTGTTCTCATAATCATGCCCTACAGTGAAAGAACATGATTTATATGATGTATATAAATGTAAATGTACATTATTGGTCAGAATGTATTAAATTGGAATAGCAGGTGTTAAGATTTAGAACGTCTGATTTTATTTTAATTGCGCGTTGTTTTTAATGTTTCTATAGTTATCATTTCTTTAATATTTCTTCTAAAATAATTTTATTCATGGTGAATAATTTTTGAGGGAATCAATATTCACCATGAGAAAAATAATTTTAAACGAAATATTAAAGAAATAACCATAGAAAGATTTAAAAATCGCGCAATAAACAAAAAATCAGACGTTCTAAATCTTAACACCTGTTATTCCAATTTAATAAATTCAGACCAATAACATACATTTACATTAATACACATCATATAAATCATTCACCATTTATTAGTATATACACCGAAATATTTTTGTACCTGCATCTTGGGAATACCATCCAGTCCTTTTAACTTAATTTTTCCTAGGGAATTTTCCATAACCTTTGTAACTGTTTTTAAAAATTCTACCAGGTCAGTTGTGTACTAGAATTTTTAGAATTTAGTTAGTCTATACCATATCCACCAGTAGCATTGTAAGTAGTTTCATACTCCTCTATATTCTGTAATTATGTATATTTTTATTATTCTAATACCTGTTGTTATATACTTGTATTGTAGCTAACTTTATGTTTTGAAATAACTTATATAATTTTATTGTAACCTGTTTTTTCACTGTAGGGAATGATTATGAGAACAATATAGTCTTGAAACGTCGCCAAAATAGTTGCTTTTATTTATTGACAGAACCTCAAGAACCTTACTAAACATTTATATATTATATATATATATATATATATATATATATATATATATATATATATATATAATACTATATATTTGCTGACTCTACATCAAATCAAGGTCTGCATTTTTTTTTTTTAATTTCAATAAAGACATAATATAGAGCCAAGTGAGACAGCGTAACAAAAAAGTCATCTTTACTCTAAGAAAAAAAAAGTTTATTATATCGTCTTCTAATTATTTATCGCAAATTCAACATTCTTTAACCTTTATATTAGACTATTTATTTTTTTAGTTATTATTTAATAGGTGGGTGCAGTGCATGGAAAACTTATACTTAGATAAACTATTTTTTTTTTTTAGTTATCTGTCAAATAAATCACAACCAGTGAATTTGTTACAGTGTGCACCCCCAGAGGTCATCCAGCTCCTTTTTAGTCTTCTCTGTGGTTGTCGGGTCGTGGAATCGTTTGTAGTAGGTTAGTATTAGCTGATGGTATGCGTAGGTTAGTATGTAAAGTTATGTTGTTTAAGTAACATGGTGCTTTTGTGATTGTTCTGAATGTTTTTGCCTGGAAGATTTGGAGTTTGTTGATATGTGTCTTTTTAGCTGTCCCGTATATCTGAGAAGCGTTTGTCCAAATAGGTTTCAGTAAGTAAGTATAAGTGTTAAACAGTTGGAGTACGTTTGGAGAGGAGTGACTATAAAACAGTTAAGCGTTTTACTTTTTTTCTTTATATGTGGACCCCAAAACGTCAAATAAGAAATATGATTGAAATAAAAAGTCGAATTAAATGTAACATCATTTATTTTCTTTTTCCATGTAATGACAAGTGATGCTGTAGAGTCAGTGAAGCATGATTCGGATTTTTATTCTTGTTAAAAAAAAAAATGTCAGAGTATGGAAAATTATTAATGGAAAAAAGCTTATGAATAGAATCTATCAGAAATAAACTTTATAGGTCTGTAAAGAAAACGACTCTGTCAAAAGCCCATACTCCAGTTGCATAATAACTCTGTGTAATTGATGTATATATAATGTACTAAATCCAAAAATCTGGTATTACGTTCAATGAGTATATAGTCTTTTGTATAATAAATTCTCGAAAATGGAACAGACAGGATAAGCTAATAATGATGAATTTTATGAATCATTGTAATAACTATTTACAAGTATTGCGTTGTGGTTAAGAACACTAGACCTTTCCTAGGCATTTGTTGGAGTACTAACAATGTTTAAAAAATATTAAACATCAATTCTTTTCCATAAGAATTGTTTGTTAAAAAAAAAAAAAGTATAAATTATTTTTAAACTTTATTCTGTGACGATGTCCCCTAAGAATAAAGAACATAAAAAAAACATAAGATGAAATAAAATAAATCAACTATTTACAACAATCTGGTTAACTATTTACAATTTTAAATAAAAATTACAAAAACCAATAACTGTAGGAGAAAAATAAACACCTATGCACATCTAATGAATGCTTTTTTTTTTAGTGAGGTTTTGCTAGTCAGTATCATTCTGGAGGGAAAGGTGGTATTGAAAGAGAAGGGATTTAAATGTGGACAAAGATGGAGCATTACGGATATTACAGGGTAGTGAATTCCATAAGGAAGTAGCACGGGAAATGAAGGAGTGGTCAAATGATGTACTCTTATGGGAAGAAGTATACAGGTCTGAGGAGCGAGATCTTGTAGTGCGGGAGGAGACCGAGGATCTGAACTGGAAGATGTTATAGATGTAGGAGGCATTCCGAGAATTATTGGTTTGATAGAGGAAGGAAGCTAGGAAGTAATTTCTGCGGAATGAAGGATAAAGCCATTTTAACTCTGTATATAGATGTGATGTGTGGGAGGCTTTTCGAACCTTAAAGATAAAAAAAATATGAGAATATTACCGTACTTCTTAAAGTGTAATTACCATTGTGTAGACCAATGCCCGTCTTCATGCATTATCCATAACTAATTTCGAAGTGACACACCTAGGAAAAAAAATTATCAAATCAGGCACAGTGTATCACGTACACAGTCTAACTGTGTTGGTTAAAAAAAAAAAAAAATACTGTTTTAAAACAAAAATCCTTAAAATTATATTGGTTAGAAATTGCAATAAATTTTGTTTACTATTCAAACACCAAATAATTCAAGATTAAAGGGAGCATATACTTACTAAGCAGACAAATCACAGTTTTCCTATTGTGGTAAAGTGTTCCTATTCACAATTTTTTATTAAAAGAAACCACACATTCTATTATTCTTCGTTTATCCTGCATTTCGTCATCCAGCGAAAGCTGATTAAGATGGGGGCCCATGAGATTGACAAACGAATAAAAAAACATTAGAGTCAAATTAAAAAAGGACAGAGCTAATCATGATGTTACACTGTACCCCACTTGACCCTCTCTTTCCCTCTCCCTCTCTCTCTCCCTCTATATATATATATATATATATATATATATATATATATATATATATATATATATATATATATATATTTATATATTAAATATATAGCTAAAGTATATATTTATTAGACATCCACCGAGCGTGACGAAGGAGAAATGGGTCAAGTGCGGAGCTAGAAAGTGAAGCCTCGCAACTGAGCCTTTGAGAAAGCGAGCAGGTACCTCGCCTCCTGAATACAATACTTTTTTTTATTCCTTTTTTTTTTTTTCTCCTGCGGACCTGAACCGTGTCCTCTTCGTGAGGATATAAGAGCAGGTCCTTTCTTCTCCTCGCTATTACCTACATCAAAGGACCTTTTAATGACCTTTAATCTTAATATGAAAGTCCATTATTATAATCTGTTTTGACTTTCTCATAAAAAATAAAATAATATACTATCAACAAGCGAAGAAAATAAATTTGTTTATTCGTAATTTGAATAATAGATTGATATATATTCATACCTATTGCCCGTCGTTACAGACTACTTCAACATTAACTAGACAAACGTTCAAAGCTGCCAATTAATTACAAAAGACTCATTTACATGACTATGATAAGACCTATTTGGACCATCGAATTCATCCCGTATCCAATCTTCACAATCCAAAATCCTTCAAAAAAATCCTCAATGCTCCTTATTTTGTGACCAATAAACTTATCCATAAAGACCTTAATGTTCTATATGTTGCTGATTTAGCCCAGACCAGATACGTATCCTTCCACAGTAAGCTCTATAACCACTCCAATCCACTAGTCTCCCAACTTGCTTCCCACTCCATTCCCGATAACCCTCCGAGACGTCTGAAAAGAAGATGGCCTAGAGACCTTTTAGTGTAAATTTTATTGAAATGCTACTAGTGAGTAGTTCTTCACAAGTTATTTACATGCCATTGTATTCACTATCAACACATGTACTTGTCGTATATTATTTTGTACAGCTGTAAATATCAATAAATGGAAAAATAAATAAAAAAATATTCATACCTGTAATTTTTTTTTTTAAAGTTCTAACTTTAAGATTTTAAACTACAAAAACAAATGACCATAACTGGTTTTGCCACATTCACTTATTTGGCACTGCTGTTATTGTTTTTGTCTTAGTACTTATCTATTATTTTTCATTATATCTACATGATTAAGTATTCAAAAACTAATAATAACACTAAATAAAAAAAAATCTATTTTTTTTAATTTACTAATATGCCAAAATTCATAAGATTTGATTATTCAAAATGGTAAAAATGAAGAATTATCTTAACTTTTTTTTTCCTTTATTATTTTTTTAACAAGGCAATCTGATTATTATGATACAAATAACAAATAACTAAGAAAGGTAATTTGATTGATCCATGGGGTAAACGTCCAAGTGTAGGCCGAGAAGTAGATGGGAGGATTGTATCGGTAGTGATCTTGGGGTTTTGATTTTTGATAGGGTAGGTTAGAGAAAGGTCTGTGCTCAGAGGCAAAATTGGTATTAAAACATTATAATACTGTTTATACTATTAATTTATTCCTATTCTACATTTTTTTTTTTTTTTATAATGTTTTTCTTTTCCTACGTTTTAACATTTACTCTCTCCCTCTTTGTTATACTTTTTTGTTTGTTTTCTTCTAGCCATGTTGAAGGCCTGCATTGTAGATAAGATTTTATTATTCAAAATGTTTAAAATGAAGAATCTCGGAAAACAAATAAACATGGTTGGTTTAGCCACATTCATTTGTTTGACACTGCTGTTACTGTTTTTGTATTATTACTTATCTATTTTTTTTTATTTTTGTCTACATGATTAAATATTCAAAAACTAATAATAACACTATTTCATTGTATGCCAAAGCGTCGGCACTATAATTACGTGTATCTATGACTGCATACTCCAACAAAATACATCTTCATTAGTTCCAGAGTCAACAAATACCTCATCAATATAAAATAAAACACTTTAAAAATAATCATAGTGACTTTTAGATTCAGAATAATTATTAAGTAGGCCGTGGAAAATTATTCGCCAACGGATGTAGACCCCTCCCCTTCTTAAAATAGCAACACTTCAAATGACTAAGTTCCCGGCTGACAGTCGCAAAATATACTGTAATTACAGTACAAGTTGAAAATTTATTTCGTTTTGCGGTTGTCATAACAACCCAGTATCAACGCAGAGTTGCTTCATCACTAGCAGAGCAGAAGAGAACATAACATTACTTGTCACTGCCTAGTTGAAGACAACTTGAGCACAAACATATGTGCCAACAATAGCGTTACACCGATTGTTGGGTTCGATTCACGCCGTCATTAGCACAGCTGTTGTGAGCCTTCTGGGGCAGAACAACAGGACAACGCTGCCTCACTAACACACCAGAATAATTGCAGATCTCAATCTGTCAGTCGTAATTACTGGCAGCTCTAAGGTGGGCGTTCCTATAATTGGATCCCCGTATCTGATTGGTTAATACCGGCCTTTTTATATCCCCTCCTAATTTTAATATGAAAAGCTATTCAACTTTTCTTTTTTTTTCACGAGTGAAAGTCTCAAGGATAATAGTCATGCATATGTTCAACAGCCCTTGAAAAAGAATGTTTCTCGATTGCGTTATTTTCCAACGTTATAACAAACGTTTATGGTTTACTGAGCCAGTTAGTTAGAGCAAATATTCAGGAAATAAATACAATACACAATAATACTAAATTATAAGGCTGTTATTGTTGTTATTTATTGGGACTTCTTCCAGTTCTTATGTACTCCAACTAGGGTATCCTACAGGTTACAGGTCGGAATGGGAAGATCAAGTTTTGATTCGTGGGTCCACCATGATATGAATTTTAACCAGCCCAGGTGGGATTCGAAACCACGACCTTTTGTAACGAGCGCACTGTGGGTTATGACAGTTCTTGTGCATGAACACAACCGTTAATTCCAAACCTCAGAAATAATTCTAGTAAACATTTTGTATCATCCAGCATATAGCCCAGATATTTTACCATTCAGTCACTTCTAATCAATGCATCATTAAAATGTTCAATCGTTTGATAAATACGAGGGGAAGAGTTTTCTGCTTCAAAAACCAAGGAGTGATTCCGGCATCAAATCCAATTACTAGCCGAAAGATGTATAGGCCTGAAAAACATAAATGTTTTCAGACTCACAGAAACCTTATTTTCTTAATGAAGTCTTAATTTTTATGAAATAGCGAAAACTAAGCTTATGATTGTTCGATACTTGGCATAGAAAAGATCTGTTAAAATTCGCCCCGAAGTGGTAAACTCTCAACATATCATATAGTAAAATTTCTAAACAAAAATGGATATATTTCCATGTATTTAAATACAAGTATTATTTTATTTTTTTATATTTTTGTAATGTATGAATTTTTATTTCTTTATTTTTTGATATTTACAACTGTCCAAAATAGTTTATTGTGAATAAAATGGCATGTAAATAACTTGTGAAGAACTACTGAATAGTAGCACTTCAATAAAAATCTACACTAAAAGGTCTCTAGACAATCTTCTTTTCAGACGCCTCGGAGGATTATCGGGAATGGAGTGGGAAGCAAGTTGGTAGACTAGTGGATTGGAGTGGTTATAGAGCTTACTGTGGAAGGATAGGTATTTGGTTTGGGCTAAATCAGCAACATATGGAACATTTATGAATAAGTTTACTTGTGACAAAGTAAGGAGTATTGAAGAATTTTCGAAGGATTTTGGATTGTAAAGATTGGATACGAGATGTATCGGATGGTTTAGTGGAGGCCCAAAGCTCTACTTCGTACGTCCAAATAGTTCTGATCACAATCATGTAAATGATATATTTTTGATATAGCTTTGAACGCTTGTCAAGTAAATGTAGGAACCGTTTGTAACGACGGGCAGTTTCCTGTAGTTTTAGTCTTGTATGTGGGTGTATGATATTTAAAATTATGCAAACCTACATCAAGTAAAAGAAACTAATGAAATGATAATGGAAGGTAAATTAACTACTTAATACTTCATTGAAAGCACAATTTTATAAAATATATAGATCGATTCTATTAAGCACACCAAGACACGTATAAATAATTTAAAGAGGTATAAAAATTGTATTATTCTTGTGTACTCTATATCTTTAGTTCTGTTGGGGTTGAGTTTATAAATAAAAATAATTTATTCAAATGTAGAAACAAGTGAACGAACCTCTTAACCTCTCAATTGTTTTAAACAGATTAATGACTTTCCAAATGACAACGTTTGATACAATTTAGATCTCGTTACCATTTCCCCGGCTCTATCGATCCCGGAAATGCACGGCGATATCTATAAGGCACATCTCGGACATTAGCAATGCACTGAGGGTACAATGCCCTGATGTACGATATAGTAGAGGGGGACACAGTTATCGGTCGACAATAAAACCATTAATCCTCAAAGCGATCAGCTTTCCCCTCGCGCGAAGCGAAAGCAATTAATGCGCATCAATTTGCTGTCATCAATTGCAATTATAATTTAGCTGAATATAGAATAGAAATCAGGTGTTACAGGTGGCGGCTCGTAGATCGTGCGTGGGTACCTCGTGGTGGGCAATACATCAGCTGGGAGAAAGTAGTGTTTTCACTCATTAGCATAGCTCGTCGTCCACTGCCTACTGGATTAATATACCTTATCTCGGTTTGTGTGGACAGTTCTGGAACATTTGAACTTCCTTTTTTTTTTTTTTTTACAATCATAAATTTTTTTGAAAACATCAAAACAAATCAGAAACCGCCAATGGAGAACCCAACGACTTCTGTAATGGCTACTTAAGTAATTATATTGTTATAATAAATAGCTATAGCCTTCAGATTAGTTTCAAATTCGAAGTAGGTGCTACCATCTTGAGGTAGTTTATGGAATTTAACTTTTTTAGGTAATGCGTTTATCTAAGCTGGTATTTGTTCTTGTCGAAGTTTTAAGTTTCTTAAAGAGGTAGGATTTAAATTTTAATCTTTTTTTTGGAGATCAGTTAAGGATTAGTGTTTCCTTTATTTATTCCTGTACCCACCACACTTAAACGGATATAATGTACATGTAATTTTAGTTTTGTTTTGATTATTATTATAGATATGTACATATGCATAATATGTGTATAGTAAGTTATATATGAAAGAATAAACCAAGCAATAGAATAAAATAAAGAATAAAAAGTTAAACAAAATAAAAAAACACAAAACTAAGCAACAAAGTGTATTATAACCTCAGAAATACCTCAATGATACAGTCAGAACACAATAAGTCGAAGTTGAATAGTGAATAAATTCACTTCGAGTTACCAATTATTCAAGATTATAAATTTTCAAGATATTCGAGTTATCGAGTTTTTCCTACAATATATATAAGGGTAACTAATTTTATAGTATTTAATTACCCTTGAAAGGGTAATTAATTTTTAAAAAATAGTTTCAGGTATTCAAACATACTGTCCATCCACTGGCCAATGTCCTAGTTTCCTGTACTGCTTTATTCAGTAGTATAGTTCTGCAGTCGGTGAGTAGTCTGCATTCATATATGGGATGGTATAAATTTTGATCTAGTGTGAAATCACAAGGACTATTCACTGCCACATGCGCAGTGATTCCGTTGATACGTACGTTTACTTGCTTATACCGTAAATACATCATAAGCATACGAGGCTGAACAAACTACAAACGCAAATTCAGCAACATGTGAGACATTAGGATCATTATGGATAAGCTAATATGTGGCCTAATCAGGAGCATTGAGGATTTTATGAAGTATTCTGGATATTAAGGATCGCATACGAGGAGAATCGTAAGGTTTCGTGGACACCCTAAGTTCTACTCCGTATATCCAAATAGGTCTAATTACTGTCATGTAAATGGGTATTTTATAATTTATTGGGATGTTTGAACGATGTTGAAGGATGTTGTCTAGTAAATGTAGGAGTATTGGAAACGACGAGCAGTTTCTTTTCGTTTTAATCTAGTAATTTAAAATACTTTAAGAATTTCTGAATTATGTTAACTTCTTGAAACAAGAGGTATGAACAGTTTCTAAACAACAGAAGACGAAAAGACAAATAAAATCGTTCATCTTTTTTTTTTTTTTTTTTTTTCAAAAAAAAAAAATTTAGAAACAAATCATGTTCGACTTCAAGGCTGTCCAGGCAGTACAATGTAACGAAATACCAATGAACTTGAGTTTTCTTGAGAAAATAATCTGTGCCAGAATGTGAGATGTCTCTTGACCTGTTTCTCCTCTAAGGAATAGATAAATTTCTAAATTTATCCTAACAAGGACTCCTGAAGGAAATAAGGAATTGCGTAAAACTTGTTTTGAACGCATAAGCAATAATACAAATGGACATCCAATAATGGATTCAGCCATGACCTGGGTGTCTCCCCCTGTTGTCATCGGACGACAGATAGTGTTGTTGAAAAGGAAGACATCCTTGGAACATCCTTGTGTTATCAAAATAATAGTTTAGTATCAGATTTATTGGCAGATAAATTAGGAAATTCCAATACTGTACAACAAATAAGCTTATGAATGAAAATACATTTTAATTACCTTCAAACAACAAGTCGACACGGAGCTTGCTGTTGCAAGAATACAAATATCTAATCCTTAGAGATCTAGTATTCTCTGAATAATTATATATTTTTCAGAGCCAATCAAATTAATCTATATATGTTAATTGACTTGGCTAACGACCAATAGGAACACGTTGCGACAGAACGGACAGAAATACCATAACGACCCGCCTCAAGGGCATAGCAACAGCCTCTCCTCAAAGTGGCTGGCCGAACCCGAAATAAGGTCAGGGTTAGGCCCGGCTTTCTCCTCTTCACTATTTATCATCCCGTTTCGTTTTGTTTTCCTTTTATCAGTTCCTCCTCTTATCGTTTGTTATGCGATCGTTATGCAATAGGCGCGACATGCGAGTGATATCGAGTGCGCATTAATTCTTCTCTGGTAACTTCTGTTATGCAATGAATAATAAGAAAAGTAGCGGAAAATCTTTCTTTTAGTTTCCTCCAAGGTCGCATTGTTGCTATTGTACGCATACAATATAATTGTAGAGTGATATCTCTAGTTTTTAGATCCATTGCAAAATATTTTAATTTAGTCATTCAAAATTCAATTCTTTGCTATTACACAGTGATAGAATTCAATAATTTAACCCGAAAAAAATGTGTAATTTTAAGGCTAGATGTGCGATAGCCGGAAAAGCAGTACTTTCTGTTTACGATAAGCCCATAACGAAACATGACGAATCTTGTAAGACTAAATCCCTTCTTATCTCCTAATTTACTCACACAGCTTATAGTCCAATCAATGAACGCTGAAACGAAGTGTGTAGAGTGCATGGAATACGCGATTATTTTTGACTTCATAGCTTCGTCAAGAGTAGTTAGAAGGTAAAAAAGTGAGTTAACGGTGGTGGGAGGACAGAGTTCAATGTTGTTTTGTTTTTCTATTATGTCTCGAAAACGGTTGACCTTAGAAAAATATGTTTCTAATAAACTTTAAAGCTAAATAAATTTACTGTAAAATAGTTTCTTTAAATATCGTCAAACATCAAACGGTTTTCGAGATATAAGTTATTGAAAAGTGATACTTTTTGAGAAAAAAAAGTTTTTACCTCACTTTTTGACAAACATCTGCTTCTTGTGCCTTTCACGATCGTTTCTCAGAAAAATTGTAAATATCAAAGTTGTAGAGCATTAAATATACTTTAATTTCATTTATACTTCTCTGTCACTTGAAGCAAACGTTCGACCAAAATTGAGGTAAAACATTTTTTTTTCGAATATTATCAATTTTTAGTAACTTATATCTCGAAAACCGTCATAAGTTCGACAAATATGTGTATGAATGAACAATGTTATAGGAAATTTAATAAGTTCTAATTTTGATCCGTAGCATATTTTTCTGGAGCACACAGTTTTCGAGATATTATCCTAAAATCCAAAACTGGGACCTTCTCCCGTCCCCCCACTGAAAGCACACCTCTCAGGGGCGGGGACTTTTAGTATGTTCACCTTCTAATTACTCCTAAAGAAGTTGTGAAGTCAAAAATTATCGCATATTTCATGCACTCTACAAAGTGTTTATTGACTATTAATGTTGTTGCTCAGTTTTTATTGTTAGTTTTAGCTTCAAGACATATTTTACAGCAGTGAGTTTATTTAAAACTATTCAATTCTTCTTCTTCGTTCTTCCCTCAGATGACCTGGTAAGGGGTTAAGATGAAGAATCAATGGTCTTCCTGCGATCCTGCAGGGTCCCAAAGACTTCGAATCTTTTCCAGAGAGGACTAGATCAGCTTCCTTTGCTGATCGAGAATTCAAGAACAGCCTTTCTCATTACATCTTCAGGTCCATGTAAATAGAACCAAGTTCAAATTAAAAGAATTTAAAGTACCTTGGACGAAAATACGAATTCAGGTCGATTGCTTTCGTAACATCTCGATAATGAATGAAACCTTGAGAGAACTTTTAGGGAACCTGCAATTTTTTTTTCCGAATATTGCATTCTAATTTCGTAAAGGTAGAAACTTGGCATTTCGTGCGGGACAACTAATCGTCGAAAACAACTGCTGGCGATCCTATTGTTAGCGAGATACCAAGGTAACATACCAGAATGACATGGAATACCAAGCACTATCAGCCTTGTAGGCGATAATAATAGCACCAGATGATTCGACTCCCAATCAGGGTGCTCCTCACGATTTAGGGACCACTTAGTGACGTGTACCAGACGCTGTTTGGATAATTTACGTTGCAAGGCCGGTTGCAACATTCAAAGATGCAAAGTATTCTGCATTCCTTGTTAATCGGGACAATTGCACCGCACGGACAATGTGTTCCCGTCTTAAATGCTCACTCAAGCGATAATTATGTAAATTTTTCTCCATTACCATCATACAACATACAGTTCGTATAACAATACAGACTGAGCGAAGTTTGAGTTAGATAATAATCTTATTCTGAGACATATTGTCCCCTAACAATAATGCAAAAGTAAATCGAGACAGTACATTTTCTGGCTTTATTAATTTTAGTCAAAAATAACAATAGATAAAAAATATTATACATATAATTACAGATTTTTTGACGTGGATGTGTCTTTCGGGAGTCTATACTTTTTTGGTGTAACGTTTTCACCTTCAACAATGTAACATTTTGACACGCTCTAACTCTGTTGTTGTTGTTTAGTTCGAAAAAAAATATGTTACCGGTTAGTGGGACAGCGAATGTTCTTAACAAAAAAAACTGAAACTAAAACTTTCAGCGACTATTTCAGTTTACATACTTTTCCTTCAAAACATTCAGAGCGATAAATGCCCTCCTTATAATTTAGAAATTACACTATTTTATTCATTTAAAACATATTTGATAAATAAGGTTTTTGTGCCTAGAAGTACGCGATTTAATAAAAAAAATTGTAAACAGTAAACTTCACTAAAAATGTATGAGAAATCTTAAAGACTCAAAGTGTTTTGAGCAGTATTGTGTTTGTAGTTTTTTCTTTTAAATAAGTACATACTATAAAATATTTATACACTCATTGCTGTTGATTTTACATAATAACATTCATGATAATTTTTAAAAAGTACTTACTTTATCAGTTGGTATATCATCTCGTTTTCATTTATTTTGTTAGGACTTTAGGCAGTCGATATCCACAGAACTCGATTTAAAACAATCATATATTATATTATTTGAATCGATTGTCAATAAGGCATTTAGTCTTCAGATTTAGTATTCGAACTTAAACTTTAAATTTTTAATAACGTATTCAACCTTTTTACCTCGTCGTAAACTTACGACCTCCTGTCTTACAGTATCCTTTAATGACATTCCACTAATCCTAGTTGAACAGATCCGCTACCTAGGACTCAACTTGGACTAACGTTTAACTTGGAATCCACACACAAGACTAAAACGACAGGAAACTGCTCGTCGTTTTCGACTACTTCAACATTTACTAGACAAACGCTCAAACCTTCCGCTTTACTACAAAAGACTCATTTACATGGCAGTTATCAGACCTATTTGGACATATGGAGTTGACCTTTGGGGCTCAACTAAACCTTCTAATTCTTCCCGTATCCAATCCTTACAATACAAAATCCTTCGAAAAATCCTTAATGCCCCTTACTTTGTCACAAATAAACTTATCCATAAAGACCTTAATGTCCCATATGTTGCTAAGTTAGCCCATACCAGATACCTATCCTTTCATAGTAAACTCCATAACCACTCAAACCCATTAGTATCTCAACTTGCTTCCTACACCATTCCCGATAATCCTCCGAGGCGTCTGAAAAGAAGATGGCCTAGAGTAGTGTAGAATTTTTATTAAAGTGCCACTGATGAGTAGTTCTTTTCAAGCTTTGACATGTTATTGTAATAGTTAACAGCCCATTTACTTAATGTATATAATTTTACAGTTGTGAATTTCAATAAATTGATATGAATAAAATAAAAATAAAAAAACCTTTTAACCTGTATTGAATCTAGCTAGTAACGCTTTTTCGTTTGATTTTTTGTAACATCGTTTCCGTTACATGCTCCGCAATTCACTCTAAGGAAATATTTGTATTTAGATATATAATATAATGTCAGCTTCGCTTCAAAATTTGCCGACAATTTCCTTATAAGAAATTTAACAGAGGATACTTTTCGTAATATAGTATTTTTCTCTAGGACTTGGAAGCTGAGAAAGTTTACTAAAATGAAACGATTGAAACCCCAATTTTTTCACAACTTTGTTAATTTCGGATTACCATTAATTGTTAATTTAAAAACTACGATGTAATGGAAAGAAAGGAAGGTGTAGTCAGCAAAATAGAGAAGTTTTTATGTTTATCCTATGACTGGTCAGTTTTTCTGCTATTACTGGAAAACTTTTTTTTTTTTTTAAATGACTGGATAAACATTTTCAATAATCCTATTTTTAATTTGTTTCCAAAGAAACAGAAAAACCCACCAGTCATAGGGAAAACCCAAAGGATTCTCTATTTACATGACTATTTTTCCTCTTGTATTTTAGTTGTGCATCATATTCATTCATAGGGAACATTTCCCAGAATAAATTTATTTATTAATTATTATTTTTTTAATATTACTACCGCAAATTAATGAAATTGGAATGATCTGACTACCATTGCCAATTCTAAATATAAAGTCGATGTAGCAAATTTTACACTGAATTCTTTGAATTTTTAAAACTTCTATTCTATTCTATGCAACCCATTTCTCTCCATTACATAATTTAAGTATAATATTGCGACAATAAGTTTTAAAAAATAAATACCATAATTATAAATCCAGGCTTATTATGAAGAAAATTATATGCCTAGGATCGTTTATATTCTTCGCACAGAGAACTATTAATTATGAATTCATATTAAAGAAAAATAAAATGAAATTAAAACAAGTGACGTAGTTGCGTAACTGGAGAACTTCCATGTATAACATGAGCTCCGTATAAAGTAACTCATTTGCAAGAGCGGACTGGTAAACAGCTCCTGACTTTAATGGCTCGCAGTAAATTTGTAATCGTTATGGTTCTGTTTCTGTAATAAGTGTAAATGCCTCCCAATGACAAATGTAATTGTCGTATAATACAAATGGCTGTAGGCTTGTATACATTATGAAAAATGGGGAGGGATATGTAACTTAGCCATAATATTTATAAATTATGGCTGTTACATATCCCCCCTCATCTTGGATTTTTTTTAAATAAAATTTTTATTGAGTAATTACTACAATCTGCCACAAATGTGGGCAATAAGTAATATAGATGGTTACTTAATGATTACATTCACACATTATGTACAATAAAAAAAATAAGAAAGAAAAGAGAGAACCGAAAAAAACAATACCATCAAATAATATCATAATTGGTTTCGAAACCCTTCCTTAACACCCCTTTCAGAATACCCATTATTGTTCCTTGACAACAGCCCTGTGCAATTCCGGAATCCGGTCGAAAATCTTGGAGTAATTCTCGATCCATATCTGTCCTGGAATAACCATATTTCACTAGGCGATAGGAAATCTACCTCTATTCTATATCCTCCTTACCTCAACATCTATTAATATTCATGGTCTAAATCAGACACATCAACAGCATCTGCCTTTGTCACTCCACAAACAACACATAAGCGCAAGTTACACAAACTTCGCAATATTTATACTGCTGAAATTAATCTAATCGCCATGGCTCTACGATATTCCTTGAACTCGCCCATTGAATATGATGTCCTGGTGTCGGATTCACTCAGCGCTTTGAGGTCTATGATGAACATGTATTCGGATCACATAGGAATACATTGCATTCTGGGTCTCGTCAAGAAACTATATGAAGGAGGAAAATTGGTTTACTTCATCTGGTCACCAAGTCATAAGAGATAATGATATGGCTGATATAGCAGCAAAAGAAGCTCTAGCCCTCCAAGGACCTGGCAAAACCTTTCTAACGGCTCCAGAACTTGCACGCCCACTTAGAGAGAACGTATCCCATGAGTGGCAAGCATTGTGGGATCACAGCCCACCAAATAAACTCAAGGCTATTAAGAAGGACGTAAAACCATGGAGCAGTTCCTACCGCAATAATCGCAGGGAAGAAGTGATCCTAACGCGATTAAGAATTGGCCATTCTGGAACAACACATCCTACCCTTATAACCAAAGAGGCTCCTCCTAATTGTGAAATGTGTGGCAATGTTTTATCAATAAACCATATGTTTACTGAATGCCCGTACTACACCAAAAAGCTAACCGAATCTGGAATACCTCGAAACATCTCAAAGGCGCTGGGCAACGACGAAAAAATAATTAAAAAAGTGACAGCCCTCCTTTATAGAGAAAAGCTATATTACAAAATATAGATAAATTTCTATCAAGAACAGGTGAGCTTTGATGACCTATGCGTTTTACGCTCACAAAACTCTCAAATAAATAAATAAAATATCTCTATTCCTAAGTAGTTTCTAAGATTTCGTGATTGATCCCCAAGAAGAAGCTAACTTCTTGTATCCTCTCTCACTCTACTTCGATTACACATGTTTAGTACATGGAGGACTTTCTGGTGATCGAGTTGAGACTAAAGAAGATGAATTGATTATAAAATTCACTTTCGGTATCCCTAAACTTTCTCAAATCACCTCAAATCCTGGTATACCAAATTCGGCTGGCATTATCCTTATTACCGAAGGCAATACCTGCTCAGAGTTATTCCAAGCACTAACAACTAAAAACCCCACCTACAAACATGATTTACTCACCCAGCTTTCCTCTATCTACCTCTTAAATACAAGGAATACAACTCAGGCTACAGAATCGTATTCCATTTGTCCCAGAACTGCTTACTTAATAAAACCTTTTATCATCCGTGCCTCCTCATTTTGAAATTCATTGCCCATTTTCATCCGGAAATCCCCTTCAATAAACTCTTGTATCATTTTTATATCCGTACCCTCAACGACCAAACTTCCAAACATATGTGCAATATGATAACTATTTAAATCTGATTTACATGTTATTATATGTTCATGTGAGTATTAGTATTTGTATTTGTATAAATCATTCAAGATTATTTTAAATTGTCGAAGGCAGACAATTTATCAACAATAATAATTTGTGACTTGCTATCTTAAGGGACTAATTTTCTAGTATCAAGATAATTTTTTCATTACAACACATCGAATCCTATGAAAAACTGTTACGAGTAGTATAATAATATTCATTTGTTTATATAACGAAAATATCCCAGCTGCGTGGATAAACAAAAGAAAGCCGTGGGCTGTTGCCAGTACCTTCCACCGTTGTTGAATATTCCTCGAGTTCTGTTAGATAGACCAAAGAAGGAGATGACTTGCAAAGATGCGGAGGAATAAATCAGGCAAACAAAGAAGAGATTACCGCTACCGTTACAGAACTCTTCCCCGGAGAGCTCTCGTTATTCAATAGCCACTATCTTTATTAGCATAAACATAATGACGTTATCCCCAACATGTCCATGATAATCATTTGTGTTTCTTCTTTACTGGCTCTAATAGTGAATTATGTAATTACATCTATTTTATCTATATATTGAAATTTACAATTGTATACAAAAAAAAATAATAATAATACATCAAGTAAATGTGATGATAATGCTAAAAATGACACCTCACTTGTTTTTAAAGAAACCACCCATTGGTAGCACTTATAAAGGTTCGATATAATGAAGTACTATGTTAGAAGGTCCCGAGGCCATCTTCTTTTCAGGCACCTGGGAGGGTTATCTGGAATGGAATGGAAAGCAAGTTGTGATGCTAATAGATTTGAATGGTTGTGGAGTTCGCTATGGAAGGATTGATATATAGTTTGAGCTACGAGTAAATCAGAAACGTAGGGTATATTAAGATCTTTGTGGATAAGTTTGTTTGTGACAAGGTAAGGAGCATTGAGGATTTTCTAAGGGATTTTAGATTGTAAGGATTGGATATGAGATGAGTTAGATGGTTTAGTGGAGCACCATAGCTCAACTCCGTATGTCCAAATAGGTCTAATCACAGTCATGTAAATAAGTCTTTTGTAATGAATTGGGAACTTTGAACGTTTGTCTAGTAAATGTTGAAGTAGTCTGTAACGACGAGGAGTTTCTTGTCGTTTTAATCTTGTATGTGGATTCGAAGTAAGATGTTTGTCCTAGGTAGCGGATCTGTTCAACAGGAATTAGTGAATTATCATTGAAGGATACTGTAGGGCAGGAAGTCGTAGTTTTACGACGAAACTTAAATGTAATGATTCAACAAACATTTTTGACGTGACAGATTCAATTCATGAATATTATTTTTTTTTTTTTCATATAAATGATTGCATAGAATATTAAATATTTTTATGGTTAATAATTTGGATAAGGAAACATGTCCGACTTTCAAAAGATTTCAATTTTATATTATTTTAATAGGGTATTATACTAATTTCTATATGATATCAATGTCAACTTTTCTTCACTTGCTGCCCTAACTTTTAAGATTAATCTTTAGATCAAATGTATCAAAGAGTTTAAGTTCCCTTTAAGAGCGAACTCTCAGTCGAAGTTTTTAACACAGAAAGCCCATAAAGTTGCTGAAGAACACGAAGACGTGACATGTCGAAGAAGGACGAGATACCCTGACCTCGCTAGGATCTTTTTCTTCATTTACTCCTCCCCCCCCCCCCCGTCTTCATTGCCCTTTTCCTTTCTTCATATAATTGCAGAAAGGACTCTGAGGATGGCTGTTAGTTGCGGAGCACGGAGAATCCTGATGAGCCTTGCCCGTTTTTTTTTTTGTTATTTCTTTGTCCCAGAAGGTCCTAGAACAACGGCAATGGCATCTTTTTTGCTGCGGCATTCCATGTTGTGTCATGACAAGGATTTATTTGTCTTTCACTAATTAAAATAAAATAAGTATGTTTCAGAAGTACAGGATTGCTTTTATAGGTTACAGAAATTGTATTGAAAACAGAGTTGATTTGTATGTAAAAGATCCTATTCGAATGAAACAGACCAATTATGCCAATCGCCCTAGCTATTATTTACGGTCGGCTAAACGAGATGCAAAATAATTATTAAGGCGATTCGTGAGATGTAACATCACGAACTCGTAAGTATATATTGTTCTTCCCATTAGCTGAGGCTTAGCCATTCGGAATTTTACCAATCTTTGCAGTCACGAGAGTTGCATATTTCATTGCAATCAAGATCGAATGTTATGAAAACTTACATATTAACAGCTGGTGAAAAAAACAAATGAAATAAATATATAAAATTTTCATGCAGTCCTTCACTATTCTAAAATTTATTTATTTAAATCTTATTCATCCACACGAAAATGTATGATTCGAGTAGCATTTTACACTATCGGAAATCGAGTGAGAATCAAGTTTAGAGACTAGTGATGGATTTGAGTGGTTATTTATACAAATATAAACCAACGATATACATGGACAGGTATAAATGCCTTCCCCTGTAAAAACAGACTCATCTGCTCATAAAATTCACCTCAAAAAGTGGTATTCTTCAACATAATCTGCATTCAGAAGATAACGGCAAAATTGAGGTCTATATTCATTATTATTGGGTTTTAAACCTTACATTCAAAATCTAATAAAATAAATCCTAAACAATAATAATTAATAAATAAATGTAATAACATAAGATCCTCTGATGTCACTTTATTGACAGTTTTCCTTTATTTTCTATTTAACAATAATTTTTGTCTTTGCTTTTTATTCCAATGAACGGTTTATTATGTTTAAAATGCACATTTTCATTAAGGGATTTATCATAATGTTTTATTTACACAAGTAACTGATTTGTATGCCAAATAAGAACATGTTTTTTTTGGGTCACCTGTGGTGTAGTGGTTAGCATAGCAACCTACTAAACCCAAGATCGCGGGTTCGCAGCCCGGCAGATGACCTTAGGATTTTTTAAAGGGATTAAAAAATCCTTAGCTATGCCGTCCTTCGGAAGGGACGTAAAATGGGGGTCCCGAGCCTGTGCGATGTCAGGTACTCGTTAAAGATCCCTATCCTAATTATACCTGGATAGGCAAAATTTAGGACTCCCACTGTAGCATCGTCCGATTATCCATAGCAGCATAAAGTGACGTTAAACGAAATAAACAAATAAACAAACAAGAACATGTTTTTTCGGTTTTTAAAGATAAATTTCTCCATGAAATCGAACCAGAATCATTACTTTTTACACATCATTCGAAAGCTGATTAAATTTTCAAGTTTTTGTGAGATTGGCTTCTCTAAATTAGGTGAAGATCAAGCTGTTCTTTAGATCACAAGTTTGTAAAATTCAAGGTTACATATACTCTGCTCTTATAGAAAATTTAATGCTAAATTTGAAAAGGATGTCAAAGTTTGAAAAATATTTAAGTGAAGTGGAGATATTACAGCTTTTATGACAAAAAACGTGGTTTCCTCAAAAAAGTCTTTTATTTATCGTATACCTGCAACGGATTGGAATAAAAAGGTGAGGTCTGCGGCACTTTTCTACATTTTTGATCTAGTATCACTCAATTTTTTACAGTAAGAAGTACTCACCCTGTATTATATGCTACATTTACAACACAAACAACACTACCCTGGGAATCCCAGACCGATTTTATTCCCTCTTTCATGGGGCGAAGCTCGATTCAAAGGAATCCCAACGCTGCTCTATCAACTACTTCAGTAAATCCTCAATTCTTTCGATCATACCAATATGTACTGTAGATTTCCTACATACCAATATGTATTAGTCCAAACATTCCTTGCATAACACCACCATACTCTATCGAAGTCACTAGATTCTAAATTTGTTTAGTTTTCCAATCAATTCCTGGTAATATTCCGATAAGAAGTGTTACCAATGAGTTTTTCATTGTTAAGTAATGCAGTTATAAATTTTTATAAATAAATTAAATTAAAAATTGTTTGCTATACATTTGCATATTTTAGTCACGCATTTATAATAAAATTCAACAAGATACGTTCCCCAAGAATATATATTATTCCTTGAGAGATGTTAAAGTAATAGTTCTGGTGTTGGTTTTAGATATAATTGCACAAAGGCTAGCGAGGTAATCTATTTTCCATACTGGACGAGGTGAGTATAAAACCTGATGAAAAGCTTCACAATAAAACCATAAACAGATAATTTATTATACCGACTGCATCCTTAAGTATTACCGTATTGCGTAAAACGTTATGTAAGTGTACATGATCCAGATTACATTAAGGGGTTCCTCAAGGAGCGATGTTGATGTTAGAAAGGCTATTATGGACAATTAAATGGCTGACCTAGAACAGTAGCTGGAGAACGGTGACCTTGTCTGGAACGGTAGCGCTGGAATTGATATGCACACATTTCTCTGCCAACAGTTTTAATTACCTCATTCTAGAATTCTACAAATGGTGCTGGTGTTCTAAGTATAACAACTAAATGGCAGAAATACTGGAAAATGTTTAGTATCCTACGAAACCAAATGAAAGCATTTCTTGATTGTTAAAATATTTATATTTACAACTCTAAAATAATTTATATATATAGCACTACAGCCTTAGTTAGGTGTTGGCCTCACTAAGTGCCGACAGCATTTCCTGTCTATCTTCCACCCTCCTTCGCCAACCTCTCGCATCCAGTCGCAGATTGTCTTCACCTTGGGCCAACCATCTCAGCGTAGACTAGGTTGGACGATAGTCGATAGTTACTATCGATATATCGATAGGTCATGCCTATCGATGGTCACTATCGATAGTGCTGACTATCGATATTTCTTTTTTACTAATTTCAACTTTTGAAACATTCGGAATTATGCTGCTCTGTCTCTGTCCTGTGTCGAGTTCTTTTAAAGTTGAATTCGGAATTCCTAGAGCTCAAGGGTTCTGTCAAAGATTAAGCCAAAGGAAAGCAGAAATGCTAGTTTTTCTTTCGGGAAATATGTGGCTCAAGGAGCACACTTGACTCTTGAAATTAACCATTTCGTTATTTTTCTTTTCTGAAGATTTGATTTGTTCATTATTATTGTAACTATATAAATTGTAAATACCTTTTTTAAAGTTCAAATAAATTAGTTTTTTTCTCTCATTTTTATGATATAATCTTATAATTTATAATCCTGCAAATTTCAAATAGTAAGTAGATAACTGAATTCAATTAAATTAGTTGAAATTCTTTATTGAATAGCTTTAGAAAAAAAAGAAGAAACTATCGAAAAACTATCGATAGCAATCGATAGTTTTCAACAGATAGTATCGGCCTATCGATAGCCTAACTATCGACTATCGCCCAACCCTAGCGTAAACCCCCCCTGTTAATCTCTTTCCGCCCAGCCTGCCGTACATCATATTTATTCCGGCATTTTTTGCACTTGGCCGAGCCACCGCCATCTATCTACCTTTTTTAATTAAAAGCATGAGATACTTAAACGACAAGAAACTGCTCGGTGTTTCCAACTACTCCAACATTTACTTGGTATACGTTCAAAGTTCCCAATTGATTACAAAAGACTGTAATTAAATCCATTTAGACATACTGAGTTGAGTCCCATCAAAAAGCTTCGTAAGATCATCAATGCTCCTTAATTAACTTATCCATATTGTTATGAATGTTTCATATTTTGCTAAATTGGCCCAAACCAGATAACTGTTCTTCCATCAGAACCTCCATACCTAATCGAATCCACTACTCTCCTAATCTGATCCCACTCCAATCTTGATAACTCTCCGAGGTGTATAAAAAGAAGATGACCTAGAGACCTTATAATTTTGAACTTTTATTGAAGTGCTACTGATGGGTAGTTCTTTACGAGTTAATGACATGTTATTGTAACCATTTTACCGCATATTTACTTATTGTATATATCGTATTCAGTTGTAAATATCTACAAAATATATCTTGAAAAAAATTACAACCACAATATTTTATCCACCGGACAGCTGTTTTAGTTATCTATATTTCTTATATTCAAATTTTGATTGCCATTCACCGGATCGGATGATCTAAGGACCTTTCTCTCCCAAATTCTAAGGATCATCTTACTTTCCGTGTAAATTTGCGGAATTATGAATTTTAATGACTTTTAAGTCAACTTAACCGTAGTTAGGACTTCAACAATATTTTTATATTAGAAGTCCATAGCCCATCTTTTTTTTTTCTTTTTTTCAGACGCCTTGAACACTCAATTCTACAAAAATCCAAGATATTTTTCGAATTAAGGTTTCTATTTGTATGAAAATAAATATTATGTCGGTAGCAAATTTTTTTGATTCTGAATACCAATATCAGAAAATCGATTCTCTATTCCAATACCTCTGTTTAAAAATTGATTACGATCAAAAAGCATAATCCAAAAGATAGTTGAAAAAAGTAAAACAAATCCATTTCAGATAATTTAATTTTTTTTTTTTTTTAATTCCCATTCCCGTCTGGCCCAAGCTTACTCTGATTAGAGAGTTTTTAAAGCTTTGTTAAGCGCATTCTTGAATCCCATAGTAAAGGGACCAAATAACTATTAACCATTTTTTTACTGCCATTATCTGACGTCAGTGCTTCAACTTTGGCAGTTGGAAATTGTCATGTTACTTCTTCATTTTCCAATAGCGAATACATGTCTTCTAACGTAGCAATCAATGTTTAATTTTAAAAGAGAGGTTGAATTCTGTACCAAAGCTTGTTAATCTAGTATACAAATTTTTTCTCTTGCTAAAGATGAAATAATACACCTTTTTTTATCATTAGAAAGAGGAAACGATGTATAATAATTGTTAGGAATCGACTTTATGTCATCGATTTCCGATGCCGATACTTTCCCAAGAAATCGTTGAAATATTGAGTCGACATTAGAAATCGAAACCTCCCAAAATAAATATTTTTAAAAAATAAATAAATAATGCATTACATAAAAATACACTTATAATTAAATAATAAATATATTTTATTCAGATATATTTTATATTGCTGAGTTTATTACTTTAGAGCGTTTTATTGCTTCCGATTGGAAGCTGCAGTCCTTGTATTTGCTGAAGTGATTAAATAACAGCTTGGTCGTATAAATTACTAAAACAATTTCAGTTCAGGAAAATTATGTTGAACCTTCGTTAAGAGTTGTCGTCCTTCGAAGTTAGGATGAACGTAAGATCTGTATCAACTTTCAAAGCGTCTTAATTTCTTGGTTCTGTATGCATATACATGATGTACAAACAATTACACCCATTTATTCAATCTTTTTTTTTTAAGAATAAAAAAAATGAAAACATTCAAATTTTAGAACATATTGATGGTTTTCATAGCTAACGATTCTAGTATTTTTGTAATACTACATGATTACGTTAATTTTTTTTTAATATGAATATTTGTATTAAACTCGCTACAAACTAGAAAAATAGGTACTTCTATTAAAAAACAAATTTGACGTCACCGTTGCGAATATTAATACAAAACTAATGCCAAGACCATTTCAAGATCTTACTTTGATTATAATGTTATAATACTTGTAACATAATTAGAATTTAATACAAAATATAGTCAATTTATATACAGTCTGACATTGTTTATGCATTTTTAATACCTATTCATGTGAATTATAAAGCATCCATTCTTATTCCTATTGATTAAAATGTATTCTATTTCACATTTAGAAAGATAGCAAATTTGTGCTCAGGATCAACAATGATTGGTAAAGAATTTAAAACAACTTCTTTCAAAAGCAAACATTCCTATTGCAAGTTAAACGTCAAATTGTTGAAAATTTATTACTGTAAAATCAAGAAGTAGGATTTGAAAACTATATCATTACCAAAAACTATTACAAAAAAAGTTATAACACTGTAAGATCACTTTATCAGTAACAACATATAACATAACATAACCTACCATAGCGTTGCTATGGTTACAACAACAGCTGATGGTATATACACTCAACAGCAAAAAAAAAACCGGAGACTCAAATTTGGTCTCAAAATTTTGTTAAATACATTAATCTTTTTAGTTTATGGTAAGAAATGGTTTATTTATAAGTTATTTACACAAAATCAGCCACAAATAAATATTTTTTATTAATCAATAACAACAAATTATAAAATAAAGAAAAAAATAAGAAATTAACACATTTTTTAAAAACTTTATTCTTCATTTTTATCAGGTTTTCTGACAAGGGATGTTCTTCTAATAGCGGGTTTTTCCCCTCTTCTACGACGAAAGACGCTAATCCTGTCAGGGATAAAATAAATTAAAACAATTCAATAAATAACACAGAAGTAGAATTTGCGAAATTTCAGTTATAGGAATTATTTTTTAAGATCAATTCCACATTCTTTCAAGACAGAAGGTATGTATTTATGACAACGCATTTTTTTTCTGTGCCGTTTCACAACGTATTTAACAAAATTATGAGACCAAATCTGAGTTCCGGTTTTTTTTGCTCTTGAGTGTATTATATATTTGATAAAAATATAGGGTCAAGTGAGAAACATTATAACAAAAAAGTCATTTCTATTTTAATAAGAAAAACTCTTCAACCGACTTCAAAAAGGAGGAGGTTCTCAACTCGTCTGTATTTTTTTTTATTTTTTTTTTTTGTGTATGTTACGCGATTACTCCGTCAATTCTGAATCAATTTTGATGATTCTTTTTTAGATCGGTAGGGCATACTTCAGAGGTAGTCCCATAAAAAATATTTTAAAATCAATGCAATACTTTTTAAGAAAAATCAAAAAAACAGTTCATAAAATCACTTATTAACTGTTTGTTTTTTTTTCTTAAAAAGTGCTGCGTTGATTTCAAAATATTTTTTATGGGACTACCTCTGAAGTATGCCCTACCGATCTAAAAAAGAATAATCAAAATTGATTCAGAATTGACGGAGTAATCGCGTAACATAAAGAAAAACAAAAAATAAATAAAGACGAGTTGAGAACCTCCGTCAATTTTGATGATTCTTTTTTAGATCGGTAGGGCCTACTTCAGAGGTAGTCCCATAAAAAATATTTTGAAATCAACGCAGCACTTTTTAAGAAAAAAAAAAAAAAAAACAGTTAATAAGTGATTTTATGAACTGTTTTTTTGATTTTTTTCACAACGTATTTAACAAAATTGTGAGACCAAATATGAGTTCCGTTTTTTTTTGCTGTTGAATGTGTAGTATTATAATACTACACTAACACAAGCTAATGTCAGTAAAAATATAGGTTAAGAAAGTTTTTTTTAATGAGAACAATACAAGGAGGATTTTACCAAAGTTGAAGAAAACCTCTAAACAGTGCCAGTTTAAGCAAGATGTTAATCTAAATTTAAATAGCACTTGCAAATCGTATTTCTATTAATTCATACCGGTTTTAGAACTCTTATGAACAATTGAAACTTCATATAGTAAAATACCAAATACTTCCTCCAACCCACAGTGATTAGAGATCGACAGAGAGATAGAAAGGTAGATACATAATATAATCGAATTAACAATTCCTTTGTCTTATTCTGGCCGAATTTGTAATCGTTACCTATTGTGGTTTAGTATTTCCTAGAGTTCCAGTTTAGTAGTTTGCTACAAGTAATTTTCATATGACCTCTAAAGAAAATTAAGAGAGGAAATGTTCAGTTCCCAGAATACTGCCATAGGTTGTTCTGGGTAATTGAAATAATTTTCTCTAGTAATGCAGATCTTACGCCTAGGAAAACTCTTGGAAATTCCCGAGACTGCAAAAGATCGCCCCATATCCTGCCGAAGACCTTGAAGAACGAGGGTGTTATGTAAAGGTTTGCAGGGGGGTCAACGGGGTACAAGGCTGCTCTTTCACAACCGCCCGCTGCTCCGATTGGTCGCCGCCAGCCAGCTCCAATCCCATTGGTCCGCTGGCCACAATAGTTATATCATATGTAGATAAATACATCGAGCTCTGTTATATCGATCGTTAGGCTAATGGTGGGGTCAGGGTGGCAAGGCTCCGCTAAATAGAGTGATTTGAGAAAACCAGTTCATCGTACAGGATGTTGAAAGATTTTGATCTGCTATAAATCGATTATAGATTGCTACCTTGGTTTAATGGCTACAATAAAAAATATGAAC
Organism: Euschistus heros; assembly: GCA_003667255.2. NCBI lineage: Eukaryota > Metazoa > Arthropoda > Insecta > Hemiptera > Pentatomidae > Euschistus > Euschistus heros. The sequence goes on from RCWM02000054.1 coordinate 338,136, forward strand.
AATCTAATCAAGTTCCTATCTGGCATTTAACTTCGGGAAAATTCCGTAAACAATTTAAATCCTTGATCTATTCCCCTAACTAACCTTTCGGATGTTTACCTGTCGGTTCAACTAACAAGGAGACGTTTTGAATTGTATCTCACAAATTTGAATGCCCATTTTTGTGTGGGTACTAGGGACCTATTATAGTGCAAAACTAGAGTTATAGCCACCAATGAGCATTAGGAACCAAAAAAAAAAAAAAAAATGAAAAGTTAAATAATACCAGAGAAAGAGAGTCTCCCTGTTTTAAATCAGAATGTACCTCAAACTTGGAACGAAATCAACCGATTCAGACTCTATTAAATGTTTCGAATGTGCACATTAGATTATCAGTTATCCCCAAATCAGTGAAAACATCAAACTGTTTTTGGCGGTTAACTGAATCGTAAGCCTTCTGGAAATCAATGCAAAACTGTTGCACAAACTTATGTTCTATTTTTTCCTATAAAGTTAGTTTCCTCTAAAAAAAAAAGACATTTTGACTTGTAACTTACAGATTTGAATACCGATTTTCGTGTGGGTAGAATGGACCTGTAATAGTACAAAACTTTATAGCCGCCAATGAGCATTAGGAGCCGAGAAAAAAATAAGACAAAAACCAATATGAAGAGCACGTTTTATTTATTTTTTTTTTCTCAGCTCTCCGTCAAGATAGAGAAATTTTTTTTAAACGTAAAATTGTAGTTTTGTATGCTATCTCTTTACCACAACCAAAACCTCTAATTCTAGTGAATTCGATTTCATTTATTCTAATTCTACTTTGAAAAGACCGGTAGTAAGCTAAAAGACGGATCCGATAAACTATTCTCCTACTTTCCCTTCATGTTAATGAGAGAAAGTAAAATATCTATATTTATAGGCCGAAAGTTTTAGAGACGTTTTCATGAGGTTCATTGACTTATGTTAATAATGTTTAAAAAATAATAAATAAATAAAAACATAGTTACATAGATATCGTTACATAATTGGGACAATTGAAAACAGAAACACCTGCATTCCAAATACCTGCAGCTAACCAACCGATTTAACGACACTTCAAATCTAGAACGGTTTAATATGTGTTTCGAGGGAGTTAAGGTTTATTAATTTAACTTTAATTGTAAAGTAATATTTTAATTTGTCTTCCTAACTCATCCTCACCACGTACGCTGACAACACCTGTGTGTTATCAATAATGACCTCCTCATTGCATCCCAAACACTTAAGCTCTTATCTCAAACAATCAAGAATGGTGTAGAAATTGGAGGATTAATATCAGTCCTAATTAATCTTACCAAATAACCATTGCGCTTCGCCGTAAACGAACGACTTCCTGTTCTACAGTTTATTTTAATAATATTCAACGAATCCCTGTTTAACAGATCCACGATTTAGTCCTCTATCTGGAAAATGTGTTTCAAGACAAAAACGACCATTTGTCGTTATAATGTTAGAATGTTAGATGACAGTAATTGCATAGACCCGTTGGGACGTACGGGTTTGAGCTTTAGGACTCCACTAAACCTTCCAATTCTACTCGTATCCAGTCCTCACAATCCAGAATCATTCAAAATAACCCCACTGTTCCTTATTATGTCACAAATAAACTTAAACATCATGATCTAAATGTCCCACATTTGAATTGGTACAAACCAGATATCTATCATTCCATAATAAGCCATACCCACTCGAATCTACTAGTATCTCAACTTGCTGGTTACTTCATACACGATAATTCTCCAATAGATCTTCTGATTTTCAACTTTTATTGAAATGTCTCTTTACAAGCTCTTAACATGTTATTTTAATTATTTTTCAACACATTTACTAGATGTACAAATAATGCAAAGTTGTAAAGATCAATAAATAGATTTAAAATTTTTCTTTTTCAATTTATTGAAATTTACAACTGTACAAATATATACATCAAGTAACTGAGATGTTAACGATTAAATTAACATGTCAAAACTTGAAAAGAACTACTCACCAGTAGCACTTCAATAAAAATTCTACACTAGTAGATCTCTAGGCCATTTTCTTTTGGATTGGAAGATTATCGGGAATGGAGTGGGAAGCAAGTTGAGAACCTAGTGGATTTGAGTGGTTATGGAGCGTACCATGAAAGGATAGGTATCTGGTTTGGGCTAAATCAGCGACATAAGGAACATTAAGGTCTCTATGGATAAGTTAATTGGTGACAAAGTAAGGAGCATTAAGGATTTTTCGAAGGATTTTGGATTGCAAGGATTGGATACGAGATAAATGGTTGGTTTAGTAGAGCCCCAAAGCTCAACTCCGTACGTCCAAATAGGTATAATCACAGTCATGTAAATGAGTCTTTTATAATGAATTAGTAGCTTTGATCGTTTTTCTAGTAAATGTTGAAGTAGTCTGTAAAGACGAGCAGTTTTTTTCTCGCTTTAGTCTTTACAAAATTTAAATTCTTATTTCTTCAATTTTTATTTTTTAATTTAGTGCATGAATACGTTATTATTAAGGTAGTTTATTTCAGTGAAATAATAATGAAATGAAATATAGACGATATTAATGTTTTATAAAATCTTATAGTGTGTATTTTAGCACGAAATGTGTTCTTAGAATAATTACAGGATTTTGAAAAACGATCAAAGATTTTCCTATAGAAAAGTGCAGAATATTGACTTATGTCCTTCTTAATACCTAATGATATAAAAGTATGTATAATTTTAAATAAATTTTTCAAACAAGCAAAATAAGCTTGTTTAAGTCAGAGACACTAAGCTTTCACTGTGCCTCACTGGTGCTGTTCCGAATCCGACCAAGACGAGTTGATATTTACTTCATGGAGGTGTCGCAAAATGAATTTCGAACATAAAATTGGTTGGTAAGCTGTAGGATAACTCTATTTGGAGAATATAAGGACCTTAGGTCCCAACAAACTCATTAACATTAAGTGCATGGTTATTACTAAGAAAGAAGTTGATATCGGTGATTATCTAGATACACTAAGAATTACATTAGAATACATGAATTTAAGTATCTAGGATCTAAAATATATAGGCGAAATGAAATTCTAAAGGACATTAATACAAGGTAAAATTACGCTTTTTATTTCTTCTGAACTGTTTCAGTTCAGGTATCATAACGTTTTTGTAAATAAAGTATCGTATATAATATATGGCCTATAGAAAGATGAGTTAGAGAAAGTTAGATCCTTTTGAGACAGGAGGAAGAAAAGACAACTTGAGGCAGGAAGCGGAAGAGGATTTGTTGGGGTCAGGGCGCTGCCAGGACCTCTTGTAGCCTTCAGGAGGCTGTAACTTATCGACTTAAGAAAGATATCTTTATGTCCAGTATATGGAGGCTGAAGGTACAGCAATATCTCTCTTTGTAATAAAATAAATATATTACTTCTGTATGTAATAGGTTTTCATCAGTACTCTTCCCTCACGAAATACCTTTTTTCGATTGCGACCTTCTCTCAATTTATTTGAATAAAATTTCCTTCAAAACGCACGTATATATATGCCACTTATCAAAAGTTACATAAATTTTAACTTGTCTTGATAAAACAAAACTTACTAAAAGTCCTTCACATTTGCCACATCTCGGAAACGGTACAGAATATGAAAAATGTGTAATGAGAAGTTTTGTGCCTTTCATCTTACCTTTATTTCTGGTTGAATTTAATTTTTCCTAAATATTAAAAAAGTTCTAAGTATTAAAAAAAATTAAATTCTAAGCACTGCTTTTATGATTGTTCCTTAACAATGTTTACTAATATGGTAAACTAAAATTGAAGTTTCATTCTTCAATGACTAGTTCAAAATATCAATAGAATCGATTATCAGCAAACGTCACATACTTAAAAGAACAGATCATGACTATGAAAAAGCAAGCTCGCCTAATAGATTAATAGTATTACAGTAATAACCAAGTAGCTTACATCATATTTTAAAATAAAAAATAAAATTTCTCGTTATATACGGATCGGATCAACATAGGTCGGGCAGAACTCGTCTAAGATTAACATCTATCACATAACCTCATGCTCTATTTTCCGTTGCATAACATATCTGTTACCTTCTCCGTCGTCTGCGAAGGTTGCAATAAGATTCTTCTTTGGTCTGCACTTATTGCATATATCGATATTTTTTTTCTTTCTTCCTCAAACAACCGACTACCGCGTGACGTCACCGCCCTTGGATGGAAGACAGATGCTCATATTTTCTATTAGCTCGTTGGCAGCCCTGACAATTGAATCCTCGACCCAGGCTGCCAACAGCGGCCATCGAAGACGATAAATCACACAAATTGCCAGTTGCAAGAACCGCCTGTTATTATCTTCTTCAAGATAATGACTCATCTTGAAGATCTCAATAAAGTATTGCTATAAATAGGATCCTGACATTTCAGCCAGGCCAATCGATCAATTCCCCTCCTACTTAACACATAATTTAGTACCTTTCTTATATTTGGATAATTATTAAATGCTATAATTTCGCAGGATAAATCATCTTTATCCTGTAATAAATAACCGATTCATCTTCAGCTTCCCGGAATCGATATTGAAGATTTATTTACAGCAAATGTTAAAACAATTTTGCTTTTGTGAATATGCTTGATTCTTCTTTTATTCAGGGTGTTCAATATTCGATGGCCACCCCCTATTTTGTCCACAGTTTTTGAAGTTTTGAAACGAAACTCTCAGGGTATTAGCTGTGTCAAATAAAGTTTCTTTTCAGGTTATAGACTGCTCCCCAACCTTCTCCAGTTCTTCTCCAGCGACCCTAACTTTGGAATTTCTAATGGGATGTGGTATTTTTTACAACGGATTTTGATAGATCGATCGATTTTATACCGGTGAATTTTTTTATCCAGGGCACCGTATCGCCGCAAATCGCGAAAAATCATTTTAAGAAAATAAGCAATCTAAAACTGGTATTGAATGAATAAATGAATGAAAAATGAGTGTTAATTAAAAAAAAAAAAAAAAAAAAAAAATTCTCGATCATACTAATACTGGTATTGCAAAAATAAAATTTTGGGGGAAACCTTCCAAGTCGATCTGTTCTCACCGCTCGTCGTACCAGTCACGGGAAGGACTTAATTTCATATTTTGGTTCGAAGTTTATTTTATTTTTGCAATATCAGTTTTAGACTGCTTATTTTCTTAAAATGATTTTTCGCGATTTGCGGCAAAACGATACCCCGGATAAAAATATTCACTGACGGATTTCTATAAAAAATCAAATTTTGAATCGATTTTAAATTACGTCCTTCCCGCGATTGGTAAGACGAGCGGTGAAAACAGGTCGACTTGGGAGGTTTCCCCCAAAATTTTATTTTTGCAATACCAGTTTTAGCTATATTAGCCAAAACCTCCTGTAATTGAATTTTTTTTTTTTTTCAATAAACGGTAATTTTTCATTCATTTATTCATTCAATGCCAGTTTTAGACTGCTTATTTTCTTAAAATGATTTTTCGCGATTTGCGGCGAAACAGTGCCCCGGATAAAAAAAATTCACCAGCATAAAATCGATTCAACATTTGATTTTCTATCGATCCATTTTTTATGAAATGGTAAAAAATACCACATCCCATTGAGAATTTCAAAAATAGGGTCACTGGAGAAGAACTGGAGAAGGTTGGAGAGCAGAATATAACCTGAAAATAAACTTTATTTGACACAGTTAAGACCCTGAGAGTTTCGTTTCAAAATTTCAAAAACTTTAGGAAAAAAAGGAGGTGCCATCGAATATTGAACACGAATAGTCCTTTTAATGAAGGCCTGAAATGGGGTATTGAGTGCGTTTTCTGTAATCCAAGGTTTTTCTTCGCAAACATGTTGAGGGTAGTTAGAAAGTAAACATACTAAAAGTCCTGGAGTTTTCTCAATAATGCTAAATAGCATAGTTCAATAAAAGTTGTTTATCTATAAATAAATAAAACATCAATAATTAGTTTAAATTATCCAAGTTTTTTACTTATGAGTTCGAAGTTAGCCGTATAAAATATAAAAGAACTGATTTAGTTTTCGAAAAATAGTAATTAACTTGTGACACAGACCCATTTCCCTTGACCTCGCCCGGGCTCGATAATGAACCTGAAGTTGAAGGCTTGTTGTTTTGGAACGGAACGCAATTGAAGCGTTCCCTTGTAACAAGCCATTACTGCGTCGTTAAATGGTGCCATTTAGTTACTGCGTATCGAATCCCCATCCTGTACTTATCCTATCCCCTCACTGAGAGGGCACGTCAGAAACAATTTCGACATGACTAACACTGAAATTATTCTACTGATTCATTTAAAAATAAGAACCGTGACTCAATAATAACAAAAGAAAAAAGGCTTAGTGAACCCGAAGGTTTGATGCAGACACCACCAATCTTGACCACATAGCTCACTCCATCCCACTCCAGCCCAAAACCAAAAGATCAGACTTTACACAATCCACCCATTTCTGTATATCGTTCGGACGTTTACCCAATGGTTCAAATTGATATATTTTAAAAAAAATTCAATTATAATTAAATCCGATGCCTTTTTAAATTTCCTGCGAGTCCGTATTGTGGAGCCTTCTCAATATTACCAAGCTTTCTTATTTTTTGTGGAAAAATATTGTACGCAATACTTTATTTTCAAACCTTCATGGCATTGTTCAAACGTATACGGCTATATTTCGCACCCTTAAAGAACTATAGGATGACTAACAGTTTTGTTAGTAATAATAATAAATTAAGGCTTTGCGAACCCGAAGGTTCAATGCCGACACATTTTTCGACCGCACACTCCCCTCCAATCCATTCCTCCAAAGCCTAAATCCCCCAGGTCGGCCCTGACGTAATCCTCCCATCTTCGTCTCGGTCTACCCCTCGGTCCTTTACCTGACGGCTCAAAACTGATTACTTTTTTCGGAATTCGATCATTATTAAACCCAACGACTTTACATGCCCATTTTAAGCCCCGCGCTGCTATTACTTGAGCTATATTTACCGGATATAACTCGCTCAGTTCCGTATTGTGAAGCCTTCTAGTTTCGACTGTTTCATTCATCCTTTTTTGGGCCAAATATTCTACGCAGTACTTTATTTTCGAAAACTTTAAGGCGTTGTGTCCTCCCATAACGTCGGCGGCCACGTTTCACATCCGTAGAGAACTGTTGGTAGTATAATATTTTTGTATATCCTAATTTTTAAATTTTTGGAGAGTAAGCGCGAACTGAGTAATTTTGCGACCGAGAAATAACAAGCATTATCAGCTTTTAACCTAGCCTTTATTTCTTCTTGAATTTCATTTTTCCTAGATATGATAGACCCTTGATATTTGAATTGCTCAACGTGTTCAAACATTATCCCGGAAATATCTAAATTACTAAGATGTTTACCGTTTCTGCTACTAACCATATAAATAGTTTGTTTTTTTTTAATTTCTAAACAGTATTTTCTATATTTCCCGAACAGCTAAACATCAACAGGTATAATTTACATAACTAATTTACAATAATTGTTCAAAATGGCAAAGTAAAGTCTAAATAAGTTCATTTAAAGGAAATTTAATCTTCTTTCTAATGAGCATTTTGAAATTTCTCTAGCTTTAGTAGTTAGGGAAATATTTGTCAAACAAAATTATTTGTCAAAAAGGAGTAATTTCTTAAAAAAAAAAAAAAAAAAAAAAAATATGTATAAAATAGATGAGAATCATAATCCATAGTTTATATGGATTTTAACATGGACCATGTTTTAGGCCTTGTTCGCATTAGGCTAGTATTTTAGTCGTGTAGCAAGTAATTTAGTAGCTAAATTACTTGCTACTGTCCCAAAATCGTTCGCACTTCCACTTTAGTGTTTAGTTTAGTTCCAGTACAGTTCACAAGTGAGTGGTGTTTTTTAATATGAACAGCCTACAGCGCAATAAAGTAAATCAACTGATTAAGTTAATCTTAACAGCGATTTTAGATGAGGTAGATAAGGAAATTTGTGTGATTTGTAAAAAGAAGCTATGGATACGAAAATAGATCGATAGAAGAGAAACACTAGGAGCTACTAATTGTCTTCTCAAGGAATTAGCATTGGAAGATCCGAAAGAATACTTTGATAGTTTGAGAATGTCTGTAAGTTGTGTAAATTTTCTGTTAATGAAAATACACTCTCAAAATTCTCTGTTAAAATTATACACTAACCTGATTTTTTTATTTTCAATTTAATTTCCTTTTCACCAAATCCAGGTATATTCATAGTATTTTATAAATCAGAGTATGCGGATTGTTTTACTTGTTTGTTTTTATAATGCGGAGACTTAATATTCCACAAGCATTCATGTTGAAGGTATTGGGAAACAAATTTTAAAGTTGTTTCTTCACTCCAGCGAAACGACATGTTTACAACTAATGAACTTGACAAAACGCAACAGGTTCGAACTTGTTTAGCCGGTGCGCCAGTGAGATAGACGTGGTGGGGGGTGCTACTCGCTACTCGCCCGAGAAAAATAGAGTAAAATGGATCGACTAAACTAAACTCGACTAAACTAAACTACTCGACTAAATTTTTGTGTTCAGACACTTTTAGCTACTAAATTACTTGCTACTCGACTAAAATACTAGCCTAATGCGAACAAGGCCTTACGCGTGGACTAGTTGTATTTGAAATGAAATAAAAAATAATATTTATTCTGGGACACCTTGTCCCCTAAGAATAAGACAAAAGTACAATAAAAAGGTATCATTGTCTGGCTGCGTACATAACAGGCAGCAACTTATATAGAGTGTAAAATATATACATATAAATATATAGGGGTATAATTTTAGATTTGAAAAAATAAAAGTCTTTGGGTTTATATAAGAAAAAAAAGATAAGAAAATAAAATTAAAATAAAATATAAAATAAAGAAATATTCTAACACTAATATATTAAATAATTTCGGAAGATTGATAATTGTGGAGGTAGATGAATAAATTATGTTTAAAGGAAGTGAGAGAAGGAGCATTGCTGCACGATTAATAAAGGATTTTTCAAAGGAAGCAGTTCGATGAGAAGGGATATACAAATCTATAGGCTGGGATCTAGTGTTCAAAAGATGAATGGAAGAACGAAGGGCAAGGATGTCGTAAATGTACGAAGGTTTTTTGGACTTTAAGGATTGGAATAGAAAGGAATTTTGGTCAAAAGTGATACATTTTCGGGGAACGCGAGGGCGTTACGCGTAGCTCTGTTGGAGTTGTTCGGATTGAAAATTTGATAAAAGTTTCCTGATCAGAAATTAATTAGAGATTATTATTTTTTTTTATACATTTGTCTCTAGGACCTACTGTTAGGAACTACCATATATTGGTTTGAATGAAATTACTAAAGTTTAAACTCTTATTTTTAAGTGCAGAGGCTTTTTTAACAAGCTCTACCACGTCTACGATAAAAAGCCACGTTTCAAACCCCTATTTTTTTCCCAACTTTGTTTTTTTCGAGCAATTATTAAGTGTTAATTTAATTTAAATAATTTAATATTATACTGGTTCCACTGATCCCTGTTGAACAGATCCGCTATCTAGGACTTCAACTGGACAAAAGACTTTAACTTGGAATCCTCATACTAGACTTAAACGACAGGAAACTGCTCGTCGTTTTCGACTTCTTCAACATTTACTAGACAAACTTTCAAAACTACCGATTTACTGTAAAAGACTCATTTACATGACAGTTATCACACCTATTTGGACATACGGAGTTGAGCTCTTCTAATTCTTCTCGTATCCAATCCTTACAATACAAAATCCTTCGAAAAATCCGTAATGCTCCTTACTTTGTTACAAATAAACTTACCAATAAAGATCTTAATGTCCCATATGTTGCTGATTTAGCCCAAACCAGTTACCTATCCTTCCATAGTAAGCTCCATAACCACACCAATCCACTAGTCTCCCAACTTGCTTCATATTCCATTCCTGATAATCCTCCGAGGTGTCTGAAAAGAAGATGGCCTAGAGACCTTTTAGTGTAGAATTTATTGAAGCGCTACTAGTGAATAGTTCTTCACATGTTATTTATTTAGTTGTATTCACTTTCGACACATTTACTTGTTGTATATATTTTATACAGTTGTAAATTTCAATAAATTAATTTAAAAAAAAAAAAATTATATAGGTAAGCGTAAAAAGTAAAAATATATAAGGGCATAGATGGTCAGCAGGATTAAATTATTCAATTCGAAACTTTATCCCCTAGAGACAAATAAATCACGGGTAGGCAAAAAAAAAAGAAACAGAAATCATATGAGCATCGACGGTCAAGGGACCAACCCCTAAAATATGTCCCATCTTATTTTTTCCCTAGCCTACAGGTTTAAAGAGGCCTTTTTATTTTTATTTCAAGTATTGTTCAGAATCGACTCCGGAAGTTACATTAGTCTTATGCTGAACTCTCTGTAAAAAAAAAAAATATGGTATTATCACATAATGGACACGAATGTTCGATGCTGATACCATTAACAATCGTAGGACAAATAAAAAAAGCTGAGACTAGATACAATCTTCCCACCTACGTCCCAGCCTGCCCTTGAGAGATGATTAGCTTTTCAAAGACTTGTCTCTTATCTAATATAATTTCTAGATATTCCCCATTTCTTTCTTCAGGCAAATATTATACGCTCCACTTTTATTTTCTAGTTTCCTTATAACAATTATATCGATACACGCAAATGCAATTATGACCTATATTCTTACTATCTGGCATAACCTACAGTTATAGCAATATTGTACGGAATGGAAAATTAATCTCAAAGGCAAATCTCACCGCATCATATTTACCCTTTAGTCCATTTAGCTGAGGTCAAGCCTGATATGCCAATTATGTTGCATTTATTTTATTATCGCATCAGCTGATTGTCACGACTTTGTTATACGTATAAAAGAAATTGTTTTAATATAATTTTTATTATCCTATTTAACTTAGTGAATCATTGTTTGCACCAATATAAAACATTAGGCAGAATCTTAGCAATGACTAAAGATTATACAAATAATATTTCCATAGCCTTCATAAGAAATAAAACACTAATATTCCACCATTTTTGATTACAGATTGCCAGAAAGTACTCCTTGTATACGGCCTGACAAATCTGGCCAAAATGGAAGACGATAGCCTGGACAAGATGGACCCCTACCAGAGAGGAGCTAACGACATAAGTAAGTATATTTAATAATTACTAAATTATTGTTATTATATTCTAACCATTTCCATCCCAAACTTTCTTGTTACCTCCTCCCAATTTAAATCTTAAATAAACTTAACGATATTGGTTGTTGACCTACGTACTTGGTAGTTAATAACACGTGAAATTTCAGAAAAAAATAAAATAAACGAAGAAAAATGGTGAAAAGCAAAGGCAGCCACCGAAGATTTTCGTACTATAGAACAAGAGACAATTACTAAAACACTGCCCTACTTAGGTTCGTTTGGATCGGTTAGGGACAAAAATTGATGTGTGGTGTTTCCTGTAGTTTAGAAAGCTTTTGCATTTTGACATCAGAGATATTGTACCATCATGTTATAGTTTGTTTAGAATTTTAGGTCATGTTTTTTAAAAGGTCGAAACATTGATAATAATAAGGAGGTGAAAATTGAATTTGATGAGTTCTTTGACTCAAAACCGAAGGTTTTAAATCCAATTACTGACAGACAGATGATTGAATTTAGACAAAAACAAAATCCATTGTTTTTTGATACTTTGAAGAGTAGTATTATCTTTAAAATTAAAATCTGAAATTAAGCTACACTTATGCACAATGACATTATTAACAACCTAATAAATAGATGAGTAGACAATTATGTATACACATCATTGTACATACAAATATTTTGCTATGCGTATTTAATTGGTTAGTTACAGCTTCATTTAATTTAATAATGGTTTAATCGGTGACTGAACCGTTTGATATATACGGACAAGGGAGTGAGGCAGGGGGGGGGGGCGAATGTCGCAGGTACTGTTTAAATTAGTTCTAGAAACAGTCATAAGAGCAATATTATGCCTGGAAGCATTTATAGCCGTATGACTTAGCATCTAGCATTTGCTGACGACGTCGTGATCACTGGCAGAACAGAAAACTCCCTACTAGGAGCATTTGAGGAGTGTAACAGAAGAGCTAGGGAAGTTGGCCTCCACATGAGCAAAGAAAAAACGAAATTCCTAGTGACGTCGAAGGAACAAAATGTGGTGAAAAACCTAGAAGGGGCAGGATACCACTTCTAAAGTGTCGAAAAATTCAAGTACCTGTGAAGCGTCATAATTTCAAGAAATGAAGTGGATGAAGATATAGGGGAAGTAATAATGGCTAATAATATGTGCTATTGGGCCCTCAGTAAAATAATGGGTAAAATAAGCCTCCCTAAATATCTAAAAACAAGGGTCTAATAAACCATTCTTAGACCGGTCGTATTATATGGGTGTGAAACCTGGATTCTCACTGCGAAGAATGAAGGCATTATAAATAGATGGGAGAGGAACAGTTTGAGGAAGATATATGGCTCTAATAAATATGGAGATTTATGGAGAATAACAAGCAACCAGGAGCTGAGAGACCTGTATAAAGCTCCAGATTTCGTTGCTACAATTAAGCAATGAAGATTAAGATGGATGGACCATGTTCATAGAATGAGCTCCCACAGAATTCCAAAAATCATGTTGAATGGGTATCCCAAAGGAGGGAAGAGAGAGAGGAAGGCCCAGGTTGTGCTGGAAGGAAGACGTTGAAGCGGACCTAAAGACCCTTGGTGTGGGTACTGGAAGAAAGCACCTGGTGACCGGAATAAATGGAGGGGAATCGTGGAATTGGCCAAGGTTCTGCATGGTAGTGCAGGGCCATTGTTGTTGTTAATTTAATTGTTGTAGAGTACCTCAAAATTTATTCATAATATTCCTTCAAATTTACGTTTTGGAAAATAGTTTAGTAATAGACAATGTTTGTTCAAATAAAACAATAAATAGTATGTTGGTAATTATACTTTCTGTTTTACTAACTCCGTTAACTGGTACAATTACCTCCCTCTCGCTTATTTTTTTCAAATTAATCCTATCATCCATTTATATTAGAGCGAGAGCCCGTGAACCCCAGACCTTCGTTATTTTATAAAAGATGAAAATTTGTCAGTGCATGCTCCCAATAGAAGTACGAACGATGGGCCATGAATAAAGTTTGGGTTATCGTGGCCTTGGCAGGTAAACGGTGCTAAAGGTGTGTAAAATACCAGCCTACTATCGTCAATTATTATAAAGCGTGATTTTTTGATATTTCCTTCAGAAATGTACTTACGTTATAGTATAAAAGCTGATTTTTATATACATTACTCGAGCAATGAATAGATGATGTTTCCTCATCAGCCAGACACTTACCATCGCTTCCACCCCTTCCCAGACACCCTTAATGTTCATTTATTCGTAAGTGTATTTACGTTATAGTGTAAAAGCTGATCTTTATATATATATTACTCAGGTAATAATTAGATGATGTTTCCTCATCAGCCAGACCATTCTGACAGTTCCAACCCCTTGCCAGACAACCATATACGGTAGCTGTATTAGCGAGCGCGAGGCAAGATACATATGGCTGGGTGGGAGTAAGATAGTGAGTGATGTCTGTCGTGATCCTTCACCACGCTCTTGTATTTTACTGCACATGTATTGTTTATTACTCAGTGCGTATTTACATCAGCTAAAATAATCTTATATGTTTGTGTCAAGTATTAATAATTAAATAGTAATTATTGTTTAACTATACCAAATATAATAATAATAACTTTAGTTGTTAAAGAACATATTCTTGTACAAATATAAACAATTTATGTACATAATTCTTGAGAGTCGCTGACCGCACATGTTATTAAAGTTACATAATTAAACAAAATATAATTATTATTATTTTATTAGGCATGAGTGATTTTTTTCCCCTTCTCTCTCTCTTCCGTTGTTTAATCGTGACTTATATAAATACCTGTACTTTTTAATAAATCTTTATTTTCAAATATTTTCCTTTTTAGCTTACTATCATTTAGTGAGACTAAGACAGGAGCCCTTTCCCACCCAGCCATATGTATCTTGCCTCGCGCTCACTACTACTGCTACCCTATATGCTTGTCTGGCAAGGGGTTGGAACTGTCTGGCTGATGAGGAAACATCATCTAATTATTACCCAAGTAATATATATAAAGATCAGCTTTTATACTATAACGTAAGTACATTTCTGAAGGAAATATCAAAAAATCACGCTTTATAATTGACGATAGTAGGCTGGTATTTTACACACCTTTAGCACCGTTTACCTGCCAAGGCCACGATAACCCGAACTTCATTCATGGCCCATCGTTCGTACCTCTATTGGAAGCATACACTTACAAATTTTCATCTTTTATAAAATATCGAAGGTCTGGGGTTCACGGGCTCTTAGTCTATATATTCTAATAATTTTTTTTTTTTTAGAACAGAAGTAAATTATGTAAAAAAAAATTGTATTAAAAGAGATATTAGACAAAGTTATGATGTGCTGATTTTTTTTTTTTTTTTTTTTTTTTTTTTTTTTTTTTTTTTTTTTTTTTTTTTTTTTTTTTTTTTTTTTTTTTTTTTTTTTTTTTTTTTTTTTTTTTTTTTTTTTTTTTTTTTTTTTTTTTTTTTTTTTTTTTTTTTTTTACAAGTTTGCAATACAGTAGGATTATGACATAGAGCGGAAGTAAATAAGAGAGCTTGTATAAAGAAAGGCATGGATGGGATAATTAGATGATGCAGTAACAATATAAAAATAACTTATAGCAGTATGGTTTCTAGGCTAGAGGCTATGAAATGGATTTGCCATGAAGGAGTATGTAATATGACGCAATGTGTTTGTTCCAGTTTGGGAATCGATGATGCACGGCAGCTACAAGAAGAAGGACTCTCTCGAGAACAGGGACTACTACTCTGACGCAATTGGTAAGTGTTATTGGAGCTTGTTCATTGGTTCTCATCAAACCAATATGTCCGAACAAACCTTTTATTTTTATATTATAGTAGTACCACCCCCTCGTGGCTTACCTATTATCACAGTTGAACAAATTAGCTACCTAGAACATCTGGACAAACTACTGACTTTAAATCCACAGACGAGACTTAAAAGACAAGAAACTGCCCGTCGTTACAGACTACTTCAGCATTCACTAGACAAACGTTCAAAGCTCCCAATTCATTACAAAAGACTTATTTACATGACTGTGATTAGATCTATTTGGACATACGAGTTGAGCTTTGGATCTCCACCAAACCTTCCAATTTTTCTCGTATCCAATGCAAACAATCCAGATTCCACACATAGTAAAATCATCAATTCTCCTTACTATATCACAAACAAACTCATACATAAAGATCTTAATGTTCCATATGTTACAGATTTGTCCCAAACCAGATACCTATCCTTTCATAGTAAACTTCTTACCCACTCGAACCCGCTAGTCTGTCAACTTTCCTCCCACTCAATTCCCGATAATCCTCCGAGGCGTCTGAAAAGAAGATAGCCAAAAGACGTTCTAGTGTAGAATTTTTATTAAAGAGCTACTGATGAGTAGTTCTTTTCAAGTTTTGTCACGTTATTGTAATAGTTAAAAGCACATTTACTTGATGTACATACATGATTATACAGTTGTAAATAACAATAAATAGTTAATAAAAAAAATGTGTCGCGAGGAACTTCCGTTTTGGAGCTTAGTTTAAATGAAAAAAAAGCACGTTTTGCCTACATTACTTTCGCTATATTCTCTCAACTTTGTTTATTTCGAATAACCATTGATTTTTTTTTTCTTTTTTTATTAATTGAAATTTACAACTGTATTAGAAAACACACCCAGTAAATATGCTGTATACAATGCAATATGATAACATGATCAGGGCTTGTAGAGAAACTACCCATTGGTAGTACTCTAATTGATTTTAAATTTAATTTAATTATTAATTTAAATAATTAGCCCTTTTAATGCAAAAATGTAAATAGGGGAAAGCTAGGGATTATAGATAGACTTATCCATGATCCATTGTTTTTCCCAATCAGGGAGAAATTGTGTATTTTTTTTTCTTTAGTTTTATCATTTGTGAATAGTCGTTAACGTAATGCCTGAATGTGGATTTTTTCTCGTTTTTAAATGCTTGGATTATGTCAACTCGCGATTGATTTCGACATTGTCTTGAAAGAAAATGGTTCTGTCAGGATGGGAACATATCTAAACTAACAAGGGGAGGACACACTCAGTCTCTCACGGATCTTGTTGGCAATTTTTTTAGAGGTTCCTGGTCAAAAAATATTAGACATGTATTTTACCGTTCCGACCAATGGGCCCTAGAGGCCGAAAAAAAAATAAAATAGCATTAAATTAAAATATTTTATATCTCGATTTAAAAAAATGATATCAACATGATTCTTGCACCAAGATTTTTATTTTTGATAGCGGATTTAAGGAAAAATACAGCTGCTCCATAGATTTTTTTTTTTTTTTAGGTTAATTAAATTCTAAAAAAATTATCAGATTTTCAAGCAAACTACCTCTATAGATTTTTTGGCATAAATGTTGACATCAGATTCTAATTCAGCACCCTCAAAAACATTGAAAAACGTTTATTCAATAAAAACAAAAAATATCATTTTTTCATTGAACTACGTTCAATATACCTTTTTCACAAGAACCGACATCGGATTCAAATTCATCATTAAAAATAACCCTTAAATACAAAATTTCATCGAAAAATAAAAATAAAAATTCTTAAGCTTCAAAATGTGCCCAACCAAATGGCAAATGGTAGGCAATTTTTGTTTAATTTGACAAAAACATGAATTACGCTTAGACGGTTTAACCTATCAACTTCATTTTTTTATACAAAATATAGGGTGGTAATACTCTTGAAATGTCTTGGATTTCATTTTCCTATCTGGTTTCAAACTCAAGTTAAAAATAAATATGTTTTTCAGATTTGCCAATTTTTTTAATAGGTTTTTGTTGATCGAAATTTGCATTAATATTCATCAAAAGAAAGCTGAGGGTCTCCTCTTTCCAGCGATACCAATGAATGAATTGTGTGACGAATCGTATTAGCTATTTAAAGGAAAGTAACCAATAATCGTTTTAGAAATTTCTTCCCCTCTAAGAGGGTGAAAAATGATATTTATTGTTTTTATTGAATAAACGTTTTTCAATGTTTTTGAGGGTGCTGAATTAGAATCTGACGTCAATTTTTGTGTTAAAAAATCTATAGAGGTGGTTTGCTTGAAAATCTAATAATTTTTTTTAGAATTTAATTAACCTAACCCAAAATCTATGGAGCGGCTGTATTTTTTCTTAAATCCGCAATCAAAAATAAAAATCTTGGTGCAAGAATCATGTCATTATTATTTTTTAAACTCGAGATATAAAATAAATTAATTTAAAGCTATTTTATTTTTTTTCTCGGCCTCTAGGGCCCATTGGTCGAAACGGCAAAATACGTGTCTAATATTTTTTGACCAGAAACCTCAAAATAAATTACCAACAAGATCCGTGAGGGACTGAGTGTGCCCTCCCCTTGTAAGTGGATCAAGGATGAGTTTGTTGAAATTAACTCTTCCTGTATCGACTCAATATTACAATGAACGCTTGCGATCAGTTGATAAGTCGATTAGAGAACAACTTTTAACACATCTATGAAAAGATTTGACCTATCGCCCCCTCCTCACGTTCGAGATCGATAGATACCACTCGATTACTAGCTTCAAAGCTACGACTAACCAGTTCCATATTTGGAAAGATTGCCACTGGTCTTGTGGCCTCTAGTGTATTTACTTCCGCCTCATGTGACCCGCTGAATCACCTCCGGAAATGAAGTTCCTACTTCCTTCTGCAGCTTTATTTCCGTTACAAATAAAATAATTGCCATCGATAAAGAAGGTCATCAGCTGATTAGGGCTTGGAAGGGAGTAACCTGCCTCCGCAATCGTCGAGGTCTTATTATCAACTGCTTGCGCAGGCTTCAAGGGTACCTATATATATCTTGTTTTGAACTTCTGAATCTATTAATGTAAAGAAACTGAAAAAAAAATCCAACAAATAATTTACTATCCTAATGTTCTTTACTTTACTTCAATACATAATGTCTAAATGTTAATAATAATAAAAAGGCTAAGCGAAACCGAAGGTTCGATACCGACAGCACCAACTGTAAACCACAGACCTCCCTCCATCCACCACATCAAAACCCAAATACCCTAGATCGACCCTAACACAATCCTCCCATCTACTCCTCGGACGTTTACTCAACGGCTCCAAACTGATTACATTTTTCGTAATTCGGTTATCACTAAACCCAACGACTTTACATGCTCATTTTAACTGCCGTGCTACTATTACCTGAACTATACCCGTCGTATAAATGTACCGCGATTCCGCATTCGGGAATCTTCTAAAGCCTCACTTTTTTGCGTCAATATTCTACGCAAAAGATTACTTTCGAAAAACTGAAGATGTTATTTAACATAAGCGGCAAGGTTTCGCATATGTAGAGGACTGTTGGCAAGATTGAAAATCCATCTTGTAAATCCTACAAGTCTTGTAATTCCTAATTTTTAAATTTAACTAAGAAGTTATGCAACTGAAAAACAAGCGTTTCTGGTCTTCAATATTGCATTTATATCCTCTTTAATTTCATTTTTCCTATGAATTGTAGGGCCTAAATACTTTTTTTTTTTTTTTAATATACATTTATTGAAATTTACAAATGTGCAAAATATATACACCAAGTAAATTTATTGACAACGAAAATAATAACATGTTAAAACATGAAAAGAACTACTCATCAGTAGCACTATATTAAAAATTCTACACTAGAAGGTCTCTAGGCCATCTTCGTTTCAGACGCCTCGGAGGATTATCAGGAATGGAGTGGGAAGCAAGTTGAGAAACTAACGGATTCTAGAGGGTATGGAGTTTACTATGGGAAGATAGGTATCAGGTTTGGGCCAAATCTGTAACATATGGAACATTAAGATATTTATGGATACGTTTGTTTGTGACAAAGTAAGGGGTATGGAGGATTTTTCGAAGGATTTTTGATTGTAAGGATTGAACCCGAGATGAATAGGATGGTTTAGTGGAGCCCCAAAGCTCAACTCCGTACGTCCAAATAGGTCTAATCACAGTCATGTATATGAGTCTTTTGTAATTAATTGGGAGCTTTGAACGTTTGTCTAGTAAATGTTGAAGTAGTCTGTAGCCTAAATACTTAAACTGCCCTGTATTCAAATTTAATCCCTACTGTATTCAAACCACCCAAATCATTATCGTTCCAAGTTAATACCGATAAAACGAAATATATGGTTTGTAGTAAAAACGGTAAAAATTTCGGTGATGTAGATATTTCCTGGATAGAGTTTGAACACGTTGAGCAATTCGAAAATCTAGGGTCTACCATGTAAAAGAAAATTGAAATTAATGAGGAAATAAGGGCAAATTTAAAAGCCGGTAATGCTTGTTGTTTCTTGGTCGTAAAACTACTCAGTTCGCGCTTACTTCCAGAAATTTCAAAATTAGGATACATAAGACTATTATACTACCAACAGTTCTCTACGGATGCGAAACCTGGCCGCTTGCGTTAAGGGAGGAACAACGCTTTAAAGTTTTCGACAATTAAGGACTGCGTAGAATATTTGGCACAAAAAAGGATGAAGAAACGGGAGAATTTAGAAGGATTCACAATGCGGAACTGCGCGAGTTTATATCCGGCAAATATAGTTCAGGTAATAGCAATGCAATGGTTGAAATGGGCATGTAAAGTCCGTTGGGTTTAGTAATGACCGAATTCTGAAAAAAGTTATCAGTTTTGAGCCGTCGGGTAAACGACCGAGGGGAAGACCGAAACGTAGATGGGAGGATTGCGTCAGGGCCGAACTTGGGGATGTAGGTTTTGGGGGAGTGGGTCGGAGGGAGGTGTGTGGTCAACGGTTGGTGGTGTCGGCATCGAACCTCCGGGTTCGCTGAGCCTTTTATTTATTTATTTGTTTTTATTTATTATTTATTCATTACATTTTTCCGATAAATTTTAGGATCTAGATACTTAAACTGCCCTGTATTCAAATTTAATCTCTACTGTATTCAAGCCCCCGAATTCGTTATCGTTGCAACTACTAACCAATGTTTAAATGCTATCGAACTTATTGTTCCATTATATTTGGTGTTGTGTTTTGAAATAATAATCTAATGGTAATGTATCCCCCTCCTATTGATCTAAATCTGCTATC
This sequence comes from Euschistus heros, assembly GCA_003667255.2. NCBI lineage: Eukaryota > Metazoa > Arthropoda > Insecta > Hemiptera > Pentatomidae > Euschistus > Euschistus heros. Next base: position 358,406 of record RCWM02000054.1, read on the forward strand.
GAAGTCCTTGCTTTAAACAAATTGCAGGCGATCGTATTTCTTCTTAATTATCTAGACAGGAGAGGTCAGGGCTGGGGCACTTATGTAACAGTGGCTACTTCCTCCTACATAATTATCCAGACAGGCAGTGGCTACCTGAAATAAAACAAACAGTGATATACACTCATGCTTCAATCCAAGGTGTTCGAACCTCAATACTTCCACTTACATTCATAATGAACCCTTAGAAACCCTCAAACAATAAATATTATTAATGCTTGATATACAGGGTGTTCGGAAAATCGTTAGCCAAAGAAGTATATCGGGTAGGGAGGTTCATTTTGAACCTATTTATATAATATATAAGGTCACTTACCTATATACAAAGTCTTCCAGGTCAAAACCAAACATTTATGCCTTATAACTTTGTTGTTTACTGATATATCAACGCCATTTTTTTTTTTTTTTTTTTTTTTTTTTTTTTTTTTTCTGTAATTACTAATACATTGCCCATATGAAATAAAAAAGATTTGATGCAAAAAACAAATACAAGAAAAACGGGGGATCGTTAAATCTTGTTAAGACAAAAAAAAAATTAAGAACTTCAAGTTTAGGTTCAAAAACAAAAAAAGTAAGCGCAACAGCCAAATTCAAATTATTTTAGGACTAGACCTAAACTTGAATTTCTTAAATTTTTTTCCCCCTTTAACAAGGTTTAGCGATCTCTCGTTTGTTTTTTGGTATTTGTTTTGTTTTTTTTTTCTGCATCAAATATTTTTTTATTTTACATGGACAATGTATTAGTAATTACAGCAAAAAAAATGACGTTGATATATCAGTAAACAACGCAGTTATAAGGCATAAATGTTTGGTTTTGATCATTTTTTCAAAAAAAATTCATAAAAAAAAAAACCGTAAGACTTTGTATATAGGTAAGTGACCTTAAATAGGTTCAAAATTAACCTCCCTACCCGAGATACCTCTTTGGCCAACGATCTTCCGAACACCCTGTATATCGCGAATTTGTTTTTAAAGAGATGACTCAAAAATCTGTGTTTTGAGATAAGAACATGCATAAATAATCAACTGCGAAATATCAAAATGGCTTCAAATCTCACTCTAAAATAAAATAGCTCAGTTGGATTATTTTTGTTTTTCTAGCAACACATTTTCAAACAGTGATGTTTTTTTTTTTGTTTTTTGTTTTTTATGGAAGTAGTTTGAAGATGCCTACTTCAACTCCCTTTTACCCTTTTTATCTAATTCGGTAAACTTTTAGCAACATGTAATTTTATCTTGAAAATAACTAGGAAAAATTTAATTTTTATGCAGTTGTATTTATAGTTAAATTTGCACTCAAAAATAAAAATTTTGTTGCAAGTATCATGTCGATATCATTTTTTAAACTCAAAATATAGAAGAAATTAGTTTAGTGGTATTTCATTTTTTTTTTTTTTTTTTTCGGCTTCTAGAACCCATTAGTCGGAACGGTAAAATGCACATCTAATCTATTTTGATCAGGAATCTCCAAAAAAATTAACAATAAGATCCTGAGAGACTGAGTGTGTCCTCCCCCTGTGAGTTATTTTTTTCTTGTGGTTAGTATGTTTGCATATGGCTTATGCAGATTATCAATGTTAATTACAACCAGTGTATATTTTATTAAATGAAATAAATTATTTTCATTTCAAACTAAACTTTAAAAACAGTTTCAGAATTTTAATTCCCTTAAGCTTCAAATAATTTTGTTTGTAATAATTAATTAAAATATAACAGCTCAGTTGGATCATTTTTATTTTTCTAGCAAACCAACAAATTTTCAAACCGTGTTGTTTTTAGCCCAAACAACGCGGATTTATTTTCATCATTATTTTTTTATTATTTTTTGGTTATGAAAGTAATTTAAGATTACTACTTCAAATCCATTTGAAACTAATTCGGTAAACTTTTAGCGACATGTAATTTTTATCTTGAAAATAACTAGGAAAAATTAATTTTTATGAAGAGGTTGTATTTATAGTTAAATTTGCACTCAAAAATAAAATTTTTGTTGCAAGAATCGTGTCGACATAATTTTTTTAACTCAAAATATAAAATAAATTAGTTTAATGGTATATCATTATTTTTCAGCTCCTAGAGCCCATTAGTCAGAATGGTAAAATATATGTCTAACCTATTTTGATCAGGAATCTCAAAAAAAATTACCAATAAGATCCCTGAGGGACTGAGTGTGTCCTTCCTTTGTGATTTATTTTTTCTTAAGGTTAGCATGTTATTGCTTATGCAGATTATAAATGTTAATTACAACCAGTGTTTATTTTATTAAATGGAATAAATTATTTTCATTTCAAACTAAACCTTAATAACTGTTTCAGAATTTTAATTACCTTTAGCTTCAAATAATTTTTTTTTGTAATAATTTTTTTTTTTCATTACAGAGCCGAGTACAAGCGAAGGCAACCAATTAGGCTCTCAGGAGGAGGCTTCCAGTAAGGTGGAAAGTTATGCCGGAAGCAGGTACATTGTTGGACCGATGGTGGTGAGGGTGAAGCCCGATGGAAGCCCTGTCCCTCAAGACGAACCACTCCCCAAAGATGAAGATGCCGAAGAATACCAACAGATGAGATCCAAACCCATACCTTCCATTGCTGAGATCTCTGCCAGGCACGTGTCGAGCAGTATCTCGACAAGGAGAGCTAGGCACAACGAGAACCATAGTGACAACCACAACTGAGCTCAACGACTGAACTGTACAAAGACCAGCCTCTCCCTGGATCAAAAATCAAATACTTTATTTATAATCCTCAATTAACTGAACGCATTTTTGACCATTTCAAAAATGCAAACCAGTTGGAAATTATTTTTTTCCAAGGAAACTGAATTACTGAGTTTAATTAAACTGATTGGGTCAATTATTTAAATTAAGAATTTTATAATAAAATTTGGTGACCCAATTAAGTTCTATAAATGAGATATGATGGAAAGTATATTTATCAAAATAAAATAGCACAAAATCAATTATGTGCATTTAAAAAAGAAAAAAAAAGATTAATGCTGCTTTTCAAATTTAGAAACCAAAGTTTAAATTATTTCTGTTAGAATCTTCTTACAGGGGATTAATACATTGAAAGCACTTAAAACTTGGGTATTTTAATTTTTATTAAAACTTTCTTAAAATTGAGTATTAAATAAAATTTGTATGTTTTTGTTATCTTGCCGAAACCAGATGAAAATTAGCTTTCCTGAGTTTAAAATTTAAATATAAAAAAAATGTATTCATGTAATATTCCCAAACACATCTATTAGTTATCTATTATATTTATTTGAACCATCATATTTTTACAGACTTACAACGGAAAGTTCAATAATTATGAGTTACGATAAGAGTTTAACACCATTGTTCAACGGATCTTACAGTTGCGAATTAGTATTTATTTTTAGTACAGCAATTGATCTGAGTAATAATTTTGTGGTGAACAATAGTCATTTCTCTTCTTTTTTTTTTTTTAATCCAAATAATTCAACTCTCATAATTTTAAGCTTTCTACTGTAAAAAAAATCAAACACAAATTTTATTTCCATAAATAATAATTTTGTGAAAATATTCAATTTTTTTTTTTTTTTTTTTAATATTTAAATGAATGTAAACATTTTGTATATATAATATATTGTAAATATTTATTTAGGTTATAAGTTAATTTTATTTCAATTATTTAATTATGTGATAGATTCTTTTTCTTTTTGAAAAATATATTTAAAAAGATTTTTTATTTAAAAAAAAAATAATTCAATCATTTACATATTTATATTTTTTTGATTGTATAATAAAAATGTGTCTGAGAGTACAATTTAAAAAATTGAATGATGTTATTTATGTAATGTATTCCATTTAAACTTTAAGATTATTTAATAAAAGCTGTATAAGTAGCTTATGAATAAAACTTAAAAGCTTTATCACAAATTAATTTTTTTTTTCATCTCCTGATCCCCGAGTATTTCCAGAAACAGTTCTGATAAAAGACATAAAATTATAAGATAGTAAAAAGAATTCATCAACGTATTTTTTTGCGATTTAAATTTAAATTTAGTAAAAAAAATCAACATGAGTATATATTTTTCACAATCTTCAAAGCAAACTACATGGTTCTGGTTTAATCAAAGGTTTAATTTTTTTTTTTTTTTTTTTTTTTTTTTTTTTTTAAGTTACTCATAGGGATGTGTATCAATACACGATAAATCAATATCAATATTTCTTTTTCTTTCAAATATTTGTTGTATCGATACATAAGTTACAATATATGGTTTTCTCTATATTATAAAAATACTACATACAACTATATATATTAAAAAAAGCAACAGAACCTTATAAGATTGGTTTAATAAATAACAAACAGTTTTTAATATTAGCACATGGAACACATTTGACTTTGTTTTTGAGCAGCTGAAAGAATTTTTGGAACCCATCTTGCACTAACCTTGTTCATATGCAAATGTTCTTTGATGATCCTCAAAACACTTGTTTTAAAAGCCCCAACCTCATGCTATTTCCTTGGTTTTCAGTCGCAGTAGTCAGACAGCAATTCAGATTCCACAAGTTGGATTGTTTCAGAAGTGACAGCTTCTGTTGGGCGACTGGGACACGGGTCATCTTCTAGACGTTCTCTCCCTAACTTAAATAATTTTGCCCATTATTTCACTGTGGAATACAAGGGGAAGGACTGTCCGTATATACAATCCAAGCGCTCTTTAATTTGTGCAGGAGTAAGACCCTCTTTACAAAAGAATTTAATAACCGCAATGTACTCGAGTTTGAACATTGTAAAAATGGGGAGTTTCCTTCAAGGTTGTACACTGACTGACAGGACTGAGGAAGTGCGGGCAATGGGTATGGAGTTAGCAGGCATGGACATGTATAGGCGTGCAGGTCCCGGCACGTTTGAAGGAGGGGAAGTAGCACAGGCTGGAAACTTATGGACCTTACTACGCAACTATAAAACAAACAAGAATATAATTGTAATATACCAATATTTAAAATGGTCTTTCTTTAAAAAAAAATTATACTATATCAGTATGGTCACCGATATATCATATGAAATGATATCTAGAGTTCAAAAAATGTTCGATTTAGAATATCCTTATTTGTAAGATGCCCATCCCTAGTAACACTAATAAGGTATATGTATAGTGAGGCATTTTCATTATTTTTACTTAGCCAATGGTCTCCTAAGGAATTCATGAGATTATTATGCACGAGGATTGTTTCAAAATAATATTTTTTTAGGGCTTAGGGGAAGCTTGATCTTTAAACTATTTTTTAATGTATTCATGCAATCACTGACGAGTGATCAATCAACTTTGCTCATCCCCCTTACAGCCCTGATTTAGTCCCCATTGATTTTCACCTGTTTTCAAAATGAAAGGATCACAAGAATCAGGAGGCCAAATATTCAAGACAGATGAGAAATTGCAAGAAGTTACTAAGTTTCTCAACGGGCTGGCAGCAGACTTCTACGAGAAGGGTTTGCATAAGTGTACTGCTCGTGAGAAAAAATGGTGACTATGTTAAAAAAAAAGAGCTTAAAGTCCAAGCTATCCAACAGTATACTCCCTTCTTCAAAGAAAAAATGCCTTGCACCTGAAAAAAATGTGGGAACATATTTTTGAAACAGCCCTCCCATCAATTGCTTGCCCCACCTATTTTTCTTTGAATTAGTAGTCAATAAATGATTAATTATAGGTGAATTACATTTTTCTTAATTGAAGACTTGTAAATCTATAAAATTCAACTCATAGTAGGCTTAATAGATCAATATATATAATCGATCTGGAAGAAGACTAACGCATCTTACAATTTAGTTATAAAATGTTTAATAAAAAAATAAATAATGTCACAATGAGAAATGCTTTAATAATACCACTACCTAAAGGGGATAATTTTTATAAGATGTCACAAGTACTCAAATTTAAGAGAAATGTTTGTATCAAGCATTCATTGCCCAAGTCCTAATTTATGAAATGTCTTCTTCCAGATCAACAAATGATGGACACATGATCCCCAAAGTATTAAAATTGACTTTATGACTTCTTTAATGAAGTTCAACATCCTACAAGAACAAACACATTGTCAGAAGTTGTCATTTGAAATTATCAACATGGTGATTCCCATAGCAACCTACAGAAGCTAAATTTTAGATGGTGTCGTCACGTACATTAATCATAAGTTTGAAGCTGGTTCACAGCCTAGCTACATAATTATAACAATTTAACTATACAAGAGACCTATCTCGACTGAAACGGAGCCCATTACTGGTAAATTTACCTTATCTGTTTGTATACAAGAAATGTCAAGGTTCTTCAAAAATTTTATGGATATAATCTAATTTTATTTGTTAATCAAAACAAACCTCTAGAGACCTATGCATTTTTCAAATGAACTAGTTTTAATATACACTCTTCACTTTCTTGTTTTAAAAGGAAGTAATTCTTTCTGAAGAATACTACAGACATCATGATTCAATTTTTCATTTTTTTATTTTTTTTATTTTTGCTGTGTCAGGAATTACTCATTGGTATTCACTTCACACTTATTGTATAGATCGCATGTTATTGTACCACATATTTTTGGTTTATTGTGAAACTATTCAACAAATTCAGCTAGCTAATACACACCTTACATCAATGATCACACAAAATAAAACACGAAAACTTCCACACTTCCGTTACGAACCTCGGCATTGTCTTAGATCAAACCCTTTTCTGGAAAGATCATGCTTCCCTTATCATCCGCCGAACAATATCCACTCTTTGACTCCTAAACCGCTCCCGTAACTTCCTTCCTCAATCAACTCGTCAACTATTAATTTCTTCCCTCATATTCCCCCATTTTGATTTAGGTATTGTAGTGTACAGAGGTCTCTCTACATCTCTGCATCCTGATTAAATCCGGATTAAAGAAGCTCATGAACTGTTGCCTGAGATTCGTTCTAGGGATACCACGCCATGACCATGTATCTCACCACTACACAAGATTAAAATGGTTATTTCCCTGCTTCCGAAGACAATACTTCCTTGGTTCACTCCTTTACAAATCACTTTCTTCTCAGTCACCTCCCTATATCCTGAAAGCATTAACATTAAAATCATCAGTGAGTTCCCGCAAAACCAGATCCCGTTCCTCAGACCTCTACCTAACTCCCTTCAACACAACATCCTTCAAACGTTCCTTTATTTCCAGAGCTTCTAACTTCTGGAACTCCCTCCCTTCCATCATTCGCCATTCCTCCTCTCATAATAGCTTCAAATCCCGACGTTTCGGTTACTTGTCAGAAATTCAATATAAGTTATAACGATGAAGAAAATATTTTTTAAAATGGAATATGAATACTCAGAATATAATATTGATTTTGTACAGTATTATTTTGGTACTATTGCACTAAATTTGTATAATTGGTTTTGGCATAATTATATTATTTTATCAGACAAGATACATTATTTTTCTGGATAATTTATATTTCTTAGATATTTTAAAACATATAATATTACTTTTGTTACTTTTACTTTGTAATTGAAATTTCTTTTAAATTCCTTAATTTAATTTTTCTTGCTTTTATTATGTTTCTTAAATATATATACAGCAGCTAGGTCGCCATTAATTGTTTATTATAATTATTCTCAAGTGGCAATGGCCCCAATATAAAATTTATTTTCATTCCAAAAAAAAAAAAAAAGGTTAATTCGAAAAATGGCCAAAATGAGTTAAGTACACCGTGATCATCTCCTAAGGTCTCCTGCAGTCTGTAAATAAGTTACTAACTCTTAGGCCTATTTATTTCTGATTTAATGGAAGTCAACGAGGATGACATTTGATTTTTCCTACCTTTACTTCTGTAAACAATTTTTAAAAATCACTGTAATAAAATACTCACTTATGTTTTCCTTATATTATTACTTTTCTTCTAAACAATAATTATAATTTACAAAATTATTATTTATTTTCCATTGGAATAAAAATATTTTCTTGAGCCTAGCTGTTTTCTATGTACCTACAATTTCTTTCGATCTACATATTAAAATATCTTTCTAATAGAAGAAATATATAGAAAAAGAGTATGTACTTGAATTACAAAAACCAAGGTCCGTAATATGGTGAGTGGGATACAAGTTAGATAAGACCAGTGAAAAAATTGGCAAGTTCAGGTGAATAATCAGGAAACCAAAGAAAAATCCTTGGATGGCTTCAGTAAGTAAATTTTTGACAAAATAATCAATCATCCCACTATTTTGGTGACACTGTCAACAATTTTTTTTTTTTTTTAAACTGGATTTACAGTAGGAGTTCAAAGTTAAGTGCTCCTCTGAAAATTTGTGATTTAATATTTACCAACTTAATGCCAGTGGTCAACAATATTTCAAGGAAGGTTGCCAAATTAATTAAAATGAAACACTAAACTCCAAAAATATATATATAAGTTTTATTATACAACAATGAAATAAAATTTAAATCCCATAGGGAATAAAAATAAAATATTTGGCTATATTCTAGAATCGTGAATTCAAAAATGTAAATAATTAAAACAATAATTACTACTTTATAAAGAAATATTACATCTCACAATTAAACTGATTTTTTAAAAAAAGTAGAGATCAAACAATCATACATTTGTGTTTCTTTATACAAAAACTAGAAGCCTCTTAAATATACATATATATCATTTATTTACAATCTTTGTACATCGTCTATTTACAATGCGTAAGCTTAAGGAACAGGCACTTCTTCATTCTGTCGATTAAGATTTTTTCTAAATACCCTACTCTAATGAACAATAGAAAAATATAAAGGCAATATTAAAAGTACCCAGACCAGTTGACAGTTTACTGTTTGGTCCTGAATTTCTACCAACAACAAATTTTTTAACTTTGTTAAGATTAGAACCACAATGCACCATCATCATCAGGTTCCGATGGGAGCTCGTTCTGTTGAGGCTCATTTTTCACCTGAAGCATTTCCTGTTTTATGTCGACGTGCATTTCATCGTCAGATTCACTAACGGCGAGATCTTCCTCTACTCGCGTTCCTTCGCCAGATCTCTTCAAGCCACCCAAGAAGTCAGACGGGTCATAATTAGGATCTACATCCATACTTTCACTCTCTTCAACAGCAGCATCTAGAGCAAAAATAAAAAAATATGTACTTAAGGTATGCATGATGGAATATTTTAATGTAGGTATGAATGTATAGAAAGATCTATATAATTTAATTTTTTTTATTTTAAGACTAGTTACGAATGTTAAACATTAATCATCAGTTCTAAAAACAAACAAAAAATTCAAAACATAAATTTTGATAGAATAATTTATCATATCATACAATTAAGAAAATTAGGATTAAATACTGCATTTAAAATAGAAAAATCATCACCATTCCATTTTCCTTCACCTAAGATTAAATAGATCCTTTGCAAAAAAGCAGTGTATACGAAGAATAATGTATATACACGGGAAAACTGAACGGTCACTAAGTCAAATATTAAAAAAACATATAAAGGCATAAGACTCAGAATTCGACTTCCCTATCCATTAAAATGAAAATAACCATAAACTCAAGAAAAACTAAAACATCATATAGATATGTACATAGTGATGTAAAATTCCCGGGAATTTAAAGTCGAGGAAATATTCCCAAAATTCATAAATTCCTGGGAAGTTATGAGTAATTAGCAAGATAGTTCAAAAAACTGTAAATCAACAGGTTAAAGCAGTAATTATATGGTTAAATCAAACTCAAAAACTGAAATATATTTTAAAATAAAATTATAATTAAATAGAACTCCTGGGAATTAATAATTTTAAAAGCGAAATCGCTCAAATTAATAGGTCAATGTGGTAATTGTGAGATAAAATAAAACACAAGCACTCTTATTTATGTGTTTAAAAAGTGTTATTATGATGTTATGAGTGAATAAAAACATCAGGAAAATAACTAGACAGTAAAATTTTTTCTAGGTCCTCTAGTCACTGTCACTCTCAATAGGTTTGTTTGTTTATTTCGTTTAACGTCACTTTTATGCTGCTATGGCTAATCGGACGATGCTACGGTGGGAGCCCTAAATTTTGCCTATCCAGGGATAATTAGGATAGGGATCTTTAACGAGTACCTGACATCGCACAGGCTCGGGACCCCCATTTTACGTCCCTTCCGAAGGACGGCATAGCTAAGGATTTTTTACTCACTCTCAATAGGTTTAGGTTTTTGGATCTGGCCTTAACCTCCTCATTAGAAATAAACACATTATTTTGTTTTCAATGTATTAAAGATAAAATAATTGAGTAAATGTTATATTAAGCTTTAATTCTCCCCATGTTTATTAAAACTTTAATGTACTAAATAGTGTGGCAATATTGACAATTATTGTCCTAACAATAATAAAACAATAATAAACGTTTGACAAATAGTTTCCTTATCACCAAAGGCCTAAGACAAGGGTGTAGTTTATCACCCACCCTTTTTAACCTCTATCTAGAGGAAGTTTTGAAGGAGTGGAAAAGGAAATGTCGAGGTATGGGTGTAAGAATAGGAAAGGAAACTTTGTACAGTCTACATTTTGCTGATAATCAGGTAGTTATAGCTTCCGAGGAAGAAGAAGATCTAAGTTATATGCTAAGAAAGCTAGAAGAAGAATATTCTAAATGGGGCCTAGAAATCAGCAAGGAGAAGACAGAATACATGGCCTTCAACGCCTCTACAGCTTCTCTGCTATTAGAAAATTGGTCGTTACATCGCAGTACTATCTTCAAGTATTTGGGAGTTTATATCGATGGCAGGGGAACGCTTGAGAGTGACATAAAAGAAAAGATAAAGAACGGAAGAAAGCTGATTGGCATGATGAACTCTGTACTGTGGAGCCCAAATGTTTCACTAGAAACCAAGAAGAGGATTTTCCACTCCTTTTTTGAAGGAGTAATCCTTTATGGTTCGGAAATGTGGGTGGTTGGAACAAGAGATGCACAGAGCTTACAAGCTGTCGAAATGGATTTTTGGAGAAGAAGCTGTTCCATTTCCAGGGTTCAAAGGGTGACTAATTCTGCCATACGAAGTATCGTCAAGGCGGAAAACACTATAGTTCACACTATTCACACAAAACAGCTGCTGTGGTATGGCCGTTTAAGAAGAGTGGGCCAAGAAAGATGGCCAAAAAGGATATTTAACTACCTCCCGTAACAAAGACGAAAAAGAGGCCGACCAAGGAAAACATGGATTCAAGTAGTTGAGGAGGTAATGGCGGCGAGAGGATTACGGGAAGGAGATTGGGAAGACCGCGAATACTGGCGGTCCAATGTATTGGGTCTCGGTATATGACCTAAGGTCGTCAAATCCGAAAAAAAAAAAATTGTCCTAACAATTTCAAATTGTAATGTTGAAAAAACATAAAAAAACGGGAAATTTATAAAAATAGGTAGTGTTTGAATATTTTAAACCTAGGCTGTTTGAATATGAGTTCCAAGAAGAAATTGCTTGTTAAAACATTCTTGGTTTTTAAATGCTGGCATTTCAATAATGGTTTAGCAATCGAAATCCATTTAGTTTAGTTCTATAAATTCCCAGGATATTGTTTATACCGGAAATTAATGCATTGAATGACAGTGCTTGGATTTAAATGTATGAATTTACTTAGTTAACCTAGTTTTAAGATTATTTAACCGTTAGTAAGTATTAAAACATTCAAAATCTTAAAAGTTTCATAAATTCCAAATTTTTGGGAATCTTCCCAGGCCAAAGAAATATTGCCATTTTATAAGTTCCCTCCCACTGGGAATATCCCCAGCCTACATCACTATATGTACAATAGTCTAAAATTAAATATTTATGAATCATTAGAAATAATAAAATTGTAAAAATGAATCCAGATTTTTGTTTAAATAACCAGATAAATATTCCAATAGTCACATATTAAATTGATTTTCAAAAGGAACAGAAAAACCAATTAGACATAGGGAAAACTTAAGGGATTATCCATTTACCTGATTACTTAGCTGACTATCCACCCCACCTCCTTTCTGTTACATCTCAGTTTACTCAAGGAATGAATAACTTAAAGAAGCCCTCCTTAGGTGGTAAGAATCAATATTTTGTATGTTTTTTAAGACTGATGATGAACATTTAACGTTTGAAACTAGACTTTAAATAAAAAATTGCTATAAAATTGGCAAAGGATTTATAAATCTTAAAGATGTCTTCTATAAACATTAATCAAATCAATTTACATATACTTTAATCCTTAACCCTTTGACTGCTACAGACTACTATATGAGTCAGGTGGTTGCAGTGCCCTGGGTGCTACAGACTACTATATGAGTCCGCCTGGTTTTACGCCAAACTGCTACTAACTCTTATCATAGTTCTTTTTCCATTGCCATCTATGGACTGTTTAAAGAAGCTGCAGTGCCTCTTTAAGCCAATAGATAGCATACAACTTCACTTTCAGCATATCATTTCAAATTCACGAAGTTTTTGTGTACCTGCTTCGACCATTTTTTACTGCTGTGTACCTCTTCTCTTTACCTGAAATTTTGCCTGCATATTATTCTGTATATTTTCTGCTTTTGTAGTGAATAGTTAAGTGCATTATGTCTAAAAAAAATTATTATGATGAAAATTTATAAGAACTTCTGGCGGGTGCAAGTGAAAGTGAAAGAGAATCTTCTTTAAATCATGACGAGGATTTTTTTTGGTCAATCCGGTAAATTGTCTATTGGAGAAATGCCGGGAACTAGTTGAATATCAAATGTAAGAGAAAAGGAGGATAGGAAACATAAATGGATGGGGCACTGCAGGTGCCTAGACTCTGCCGCAGCCAAAGGGTTAACACTATTAAGATCACTCTTTAAACATATCAGTAACTCATCAACTCTCGGTTCTTTGACATTATGAATTATCAAGATTGTACTGTAAACAGCATTCGAAGATTAAATAATTACTTTAAATTAAATGCAACAATATTCATAAAATAATTTGCTATACCTGGTGCTGGCTCTGTGTAATACGCAATATTTCCCAACTGGACCATCGCTTCTGCCACCTGCTGGCTGTCATCATCGGGGCCCCCCTCATACCCAGCAACCTCTTCCAGTTCTTCATCTTCTTCCGAAGAAAACTGAAGATCTATAAAATTTGCATGGCATTAATAAAAATATAATTCTTCAAAAAGAGAAAAATCATAATATATTTTTAGTAAAGTATACACACCCTCTTCTAAAACTCCTCCCTCGACAGCTTCCTTCTTGATTTTCCTCATTTCTCTACCAGTAGGTGTTTCAACTTCAATGAATTCATATTCCTCATTGATAGTTGAGTTCTGAAAAAAAAAAAAAAAATTGTTTTTAAAGACCAGAAAGTACTACATATTAGAGATGGGTGATAAATTTCCGGTTCTTCGCTATGCTGATGATTTGGTACTTTTAGGTGAAAATGAAGAAACTATTAAATTAAACGCAACAACGCTCATGAAAACCGGTAACGAAATTGGTCTAGTAATTAATACCGATAAAACGAAATATAGGGGGTAGTAGTAGAAATGGTGTGAACATTTTAGAGATGTAGATATTTCCGGGATAGAATTTGAACACGATCAATTCAAATATCTAGGGTCTATTATATCAAGAAAAAATGAAATTCAAGAGGAAATAAGGGCTAGGTTAAAAGCCGGTAATGCTTGTAATTTCTCGGTTGTAAAACTACTCAGCTCGCGCTTACTCTCGAAAAATTTAAAAATTAGGATATATAAGACTATTATACTACCAACAGTTCTCTATGGATGCGAAACATGGGCGCTTACATTAAGGAAGCAACAACGGCTTAAAGTTTACAAAAATAAAATAATGCATAGAATATTTGGCTCAAAAAAGGATGAAGAAACAGGAGAATTTAGAAGGCTTCACAATGCAGAACTGCGCAAGTTATATCCGGTAAATATAGTTCAGGTAATAGCACAACAATGGTTAAACTGGCTATATTAAGTCATTGGGTTTAGTAGCGATTGAATTCCGAAAAAAGTGACCAGTTTTGAGCCATCGGGTAAACCACCGAGGGGTAGACCAAGATGTAGATAGGAGGATTGCGTCAAGGCCGACCTGGGAGATTTGTGTTTTGGGGGAGTGGGTTGGAGAGAGGTTTGTGGTCAACGGTTGGTGGTGTCATCGAACCTTTAGGTTCACTAAGCCTTTATTTATTTATTTATATCAATAATAATGAAATAAAATTATGCCTCTCAACTGGCAAGGTGCTCATACAGCAGTTTCAATGGAAAATTTAAAAACTAAAATCTTATAAAATAATCACCATATCTCCTTCTTGACCCTCTTCATCGTGCTGCCAAGGACCAAGGGAATCCATCTCAGCCTGTTCAAGAGCTCTTTCTTGAGCGAGGCTAATACTGTGTTCTAATTGCGTCAGATGTTCATCGTACTAAAAAAAATGAACACATTAACATTGAAATTATGAAAGAAAAAACAACAAACATTTTTTACACTGCATTACCTATATTATATATGAGAATTGGATATTAAACTTAAAACATCAACAGACAAAACTTACCTCTTCTAAAGTTTGCCTTGCGGCCTTAACGAGAACTTCTGCTTTCTGAGTAAATGGAGACTCTTTGCCATTATATAAAATGCAATTGTTCAAAATTTTTTCTACATCGTCTAAAAATTCTTTTCTCGAATGATATTTATGAGCTGTAACATAAAAAAAAAATATATATATATATAAAATAACTTCAATAAAAAAATCATAATACTATGAAACAGTTGATAAATAAAACATAAAGACATTAAATCTGATATTTTGCACTTGCTTCAAAGAAAGATAAAATTTAATTGGAGAGTTCAGAAATTAGTGTTTATACTGTAACATGACAGCTGAACAAACAGTGATAATTAGATAGATAATAGAGAGGTAGGGCAATAAACATGAGTGTTATTATAAGTTTTATGGCTGAACAATCAATGATAATAGCAAATTTCCTAAGCCTTATTATAATTACTTTTCATAATTTTATAAGGTTTAAAGAATACAGATATAGTTAGTGGTACTGGTGGAGGGAACTAGTCCAAGAAGAGGTCCTATTGTTCCTATTTGACAACCTATGACAAATACCAAGAGTTGGTGCCCAATCATAAACATTGTAAGAGAGTCAAAACTCTTATTGAGAGCCCAAAATGAAATAATTTGACGAATTATTAATTGACACAGGTGGGAATCAAACCTAAACTGTTCTGATCCAGAACTTCTCGGACACACTCTAATGTACTCAAGCATCATGGCCTTGGTTGAAAGAACAATAACAAAATAATGCTCTGGCTGTCATACAAAGAAGTGCATAAGTCAAAATGGAGCACTTTTCAGTTGGCAAATTTCTTATTGTTTTCCGAAATCCTTTAATTATTCTAAAAACAACATTTGTGCCAAATAGATACTTTAAGGCCATATTAGGAAGCACAACTTAATCGATTTTCCAAAATGCTAGTATCTGCTTTTATTGAGCTTTTAAGGCAAACTCGTTTAAAAAGTAATAAGATTGATCTACTTCTTCAGGAATTTACATTAAACTTTAACTTAATATCACTAATTGACTAACTATTTAAATTCAATCACTTACATTTAACTTTTCTTTCGATGGTTTCCAAATCCATTGGCTCTTTGACAATCATGTAATAATCTTTGACCACTTTCTTGTTGACAGGTTTGACAAAGGGCCAGGATTCAGCCATAGTTTTCAATTTATTATTTACAACATTGTCGAGAATGAAAGTGAAAGCAACTTGATCGTTATCGTCTAGCAGCGGGTTAATAGCCTTCTCGAGCCTCATCAACCTCTCCTCTTTTTCGCCGAGCCTTTCAATGCATACATTCATCATTTTCTTAGCTGCGACTGTCAGGGAACTCTTTCCTCCTGGAAAAAAACAAAATAATTACTAATATTTTTGAGGTCAAATATATATACAGTAATACATACAGGAATTTTTTACTAAAAAAAAAAGTATATATCAATCAGATGTGTTGAATTATTGTATATATTTATGAAATAGCTAATTTAATGGAGTGATTATCACCTATACCAATATTAATTAATGAGAAAAAATTAGCAGGTGGCCTAATTAATCTAGGATTACTTAATTATTATAAATAATATTACGGATAACTTAAAAAACCGTTAAAACAGCAATTCTTAAGGACGAAAAAGCTAATTCTAATTGTGGATAGAGAGAGTGGCCAAGGATGTCCTTCGGCCTCAAAAAATCGTCAGATCCTGGCAGATCTGTAAAACAGTGTCCTTAAAAACAGTTAAAACAGCAATCCTTAAGGACGAAAAAGCTAACTCTAATTGTGGATGGAGAGAGTGGCCAAGGATGTCCTTCTTCGGCCTCAAAAAATCGTCAGATCCTGGCAGATCTGTAAAACAGTGTCCTTAAAAACCTTTAAAACAGCAATCCTTAAGGACGAAAAAGCTAATTCTAATTGTGGATGGAGAGAGTGGCCAAGGATGTCCTTTGGCCTCGAAAAATCGTCAGATCCTGGCAGATCTGTAAAACAGTGTCCTTATAACAGGACATTATCAATATTATTAATATAGTACAATCTATATTACACTGTTTTACATATCATAATAAATTATATAATAAAACATATTATATATGTTTTACAGATCTGCCAGGATCTTACGATTTTTTCGAGGCTGAAGGACATCCTTGGCCACTCTCTCCATCCACAATTAGAATTAGCTTTTTCGTCCTTAAGGATTGCTGTTTTAACTGTTTTTAAGGACACTGTTTTACAGATTTTCCAGGATCTGACGATTTTTCGGGACCGAAAGACATTCCTGGCTACTCTCTCCATCTACAATTAGAATTAGCTTTTTCGTCCTTAAGGATTGCTGTTTTAACGGTTTTTTAAGTTATCCGAAGGATAACTTCCACCATTGTTGTCCTCCAGGATACTGTTTTAAAATATTTAACGGTTTTAAGATGGCGGACCTAAAAAGGACACTTTTTTTAAAATATTCGACTATTTAACTGTTTTATGATGGCGGAAGGATATTAATTCATTGTTAACGCATTCTATGGGACGCTGGAGATAGTTTTTCAACGCTAACGACTCCTTCATAAATTAAGGACACTGTTTTACAGATCTGCCAGGATCTGATCAAGGTGCACTTCTGATTATGTGGATGAAAAATGATATATTTTATCAATTCAAATTTTCTTTATTATTAATCCAATAATTTAAGCCCTAATCAGAACATTTTATTTTGAAAAGTTCGAGGTATCTTCGGATTTAAAACAGAAGATTCTCGACCTTTGGATTTATTTGATTTATCAAATGAATGTCATAAGGAAGCTACTGTGTTTGAGAAAAGATTGAGTAAAAATGCAGAAACTATTAATTTAAATAAAAAATCATAAAAGTTATTTAAGAAATTGGTGCAGTAATTAATACTAATTCGCCTACTACTATTGGGAAACATAAAAATTAGGATTTACAAGACTACCTAACATCAGTCCTTTATGGATGCAAAGCATGACAGCTAAACAAAAGGGAAGAATAACGCCTTCAAGCTGTCGAAAAAAAAGTATTGTGCAGAATATTTGGCATAATTCGGGATAACAGGACATTTATCTAATTAACCTTTAAGCGGGAGCGAGGATGTCATATTAGCCTCCTTTTTAGTTAAAACGAAATTCCATTCCTTTAATCATGGTCAGTGAAACGGGGACCCACAGGTATTCACTAATTGCACTCTTGGACACAACTTTATAAAAAGACTGAATTTATACAATATTATACATTTTTTGCCTACAAGGCATTTTGCAATAAAATGTTTTCGTTTTATTTATCGTTGAAATTAATGTGTGTCCTTTTGTATAATAGGTAGATTTGGCTAAGCCAATGCTAAAGAGTATAAACATGTGTTAATGAGCCAGAAAAGTACTGTATATAATAAGGCGGCCAGATTGCTGCCATATGCCTATCACAGCAAAATAAAAGGAATTTCAGCAAAAATCTTTAAATGCTTGTCAAAAAACTACATTTGATCTTTTCACCTCGGAGAAACCACCCCTAACCTATCATCATATTAAGAATCCTTGATGATGTGATTAACTTACCATTATAAAGGGTAGAATTCTCAACGATCTGATTTACATCAGCCAAAAATTCTTCCCTGCTTTGATATTTCTTCTGGCGAAGGTTATCTCTTATTGTTTGCAAATCCATCGGTCTCTGTATTATCTTATAATAATCAGGCACAACCTAAAAAAATATACATGTTTTCATCTCAAATTGTTGGTTATTTTATATTACATTTAAATTTTTTAAGCCTAGATTAAAATAAGAACAAAAACCATATAATATGAAACATTATCTTAAAAATTACCTTAGCATTGACAGGGAAGAGGAATGGCTGAACATCAGGAAGATCCCTCATTTCATTAAGAATTGATTCCAAAGTCGTCGACAGAACAACAACAGGATCAGTTCTCCTACGGTTGGCCGGTCTCTGTTGCCTCTTCAAATAGTCGCAGTGCACATCGGAAGACTTACGCTTCTTACGGGCATTCATAGCTTCCTTTGGTACTTTCAATAAGAGAGACCTCCTCTTGATTTCTTCCGCATGCTATAACATATGGAAGAAAAAGTTATATTAAATGACAATGATGAAGAGAATTTAGAGAAGCAGCTATTTTAATGTTAGAAAAAACAATTCATTCAGGACTACCTTAAGAAGTTTAGAAGATAGTTTGACTTTAGTGCCTTCAACGTTGACTAAATCTTCATCTTCCGTATTCAATTGTTTTTCGAACTCTTCCTCTTGTTCTTCCGTTAGAGCTACACTCATAGAAGGAAGAGGTTTATCAGTTCCGGAATACATCGGGCATGCTTTGTTTGTTCTCATATGGCCAACCTTAAAAGAATAAATAAAAATAATAAGACACATTCTGAGAGGAAATAAAATATTATTATTTTATCACACAGTAACAAATTAAACACATACTGTCCAGAAATATTATAGAAAAATTTACAAAACTATTGTAGTTCTTATTCTTATTTACCAAAGAGAATAATCGTCTACAATAAGGAAAAAACATTTTTTTTTTTTTTTTTTAAATAAAATTTTGTATAAACTATTACACTCAAAAACAGATGATTTCATGGCAGAATTTAGAGAGCTACACATTCCAGAATTATGTGAAGTATACCCAGTAAATATGATTATATATTGTTAAATTATCAAATTTAAATAAAATAAAAAAAATTTTCATAAATTTAATGACTTACTTTATCACAGACCCATAATATAGTTTTAATAAGTAACAAAACAAAAATTAATTTTATAATACAAAAACAAGTCAGCAACCCACATTATTCCACTAATAACATGAACATATGTAGATAACGAGGGAAAAACACGCTAACTCACATAATTATGTTGAAAATGGGATAATGGTGGTTTCTTATTCTTGGTGGTGATCACAATGTTAAGCACCAAACAGAGGAAAAATTAGTCTAAATGATCGATAACAGAACTATAAAAAAGAACGAGTTTCAGATTACATCCCCAGTTGGCAACACTATGTAGGAGACAGGGTAAAAACCTGGCTTTTGAACAAGATAATTTAAAAATAATTATTTAATTATGCAATCTACTTGCTTTATAATGCTAATCAACATTAAGTTTTGAATCTTTTGAAACATAAACTGATGCAAAAAACATTTTCATTTAAACTTAATTAAGTGGTAAAAAGCCCTAGTTCATAAATGTATTCAAAGCTACAATTTCGCCTCCACTGGTTGCCACAATGTGTTTATACATGTTGATTGAAAAACAGTTCTAATGAAACCAACAATGAATGAAAACTAGTTTTCCCCTCCACTAATGGGCCTTTGGAAGTTTAAGGTTAGTTTTATCTAAGATGGAAAATGTATTTTGATATTTTGAAAATACATATAGTAATGGATTCAAGGAAACTTTACTATAACTAGTTTTCAGATTTTTATTCTATTTTTAAGTCAAATGTGTACAAATTTTTTTTTTATTATTTTTTTTTTTAATGAAAAAAAAAACCGCTGTTTCTATAAAATTTATAAAGTGAGTTAACAGTTCTATCACGAGGACACGCCTAAGTAGTTTATTTTCTTAAAACTTTCAGTGATTATGGATTCTGTAATACACGTGATAACTACCCATAGCAACTTTATCACATCTTCAAATTACTCACCTGGCCACAAGCCCCACACTTCAACTTGACGTCAGGTTTGATTTTACTTGGTTTCCTTCTTCGAGGAGTGGGAGGAGTCGTAGGGTTAGTGAGGGGAGGTAGACGATTCTTAACGAAGCCAGACTTCGGTGTTGGAGATTGTGAGCCATCTCTAGTTTCACCTCCTTCAAGAGTTTGAGTAGATAATAAAGAGAAAGCTGGAAAAAAATAAAAATAAATTACAATGTATTATTTCAATGGAAGAAATTGTTTTAAAAGCTTAATTTTTATCCTGTAAATAAAAAATTGTATTGAAATTAAAACCAATATAGTTTCCACATCTATGTAACTGTGATTCTGATAACCTCAGTGATCCAAAAGGGAGGAAGACTCCCAAACATAATGGAATAAAGAGATTTGAACTTCATTACTAACTATATTTTTTTTGTCAGGTGTGCTGACGTAAATAATATATAAAAAATATGGCTTGATAGGCATGGTAGAGGAGAATCATAAAGTAAAGATCCCTTTTGATCAGCAATTTTGTAATGATAAATGGTAGGGAAAAGAAGATGATATAAATAAATTTTAAAAAAAAATAAATTTTAACAAGTCCTTTTGAGTCTTTGTCAATAATTGTTGGGAATTTTTCTTATAAACATGTCCTGTATTGGTGGGCTGGTGTGTCAGTCTTTTGTCATGGAAGAGTCTGTAAGATTTGTTAATAGATGAATCAATTGTCAAAATGTAAAGGTCTTGGTGTTGTATATTGTATCTGACATAGGGAGTTCAATCATACACAAAACTGTTGCAATATGGAAATGTTAAACTTTTGGCAGCATCATAAATTTATATTCCATAGGTCCAGTTGGATTTCATGGGTTATAAGTATTTAAACACTCGTCATCTTTATAACATCAGGAGTTTCAGTTTTAGTAACACAAGTCACGCAATCTGTTTTTAGGTCTCTTATGACGACTCCATGTCTATCTTTTATCAAAAGTGAGTCCTTGGTAAGTTATTGTTTCAGCTTGTTGAACTGGTTGGTCATCAATGAACAACAAGGGGGGGGGGGGGCATGTAGCACAAAAATTTTATTTTCCACTTTATCAACAAGGTTGTTACTAAGTCAAAATGATTCTGTGATGTATATATAGCAAATTCAGGGGTACAAACCAGTTTAAATCATTTCCATTGGATGATTATTACTAAGGCAGTGATAATTTATACTTCTATAAAACATGATATCACTTCAATATATAAATGTTAAATTAATTGTAAAGATATAAATTTTAAAAATGAACTTTATTTTTCAAAAATAAGAATGCAATACTTACGAGACTGAGTTTTATTAAATAGCCCACTACTACCACCGGTGATTCTTTCTCGTTCCTGATTTCTCTTTAGCCTCCTCAGCTGCTCTTGAAGCCTCCTCTTTTCCCGTTTCATCTCCTCTTTGAGCTGATCGTCCATAGTTGCGTAGTGTCTTATGAACGCTTCGTCCTTGGTGTTCCTAATCTTTAAATACATATCGATAACCGCTGGCTTCCTAACAACCTCAGATCGAGTGTATTCTTTCCCTTCAGAATCCCTAAAGGTCCTATAAATTTTCAAAACACGACCTGCAAAAATAAATCAAAATTTATCAAAAAGTTATAAACCATATTGCCAAAACAGTTAAAAGCTATGTTAGTTATTATGTTTGTGATTTGTTGCCTCAAAACTTATCAGACAGCCATTGTACAATATGTATAAAATAACGACTTACCAGGCTGATTAATCACATTGCTAGAGGAAAAGCTTTCTTCTTCTTCCTTTTTCTTATCTTTCTTACGAGGGTCTTGCTCACTATTGTCACCCATAAGCATCTTTCTAAGTTCATGCCTTTCTTGTTCTTCTTTCTCCAGAGACAACTAAAAATTATAACAAAACTTTTATTATTATGAATAATAATTAAAATTAATAGAAATACTAACCGTTTACAATCATTATTGATAAAAAAAATTAATACAATTTCATTACATTAAGAGAATAATCATTAAAATAAATATGTTATAAGCATTATTTTCTGTAAATTTTAACCAATAATCAAAGCACAGATCATGATAAATATCAAAGCGATTTTTCTACCTTGTAAATATACTTACACAAGTGTGAACTAACAAGACTACACTATATTTAATTAATTATGGTTAATTTAAGTTTGTTTTATTTCTCTCTCCCCAGTAACTCTTCTTTCTTCGACAACTTCACTCCCTCTCCGGGTCGTAACAATTTAGCTATCACCAACTTGAGAACATCTGATGTTCTGATGAGCATTCAGTTGTAATCTCTGGAAACATCTTTAGGATTGATTTCTAGTAGTTCTAGGTCTTTTGAACCAGTTTCACCGATTTGGCATTGGTCCCTTTCCCTAGAGATTCTCTTTTCCCATTTAGAGATGATGTTGAAGATTCTCGAGGTTAGTCTCCGGTTTCTTTTGAATTTCTCCATCCCTTAGGGCGATCGAGTTGGGTACATCTCTGATGTTAGTGATGAATTTTGTTTTTTTTATTGCTACCTTCAATTCTACTTTAGCTGATAGATCACTGAGGGAGGAGAGTTGATGTATAGCATTCTCTAGATATACATACAGGGAGCTAGAAGTGTGAGGTCATCTGCGAAGGCCAGGCACTTGATTGTTAATTTGTCCTTCTTGTAGCCCATTCTCAAACCTGTGTTTTCTGGCATAATCTTTGTCTATTCACGAACGACCTTTTGCAGCAGGTTTGAGGATAAACCTAATTCCAAGAGAATTGAGGATATACCATCCCCTTGCCTGACACCAGTTCTAATCTCAAAGGCTTTCGATCATTCGAATCATTTTACCTTGGATTAGGTGTTGTTAAGGTAGCTTTCACAAGGTTCAAGGTCTTAGAGTCTAGACCCGGTTCAGAGAGGGTCTGGAAGAGAGACTGTCTGTCAATCGAATCATATGCTTTTTGGAAATCGACAAAGATGGCTACAAACGGTTCAGGATCTGTATTTAAGTTTAATTATTTTCATTTTTTTTTTTTTTTTTTTTTTTTTTTTTTTTAAAGACAGTAAAAAGATAAATAATGAAAAATGGTTTATATAAAATTAAAGATAATCACAAAGTTTAAATTTTTACATTCTATCTACATTTTTTCTTAATAAATTTATGATCAAGATAATTTTATTTCATAATACTTGCCAAAATTCAAAGTAATCAATCTAATAAAATCCAAAATGGCATATATGTCATCAATTGATAAATTATTTTCATTTATTTTATAATAAAAAAAAAAAAAAATACCTGTGTACTCGTCTTTTTATTGGCTAACATATTCTCAATATTTTTTCCCATTTCCTCAATATCAGAACTGTCCTCGTCAGAACTTTCTCCTTCATCAGTTGAAAGAACTTCACAAGACGAAAGTACTCGATTCTGAAGGTCAAAAATCCTTTGGCATTCTTCCTTATACCTGCATTAATAATTAAGAGAATGTACTTAATTTAAAATAATGTAAAGTAATATTAAGGTTTTTGCCTTATCGTTAAATTAACAAAAAGGTTAGACTAAAAACTAGAAATCCGATTATTCAGAAGTATATCGCATATCCAGAAAGTAAATCACAAATCATAACTTTATCATTAGTGATTTTTTATTCAGACCTTCGAAATCAAAGCATCTATCAAATATTGTGCTAAAATAATTGATACTAGCAACAGCTGTTGTGGTAGAAAATTTCAATAGCCTTCTAAATGATTAGATCATATTCTGCCTCTATTATCAGGTCTAACTAAACTCAGTTGTGTTTATTTCACTTAGGATGTGCGATAAGTGCTAATGACCTTAATACAAGCTTAAACAATAAATATCTGCCATATAACTACATTAGACGAGATCAATTATGTTTTATATATGTAAATCAACAGATGGCTCAAAACATAAATACATTTTAATAAAATAATAAATAAAAATGTAAGAAAATAAATATAAGAAAATAATAAAAATAAAATAAATAAATTTTAGAAGAAATAGAAGCCTTTATATCCTATGATAATAAAATAAGTAATTAACTCATAATAAAATAAATGTTATCAACAAAAGCAAACCTTTCTTGGTGTTCAGCAATAGAAAACCTATTGCCACGAGAGAACTTGGTCATTCCTTCTTCGCCAGCCTTAGCTTTTTCAGTAGATAAGGTACGTACAACATCGATGACTTCCCAACGTGATAATTTCTTAATCTATCCAACAAAATAATAATTAACTTAATACAATGAATAAAAAAAATAAATAAAAGATGTATTCATATAAGAAATAATAAAAATTACATATTGCAGAGAAAATATCATAAAACCATTTCAATAAATTTTACGATATTAAATATTCAACTCTCTTGTTTATATAATCATTTTTCATTTCAACAACATAGAAATTTTTAGCCAAGAGGGGAGGTGACAGGAAATTTGCTTGAAAAATTAATACCATCATCCATGGCCAAATTAAAACTGTTTAATCATTGCTAGGGTAATCCACCTTTCAGCCAATTGCGTAATCCACTAAGCTAAACCCACAAAGGATCTTGGGTTGAATTCTTGGTGTTTCAAAACACACAATTGTGTAAGGAGGTAATTCGCACAGAATTATACTCAAACACCAGGTTTTTGTCCATTTAAGGATTTCCATTTTACAGAGTCTGGGTGGGCACCAAGAGGTCTCTTAACTTGAGTGTCAATGATTTTTCCTCAGCTGATTTAACAAAATAAATACTTATATGCATTAGCCAGACTCAAATCTGGACCTAAGAGTTGGAAAACATGAGCTAATGTAACTCCAAGTACAATGTTAATAACATATCTTTCTTTAAAAATCTGTAAATCCGTATTTTTTTCAAGTTCTGTTTTCTTTTTTTATTTATTTAAATTATGTTAGTTGAAAAAGCCTTAAAGTATCTATTAAGAAATAGTATTTATAGAGTAATTACAGGATTTCAGAAAAACAAACAAAACATTATGGTGCCCTAATGAAAAGTGCATAATTTTGACTAATCGACTTCTTCAGCCAGGGAAATGTAATGTTAATAAAAAAAGTAATTAAAAAAAAAAATAAAGCGGTAGTAGAATAAAAACTACCTCTTCCTCTGGGACACCAAACTTCCTCAGCAGAGCTTTGGCATTGTTCAAAGAAAGTCTCCTAAGATCAGCGTCTGTTCCAGTAACGGTCCTTTTAGGTTGAGCTTCCTGTTCCTCTTTACTAAGCTATAATAAAATAAAATATTTAATTTTTAAAAAAGAAGTACAATTTACAACTATCAGAAATCATAAAGAAAAATTTAATTTAAAAAATAACAAAAATTTAATTTAATTTTCTTTTTTTAGTTAGTAAGAATAAGATATAATTCAGTAAATCGCTTACAGCTGGTTTATTGGGCATCCTGACATAGGAAAACCCTTCGCCACAGCCTGTAGGATCTGCAGGACCTGTCAGCTGCAGAAGGCATTTCCCCTTCATTGCTTGAATATAAGCTCTAGTGGTATTCCAAGGAGCGACTTTTACTTCATCATCCATCTTCAGCTGTAAATCTTCATCATCGTCATCTTGCTGCGTGAAAATAAACTTTTCACCATACCCTGCATCCTATAAAAAAAATATAATAATTAAAATCATTAATGATCAATTGCAAACTATCAACCAACTGTTATTACCATTGGAATATATTAAGAAAAATGAAAAAGGAAAACAGGAAAATATTTACAGTTACTGACATTCTGTAATTATAACTGATATTGCACTATAGGAGTCATAGGTGAAATATCTAATGCCTTAAGCATAGTTCATCAAAATCAGGAAGCTCAGACGTGATGTGACTCTGAAGCATCCATAAAGCTCAAAACGAAAACCTTTTTATTTTCCTGTCTGGTGGACATGGTCTGCTCAGAATCAGAATATGGAATATACAGCAAGGAGATATACAAATAGAGCTGCTAGTGAGATAGGGCGGAGCTACAGGCAGGTGGGACTAGTATTCCCCACCACTATACTACCCAGGGTTAACCCAGTTCCCAACTCACCAACATTATTTTAGACTGCTGCTGATGCAGATAAAGGTAATAAAATTCCTTTAAACACAGTTATCATTTTTTACATAAACTTTAAACTTTGTTAATATAAAGGATTTTTATTGAATATAAAAGTTATAATTACTAATAAAAATTCAAATATTTCAAAGTATTGTGATACTTTTGACGTGGAGAACCAGTCTTGTTGTTCTTACATCCAATTGCAGCACAAAAAGGCATATTTAATGTGGAATGAATTTATAAACAAAATAAAAACTCAACGAGAATAGGTTTACATAAAAAATAAGAAATTAAAAGCAAACACTTGTAACTTTAAGGAAATCACGCAGCACACACGTGGTAAACTTCGGAGATTAGGGTAGTATAGTGGAGCGGTAACGAATCCCATCCCCACTTCATTCGAGACTGCTCTATTGTATATCTCCTCGCTGGAAATATATTGCAGAGCAGCCTTTCTTGACATAGAACAGGCTTTTGACAGAGTCTGGCACCAGGGGCTGCTTTACAAAGTCTTCAAATTCCCACTTCCTGCATACTTACTTATCGTGTGTTCCTAACTCAACGATAGAACATTAAAAGCAAGTAATAATCTAGCCCGTTCCTCCCTCTTCACTCAGTCTGCCAGGGTTTCTCAAGTTTTCCTAAATAGGAATGCATTATATAGTATGATAGTATATAGTATATCTTGAAGTATAAAACAACCATTTCATAAAATTGGTGTCAGTTTCATATTTGTATATCTGTGATTTGTCAGTTTCAGTACTTACCACTGAAAACAATAGTAATTACACTTTTTTTTTCTTTTACACAAGGCATTATAAAAAAATATATATATAAACAAACAAAAACTTGAGTAAAATTCATAATGAAATATGTACCTTAAGTCTCTGCTCAGCAGATATCATACTAAAATAAGCACAACACTGTTCAGGTGAAACCATGGCACGAATTTCTTCTTCTGTAGGGAGCCTGAAATCTGGCTTTATGACCCACCAATTTGAATCCATACCTTCAAAAACAATTATATTAAATTAATAAAGGAAAACAATTACATACAAAGGACATGTTTATATTAGTAAAAAAAAAAAATTGATGGAAATTACAGGATTTACGTTTCTGGTTAGGGTATCGAGGAAGGGTGAGGATAGGATAGGTACTCAGGGCGTCTTCAATACCTGTTCTTTTGAAATCGGCACATAATTTCAGTCTTTTCCTAATACTACTTTCGGAATGTGATGGAAAAGCCTTTTTAATATCATCCATCCTAATTCGTCTAGGTGTATCATGACTTTTCCAAAAGAGACGATAAATGAAAACCTGAAATCATTGATATTATATAAATAAAAAATTCAAAGAAACCATAAATATTTAGTTAACATAACATTTCTTTTAATTATACACATATAATCGATATCTATGTAAACAGCTATAAAAAAAAAAAAAGGTTTTCAATATCTCAGTATTATAATCCATGGTAACTGTTAAAATTGGACTTGAATTTAAACAGTAAAAAAATTATTATATATTGGGTTGTTCAGAAATTAATGCAGGTATATTTTTTTAAATAAAACTATAAAATAAATTATTAGGAAACATTTTTATTAATCAAAATATGCTTTAAGGCTAACCCACACTATGTGTCGGTAGGGAGGGGAGAGCATTTCCCTATATAACCAACATATATTGATATCCATACAAAAAAAATAATCTATTAAATAGGTATAAACAGTTTATTACACAAAGGGATAATTTAAAGAAAACATGAAAGCCTGCATTATTTTTCAGACAACCGAATAATTGTGACCAAAAAAATTAAAACTAAAAAATCAATTCTAAATAATTACCTGAAGGAAGTCTCTCACAAAATTATTAGCCCTTTTTGAGTTAGGGCCAGGCACTTCGTACAGCGGGCAAAGCTGACCAGTCACAAATAGAGAATCAATCTCACGAATATAGTATTGTTGCCTTTCAAAAATTCACATTATCTTATTTAAATAAAATTTTAAAAAAACATTACTAAATACATTAGAGTAACATAAAGCTTAAAATACCTGGTTCTAATGATAAGAAAATCTGTAGAAGGTATTTTATGCTCATATATTGGCGCTCTATACATGTTGTTCTCAAGAGCTTGAATCGACTTCCCAGGAGGCAACACACCGAGGAAAGGTGATGTATGAGCATAAGCAACCTCACCATATTTGTATTCCTGAGGGCCTGGATCTTTGCCCGCTTTTCGTTTATAATAATTTTTAACTTTAGTACACATACCAACCTAAAACAGGATAAGAAGTTATTTTAAAAAAATATAAAATTATTTCAGTTAAGAGACCTAATTTAGGACAGTTTTGCACTTCAACCTGGAGTAAATACTCCTTCTTCATGAATTAAAAAATGAAGAAAAATTAATGTTCCGTGAATTTCCACATTTAATGTGATTATTTAATA
This sequence comes from Euschistus heros, assembly GCA_003667255.2. Taxonomy (NCBI): domain Eukaryota; kingdom Metazoa; phylum Arthropoda; class Insecta; order Hemiptera; family Pentatomidae; genus Euschistus; species Euschistus heros. The sequence continues at coordinate 387,175 of RCWM02000054.1, forward strand.
TCCTTAAAAATTAAATAGTGTTATAATATTTTTAATAAAAAAACAAATACCGTAAACTGGGGCAACTTTGCCAGGTTTAACTTTTCCTTACAACTTTTGTTTCAAACCCATTATAATAATGAGCCTAAATCATCATAATCATTAAATTAAATTTAAAAAATATAGAAAAATAGCATTGGCAAAGTTACCATACAATAGGGAAACTTTGACAAGTATGTAAAAAACACTTAAAAAATAGAGACAGTAACAGAGAAAAGGATTGTTTGAACCAATATGAAAACATTTTAACGAGAAAATGACGTATTGGTAAGGCATTAGTTGACTGAGAAGTATTTAGAGATGAAGAATGTTGGGGTATGCAGTCATAGATACACAGCAATTAAAAATAAAATTTTAATTTATAATGCCCACGTTTCGACTTTCATTGCAAGCCTTCATCAGGGTTTCAGAGAGCATGGTAATCAGAAAATGACATATTTAGATTTCACAGTATTTAGAATGAAACATCCTAATAATGAAATTCATTAAAACAAAACTAGAAATACCTAATGAAATTTAAAAACCACAAAAACTTCTGACATTTCCATCCATAAATGCATATTTGCCTCAGAGTTCAATATAGGGTGGGTCAATTATATAAATGATATCTCCTAAGTTTAATAAAGCTTCATCAGCCACGTTTGGGAAGTAAAATGATCTTCCTGTGTTGTTTGTGCAGAGGTAGGAATTTTCTAAATCCTCGCCTACGTAGAATTTGGTGTGTTTGCCAATACAATGCTTTACACTTTTGCAATATAGATATTTATGTAAAAACAAACAAAATTATAGGTTGGCAAAGTTTCTCCATCTTGACTTTACTTCCTAGTGCAACTTTGCCAAGTTATATTATAAACCTAAAGAAAAAGTAAAATTTACATTGTCAAGTTGTTCTAAATAAATATTAAACTATGTATTAGACGAAATAAATAGTTATTATTTACTTTTGTATGAGCAGGACGAGACACTTTGTAAGGGTATCAAAACCAACTGTTTCAAAAACAAGCAAAGAAAAACACTGATAAAACCTGTAAACCTTGGATAAATCTCATAAAAAACATAAGATTTTCTTTCAAAAAATAACTCCTCTATGTGATGAAAACTTCCAAAGAAAAAAGTTCCGTTAATTGACATTCGTATAATCGATGCTCTACTGTATTGTATTCCGAGTTTCAGATTTCTAATCTTACTTTATAATCTAAGCATTGTAAAATAAATGATTATAAAATAATAAATAAAATTATAATAGATTATAAAATAATAATAAACATTGTAAAATAAATGATATGTACCCACTACATAGGAAGTATTATAGAAACAACTTTTTACCTGATTAATGAGCGGTGGATGCTCTTCAATAAATTCACAAAGGATAATGTCCCCGTCTTTACCAGATAAGTCTTCTGGAGTCCTCATAAAGAAGACATCTCCACCACCAGAAGCCATTCTCTCTTGTTCTCTTAACTATATATGAATTCAATTCAATTAATATGATTAAATAATGTAGATCAAATTAATTTAGTAAATATTTTTACAATAAAAAACTAAAGATATAAAACAAAGCCATTTTCATAACTTTATAACTTTACAAACATACCTTTGCCTTTTTCTTTATATGCTTAAGAAGAGGAATAACTGGGTGAGGTCCAGTACGAGATAGTGAGCCATGAGAAAACCTCTTCATGGGAGGGCGGTGGAAGTTTCGAAGCCTAATTGGGCCCATATGCGTTTGCACAAAGGGAGCACGTAATTCTACTACAGGAGTCGAATGTTGGATCAAGTTGCCGCCACTTACTTTCAACCTCAATGCAGTGTCTGAACTTCGCGGTTGATAATGGCTAAAAATGAAAAGATTTCATAAAGATACATTCACTGAATACAGCAGAAAAATATTACAAATTTATATTATATGATGCAATAAAAAAAAAAAAATTAATAATGTTCAAATTTATAGTAAAATCTTGATATTCTGATGAATATAACGTCGATCTGCACCATCTCTTCATTGATTTCAGACAGGCATATGATAGTGTTGATAGAGGAAAGCTGCTGGAAGTGTTACGGGCACTCAGAATACCAGAGAAACTAATTAGACTGACAAGAATGACATTAGAAAGAACAAGGGCCAAAGTAAAAACCAGAGTAGGCATCTCGGAAAGCATTGAAGTTAATAATGGCTTGAGATAGGGGGACCCATTATCCCCTGTACTGTTCAATCTCGCCCTAGAAGTAGCGATCCAAGGAATAAAGATGAACCCATGCACTATTTACAATGGCCTTACACAGCACATGGCATATGCTGATGATGTGGTTATCACAGGTAGAACCAAAACAGCATTGGCCGGTGCTGTTTAAGAATTCAGGACAGCAGCTCTCAATTTGAGTCTCAAAATAAACATGGACAAGACCAAATATAAGAAAACCTCTAGACAGACAGAGGGAAGAAGAGATACGGTTGATGTGGGAGAGGACACGTTTCACTGCTGTAGTACATTTAAATACCTGGGAGGAGTCATAAGGAGAAGAACAATCTGGACGTTGAAATAAAGAGTAGAATGGTTGCAGGAACCAGATGTTTTTATACAATACAAAAAGCTCTCCATTTAAAACTCTCTCAAGGAAGGCAAAACTGTTGATTTATAAATCTATAATAAGACCAATAGTGATGTATGGCAGTGAGACGTGGACTCACTAAAGATACTGGAAGAGCACTGTTGGTCTGGGAGAGAAGAATATCAAGAAGGATCTTTGGTGCGGTGAGAGAGGAGTACAGGTGGCGGATAAGAAGCAACGCCGAGATCGCACTATTGTATGGTGAGCCTGATATACTCTGTGCTATTAAGAAAGCAGGCTTAGATGGTTGGGACACATCGAAAGAATGGAGCCCAGCAGGCTACCAAAGAAAATGTTTAATGGCACACCAGGAGGAAAAAGGAAGAGAGGCAGACCCAGGCGCAGATGGATTGATGACCTGGAGGAGGATTTGCAGAGGCTGGGGATACAGAATTGGAGAAACCTGGCGAAGGACCGAGAGGAATGGAGAAGGATGGTGGCAGAGGCCCAGGTCCTGCAAGGACTTAGTGCCCAAGAACAAACAAAAATAGCACCAAAAAGCTGTCCGATTATAATACATTCCATACTACCAAGAGTCATTTAATCAGTGCAAAAATACAGAAATTAAGGTCAAAATCATCCAAGTTAAGATAGTCTTACTGATACTTACGTATTAGGAAAACATAATAACCATACTTATAACTTTTTAACTAGAAATATTTATAGACACAGGGTCGAAAAACTGTTTTTGGATAACTGATTATGATCTGGTAAAGGATGGACTCGCTAAAAATTTACATTAATTAACAATTTTAGAACTTGATACTTGAACCGAAGAAAAATACTAATCCGTCCTTGAGCTTTACCTCCATCACTATACTCTGATGTCTTGTGCATGTCAGGTTAAAAAAAATCGACTATCAATATTGTAAGGTATTACTATAAAATGTTGAGAATGCTAAACAAATTTGAAGTACCTAGGTCAAACGTAACAAAAATAACGGAAACAACAGTTTTTATTTTTTAATGACACAAGTTTTAACTTATTTTTCTAGCAACTTTTCCCAACAATTAACCAAAAGCTTTATTGGATAAATAAATGATAGACAAAATATTACTTTTACATTATTTAAATTTTTAATAAAAATATTAACCTTATTCATGTAAAGATTATGGATTTATTACTTCTTTACAATTCTTATAAATCACTAATAGAAGTAGTAAAGTTTTTTATACCAATACAATAATCAAATTACTTTTTTGTTTGTTTGAAACAGTTTCGATTTTAGGTGTCTAAAATATAAATAATTAAAATAAATCGAATCAGGTTAGTATTAAAATAGACTGGATAAAAGCAGAGTAACTAACAATTTTTAATAATCATTCTTATTAAATAATACTGTCTCATTTTTTTTCCTTCCCTAGCATCTACACAACGCTAACATCTGAGAGCACTAAACAAATTTAAAGTGTCTAGGTCAGACGTAACAAAAGGTTGTTCAATTATGTTTTTTTTTAAATTTTTTTTTTTTTGTAGATTCATATATAAACCAATCAATTTGCCCCAGACTATACAAATCAACTGTGCAAATAAGATTTTTTTTTCCCATGTATATAAAATAAAATACTATAGATTAAATAAATTAAGTTTCTACAAATGACAAGTAAAATATTAAGTTCTTCAATTTATTTTTTTATAACTAATCTGCCATACATATGATAAAATACATGAAATGTACATCTAAATAGGATAAATAATAACTTTTGTTAATTATTAACCTGTCATTCGAAATGTTGAATGGATCCCTATCAGGGGATTTCGGAGTAGGAGGAGGAGAATCTTCCTCTAAGACATTAATAACACCAGCTTTGCCGAGTAAGATTTTCGATTTCTTAACATGTGGGTGAGGTATTTTTACTTTCACTGGTGTAACATTTTCAAGCCTCTGTTTAGCCGGATCGACGTCATTTGGAATACCAAGTATGATATTTTCATCATTAGGATCCAGAGTAAGAATCTTAGGTTTCGGGATGTTATTCATAGATTCAGGATCCCAAATTACTTCATCTTCCCATTGTCCGTAAACGAGTTCTTCATTCTCGACAGGGAATATAGAGTACCAAGTATCGTCAGTATTTTCTTCAACTCTTGGTTTATTAGGTGTGGTGTTCCTGAAGCATATAAACATATAAATTAAAAATTTGAAAAAAATAAATAAAAATTAAAATATTAAGTGGAGAAAAAGAAAAGAAATTACACAGGGGGTTTGGCTGCTTGTTTGTTAGGCTGATTAATGCTGTTGTTCATTTGTGTCGGGGGAGCTCTCATTCCTGAAATATGAGGTAATCCCTTTCCTGGTTGACTAAAAGCTTGAGCTGTTCTGTTTCCACTACTCGGTAACCAACCAGCAGCATTTGTTTTACTGTTAAGAGTTTGTAAAACCTATTTAAACAAAAAGAAGTATAGTTAATATAAAATAAATAAATAAAAAATATAACGCGAAAAATAAAACTGAGGTATACCTTATGTTTGATATCCTCGCCATTCCACACAACATCATCTTCCCAATGAAGTTGAGAAACCATCAAGAACGCATCTTCAGGATAATCCTCATTCCTTTCTTCACCATTATTTTTTTCACTTTCTTCCGCCTTTATCAAATTATTAAAAAAACAATAATGACAATCGTTTTAAATAGAAATAAAAATAATAAAGCTAAAGTTACCTTTTCTTTTAATTTAAAACCGTAATTAAATCCTTCCCCAGTTTCTGGTACCTCTAACATATCATACCATACTTGAGCTGGACCAAATCTCCAATCAGCTACCTTCGGTCCACAATCATCGGCTTCACCCACTTCTGTTTTTTTTGTTGGTCCTTTGTTTTCAAGAAGCCTTAAAAGTTTTTCCTACACATAAAAAATAACTAAAGCGTATGGTAGATATATTATTGGAGTGAACATGGTATAATAAAACATATTTTAAAAATTATCATGCAAATAATTAATAAAATAAGCGATTAAACAAAACTTCCTAATACTTTTAAGAATCAGAATAATATATTCCAATCATGTGATTCCAAGGAATTTGCAAAGTTCAGAACCTGAGTCTGTCCTGTTTGAGGCAGTTTCCTACATTACAAACAATGCATCTAGAGATATCACATCAATAAATCGTCTTGTGATAAAAATTGACTGCAAATGCAGTTTTTGAGGCTATCTAAGTTATAGGAAATCATTACAAATATTATTCAATGATAATATTATTCCACAACTTGTAATGAAAGTAAACAATAAAGTACCCAACAAAAATCTTAAAGAGATCATATTTGTAGATAATGAACAAATCACTAATTAGGCCATCTTAACTAAATTTGTTATGTAAACATGCAGGATATTGAACAAAAAATAGAAAGAATTATATAAGAATTGAACCTGTATTTTAGGATTTTGATGGTGGACATAGGAGAGATATATGTGGAAGTAATCTCGTAATTTAAAAACAAGAAATCTCATCTAAATTATTGTTGCCAATCCTAAGTTGGCAAACATGGTGTTATATAAGAAACAGTGAAGACTCCTTCGACTGGGTATTAATTGATCAAAATTTCAATTAACTAAGCAGTTTTTGAGATTGAGTAATACTTTCCAACAGTAGTAAGAAGAAAGAGAAATTGTCACACACATTGATGTTTAGAACCTTCGGTTGTAGGGGGAATCCTACATTCATGATTAGTCTATTACTAATCAGGATGAGAATGAATTGTACATTCTACGCTGCCATCCAATATAGTCAAGCCATCATTCAGTGCCGTTCATCTCAATAACAGAAGATAAATTAAGTACTAAAGACAATGGTAATTAACTCTGAACGAACTAGTAATAAATACAATAAGAATCATAATAAAACAATTTTTACAATGTTCTCAACAAAATTCAGTCACCTTGAGTAGTACCATAAAGATGTCAACCTTTGATATACCCTACCACATAAAATAACATAGAACAAATTCTTAAAATATATATATTCTTATAAGATAATGAATATTAATAATATAATAATGGAATAACTATAAAAATAGACCATAGTTAAAGATTAGGCAAGGTCTGAAATAATTAAACATTAATTAAGAGAAAAGGAGAGAACAATTGAAATTTTAAAAAAATTTCAATTGTTCTCTCTTTTTCTATAAGCTGAAGATTTTCCTATATAAAATGAATAACCTTCATGATTTCAATGGTAAATGTAACATACTAGTCTAAAATTGATCAATTATAATTATATTAACTGTTTGAACTATTTAAAATAATTTATTTTATACAGTTATTATTATTATTTTTTTTTTTTTTTTTTTTTTTTGCTATGACTTAAACTAGTATTATTATAAGTGTATTTAAAAATGAGGACAAATACTTGTAAGTCTACCATAATACAAAAACAATGGTCTAATATCAATGAGGCCTACTAAAATGGAACGTGGGAATCGGGATTTAAAACTACAATGTTAGCATTACTACTCCTGACATTGCAATCTCAAAAGTAATCTAACTCCAATATAATCCTAACAATCACGTAATAAAAGTTTTTATTACAATGAAAACACTAACTTCATCATCAGACTGAACTTGATCAGCTGGAGGTGCAGAGGCATAATTAAAAGTCCATCCTCTTTTAACTCTGGGGCAATCAGTATCTGAGCCTGAGTCTGAATTTTGACTTTGACCTTGGGTATGTTTCTTCTTTCTTCGCCTCTTCCTCACACTTCGCCAAATATGAGGTAAACTACTAGGTTTTCCAGGACCGAACAGTCGTGAAAATCTAAGAACCTGTAAAAGTATGAATAAATAAAAATTTGACTCAATTTAACTTAAAATATTTATATGCATAAAATTAATGTTACCTTATCGACACGGAAATCAGGAAACAGCTCTCTCACATCAACTCCTGAATATTTAGATGGAAGCATTGCAGCAAGAGGAGTTTCAAGTCTTCTTCTTTCTGCTTCCGCATCGGTTTCGTTCTCATTTTTTATAGTTGGTACGGGAGGTGGAGGCATCAAGTGATTATCTATAGTACCACCTAAACCTTCATCATCAGCATCATAATCACTCATGCTCTCATCTTTTATTCGAGTTTCTGTAACAACTTCCTCTGTAATACATTCATTTATGTCTGAATAGTCAACGGCGGAGGGTGATTTTGTTTCACAATAATCGAATTCATCAAATCCCCCATTTAAATCTTGTTTATGTTCTTCTTTAGGGGTTACATCTTCATCAGCTACAATTTCATTAATAACAGAATCCAGTCCGAATTTGGCCAAAGATGATAAATGCCTCTTAGTTTCGTTGTCAAGAAATTCATCCCCTTCCAACTGCCCACTCTCATCAATATTTCCAAAAAGGAAGCTGGTGATATCATATTGTTTATTATCATCATCACTGTCACCCATTATGACCCCTAAGTAATAATTTCAAAGATTGTATTGTAAAAAAACAAAACAAAACACTGAGCCAAGCATATCAAACTTAAGAAAGCCGTTCTATCTTTAAGATTATACTATAATTAAAATTGAAAAGTTTTTTAATTGTTTGACAGATAAATAGAAACAATATTATATTAAAACTAGTCGGCAAGTCCTAAAACAACGAGCGAAACTCCTCCCCTTGGCACAGCCAGGACAGTAATAAACATTAGAAAACAAACAGGTAGGTTTCAAGTAACCTGAACTGTCATACAGGTTGGGAATAATGTTTTGAACTGTTAATGAAAACATTATCAAATTTTAAATTAAGAAAGCCAATTTCAAGTGAGTAAAATTAAAAAAATACATTCTAAGACTAGTTTCCAATTCAAATAATTTATAAGACATCCTAATAACATAACATCAATTTAATAAGAATTCCATTGAAAGAAACAAAGGAACAAGTTTTTTCCTAATAAATTATCTGGTTGAAATAATAATAACATTAGTTACAATTAATCTGTAACCCTTCATTGACTGATATAATTCGGTATTTCTAAAAAAAATACTATTTATGAACACGGAATCGATAAATAAAGTATGAATTTTGGAGCTGTAAAAAATAACCGTAGAAGTGAAATCTACATGTAGTTATAGTACTATGGAGAGGCCCTTCCCGTATATTGTTCCATGAGGGGCAAGACCAAAACACTAACCGGCCACGCCTGCTATGCCCAACTGGCGACTTGCATTCCATTGGGCTTGGGCAATTGAAAGGGTTCGTAATAAACAAAACACTAAAATAAAATAACAGCAGTACAAAGCCTAGGAAGCCAAAATTTGAACTGATAAAAGGATAATATACTGATAATACGGTTCAGACCAAAATCGCTGCCTGCCCTGGCTATTGAGAGGTAAGCCCCCTCCACTTGTCTATAACTCCATGGAAATATAAATTTTGCTCAATAAATCGGGATGGTTAGAGTTCAATTGTTGGGAAATGTTTTATTTGGACTCCTCGTCTCACTAATGAATTGTTTAAGAAACTACCCAATGGACAGGCTGAAGATAGTATTAATTTCAGCTTAAAGGAGTATTAATTTCGTTGGTCGTTTTCAATACACAAGACCTGTCAGACCTCTTAGATTGGCTATATCTGATTGTCGCTACGTTTGCCTCATTATCCTACAGTTTTATAAATCTCTTTGGTTTTTATCTGGTAGTAGTTTAGTATATTCTCTTAAATACTAAGAAATTCGAAATGATCATTTTCAAAACCTATGTAAGCTAACGTCATAGCTTTTTTTTAAATTAGTGTGATCGTGTTTTAAGTCCTCTAAAAGACACAATACAGCACTGCCTTTCATTCCACCAATTGCCACCAGAAAGGGCCGCCGAGAACCAACTCGGGTCCACTAAACCCCTCTCCCCCCAACATCATTCAAAAAATACAATTTTTTTTTTTAAACTAATAAACTGCAATGTTTGATTAATATCCTGGTACGTTGAATTGCCATAGAATCGTAAATATAAAATTTAAATACAGACACTTGTGAATGGTCACCTTAGTACGGGCTCCGGGATATTGCCCCCCTGCCCATCCCTATCAGTGGCCACCTGCTACCTAGCCATCACTGTAGAATGTATTTGGTTCCCAAATCAATTCTTCCGCAATAGTGAATGGCTAAAATCTCTAAAAGTAAAAATCGAGAACATTTTTTAGAGGAATGTAGATGCTTCCTTCCCTTTATGAACCTTATGCTGTGTAGCAATTAAAACTAACATTGGTTTGTTATCGTAAAGTCCTATTTATGGTTATAAAGCACCCTGTGGAACTATAGTTGTTATGGAAATCAGAATACATTGATAGAATCTACTCACAATCATTAATGTCTGCACAATGTCCAATATTCTTACGTTGTAATTATGATATGAATTTCAATTGTTTTCGTAGAGGTTCTACATTTAATAAGGTTTGCATTGCTGCAGATGGAGTATTAGTCATAGTACTTATGATGAGTAAACAATGTCTGGCTTAAGACCCCATGTTTACTCTACAGCCATTTTTTTCACTATTACAATATCACTCGACCATGGCAGCCGTCTCAACAGTGATTTTTGTGACAGATAATGTGGGCGTATATTGATCTGTTTATCCGTATTTTCCATAGATTGAACTTGTAAATTTATGTGATATGATAACATAATCAAAATTGAACTTGTAATTTGATAGTCGGAATCATAAATGTATTTTGTTTCTTAGACACTGTTATGTTTACTTATTTCCATTACTTACAAAAAATATTCTTTTAATTTCGTAATCATAGGCTTGATTTAGAAAGTTTGGCTCATTTCAGATATATGCTCTATGACATGTATGTACATTGTATCTGGTTTGTCAAACAGATTTTGAGTAGGTTACAAATGTTATAATTTAATATTAGATTCTTGAAAATATAATTGTGAATATTATTACAATGTGGACTTTCATTAGATCTGTTTTTATAAGGACTAACTGTTATATATTTTATAACGTCCACCAGATGAAGGCAATAGACAAAGCATTTAAATTCAGAACTTTTAAGACCGGTTCCGGGAAACCAAAACAAGGATTTTCTAAGATTAAAGTAGCTCTCGTTGCTGCAGCTGCTGGTGTTACGACTGGGACAGCTTATTCTATCTATAATACTAATCAGCAAAAGACAGCATTATTAAATCCTGTCCAGAAAAATTCAGTGACTATATTGGATGAATTACCTAAAGTTAAAATTTCCAAAGAAGTAAGGCAGTTAAATGTGAAATTTATTTGATATTTTAAAATTAATGCCACTATTATAAATTAACTTGTTTTAATGAAATTATTTTCCAGGTTAGATACCCTACTGACTCTTCTGGATTGAAAATAGTTTTATTCCAGTACACCACTTGTCCATTTTGTTGTAAAGTCCGTGCCTTCCTGGATTATTATGGTATTTCCTATGACTTAGTTGAAGTGGATTCAGTTTTGAGGCAACAAATTAAATGGTCAAATTATAAAAAAGTTCCTATAGTCCTTGTTAAATATGGCGATAAATACATAGTAAGTAACCATTGAATTTTATAATAATATGAAATGTTTGTTCTTTTACATTCCCTCAAAGGACTGAAATTTTTAAGAAATCTAGCGTAAGAAACTAGTTTCATTTCAATCTTCTAATTAAATCTTAAATGTTATGATTATCTTTAATATAATACAATCTTTCCAAGTATGGATATACCCATAATTACTATTTTGTTATATATGTTCAGTTATGCAAACTTGTGCAATTTTTTCTAAAATAGAATGCCTGGGTATGGGTCTGTAAGTTGTTCTAGCAAACATCAGTTTTTATCGTCCTAATGTGCCCTGTAATTCTAAAAATATTTTATTCTTGCTCCCTTTGATCTGCTTATAACATATCAAAGCAAAGTGTTGTGGAGAAAAGGACACTATATACCACCTCTTGTTGACTAACCTTACTAGCAATAAATCCTAATATTTTACAAGATGTGGGAAAACTAGTAATTCACTGAAGAGTGGTCGATCACACAGGGTTGCTTCAAACAGCATCAGTCAAGCCATTAGAAGCATAATAATAGTTAAATTAGAAAGTAATTTACATAGTTATCTGTGTGATTAAAAGCCCTTGATTCTGTAGTGTAAATAAAACTCTATAAAACTTCATAACCAAATGAAGAAAGAAAATTCAAAAATTTCTATTACTGTGTCATATAACCTGATCTTAGTTACTATTTAAATAAGTGTTGGTTTATCTTATAGCCTGCTTTTTATATCACTGTTGTTATTATGAGACATTACATTTTATTATACAACCTACAGATAATAATTTTCTTCTTATCTGGGATGCTAGTTATAATCAGTTTCTGTTTGAAACTTGTCATGTGTTGGTATTAAAAACCATTCATTATTTCTTTTTTTTTTTAAATGCAAAATGTGTTGTCTTTAATATATATTTTTTTTTTATTAATAATAGTCACGTGATAAAGTTGAGCACTTCAAAGAGAGTATGCTGGTGTTAGTAGCGAAGTAAACGACAGTTATTTTTCTATTCTATTTCTTTCAAAAGGAAAAAAATAGGGTCTTTTGCACTTTTTCCCCGCATTTCATATTATATTTTATTTAAATAACATGTCAATGAGAGATCGTTTGATTGTTCCTATTATTAAATAATTAAATAAAAAACAAAACAAATTACAAAAACAAAAAAAATTATTTAATTATTTATTTAAATATTTTATTAAGTGTTATTCGATGTAAAATACCTTTTTCTTGAAGAAATTCTATCGCTTCTTTCTTTTGTAGTTATTCGACGAATTAAATCGAACAAAGACATGTCACGTATTATAATTAAAAAAATTTTGTTTTTGTCATTTTTTTGTTTTTTATTTAATTATTAAATAATAGGAACAGTTCAAACGATCTCTCATTGACATGTTATTACGTTTGGGAAGGTTACTCATAACCTAAACATATGATAACATAATCAAAATGAATTGCGGGGAACAAGTGCAAAAGACCCAAAAAATATATATTGATTAAGCTGGGAATTATTGATTCGATTTTCTATATACCTCTATTTCTTGGTATTAGTTTGTTTTTTGGGGGGTTTACAAGTTACAAACCTATTCTAAATTTTAGATATTTTGACCTTCGGTGGGTAAAAATATATTTCCAAAGTCCACTGCAGAATATAAATCAAACCTCCCTCTTTGAACAGAGCAGATTGAAGTTGGTGCTGCTTTTAAATTGAGAATGCCGAAGTTCTCATCTTACAAGCTTGACCACCATTGCCTCAATTTTTTCTTGAATTGATGTTGGCATGGTAACAGATTATGGGAGGGAGGAAGATAAATAGAATTAATTTGCATGGATATTTAATTATATATATTTTATCATAACTGTATAATATAGGTATTCAATTATTCATATAACTATTTATTTTTATAGCAATTGAATGATAGTTCTATGATAATATCAGTTTTAACATCACATCTAAATGACAGAGAAATGTCCATCGAAGAAGTTAGTAACTATTATCCGAGCATGTCGTATGTTGATGATGATGGAAAGGTGAAGAAAGAAATATTAAATCGCTATTATTTAATGTTCCAAAGGAGTATAACCTCTGAATCAAGAAATGAAAGTCTCACGTAAGTATACTCATCTGTATAATTTATTAGATCCTTACAATTATTATTTTATTTATTTTTATTTTTTTATTTATTTTATATATATATAACTTATATATAATAATATATATATATATATATATATATATATATATAACTTATTAATTTAATTTATCTTTATTTTTTAAAATTAGATTTAATTTATTTTGAAAAATCAATTATTTAAAAAAATGTACTGCTTTGTAGAGTGTCTACACATTATGATGAAAAAGAGAATTAAATAACATTTAACTTTCCTTTTGCATATTCACCAACACTCAAAAGGCGAAATATCCCATCTACCTCATCCACTAGACGTTAATTTTTCTCCAGAGCAGCCAGTATCTTTGTTTTTCCTTGCCCGAATATAACCGCTAAATGCGTGGAGGAACAGGACAAAGGAGGGGGAAAGAACATATCTCCATGTTTGAACGAGGTGGATGAAAATTGCTGGCAACCTGATCTGCTACTTTTCTGGAGGTAGTCATTTTCCTTATCTGACCCTAATCCATTCAGGAGAACCACCAAGTCGACATCCTCTCCAATTATTAATACATTTTCAAAGAAAGAGCTGTTATTGATTGCAGTTTTTATGATGGTGGAGTCTGCGTCCTCTTCTGCCTGTCTTGTTTCTATGCCCACTTTTTCTAAACCGGACCGGAGGAAGCTGATTAGGCGGCGTCGTTTGTTGCTTTTATTTGTCAAAAACTTTTTCTGGGGCACCACTATTTGAGTCGACTCTTCAAAAATAATGTCGCTGCAGGATGAGGCAGCAGCGTAAACGCTCCGCCGATTTGTTGCTTCGTTTTGAATCATCCTCAGGGTAGCCATCGAAAACAACGGTCATCTCTTCCAAAATTGTTGGATGTGTAACTTACGTTAGACGCGACTATTTGACTTATTGTATTTTTGGGGTGCCAAATTACTCGATGTAGCAAGTAGCCACCATCTAGCACCGCAAACGAATTTGCTCATATGACGATATTTTCAGGGCGTGGCATGAATGCTGATTAAAATGTTGACTTGGTGCCTCTGCGCTTTCCTTCTTCACTAAATGATTGACATCGAAATTTCCACTCGAGTTATACGTTTTAGAAAACACCCTGAACATATTTGGTTCAGTGTCTGTCTGTCCATCCGTCTGTATGCGGTCACTTTCCTTGTCCCCCCCCCCTAACTTTTATCAATTCAATTTTTATCCGATTTCAATGAAATTTCCAGGTAGTATGTAGTTTGTAGTCTAGATGGCCCCCCTACCAATCTAGTTGCAATCAAATCAATAGGAGGCTTTTCACAATTGTTAGAAATCACATGAGATTCTGTAAAAATGTGTTGCTTGTGAACTAATCGTCGAATCCGGTTGGGACACTTTCAAGGTACTTAGGAACTAGCATCGGCATTGTTTCCTATAAATTTGTTGGGATCGGATTGAACTGTCCAGTTGGACAGTTGTACTCGTATAATCTACCAATACGAGGAAGCTATGTGCCGTCCTTCTTGGTAGACGATTTTTTAATAATACGAAACAGCTACTGGGCTATCCGCTTTGTGCATTAATTAAAGCTGATAATTTCTCTACAACAGAGTTACAATAGAAAAAATGCCCTGGGACGAGTATAGAAGCCTATATTCTATTGAACAGATGACTTAAAGTGAACTTGGAAAATTTTTGGAAAAAATTCCCCATATTTGAAGAGGTGAATCTCTGAACTTATTAGAGCTACAGAGCAGATCTTGGGCTCAAATTGTAGGTAATTTTATCTACTTTAAGGAAGAAGTGAGGGATATTTTTTGTGCGATGCATGGCTCTCCAGATATTTATGAAATTCTGAAAAAAGTGGGAAAAAATCGAGGTTTTTTGACCACCACGGAGCTAGCACAGGTCTTTGGAAGTTACTAACTTTGTTTTAGGTAAAGGTTCGGATCGTTGACACCACCAAACTGGCTTGACCCGTGCTACATCCACCAGTTTAATCCTTACGCTTCACTTTGAGTTCACATTTATGGATACCTTCTCCTTATAACCTGACCGTTGGAAATACAATTATCGGGATTTCCTGTCACCCCCACCCTACCTTCGTTGAATTGTCACCCCCACCCAAGGAAGAGTTTAATCAATTGTGATTAGTGGGTGATGACATAAATTTGAAAAAAAAAAATAGTTTGGCGCCTTAGTTTCCCCTCTACGGAAGGGAATGAAGGAGAATAACCTTTCCCCTCTAAAAGCAGCGACTAGAACATCGTAATAATTCGGAACAAGGTTAGAATCGATAAAATGTATTCTGGACGCGCGTAGGGGTTGGTGTCGGCCATCCAAACCTTTACCTGGTTTTACACTACTTTCATGTATCCTAAAAACATATCAAAAAATCAGAACTTCTTTATTTTTTCCAAAGATTGCCTTTTTTTTTCTTATTTGACTTGCCTATAAATAGACCTGTTTCAGCAGTTTAGGTTTAGGAAGGAGTAAGCTTTTTCAAAGAATTTCATAATTTTTATTTTTTAAATACTGCTTGATTTTATTTAATTAATGCTTTTAATTATCCTAATACGTTCCATAAGCCCTGGTTAAAGGATATCAGTACATAAACACAAAGAGAAATAAAGCATTAAGTCGAGGAAATGAAAGAAAAAAAAAACGTGTGGAATATTTTGCCTGTCTGTATATTTTTATTATCACTATTTTTCAAAGGAACCAGCAGTTTATTTTGAAATTTCGAGATTTAATTATTAAAAAGGTACAATTTATCAAAATTTATGCTTTACTGGTTTTTTGTTCAGATATCAATTTAAAAATATTTATTTCACTTGAGATAGGCATGATGGTATAGAAGGATCAATACGATTAGGTTCAAATTGTTATTTTCGACTTCTATCAAGTAGTAGGATTCCAACAAAAGTGGCAAATAATTAATCAATCCTAAATATTTATTTAGTCATGACATTTTAGCCAAAACTTAAATGGCAATCACCAGAGCTCACTTAAAGATAAAGAAACAAAATATATTTAAAAAATTAATTTTGTTCATTTTATTTGTTTCCTTATTGATTTTCATCTCACATATCTGTTTTGCCTGTTACTGTAACATATATGTAATCATCATGATCACTGAAGGAAAAAAACAACTAGATAATTATCAGCTGATTGATTGGGTTTAAAGAACAATTTAGTTGGTAACAGTGTTGTAATTCCAATAATCATAGATTTTAACAATTATTGGACTATCAGTAGTTTTTCTGGTAAATGAAAGAGTAAAATTGAAAATTAGACTATCATCTGGCTTATTGTATTGCTCCATCCGCACTAATATTCTTAGTGATGTTGAATCGCTGTTACAACATTGTTGGAAATAATATGTTATATTTTTTAAATTAAAATTAATATATCTTCCATTATGACAATTTTTACTTATGCTCAAATTATTTAATTATTTAGTTTATAAATTTATAACTGGTTGATTTTACAATAAATTAATTCTCTGTTCAAACAATAATTTTTTTTTCTTTGTAATAGTTATCTTTGTTTTTTAATATATTTTTAATTTTGTTTCAATGTGTATTTATCAATGTTTCATCGATATTTCAGTCAGGAAAGAAAATGGAGGAAATGGGCTGATGATGTTCTTGTTCATATGCTTTCTCCAAATGTTTACAGAACTACAGAAGAAGCACTTCAAGCTTTTAAATGGTTTTCAAAGGTAATTTTATCATAAATTAGATTTTGTTTTTTAATCTAAAAATAGGCATATAATGTGTGAGGTTGAATAAAGAATGAATCGCTAGAAAGTTGATGACGATTTCAACTCTAGTGTTAAGCTTGGGAACAGCAAGACATTTTACAAGGCCAGCTCTGAAGGACCAGTCAAGAAGAAACATAAAACCCCGAGAATAATTTTTCGGACCATTTTTAAAGCATTACCGACTCTAACTCATCTAACCAACATGCCTACTGGATTCTTGGTAGTTTGAGTTTAGAAATTAACTTAGTATGGTGAAGAGAATTATCAATTTTTGTAGGGCTTAAGTGTTCATAAAGTAAGATATTAGTATAAAAAACCATTCTTTGTATATAGCTCAGCTGCTCTCTAGTTCCAGAAGTGTTATGATTTCCCAGATTTCTTGTCGAGGGCTGTGAGGAGTTTGCCTACTGTGTATCATAGCATATATTTTTATTGTTAATTTTAAAAAGGTATAACTTTGATACATAGCACAACGAAACAAAGTTCAGCCCCTCCAGATGGGATTTGAACCCAGGAACTTCTTTACCAGGCATGCTGAGACTCTAGCTCCAACACGGTCACAGCCATCAAGCCCCCCCTGGAGATAACAATACTATTTCACTCTCATCTTGAAAGATATTAATTTTTTTCTACTCTAGAATATTTTTGTTAAAGGTTGGCGAATGGGACAAGAACTTCAATGCAGTTGAAGAAATGTTTGTTGTATATGTTGGAGCCTTTGCTATGTGGATGATCGGTAAACGTTTAAAGAAAAGGTATGTATCGTTGAATATATCTTCTAATTTATTTACTAGTGTTAAGTTTCTAAAACTATTAATTTGTTTTGCAGGCATCATCTTAAGGATGATGTTCGTCAATCATTATATGAGGAAACTAACAAATGGTTAAAGGAAGTGAAAAAGAAGGGAAATCAGTTCCATGGTGGAAAAAATCCAGATTTAGCTGACCTCGCAGTGTATGGTGTACTCAACAGTATTGAAGGATGTTTCGCATTTAAAGACTTGTTGTCGAATACAAAGCTCAGTAATTGGTACTTGCCAATGAAAGAGCAGATCAGTAGGCAGGCTGGAACCCCATTACTTGTTCACAGATAACAAACATCACATGCCAAACAGATAACCTTCTAGTCTGGCAAAAAAAGCTGTTAGGTGTCATTTTTCACATGGCTTTTATGGTTACTGTTTTTTCTTTTTTTTTTTTTTTTTTTTACCAATGTAAATATATACTTTTGTATTGTTAATTAATTTGTATGCCATTGTATATTAATAATTTCTTTTATTTTAATTATATTTATGGATTGTTGTTTTTTAGATCCTTAAATATAAACGTACAAAATTTTCTTACTTTCTTTCTTTTTTTCATTCAACCTTTTTTTAATGTGTATTTCCTCTACCTCATAATTATAATTTGAAACATTAAAGCCACAAACTTACTTTTTTTGTTAAAATGCCTTTCTTAACACTGGGTCAAATGACCCTTTTCGGACTTTTTGGCTAAAGTTCTTGAAAACAACATTCATTACTTTTTGACTTTAACACTTTTATTAAAAAATATATTAAAAGTGTTTTTTAAATATCCACTCCTCTCTTATTATTGTTTTTTACAGAGTAATTGTGGTAGAAATATGTAAACATAAAATGTTGGTAGGTTTAGTGTTAATAGATACTATGTTACCACAAACTTCAGAAAATTAAAATATTTATGCTTGTATTCAATATCTTTCTGATCACAACTCTAACCTTCTTTTCTATTAAAAAAAAAAAATATTTTAATGCATTGTTATTTATATTTTCAGTCAATAGAAAGCCTGTTTACTCAGAATTTAAAAAGAAAAGTTTTATTTTTGAGTATTTGATTCTAAGGACAACTTTTTTTTTTTTTCTATTTTAATAACTATACTTAATAAGTGCTTTTAATGGGCACACATTGAGGCGCTGCAACACGTTTAAGTACTTGGGATCTCTAATAACAGAAAAAAATTATATGAAATTAGAGATCAAAGCAAGAATAGCGGCTGGCAGCAAATGCCTTTTTGCCCTAAGTAAATTTATGAGGTCTCGATCTGCCAAAATTGCAGTCTACAAAACTGTAATAAGACCAGTTGTGACTTATGGAAGCGAGTGCTTGGTGCTGACCCAAGAGAATGAGAGGTTGTTGAGGATTTGGGAAAGGAAGGTCCTCAGAAAAATCTTCAGTCCGGTAAATAACCACGGGAATTGGAGAATAAGAACAAACCTGGAGCTGGAACAATTGTTCGGTGAACCCAGCATCATTTCAATAGTCAAAGTAGGCAGATTAAGGTGGCTCGGCCATGTGCAAAGGATGACGGAAGATAGACTTCCAAAAAAGATGATGAACGGCTGGCCGGGAGGAAAAAGATTGAGAGGAAGACCAAGGCTGAGATGGCTGGACAACGTTCAAGATGACCTACGAAAACTGGGTGTGAATGGTTGGAGGAGGAAGGCGGAAGATAGACAGGAGTGGCTGTTTGTACTTAGTGAAGCCAAGGTCCAACTAGGACTGTAGCGCTCTATTATAAATAAAGAAAAATAAATAAGTGCTTTTAATTTGTTGAATTATATTAGATTGAATTTTATTAAACTCAATAAATAAAAAATAAAAAAAATAAAATAGCCTCCATTTCCTTAGAATCTAATAATTATAATGAGTTCTTTCATTGTTATTCCAAAGTCACTTATGATCATTAGCAGACCCTCTGCTGAAAATTCAAAGAAAATCCCATATCTCCATCAGTCTGTGTATCTTGATAGTTATTTACCACTTGTAGCTCAAACATTCTCGCAGAACCTGGAAAAATAAAGCTACTAATGAAGGGTAGGGTGGATGAAGGGGTTATGTCACTTTTTTTTTAAATACAACTGGATCATTGGATAAATAATTTATGTGCAGAAGTTTTAGGTAACAAAATCTGAATATTTCAAAACAACTAGAAAAATATATATGAAGAAGATTAAGGGGCTATGTAACATTATCCTGCTAAAAGAAAATGTAAAAAAAAAAAAACAAAAAAACTTTAAATATAAATTTAAAGGTTTTTTTAAACAACCCCTTCATCCATCAAACACTAAAATTATTTAAAAAGTCTTTTCTGATTTATGGCACATCTTTAACATATTTGAAAACCTGAATTAATTTTGACATTAAAAATTCAGATTTCTTAGCTTATTCTACTGATCTTTTCTATTATGTTCTATTCAGATTTTATTGATATTATAGTAATATTGTAATGAATTTTTAATATTATGTTAGTAAATCATTCTGAGTTCCCTTAGCATAGAAATTGTTAATTACAGCGAGCCTTATTTAAAATATGAAATATAATAATGGAATTAACAAACTACTCTTGTAAATATTTGTTTTATTACTTACTTGTAGCTCCAGTAAAACTAATACCACAGAATCGATTCCTTGGTGGGCATTCAGCCGGTGCACATTCAGGGTTAAGAATGGATATATAATTACTTTCACAAACCGCAGCTGTAAACAGAAATATATTCTTGGACTTATTATTTTTAAAATATCATTCTCATCAGTAATAGAAGGATCCATACAGCTAGGAATTGATGGATTACTTGCTGATGTAATCATTATTTAATTATAATAAAGAATTATTGAAACATCTTAGAAGTGGCAAATAGTTCACCAATTCCTAATTAAAAAATCATTATTTATTTATCAAATTAATTTATATGGAAAATAATAAAAATGAAGACAAGTTCTGTGCAGATAAGTTACTTTTATGTAAACAAATTTTTATACAGTGCTATGGTCCTACTCTCTGTCGAGTCCGGATCAGCATTAATCTAAATTAAGGGATGCCAGTCGGGACTTAATTTCCTGACAGTCTATAAATGAGTTTTTTTTATAAGGTTAGCGCAGGGTCAAATAATTAAGATATTTTAATTATAAAGAAAAATAATCAAAATATATTAATTAGATGAGTGACATGCAAATGGTAAATGAATCTCACAGCTAAATAAAAAACTACGTATATTCAATTGAAGGTTGACACATAAAATTACAGATAGGAAATAAGAATCATTAGTTAATCTAGTATCTTAAATTTAACATAAAAAACTTAACCTAGACTCATCTTTAATACGAGGAAGATGCTATGTTGTGGGTGGAAGTCATCGGTGAGATGACATCTGGAGATGACTACGTCTAATCGGCTACATAGTGGTAAGAGCGGGCACCGCCTGACTGCCCTACCAGCTCAGAAGAAACAAGCCAGAACAAGACTCCAAAAATATTTTTCCGGCCTTTTTGAAGAATAGGCTCCACCCCGTGTACTTGGACACGTCCACTGACTCCCCAGTTTTTTGAATTAAAAAGCAACAGTGAAACTAATTATTGATTGAAAGCTAATTCTAATCTTAAGAGGTTCTACCCTAACATACTTGGTTACCCCTAACTTGGATTTCTAATTGAACCATTCAATAAAGGTCTTATTCTGTGGTGAGTAGTCTGTAATATACAGGGTGTCCCGAATTTAAAGGGCAAAACTTCAGGAACTTATAGGGGACCGAAAAACTAAGACAAAAAGTCCTTTAGAGATTTGCTCGTTTTTGCTTAGTTTTAGAGAAAATTGCAAAAAAAGAAACAAAACAAAAATGTTACAGGTAGCGATTATCACCTAAGTTCGTCAGGCTAGTCAGTGAGATATGTAAACACTTAATGTTATCCTTTACATTCTTTTATTTGTTTAGATTTGGCTTCCTTCTAGGATTATAATTCCTAAATCAGTCCTCAGTCAGTTACTCAGATATTTTTGTGTGAATAGCATCAGCCACAATGCCGCATACATATTCTAATGTTGAATAAGCTGATATGATTTTTGTGTATGGTTTCTGTAACGGTAATGCTTTAGAAGCAGTGTGGGAGTATGCACGCCGATTTCCAAATAGAAGAGTGCCTAATCGACGAGTCTTTTGGCTAACGTTTAATAGACTACAAGAGACTGGGTCATTCTTAATACGTAATGAAGGCGGCCAATTCCAGGCAGCAATAAGAGCAGATTATCGGAGAAGAAATTGTGTCCAGTGCCACTTCGACAACAATCCTGAGACTAGCATCCGAAGAGCATCTGCTGCATTAGCAATATCGCGACAAGCAATATGGCGAACTTTGAAAGGTGATAATCGCTACCCATACCATCTTCAAAAAGTTCAGAATTTATTACTTCAAGATTATGTCAAGAGATTGAATTTTAGTAACTGGTTTCTTGACAAAATTCACGATGATAATTTCTTTCCATTAAAAATTATATGGACCAATGAAGCTACCTTTACAAGAGGAGGAATTGTTAATCAAAGAAATTATCATATATGGGCTCTTGAAAATCCCAGAGCTATTAGAGAGAATAGGTTTCAGCATGAATTTGCTATTAAAGTTTGGCTAGGAATTTGGAATGGATTACTGGTGGGACCATATTTTTTACCTGGAAGATTGAATGGTATCACATTTACACATTTTTTGGAGAACGACTTTTCTAATTATTTAGATGACATTCCCTTACAGCAGCGGATTGAAATGTGGTTCCAACTCGATGGATGTCCAGCTCATTATAGCAGAGTTGCTTGAGCTTGGCTGGATACAAATTATCCACAACGATGGATTGGACGTGGAGGAGTAGTACCTTGGCCACCCAGATCACCTGATATGACACCCATGGATTTCTTCGTATGGGGAACCTTGAAGCAGAAAGTTTATTCGGTGTCAATTAACTCAAGAGAGCAATTAAGAGACCGAATCATAGATGCAGTGCACCAAATATCATCAGAACAATGTTTAGCTGCAATTTATCAAGTGAGTGCTAGATGTAATGCTTGCATTGGTGCAAGAGGACAACATCTTGAGCAATATTTACATTTAAAAGAACATAACATAAATATAAATGTAAATAAATAAGTATAAAAATGAAAACTTGTTTTGTTTCTTTTTTTGCGATTTTCTTTAAAACTAAGCAAAAACGAGCAAATCTCTAAAGGACTTTTTCTCTTAGTTTTTCGATCCCCTATAAGTTACTGAAGTTTTGCCATTTAAATTCGGGACACCCTGTATAACTAGGAATGTTGTAAGGCTAATAATCATATCTGCTGAGAATTGGAAACAAAAATCAGGGTGCTCATCTCAATGAGTGTTGATACGTGGAAGAAAAGTTGAGACGATGGATAGGCGGACCAAGAAGACTTCCTCAACCACAGAGAAGTTTCCATAAAGACAAAAATGGTGGTGTATAAATCAATGTTCCTTCTCATCCAATCATACTCCTCTGAATTATGTACCTTCACTTCCAAATAAGTTAGCGATACAAATACAAAATAATTAGCAAATTAGTAATAACTCTACTTGTAGCTGTTCTTTAAAATGAATAAATAATAGTAAATAATATGAATAATAATAGTAATATATTATAACCAAAATGAGCAGAATGTGATTTAAGACTATCTCTGGCATTCCTAGCTGACTAAGTTATCTATTAAGACCACTTAATATTGGTATATTTTAATAACATAAAAAGTAATGAATTTTTTTTCTAATTATTGATTTAAGAAGAATAAATTGGCTTATTAATGTATACTGTTCAATGTATTGAAATCTATGTAAGAAAATGTTGTACTCTTTAGTTAAAAAAACTTTTGATTCTTATAATAATTTGTTATGTTTTCTACATACGTGTTCCTGCTGTTGTTGTTGTCGCATTTTGAAGTCTAAAGCTCGTAGCTGTTGCATTACTCCACATGATGCTGCAGTACCCGTACTGAGGTGCAATACAAACAGTGTAGTTTAGCGGCGAAAGCTGGCGGAGCACGTTGTTTGCTGAAAAATGGAATCAAATCATAGACCATAATAAATATAATTATCATATTAATCCACAGAACTATCTCAACTCTCTAGTAAATTGAATTTAAAGACCTTGAAGGCCATAATTGAAGCTGGAAACTGTTCCCATCAGGCTAGTATAATATTGCAAGCAACCCCTGGGTGCTGAAAGAGTAAATTTATCATTATTATTTATGATTCAGATCATAAACAGAAATAATTTAAGGGACAAAAAAAAAAAAAAAAAAAATGCAAACCTGCTAAAACACTGTTGCATGGTATTTGTGTAACCTTAATGTTCCATCGCTTACTAGTAGTAGATGGATTGAGAAATTTAAAACTCAATGTTTGATCATCGCAGTTTGGGAGAAAGTCGACATAAACTACAATAAAAATTTCAAGTCATAATTAATAATTTAATACTTAAATAATATCTCTATCTTTTTGGCACACGCTACACATCCTTCGAAGTTTGTATAGTTTCATTTGTATATAAAACTAAATAATGGTATAGGTTAGTTGACTTTAATTGCTTTGTGTTAATTAACAGAGGAGAAGATTGTTGTAAATGCACAATACATATAAGACATTATCATTTCAATATGTTAGAAAAATTGATTTATTTAATATTTTTAGCCTCCATGCTACATATTCTTAGCAATTTTTATTTATATATAAAACTGAATAATTGTGTAGGTTGGTCAACTGTGAATGTGAATATAGGAAAGGATGGAAACAAGTTTGGTCAGAAAAATAAGTCATCTAAGTGTAAATATTTATGTTCTGACCAGACCAACAACAATCTTTAGTCATACACCTTCACCCATATGCACAAGTACATTATGTCAACATGAAGTAAATATAACTAATATATTACTTTTAATAGAAAATGATAATTACTTTAAGAAAAAGTAATTTAGGTTTAATGTTAAGGGGGTAATAACAAAAAGGTACAATATCAAACTGATAGGTCAGAAGGAGAATTTTCAAATTTGATTTTAGCAATTTACACTCAGTTGTAAACTTTTCAGTAAACAGTTGTAAAGAAAAACATATATAAGGGTTTTTCATAGAATTCCATGCATTGGATTACTTAAAACCAGGTTGTTACAAAAACCCTTTTGAATAAATTTTATTTCAGTTTTCATATTTTAAACATAATTGAATAAATACTACTCTTTTTACGTAAGTTCTATTGTTTTCAATCAACTACTTTTACCCAAATCCTTCAATTATGAAGTATTTTTTCAAGTATTTAAATAAAATTCTGAAAATCAATTTTACAAACCGTGCTGGCCTGTATTATCTCCACATATTTTTGGAAGATAGCTCTCAGCAACACTCAATTGTAGAAAGTCATTACAAACCCCCCTTACGGGTTGGGTTAGGCTGAAATCATTAAAATCCAAACGTAACTGAAAATAAAAATTTACATGATCATAAAAATATAAAATTAAGGCTTTATATTTTTATAAAATAAATTAAACTTTATTAGTAATAGTGACATACCTGACAAATACTTGAGTTTGCTTTCCTAACAATAAGATTGCAAGATTCAGATACTGTATCAGGATTTATAAAATACACAACTGGAGAAGAAGAAACCCCTCCACAATACTTGATATCTGATTAAGAAAAAGTAATTAATAACTTTGCCTTTTTTCAGTTTGTAAAATTCAATTTTAAAGAATAAATTATAATAAAAAATGCACAATGAACAAAAAAAAAAATTGATAAACTATTTTTACATTTATTTATAATAATTCAAAACTGTGTAAAGAAATCCAGTAATTTTGAGGGACTATGTATAAAATTTAATGACACATGATATAATTTATAAATTTGTAAAGCAACATTGTTGCACTTCAATTAAAGTTCTATTATATTAGATGGTACAAGGGAGCAAGCCCAGAATAGAGTGGGGCAGTGGAGACACTTGCTCCGGACGGCAGATTTCAAGGGGTGGCAAAATTTGAAAAGTTTATAAAAAAAAAAAAAAGAAAAAAAAAAGTAATTTGATAAAAATGTTATAATAACATCACAATCAATATTGTATAATTTTATTTATTTATTTATTTTTTTGTATAATTCATAAACTTTGCTATAATATATTATGGAAGGATTGTATTTTAATGATGGAGGAATGGGGCGGCAAACTTTGTCCCTCCTGACAGATCTCCTAGTTCCAGCTCTGCCAAGGAGGATTACTTGAAATAGAAAGGGGAGCAAGTTGAGAGACTAGTGGATTTGAGTGGTTATGGAGTTCATTATGAAAGCATACGTATCTAGTTTGGGCCTAATCAGCAACATTCGGTAAATTGAGGTCACTATGGATAAGTTTATTTGTAATAAAGTAAGCAGCATTTAGGATTTTTCAAAGGATTTTGGATTGGAAGGATAGAATATGAGATAAATTGGATGGTTTAGCAAAGCATCAGATGCCCAAATAAGTTTGATGATAGTTGTGAATGTGGTCTTGCATAATTTATCTTGGAGTGTTTGTCCATCATTGAAGTAGTCGAACACAACAAACAGTTCCTTGTCACTTCATTCTTGTAAATGAGCTCCGAGTAAGATGTTTTTCTAAATGGACTCCTTATTAATTATTGATTTTTATTGACAAATGACAGATAATATGCCAATTGCATATAATTTTATTAGTAAATTAGTAAAATTACTTTAATTTTAGAAAAATATCATTTTTCTTAAATATAGGTATATATTTTTCTTTCCCAACAATTTTTTATTTTTTTATAAAGTCACCAATAATGAAATGAAGTTGAAAGGTTACAAAAAAGAAGAATAAAAATAATGTTCTTGGAAGTATTTATCTATCGGATTAAATCATTTATAAGTCTGGCATTAAAAAATAAATCTTATTAAACTTAAAATCATAAAAAATAAAATATGATAAAAACAAATTATTATGATAGTTATTATACTTAAAAACTCATGTAAGGTCTCATGTATTGAAAAAAATATATATTTTTTTAAATATTGAAACAATAAAATTTTTAATATCAATCAAAAAAACAAAACATAAATAAATAATTTACCACAATTAGTAAACTAATACTGCTAGCTATTTCATACAAGTAGTACACAAAGTGGTTAATTTTGATATCAAACATTATTGGATTTGATTTGGACATAGAAAAATTTAATAAAAATCTCAAATATATATTTTATTTTATTTTATTATTGGTTTGAATCATATTTATTACGGTTTCACAAAGAGCGTAGTAATTTAATAAGCAAGATTTGAGGAGATAATTTAAACAATAAACCAGCCAGTTTTTAACAAAATTTTTCTCATTTATTAACACTCAGAAAATGTATTAATATTATCAAAACAAAGTTACAAATAAAATGTAAATAAATACAAAATTGAATTGCAAAATCAATCCACAAAAATATTAAAAATTATTTTTTCTTATTCAATGATAAACATGACATTGTAAAAATGTATAATGCATGTAGTGCAACTAAACATTAAAATATAACATATCCTTATATCTGTTAATTAATCATATGACTATAACTGTATAATCCATACCGATACAACAAAATCCCAAATTTCCTTGGCAAGGAGAAGCTGAGGTCAGCCCTGCATTTCTACATCTAGCCAATGTATTACATGTCCCTTCCAAAAATTCAGGTCCAAGTCCAACACACGGTGTAGGAGAAACAGTATTAATTCGGTAAAATGGTATAATTGGAAATAAGACTGGAAAAAAATCACATTATATCACTATTAAACTGAAATTAGAACAGACTTTTTTTTTTTTCTTTAAAATTACCTACATCTTTCGTTTCTTAAAGAAAAAGAACTTGTGTATATAATTAGAATCAAAAAAAGGACTTTATTCATTTGTTTGAACCACATTTTATCTAAGACTGTTCACTGATGAAGAACTGTTAGAAGACAAAGACCTTATAATTAACAGTTAAACAGGTTCAATTAGCGTTTATCTGCTAACCAGGATTTACGGTACCAGTTATTAACCTTTTTAAACTTTTATTTACTCCAACATGAGTAACCAATTCAATTAAAAACATGAATCAATTGCCATCTTAAAAAAATAATTGTAACCATGCTGTTAGGTTTGTAACTTGTTAGGTATTTTGTAATTTAATTTAAGTAAATACAATACAAATATTTTTTAAAATGTAATTGCAGTTCAAAAATATATGTAGTATTAAATGGATTGTATATTAATAATTTTTTCAATAATTCTTGAATCCAATATTAATTTGAGATCAGTAGTATTGGAGTGGCACAAATGAGTAGCTTCTTCTCAAATAAAATTCAAGTTAAATAAATTTAATTGCAGCTCTTCATGTGTATAAAATACAGATGAACCAAGCCTCTCGACTTTTATCTGAAATTTTGAATGCTTGATTTTCGATCATGTACGGTTTCAGTTCTTAAAAAACTTTCAGTTCCATTTCTCTATATATTCCTCACCAGCTATTCCTGTCACACATGTCTGAATATTCAAAATATTTTTTTTATTTTTTTTATATTCATTCTCATTTTCTCAGTTAGCTGTTATTCTTCAAAGTAATATCCAACATCTCCCATATTCCTGTATACCTGTTAACTCAACTCAGGCAGCCTTAACAAAAATTTAATGATATACATACTGCACTAGACCAATGAAAAGTAAAAGTCCTAGTCATATAAAGTCTTTGACATTCTCAATCATTCTATTCTCCTTGCAAAATTATAAGTTCTATCTTTTTCCTCAAGTTTTCTTCCCTGATGTCATTCTATCCTTTCAAAGGATAGAAAAGTTTTACTCAAATAGTAAAACCTTTGACCAAACCATTTCTTGGAAACCTCATGTATTCCAAATCTCTCGATGGGCTGTATCTATCCTTGAACTATCTATCCATTCTTCCCTGGATTCCCTCCTGAAGCCTCCCTAACAGTTTCTGGTTTCTTCCTTTACCCTCCCCCATTTTGACTATAGCTGTGTGGCTTACGGTGGGTTGTCTGCGGAGCTCAAGAGTAGGCTAAGAATACTAATGAACTGTTTCATCAAATTTATCTTTTGGATTCCAAAAGATTCTCACACTTCACATCTTTATGCCGCGTTAAAATGGCTTTATCCTTCACCTCGCAGAAATCGCTTCCTAACTTCCTATTACAACATTAATTCTCACAATCCCTCCAACATATGTAATATCTTATAGTTGAAATCCTCAGTTTCCTCTCAGACTACAAGATCCCGCTCCTCAGACCTGTATACTCTTTCCCATTTACCAGAGCAGTAACTTACTATACGTTATCATCTTTCATGTATTTTCATTTGCCATTCCTAGGGTTCTTTCCTCTTTTAATTCTTTACTATTGAAACTAAAACTAGAAAAACACCAAAGCTAAATAGCAGAAATAATCATGTTTCTAATAATTCTTTATGATCATCAAAACAGTTAAGAATGTTCCAACCTAATAATGCGATACTAATAGCAACCACAGTATATACCTGACAAACTTCAGATAACATTGACCTCATGAGACCACGTTTAGTGCCTGAACATTACAACTGAAGACATACGAGCAGCCTGATTTTTGGTATACATGACATGAACTATCAAGTTAAAGCTTAAGGTTGATATAAATACCTCCTGGGTTAGGCTGAGAACATATCAAACATCCAGGTGGTGGTATAGAAGGATCAATGCAATTAGAACTGATGAATTAATTGCCACTTCTATAGGAATTATTTTATTTGAAAATTAGTTTTAAATGTTAAACATTCACCATCAGTTTTATAACATACAAAATTTTCAAAACATAAGCATAATTTAACCTCCCTGACCCTTTCTACTTCCCCTTCCACTCTTGATATCTTTCAGAAGTCTGTTTCGCCTCCTCAGGTGAGTACCATAATATTTGATTCCTTGTCTTACATTTTTCAAAACTTTAGTATATATAATCTATGTAACAAAGTGCTGATGTTTTGAAAATTTTTTTCAATGAATGTTTAACATTCGAAACTAGTTTTCACATAAAATAATTCCAATAGAAGCGGCAATTAATTTATCAATCCTATGGAACACTATTACGGTGGCACTAAAAACTTGTCATGACTAATCTCTAATAATCAATAATAATAACTACTATATCTACTGATATATCTAGTTTAGCTTAATTGTATTTCTGAAGACATTTTTCCATTTGATAGAAACTTTTTAAAATAAATACTACAGTTCTTTTAATAGTTGTATTTTATAAAATAAGATGAGTAACAAATATATTACAAAACAAATCATAAATAAAAAGAGATTATTTCTCTTGCTGTCGTGAAGAAGTGGATTAGTCAAAATTGTGCACTTTTCAGTAGGGCATTTTGAATTGTTTTCCTAAATCCTGTAATTACATTAAAAATACCATTTGAGTCAAAATAGATACTTTAAGTCCTTATTAAGAGGTACAAATTGACTAATTTTTCACAACACAGATATTAAAAATCCTGCTTTGAAGGTTAATATTTCACTCATTTTCAAGGTAATTTGACCAAACCAATTCTTCACGACAACCATTGATTTAAAAAAATAAACAAATAAAAGTCAGAGATCAGTCAATAATTAAAATCTTTTATATTGTTTCTTAAATTTTTCAAAGTGATAATCGTCAGTTGCTTTTTCAACTCCTCCTCTATTTCTTTTCATTCCTTTTGGATCCCTGTTTACAGGTGGAAGCTTGTTTTCATGCACCTGTGCCCTCTTGTTTCCCTGCCCTTGATCTTCAATGTTGACTGAAACATAAAGAGAGGTTTATAAATTAATTAATACCAACATCATAACATTTATAAATTAAATTAAATAGAAAACAAAATCAATGCTACCAACTGTATAATTTATGATAAAGGAGGCATTGAGAATCAGAGTCCTGAAGTTAGGAATGACTAC
Source organism: Euschistus heros (assembly GCA_003667255.2). Lineage (NCBI taxonomy): Eukaryota > Metazoa > Arthropoda > Insecta > Hemiptera > Pentatomidae > Euschistus > Euschistus heros. The sequence continues at coordinate 417,943 of RCWM02000054.1, forward strand.
ACAGAGGAACCATCTCACTGAAAGATGGGACCAAAATACCTATCAGTAAAGCCATGCCTTAGGAATACATGAATTGTTAATGTGCAATGCTCTTCTTTTAAATCAATATTTAAATAATCAAAAAGTGTAAATAATGAACTTATTTTAGAATGTTTTGGTACAGATTTGTGTTGTGAAACAAGGATTGTATTTCATGAATTAACCAAATTTGATGCGTTTTTTTTTTTTTTAAATCTTAATATCAAACTATTTTTTAAAATTCAATATCTAAGTATGTTTTTAATCTTAAAGTGCTCACTTAATATCAAAGACACACATGACTTAAAGCAAAAGTGGCTCTATCTATATCTTCAAAATTACTTAAATATTTTATACAAACAAAAAAATGGCAGAACACATAATACTTTGACATTTCAAAACCAATTAAAAAAAAAAAAAATGTGTACATTACACCATTAAAAAATAAGAGAGGATCACTTACATCTGTTATGCTGCACAAAATTAACAGCCATATTTGTTGGAACGAATTGTGATGGCCCATCTTTTTTATTGTGTTTCTCCCACAATAATTTCAATTTAGCATCTTCAGTAGCTTCGATATTCTTTATTTTGGCCCTGAAATTATAAATAGAAAAATAAATAAATAAAATAAAAACATACAACTATAAAGGACAAAAAAGATTATATTTTATATGTATATATTTTAAAAATATATGTATACATTTAAGAAAATTTTATGATCATTTACCTATTTAAAATAAAGTTAAAACAAAAAGCGATTTTTTTTTTTTTTTTTTTTTTTTTTTTTTTTTTTTTTTTTTAAACAGAAATTTCAATAAGTTGTAGAGTGCACAACAATCTCATTTATATTTTATTTTCAGGTAATCGCTCAACAATATCAAACTTGATATTACAATCTATTTTCACATTAATTTACCATATTTTGTGTTTACAATTGCATGTGTATCTTTTAAATATTAATCATAAATCAAATTCAAATAACATTCAGTTTCAGTTAATTTTAAAAAGTCTTGAAATTTTTTAATAAAGCTCTTTTCTTTTTAAACCTTCCAATAAATACCAATCGCTCACAGTTTCCTCCAAATTATTTTAGAAGAAATGTTCACACTATTAAAATGACTAAAATTTGACGTTGGATTTATATGCCTTTTTGTGATTCATCAGGTTGGATAGAGGTAATCATCACGAACGAACAACACTGGAAAGCTTGGAAACTTGTCTAGGTACAATTAATTTTAATATTTCTGCTTATTGGAAGTTGAACTGACTGAACATTGGTATTTTGTGGCAAACATAATATGAGACGTGTTAGTTTTCAAACACATTTCTGAAGGCTGGATATCAACTGTTAGTCTGTTCCAGCCAAAGTGGGATGATTATTCCATAAATCTACTGCAAACGAAATTTAATGCTCACAGGAGGAAATCGCGATAACTCTTATTTTAAGAGGGTGGAGGTGTTGTGACAAACATGACAGTTTTAATGATAAAAGTATAGTTGACAGGTATGATGAATGGAGAAGAAGATGACCAGGGATGCAGTCAAAGAGGAACACCACATCTAAGAAGAAATTCTTTCATACGTGCCAACAGTCATCGTCCTTCTCCTCACAAGTGTGGTTCGGTGGTGCTGAAGAAGACCTGCAAGGCAGGTCGAAACGTTGGCACGTATTAAAAATTTTCTTCTTAGATGTGGTGTTCCTCTTTGACTGCATCCCTGATCATCTTCTTCTCCATGACAGTTTTAATTTCAATACAAAATTTATTTATTTTTTTATAAATACTCCACATGATTCATAAGAATCTCTAATCATTTATATCAAAATGCTACTCACTCAATCCCAAGATCAACTTCTGGAATACCACTGAGCATCTGATTGGACAACATCTCTTCTGATCTCTGTGATGAAGAAGTTGTAAGGTGGGATGGTACAGCAAGAAGGGCAGCTTCCTCGGGGGAACAATATTTACTTTTTGATTCATTATCATCATCATCCTTTTTTCCTTTCCTTTTGGATAACTCGACCTCAATATATTTCATCCTATAATAATAAAGTAGTATGTAAGTACATAAAAAAATTTAAAACAGCAAATAGATTTTAATCATAGTTTAAATAGAATCAGAATCAATCAACATTTGTATGAATTCTACTTCAATTACTGTAAGTTTTATTATGATAAATAATGTCTAAAATTTTATTGAAAAACAAGATATGTAAATACAAACATTTCATCATCTTCATCACGTTTATTAGTTTCAGCTGAAAACTGGGTACCTATTCCAGTGTCATAGGCATCATCTTCTGCTTTTACTTTACCACTTTTCAAAGATGCCATATTCACAAGTCCACCGCTTTTAATTTTAAAAGGATCGCTCTGAAACGTAACAACAAAATTATACCTCATTATAGGATTAACAAATTATTTAATTTTTAAAAAGCATAGGATTCAGGAAAATTTTCACACTGATAAAGATCAATTCTGAACAGTGTTCTTTTTTTAATTTCTATTAGTAATTCAACTGAGGTTGTCTAAAAATTTAATTTTAAAATTGGGCATTGGTTTTAGGGTGTGAAGGATGAGTGAATTTACTAATTAATTAAATAAATTTATAAATTAAAATAAAGTTCCATCTGGAAGATCAGTATCATTACTACTTTATTTCAAAAACATAATTAAAGTATCAGCTCCAATATGACTAATATAATTGTGCCATAACTAACATGAATTAGATGATATATTTAGAATGCTCACAATCAAAACTTCTTCATCCCTGGATACTTTTTCACCAAGTGTCAATGTGAGAACACTAACACCATGAGGACGTTCTCTAAGCTTCTGTATTGTTTTCATTTCTTCAAGTTTTTCTCTGGAAAATGTTTAATGTAGATCATTATCACTATTTATTAAAGGAAAATGAATTAAACAGTTAAATAATGAAGGATTACTTACGAGATTTTTTCTTCTTCACCATCATCCCCAAAACTGTCGTCTGCTGTTAAATTCTTTCTCCGAAATGACTTACCATTTTTTGACTTAGGTTTCTTTATTTTAATAACTGAATTCTCTTCTGTTTCAGACATATTCAACAACAGACAAATACAATATTAAACGGATAAATTAATGAAACTAATCATTAAATTGGGCAACATAGACCATCAGAAAATCATTGGATTGTTGACATTAATAATTCCTTATTACCTTCCATCTAATGCATAAATATTGTCCAAAGAGGTTACACATTGCATAGAAGCACAGAAAAGGCACTTATAATTAAGTAGTAATAACCAGTTTGCCACCCATTCCATAGTCCATAAACCAGACTCCTTACGTGACGCGATTAGTACTGTATGTCTTTCGTTGTACCTTTTCTTTTTAAGGTAATTGTTCGAATCGGCGACACCAGCCCCTACACGCGCCGAGAATACCTTTTATCGATACTAACCTTGTTCCGATTTATTTAGATGTTCTAGTCGCTGCTTTTAGAGGGGAAAGGTTATTCTCCTACATTTACTGGGAAACTCTAAATCCCTATTCAAAGTAATATTAACTTCTGTTGGCCTTATAATATTAAAATGAGAAATAAGGAAATAAGGAAGTGGAAATAAGAAAATATCGAAATATAAGACACTAAAACAATTTTGAATTAATATTAATTTAAACAACAATTAATATACTACTGAACCACCAGTAAAGTTAATTCCTGATGAACTTTCTGTCAGAGAAGTGAAAATAACAAATTATAAATATAAACAAGACAGAATCCTTAAGTATTTATTTGGCATAACTCCAATTTGTTTAACATTTGTAGCTACATGTTTCAGAGACAATGTTCCATCATCAGGCTTCTAATGTTTTTTAAAAACACATTAATCTATAACATTATACAGATAGTCCTACAATTATATAGTAATGTGTCATTTACCTCTTAATCTGTGATTATTTTCACATTGTCAACTCTCCATGTTATAAGCCATTATATAATATAAGACAGAACCCTAGTTGAAAGTGATGATGTTAATTTCTGCTATATTTTCTCAAGGGAAGTGTAAATAAGAAAACATGAAACCTGTGATATACTTTCTCACATTTATTTATAAACTGATATGTTTTATTGAATTTATTATACAATCTGTCTCACTTTAGGACAAAAAGTAATATGGATGACAAAGAATCCATTCACAAAATAAGTCTACTGAAATTTTATCACTGAAATTGAAACAACAAATAAAAATATATAAACCACCAAATCCATGTACAAATAAATCTTGCTAAGTTTTGTAACACTTTTACGAGTTTTAAATTTTATCACTTAAATTGATAGAACAAATATAAATATGTAAAACATCAAATCCATGTACAAATTAATCTTCTCAAGTTTTGTAACACTTTTACACATAAGATAAGATGAAATAAGGAAACATGAATTGATAAAACACTTAATCCTCGTGTTGTTTACTTCTGTTTCACCTATTTACATTTAAGAAGTCTAAATATCAATATAACAAACTAAACAGCACAATCCAAGTTGAAACTGTAGAAGTTATTGTTTACATGTGAGGTTATAGGAATGAACTATCGAAAAATGTAAACATGAAGTGAAAGGTAAGGATCGAACTGGTGGTTGTAGCGCGGGTCAAGCCAGTTTGGTGGTGTCGCCGATCCGAACAAATACCCTTTTTAAAGACATGTTTTAAAACACTTTAAGTTACTTTGTTAGGTTTTTAAGATTTTTAAATAAATCTAGAAGAGTAAGAATTGTTCAGCATTCACATTAGTTGAACATTGAAAGCATTCATATTAGTTGAACATTGAAAGCATTGAAATTAGTTGTATGGTGCTTAAACATGATAGTTTGGGAATCATTTTTCATCTCCTTTTGTTTTTATATAACTCAAGGAAAGCTTCACAATAAACCTTCTTCTATTGAAGCTTCACTGTCTAACTTTATCGTTTTTTATTATCCTTGTCATACCTTAAAAATATTTTTATTTTAGTGACAGTTATGCTCTAGAATATCTTTAATCTCTATCCTTAAAAATCAAATGTTTCATCTATGAAAGTTTAATCACACTGGGGCTTCAAACTAGTTATAATATTAAGATTTATTTAAAGAATATGTGGTTGTTAAAAATGCTCAGCCGTATCTTCAAGATAAAGATGAAACATTTAATAAAACAAATGGGTGGTTATATCCTAGAGTATCAATGGTAGGAAAATGAGCAACCTGGTTGCCTTTGTAGTACTCCATCATCAAACGATGGACGAATCCATTCATGGAATATACTCACACATGAACCAGACCTGAACATATCTGCAACTGTTGTTCAATCGAGTTGATAACACAAGAATTCCTAATCTAGCGCTTGATAAAATTAGATAGGCATTTCTTTTTTAAACCTAAGATAGCGGAAATACCTAGTCAAAAACTGAGCACATAGCCAAAAGTAGGCAGTTTCCTATATTTCACTAGAGCTGTCATTTATTCTGAATATTTTTCATACATCCATTTAACATTATTAAATATATAGAGGGAAGGAGATTGAGATGATTCGGTCATATTAAAGAGATGTATAATAAAGGAATCCCCAAAATATCATTTGAATGGGAAGCAGAGATTAAGAGAATGAGAGGTAGGCTTCACATCGGGTGGAAAGATGTGGCTGAAAGTATGGTTGGCAGTGGATTAACGGAAGGGGAAGCGATGAACAAAGAGGCGTGAAGGAAACTTAGCATGGTAAATCCTTACAAAAGAAATTTCTATTTTTTAACAAGGAATCAAAAGAAAAAAAGTGCTTCTGCAACTAGAGCAGACTAAGAAGGTTGCACTCATATTACACAAAAACAGCTGTTCATATTAGAATGGAAAGTGGAAAAAAATACCAGAAACCCTTCGATCACTTTCTGATTTTTGTCTTAGTTAAGGGGGAGGGTAGCGAGATTCCTGCAAATTTGGCTATAATCCACTACTGGGCTATCAAGCCCGATATGATGAATATTTGTCGATGGTAATTGTCATAAGTTATAAATAAAAAAATATTTTTCAGAAATTACTTAAGTCGTCTTGAAAATCAATGTTTCTACAGAAGAGGTAATCTCCTCATAATCTGAAATCAGGGGGAAATTTTAAGACAACCCACAGGTGAGACATGGCTAACCTGCTCAGGAGTCCTCTGATTATTCCCGTATCAGTGTCTGAGTTTAAAATTTTTAATTCTAGTCAGGCTGTCATTCCATAATGGCACCGTTGATTAGTTCTGCAGTTGACAGTAAAACAAAAGAACTTCCCGATGAAAATTTGTGGTATGTATTTCCTTTACCACAAATTATAATATTAGTATAGTTTATATTTTACTAATTTATAAAATTTACTTAATATAAGCATAGGTTGTTAATGATTTCAGATCCATTAAATTTTCATTTATTTTATTATAAATACTTTTAACATAATTAGATTAGTTCATCCAGCCATTCTCAAATAGCACAGTATTATTTGTATTTCAATTACATATGCTTTCTTTGTTTTTGATTTTCTAAATTTGACTTAATTTAGTTTGTCTAAGGACAACTTATCTTAGTTTAAGATAAGTTCTAAGCCCTGGAGTATAGTTATGATTGTGTAGCGAGGGTGTTTACTAGTGATCCTCACAGATAACGTTTGAATGTTTACTTTCTGTAACATTAGTATATGTAGTTATAACATTAGTATATGTGTTAGGTTTCTTATGTTGAGATCTTAACATGGGAAGCATAATAATTATTAACTTGATTTAATAATGTCAAGTATGAGATAGCTTTAATTATATTTGAAAACATTATGGAATGTTCTTGGTTTTGTTTCTTATGTTGTATGGTGTTTTGTTATATAATCTGTTCAAAGTTAAATATTAATACTGTTTAGACCATGGAAAGTGCTCAGCTGATTTATTTTGAACTTGCCCTTAGTTATTTAAAGTTTTTAGTTTATGCAATTTTTTAAAGTGTTGTTACTGGTTCACTGTGACAGTGTTTTAAGAGAATATGAATCAAAAATTGTCATTAGCATATAAGGAATTTGACATACTTAGAGGGGGAGCTTGAAAATGAGAATTAAATAGATTAAATTGACTGGAACCAATTCTGAAACAAATTGTGCAATAAATAGTTTTGCAATAGCTAGTTGCACGGTTGTACTTGCTCTTAGTTTTACTAAAAGTTGGTAGTTTTTAAGCATGTGAAGTGCTATTGCATCTACCCTAGATGGAGATGAGACAACATAGCAAATAATGGTGAACAAATGGCTGAAAAGAAAAGGATAACATCTAAGACAGTCCCTCATGCCAAGCTGCAATTATTCCCTCTTGATTAAAAGAATTATTGAAACATGTATTAGCCACCGTTTTTTATGCAAGTAATGCATACACTATTTATAATGTGTAAATAACCTGTTGTGTGAATAACTTCAAATGACAAACAATAGTGCAGCTCATCAAAGAATCCCATTAGTTAAAAAGGTTTGCAAATTTTATGACCCCTTTAATATTTAGAGGTGTTATATAGTTGTGAATTTTTTTTTTTATTTAAACATAAAATTGAGATCTCTTTGCTTTGAATGACATGAAAAGATTTTATGAGTAAAATTTCACAAAACCAATTTAAAGGTTGCAGGATGTGAGGTGATGGGAATTTTAAAAAAATTGTGTGTGTAACATCAAAAAAATTTTAAAATAATTTTTGAAATGCAAGCAGAATTTATTACTGTATCTTTTTCAGAATAAAATGAATTTTTGTGATTTAGATACCACAACAATGGTCTTAAGCGGATCTGTCAGGATTCAAATGACTTTCTTACCATTGCTATGAAATTGGAAATACACTTCTTTATTTTGATTAGAATGAATAGTTGATTTTAATCAAAGATAAAGGAAATTTATATTACAAAAATATATCCTCCGTTACATTAATGTTGATTGGTCTTCACTTCTTGATACATTGCCCTATAAACTCTTTTCTTTGTCAACATTATGAGAAATCTTATAATAATTGATTTAATTTAATAATTATTATTAAATTGTGTGTCAGACAGTTTTTTAATCAGTTTTTTTAATTTAGGACATCAATTCTTGGTGAAGTTCAAACTAAAGGAAGCAACAAGCTTCCTTCTAACAAATCCATTTTAGTTCTTGGTAAGTACCTTTGTTCTTTTTAGTTTTAGTTATGAGTTACATAGGGTTCCTCTTGTTACACTATGTCGATGTAACTATTACTGTTTTAAAATCTATTTAATGATTAATTTATTTCATTTAAATTCATATTACTTTGAGGAAAGGATTGTATTTTGTTACAAGAATTATCTATTAAGTTTAATTTAAATGAAATTTATTATTGGTTGTCTGTTAGAAGGAGAGAGGTCAAAAGAACAAAATATTCAGATGTCAAATTTTTTTTTTTGATCGCAAATATTTTAAGAGATTATCCATCAGTGGCTCTGTCATTTGTTTCCTGGCTGCCCTTTACAGTTTTATACTGACTATAGTCTTAGCGCCGGTTGATGGCACTTAGGGAAAAGTGGAGGGAGAAAGGTGTGGCTGGTCAGGGCCTATGAGAGTGGTGCAGGGTTGCCGGTTCTCTCCCCATCTGCCTGGAGAGGGTCGCTACAGTTTTGTCTCTAATTCTGGTCACACTGAGTTTTCGCTGTTTATGATTAAATTTTAATTCTGTGTTAAGGTGCATTCTGTTTTAATTTAAACTTGTGTTCTTTTATTTTTACTTTACTTTTCAAATGAATTTGGACAACGAAAAATATCTTGAGCTTATTGGATAGTACGAAAAGAAGACCAAGAGCTTTGGCAACCTGACTATAAATACCATTTTAATAAATTGAAGAAATTGGATGCTTGGGAAGAAATCTCCACCAAAATGGAGGTACATAGTGAAGAAATAAGGGGGAAAATCAATTCCTGACTTGCATCTCACAGAAGAGAAATGATGAAAGAACAATACTCAAAAGGAACCGTTTTGTTGGGAACTTGGTCGATTGCTCGAGAACAACTGTTAGTAGGAAGTGCTCAGGCAGTATGAACAGGAGCCCCTTCTGCATGTTTGCTCAAACAATGCTCGGCCGTTGTAAATGCACCTTTATAAAATTTCAGTGGGAATCAGTACATAAAAGGTAAAATATTACATGTAATGTGCTCACATCGCAAACTCACGAAATGATTTTATGCTTCTGAAAATTATTTACAATAGTGTTTCCATAATTTATTTTTTAAAAAACATTGACACATTTTTTATTTTATTCTTTACTTGGGATAGAATAGAAAAAAAAAACTTGGACTTTTTGCACTGTTGGACTTAGTTCTTTAAGATTTACAATTATGAATTGAAAAAACAAAAATTGTCTCTGGCTATGAGACCTTTTGTGTACATAATATATTGCTATCAAACAAATTAAAAATTATAATAATTGAAAACTAAGAAGAAAAATACATTGGTTTGAAGTAGGACCAAATTATTTAAAATTTAGTTATTAGATGAACAAAAGATAAAATTAAGCCAACTGTGATCTTTAAAAACATTATCTATAGTTTTAACTTAAAATTAAAAGTTTATTTATAGTTAAAATTCTAAAAACTTATTTAAAAAGAAATAAAACTAAACAAACATAACATAATTAAGAGAAATATGAGGTGTAAGGGTTAAGGAGGTTCCCTAAAGTTGCTCCCCCTCCATTCGCCAGCCAGGTGCCATCAGCCAGCCCTCAAGGTATAACTCATTACTCTTAGCATCAATGAATTAATTCCAGATGTCCTCAAGAACTGAATGTGTGTGAAGATACTAAGAGAGTATCTGAATGAAACTTAAAAGCCAAGAAAATGAAAAACATCAATGGGGTGGAATTATTTGCCTGTCAATATATTTTAGTGCAATTTTTGGTCTTGTCCAATTACTCAACTATTTCATTGCTCACGAGATCATTACTGCTTGAGATCAGTTCTTCAAGTACTCTTCTAATTATTATATATTTTTTTTTGTATATTCATTTTCATTTCCTTTCCTCATAGTATGAGCCTTCTGTATTTCCTAAAAGTGCAGGCTCAAATATCTAATTATTTTTTAGGGGACAATGAATCTGGAAAAACCACTCTCATTGCTAAACTTCAAGGAGTTGAAGATCCAAAAAAAGGTTCTGGATTAGAATATGCCTACATCGATGTACGGGATGAGTATAGAGATGGTATGTTCTCATTTTTAGAAAGTTATTTAGCTGTAGCCGTTAGAATTAATTTTTAAAAAAAGTAATGAACAGGAGATTTCAAAATCATTTATTTCTGTAATTTAAATATATTTTAACACTAATATATAACAGATTGTATGAAGACCTGGCATTTATTTTTATTTTCAGACCATACAAGATTAGGCGTTTGGGTGTTAGATGGACATCCGATGTACAAACAACTATTGAAATTTGCCCTCCCTGCTGAATCTATCCCCAACACATTAGTAATGTTTGTGGCATCTATGACGACCCCATGGGCTATTCTTGATCAACTTCAGAGTTGGGTCGCAGTGCTTCACGACTACATAGACTCCCTCAGAATTCCGGCTGAAACTTTACAAGAATATCGACAGAAAAGTAAGTGACATTTTCTTTATATTCGTCTTATTTCATGTTTTTATTCTCTAGTAATTCTGTTTACAAATTTTTATTATTTCTCAAATTTTAATTTAGCTCAGTTTAATGTTTTTAAATTAATTTAATTTAATTGTTAATAAAAATAGTATAGTTTACTGTAGAATATAATTTATGAAGATGATCTGGGATGTAGTCAGGAGTAATAAAATACACACCCAAGTTAAAAATACTTTATATGGAGTGCCAACATTTCGATTTGCCTTGGAGGTCTTCTTCAAGGAGATAGTCTCCAGTTTTTTTAAACTTAGATGTCTATTTAATTAGTGATTGCATTCAAGAGCCTCTTCTTCATAAAAATTTTAAAAAAATTTAATTGATGTATTGATTATGATATCAAGTTTTATAGTTTGTTAAAAAAATTAATTAACAAACTTATTAAGATTTTCTTTTTATTGTTATTAACATGGTTTAATTAAATTTTTCAGTTGTCAAAAGGTGGCAAGAATATGTTGATCAGACGGACGATCCTGATCTAAATGTTAGTAGAACTTCTCGAAATTTAGAAGAAGAGGGTGAAGATTTACCTTTGTCTGAAGGTGTTCTTACCTCTAATCTTGGGTTAGATGTGGTTGTTGTTATCACTAAGGTGAGTAATCTATACTATTATATAAAAGGACAAGCCATTTTTTGTTTTGTGATCAGTTAAATTCAAATTTCTTTGTGTCCTATTTACTAACAAGGGGATGTTTGGAGTTTTAACTCACAGATTTGAATGCCGATTTGTGTGTGGGTAGTAGGGACCTATAATAGTGCAAAACTATAGTTATAACTGCCAATGAGTATTAGGAGCCGAGAAAAAAAATAAAATATGAAAATTAGGTTTTATTTTTTTTCTCAGCTCTTAGTAAAGATAAATAAATGATTCTTTCACGTTTATTTGCAATTATGTATACTATTTAATATAAAATTACTTCCGTTATGCTCAAGACACTACCCGGCTTTAGGGTGCTAAAAAACTATTAAAAAATGACAAAATTTTAAGGAAATCTGCTTACAGTTTTTGAGCACCCTGAAGCCGGGTGGTGTCTTAAACACAACAGAAGTATTTTTATATCTAATAGAATACATAACTTCATTTAAACGTGAAAGAATCATTTTTCTATCTTGACTGAGAGCTGAGAAAAAAAAAAAACAACCTGATTTTCGTATTTTTTTTTTCTTGGCTCCTAATACTCATTGGCAGCTATAACTCTAGTTTTGCACTATTATAGATCCCTACTACCCACACACAAATTGGCATTCAAATCTGTGAATTACAACTGCAAACGTCCCCTTGTAATTAACAAATTTTATATATTCACTTATTTATTCTTTTTTTTTTTTTTGTTCCCATAGACAGATTACATGTCAACTTTAGAAAAAGAAAATGATTACAGAGATGAACATTTCGATTTTATTCAACAGTGGGTCAGGAGATTTTGTTTACAGTACGGTGCAGGTTTATTTTACACTTCTGCTAAAGAAGATAAAAATTGTGACTTGCTCTATAAATATTTAACTCATCGTCTCTATTCTCTTCCATTCCGTACACCTGCTTTAGTTGTTGAAAAGGAAGCTTTATTAGTGTAAGTTGTGCACTTTTATTTATTTTACGAAACTATAAAATAGTGGTAGTAATTAAAAATTCCTCGTTTTTAGACCTTCAGGATGGGACAGCATGAAAAAAATAAGTATTGTTTGTGAAAATCTTCAAAGTATGAAACCTGATGACTATTATAGGGATGTAATTGCGCCACCAGCTTCGAGAAAGGTATTAATTTTATTTTTCTTCCTCATCTACCATTTTCCAACAATATTCCGCTTTTGTACATTTTAGTTTGAGGTTTGATGGATACATTTTAGATGTTGATTAAATTAATTAATATGATATAAAAATTTTGCAACAGAAATAACAAGCTTTTCCGGCTTTCTTTAACTATTGTTTATTAAATTATTCTTTTGAATTCTTAATTTAAGTTAAATCATAGGAAAAAAAAATGTTACTCAATATGGTATATGTTACTACTATAAAAATGCAGTAATTAATTTAGTTGCCATTGGCACTTTCCAAAGATATTAAGCCAAAATATTTATTTATTTGTATCTAAATATAAAATTATTACTTGTAATGCATGTTTATTAATTAGTTTATGGATTTTCTAGTCTGGGGGTCGTGAAACTGAGGTTGTTGCGGAAGATGAACAAGTGTTCTTAGCTAGAATGCTCTCCCTTCTACAGCAGGGCCACGATAAACAAACTCCTGCAGTACAAAAAACTGGATCTAGGTTACAGACCTGTATGGGCCCTCCAAGTATTACACCTCCCAAAAAAGTAAGTATTGCTAAATATTTCACAACCGTTGGTCTAGAAACAGTAACTCCTTGCTTAAGTTCTGAGCCCAGATCCTTTCTGAATGGTTGTGGTAAAGGTTTTTTTTTTGTCCAGATGAAATACCCCCAAAAAATACAATACCCCTTGCAAAAGGTGGAGTAGTAGGTTTTATGATCCAGTATGGTCCAGGCGGGTCCTGAGAATAAAATATCAAAAGTGTTACTACATTTGATTAGGGGAAAATTTTTGGAGGGAAAAAAAACATATACAAAAATGCTTTAAATTGACAAATGTGTCATTTACAAAATTAAAGTTTAGTAAATTGTGCTTCTAAAGACATCCCTTAAGCTGAATTTGATTTAGGTGTTTAGCCACAATCGATTGCCAAAAACGACGAATTTCGCCAACTTTCTCACAAAGTTAGTTTTGATATCGGTCTTGAGTCGATAACATAAAAATGGTTAATCCAATAAAAAAATGTTACATGTTGATAGTTATAGAGCATTAGATTTTGTCTTAAGATAGGGTTGGTTCCGTTTGCTATCGAAGTGTGTTTTTTTAGTTTTTAAACTATAATTTTGTAATAAAGTTTAGATCCTAAAGAAAATAGAAAGATTATGATATAAAAAAAAAAAAAAAAAAAAAAAAATTGTAAATTCTACAGTATTGTACAAAGAAGTTACTTAACCTACAATTTGTTAGAATCATAGTTTCGGTTTGGTGTCATCAATAAGTTTACTAATTCTTAATTGAAATTTAATATAAAAAATAAGAACTCTTCCTTTGCAGTTCTTTCCTTTCTGGTAGCATTCGATTTCTTATTGTTTTACATGTGTATATATCCAGCTTCGTTGAGCTATCCCTCTCTGAAAAGGAAACTAGCTGCATGTCCCCATGACTCTAAAGCTATAAACAAAACTCTAACCCATAAACATTGCCGATGTCACCAAAATTCCAACTGAAGCAATCGCTCTTTTCGCCCTACCTTCTAATTGATGAAAATTTTCATCACATTTGTCTTCCCTAAGTTGTCTCTTTCTTACATTCATCTTTTATTTATAAAATAATGGCACACGAGTATTATATTTTTGTTTTATTTTTCTGTTACCTTATTTTAAATAAAATTAATTAAAATAAATAAAGTAATTTTGTATTAAATAATATTTTACAAATAACAGTCTTACATAATAAAAATAATTTAAAATTACCTTCTTTTATTTTTTATAGTTGGATCCAAGCAAAGTTTCAAGTACAAGTGGAGAAGGTGTACTAGCAAACTTTTTCAATTCTCTCCTTCATAAAAAGCCTGGTTCTGCGAGTACATCTCCTAGTGGAGTTAAGACACCAGGTACACCTGGAGGTATTTATAATAACTTTTTATTATTTCTATAAGAATTGCTATTATAAATGGTAGAAAAACCTTTTAGATATAATTTAAATTAATGGATATTGTTGAAGTCCTAAATATACCCCAGCCTTCTTAATTACTACCTGTTTAAGACGTTTAATGGGTTTGATTAATAGGTTTAAAGAATCTTCTAGTTTTGAACGCCAGATAATTCTTCTGAACAATAATTTCACAATTTGAAATGCTGGTGATGCCTATTTATTTTATAGTTCTATGCTATGTTATACCAAATTAGTTTTTTTAATTTTTATTTTATTGTTTATTCATATTTAATTTTGTTTAACTCATATCTTATATTGTTAGGTTTTTTTCCACCTATAATTTTAATTTAAAGTATTCAGCTATTACTACAAGAAATTATTGTTCACTATTTTTAATGGAAAATATATTTTATCAATGATTTGATTCTTCTTGGTAAGATTTCATAAATTGGTCTACCTTAATTGAAACTTAAAGATTATTATTAATGTTGGAAAGTTACGGATCATCTACTGTTGAAATCCTTCTACAGGAATATAGATCATGGTCTATTTCTTTTGTAAATATTTTTTGGATCTATTCTTAAATTAATCATTTTTATATTAATAAATATTTCAATATTCTATATCCAATCAGCCTTTGTTTTTATTTTTATTTTTAACAGGTATTGATACATCAGTAGGTGTAGAAAAAGCAGTCGCACAGTCTGATGCTGCTGCTGAGCTTGAGAGGCTCGACAAGATTGGAAGGATTTCAAGAGTTAAACCTGGTGGTCCTAACTTCAATATGAAGTAATACCGAGTAACAGCTGTTCAGAAGTTTTTGTTTTATTTTTTAATCTAACCTTTTTTCTTTTCTTTTTTTTTTTTACAAGACATGTTTATATATTCATACATAAATTTTTTATTAATGTTCAAAATTCTTTATTACTTAATTATATAATTTAAGGTACTTTTCTTTGTGATTAATGTTATACTATTATTTATTTCAATATAAAAACTAAAATAAATGTAAAAACTTATTCAGTTTAAGGTTTTTTTATCCATTCTAACTTGTTGATTCATTTAGAGTTCTAATATAAGCATATTTCAACTATTTGTGAAGCAGGGAGAATATGCTTAATCTCCGTTCTTATGCAGTTCATGTGTTGTTTTGAACCTTTGTGATACATCCTGTATTTGATACAGTCAAGGTATCACTAGATATTTACAAAACAAATTACTATATCAGTATCTACTTTACTAGTAGTGAGTTTACTCGTGCCCCCTAAATAGATATAGAGGAGACCCTTAACAATTGATATTATTCAAATTAGAATAATGATCATGGATTCTGGATCTTCATTTGGTATTAGCTCTAATCCAAATTTTACAATTTGGGCTGAAGCTGGCCATGGCAATCGTTCCAATCCAACTATTCCATGCCTAATAGACAATGGAACAACCGCCATTGGGAAAACCCGAGTGGATTTTTTGGAACAAGGAGTAGTTGGAATTCCAATAGTCCAAAAGTCCATTCTCCAACCGACCGAAAGTGGGTTATTGTAAAGATTGAAGCGATAGAACGCTCATTAGTGGGGAATCTTTCCTTATTTGGAACAGTAGACTTACAGCAGTCATAGTGTTCACTTCAAAGACTGCTGGACAGGAATTTTTAGCACATTTCATAGAAATGTACAAAGAGCTTCCCACTTAATGAAAAACCATGGACCCAGATTACCACAACAAATCAAAAAGAATTCCATGATGGACCAACTCCTCGAATTTTTCAAAAAGATGTTATAAATGATTATGTTTTAAAAAACATTTCTTCTGCATGCTGCCTTCAGAAAGGAGTTGAGCAAGGTGTCATTCATTTTTTTTTACATAGTCATAGGAACAGAACTACCCATGTTAAAAACTAAGAGAACTACTGAGTATCATGATGTAATTTTTTTAGTTTTAGTTTTTAATATTTTTCTGCCCTAATGGTAGCCATCAAAGTTGACAAATATGTTTGTTTATATCACAGATTGCTTATTTTTTTATATTAATATTTTTTTTTATTTTTTTTTACTGATCCACAACATCCTACTCTCTATTTCATCTAGTCAACCAACATACATTAACATAAGACCTAATACCCAATTATATATGGGAGAGTAGTTTATTTTGATAAATGAAAACTTCAAACATTTGTTAATATTTCTTCATTAGAATTTTTAAAAATTAGTATTCTTGCTTTTTCTGGTGATAACTGACATCTTCTACTTGAGAGTAGTATCCCTTCTTTAAAAAACAATTGTTCACAGGGAACTGATGAGCTCGCCATACATAGTAGCTCTTCAGCAATTTCATACAACTTAAGAAATTTATGTTTGTTGTTAAACCACCATGGTAGTGGATTTTCTTCACCTCACAGGAGGATCCCCCCCACAAAAAATAATTATAAACTAAAATGAATAGCTAAGTTTAATTTATTTCAGAAAAGATTGAATCTTTTAAATACTAGGGTTTAATCATAGATATTACCGTGACACTTGATATTCATGTGGAAAACATTCTAAAAAAAAATAAATTTTGGCTTTTTATCGTATAAAATTATAATTTTCATTTACATATTTCTTTAATTTATTCACTTTAGTTTATTTTAGATTTTACAAGCCATAAGCCTATGTTTTATTACATAATTGGCAGTCGAATATTTATAAACTTTGTCAAACCATTTACTAGCATAAAAATTAAAGATTGGAAAGGTTATCAACATTGGTGGAATTTCAAGCAATATGGTGCATATTGCAGTTTAATTTTGTTGTGCAAATATGTTTATTGATAACTAGAATTCAATTCATATTTTGTACTAGAACATTATTATTAGTATAATAAATATGTTGTAAATTTGTTTAGAACATTAGAAATATGTTCTAAACAATTTTACAACATACTACTACTTTTATAAATGCTAACAAAAAATAATAAATATTATTAAATCCAATTGTTAAAAGTGATACTGGTTTAATAATACTGGAGGCTGTCACTACATTGGAACTGTATTGATAATTTGGAGCAGTGACAGGTCTGTCACTGGAACAGTGACAAGAAAATTTGTTCTTTAATAATGGACTGCCACATCTGTGATTGGATAACAGAACCCACACATCAGTTCTTGAGAACCAACCTAATATCCATAACTGGTCTGTTGCCAATCACTGATCTGATAACCATAACTAGTAAAATAAGTTCACATCTAATTGGTGCAATTTATAAAAATGACAA
Organism: Euschistus heros; assembly: GCA_003667255.2. Taxonomy (NCBI): domain Eukaryota; kingdom Metazoa; phylum Arthropoda; class Insecta; order Hemiptera; family Pentatomidae; genus Euschistus; species Euschistus heros. Next base: position 435,589 of record RCWM02000054.1, read on the forward strand.
AGACCTTTTTACATCAAACAAACATTTATTAGCAGCCTAAAATATGTTTGTGCTCTGCTTATGTAAATAACTAATAATGTAAAATAGAATTTACTAAATGAAGATGAATGTGCAATAATTTAGTATTTATACTATTGGGTGTGATATACATCTAAGATGTAGGTTGTTGGTCGGGTATTGCAGTCCACGAACTAAGCAGTTTAAAATTAAATTTTAATTTATAAGTGGCCCAACGTTTCGAATTGCATTTGCAGGTCTTCATCATGGCTTAGAATAAAAGAAAACTACAATATACTTTTTTGTTTGTTTTCATTTATTCTGAGCCCTGATGAAGACTTTCCAATGCAAAGTTGAAACGTTGGCATTATAAATTGAACTTTTATTTTAACTACTTTTGTTTTCTTGACTGCATACCCCAACCATCAATCTACTTATTATGTTTTTTGTATAATCTATAAAAGTGCTGATGTTTTATATTTTGTGTATGTTTTTAGACTGCTGAAAAAAAATGAAAAAAAAATTGAAAAATCAAAATATGTTTTTAATTTTGACTTTGGATGATCGTCGGTGATCCTATCAGTTATAATCCAACAAGTTATACCAATCCTAATTTATTGTTATTTCCCCATCGTTCCCGATGAAAGATTTAATAAACTTCATACTTGGTATATTAATATTGATGAACATGGTTATTACAAGTAAAATTATAGTTTGTTTAAATGTAGATAGATATAGATATCGATCAAACTTCTTTGTTAATATAAGATTGATAATTGTAAATAACTGCCCAGTCCATTCAGTAGAGCTCAACTGAAATTACTTTGTAAAACTTATTACGTAACATTTTTCAAATTATATTAAAAAATTTTTAATTTATTTCCAAATATAAATTAATAATGAATTTTAACCTAATTCAAGGAATCTTGGGTCTGTAATAGAGCTATATAGTAAATTTCATTCAATTTAGCACCTAAAACGCCGCCAGATCGCAGGGAACGCTGTCTTGTTTCGTAGCGTTAAGTTGGCACTGCTTATTTTCGTTACTCTATGCTCCCAACTCCCTTCAGTTTGTCAGTATTTGTTGTAAAGTTCATGTCAGACTGCCTGGAACACTTTGTACCTACTAATTTTCTTGAGTTTTGATTTGTGTCCCGGTTCGTACCTAGACTGTTATGCCTAACGTAAATTAAAAAAAATATGATCAGTGGTAACGGGTTTTACGGTAATAGGTTGTTGGTGGTAACAGTTCCGAGTCAGTAATCGTTATTTAAAGGTTACGTTATTTTAGTCCCACCTCTACTCGCCACGTGCTGGTAATCAGGTTATACTTGGTTTTGTATTGCGTTATTTTTTACTGCTCTGTTGTTTACTGTTTTGTTTTTTACTAGTTTGTTATATATCTCTTTGTAGTTTACTGCTTTGTTACTTAATTAGTTGTGTTAATAAGTTAGTTTGTGTTTTATCTTTTGCCTAGTTACACAGTATCTTTGTTTTTTACTATTTTGCTATTTATCGCTTTATTGTTTACTATTTTGTTTTTCATTGCTTTGTTACTTAGTTGTGTTAATACGTTAGTTTATTTGTGTTTTATCTTTTGCCAAGTTACTGTACGGTATCATCCGTATTTCACCTCTATCTCAATAGTTTAACCACAAAGTATTTTTTTAATCATGGCTTCTAAATTAGTTTGTCAATTTTGTAATAAAACTTTTTCTTCTAATTTTAATTTAAATAAGCACCAACGAAAATTCCATTCTTTGCAAAATTCAAATAAAACTTCGTCTCTACCATGCCCCTTGTGTTCTGGTATTAAATTAACAAAAAAAGAAATGCTTAATCATTATGAACTTGAGCATAAAATATCGATTAAAACGACCGAAAAAACTTTCCCAGATTTGCCATCTTTTTATAAATGGAAACAGTCAATGGAACAAGAGACTGTTTCAAAATATATAAAATTTGCAAAAAATAGGACACTTAATGATGGAACTGTAAAATTTGACTTCCGTTGTCATAGATCCGGGGTTTTCAAAAGCCGTGGTCAAAATTTAAAACACATAAAGATGCTGGGCTCCAATAAAATCGGAGGATTTTGTCCCGCTGGAATTAGTGTTAGTATGAAAACGGAACAGGTTGTGGTTTCGTTTACTGAGACTCACGTCGGTCATACAATGGACTTAGGCCGTCTAACCCTGACTTCAAATGAAAAAATTTCCATCGCTAATAAAATAGCACTAAAAATTCCTTTTAAGGAGATCTTAGACGAAATTAGAGATTCTCTTTCTGATGATAAAATAAGTAGAATCCACTTACTAACTCGTAAAGACCTATTCAACATCGAAACTGAATTCAATTTAAACAAAGATTGTGTAAGTCATTCTAATGATTTTGTTAGTCTTGAATCTTGGGTAAAAGATATGGTAGAAACCTCGTCTCTGGTACGCTATTATAAGCCACAAGGGAAGTTATGCACGAAATACATTTTTTTGAAAGAAGAAGATTTTTGCTTAATTTTTTTTAACGATGAACAATTGGAAATACTTCGAAAATTCGGCAGTGATTGCATATGCATAGATAGAACCCACGGATTGAATTATTATTTCGAATTGATTACTTGTTTAATTATTGATGACTTGCACCAGTGCTTTCCAGTTGCGTTTTTTATAACAAATAGAAATGATATAAAAGCTTTGGAAATATTTTATGAAACAATAAAAAGTATTAATGAAGAGGGTATTGGTCCCAAAGTTTTTATGTCAGATATGGCTGAGGGCTTTTATAATGCCTGGAAGAATGTCATGATACCAGCTGAAAAAAGGTTGTTTTGTTCCTGGCACGTTGACCGAGATTGGAGAAAGAATTTAAATAAAATTTCAGATAAAACTATGCAAGGTGAAATTTATAAAAAATTAAGGACTCTCATGGAAGAACAAGACGAAAATGCTTTCATGATAATGGTAAAACAAATCAATAGTGAATTACTGTCATGTGAAGAAACAAGAAGTTTTGGAGAATATTTTAGGGGATACTTAGATTCTCCTGATGAATGGGCGTACTGTTTTAGAAAACATGCAGAACTTAACACCAATATGCACTTTGAAAGAATGCATAAAACATTGAAATATGTATATTTACATGAAAAATATATAAAAAGGCTGGACAAAGCCATTCAGTACATTATGCGCCTAATAAAAGATAAATTATTTGACAGACTAATCATCCTTAATAAAGGAAAATTAACTGCAAAACTGCAAGAAATAAGACAAAGGCACAGTGAAACAATTAACATGTCTAACGAAATAATAATAAAACATGATGGATTTTGGACTGTTGCTTCCAGCAAAGGAACCGAGCTGTACAATCTAGAATTAGTCACCAATAGTTGCCAAAATTGTAAACTATGTTGCGACGAATGTTCTTGTTGCTTGCATAAATATGTATGTTCTTGCCCAGATTCCACTATCAAATGGAATATGTGCAAACACATACATTATTTATGCAGTTATATTAAAAAAACTGACAAGGGTAAACTTGCTAACGAAAACAATGAGCCCAATTTGGTCATAGACTTAGACTCAGGCAAAGAAGAACAGGAAGCCATTGTTAAAGAAGTTAGCAAATCCAGAACCAGCAATATTGACAGCTACAAAGCCGCATTACAGAAAAAATTAGAAAGGGTCCTGGAATTCGTCAAAAAGTCTAATTCCCATGATGAACTAAAAGTTGTGGATAACTTCATAAACCCAATTATGCCAGCATTGAATTCGTCGGCTGTGAAGCGCAAAATTAAACCTAATTTGCAAGAAAAAAATACTCAAAAAATAAAAGTCGACCCACAAAGATCATTTTTATCAAAAAAAAATATTCGAAGGAATGCAAAGTGTAAAACCCTCTCAAAGCCAACTCAAGATGGGAAAGCACCCTAGAGGAGATCCCCGTCCTCTACTCCGGGGGGATTAAGTGCATTTACTATATTTATAGTTCTGCTGACGTTCCAGGTAGCAACATTTTATTTGTTAATTTTTAACTACCTAGGTAGTCGGATGGTAAATATGCATAAGGAAAGTGTAGTATATTATACTAAAGGTTGTTACTGTTACCACAGTGTTGTATTTGTGCTGATAATAAATACATATAAGACCTGAGATTAGGCTTTTATTCACTATAAACAACATAGAGAAGGAGGTTATACAAACAAAACATAACAAGAGCTACTTGATCAGATATGGTTAGAACAAATTAATTATTCCAGTTCATCACATTCTCCCCCTCTATTTTCTGAACTAAAATTGGTAACAGAATACTTTAGGTAAGCAGGAGGCTTGAGAGTTCACCTAGGCCTTAATGTTCCAGGGTCAGGTGAAGGTGGAGGGATTATCTGATTGATATTTAAAGGACTGGAGTTATTCAGCTTTAGGGTGGAGGATAGTTCTGCTTCAGTTCCTTCAAGGTTAGGTTGAATTTGAGACACTTCTCTTCGTTCTTCAACCAGTGGAAGGGCTTCAGATCAGTAATAGGTCTGTGTGTCCCCTGGGGGCAAGTTGGCGTAGAGAAACCGTTGATTCACTGCCATCTTTCTGCCAAATAAATGCATATTGGGGATTAGCTTCTAGGAGTCCAGCTTCTTCTACCAAGTCATCGTACTTGCTGGACCATATGTTTCATTTAATGAGTACAGGACCTGGTGTGGTAAGCCAGGTAGATAGAGCTTCTCTGTTTGAGGTTCGACGAGGAAAACTAAAGAATCATTTGTGAGGAGTTCAATTAGTGGTTGTACATAACAAAAACCTAATGGAGTGGAGAGCCTCCTGGAGAACTTCCCAATCATCAGTCTAGAGATTTTTGGTCTTGAGTGCTAGCTTTATCGTTTTCCACAATGTACCATTCAAATGCTTTACCTGTCCATTCTCTTGAGGATTATAGAGCATTGATTGATTAGTGGCTATTCCATTGGAATGTAGGAATGATATTAATTCCTGCGAAAGAAAGGAGGACTCTCTCTCAGAGTGCACATAAGCTGAAGTCCTAAAAAGCATAAAAAGATCTGCAAAACATTTTTAACCATGCCAGAGGTTATGTCTTTACATGCGTAGGCAAACGGGAATATAGAATATTCATCTATTATGGTCAGAATGTAGTGATTTCGCGTGATTTCTCGAGGGGATTGGACCCTTGAAATCTATGTTGATTCGTTCAAAAGGAGCAGTCACTTCGATTAGAGTACCTCGAAATTTGTGAAAACTGGGTTTGACTTCGGCACGAACAGAACAAGCTGAATTGACCCTTCTAACATCTTGAACTGAAAATGGCAGATTCCTGCACCGCAGCTAGTGAACCATTACTGGGGTGGTTGAGAGATTGATGCAACTTCAACAAATGACCATCGGTGACAGAGCTACAATTTCTCACCCAGGGCGGTAAATTATATCAAATTGGAAAGGAGCCAATTCGAGTCGCCAACATAGAATTTTATCGTTTTTTATTTTGCTTGAGTGTTTTGGTTGTATACAAAAGGAAGTGCTTGTTGATCTGTTAGAAGTTTAAAATTTCTCCGTTAAAGAAAAGACCTCCATTTCTTCAGAGATTCCATAATTGCAGCTGCTTCCTGCTCAATCGCCGGGTGTGCATGTTCAGACTTATTGAGTGTCCATGGGAAGAATGCCGCAGGTTGACCACCCTGACTCAATGTTTCGGCCAAGGCGACATCTGAAGCATCCATCTCTACTACCATATGTTCTGTGTCATTTATTGTAGTAACTACAGCATCAGCTATACTTAGTTTTAAGTTTTCAAAATCTTCAGCAGTTTTATCATCAAGAGGGAAGGTCAAGCAATCAATCAGTGATCTAATTTTATCTGAATAATGTAGGATCCATTTTGAGAAGTGAACAAAAAGTCCTAGAGCACGCTTTAGTGATGCAGCGTTATGAGGAGGCGGCATTTCCCCAAGGGGTTTCAGGCACTCTGGATCCGGTCAGATATTGTTATAAGATACCAAGTGTCCAAGCAAATATATGGAAGTCATGTTGTATTTTATTTTGCCTTTGTTGATTTTGAGACTGTGTTTGTCAAGAGCTGCAAGAAGTCGAGGGACATTCAAATCATGGTGATTTTTATCTCGCCCACATACAGTAATGTCATTCAAGTATGAAAACACCCCGTTTAAATTCTCTTGTGTTATAATCTTGTCAATGACACACTGAAAACAGGCAACACCATTCGTCACACCAAAAGGAGGAATTCTTGTGAATTGGTAAATTTTTCGGCATCCTCAAAGGCTGTAAAGGGTTTTTCTTTCTCCAGAATAGGCACCTGGTGATTGCTGATTGAAGGTCAATCTTGCTGAATATTTAGTATGCAGCAACTTTCCTACCCAACTCATCAATGTTTGGGAGCGGATATGCATCCAGAAACTTGAATTTATTTACTGTCTGCAAGTAGTCTATAACCATGCGTTTTTTGTGGTGTTCACTTTCAGTAACTAGTACCTGAGCCCTCCAAGGAGAGTTGCTCTCTTCAATCACTCCTTCAGATAAGAGTTTGGACGTTTCTTCTTTTATGAGTGTGAGGTCCGCCTCAGTATGTCATCTGGACTTTGTGGCAATAGGTTTACAGTCCATTGATAGTTTACTGAATAAGCGAGGAGATTCTATAGAGGCATAAGTAACAGCACCTATAGTAAGTGGATGCTTTGGTCCACCAAAAGAGATTGAGACATCAGAAGGTTGTATTAATGTCATGGCCTATTAATACTTCAGCACAAAGGCCTTTCATAACTGTTAATTTGCATGAAGGATACATATTTTCATTTAGTTTGAGGTCCCCTAGAACACGTCTTTTGATTGCAGAGGACAGCGAAGTTGAGGCCATAGAAACCCTCCCTTCTCCCGGAAAAAGAAGAATCTTATGTTTGAGAGTGAAATAATGGTCTATAAAGCCAGAAGAGCTTCCAGTGTCAATCAAGCAATGAGAAGGAGTGCCATTGATTTCTACTGGAATAACAGCTCGACCCAGCAAATTAAAGTGTTCCTTGTTGATTGTCGCAATGATGGAAGTGGAAACTTTAATGCTAGTACTCTTTCTACACGCTTTAGTGTAATGCCCCTTGATACCACATTTCCCACATTCAGCGTTTTGTGTAGGACATTTAGAACGGGGATGTTTGTTTGTCAAGACTGCAAAAATAGCATTTATCACCTGATTTGCTGAACTTGGAGATGGCACATAAAGTAGAGTCTTTTTCCTGAGCAGGAGTGGCTTCCTGAGACTAAATAGGTGCGCAGCTAGCGCCAGAGTAACTGCTCAAATGTATCCTTCAGCTTGTGTCTGAGCTGCTTCCAATGAGAGGGCTTGTTTGATAGCATCGTCTGGACCTAAACTGTCATTTTCTAACAAACACTCGAATCTGAATTGTCAGCAGGCCATTGATGAATGCATTGCGGATATATTGATTTTTGTGATCCACGGCATTAACAGCCTTAAAATCACAATCCTTGCTAAGGATTTTCAAGATTTGAATATATGGTCAATTGACTCAGTAGGTTGTTGTTTTCGAAAGGCCAGAACATGTATAGAATAGATTTCACTTTTTTTTTTTTTTTTTTTTTTTGAAGAATACAGAGTTCTGAGTGTTCATAACCTCAGCATAGGAATCACATTCGCTGACTAGTTCGTAAACATCGTAAGATAGAAAATTAGTGATTACCTTTAGCTTATATTCATTACTAAGATGTTCTGTTGTTCTGATAATAAATACACTTAAGACCTGAGATTAGGCTTTTATTCTCTATAAACAAGAGGCAGTATAAACAACATTGAGAAAGAGGTTATACAAACAAAACCATAAGTAAAACATAACAAGAGCTACTTGATTAGATATGGTTAGAACAACTTGATTAGGTTAGAGCTAATTAATCATTTCAGTTTATCGCACACAGCTTTCTAGAGTAGGTTATGTTATGTTAGCATGTGATTAATAAGGTGTTATTATTGTGTTGTAGAAAGCTTTGCTAGTGAATGTTTTTGTTAATACTACAGAAAAGAATCCTGAATTTAAAGAAGACACGAAATCTTCTGTATAAACTCCAAAAGTGTGGGGTTTTAATAATAAGATCCTAGGTGCTATTATTAATATTACTATTCAAGTCTTTATTTGAGGAGCTCAGCTATAATTTATAACTAACTTATCGGGCTCAGAACATCCACGCATGTTTTTGTAAGTGTAAATGGCCAGAGTAAAAGTATAAAGATAAGTTTTTGAATAACTTTTAACTCATAAAAAGCCCTATTGTGTTAGAACCTATTAAGGTAAAATTAAATTTAATACTGTATTATTTTGTTGTCTTTTTTGGGGGGAGGGGGGGGGGGCTTAACGTCCTTATGTACTCCAACTAGGGCAGAAAGGACAGGCTATCCATATATTGCCAGGAAATAAATTTCAATCCACCCAAGTGGGGTTATCTCCTCAAAAGGTATTTTTAAAGCTTATAATAGGCAATCACTGCGATGTTGCGAAAACTAATTTGTCGGGAAGAATAGACAAGTTTTTTTTTTTCCTTTTTTACAAAGGACATCCTCTCTTCCTGTTTAATCGTTTAGATTCAGGTCCTTTTGGCCCCCCTGTCTAACGCATCCGTCGAGAGATTGGAGATAGTCTCTTGAACCTAACGACAACTTCTCGTTGAACGTTTAGCTCCAAAATAATGGAAATGATTAAGACCCGAAAACTACCACTAATCACTCACTGCGAATCTTAATCATTCTTAAAAGTAGTTACAGGCAATCCGTTTAAGCTTTCTCTCAATTGAAATATAATAGTTGGGGTCCTTTTGAATGTTTTGTTAAGTTTAATTAATTCACTCTGTAAAGAAACTTTGTTTATTGTTCGTGAGTGGGATTGATTTTTTTTTTACTATGTTATAAAAGAAAGGATATTGAAAAATCAGGGTTAAATGATTGTAAAAACCCTATATATATATATATATATATATATATATATATATATATATATATATATATATTCTAATCACCCGTAAAAATGATGAGATTACCAAAAAAAAAAAAAAAATACAAATTCAAGGACAAAGAATACAAAAATATTTTATGTCTGGTAATCTTAATAAATATGTTAACCATTCTGGTAAAGTAAATATGTAAATAAAAAAATATTAATTAGTTGGAAAAATGTAATTGACTAAAAAATATTTGATTCAATTTAAAAAAGAAATGATTGTAAAGATTTAATAGATTTGATTTTATTTAATTGAAAAAAATAAAGCATGGTATTAAACAAATTGTTTTTAGGGAATATTTTTACTAAATGAATACTCCCACAAACGTACTAACGTGTACGTATTAATTGGCATAATATATATCACTTTTATATAAAATAAAATTATAACAATTATACTTTATTCTAAGTAAATATCCATTTTATGTATTGTTGTTTGTATGTACATTTTATTTACTTTTTTTTCTTTTTTTTTAATTTTTCCTACTGTAAATATCATCAAAAGGGTAAAAAAATTTAAGCTTATATAACATGAATATGGGATAGTCACCTTTCACATGTAAATATATGAATATAATAATAGGCTTTTGGCAACATTTGTAACAAATGTTTAAAAAAAAAAATGTAATTTAAGAATTTTAATTTTAGATTACCTGTTCTGTATAATAAGTTGTAAATTTTATTGTATCAAGTCGAGTCATAAGCAACTTCTGATGCCCAGCTAAGTGACATCTATTGTTGGTTTCTACTGGCAATGAGTTACCAAGACAAGTTTTAATTTTGACTATATAGATGAAGCTTTAGTTAATATTTTGTCACTGTTTTGTGTGATACTTGTTACCTTAAACTGTTTAACCTTTGAAATAGAGAGTATTACATATTCGTCAAGTATACTTTTGGATTTTAAACAAGACAATAGTGCTAAGGAGAAAGTTGAAAAAATATGCAGTGTATTTGGTCAAGGACACTTAACTGAAGGAGCAGTTAAAAATGGTTTATAAAATTCCGTTCTGGAGATACGATCGTAATAAACGAACCTGGGTCAGGACCTCCTAACTTTGACGACAGCCTTTTAAAGGCAAAATTGGAGGAAAATTTACATTAATCAAAAAGAAAGTTTGAATACATAACAATCAACTGTTAACTGCCACCTCGATAAATCAATTAAAGTCAGCAAGTTAGGAGTATGGGTACATCACAATCTCAGACAAAGGAATAAAGAACATCCCATGTCAATCGCCTTAAGTCTGCTCTTACGGGTAAAAATTGATCATCTTTTAAACAGGATTGTAACCCGGCGATGAAAAATGTGTTAGCTATATAATATAGCCCACTTAAGACAGTGCCTTGAGAAGGATCAGCCACCTCTACCAGATCCGAAAGCAAACATCCATGGCAAAAAGATTTTATTATGTGAATGGTGGGATTGTCAAAGAAGTTGTTTTCATGATTTGTTAAAATCAAGTTCAACGATCGCTGCGGATATAAATTGCAAAGATTGCAAAAGAAACTCCATAAAAAGCGTCCTACACTCATCACTCTCACATATACCAAGGGTGACTTAATAAAAAATTCTTGAGGTTGGATGGTCTGTTTTACCACATCCACTTGCTGGTTCTTGCCCTGACAGACTACCATCTTTTCTGTCTCTTACAAAACTTTGTAAATGGAAAAACCTTCAATTCTGAAAAGCAAGTCAGGCAGGCAGTAGAAAACTTCTTCCAGTTCAAATCAACAACATTTTACAAGGAAGGAATTGATAAACTACTATGGAAGATCAGAGAAGGTTATAGATAATAGTGTTATATACATAATAAATTAATATAAATTTGTTATTCAGAGCAAAATATATGGCTGTTAAATAAAAAACAGAAGTTACTTATGACTCGACCTAAACATATTATTATTATTATGTTCTACATTTTCTGTATATATATATCTTTTTTAATATAAAATTTAGAAATCTTGTATTATTTTAGTTAAATTGTAGGGTCAGCAAAACATTAACAGTTTAACAATTGATTTGGTTTTCCATGTAGATGTATTGTATTAAATTTGGTAACAAGACATACATAATTGAATAGTATTAAAATTGTTTTAGCAAAATATTATTTGATATTTAATGTAAATAGTTTCTATTTAGTTAGATATAGCAAAGTCATTATGTTCATCTATGTGAAGGAAAATTCAATGTTATGTATAATGGATACATGATTAATAAATGTTAGTAATAGTTATGATAGACGGAAAGCTGAAAGGTGGACAGCACCCTCTGTTGTAGTTATTTCTATTATGAATACTAAAACCTCAACTGGGGACTAGGGAGCTTAACCTTCGGAGTAGCCATTTAGGGACCCCTCGGCACCTCATAGTATTTTGTCTACACATGGAAGATTATCAAAAAAGAAATACAATATACAAACTGAGGAAGCAAAAAGTTAAAGGGAAGACGTTAAGAAGAAAAGAGCTGGCTTGAAAGGAGAGAGTGGAAGGAGAAGACGCTGAACGGCAAAGATGTGATCTCCTGGATGGACGAACCGGAAGAGACTGGAGAGGCCGTCTAATTAAGATCAGAAAGAGATGTGACCCACTCAAGACCTGAACACTATTCATATAAATACCCGATAATGTAATAAGTGTAATATTACGATTTTTTTGCTGACCCTCAAATATATTGTGTTAAGTTCATTCTTATTTTTATATATGTAGAATAATAATATTAAATAAATCATTCTCAGTAATAGTCATAATTATTCTTTACCTAAATGCCACTACACATAACAGAATTGGTCAACACGAAAGTATGATAGAAACCAATAAATTACATAAATCAGACATCAATAGATTTGGGCTAATTATATCATTAGAGAAGATAGCTGGTAATATTAATATAGTATTTGTAATTTAATATAGTAACCCCCAGTTTTGAGAAACATAGCAAGCTATTATGTATATTTATATAATAAATATTTTTAAAAAAGTAGGCAACAAAACCTAATAAAAGTAGTTAATACAAGGGAAAGATATGTAGGTTGGCTACGAAATATGTTGCTACTGTTTCACTTCATTGCTAAGAGTGCGAATATTTTCTAGATCAGGGTGAACCATCTCACCAACTAGAAATAAACAAACAAGGGGTGGACACACTCAGTCTTTCATGATTCTTGTTGGAAATTTTTTTGGAGGTTCCTGGTCGAAAAATAGACACATATTTAGCGTTTTTAGTGGGCATTATAAGCCGAGAAAAAAAAAATTTGATTGCATCAAACTAATTTATTTTCTATCCAGAGTTCAATAAATGATATTGACATGATTCAAGCAACAAAATTTTTATTTTTTAGTGAAAATTCAAGGAAAAAAACAGAATGTATTAATCTTCTTTCTGACCTTGAAATCCAAGAAACTGACCCTAAAAGGGAAGGGGAACTTCCTCCAAAAGTATTGCATCGGCTTCTGATTGTGTAACCAGTTGCTTGAGGAGAGAGGATAATTAGCTTCGAAAACAATGGTAAGTATTTTTATTCAATGTCAGAAGTGTTACCACTATAAGATGTCTTTGATTCAATTTTATTACATCTACAAATAATAATTATATTCTTCTGTGGATATACAAAGCAAATGCAAGAAGAATTAAAGAGCCTTAAAATGTCAGAAACCGACTGTTTGGATAGAGAGGTGTTCCGAAAAACAATAAAAAATCTCACTACAATTAGCAGAGAGAAAAAGAGGGGTACAATGTGGTCCAGGGAAAGAAGGGAGAGACATTCAAGAATAAGGAAGCTAGGATGGGAGGAAAGAAAGTTGAGAATCCCAAAGAAGCCTAAACCGTGATATTCGTGTGTTCCTTGGGGCCTATACGTGAAAAAATTTATTTCTTCTACTTTGGTTTGTTTAGTTTTTTATTGGTAAAAAAGTATCTATAAGTTAATCAGCATGGAAAAATGAGGTGAATGTCAGGAGTGTGTACCTCACAGATGTCATCCTACAGTAAGGTGAAGATTTTTATGTTAAATACAGAAACTTTTTTCTTAATGAAATAATACCATCTTTTTGAAAATGGAAACTAAATTATAGAAAATTTTATAGCATTCCTGACTAAAAGTTATATTTTACCCACCTTAGAAATAATTTAATTACTAACCCAATAACCAATTCTAAACAAATTAGGTGTCCCTTGATATAATTTTATTGCAGTACAAAGAAAATTTAAACAAAATTGTAGTTTTTAAGAAAGTATTTAATTTAGCTAACACCCATGACATAAAAAAATTTAAAAAAAAACTCATGATTGCAAAGTATTTTTCAAACATTTAACATACGTAAGAAATGGTACAAACATACTTGTTCAAGAAAAATGAAGTTCATTTTTCAACATACAAATATACTCCTTCAAGAAAAATCAAGTTCATTATTTGACTTTTTTACTCTATCTCTAAACCCTAAATGGCAATTTTTTTGGGAATGACCCAGATGTAATTTGTTATCGAGGATTACTAATCACTTATTTAAGCGAATGAAATGAGGGAATCTAAATGGAGTGGAGTGTTTGTCAGTGAGGCCCTTGAAATTGTGGCCAGAAAGGAGGAAAACTGACTGTGACCGGCTTCAGGCTAAACATGAGATAAGATATTATAGGTTTAGAAAATCTAAGCATACTCGTACAATTAACAAAACTAAATCTGAGGAACAAGAATGGTCTGGGATTTAGGTAGGTAGCTGATTGAACTTAAAAGATATAGAAATTAAAGAAAAGATAAATAGGTTTAAATTCATTTAAGTCCTTAACTTGGTGCTTGTAAATAAGAACATGTTTCTAAATATATATACATAATGTATACAGCATCAACTTGATCTCAGAGGAATCAGGGATAACTAATCGGTGCTGTACAAAAACAGGAAAACCAAATTGAAAACATCATACATAACAATGAAACCACGAGATACAATTGTTTTGGCATGTTCTGAGGAAGGAAGGAAGTCTTTGGATTGAGGGTGTTAGTTAAGGAATGATGTTAACAAGATGTTAGTTAAGCTGGAAAAAATGGCAAGTAATTTTATTTGGAAAAGACAGACACAGTTTGTAAAAGATGTTTAATAAAATATATTTTTTTAAATAATAGAAATTGAAAGTATTAAATCAAATTACATAACATATATTTATTTCTCCTTATACTTATACATACGTAACACATTTTAATTCAGTCCACATGAAATAACCATATCCACAAACTTAAATGTATATCTAGGAAATAAGTATTAAAAAGTACACATTGGGGAAAAAAAAATGTCCAAATTAAATAAACTGAAGATAAAATAAAAGATTTTAGAAAGTTCTAATTGTAAATAAAATAAGACAATTTTCCTCTAACTTACATCGATATGAGATTAATAGCCATTCTAAAATATTCAATAAAAGAATGTAGTATTCAGCATATTTTATACATTTATACATATCTATATCTACAAAAAGTATTAAATAATTTTAAATATATACAGAAAAAATATCTTAACATTATGCAACAAACCACTAAAAATTATTAAACAATAATTAACAATCTAAAAGGAATCATTAGCCAAATGAAAAAGATAAAATTTGGCGCTTTCTTTAAATACTGATATCATTCAATTTTTTACTGTAGTAAATCAATAAATTTGTTGAATAACAAATCTAAGAAGGAAATTAATTTAGCATTGTATGACGATCATAAATATTTTTGCGTTGTTCTCGAACTTGTCTTTTCCATTTGTCTTGTTGATGCCCTACTCTATTCAGAACATTTCCTCTGACACCCATTTGATGTGAACCACTAGGTGCAGGTGGGCCGACGCTCGCTGTATCATCCTGTAAATGAGGCATTAATTTTAACCAACTTCAGATAAATATAATAAAAATAAAGAACGATATTTCAAAAAAATATTTATTAAATTTAAATTATTTGTTAACATAATATAAATGTTCCTTAGTGAAAATATAACATTAAAAGTTAAAAAATGTTTATTAATGATACAATCCAATATATGATCACAGGAAATATGTTGTAAAGTATAAATTTAAAACTATTAGTTTTGAGGTGTCCCTATAAATCAGTAACTGAAATAAACACAAATTTTAGTGATATCAATATCACTCAGATAGCAGACTTATACTCAAGTTAGCAATGTCTTCACTGTATGTTGAGAACTAACAAGATCACAGTAACTCCTTCAGGTCATTTGTCGACTAAAAAACTTATTACCTGTATGTTACATGTTATTAGATATTATAAATATTACATGTTTATTTTATGTCACTACATTTACATTTATAGTAATATAAATGCAAGGAAAAAAATGAGAGACTATCTCCAACTTCCCAACAAATTCAGAAGACATTGACCAAAACAGCCAAAATACAAACAAAAAGATTTAATCAATTTTCAAAATCATAAGATCAAGGGAATCTCAAAATAGTACCCTTCTGTGTCCAGAGTGAAAAGGATTTAACGGGAAGAGAGCTTTTAAAAACGAAAAGATTTGATAAATTTTCAAAAGGATGAAAATTAATTTGTCGGGAAGAAATGGCCAAGGAAATATCCTTTTTTTGCCCTCAAAAATTGTTACATCCCGGCAGATCTGAAACCTTATCCTTCAGTGGCTTCTTCACAGTTTTGAAATGTGGTTGATTTAAGTCATTCATTTGTAAGTGGTATGAATGCTCAAATTAAGAACTCATATTTAGATTTATTAAATAAACTGAATTACTAAAGTTAGTTTTATTGTTCTACTATCCTCAACCTTGATTAAATTAATTCACAGGACAGATGAGAGCCCAGACAGATATGCCAGGTTCCCACTTTCCAAGATACATACATTAGGAAGAACATCACAATAATAGCTTGACTCATGATCAACAGCTGTTAGATAACAGATGTCTTAACAGTAGAGCTAAGACTGGTTAGATGGAGTGAGAAAAAGGTCAAATGGTACAGTGGTAGTAAGGTTAGAAAGACTGAGTTGTTCCGTTATTAATTTTTATTATCAGTAAAATCTTGTAATTAACTGGTCAGGTTGAAAAGAATTGTCCATTTTTGTTTTATATTTATAACCTAGTCTTTTTTGTATAGTTTAAACTGTAATAGATATACCTATTATCAAATCAAGTATTTTTAGAGTTACAAAATGAGTTGCAAGTCATTATACAATTCGAAAATTGCCATCTATAGTTTTTTCTTTTCACCTTTAATTAAAGATAAAAATGATGAAAATTTATAGAAAATAATAATAAAAAAATAAGACTAAATTTATTAATATACAGAAAAGGATCACTGAAACTGACATTCTCCTTTATTGTTTTACTTCTTTGAAACTAAGTTATTTTACAAAATGACTTACTTCTTCGTTGGTATGTTCAACATAGCTACTTTTAGCACGTTTATTCAACAGTGGGTCAAGACAGAGAAGAAAAAACATGTAGATCACCAGTAATGAGATTATCCAAATAACAATCGCAACAACTACCTGAAAATATTTAATGATAATGAAATATGATTGCTATAAAAAAAAAACAAAAAAAAAACATTATAATAAAAATAAAATTACTGTTTACACACTTTTATTATTGTTGTTTTTCTGCTTTCATACTTGCATTCGCAACGAGGGCATAGCTCCTTGTTTTGAACTTTATCATCAATTGCAGGCAAAGTCACTGCATCACAATCACTAAAAGAAACATATATGGATATAAATATACAGAACGACTATGAACCATTAAGTATGGTATACCATTATAAGTTAAGGTATTTTATTCGTAAGCTATGTTGGAAGAATGTGTGTTTGACAATTACCACAGTAATGTCCAGACAGTGCTAGTTCAAATCCAGCCTGGTAGGAAAGGAAGTTTTACTTTTATATTGTGGTAATCCTATGAAAAACGTATGGACCTTACTATTCTGACAGATAGCCAATATAATACATGACCTCTGAACTACAGAAAGTAGAAAATTCATAAGAATGTCAAGCCCAATCAACTACTACTAGTAATTTCAGAAGATGAGGTTATTGAAAGTCATGGTACAAGAATGTATAGCTATCAGGCAAAAAACAAAGGAAGATAAACGAAGGATTTTAAGTTTTGGCATACATGGAGAGAGAAACAGTGTTTTTTCATTCTAAAATAAGATCAATCGGCTACCATTCCCTTTGATATTATTTCAGACTGAGTAGGAGCATAAACTGTTACATATCTGAACAATGGAAATTCTGTTCAATGACCATTAAAATAATAGAAACTAACTGTTAAATACAGTATAGATTTAACCAGCAAGCATAGACCCAAAACATTGAAAGTGTAGATACTGATATTCTTTGGTGACTCTCCTCCTACTGTTCCAGTCCAAAATACCAGTTAATCAATGGTGACCTGCAACGATGCTCATATTACATGTAAATCATAGCTTACATGTCATTTTACAACTCCAATTCTCTTATGTTTAGTGCTTGAGCCAAATCACAACTGTTAGATGTTCTTTTCAGTGGTGGTAAGACCCTTATCAGCAAATTTAATAGCTTTTAATTTACTGCTTTAAAATTAATAAGATCTAATCAATTCAGGGTAAAGTTATCATCATAATAATAAACAGTACAATGTTAATTCATGGTTTCTTAAAAGCAGATAAGACAGTCTGACAGAAAGAAATTTACAGATAATAATTTTAGATTATGTAACATCCTTAGCCTTAAGAAAACAGCATCCATTACTATATCTGGTTTAGGCTTATTGTTGGTGAGAAGTAGATATTCTAAATGAAGCACACCTAAATTTGCAAGAGCAGATCTGACACAACCCTTCTACTTATAAATAAATTTATCTAGGCACTATTCTGAAGTGGATAAAAATGAGATAATTAGCCATCAGGTCCTATAATAAAAATGAATATATTACACAATCCCAATTAATAAAAAAATAAGTTATCTTATAGAATGATAAAGATTAAAATTAACATGACATTTCTTACTTGTTTTCAGGAACATTTGTAATTTTAAAAGTCTTGTACAGTTGAGTACCATTTCTGATAGTACAAGTACATAAACATCTTGCATCTTCATAAGATTGGGCCTATAAATATTGAAATCATAAAACAAATATCAAATAAAGTAAATTACTAATATAAAATTATTAAATAACAAACCTGAGTGCCAACGATTTGAAACAAAACGATAACACATCCAAATATTATTACGGAGTTCATCTTTGGCCTTTAGCATTGATTTAATGCGCGAAATAAAATAAAGAGGTCATTAATAAGTGTTTAAAAGTATCTGCAAACTAAGAAAACACAACATCAGCTGATTACAACTTACCCCAGGTAAGGTTATAGGATTGGTATAGTGGTGGCGTTGCCATCTTCTCGGGCTCTTCTTTTATTCCTGATGCCTTTAATTTATATCTAGTGTTGCACGCCTTCGATTTAAAAAGTCTTCGAGGGTATTGAATACTTGCTTTCAAGTTGTATTTTTAAATCCTTTTTGTTCGATTAGTTTTTAGCGGCCAAAGGTGGAATAAATTATAATTTGTTTACACTGTTCACTAATTTTATTGTTTAGAAGTATTGTAACTTTTTAAGAATGGAGAACAGTGAATGCATGAATTTAGAAGAAGGTGATCATGCTCTAGAAGATCAATCAAATTCTAAAAAACCTTTTAAATTTACAGTGGTTCCTTTCTCCATTGAACCACATCTTGAATTTATTGATTTCTCGAAAGGTAACTATCTTTAAAAAAAATCTTTGTGACTTCTTAGTTCCCCTTAGTCCAGTATTCATTTTATTTTCATTACTTCTACTTATTCTAGAGGGCCATCTTCTTCTGGGCTCCTCAAATTTAGTTGGCAAAGTCTGGAGTGGAAGTTTATGGTTTTTTGACTCAGGAGATGTTGCACCTTTGGAGAAAGAAAGTCTTAGTGGTCATGGTTGTGATACATGTGTCGCTGCTGGAAAATTTCTGGACAATTGGGATAAAGTAATTTAATTTTAACGTTTTGTCATGCAATGTTTAAAGAATTTCTGTTAAATAATATTTTTATGTTTTAAGATTATCTTTGGAGAAGACTCCGGAAAAGTTACGATATGTTCAATCACTAAATTTGAGGACGATTCAACCCATTTTTTACCACAACATAGTGAAACTCAGCATGATGGTTGTATAACTTCCATTGCTGTTCTCAAGGATAAACTGTATTCAGTTTCAGCTGGCAGTGACATGAAGTAATACTATTTATTATTATACATTATTCTGAAAACCAAGTTTTTTCAATGTTAAAATTTGGTAAATTAAATCTAAATAGTGGTGACAGTATCCTTTGCGAGTTCTCCTTGAAAGGTCGGACCTGCTACAATATTTTCGATTGAATCCTCTTTGCTATTTCAACATTTTGATATACACCTCTAACCTTACTAATTTTTGGTATTTGTTCACCAAAAATATTATTTTTTTACAAACAAGCTATTACAAAGAAAATTATACAACTTAATGTTATAATGTTTATTATTATGATATTGACCTTGCAATGTCTTCATTGACCAGAATACCTTAACTTTAATGTTTGAAGCTATGAGATTATGAAATTCGCTGATAAGGGCCTTATCTCCACTGAGAAGGATCTGTGGGTTTTTTTTTGTTTTTTTATCTCCTGAGTGATCGGAAGTAAACAGATATAATCCATGTAAAGCAATAATAAGCCTAGTATATGTAATTCATATTCTTTAAGCATTGCAGTTATAAAGCAACCTATAAGCTGAACTTGAATGATGGAAAAACATCATAAAAAGTGTTTAAAATAATTACAAAAATGCCGATTTGTAACCAGAATCAATGAGTGATAAAGAACTTTTTTTTTTTCCAAGACTTCCATTAAAGTCCTATACTAGCCAGGGTGGGAAGTTCAAGATTTATTTGTAGGTTCGCCACGAAATAAATTTTAACCTGCCCAAGTGGGATTCGAACCCACGACCCTCGCCCCAACTCATTTGGCAGTTGAGTCCCCCATAATTTTTATAGGAGCAAAGGCTTAGGCTCTCTAAGGATATTTGTACCGAAATAGTTTTATGTTTTTAATGTATTAATTTTGAAATTCTTTTTTCTAAAGTTTGCTGATATACTTTCTACCTAATGAATTTATATCACAGTTTATAAATATCCAAACTATTTGGTTTTAGTCTGTATAGTGAAACTATAAATTTATAACAGTTTGGAGGAATGTGGATGTGGTACATTCTATAATTAAGAATTTTTCCACTACACCTACTTTCCTACTTTTTTTGTAAACTCTTGAAACTAAATAAATATTATGAAATATTAGACAATTACTACAGATAGGTATGCATATTGGTGTTAGATCCGTAAACATCATTTTCATTAGCAATTTCATCAGACCTTTTGGTTTAGAAAGATTTTTTGGCGTAGATCACACTAACACATTTTACTTAAAACTGTCATAACAGATCTCCCTCCAAGACCAGAATAAATATAAAAAGTTATTATTATTTATATATTTATATCTTATTTTTAAGGATCAACGTTTGGGACAATAACTCTTTGGAAATCCAACACAAGTTTTCACCAGCACATTCTATGGAAATAACGTGTGTTTGTCCATCTCCTGAAGAAGGTGTTATATTTTCTTCATGTGGTTTGGATGGTTCTGCTTTACTTTGGGATTTAAAACAGTCTAAACCAGCTTCTGGTTAGAGTCATTTATTATGTAAATATATTTTTAACCACTGTTTAATTTAGTTCGATTTAACTGAAATAATTTGTTTTAGCTATCACAAATCAAGAATTCGGATTAACTTCAATAGGATGGAAAGATGATTACACTGTAGTTGCTGGATCTATAGCAGGAGAAGTTATTTATTTTGATATCAGAAACAGGAAAGAATTAAACAGGCTTTCATTTCACAAACATCCAGTTCACAAAATTTCAATTAACAGTGACCAAGGGTGAGTGGTTTTTTTTTGTTTTTTTTCTTTCTAAAATATGAATTAAAAATCAATCTTTTTTGTATTATTTATTTTTTGCATGATGTTTCTTTGATTTTTGTGCTTGATAGTCAGTCAGTCAGTCGTAAATTAGATGAAAGATTTCTTACTATCCTTTTTAAAATTTGCTTGTTGTCAGTCTATCTTTCTTCATTAAATCTTTAAAGAATATTTTCATCAATGATTGTATGAGATAACAATATATTCTATTGATTAAAAAAAGAACAATAATAATATAGTATTTTTAATTGCAATTTGAGACAACCACTTCCTTGTTTTATTTTCACGTACTATGTTATTCTTTTGTCGAAGATGAGTTCTAAATATCGAACAGTGTTAGTCTGTTTAATATCTAAATTAACCTATTCCAAATTTTATATGTAATTATAATTATTGGGTAATTTTATAAAATATGTCAGGTTAAGTAAAACAACTTTGTGAAACCAAAACATTTTTATTCAAAATATTTATGTTATTGTCTATACATTTTTTCCTGTGTTATTTAGTTTTCATTCTCAGAACTAAAAAAATAGTCAGCAAATTTTTTTTTTTTTTGATCTAAGAATCATTTTCGAAATTTGTTGCTTTAAGGAAGTCCAAATTTCTGAACAGATGTAAATCTGTTAGAGATAAGTCTGGCGAATAAAGTGTGTGTGGAAGGAATTCATAACACATCATATCTTTCTGCCGTGAGACTTGTATGTTTAAAAGTGTAAGTTTCTCTTGGGATTTACCCGTGCGGGTTGTTTTTTTCTTAAGATTTTGATGCATTATGTCAGTATCACTTTATGTACAACGTGGATGTGATGGTTTCACCTCTGGGTAAAAACAAGAAAATAATTATTCCTGCCATTGAGCACCACACAGAAACCAATAATTTTATGGATGCAAATTCAGTTTTTTTGCTTTTGTCATGTGGCAAGTCCTTACAAAAAACAACCTTCCATGAATGCCATCCATGGTAATGTTTCTTGCAGCTTTGGTTACCATAAGTTATAAAAAAAAGTTACTCTAAAATCACATGTTTCCATGTTCATATTTAATAACATAATTAGCCATCTGCGATCAATTGGAGTGACAGTAAATATTATCAATAAATCTATTAAACAGTTCTCTATGGATGTAAAATCTGGTTAAGGAGGGACAACGCCTTAGTTTTCGAAAATTAAGTACTAAATATTTGGCCCAAAAAATGGGAGAATTCAGAAGGCTTCACAATGCGGAACTAATTTCCAGTAAATATAGTTCAGGTATTAGCAGCAGTACAGTTTATATAAGGTTGTTGGGTTTCGTAATGATTGAATTCCAACAAAAAGTAATCAGTTTTGAGCCACCAGTTAGATGGGAGAATTGTGTCTGAGTCGATCTTGGGGATTAGGGTTTTGATTGAGGGAGTGGGCTGGAGGGAGATGTGCGGTCAATGGTTGGTGGTGTTGGCATCGAACCTTTGGGTTCCCTAAGCCTTTAATTTATTATTATTTATATTAGCGAATATACATTTTCTTAAATTTGAATTTGACTCCATTTCAGAAGTTACAGTACCATAACTATTATTAAGTTTGTTGCCAAGTTCGCCAGTTTATTTCGTTTAAATTATCATTTTATAACATATTATTGGGTTAAATGATGCTTTATTTCTTCAGCTTACATGACTAATACAGGAAGCATGGTAGTCTCCAGGGGCCTAACAAAATTTGCTAGAAATGATTCATCACTGAAAATTTTATTTTATCCTTCAGTATTTGAAGCTCTATTTTTAAAAATTTCGTTTCTCATTAGTCATCTGAAATACTTTCAATTCACATACATAATTTTTGCTTAAGACAAGATCTTCACAAAGATCTGTCGCCTAGGGCCTTGGAATGGCTAAAGCCACTGCTGGCAAGAAGCATCCTACCATTGTACTGTGAGACATGATTTTTTATATTAGCAGTGAAAAATTTTAATGAATTATATTCAGTTGTGTTGAATAATTAAGTAGGAATTTGATTTTTAAATTGTTTTGACTTATTATTGTTAACTTAAGAATATTAGAAAAATTCTATTCATAGTGATATAGAATCAAATCCTTTCAAGTAAACAAAACAACCTTTTTTTTTTTAGAATTTTTCCTCCTTATTAAAATGAACCAATCAAAACTTTCTTCACCTATATGTATAAATATATATTTTTTTTTTTTTTTTGGGGGGGGGAGGGGGAGGCTGTGTTTGTGTAGAATGATTTGAGGCTTAATCTGAATACTAACTTGAATTTATTTTCTTTTGATTTGTTAGACTAAAATTCCTATAAACAATCAACAAATAGTCTCAAATTTTTTTGCCATGAATACTTTTTGAAAACCAAGACTACAGTTCTTATTTTATTTTTATCTAGTTTAGTATCAGACCTCCCTCACTCCTGATTGAACTGTTCATAATCTCTGGGTTAGAATTTTAATTTTTTGGTTCTTAAAAAAGCTATAATTGACAGGAAATCAATAACATTAAAGAGCTTTAAAAATTTTTTTTTTTTTATAGAATAAACCAAAATTAATAAAAACTGAAATTCTACTTCACAGAAACAAATAGCTTATCTTTGTGATTTGTTTTTATAAATTTAACATGCATGTAATAATTATTCATTCTTTAAATTTAGTCTATGAAAAGCTGTATTATTAGAAAACCGCCCTAGCATAACAGGTCCCTATTGCGCAGAGATTTCTTTTAAATTATAAATTCAAATGGTGATATATTGAGCTTAATTATGTAAAGGTGGTTGTGGTTTGTAGTCATATATAACAAAATAAAATTACATTAATTTTTCGGATTATAATGCAAGCCCTTAACAGGGCCTAGCTGGGCCAGCTATTAGGAATTCGCTAATAGTCCCTTCAGCTAAGCCTGCTTAAGGCTTGCATGATAAGAGATCTGCAGAATATAAATTAATATAGTTATATTTTGTCATTTATATCACACCCCAACCATCTTCCTTAAAATAATTTTCTTTTAAAATTTTCAAATAATAAATATAGATGAAATTTCAGTAGTTTAAAAAGGTATTTGTATTTTTTCAGACTACTGGCAGTTTGTGGAAACTCTAATGTAATCAAAGTTTGGGATATCAACTCTTTTGAATTGGTGTAAGTAATACATTTACATAAAAAACTTACCTTAGCGTTCTATAATAAAAATTAAACTTATTTTATTTTCCCACAGGTATGAAGATACCGAGCATAGAGGACTTGTAAGAGATTTATCATGGAATCCATTAAACAACAAACTATATTCATGTGGATTTGATAAGCGAATACTTTCACATATAGTTCCTTCTTCGACAGAGAAGGAAATGTTAATGTAAATAAAGTGTAGTTTATTAAATTTTAAAATAAATAATGTAAAAATATATATAATTCAAGGCCTCATAGTATTATTTGATTTATGGCTTATAAAGCATACTGTAACATACAATAATATTTGGAATGATTCCTGTGGGAATTCCAAAAAAACAAAAAAAAGTTATACAAATTATAAAGTATAGGAATTACTTTATCAATTTTTTATACATGTGTGAATAATAATAAATTATCTTTTCCAACAATATTTATTCTATCAACACAACCACACTCCGTATTATAATTTAACCGAATAACAAATTTTACACTGCATTAATTGGTTTCGATGAGCAATACATAATGTATGTATGCTGCTGTTGTTTATCAAAATGAAAATAAAGAATTCATATTTAAATAATATCAGTCTCTATGAATTTACCCAGCATGCTTAGAATTAAGATTGGAAGTCATTTGGTTCTTGTATAAGTTATCTAGGCATACATATACATATTATGTACCGGATCTGTTTTTATCTAAGCTTATAACTGTTAATGTCTTTTTAAGAAACATATATCAGTCAAGACTGAAAGGCAATTGAGTTTCATTTATTTATTAGGAATAAATTCTCTTCAAAGACGGATTATCACTGGACAAACTCAGTTCCTTCATTTCTTTATTTTCTTCTTTGAAGAAATATTGATGTTATCAGTTCTAACACGGTTTCCCATTAAAAATTATAATGAAAAAGGATTCTTCATTTTTTGGAAGGGAATGTGTTCTGTTGAAATTTTTTTTTTGTTCCTATTATGTACAGGTGTTTAGCGACCCATTCCAAATTCTCTGTCATCGTCTTCTCTAATATCACCATACTGCCAAATTCCTAAATGTTTCTTTTTGGCTTCATCCTCAGCTGCCAGATAATCACTCATCTATTAACAAAGAATAAAACATTAGGTATCATCGAAACACAAGAAATTTATTTTACAATAAACATTTATGAATTAATCATTTTTACTAATAAAAAAAAAACTTTTGAAACTCACTAGTTTTTCAAATCTTCTTTCCCTACGTTTAGAGACAAGTAAAAATCCATCTGCTACCAATGATTTTCCAATGTCCTGCTTGTCTTTATCTTTGTCCATCTCTTGGTCTAATAGTGTCACATGTCTGATTCCATTCAGTTCATATTCATAATTCATCAAGAGATTTCTATCTAAGACACACAATCTAAACTCATTTTCTGCTGCTTTTTTATCTTCAGGCTGAAAATAAGATATTAAAATTATTTAAAAAAAAAAAGAAAAAGAAAAGAAAGTATGGGAAATGTGAATAATACAGTGGGAGATCACTCACCTCAGTCGGAAGAGAAACAAAAGCGAGCGTATAATGGTGTGCATAAGGTTTATCAGTATTAATATCAAGACCAGGCGGAAGTGGCGCACACTGAGTGGTCAGCACTTCTGCCCTGTTGCCGTAGTCAATGTAAAACACGCTGGCCTTGCCCGAGCCAGTGACCTTCTCCACCTTTGCTCGATACCACATGTTATCTTGAGGGTACTTAGCAGCACAAACGTCACCTAAACAATAATAATAATGTAATTTTAAGTAGAGATATGTATACTCTAGTATCATCTATGAAAATTAAAAAAGGATATTTAAATAGTTGGAATATATCAGGGGGTTGCCGTGAAGAAATGGTAAGTCAAATTTCTCTTAGAACAAGTTAATATTAACCTTCAAAGCAGGATTTTTAATATCTTCATTCCTCCTCCTTCATTCTTAACGCTACAACCCATCACTGAATCTTGGCCACCTCCAACATAGTCCGCTATCTGTCTTAATTCTGAGCTGCCGTTTTCCAATTTGCCACCTAGCATCGTTTAACATACCATCACTACATCTGGCCCTGAGTCTAACTACTATATGTTTGAGGTGGATCCTGTCTTCCAACAGCTTTTTTGGGATCTTCTCTTCAGACTTTCTGGCAATATGGCCCGCCCACCAAAGCCTGCTGAATTTTATATGCCGAATGACATCTATATCCTTATAAAGCTAAGCTAATTCATTTATTGACCTTTGTCTCCATATTTCTCCATCTCAGATGGGGCCAAAAATTTTCCTTTCAAATCTTAGGAGACTTAGCTTAACAGCTTTCGTTATGGTCCAGCATTCTGAGGCATAGGTTAGAACTGGCCGAATAAGGGTCTTATATATCCTAATTTTGGAGGTATGGGATATCAGTCCACTTCTCATAAGTTTTAGTAGCCCAAAATAACACTTAACAGCCGTAACTATTCTTTTTATCTCAGATTGCATGTCATTGTTGCGGTCTACCTGGCTTTTAATGTATGTAAACTTGTCAACTGCTTAAAACGTCTAACTGGAAATAGTGATTTCATTCGCTTGTTCTGCCCCAGAACATATATACTTACAATTAGTGTTTTTCTCGTTGACTTTCAGATCTTTCTAAACTAATGAATGCCTCTTTAACTGCATCTACTGACCAACCAACTAAATTGATGTTGTCAGCAAATGCGAATAGCTGAATGCTCCTGTTGAATATTGTTCCACTGACTTGAATCCCAGAAATGCGCATTGCCCTGTTTAGTGCAATGCTGAAGAGAAGACATGCCAGGCTGTCCCCTGTCTAACTCCTCGTTTTGTTGTAAACCGTTCTGAGATCTTCCCATGTATGTTCACCACACATTTTAATATCTGTGCTGTGAAAAATTGTTCAAGTAGTGCTTCCTAGTAATGCCTTAATAGTATTTTTAGAGCATTTACAGGATTTTGGAAAACAATCAAAAGTGACCTACTGAAAAGAGCACAATTTTGACTAATATACTTCTTCACGACAGCCAGGGTATAGTTTCCCTTATGTTAAGAAATCAGTTTTATATTTATAAAATAAAAACTTTGCACTTGATATGATACATGCATCGGGATAAAAACAATGGTAAACTTATGACTTTAGTTTGAATTACATTCATTTTTCTTTTTATGTAATTTTAACATAGAACAAATTCAATTCAAATTTTTAAACTTTTAAGTAACAACCAATCAATTAACACAAAATACTCAGTAATCATATAATCAAGGGGATTTACCTTTTTTAGGAGAATAAGCTCCAGGAAGAGGAGGATTAGCTCCCATTTCTTGTGCCATTTTTGCTTGAAGAGAGTTTAACTTACTTCCCATCGACTCATACTGGCAATAGAATCCTATTTCGGAAACTTCAACGACATAAACCTCCTTATAGTCAGTTTTTCTGTCAACTGTTTTGTCTTCTTCAATAGTTTCAGGTTTTTCTTCTTTCTCTTCATATTTCTGAAGAAAAAACAAGATAAAATTAAGAATACAGAGGAAGAGGAAAGCATACCACTTCGAAACTTAATTTATAACAAATAATGTAAAACACAGCAGAAAACTAGTAAGTATATAATTGACTAAAAAGTCATATAATGGTACTGTATTATTAAAGTAAACGGTCAACAAACCTACCCAAATATTTTATTATTATTTCATTATATATCAAAATATTAAGACAGTAACATTTAATTGAGAACAACATACCCAAAGTCCGTTTGCTTTCGCTGTATTTTTTGCATTATAAAGATCTTTCGCGTATCTGGAGTTTTCACCAGAGGTGTGTATCCTAGCAAGTCCGGCTTCCACCAAAGCTACTGATAAATTAACATTATCGACCCATAACCAGCCAATGAAATTTCCATTCCTGTCAATACCTTCAACTTGAATTTCGACCTGAAAATAAAACCATCAAAAAATTAATTTCATATCTTACAACTTTCTTTTTTCATGGTATAAAACTCTATTATAATTAAATAAGTTATCAGATTTTCATGGCTACGCAGATATGAATATTATTGGAAGATCCAGAACAGTCATAGAAAGGCTTTCCTTGCCCCTTAGTAATATGTCAAAAAAATGAGCCTTGTAAACTTTGATAAAACCAAATATAGGATTGCTAAAGACGCGAAGCTCTAATGATCAAAGCCAATGTTCAATGTTGGTTCTTACACATTTGAACAGGTTAGTGAATACTGTTATCTGGGCTCTCCAATGAATGAAAATAATAATATTTCAGGAGAAATAAGGAAAAGAAGAGCATCTGCCAATAAATTCTACTTTAAAATTCGTAGAAAGCTGTGGAACAGCTTTCCTTTAAAACTCACAAGTTTATACTAAACACTAATCAAGCCAGTGTTTATCTATGGATCCGAGACATGGCTTCTTCCAAAAGCAATGAGCAAGAACTATGGATATACGAAAGAAAGATTCTTCAACGCACTCATGGTCCACTAAGGGAGCACAACATGAAGAAGGGGAACAAACAAGGAACTGCACAATTTACTTACTAAATGAATCGGATTTTAAAATAACAAGACTAGGTTGGTAATGTGCCAACGATTAAGGAAGGAAACCCCACAGAACAAGATCAAGGAACCTGCTTGATGTTTAGGAGTTGAAGAACAGATGTACTTGACCAGGCAGAGTGGCAAATGATACTTGAGGAGGCCAAGGCAAAGCATTGGGTTGTAGGGCCATTTGATGATGATGACATATGTTGAGATATAATCAATGGATCAAAACATTACAGAATGAGACAGTATATTTTCACCTTTTTAATAAAGCTGTACAAAATATAAAGGTAGTGAATATATAATGCTTTATGTTTTCATAAAATTATGATTTGTATCAGTAATAATCATAATACTGTTAGCATCTCATAACTTATAATACAAAAGAGGTCATATTCTTCAGCTTTTAGAAGAATAAGATCTTATAAAAATAAAAAAAACTGGTGAAAATGTTGGTTCACATTAATAAAAAAGGATTTTTTTTTTTCACAGTCCAAACCTTAATTCATAAATATGGAATTATGTTGTATTTTTATATTCTTGAACAACCAAAACTTGTGAATGCCAAATTCACTAACCTTGAGGGATTACTGTATAAAATTAAGTTGGCATACTATAATACTTTCAGATCCTGACAGTTGCTAATGGCCAAAATTGATAATTAAGGTAAAGAAAATTACTATTTAAAACATGTATTCACCTCTCTTTGCATACATCTTTCCCTGGTGAATTGCAAAGCTGCCTCTTCTGTATTAACTGCAGAATTTTTGTCACAACGCACTTCAATTCCTAAAAAAAGTAAATAATTTTGAACACACCATCTAAATAAAATATTACAGCCTTTGTTGAGAGATCTATTAAAAAACAAAGTATTTTTGTAAATATGTATGAAGTTATTTATCTATATTTTCGAACAAATAAGCCTCGAATTTATATATATTTATAAATTCATGGATAGCAGAGAGAATAATAGAACTGTGTGGAAAACCTATATTTTGATTTTAAGGAACAAAATAATAAAATTAACCATACCTCACAAACCAAAAATTGCTGTCTAAAACTGCAGGATGCAACAAATCTATACTAAATCATAAATCATGATTTGAGTGTTGAATAAGATTAAAACTAACTTGATTAGTAAAAATTCAAAGGTTTCAGAATTTTTTAATGCCTACTACACAATATTTTTATAACATTTTTTTTCTTTGGCCAAAACCTTTATTATATATAAACATAAGTGCACCAATGTTATTGAAAAGAATTCTCAAGCTATTATCAAAAATTAAACAAGTGAAATATACAAACCTGATAAAAGGAACGTGATGAGATGAGAATCCTTGGGAATGTATAACCTCATTCTTGAACCATTAACGACAAACTCTACTAAAGCCTCGATCCGCGAACTCCTTGATATATGGGGGAGTAAATTTTTAGCCTTGGTAGGATCCTAGAAAAAGTAAATTAAACATTATGTAGGATACTGTACAACTTTTTACTAAGGAAAAACAACATAAAAATGGGAAAACAGATTCCTAAAATTATCTCAACTGAGTATGAGACAAATGTAAACTTACAGAGGTGATGTCATTAACCCTATGTACAGGTATATCCTTTTTGGCATGTACTCCTTTCAAACTCTTTGCTGCTTTGTTTTCAGCAGCAAGAAGTGCATCATATGCTGAAGCTCTTTGGTCATCGTTTTGCCTGTAGCGCACTACTGTAGCAAGTCCTTTACTAACCATTGCTTCGGCAACATTTCTGAAATAACATATTCATTACCAACAATGTATAAAATTATAAAAATAATTCAACAACTAGTTAAGTTTTTTTTTTGTTTTTTTTAATGCATTAGGATGTACCTTGAATTTGTCTAAATTTAATTAGGTATTGATAAATAATCTAAATCTCAACTTAATCAAATTTTAATTCATGTTATAAAAACCTTATATTGAAGTGATATTTCGTACATATATCATTTCAAAATGTAATGAATAATAAAAATTGTAAGAGGAAATAATGTAATAGCCATCGTATTAAAAAGTAATGGAAAATTATAATACCACAATCTTACAATTCGTATCTTCTTAAATAATAAAGCCATTAAATTTTTATATAATGGGGCTTATAAAAAAAAGACCGTTTTATCAAATTCCTGAGTTCAAAAGTCTGTAAATATCTTTAGAGCATTCTCGAAGCTTGTTTCCTAACACTGGACTTCTTTATAAAAAAAAACTCAGTTCAGTTATTTATTTCAAAGAAGAAACATGACAGTGTCCTACGAAATTCTCTTAATTTTAAGACATTACTGGAAAAAAAATTTCACAGCCACTGAAGCAACTTGTGAAATTATTAAATATGAAGGGGAAGGTGTCCTTGAAGAGCACACAGCGCAGCGTTGGTTTGAAAAATTTAGAAGTGGAGATGCGACGTTGGAAAGGAAGAAGGGCTCCAGGTGGCAATTAATGGATATTGATGAGGTTCTGAAGGAAATCCGCCCATAAGTACTCGTGAATTTGCCAGGGAGTGTGGTGTGTCGAAAGATACTGTTAGTCGCCATATTATCTCCATAGGGAATGTGAAAAAGACCTATAGACTGGTCCCTCACGAACTTACTCCTCAACATTCAGCTAAGAGGCTAGAAATTTGTGAAAATTTATTGGAAAACCCTTCTGGTATGAGATTTTATTGGAGGATTGTTACCTGTGATAAAAAGTGGGTTTACTGGCGAAATCCGAATACCCTTATGGGTATTCAATGGCTAGATCGCGGTCAAACTGCTTTACTGGTTGCTGCAAGAGGGCAATTTGAAAAAAAATCCATGCTTTGCGTTTGTTGGAATATTGAAGGTGTTATTCATCACGAATTCGTTCCTGATGGATGCTCTATAAATTCTGAACTCTACTGCGAACAACTGGAAAGATTATACGCAAAGTTGTCAGAGCGTTTCCCTGCTCTGATCAACTGAGGAGTTTTATTCCAACAAGATAATGCTCATCCACACACTTCCTATCGAACCAAAGAAAAGTTTACTGAACTTCATGGGTTTGAACTCCTGTCTCATCCACCATATAGTCCAGACCTCGCACCTTCGGATTACTACTTGTTTCGATCCATGGCCCATTTTCTTCAACGGAAAAAAATTGATAATTTTTTTAAAATTGAAAATGCTGTCCAAGAGTTCTTTGACTACTAATTGTATTTTATATCAAAGAAATAATAATACAAATATTTGTTTAAAAAACAGTCATTTTTTTTTTTTATTCACCCTATTAATTCACGCTGACCCTCTTAAAAGACAGATTTATTGGCCCTTAAAAAACACGTATTGAATTTTTAAAAAGGAATTTTATTGATAGAAAAAAGAGATTACCATTAAGAGACTGACACAGAAAGAAAAGAATTAAACATAAGCACATTTAACATTTGATAATCAATGCTCCAGTATCAATCTTAATGCTCTCGATACAATCAAACATCGATGTTCATGTTCCCACTTACAAATTATAATCTATTATTGTAATTTTTATTGACAAGGAGTAAATAAATCCCATTTTTTGATGATCTCACGAAATTACTAAATTCCCTGTGATGAAAATTCCAGTTTTTCAAAGAAATCCCAGTCGGTGGTCACCCTGTTCAAAGTATATAGAAAATAGCTATAATCATTTCGTAACTGCAGAATAAAATAGTAATATGAATGTTTCTTTAGCCAATCATTGTTTACCAATTCAATATATGAACACAAGAGTTGTAAATTGACAAAAGAATACTTCTAATATTCCTGATTATTACGTCAAATATAAGATAATATTTATACTTGAGAACAAAATCAGGTATTACCATTAATTAATTGTTTCTGTTGCTACAGCCATGGTTCGACTTTGAGGTAAGAAGATTTTCCAAAGGGTTTACCCAACCTCTATAAGTTGATATACTTATAAGTAAACTAAAAAACAGCAACTTACACGTTAGAAATGGTTACAGTACAACAGACTTTTTCAGGAAGCGTGTCCCTGGCAGGCTGAATGTAATCTACAGTTGCATTTACTTTCTTCCCGATAAGCTTTTTCCTAAGGAACTCTCTAGCTTCGAACATCCATGGGATATCGTAGAGAGGCCGAACTCTGCCCCCACGTGGCCTTTCAGTAGCTCTCTCCTCAGGGGTAACATTCCTTAAAAAAATAATAGAATTAATAGGTAAATTGTAAATAGATCTTAAATAATTTTTCCTGTTGCTTTTTTTTACATTACTTAATTTTTAACAACTAACAGATTGATAAAATTGTTATTCTCGCCTTTAAAATAAGAATGAGCAAGATTAATTAAATCATTATTCATGAACCTTTATAAATAAAAATATATTTTGATCAAGAAAGGTATTTGTAAAGTATATTGTTAAATGAAGCTTTAGAGAACAAAATCTAGAAATATTAAACAGAATCAAGACAGGATACAATAAATAAACTTACGTATCTCTAGGAGGTCTAATACTGGCTAAAAATATTTTTTTTACAGTTCCATTAGGAAGTTTCACCATAAGAGCGTCCCCATTCACAACTTCTACCACCGTACCAGAAAATTCACGATCACTAATCTATAAAAGATATAAAACAAAATTATTAAATAATGAAATGATTGGCCTGTGCATTAAGCAAAGGTAAAATATGCCAACATTTAAAATATTTACCACAGGAGGAGGAGTCCAATCCTTCCAGATCCTGAGTCGTTTTTCTTTTGCCATTTTTTCAGCTTGTCGTAGTTTGTCAGCATCAGCTTTTTTCATCTTAGATATAGACCAATCGACACAGTGAGCATAGCCAACTTTAAGCAGCTCTTCTGCGATATTGCCTTTCTACAATTAAAAATGATAGGTTTACATCACAATCACTTTATTCATTCATTATATCTAGTAAATAAATTCATACCAATTAAATGATTTTCATTTTTTTTTTAATAAATAAATAAAATTAACTGTTGATATTTAAATGATTACTTAACTTAATATATTTATTAAAATGGTCATTACGAATTAATGAGACTTTAATGGATGAATATTTTCGGCAGCAACTTGGCATACTCAAATAAGAAATGGATGCCAGTTTAATTCTAACTCATGAGAATTAAATTTTATTTTGTATTAACCCTAAGCAATAAAACTTGGCCCATTTTTTTTTTTTTTTTTTTAATCACACTAAATGAAGTTATAAATACTGAAGTGGTAGCATTAACTTTTTTTTAATCACTTCACTGAATAAGCAATGAAATTATTAAAACAGATATATAAATATTGTATGTTAAATCTATAATCTCTGTAAGGTAGATAGAGGTGAGAGATTATTTCCAGCTTCTAGACAACTACGTAAGCCATTCACCAACGGAGCCAAAATAGTAAAGGGGAAGGGAGAGTGTCATTTAAAAAGGATCAATTTAATTTATTTTCAAAATTAAACTATTAGTATGATGAGGAGGAGAGATCAAAATAATAGAAAATTCGGCTGGCAAAAAATGTTAGATTGGTCAGATCTGAAACAAATATTCTTGTGATTTGTTAAGAATGTGCAGTATGTTTTTTTAATTTACAGTAGAAGTCCGATAATCCGGCACGTTCGGGACCGGCTCGGTGCCGGACTACCGAAAATTCTGGTCTATCAGGCGGTGCCCCTTTCTTTTAGAGTAGGCTTTGCCGTAAAACAAATGTATGTTGTACATACATACATACATAAATCATAAAAAGAACAATTAGGTTAATAATTAAACTACAAATAAAGTATGCAGATACATACAACAAAGTTTATTTTACATTTCATATAATGTATATATGTACACGTACTGTAAAATATATTTCAATTAGATTTAAAAAAGTCACGAATGTCATTTTTTCTTGACTTTTGGCGTTTAGTATAAAATTCATTTATAATGATGTGGAAATTAATAATTTCTTAAGCACTGTAGCTAGTACTAGCCTCAGCAAAAGAGTTAAACTTATTTAGTGATTCTGCAGCTTCTGCCCAGCTGATTTTTTTCCTTTTCTTCCGTTTCGGTATCTGAGTCACTTTCTTCAAGACTTTGAGTAGGCTAAGGGTTTACTACACTGTTCATAATGTCCTCATCGGTTAGTTCTTGTTCAACAGGCTCATTCTCGAATAGCTCTCGAGCGTTTTTATTTGCTTTAAAGACACACTTTTTGAGAAATCAAAATTTTGACAATTTTCCGGAGCGATGCCGGACTATCGGGCATTCCGGACTGTTGGATGCCGGACTATCGGGCATTCCGGACTGTTGGATGCCGGACTAATGGACTTCTACTATACTTCTACATTATGGTGTCATATGTAATTAATCTCAAATATTAAATTTATTAAACATCTTTTTAAGTCAGGAGGCTATTCGTAGATGATAAGTACTCTAACAATGTACTTAGTCGTAGTCCTATGGGTTTACATACCATTCATCAAAGATTATTGTTACCATGAGCCACCCATACACGGATCAAAACCAATGCAACAATCTAAATTATTTGATAACTACTAATATCACATAACTTCTTGTAATATTCATCCATTCAACAAACAAAAATAAGAAGTTTAACTTTTGATAACAAATGCAAATATGTCTATAAGATACATAAATATGACTGCCTTATACTTTTGATAACAATGATGCTTTTGATAACAATGAACAATTATTATTGATCCAAACAAATAATAATCTATATCTTACTTTACTCTAGATCTCAACCGCTATCATCTCTAATAATTTTCTATATTTGTTACAGTGATAAATAGTACACAACATTGTCTTTAAAATAGATTAAATCATTTCCTATAACAAGTAGCATTGTAATAAAAGAATTATCCTTGATTGTCTATTTCTTTAAAAGCAACAGCTCTTCAGCATTATTTATAAAAAACACAATATGACTATCTATCAACTGCCTTGGGTTTATAAATGTAATGACTCCATGTTCTTTTTTTGTCTTTTTCGGTTGGCTCTAAAGACCTTGCAGATCCTTGGCCGCCTTAATCAGCCTGCTTCACCTCTGCTTATCTTGGGCTGTCGCTTTTAACTAACAAAGCTTGTAGTTATTCTGATATCCTTGTACAAAGCCGGGGACGTTGGTGATGCTGATTCAAGGTTCCGTAATAGGTAGGATTTTACAGGATTGAGTTATTAGCTCTATGCCCAAACCCCCAACCTGGAGGACCAGGAGCTATGTCAGGCACAAGGGTCGCTCTCTGTGACTTCCAGGGTGAGGACAGTGTACTGCCCCGATGTGGTAATTGAACCCACACCGTATTAGCCTGGACTCTGTGGTCTTACTTGGAGGGCAGTTACCCATCCAATTGCTGACCACTCTCGACAGTGCTTAACTTCTAATATCTGCACATGTTTTAGTCCACTTGGCTACACTCGGCCCTTTAAAAAGTTTTACTAAATAATAATTAAAAAATATTCATTAGAACAAGTATCATTCACTCAATGTTTACTTACAGGATGAATAATCGTTCCAACAAAGTTATTATTGTTAACAGAGTCCAAAACGATTTCAACATCTTGATGTAGCAATCGGGTTTCAGTAAAATATTTAGCTTCATCAGCGAAATCAACTTTAGAATTAGGATCAGGTTTACCATCACTATCAAGTTTAAAGCCTGGGCACTGAAAATGAATGAAAAATAATGTATTTTCATGATTAGAATAAAAGAAGTCATTTGTAGACAGTTTATACAAATCAGAATTAGACACAATGAAATAAAACATTACATTAAAAAATTTAAAAAAGGCAATAAATCCGAGTAAGCCTTATTTGAGATATATGAAGACTTAATGATTTTAACTTAAAAGCCAACAGAAACACAAACACATTGATTGAAGATTTCTGCTTTAAAATTTTGATAAAAACGAAATTATTAATTCAAAACATTATTAATAATAACATGTTATGTAATAAATTGAGTATTGCTAAATAAACAGAATTTAATTACACAATAAAATGCAACAAATGAAGTCTACTGATGACCATTCAATAAACATAAATGGATGGTAATGGCTAATGAATTTTTATTTTAACAAATTGTTATTGCATAAAGGGACATCAAAATTTATAACATAATTACATAACAAGTGGAGCAGTCAAGTGATTTATTTATTTGACAATAAACTTCATCATATGATGAAATCAATTAAATGAAATTAATCTTGCATTTATTTAAGAAAATAAAACATTCCAAATATCTCATAAATGCATTTGCAGAAATATGCAAGTATAATAATGGTGATGTAAACTTACCCTGATTCCAGACATCATTAAAGTGATGTAAGTGAAGTCCGGCAATAAAAAGGCTCTTACAGTAGATCCGTCTCGAACGTGCTCAATGATGGCTTTAACTGGTTTACCTTCTGCCTTGTCGACAAAGTTCATCATTTTATCTGGTTCCACGGCCCACTTTATCTGCCTTACATGGCTCTAAAACAGCAAATTTACATAAGTAACATAATTTGGGTTATCTGTAATTTTATAGATTTAGTTCTTAATTAAACTTTTACTAATAAGCATATTTGATTGATAGCAATACTGTACAAACCCTGACAAGCAGAGTAGACCATGAATTAGTTATTGGTTCAGTATTGTGGGATATACCTTAACTATGAATAAAAAATTAAAATACTATACTTACACAAAAGATTGTGTAAAAAATACACTATACTTTACACAAAAGATTGACCACAAATGTCATCATAAAAGTGCTATAACTACTTTGGAAAGATGCATTAGCATGCTTTAATAAAATTTATTCCTGGGTTTTAGTAGACAAATACAATTAATTTGATTTAGATACTACTAATAATATGTAATACATTTTATATTACAAAACTTTAAGTATACTTTGATGTACGGCTTAATTATAAACAATTGAGGTTATAAACAGGAAGTGTTTGTTACAAGGAATTAATATTTGAATAATAATTTATAGAAAAATGAGTTAATGTTTTTTTTTTTTAATCAAAGGAATTTTTAATTTAAAAAAATTAACAAGTTAGACTCAGGACATTTGAGGCATGGTTCAGCCACAGCCTTATAGAAGTAGACTCAGAACAGAGAGTTTCAGTCTGATTTCAGTGAATCAAGATGTAACTCCGTCAGTTATTGTTTAGCAGTTACCTAATGAGTCAGTCAGAAATCAACAATACTAAATTCTTATAACATAAATAACATTAAAGAAGAGTTAATTCACATAAATTAGGTTCAAGAGAAAATGGAAGATTCTTTAAGTAACCAACCTCATAAGAAATAGATGGTCAAATGTAGAAAAATTATAACTTTTGAAAGCGTATTTTTATTTTATTTTTTTAGTTTTTAATACTATAGCAAGAGGATTCTAACAGGATTGGAACGTATATTAAGGTAAGTGTAATACAAAAATACATATTAATTTTTTTTTTAAATGAAATAATTATTACTCCATAACTTATTTCTTCCTAATAAATATTTCATTATAATATAGAATGTAATGGATAGGAATTGTGTTAGTACATTTTCAGATTTGAGAAGGAAAAAGAAAAATCTAATGAAGTGATATCAACGCAGATATGGAAAATAAAATTCCAGACACCTTTAATATATTTAATATAATATCAAATCTTGAGGACAAATCGTAAACAGGTAATATTTAACAGTATAAATAAATTACATTATAAAAAATACTGTAAATTGAAAAAAGAAAGCACATAAAAATTGATTGATCATCGCTAATAGATAAATGTCTACTGTGTATTTTATTACTGTGTCAAATTCAGTACACAAGTGTGCAGGTTGAGACAATGGACACAGGTGTGGATAAAGTAATAAATATTAACAAAATCATATGTTTAAAATAAAAATTAAAGTTAATAAAATATTTAAAACAGAGAACAATACAAAAGTATTGCAAATATTAAAAACGATGAAGCAAAGAAATCAATAAGTAAAAGGTATTTTACTAACATATATTAATGAAAAACTTACACTTGCGTCATCAGCCCATTTTCCTTTTTTAGCTGCTTTTGCTTGCTCCTGTAATTCTGTCAAATGTTGGAGAACGGGGTCTTTACTTCCAGCAATAGTCCTAACAGTGACCAACCCTTCCTTTACCAGTAATTCATTAATATTTTCTCTTGGTCCACCTGAAAAACTACAGTGTCAATCCAAAACCTAAGACAGAGATTGTAGACAAATATTTCCACTTCACTAATTTTACTTACTAGGAGGATCAAAAAACAGAGTTCCATAGTCTCGGGTTTGATTGGCAGCTTTTTCTTTCGGTGTAGTAAAGAGAACGTACTGCCCAATCAGTTTCTTTCTTAAGAATTCTCTGGCTTCCCAAGCATAGGGTTCATCTTCGTCAGGATTACTAAACAAAATTGATTGCCATCACAATAAAAATAACAATCGGTTATTCATTCGATTATTAATAAACACATACAAAAAAACAGATAATAACTTAGTTATTAAAAATTTCTTTAAACAAAATGCACTGTCTCAGAAAATTGTTTAGTACTTACGGCCCAGGTGCTTGAGGTCTTTTAGCAAGTTTGGGGGCAATCAAAGATGTTAAACTTAAAGTCTTTTCAGGAGGGGGTCCACCTTTAGGCACACCTCTAATAACCACAGTATCTCCAGATAATACCTTTAAAAATGGATAAATAAATAGAAACCAAATTACATGACATCAATGCGTTGAAAAGATCAATCACATTAATTGAAGAGGTCTAAAACCAATATATTCAGTTCAGAACTAGGAGCAGTGAAAGCCATGATTACGTAATAGAAAAGCATACTGCAATTCAGCCCATTTACAATTATACCTACTTTCAAACAAAAAAGGGGCTATTGAAATACATTTGCAGCAAAATTAATGAGCTGGAATGGTTAATTTAACAATAATAAGATAAACGAAACAAAAGGATCAAAGCTAACAAAAATAGAACTGCAAATATAAACAATATATTAAACTATATTTTATTTATGTTAAGTAAAAACAAAAAACAAATGCAATCCCAAGTAGGATATTTTTATTCAGAGATGGATCATAATTAAACAGTGAGCATAAAATATTTATTATAATTTAATATTATTAAATTAAATATTTATTATTGCAACATAGTTGAGTGAATTATTAAGAAACTGTCAAATTAATAATTTTAAAATTATAAGGAAATATAGGTTACACAGACAATTAATATTTAACGAGATGACAATAATTATCGACTCACAAAAATTTTCACCACAATAAACAGTTAATAAATGGGTATAATATTTAATTGATAGATTAATAAGTTAAAAGTAGCTGACGTATGATACTCTTCAAGAATGAAGACCTACTTTACAATTAAATGCCAATTCATATTGCATTATTCAAAAGATTTATTGCATTCAAGTATAAATAAATGTGAAAACAAACATATTACAATTCAACATTGCATTCGCTTGTTTGAACAAACAGATTGCTGCAGAGGAACAAAGCGATCATTCAGAATGATCTTAACCACCTTTCATGCAACAAAGATTCTCATTGTAACTGGATCTTTATTTAATTATGAATAAGTAATTGGTTGAGTCATATACTATACAATGATAAAGCTCTGACAGTAACACAAACAAGTGAAAACTAAACCACTAACATTCAACAATGTGGTACACAATAAATGGGCTGAGAACAGCTACCTCATTGTTAGAGATGTTTAAGCAAGTAATTTAAAAACGTTTAGCAGTATTAAACTGACTCACTTGTTTTACAATTCCCCTATTTAAAGTGGGAGGTTGTTGTTCAGTTTGTGGTTGTTGAGGAGCACTCATTGTAATTGATTATTGGAAAGATATTACGAAAATACTAAACGAAGATGGCCTGTTTTGGATAAAAAATGCCGTCTAACTTTTTTTAAAAATCGGATCGTTCAGAATCAAGAATGTAGAACAAACAACACGTTTTCATATTAACGAACACCTCATTGGACTGACTTCAAACGTGCCAAGGGGCGAAAGGTGGTGATGATGTGGCTGCAATCTAGACTGAAATATGAACTAGAAAACGAGCACTCTTATCCTGTGCTTAATTGTTCATAAAATAACAATATTTAATAAATTGGTCAAAAAATTATCTGACTAGTTCCAGTTTTAAGCTAAATTATCAGATTAAGTGAAAAGAAAATCAATCATTTTCTCTTTGACTCTTTAACATAATTTAATATATCGGTAAATTAAAATAATTGAAATTTATTCTTGCAATATTTTTAAATAATGCTACTGGATAGAAAATTGCTTTCAAATTTTTAATTCAAATAAATTTTCATTATTTTTTGGAAAACATTGGCAGTGTACGAGCTTCGGCCGCCATATTGTCTGTATATGTCCAAAAGTTTCATGGCTTGGTGATAGTTCGCGTGATTTGTGTATGTTTTTAGTGCCGATGTGAATACCAATAATTTTTTTTATTTGAATGCGTCTTATTTAT
This sequence comes from Euschistus heros, assembly GCA_003667255.2. Lineage (NCBI taxonomy): Eukaryota > Metazoa > Arthropoda > Insecta > Hemiptera > Pentatomidae > Euschistus > Euschistus heros. Next base: position 476,795 of record RCWM02000054.1, read on the forward strand.
AAATTGAAAGACGTTTCAGAATGACTCAGTTTTTACCTCCTAATCTCTTAGCACTATTTGCCCCACGCGAACCTATACCGTTTTTGCCTCCTTCTGCCAAATTACCGCATGAAAAGAAGAATAGAGGCTACCTGGGAGTTGGAAATTTCTTAGACTTTTTTGAAGTATGAAATGTGTATTTTGAATATTACTGGTGTACGTCAATGTTTGATAAGAGCCACAGTTTAATCTTATACTTTTAATTGTAGGATCCAACAGAGACTCCTCCTCCTAAAAAAGTAGAAACTAGAGATGAACGCCTTGAAAGAAGAAGACGTGAAAGGGCAGAACAAGTTGCTTACAAATTGGAACAAGAAATAGCTGTTTGTATGTCATCTTGTTTATGCTGTTGGATTTTATGAATTTGATTATGCTCAGGAATTTACATGTTAAGTGAAGAGTTAATCAATGCTTACAGATTCAGATATTCTTGGTTTACAACTTTAAATAATTGGTTAATTTTTAAAGAGACGTATAAACTACTATGTACTCAACATTTTGTTCTTATTACATGCTAGTTGTGCATTCCATTTTAAGCTATCGAGAATATTTACTTATGCTTTAAGAGGAAACTTCTAATGAATATTAGTAATTATTTTAAGGATATTTATCATGCATTAGTCCCTAATTTTTTTTAAATTAATGCTTTGGTTAAACTCAATTTGCTCATCCTTGTAGAGGTTGCTTCATAGTTCTTTTAATTTTATCCTGGTTCGAGAAAAACTTTAGAATTATATTTCATCCATAGTATCATTAGTTGTTAAATTATTAATCATCATTGTTTTCAGAGAATTACCAGATTTCAGTGTTATAACTAAGAAAATATGAGTTGATTGATTTGTTTAAAAGATATGATCGGAATAAAATTTAATAGTTCTAGTAGTTTTATGAAATTCACAATGTTCATTTTTCTTTTTTTTTTTTTTTTTTTTTTGAGACTCAACAAAATATGTGTTGCTGATAGGAAGGGTTAATCGGTGATTTTGCTTAAGCCTGTTTTTGTGATATAGATTTTTTTCTACCTCTTATTTACTTCCTTATGAACTGTTTCAAATCAGAGTGATACTATCATCCAAATAAATTTTAATTTTCCCTATTCGTCTTATTTCACTCTATCTACTGGTGTTCCTCAAGGTATTATCTCAAGTCCATTCCTAACACTTCCCATCTTGTACTTTACTGATATGTGTTATCAGTAAATTATGACCCATATACTCCACTCCAATCTCTTATCTTAAACTTTTTTGGATGGCTAAGAAACTAGAGGATTAAAATAAATCCTAACAAATATCAAACCATCAACATTTCTTGTTTAACCGGTCAAGGCTGACCCGTACCGTAGATTCAAGTGCATGAAATTTTTTATCAAACTAATAAAACAAGATTTTAATGATTTTCATGAAGTTTAACTTTGAAATGTGTTTTTGGAGTATCATATGACCATTATTCAAATTTGAATCTTCAATATATATTATTTATATATTATATATATATATATATATATATATATATATATATATATATATATATATATATATATATATTGTTTATATAATAAAATATCACTAATTTATTTTTTGTTTTCTAGGGGATCCTCATAATATTCCAAATGCTACCACCGATCCCTTCAAAACACTGTTCATTGCCAGAATTGTAAGTGTTTGACGTTACTTTAAAATATTATTAGCCTATTTGATGGTAAATTAAAACTATGTAACATTACTTAAGCAATTTTATAATTGAGAGTAATTTAGTAGAGGAGAAGATGGTATGTATAGTCATTTAAAAGCAATAATAAAACATCAAATGAGTAATAGGGTAAATACAAACAAAATAAAACATCAAATGAGTAATAGGGTAAATACAAACAAAATTAAGAAAGTAAGTATAAAACTATGAGATACTTGCTTGAATAAACTGTATTAATTGATGGATTATTGCAAAATATTAGTGGATATCATTATTATTATTGAAACTCCTTAGTGGATTAATTGGGGCCGAAACTGATCCGAATACCCAAAAATCTGGATAATCAGTTTTACTATTGCATTAGGGTATTGAAATAAAAAATTTAGACATATGTCATGTCTTAACTATTTATTTTATTGAATAATTAAAAATGTGACTCTAAACAAAGTTTAGTGAGCATGTCGGTAGCTGCTGCTTGGTTTATTTAGTTTTATGCCTTTGTTGTGTTATGTAAAAGAATAAAACAGGACCTATCGTATTTTATGCGAACCACAGTCTACAATGTCTATTAATAAACTATTAAAAAAAAATATTGTATATAATAAAAAAATGAATATTTTTTTTATTCTAATCAATCCAGATAATTGGAGTTTTACTCTTCTAAAAATATTTTGTTCTGATATTGAACTACTGCTCCATCAAATTTGTCAAACCTGCATAAATGTGCAGATCGATCCCGATTGTATTGTCTTATGTGTTATATTAATATAATAGGTTTTCCTCATTTAAGGATACCCTTCTTTTTAGAGACTGCTTGTTCTTCAGGAGGGTCTTCAGGCCATAAAGTTAAGCCATAGTTGAAATAACAGAAAATTAATTTTCTGCCTTCAGACGGACTAGAACTTGAGCCCAAAAGTTAAGAGTATAGTGCCGTACCCACTGAGCTACCATCCCTCTCTTTATATATAGTTAAAGATGTATTTAAATCTTACTGAGAATTGTTGATTCAGTAGAAATATATTTTTTTACTGTTGGTAAATACGACTGTGTAGATGTTCATAGGATTGTTGCTGTCTTATCTTCTTATATTTTTAGAACTTTTTATCGAAATAAATATAACTTCACTTATACTTTTTATTTCACATATTTTTTTACAATATGTAACCTTCTTATTTTAACATATGATTTAAAATACATTATGACTTTAAATATCAATCGATATTTTTATATAATTATTAATGTGATTTGATACCCTACATTACTCCTCTCCCAGTAACATCAGTATGTTACGATATCAATTTTGACTTTGAGATTACATTGTCATGCCAAAAAAAAATAAAGAAAACTATCTAAAATAACACTTTTTCTAAACTGAAAACCAATTTTACAAAACATAATTATACCTAACATAATTTACATAACAATTATTTTCTCTTTCTAAAAAAAAATAATCATACCATAATAAATTCGAAAAAATAAATAAAAATAAAATGTTAATAATCCACTTCACTCATTACCTATATTAATCACTAGTGGTATATTTCACATCTGATCACTGTAGGTAATGCTGGGGAAACCTGACTCTTCTACCCATTTCTGTTGTTACCTCATTGTTGTATCTTTGCATTTTCCTTTTTCCTGTTTTAAACAGATTCTTTTTCTTTTCTTTTTTTTTTTTTTAAGTCACTTTTTCTTTTTTTTGGCTTTGGAGTGTGTTGTTAATATTCCTTCTTCCATTTTTTTTTTTTTTAATGAGCATTCTGTAACACCTTTTCTTTATCTTTTTTAATTTCAATTATAACTTTTTCTTCATTATTCGTTTTCTTTTGTTTCAGATTCTAATTTTAATTTTTCTCCTTTCTCTTTTATCTTCTTTGATTCACCTTCTATTATGGCTTTTCTCCTCCTTGTTTTTCCTATTTAGGTCTATATGTTTTTTAATTACTTATTCTTCCTTATTTTTTCTTTAATTTCTGTTTTATTTGCTTCTTCAGCTTTTGTTTTATTTGCTTCTTCAGCAGCTTTTTGTTTTATTTGCTTCTTCAGCTTTTTGTTTTATTTGCTTCTTCAGCTTTTGTTATACTTGCTTCTTCAGCTTTTTGTTTTATTTGCTTCTTCAGCTTTTGTTATATTTGCTTCTTCAGCTTTTTGTTTTATTTGCTTCTTCAGCTTTTGGTTTTATTTGCTTCTTCAGCTTTTTGTTTTTTATTTGCTTCTTCAGCTTTTTGTTTTATTTGCTCCTTCAGCTTTTTGTTTGATTGCTTCTTTAGCTTTCTATTTTATTTGCTTCTTCAGCTTTGGTTTTATTTGCTTCTTCAGCTATTTGTTTTATTTGCTTCTTCAGCTATTTGTTTTATTTGCTACTTCAGCTTTTGTTATATTTGCTTCTTCAGCTTTTTGTTTTATTTGCTACTTCAGCTTTTGTTATATTTGCTTCTTTAGCTTTTTATTTTATTTGCTTCTTCAGCTTTTTGTTTTATTTGCTCCTTCAGCTTTTTGTTTTCTGTCTTAGCCTCTCTGCGGCTTCCATTTTTTTTTTTAACTTCATTACCTTCTAATATTTTTCTTGATTCTCTTTGACTGGCTTAACTTTATTTTCTTCTAACACTATTTTCTTTTTCGTTTCACTTTCCTTCATATACTTTTATTTCATCTATTTCTGAACGTACTTTCTGTATCCAGAGCACATTTTCTTTTGGCTGATTTTTTTTTTTTAAAGCTTCTGGTTTTATTTTAGCCACATCTTCATTTTTCCTTATCTTTGGTTCTGATTTCTTTATTTTAGCTTTCCTTTTGGAATACTCAGTGATTTTTTTAATTTCCAATTCTGGTTTAGATTCTACTTTTACTTCTTCCTTATTTATATCTGTTTCTTTGTTTTTCATCTGTTTCGCCATCATCACTCCCGTCTTGCGGCATCGTGAACGTCGGGGTCACCAAATTGTTAAAGTCGGGGTCACCAAATTGTTGCTGTCTTATCTTCTTATATTTTTAGAACTTTTTATCGAAATAAATATAACTTCACTTATACTTTTTATTTCACATATTTTTTTACAATATGTAACCTTCTTATTTTAACATATGATTTAAAATACATTATGACTTTAAATATCAATCGATATTTTTATATAATTATTAATGTGATTTGATACCCTACAGGATCATTCATATATGAGATATTAAAGTAGCAAATCTTTATTTTTTATGCCAGTGTTTCAGCCAGAACATTGAAGTTCAGTAAGTTCTTTTTAACAGTGACTAGGTCTTTTGTTTTTTAATTTTCATGATATGCCCTGATGATAGTTATCAATGTTCAAATACCTACACAGTTAAATTAATTCAAAAATATTTAAGTGTAATGCAAGTTAAAATGTTTTTAATTTCATTTCTTAGGTTCTCAGAAATCGATAAAAAAATTTTATACATGTATAGTGTGTGTATATTTTATGTACACTATGCATTGTTACTGGTGATGTTTTTATTTTTTTTAAATGATATTCTAAAGATCCAACTACTTATATTGAAAATACTTCTAATTCATTTTTCACTCTGTTATAAATTTTATTAATAATTATCTTATGTTTTTTCAGAACTATGACACTTCTGAGTCCAAACTGCGGAGGGAATTTGAAATGTATGAGTCCAAACTGCGGAGGGAATTTGAAATGTATGGACCAATCAAGAAGGTAAATTACTGACTTTTATTATAAAATATTTATATAAAAAGTAATTATTATTACCTGATTTTGTTCTCAAGTATAAATACTATCTTATATTTGACGTAATAATCAGGAATATTATAAGTATTCTTTTGTCAATTTATAGCTTTTATAGCTATTGTTTTCACATATTAAATTGATTTACAATGATTGGCAAAAGAAACATTTGTATTGCTGTTTTGTTCTATCATTCTGAAATATCCATACATATTTTGTGTATACTTTGAACTAAACATGTGAGAATTGTAGATTCAGAGTTACTATATGCTTTGTAATGAGGCTGGAGTTTTCTCCCTGTCTGTCTATAGGTTCTTTGTAAAAAGTTGGCAGGAAAATTATTAAGTTCCAGTGAACATTTAGTTTTTTGGAAATAAAGTTCAGTATTAAATTGTTAAATTAAATAAAACTATGACAGTAAATAACTTGTCCTTACTCCAACAATAGGAGGATTTATCTAGGTAAAACGTTGGATGCTTTATTAAATCGTATTAATCATTGTTATCGGATCGCCTGAGGACATTAATAATTCATCAAAATTCAAAGAAATTTTATTGTATTAGATGAAGAAATATATTAACTTATATTTAGGTTTATCTAACTATAAAAATTTGGTATTTAAACAAAAATAAACAATAAGCTGACTGTAAGATACTCCTACTTAAGGAGGTTTTTATGTAAGTAAAAATTTATATATAAATAAAATGGTTAGTTGCTGGATGCTTCAAGAATTATTAATCTATTTAATAAGAATGACTGAGGGCATCAACAACCTGTCCAAATTTAAAGTCATGTTACTTGGTCAGCTAAAGAAATATGTATATATATATCAACTATTAAAATTAGGAATTAATGAAAGAACAAAATTAATTCATTTTTGATAACTTATCAAAATCAGTTTACTACTCTGACATTTTGATTTAATAGTAAGCTGTGAGCCAACCACCTGATTTTGTTCTCAAATATATAGTAATTTTATATTTGACGTAATAATCAGGAATAATAAATTCCTTTGCTAATTGTCTCGTGTTTTTTTTTTTTTAATTTGGTTTGAAGAACATGAATTAGCAAAAGAAATAATTTTTTTATACTTAGTTAGAAATTAAAGCTTAGATTTTAATTTCTAGTTTGAATATTGTTATTTTCATTATAAGGATTGAGATGGCATACCACTCTGCTATAAGGACACTGTTTTACAGATCTGCCAGGATCTGACGATTTTTTTAGGCCGAAGGACATCCTTGGCCACTCTCTCCTTCCACAATTAGAATTAGTTTTCGTCCTTAAAGATGCTGTTTTAACGGCTTTTTTAGTTATCCGAAGGGTAACTTCCACCATTGTTGTCCTCCAGAATACTGTTTTAAAATATTTGACAATTTTAAGATGGCGGACTTCTGCCATTTTTGTCCTTTTAAGGACACTGTTTTAAAATATTAACTGTTTTTAAGATGGTGGAAGGGAAGGATATTTATTCGGTGTTAATGCATTCTACGGGAGGCTGGAGATAGTTTTTACTTATGTACTTATTATTATTTATATATACCTCCATAAAATTACATTAATTTATTGTACCGAAGTTTCGACTTCAAATGCATGCCTTCTTCAGGGCTAGAAGAAAAACTAAAAACAAAGATATGACAAAATGAATTTTTAAAAAAACAAAAAAACATTATAAATAAAGACGAAAGGTATGAAAATTGAAATTGAATATGAAGTAGGAAAGTAAGATAAAAAATACTACTACAAAAGATAATTGGCTGTAGTTTATAAACAGAAATATCTAAACAAAGTGTATAAGATTAATAGTACATAGTAAAAAAATTTATTTATTTTTTTAAATTTTTATTCCTGTTGTCTTTATTTTTAATATGTTTTAAATTCACTTTCCCTTATTTATTTTTTTTCTAGCCATGATGAAGGCTTGGATGGTTAGCCAAAATGTCGGCAATACAAAATTAATTCTATTGCACTATTTACACTGTAACTGTACACACCAACCATTTATTTTCTTGTATATCAATGCCTTCTAAAATACGATTTTCAACATTGTTTTTATTATATCTTTTAAAATATCAATTATTGGGTGTTTAGAGTTGACCAAAATTGCATTAATTTGATCTTAGATATTATAATGATGTATGAAGACATAATTTGTTATATTTATCCTATTTCTTTAATTTTAAATATTTTTTTTTTTCTTTATAAAGGAATGTCATGTTTCAGATTGTTCTTACTCACAATTCAGTTAACGGAAAACCCAGAGGTTATGCCTTCATTGAATATGAGCATGAAAGGGATATGCATTGTAAGTACTTAAATTATATTTACTAATTTTTATTTTATTTTTTTCTTAAATATTGAATTCATCAATTTTAAAATTTGGGAGAATCATTTTAAAGAAATAAAACAAACTCTATTGTTATTAGGAACTTTATTTTTATCTTTTATTAACTATCTCTTTTTCTATTCTAAGGTGTGTTAGAAAAATTGGTAAGTATTACTATGAAATATAGAATGGGATGAGGGGGATTGAAGTTATCTATCTATTATTTTATTTAATACATATTAATTATGGCCTAATAATAGTTTTCTTGTTTCTGGGTCCAGTTTGGCGGTGATGTGTTGGCTTCTTAGTATGCCTCTTGATTCCACATTGATCGTGATCTCACATTCATTTGATAGGTTTGTATGTCTGGTAAGACCCAACATACAACACTTTGCGTATATTACCAAAATAGAATTAATGACCTTTTTGCTACCTTAACAATTCCATTCCCTATTCCTAATTAAATTATTATCATAGTGACACAGAAAAATAAAAATGAGGATCGGTAAATATTTTGCTATTCAATTTTATGTTTTAAGATATTTTTTTTTTGTTTAATTGTTATTTTATTGATGAAAAAAAAAAATTAAAAAAAAATATTTCCAACAAAATTAATAAAGAAAAGGAAAACAATGGATAGTGAGTAAACATATGAAGTGAGTACATTGCAAGAGGCACTATGCACCCATGCAATGGAAATGCTATGGTAGTTGCTTACCTGAGGAATAAACGGTTTGTATGGTTCCAGTAAGGTTTATACTTATAATTGATAGTAGGGCTATACTTGAGTAATTTATAGTTCCATAAATATACTATTATTTAAATTGCGCGAAAACCGTAAGTAATGCGCACCAGGTAATATATTGTCGAGGAGAGGAAGGACTTTGTGTCTGGTCTTCGTTGGTATCAATTGTGGTTACTGTTCCCCCTTTCTCCGGTAGGTACACACATCACCTTACCTACTTTATCATATAAATAGCTCAGTCTCTGTGGGATCTCAACATTTTACTGTTTTCATGTTTTAAAATTCTCATTTTTGTTTTACCACTCAATGTCTATCTTGAAAACTTGCAATTATTCAGAGACATAAAGAATAACCATATGTTTGATGAAAGAAACACAAAAGGGTTGTTTATCGTTTTTTTTTTTTTTTTTTTTTTTTTTTTTTTTTTTGCCAACAGAGGTTATTTATTAATTACATTTAATATTTTTTTCTCAGGGTCACCACCAAATGTGATAACCATACAGTATTATTTTTTAAGCTTGCTATAATAAATTAATGTATTAACTTCATTGTACCTGGGAGAAAAGTACATGTTTCAACATGGAACATGTTTTACCTGTGACCTAGTTGGTCAAAAGTGTTATGTTTTTTGGGAACGTGAGGGCACTACATATAAATTGATAATTCGGTATTAGAGAGTAGGAGCATAACTCTTCTTATACTAAATAACTACCTTGCTAGGAGGTTCTAATAAGTGAGTTCCTTTTGACTGTTTCTCCTTATACGAAATAAAAAAAATTGACCTGGATTTGAATGACCTTGCTCGAACCCTCTCGGCTGTTCAAAATTTTTGTTATTTAACATTTGTTGCTAGGACCTATAATCATTAATTGTTAATTTAATTTTAATAGTTTAAAAACATACAGACAGGTAAGTGTAAAATTAAAAAAAAAAAAAAAAAAAAAAAAAAAAAAAAAAAAGGAAGAAGAAGAGGAATTATTGAACTATATAATTTGAAAATTTATCTCCTACAGACAAATGAATCGGCACCCCTAAAACGTGTTCTATGTTCTTTCTTTAGCTGACAGTCTCAAGGGTTCCTTTAATTTTTTTTTTTCTAATTAATTTTTGGTTTCTCTGTTGGTAGTTCAAACTGCGGTTTGGTTTTTATTCTTATCAAGGTCATATTTAATTTCCATGCAACCAGTTGGCTTACTTATTTTTATTGATGTGGCTGATTTTTATAAATAGTGTCAGCTTTAAATCTATTAATTTCTGATTTCTATTTAAAAATAAAAAGTTCCTCCTTACATCTCGAGCACACATTAGATATTGGGGCCTTTTACTGCATTTCATGATAATTTTTTCTGAAATATTGTACTTTTACTGAATTTTTCGTTTTATTTTTAATAAAAAATGAACCACTAGAAAACCTGTCATATTTTATTAATGGAATAAATATTATCATGTCAGTGAAGTTGTTATTCTTATCAATGAAAAAGTATGTTGTTCATCGGTCCTTCTACATAAGAGTATCATTTGAATAGCTGTCTGTCATATTTTCATTATTTTCAAAAATTTGGGATTCATAATTTTTGTATTTATTTACTTATACCTTACCCATTCGTCAACTTTTTAAAGTTGTCCAGAATAATTTATGGCTACCTATAATCCTTCGCTGATGTTGAAGGATAGGATAGGAGGAAAGAATTTAAACATTATGGGGAACTAGTTATTAACTGTTAAACCTTTTATATTTTTTTGTTATGTATTCTTAGATGTTTAAACTCTTTTTTCTTTTTTTTTTTTTCAATTCAAAACTCAGTCGATCTTTCCAATTTTATCGTTGATGTTTGAGTGACTGCCCTGATAATGTTTTATTTTCTTCCACAAAATTAATATGCTCAGAGAAGTTCCTTTCAATCCTTCACTTGTTTTTCTTAATTTTTAATTTGGTTTCATTGTCCTTGGTATAAAATCATCACCGTCATTATGGCCTGATTTTATCATATTTTTAATTTAATCTTTATTGTTCTCATGAGATTGCTTGTTTTGATATAGACATATTAAGAGTGATATAATTTTTTTTTTTTTTTTTTTTTTTTCTAAATTGTTTATTATTTTATTTTCTGTGGTAAGTATGTAATTGGATGAGGTAAGTTGAAGGGAACGTGGTTTCTGTTTATAACTCATATGTTTTAATGAACTTTACAGCTGCATACAAACATGCAGATGGGAAAAAAATTGATGGAAGGAGAGTCTTGGTGGATGTTGAAAGAGGCCGTACAGTAAAAGGATGGCTTCCAAGGCGTTTAGGTAAATATTCTGTTATATAATATTATTGAGTATCAAGATTTATTTGTTATTGGATTTAAAGTATGATTGATGAGGCTTAATTGTTTAACTTAGTGTTTTACAGTTATGATTAATGAATTGCTTGCCACTTCAATTGGAATTATTTTTATTTGAAAACTAGTTTCAAATGTTAAACATTCATCGTCAGTTCTAAAAACATACAAAAATTTCAAATCATCCGTACTTTGTTACATAGATTATATAATGCTGTGATATTTTGAAATTATAAACTTTTAAATTTGACGGGTTAAATTATCATACGATACTGGAGATACGCAAAAAAGACGTTAGAAAATGGTTAGAGAGAAGCAGATGTTTACAGATTCGACAGTTAGCTTCTGTTCAGTCTAATGAAGGACCCTGTCCAAGTAAGGTCTATGAGAAAGTTTTTAGTCTGATTTGTGACTCAAAGTTATATTTGTTGGAAGCCAGGTTGTGTCATCGGTTCCATTCTTTGTATTCAGCATCTGAGGCTGAAAATTGTGCGCTGTGTGCAGCATTGTGAATGTGTGATTTTGACTTCAGTCAAAAGTATTCGGGAAAAATCAGTTAATTCGTCAAAATGAAGAAGGAAAATTGGAGTCGTGCTTTGTAAGGACCTTATAAAAGGTGAATTGGGAATTGATAAGTTGATAAAAAATGTTTGTTTTATAAATATAAAATTCTTTTAATCAGTTATCCAACTTCATAATTATCTTATAACCTATCTTTCAATAAATTACAATTAAGTTAAAAAGTAAACATTAAAGTTAGAAATTATAAAATTTAAAATTAAATTTTTATATATTTTTAAAATTAAATAAAATCATAACATAATATGTTAAAAAAAAAAAAAATGAAATTCAAGAAATCAAACATGTTGATAATCACATAAGGAGGCAAAATGAAAAGGAATTCTACAAGATATCAGAACCCTGGGTGGACATAATGTTAAGAGGCAAAAGGGTCTGGCTAGATAGGTGGATTAAAACTTCTCGGTCTTATGTAGCAAAGTACTGATATTTTGAAATTTTGATATGTTTTTAGAACTGATAAGAATGTTTAAAATTCAAAACTAGTTTTTAAATAAATAATTACTCGATCCTTCCCTGCCATCATGCGTACCTCCAAGTTAATTTTTTATTTTATTTACTTATATCTCGTAATGGTAATTTTATTGTTTATGTTCGATATATTATATATATATTTCTTTTTTATGTAAAACTTATTGTTTCAAAAAAAAAGTTTTCATGCTATAGATAATTGTTGAGATTTGTTCCATATATATATTTTTATTTTTATTTACTTTTGGCTTAGTAAGGACCTATGCTCAATTATTCAGTAATGAATTATGAATTATTTCATGACTGTCCTCTGGATTATAGGTGGCGGACTTGGAGGAACAAGAAGGGGAGGACCAGATGTTAATCTTAAACACTCTGGGAGAGAGGACAATGAGCGTGAGAGGGAGAGATATAGGCTCGAGAGGGAGGCTGCTGAGAGGGCACCTCGCAGGGATGAACCTCGGCGTAGGTCCAGGTCACGAGAAAAGAAGAGGAGGTCGAGAAGGTAATGTCCATTCATATGTTCGTCATCTCTAGTTGCCTAGTTTTTTTGACAAAGATATTTAATCAACATATCAATTATCAGTCAATGAAGGGACTAACAAGGGGAGGACACACTCAGTCTCTCACGGATCTTGTTGGCAATTTTTTTGGAGGTTCCTGGTCAAAAAATATTAGACACATATTTTGCCGTTCCGACCAATGGGTCCTAGAAGCCGAGAAAAAAAATAAAATAGCATTAAACTAATTTATTTTTTATCTCGAGTTTAAAAAATGATATCGACATGATTCTTGCACCAAGATTTTCAGTTTTGATTGCGAATTAAAGGAAAAAATACAGTCGCTCCATAGATTTTGGTTTAGGCTAATTAAATTCTAAAAAAATGATTAGTTTTTCAAGCAAACTACCTCTATAGATTTTTTCACACAAAACTTGAGGTCAGATTCTAATTCAGCACCCTCAAAAACATTAAAAAACGGTTATTCAACAAAATCAAAAAATATCATTTTTTTCACCCTCTTCCAGGAAAATGAAATTTTAAAACCGATTATTGGTTACATACCTTTAAATCGTCATTACTTTGTCATGCAATTCACTGGTTGGTATCGCTGGAAAGAGGAGGGTCTCAGCTTTCTTTCTCTCTCTCTACTGGCGCTATGGTCCATGAAGGACCTTGGCCTCCTCCACAACCTTTATCCATTCGGACCGATTCTCTCCATTCCGCTACCCCCAGAAGCCGAATGTCAGCCTCGACATCGTCCAGCCACCGCAGTCTAGGTCTGCCTCTTCCTCTTGATCCTTCCGGACGCCCTTCCATTACCATCTTTGGGAGCCTCTCCTGATTCATTCGATGGACATGCCCCAACCATCTTAGTCTTCCCTTTTTGATGCAGGAGACTAGATCTGGTTCCCCATACAGGTCCCATAGTTCCTGGTTTGTCTTTATTCTATAGCCGTTTGCTAATTTGGTTGGGCCATATATTTTCCTCAGGATTTTTCTCTCCCATGCATTCAGACACCTTTCCTGTTGTTTTGTAAGGGTCCACGCCTCACTGCCGTACATCACTACTGGACGCAACACTGTCTTATATATTCTCACTTTGATGTCTCGAGACACATTTCAATTCAAAAGAATTGTCTTCAGAGACCAGTAGCATCTATTACCACTTTGGATTCTGGATTTTATTTCTTCTTCTATTTTGTTACTTTCAGTGAGAATCGTGCCTAGATACTTGAATTTCCTAACTTTTTCGAATCTGTATGTCCCACTTTGAAGAGATCCGTCTGTGCTTTTCTTGGATGACATCATGTACTTGGTTTTGTTCTCGTTTACTGTTAGGCCTACTCTATTTGCTGCATCCTCCCATTCTTTGTACACCTCTGTAAGGGAATGTAGTGTTGTCCCAGTTATGACCACGTCGTCAGCATATGCTAGGTATTGTGTCCTTTTATTATAAATGCAACCATCAGTCCTTATTCTTGTTGCCCTTATAATCATTTCCAGCGCCATATTAAATAAAATTGGGGATAAGGGATCTCCCTGTTTCACTCCTTTTTGTATGGCGAATTCTCTGGACAGTTCTCCCTGTACTTTGACCATGCCTCTGCTATACTGTAAGGTCATTCTTATCATCCTAACGAGTTTCATGGGACAGCCTAACATCTTTAGGTTTTTGTATAGCTTTCTTTTGATGTATATAAATGTAAAATTCGATGAACAAAAACCTATTTAAAAAATTGGAAAATCCGAAAAACATTTTGATTTTTAACTTGAGTTTGAAACCAGATAGAATGATGAAACCAAATACATTTCAAGCGTATTACCACCCTATATTTTGTGTAAAAAAATAAAGTTGATACGTTAAACCGTCTAAGCGTAATTCATGTTTTTATGAATTTAAACAAAAGTTGATCAGGCATTTATTAGATGCTTTATCTAGGCATTTATTTATGCATTTATTAGTTGATTAGACCATTTATTTGATCAGGCAAACTTTGAAGCTTACAAACTTTTATTTTTCTATTTGGATGAAATTTCGTATTTAAGGGTTCTCTTGAATGCTGAATTCGAATCCGATATCGGTTCTTGTGAAAAAATTATCTATTATATATTTGTCAAATACCACTCACTCACTTAACACGAAATCTCAGAAACAACGGAACGGATTGGAATGAAATTCGATATGTAGATTCCTCTAGGGCCGCAGGTGCTCGCTAAGAAAGGAATTTTAAAATATCGGCCTGGATCGCGGCTAATTCGCGATAAATGCGATTTCAATTTTTATTGGGTGAATAATAATAGATTAATTGTCATATGGTATTTGGAGATAAGCTAAGTTAAAAAATAGGTTAGATCTTTAAGCCGCAAACTATGACCACCGTTTAAGTTCCTTATAGTTGTAAACAAACAAAAATACGATCGATGTCGAAACCTTATAATATTTGTACTTTCTGTGAACTCATGGTAGCTGCAGAGGTTACTTACTACTTACAAGTTTGAATTGTTTCGTGAAGAGAAGCTATTAAAAGACTTATGTTAAAGGGGAGGTTAAAAAAAGACTTATGTTCTCTGGTGATGACATGTAAGGCCAGTTCGATGCAGGGACAAAAAACAGATAAGAATCAATAGTTCTACCAAGTGTATGATTCTCTTTAGTATCGTATCATGTTCTACCATGGAGAAGAAAGGTACAGTATTAACATCCCTCAGTGTGACCCAAACTCCAATACATCACTTAAGAAAACTGTGCCTGCAGCTGATCGAGATTTTACGCCTAAATGTTAGTGTTTGATACGTACGCAAAAATAGAAACAGAAAGACTAAACTTCCTTCAAAAAAGTTGAGAAGTTAAGACTATATTCACTTAAAGTATTCCATAAGAAAAGCTGATGGTCTGGTATCAGAGCTGGGTAAGATGGTAGTGCTGCCTCGAAGCTTCACTGGAGGGCTATCAAAATAATATAAAATTGACTTTTGCAAATTGTCAAATTTACTTATTGAAATTATTTTAAGAATGAAATTGTTCAGGTTTATTTAAGTAATAATAATTATCAACGTTAAGCTTAACTTTTACTAATTTAAGTTGTCTTCATCCTAATGATATTAAACCGTAGCGGAGCGGGGTACTTTCAGCTAGTATTGAATATACTTCACTTGAAAAATTTTAGCTTTTACACTGTAAAATGTGATAGAAAATTCTTTTAGCCCTAGAATTCCATCTCAACACCCTCAAAACTCAGGAAACGTATGTATGTATATATATATATATATATATATATATATATATATATATATATATATATATATAGATATCAATAAAAAAAAAAAAAAAAAAAAAAAAAAAAAATATATATATATATATATATATATATATATATATATATATATATATATATATATACTAATTGGGAGAAATAATTTGTTACTTTAATTATTATTAAAATAATTATAATTATTAATTATTTATTGTAATAACTTATTACAAATTAATATTTAAATTATATACAGACAGAACCACATATTAGATTTGATTGTTAAGTATTTACAATTTTTATTTTATTCTTCAAACCCAGAACACATCTCTAACCCGTTCTGTAATCTTTGTTTACTGGGTTCTAATAACTGAAGCTTATTACATTACAATTTCATTTTCATTATATTCAACAAAATCCTGTCAGCAACAGAAGTGAGGCAGTTATTGCTATAATGTTTTTATGTCAACTATCACAATATTTTAACATATTGTGTTAATATGTTAATATTAACATATTAATATATTTTAACATGTTCTAAAATGTCATATTTCTCTGCAAAATAAAATAAAAATTGTAAATACTTAACAATCAAATCTAATATGTGGTTCTGTCTGTATATAATGTAAATATTAATTTGTAATAAGTTATCATTACAATAAATAATTAATAATTATAATTATTTTAATAATAATTAAAGTAACAAATTATTTCTCCCAATTAGTATATATATATATATATATATATATATATATATATATATATATATATATATATATATATATATATATATATATATATATATATATATATTGTTATGATTTTTCTTAAATCATATATTTTTAATAAAATTATATGTCTATAATTAACTGACTTAAACTCATTATTAGGGTTCTGTCAATATTCTTTTGAATTATGACTGGATATTTTTTTTTAACAATGTTTTGTGCATACTTTTTATATTTATTATTTTATATATAAACATATTTAAATTTACCTTAATTTAATTTTAATTAAAGTCCATTACTGAGAGAACCTAAACACTTTCACTTAACTTGGTTCCATAGTCTTCTGACTCCTGACACTGGTTGCTCTAAGGTCCATAAAAAACTGACTCTGTCTTCTTTCTTCTCTGTCCTAATACCAACTGCCTTCCTTTACCTGCCTCAAGGGCTGAACCTTGCAGGTACCTCCGGTGTCCCTAATCCAAGGGTTCCTACCTGGTTTAGACCCTTACACTTTCATCCCTTTTCCTATATAATTTTCAGTTTTAAAATATCTCAACAATATATATATATATATATATATATATATATTTTTTTTTTTTTTTTTTTATTGATATCTATATATATATACATACGTTTCCTGAGTTTTGAGGGTGTTGAGATGGAATTCTAGGGCTAAAAGAATTTTCTATCACATTTTACAGTGTAAAAGCTAAAATTTTTCAAGTGAAGTATATTCAATATAATTTTTTTCACAAGAACCGATATCGTATTCGAATTCAGCATTCAAGAGAACCCTTAAATACGAAATTTCATCCAAATAGAAAAATAAAAGTTTGTAAGCTTCAAAGTTTGCCTGACCAAATTGAGTAGGCAACTTTTGTTTAAATTGATAAAAACGTGAATTACGCTTAGACGGTTTTACGTATCAACTTTATTTTTTTACACAAAATATAGGGTGGAAATACGCTTTAAATGTATTTGGTTTCATCATCCTATCTGGTTTCAAACTCAAGTTAAAAATCAAAATGTTTTTCGGATTTTCCAATTTTTTTAATAGGTTTTTGTTTATCGAATTTTACATTTATATACATCAAAAGAAAGCTGAGACCCTCCTCTTTCCAGCAATACCAACCAGTGAATTGCATGACAAAGTAATGACGATTTAAAGGTATGTAACCAATAATCTGTTTTAAAATTTCATTTTCCTGGAAGAGGGTGAAAAAAATGATATTTTTTGATTTTGTTGAATAACCGTTTTTTAATGTTTTTGAGGGTGCTGAATCAGAATCTGACCTCAATTTTTGTGTGAAAAAAATCTATAGAGGTAGTTTGCTTGAAAAACTAATCATTTTTTTAGAATTTAATTAACCTAAACCAAAATCTATGGAGCGACTGTATTTTTCATTTAATTCGCAATCAAAACTGAAAATCTTGGTGCAAGAATCATGTCGATATCATTTTTTAAACTCGAGATAAAAAATAAATTAGTTTAATGCTATTTTTATTTTTTTTTCTCGGCTTCTAGGACCCATTGGTCGGAACGGCAAAATATGTGTCTAATATTTTTTGACCAGGAACCTCCAAAAAAATTGCTAACAAGATTCGTGAGAGACTGAGTGTGTCCTCCCCTTGTTAGTCCCTTCATTGACTGATAATTGATATGTTGATTAAATATATTTTATAGTCCAGTCAATGAGTGCTGAAATAAGCCATAATTTTTGACTTCATAGCTTGATTAGGAATATTCAGAAGGAAAACATGCTAAAAATCCCCGTCCCAGGGGGGTAAGCTAAGTATCTACCTTCTAACTACTCCTAACGAAGTTTTGGATGATCAAAATTTAATATATAGGTTCTTATAGTAAATTTAAATAGCATTCAGATAAAAAATAGAAATTTTGGATTAGTCAATTGGTTTCGGAACTGTAGCCAAATGAGTACCTACAAACGTGTTTTCGCATAGAAGTGCAACCCCAGTTAGAGAGTGCATGAAATATGAAATAGTTTTTTACTCCATAGCTTCGTTAGGAGTAGTTAGAAGGTAAGCATACTATAAGTCCCCACCCCTTGGGAGTGAGCAAAGGGTGGGGGGGAAGGGAGAAGGTTCCAACTTTGTGTATTTCGATTATATCTCTTATATCCATCACCCACATGCCTATTCAGAAATGAAAAGTAGCTCTTTTCTTTATTGTATCTTTTATTATATTTATGATTTGCTAACATGAAATGATCACTGGCTTTGATTTACAAATAATTATTTTAACAAAGGATTTCAAAATAAATAAATTATAATTTAGTTTATGATAAATATAATTGTTGAAGAAGATGGTCAGGGAATAAACTACACAGCCAAGTTTTAAAAAACTTAATATATGACTCTTTAATTTTATTATTATCATATCAATTATTCATTAATATCATGAATCTTGATCCACTTTTGATCTCTCTTAATCAGAAATGTAAATTTTCAAAAGTGTTCAGTGTACACATTTACGTACAACGTGCGAGTGATGGAGGGTTAAAAATTTTAGTTATTCGAATGATAAAATAATTTTATTACTATTTTAATATATAATTTAATTCTGTATTAAATATTCTAGTCGCTCACGAGATCGAAAAAGAAGGAGGAGTCGTGAAAGAATACCAGATCCTGACATCGAAGAAATTGAAGAACGGCCTAGAGAACGTGAAAGAGAAAGAGATAGAGATCGTGGGGAAAGGGACAGGGACAGGGATCGTGAACGTAGAGATCGTGACAGAGAGAGGAAAAGGAGGAGGAGTCGATCAAAGGACAGAGAAAGGAAGAGAGATCGCAGAGACAGGGACAGAGATAGGTAAAATTTATGTTAATAGTTAAATAACTGATTATTTTTTAGCTCTAAGATAACAATGGTTCATATATTAAATCCATTTTAATTTATAGGGACAAGGATAGAGAAAGGAGAAATAGGGACCGAGGCAATGCAGGTGATGAAGAATTTGAAGAGAAAGTTAGGATCAAAGTTGAGCCTCCTGATGGTAATTTATTTACATTATTATATACTATACTATACCTAGAAACTTAAATTGATATTTGTAAACAAATAAATTATATCATTATTATACCTTACAGAAAACACCCATTGCCACAGTATGTATGTTTTTTTTTAATATTTTAATTTTTATAGCTCTGCTTTCCATATAACTACAAACATTAAGTCTATAATGTTAACAATATAGCAATTGAAATTCGAGTACGCCAAGTTACATTGAAGACTAAGCCATAATAGTGTTGTAAAACATATAATATCTGTGCTGCACCATCTCACCTGAATTTGATGGTGTGAGGTATTCATATTTATTTTATTAATACCTTATTTTTAAATTTTAGATTACCCCGACTACTCATCACAGAATCATTACCAATCGGGTGATTTTGATGAAAACAAAATTAAATATGAAAAAGATGAAGACGAAAGGACTAAATATGAAAACAACAAACCACCTTCAGAGATGGAGGAGAATGGACGTATTGGGGAGATGGGGTATGATGAAGATGAGAACTATTAAAAATTTTCTCCTAGATTATAAATTTAAATCAATTGTTGGAATAATTGTATTTTAAGAATACAATAGACTTTGTGAGTTAAAATAATTATAATAATAATAATTATAGCTAATTTTAAGATAAGATTGTCTTTAATTGATCCATTACCCTAATTAAGGTTTTGTCCTATTAAAAGACTCTTGTGTTTATTTGTGGACATTTTTTGTTGTGGCTGAGGTAGTTTTATATTTCTTTTCAATTATGAAATTTCGACGTTATTATTTAACTGAACTAATAAGTGTTATAGCAATATTGTAAGGTATTTTTTAACTAAACTGAACAATTATAAATATACTTTTAATTTAATAACATACTAAAGTTTCATTCATATTTTGAAGAGTCCAAGCCACATTTTTTATGTAATTGTTTAGGTAAATTTTAGAAAAATCTTTCTGGTTTGGATCATTTGTTAAAAGATATAAATTTTCTATAGTATAGGCAATAGTGATGCCCTATTAAGATCATTCCACCCATTTATGGATTTGGAATGATACTCAGAAGAGATTAGTTTATCATGAAATTATTAATTTTTTTTTTTGATCAAATTTAAAATTATTTATATACTTAAATATTGAAAACTTTATTATCATTTGCTTTTAATTTGAACGTGTAGTATATAAGCTTGATACTTATATATTTATATAATTGATATTGGAAAAATAGTTAAAGGAAACTGTTATAAGTTATTGCCTGGATATCATTGATTGTTATTTGCTGATGTCAAAAGCAATTATCTGAACAATAAAATTCATTTTCTAATTGGTGTTTTGTAGCTCCTTATTATAATTTATTGCCTGCTATATAACAAAATCCTCTTCATCTTTTTACTATTAACTATTTTTCTTTATAAAATTTATATGGATTTTTTTTTGTAGAAAATGTAAATATGAACTTTATTCATTGATATGCATACTTAAAACTGTTTTTTCTTGCTTTCCCCCTTTTTTTTTTTTTTTTGTGTGTGTGTAATCTTTATCATTAAAATTATATATTTAAGGTAACTTATGATTTTTTTTTTTTTTTTTTAGTTAAAAGTTATTATTAATAAAGTATGTTTTATTATTGATCTCATAATATACAATAATAAAGAAAATTGCTTATATTGAATCACTTTGTACTTAATAGTAGCTACGACTATACCTTAGGTGGTAAATATACCATAAATTTGCTGAGGAATGGTCTGATTTGAAAACAAATTTCTTTATTTGAAGCAAAGGCAAAAGTAACTGCTATAACAAATGAATGGCTCCGCTGAAAAACGTTCTAAGCTACAAACAAAATTTTGAGTAATCAGTAAAAGAAAATCATAATTTAAAGTTCTTGTTGGTTTTGTAAGTTAGATTTTTTTTTCACCTTGTAATTTGTTATATTTACATGTATAATAAATAACATGATGGATTGCTATATCATACTATGATGTATTATTTATAATACATTTAAAAAACTTTAAAATTGTCACTTCAAAATTTTGTTGCTTAGAACGTTTTTCAGCGGACCCATTCAAATGGTTTTTTTTGTTTTCTTTTACTAAAAAATAATAAATGTTTTAAAATAAGAAACTAAAGAATTAAAGTATTCTTTTGTTAACGTAATTTTATAATTAAAGGAACACCAATTAATTCATTAGATTCTCAAGACCCTGTGGTATTTTTATTTCCCATGTAATCCTTAGTAGATGGTTGGTTGGTTGTCAAATCTTTAATACCCCTGTAGATTAATTTTAACATTATATTAATAATGATAATTTTACTTGTTAAAGAACATGTTCTTTTACAAATGTTTCCAAATATAAACAATTTATATACATACAATTTTAACATTACATATAGATAAAATATTGAAAATGGTACTGATTTTACTATTTTTAGTAAGCTTCTTATTTTAAAGTTAGCTGCTAAAAACTTTAAAGTCGCCATAATTGCTATAAACAATAACAGTAAAATACTACTTTACAAGTACTCTGTAGTGCTACTGACGGATGTAGTTCTCAATGAGCCCTTGCCAAGTGGCTCTCTCTTGCGCAGTTGCAAGTGTTCGGAAATAACCAGGCGACCCAAATGATGTCCTTCCATATAATGACACCCTCTTGTCCTGTAAAGCTTTGCATCAAACAGCTTCCTGAGAATTTGTTCTGGCAATGTGGTATTAGAGGAACAGTCTCCCAAGCTTGAAGCAAGTGACATTCGCCTCCTGATACAGATCATCTCCATGTTGTTTGTCCTTTATACGTTGACTGCGCAGGACCCAAATGTTTGGGGTTGCTCAACATCATTTTTACAAAAGCGATTTTCCTGTTGTTTGAATGAAGGCCACTTCGTGTGCGTTCTAAATTGAAACACAATTTTTGGACCTTAAAATTCAACTAATATTTTTTTAAATGGTAAATAGAGGTGAAATGAAGTCTATTTATTACAAAAAAAAAATTGTCCCTGGAATAGGGTTTTCCAATAATTGTATCCACACTCAACATGTTAACATGTAATACGATGAAAAATCTTCCTTTTGAAGATAAGTAAATCTTTTTCTTCAACACTAGAGGGTGTCCAGGTCTCCAATCTGTATGCAATGACAGGCCCTATGAGGGTTTCATAGAAGAGATACTATGGAGTGGAGATGTAAGGTATTTTTACCTAGCTCTAAATAAGAACTGTTAGCCCTTGCTGTTCACTGGTTAATCACGAAGGGAAACCCTGTTTCCAGATTATTTTTGTCAAACTGTTGAAGATTGAATTGGTATTGTTTGTATGGATTCCAGCATTACATACATATATCACCTTTTCCAGGGCCATGTTAAGCAACAACTGGCAAGCCCATCACCCTGCCATACATCTTTTTTTTTTCTTTTTTTTGTATATCAATTTATTGAAATTTACAACTATACAAATATGTACATCAAGTAAATGAGCTGGTAACGATTACAATGACATGTAAAAACTTGAAAAGAACTACTCATCAGTAGCACTTCAATAAAAAATTTTATACTAGAAGATCTCTAAGCCATCTTCTTTTCAGACGCCTCAGAGGATTATCAGGAATGGAGTGGGAAGCAAGTTGAGTAACTAATGGATTTCAGTGGTTATGGAGCTTACTATGAAAGGATAGGTAGCTGGTTTGGACTAACTCAACAACATATGGAACATTAAGGTCTTTATGGATAAGTTTATTGGTGACAAAGTAAGGGGCATTTAGGATTTTGGATTGGATACGAGATGAATTGGATGTTTTAGTAGAGCTCCAAAGCTCAACTCCGTACATATAGGTCTATACACAGTCATGTAAGTAATTCTTTTGTAATGATTGGGAGGTTTGATCGTTTGTCTAGTAAATGTTGAAGTAGTCTTCAACGACAAGCAGTTTCTCGTCGCTTTAGTCTTGTATGTAGAGTCCTAGGTAGTGGATCTGTCCCAACAGAAATTAGTGGAATATCATTGGAGGATAATGTAGGACAGGAAGTCCTGCCTTACTTCTTCCATGGAAACAAATTTGGGAGGTCCGATTATACTCTTGCAGAGTACCTATAATCCATGGTGATCTTAATCAGGTGGACAAGTTTGAGAAAGTCCTAATTTAATGAGGGCTGCATAAAGTTAGAGTAACTTTGTGCAGAAACTATACCATTAGGATTTATGAATTATATATCACTTCCGTTAGTCAATCCTAAATTTATTGATCCATTGTGTATACCTCAAGTGAAACTATACCATGTAGAGTTAGTGCAATAGATGAACAGTAGTGTTTGACTGAAATTAGGGGAGGCCTTACTTACCATACCAGGTATGCAAGTTTAAAATGTCGTTTTAATTCCAATAGAATGCGCTCTTAGCCTATTGAAGGATTTGCTTATCTCTAAACGCTATTTTGTTTGTTAGTCATTTGTTTACAAAAGTCAGTTGTTTTTAAGTCGTTTACGTGGACGTATCATACCTTTCTTTGGTGTTAAAAATGTCTAATTTTAAGCCAAATAAAGAGCATTTGCGGCATGTCATGATTTTCTTATTTAATCAAAAGAAAAAGGCATCTGAATGTCATCGAATTCTTGTTGAGACTTATGGCGATGTTGCTCCAACCGTCAGGATATGTGAACGTTGGTTTCAAAGTTTCAAACGTGGTGATTTTGATATTACTGATCAAAAACGAGAAAATCGACCAAAAAAGTTTGAGGACTTCGAATTGCAATCTTTATTAGACGAAGACAATACTCAAACCCAACAAATGATGGCAGAACAGTTGAATGTCACTAGGCAAGCCATTTCCGATCGCCTGAGAGCTATGGGAAAGATTCAAAAGGTTGGAAAATGGGTTCCACATGAATTGGACGAACGACAGATGGAAAAACGAAAAACTGTGTGCGAAATGCTGCTTTTACGCCACGAAAGAAAGGGTTTTTTGCATCGAGTTGTAACTGGCAATGAAAAATGGATTTATTTTCAGAATCTCAAACGAAAAAAAAAAATCATGGGTAACGCCAGGACAACCATCCACATCGAGTGCAAGACCGGATCGTTTTGGGAAGAAGACAATGCTGTGTGTGTGGTGGGATCAGAAGGGAGTAGTCTACTACGAGCTTCTCAAACCCAGCGAAACAGTCAATACCGAGCGTTACCGACAACATATGATCAATTTGAGTCACGCATTGATCGAAAAACGCCCAGAATGGGCTCACAGGCACGCCAAAGTCATTCTTCAGCATGATAACGCTCCTGCACATTCAGCCAGATTGACTAAGGAAACGATTTCTTCGCTTGGTTGGGAACTCCTACCCCACCCGCCGTATTCACCTGACCTGGCGCCTTCTGATTATCACCTCTTCTCATCGATGGGACACTCATTGGCGGAGCAACATTTCAACAATTTCGAAAACGTACGAAAATGGCTCGATGAATGGATTTCAAATAAAGATGAAGCATTCTTTTGGAATGGTATCCATATATTGCACGAGAGATGGACAAAATGTGTAGAAAGCGAGGGTCAGTACTTTGAATAAAATATATTATACTTTTTTTTAAATTACTGTGTATATATTTTAAGAAATAAACGACATTTTAAACTTGCATACCTGGTAGGTAAAACCAGAAAATAAGAAGCTGTATGAGGATATATCTAAACTTTCTTAACAGGATCAATTTTAATAGGAAGTAAAAAATCAGAATTGCACTCATAACCTTTGCAGTTCTACTCCCATAACAACAATCCCTTTACCTCTGAGGTATTTTAAATGATGTATGGTAAGTTTTATATAATATATTTGATATTTTACAGTAAAAGATTTCTGTTTAGAAATATATTTTAATCATTAGCTTATAGGAAATCGCATGTACTTTGAGGAATTAAAATCTTAAAAATTGTACAGAGTTTGCATATAAGATAATTTACTGAGATGGGCCTACTATATGGCCAAGCTGATCATTGCTTGAGTTGGAATATTGATGAAGTCGGTAATGTACAAGGTGCTTTGTTTACAGCTTTATAGCAGCTACTTTCCTTATAAGTGAGCGGCAGTCCTCCAAAGCTGGATGTATATATATGTATATATATATATATATATATATATATATATATATATATATATATATATATATATATATATATATATATGTAATTTTTCTTGATATAAATCAATATTATTAAATATATTATTTTATTTTTGAAGAGAATACGACCCCGGTGGCCTATTTGGATAAGGCGCCACGCTAGAGAGGTGGAAACTTGGGTTCGAATCCCGACCGGGTCAAATCTTTTCTCTTCAAAAATAAAATAATATATTTAATAATATTGATTTATATCAAGAAAAATTACATATATATATACCGGTGACGGATTGTCAATAGATCCAAGTTAAATGTAATGTTCAATATGAACATTCATCCCCGGAATCACATCGGGATTTGCGAGTGCCCGGGGGTTATGGATCACTGAAGAGAGAAGATTTGCCTGGTTCGGATACGACCCCGGTGGCCTAGTTGGATAAGGCGCCACGCTAGAGAGGTGGAAACTTGGGTTCGAATCCCGACCGGGTCAAATCTTTTCTCTTCAAAAATAAAATAATATATTTAATAATATTGATTTATATCAAGAAAAATTACATATATATATATATATATATATACCGGTGACGGATTGTCAATAGATCCAAGTTAAATGTAATGTTCAATATGAACATTCATCCCCGGAATCACACAGCGATTTGCGAGTGCCCGGGGGTTATGGATCACTGAAGAGAGAAGATTTGCCTGGTTCGGATACGACCCCGGTGGCCTAGTTGGATAAGGCGCCACGCTAGAGAGGTGGAAACTTGGGTTCGAATCCCGACCGGGTCAAATCTTTTCTCTTCAAAAATAAAATAATATATTTAATAATATTGATTTATATCAAGAAAAATTACATATACATATATATATATATATACCGGTGACGGATTGTCAATAGATCCAAGTTAAATGTAATGTTCAATATGAACATTCATCCCCGGAATCACACAGCGATTTGCGAGTGCCCGGGGGTTATGGATCACTGAAGAGAGAAGATTTGCCTGGTTCGGATACGACCCCGGTGGCCTAGTTGGATAAGGCGCCACGCTAGAGAGGTGGAAACTTGGGTTCGAATCCCGACCGGGTCAAATCTTTTCTCTTCAAAAATAAAATAATATATTTAATAATATTGATTTATATCAAGAAAAATTACATATATATATATATATATATATATATATATATATATATATATATATATATATACCGGTGACGGATTGTCAATAGATCCAAGTTAAATGTAATGTTCAATATAAACATTCATCCCCGGAATCACACAGCGATTTGCGAGTGCCCGGGGGTTATGGATCACTGAAGAGAGAAGATTTGCCTGGTTCGGATACGACCCCGGTGGCCTAGTTGGATAAGGCGCCACGCTAGAGAGGTGGAAACTTGGGTTCGAATCCCGACCGGGGTCAAATCTTTTCTCTTCAAAAATAAAATAATATATTTAATAATATTGATTTATATCAAGAAAAATTACATATATATATATATATATATATATATATATATATATATATATACCGGTGACGGATTGTCAATATATCCAAGTTAAATGTAATGTTCAATATGAACATTCATCCCCGGAATCACATCGCGATTTGCGAGTGCCCGGGGGTTATGGATCACTGAAGAGAGAAGATTTGCCTGGTTCGGATACGACCCCGGTGGCCTAGTTGGATAAGGCGCCACGCTAGAGAGGTGGAAACTTGGGTTCGAATCCCGACCGGGTCAAATCTTTTCTCTTAAAAATAAAATATATATATATATATATATATATATATATATATATATATATATATATATATATATATATATATATATATATATATATATATATACGAAACAATAAGGAATCGAATGCCATCAGAAAGAGCTGGACTGCCAAGGAAGAGTTCTTACTTTTATTATTCATTCCAATTAAGAATTAATATTTTTGACTAATGACAAAACTGAAACTGTGATTCTAAAATTAAGTAGGTTAAACAACTTCTTCATTCATTATTGAAGAAGTTATCAAATTAATTTTTTTTTTAGATTATAATTAATTACAAAAAAAAAAAATTCATATTCGTGGATTAAAGATTAAATAACGAACTGCAAGGAGGAATCTAAAATAAAAAATCAATGAAGGTAACAATTTGTGCCACATGAAGCCTTTGTAATTGGCTTAAAGGTGGACCAGTGTTAAATCATTGTGTTTAAAAACAAAAAAAATTATACATAAATTGTTCTTAGACAAAATTATACTTCATTCAAGTCAATTTAGGAGAAGCAACCAAAAAGATTTCTAGCCTTGGAAATGGATTATAAGACAACTATGTGCGTTCTCTCGGCTCCAAAAAGTTCCTAATGTTGTAATAAGACAGAGAGTGGAACAAATGGAAAACATACTCTTCACCATTCAAGCTATGAAATGGTTAGAGCACATAATGAGGATCGGAGAGGGACTATGACCCTAAGAAATTTAGGACTGGAACCCAAAAAGATGGGTCACCTAAGGAATGAGGGTGTCACAGAAGGAATGATAATTAGGGGAAAGCGGGAGACTGGCTAGAAAGATGGTGAAATAAACTTATGTTTGATGAATTAATTGCCACTTCTATTGAGATTATTTTATTAGAAAAATAGTTTCGAATGCTAAACATTCATCTTCAGTTCTTCGAGGTAACTAAAACACTAAAAACTTATGTTTGGTGACAACATATAAAAAAAGTTGATAATAAATAAATCATTTTTGCCTTTTAGTGAGTAATCACATACCAGGAAATGTTTATTTATAAGCCTTTTTCTCCCTCCTTGTTTAATAGAAATGTTAATTATTGATTTTTTCTATTCGCAAGAGAGGACTTGAACATTGCACCTGCCTTTATGCCTTAATTTCTTTTCAGTATAAAATTATCTCTTATTGTGTAAACACCCTTATTTATTTATTTTATTTTTTTTACTTCTTGAGGAGCTTAAGTATGAAAAGAAAAAAAATAATTTAATTTTCATAAATTATTTCTTGAGGGATATAATAGAACTTATAATAAAAAGCGGATAGAACCTAACAAAACCAATGTTCATATTGCTCCTTTCTCTGCAAGTTATGATATCTATGAAGATAATAAATTTGAAAAACCATTGATCATTAGAATATAAAAATTAGTTTTAGTGGCAGAGATTTGTTGAGGTTGGATGAAAGAAACACACCTTTCTGAAGTATGGCTTCAAAATTTTAGCATGCCTTTCACATCCTCAGAAGAAACTAATGATAACAGCCAAGCTCAACATCCAAGAAAGTAAAGGAAATGGCTTGAAAATTAGAGAAGGTAAGAATAAAATTTTCCCTGACAATTTTCGGATAAAAGATGATTGATTAATCACTAAATAATGTTATTCTGGTTAGAAATTTATAAATTGCAAATATCCTTGAACCAAGCATATAAGCAGAACAATAACTTCTTTAGAAATTTGTAACACAGCTTTTTTTAAATATCTATATAGAAGTTATCTAGGAATCATAGAACAATCTGATACAAAGAAAGAATTTGAATTTCCAATCACCAATTTTGAATATTAAGAATTTTTTGGGAATTCTGATTTTGAGAGGAAACTACATTCTGACAGGAAGTTGAACTGGAGGAAAGTACATAACTTAACAGTCTCTATAACTCTTTGTTGAAACAGAATTAAAGATATTATATGTTTCATTCAATTAAATGATAATACACTGAGAACTAAACACTTTAAATGGAACCGCATAACTATAAAACAAAAAACCAACTACAGAAACTAATGTGCATGTTTTCAATTTCATTCTGTAATAAAGTGTGATAATTGTTCAATAGCTTTACATCCAAAATATTTGTTCTTTATTCCAACTGATTATATATGAGTGGTTTAGATGCAAAGGTGTACAAGTGGCAAATGGAGTAAGTGCATATTGTGAAACTTTAATTCTAAATAAATTACAAATAATTCTGTGGCAAAGAGATACAACTGAATATTCCATTAGATGATGCCATCTATAGAGAAGAAATCCAACTACTTACCGAAAATTCTGAAAGTGTTTGTGGCAAACGGATAATTTGATTGGCTTTTACTCTACAATGAGGTTTTAATACTTGTACCCCTTTCCATCTAAACCACTCATATATATTTCTATACATAGAAAATAACAGATCAATTACTGAATGTGTCAATAAAGATTGAATAAATTTGTATTAAAGTATAAATTAATCCCTGCTAATAACCTTTTGGTGTTAGATGACAACGTTACCTCCAATTTCATAGTAATATTACAGTTTTGTTTTGTATTTCATAACTGAAAGCATAAATGTAATTGATATGCAACCATACCAAAAAGTATGAAGTATAATAAAAAAAAAACAAACTCTTTTCAAATTATATTACTATTGAAATCCAAATTACTTCAAAAACTTAGTGAGCCTACAGATATCTATCAATTCATAAACATAATTAAACATGACATTATTGACATTTTGAAAAATTTTACAACTAATATATTTATATAATACAAAACAATATTTGAAGTTGGTATAAAATAATTTCAAATCATATGTTATAATTCACATTTAAATAATACTATATTTCTTTCACTGTAAACTAGAAAATATAAAAATTGAAATAATCTTTCATTTCACTTCTATCCACAAAACACCTATATAAGATATACTCTGTGGAAGTCACATAATAATGAGCCTTGAAAGCTATGAATATGAAAATAAAACAATGGAAAAAATAAAAATGAATCAGGTCATAGTCTCATACCATTGTTAGAAAGTAAAATTACAAAAACAATTAGAACACAACTCATAGCCTTAAAAATTACTTTAAACCAAACAGGAAATTTTACAATAGCAATGTAAGGTCTGAACTTAAAGAAGTTAATCCTAGATCTGTCCATTTTGATTCAATTTCTTTTAATGTTAAAGAGGAATCTCCATGGTCAGCTTCAGGGTCTGGTAACTCCATGGCTGGTACCTCAATTTCATTGTATGGAAGTTCATCAGATCTCCAAGCTGGATCTATAATTTCTAAAACGCGCCCATCATTTTGTATTTGACTATCCATCTTGTTTTAACAATTTGTTTATTTTCTTTGAAGGTTATAAGTTAGGCTAAGAGGTTATTTTTTTTTTATACAAAGAGGTAACAAAAATTAGCCTCATCAGGTCAACATAACTATTATTATTTGTATTCTTGTATCTCAGCTGAATTGCCATTTTCTTATTGACATTTATTATAAACTTTGTTTTCCACTTAGCTTACATGCAATTTAATAGTGACTTTTTTTTTTTTTCGGTAACAGTCGGCTTAAGAGAAGGCACCAAACTGGCTTGACCCGCGCTACACGCACCAGTTCAATGCTTACGCTTCATTTCGAGTTTACATTTATCGATAGCTCTTTCCTATCACCTCACATGTTAACAACAGTGCTGCCGATGCGGGTATTTTTTCCCGAAATCGGGAAATGTTTGGCATCGGCGGGAATTTAACGGGTATCACCAAAAAACGGGTAATTTCGGGTATTTTTGCGTTGATACGTATTACATCGTTATCTTATTCTAAATCGATAAAAACAATTATCGTCAAAAAGTTCAATAGTGATTGTAAAATTTTTTCGGTCAAGGAAGAATCGAAAAGGTCAGTCAGTCTTCGACGACAATCAGGGGGACGAAAGCCGTTCAGTTCCTCAGATGTCCACGTGAATGTTAGGTACCACCACCAGCGCTGCTGTCCTTTCTTCGATGCTCACTTGAATGTTTGAGTGCGGCTTTTGTCACGTATTTTTGTACGACGTTATTTTAAGAACTATATTAGATAATATGATAATTTGCGATCCTTGAAAATAAAGGCAATAGTGATTAAGTATTTATTGACTGAACCTCAATAACCTTACCAAACATTTAATTGTAACAGTCAAGAAATTTATCCATATATATACATATATTTACTAGGTCTGCCTCTTATTAGTCTTTATGTGTGTCAGTAATAACAAATTAGATGTTATTAAAATATAAAATTTTTACCTACTAATTTTTTTATTAATAATTCCTAATATTATATTTTGTACCTGTCCACTTTCCTTATCTTTTAGCTACCCAGAAAAATAATATTGTAGGTAAATATTGAAAGGTTGATTAATTAAAAAAGGTTAAGAAATTGAGAAGGTTAATACAGTAGTACAAATTACCATTTATTATATTACACTTGCACTAAATTTTTTTTTTTTTTTTTTTTATCTTTTACTAATTGAAATTTACAACTGTAATAGAAAATACATCCAGTAAATATGCTGTATACAATGCAATATGATAACATGATTAACTACTAAATTTAAAATATATTTTCCAGAAATCAATTATAATAAACATAAAAATTATCCAGTAATTTTTTGTTTTGCGGACCATTTGGCTCCCCTTTATGAGTATTTGATGCCACTCCCCCCCCCCCCCCCCCCCCCCTCGCTGGGTTAATAAAGATAATTCCCGAAAACGGGTATTACTTCAAGCATTGGCATGCATTTCTCGGTAAAAACGGTAATTTTTATGCATGGTGGCGGGTATTTTGGGTTGGGAGCATCGGCAGCACTGGTAAACAATCCAGTGCTGCCGATGCGGGTATTTATTTCCCGAAATCGGGAAATGTTTGTCATCGGCGGGAACGGGAAATTTCTGGTATTTTCGCTTTCCATAACTGATTATGTTAATACCTATTACATCGTTATCTTCTTGTAAATTGATAAAAACAATTATCGTCAAAAAGTTCAATAGCGATTGTAATATTTTTTCGGTCAAGGAAGAATCGAAGAGGTCAGTCAGTCTTCGACGACAATCAGGGGGACGAAAGCCGTTCAGTTCCTCAGATTTCCACGTGAATGTTAGGTACCACCACCAGCGCTGCTGTCCTTTCTTCGATGCTCACTTGAATGTTTGAGTGCGGCTTTTGTCACGTATTTTTGTACGACACGTAGTTATGTTAAGAACTATATTTGATAATATGATAATTGGCGATCCTTGAAAATAAAGGCAATAGTGATTAAGTATTATATTAGATAATAAGATAATAATTTTTATTAGGTTTTTTTTTAATACAAATAATTTATTTAATATATATATATATATATATATATATATATTTACTAGTCTGCCTCTTATTAGGCTTAAATAAAAGTCTGAATTAAACAAATTAGATGTTATTAAAATATAAATTTTTTACCTATTAATTTTTTTATTAATAATTCCTAATATTATATTTTGTACCTGTCCACTTTCCTTTTCTTTTAGTCACCCAGCAAAATAATAATGTTGATAAATATTGAAAGGTTGATTAATTAAATAAGGTTAAGAAATTGAGAAAGTTAATACAGTAATACAAATTAACATTTGTTATATTACACTGGCACTAAATTTAAAATATATTTTCTAGAAATCAATTATAATAAATATAAAAATTATCCAGTATTTTTTTGTTTTGCGGACCATTTGGCGCCCCTTTATGAGTATATGATCCCCCCTCGCTGGGTTTATAAAGATAATTCCCGAAAACGGGTATTACTTCAAGCATTGGCGGGTATTTCTCGGTAAAAACGGGAATTTTTACGCTTGGTGACGGGTATTTTGGGTTGGGAGCATCGGCAGCACTGAAACAATCACTTCTACAATTTCTACTTGGATTGTGTTGTTTAGTGTGTTATATTGATATTGTGTTATATTTAGTCTTCTTAAATGAAAATAAGTGAAACAGAAGATAACAAAATGAGTTTCGTAAAGGATTAGGGTAAATGCTCCAGTGGTCGACACTGTACTAGTAGTCGACACTTCGGATTTTAGAACCAAATAATAATCTTCCAGGTAATTTCTTCTTACCAGGTTTACTTTTGGCCGAAAATTCAGTACCTTTTGAATCAGAACCGGAAGTAACAATGGAGATTTTGGTGGGAATTACTTATAAGTGTGTATTGTTGACTCAGCACCTTTGGTCACTTGTCAAAGTGGTTGCAACGTAACTTACTACTGCTAAGAGTGGTATGAATAAATTTGATTTCTATTGCCAATACTGATTATAATTCAAGTATTTTTTTTTTTTTTTTTTTTAATGCTAGGTTATTTTCCTTTTCATTTGTAGTTTTTAATGTTTTATTTTTCAATTTTTTATAATGTGAGAGGGTGTCGACTACTAAAGCATATTTCTCCTTACTTTTTTAGTGGTTGACACCCCTGTCGACAACTGGCTCATTCTATTTTTTTCTTTTATGGCTTAAAATTTGGTTATTAGATACAATAAAAATTTTTAAACTTTTTCAACGATCTTTTTTTTAAAGTGCGGAAGCTATGTTCAGTAGTCGACAGGGGTGTCGAATATTGACACAGTTGATGTCGACTTCTAAAACACCTGTAATTATACACCTGGAAATTATAGAGTCTTCATCATCGGAAGAAGAGTGGTACCATCAGGAAAGAGCTCCGATACTGATTTGCTTGGTTCTGGAAATTATTTCAAAGCACGATATTTTATCACTATTGGTGTGTTTTCAAAATATGGAACAGCAAAGCCAACATAATCGACACGACATCTACAGATGGTGATAAAATTGAAAAACCTCTCTTTGAAGTAATACTAGAAAAGCCACTGTCAAACTTACAAGAACCTCAAATAGCCTACGTAGCACCGTAGGCACAAAAACAAGTGCCCATAATTAAGGAGGGAATGCGTATTGTTTTTATGAAACGAGACACAAAATTAAGGAATATTAACAAAAACCAAATTATAGAAGAAGTTTCTTCACCACTGATTTTCGGAAGTACCCCCCTGAATATCAGATATCAGTTTCCTGGACTAGTCACTGTAGATTATTGAAATAAACAATTTAATTGCTTGTTTGTTAAATGATTTATTGAGATCCTATTTTCTAATATATATTTTATAGATAAATAAACAGATTTTTTATTGTTTTTTAACACCTTTTTGAGTTCCAAGCACCCATGTCAGCTACTGGTTCATTGGATTTTCGACAGTGTCGACTACTGAAGCAAAAATCAGTTTTCGATTTTCTGGGTTTTTAAGTTTAAATGTTTAATATTTACCTTTAAAAAAATTACCAGAGGGTCATGAAAAAATATTGGTCAGGAAAAACAAAACTGCAAGCTAAGATTTCAGAATTAATTATCAATATAAGTAAAAATGTAAAGTTTTGAGCTTACGATGTCGAGCACTGGAGCATTTACCCTAAGTGTTTTATCAATTCATGTTTCCTTATTCCCTCTTATCTAATGTGTAAAAGTGTTACAAAACTTAAGAACATTGATTTGTACATGGATTTGGTGTTTTATATATTTTTATTTGTTGTATCAGTTGAAGTGATAAAATTTCAGTATGCATATTTTGTGAATGGATTCTTTGTCACCCATAATACTTATTGTCCTAAAGTGTAACATATTGCATAATGTAAATAAGTGAAATAGAAGTTAACAAAATGAGTTTCGTAAAGGATTAAGTGTTTTATCAATTCATGTTTTCTTATTTCCTCTTATCTAATGTGTAAAAGTGTTACGAAACTTAAGAACATTAATTTGTGCATGGATTTGATGTTTTATATATTTTTATTTGTTGTATCAATGTAAGTAATAAAATTTCAGTACGCTTATTTTGTGAATGCATTCTTTGTATTCTGATTGTATAATTATTTCAATAAAACATATCGATCTAAAAATAAATGTGAGAAAGTATATCATAGGTTTCATATTTTCTTATTTCCACTTCCCTTGAGAAAATTTAGCAGAAATTAACATCATAACTTTCAACAAGGATTCTGTCTTATATCTGTCTTAATCACAGATTAAGAGGTAAATGACATATATAATTGTAAAACTATTGGTGTAATGTTATAGATTAATGTATTTTTAAAAATGTTCGGAAGCCTGATGATGGAGCATTTTCTCCGAAACATGTAGCTACAAATGTTAAATAAATAGGAGTCATGTGAAATAAATACTTAAGGATTCTGTCTTTTAAATATTTATAATTTGTTATTTACACACACTTCCCTCATATCACAAAGTTTATCAAGAATTAACATTACTGGTGGTTTAGCATTATATTAATTCTGATTTAATATAAAATTAATTCAAAATTGATTTAGTGTCTTATGTTTTGACATTTTCTTATTTCTCATTTTAATATCATAAGGTAAACCGAAGTTAATATTACTTTAAAGTTTCTCCATAAATAAATGAGAATAACCTTTCCCCCCGAAAAGTAGCGACTAAAACATCGAAATAAATCGGAAGAAGGTAAGAATCGATAAAAGGTATTCTGGGCGCGCGTAGGGGTTGCCTCCTCTTGACCCGACCGTTACCTTTTTTTTTAAATTTTGTTTTACCTTCATTTATAGTATCGTTTTTTCCCCCTGTTTCGGCTGCTGCTTTAATTGATATTAACGCCGATGATTACCATTAATGGAATGGCAAAAACGTCAGCAAAATAAAATTATGTTTTATTATCTTAAACAATATATATATATGTTATCAATTTTATAATTCAAATTTATTTAATCGAACTAATCTTTTGTTTTCAAGTAAAGCAATACCGAAATATGGTCGGAATCGAAATAAATTTATTACACGAATAATATATCTAAAAATATATATAGCCAGCTCATTTATACTGTTTAGTACCTTTAGTAGAGAAAGTATACTTAATTAATGATGATTTGGTGTAAAGCAATTATTCTCTTTCATTTATTCATTACCATAATTTATTTTTTTGATGGAAAAGTTTAACACTGAATATTTTATATTTAAATAAGGTTTCTCTTGGGCATGCACCACCATCCAAAAATTTTCCTAAAAACCAAAGATAACATAAAAAGCTAATATTTGATTTTTACTCTGTAATTTTGTACACTGTAGCTTACCATTTTTGACCATTGGTAGTTCCACAACAGAACCATTTTTCGCAACATTCCGTGTTTAAAGTGCAGCAGAAATTAGGCCTGCATTCCTTCTGTGGTTGTCCAAATGGTTCTTTATTTAGTATCTGTATCTCTGTTGCATAAGATATTACAAATTACCAAATCAAAAATCATAAATTACCAATTCAGTTATCAGTACCAAAATTCTAGTATTCCTAATCAAACTTGAATATAATTTTCCAAAGAAGAAAACCTAAATGATCACAAATTGAGTTTATGATAGAGTCTAATAGATTTTTGGACGGCCAATGCAATGGTGCCGTCAGTTTTGAGAAAAGCAGTTGAAAGCAAGTCGAAGCCAATGTCATGGCTCAGTTCACTTGCTTCCAAACCTAAAGTAGCCAGAAAAAAGTACCAGATCAGCAGACCTTCATCAGGGTAGTACGTGCATCTTTTCGGATTTCTCGAGAGAAAAAAGGAGATTTGAAACACGTGATGATATTTTGTGGTGGAAAAGCTCAAAATCATTATGTGAAACCAGCCTGCAACATAGACTGAATACTTGACGTGACCCGTTCTTCCCCTGTTTTTTGTAACCTTATCATATTTTATCATTTTTTAAATATATTTTGTAATTTGTCGTGATTATTTTTCTTGAAGTGCTAAGAAAATTATATCAATTTCTGAAAGGAAAAAAAAGTTTATGATAGTTGCATCGTGTTTTTTTTTTTCCTCTGCTGGAAAATACCATAAATATAATTTGACCCATTCTTCCCCTGCACTCTTTAATCAATTAAAAATTCAGAACAGTGATCTAAATAGATTGCTGCACTTCACGTTACATTCGATCTTTCTCTTCCTTATATAGACTTTATATAAAGGAGAAGTCAGTAACATAACAAAGGAACAGGCTGAAGGGAAGCGTTGGGAGAGTTTACTTGAAAGACCAATAGAACAAATATTTATACGGCAATTATTTGTGGCCTGCTTCCGATTGAAGACGGGGCATGATTATCTTCAGCAACAGGATTGGAGTTGTATAGAGCCCAGAATGTCTTCTGTGCCAAGAAGATCAAATGCATGAACTGCATATACCAGTTTGCCCGGCTTTGGTTGATGTATATTCTGATAGGCTTTCCGACTATGAAGTAGACAGTACAACTATGGCACGACTGAACTGGCCTCGTCAATGGCTAAGGCGTTTCATTAAAGAACATTTTCATACACACAAGGTTTCGTTAAAACATAAAAAATAAGTCCCACCAAAACTGTGGAAAGAGCTACAGCGAAAGGACTGAAAATAAACTGCACCAAATGTTATAGGAGCAATCGGGAATGATGGGAGAAGATACACAAAGCAAAGCATTTGGTAAAAATTATGATCATATGATACAATAAGATCTCATATCATAGCATTGTTTTCTTACCTCTATCTTCGAAACCAGTTATATATCTTTCCTGTTCTGAATTTTGGTTAAATGATTTCTCTATGAGGTTTAAAGAACGGTGCTGACCATCGGCTATGACCTCTGCTGTAAGATGCCCACTTGCGGCGTATGCCACAACCATCAGTAAAAACAAAAACAGCATTCTGTTACTGGTCCCGAATTTCTTTTGTTAGCTAATATACCTCCTCAATCTATTGTAAATCTTTATGGATATATTTACTGTTATTTTTATTCTTATCTAATCTCCAGAAAGGTACGTTATTTCATCGATACGGTTTTAATCCAACAGGCATTAAGCTAAGCTTATTTATAAATCTTACGAATACTTTTATGCTTATCCAATACAATGGAATTCGAATCAGTAGTTTTATAATAGGTTTCTTCAACAAGGGTCTAAAGCTGAGGATTTTAATTCGTCTGTATTTTAACATGAGACTTTGACTTTATAATTTATCGTAATTTTCGTTTTTAATTTATCGTTTATTTATATTTACAACTGTATAAAATACTGGGTGTCCCGAATTTAAATGGCAAAATTTCAGGAACTTATAAGGGACCCAAAAACTAAGACAAAAAGTCCTTTAGAGATTTGCTCGTTTTTGCTTAGTTTTAGAGAAAATCGCAAAAAAAGAAACAAAACAAAAATGTTACAGGTAGCGATTATCGCCTTTCAAAGTTCGTCTGGCTAGGCAGTGAGATATGTAAACACTTAATGTTATTCTTTAAATTCTTTTATTTGTTTACATTTTGGCTTCCTTCTAGGATTATAATTCCTAAATCAGTCTTCAGTCAGTTACTCAAATATTTTTGTGTTAATAGCATCAGCCACAATTAGTCCAAGCAACGAAGGATTTTTAGAGGACTTAATTCATGTAGAAGCCAATTTTGGCACAGTTGTAGGAGGAGGTGTCCTTAATAACATACTAAAAGTACAGGGGGGTGGTGGTAAAGCTAAGGGTGGGGGGGGCTCTAAAGGTCGGTTTTTTTCCGTTTTTCGTTAATAACTCGAAAACTCTTGCCTCTAGAGAAAATATGTTTAGATACTAAATTAATTTACATAAAATTGTTTACAAAAAAGGTTCTATACATTTTTGTTCTGGGATCAATGCTTAAGAAGATATAGTGGAGGGAATATGGAAAATGTAAAAAAAAAAACACGTTTTTTATTGTTAAAATTTATATATTTATTGTTAAAATTCCAATGTTTATTGTTACAAATGAATAGTTTATTATAATTAATTGAAAGCTTATAGCTAAAAATAAAATTATTGTCGTTAAGCCTAATATGCTTATTATAGTACTTGCGGTAAGTCGCACTTTTCCTCAAAAAAAACCTTTGCCGGTACTCTTTTGGCTTTAACTCCGAAACTATTTGTCTAATCTCGAATTTCTTTATTTCACCTTAAAGCTGGTTAAATTTATCATCACATACTACATATTTAATTTTAAATACGTTCCGTGAAATATCCATTCCACCTCGCTGAATTTCGCGTACCGTTGTGAAATCCTTATTTTTTCGGAACACTTCTCGTTATAACTCTAAAAATATTTGTTCGATTCTGAATTTCTTTTTTTCATCTCATAGCTGGTTAAATTTGCTATTAGATCCTATATATCAACTTTTGATAAAATTCCGTGAAACACCCACGCCAGCCCACTTAACATATCAAAAATGTCATGTTTTGCCAATGTGTGCTAGCATGGGTATTACATGGAATATAATTAAAAGTAATAGATAGGGGCTGATAGATAATTTAAGTAGCTTTAAAATAAAATAAAGCAATTTGGGATCGGACATATTGTTTCGGAGTTCAAGAGAAAATATACTAAAAAAAACTAGAATTTTATAACAGTTTGCAGTTGTTAGCGTGCTTTTATTTTGCTTTGCTTTCAATTTTACGATAAAAACGTGTTTTTTTTACATTTTCC
Organism: Euschistus heros; assembly: GCA_003667255.2. Classification (NCBI taxonomy): domain Eukaryota; kingdom Metazoa; phylum Arthropoda; class Insecta; order Hemiptera; family Pentatomidae; genus Euschistus; species Euschistus heros. The sequence goes on from RCWM02000054.1 coordinate 516,582, forward strand.
ATATTCCCCCCACTATATCTTCTTAAGCATTGGTCCCAGAAAAAAAATGTATAGAACCTTTTTTGTAAACAATTTTATGTAATTAATTTAGTACATAAATATATTTTCGCTAGAGGCAAGAGTTTTCGAGTAATTAACGAAAAACTGAAAAAAACGACCTTTAGAGCCCCCCCCCCTTAGCTCCACCACCACCCCCCAGGACTTTTAGTATGTTGTTAAGGACACCTCCCCCCACAACTGTGCCAAAATTGGCTTCTACATGAATTATGTCCCCTATTTAGCCTTTTTTTGTCTTCGTTGCTTGGACTAAATGCCGCATACATATTCTAATGTTGAATACGCTGATATGATTGGTGGGACCATATTTTTTACCTGGAAGATCACATTCACACATTTTTTGGGGAATGACTTTTCTAATTATTTAGATGACATTCCCTTACAGCAGCGGATTGAAATGTGGTTCCAACTCGATGAATGTCCAGCTCATTATAGCAGAGTTGCTCGAGCTTAGCTGGATATAAATTATCCACGATGGATTGGACGTGAAGGAGTAGTACCTTGGCCACCCAGATCACCTGATATGACACCCATGGATTTCTTCCTATGGGGACCTTGAAGCAGAAAGTTTATTTCGGTGTCAATCAACTCAAGAGAGCAATTGAGGCTATGAGAGCAAAAGTGGCCTAACCCACAAAATATAAAAAAATCCGATTTAGTAATTTTTGGCAACTATAACGCCATCTGGTGGTGTTATAGTTGCAAAAAATTACTAAATCAGATTTTTTTATATTTTGTGGGTTAGGCCACTTTTGCTCTCATAGCCTCAATTAACAGAACGAATCATGGACGCAGTGCACCAAATATCATCAGAACAATGTTTAGCTGCAATTTATCAAGTGAGTGCTAGATGTAATGCTTGCATTGGTGCAAGAGGACAACACCTTGAGCAATATTTACATTAAAAAGAACATAATACAAATATAAATGTAAATAAATAAGTATAAAAATGAAAACTTGTTTTGTTTCTTTTTTTGCGATTTTCTCTAAAACCAAGCAAAAACGAACAAATCTCTAAAGGACTTTTTGTCTTAGTTTTTCGGTCCTTTATAAGTTCCTGAAGTTTTGCCATTTAAATTCGGGACACCGTGTATATAAAATAAGTAAATTGGCGGTAATATAATTTCTATGACATGCTGAATAACTTGTGAAGAACTACTCAGTAGCAGCACTTGAATAATTGTTCTGTTTTAGAAAGTCCGTAGGCCATCTTCTTTTCAGACGACTACAATGGGTTTATCGGAAATCGTAGTGGAGTGAGAAGTTGTGAGATTAGTGGATTCGTGTGATTAGGTTGTTTGGACCAATTCGGGCAGGAATTGATTACTTTTTCAATTTTGAGTAAAAAGTTCATGAGTACTGTGTACAAAATGTAATCAAGTATACACATACTCACCAATTATGAGTACTTTGTAATCGATTACACCAAACTCTAAAACGTGAGTACTTTGCAATCGAAGTTATATAATACGAAAAGCTTGATCGCTTTTTAAAAAGAATTTATTTGAATAAAAACAAAGAATAAACACTGATTATAAACAATTAAACAAATAATTAATAAAATAGACATTAACTCAATGAAGACAAGACACGAAGTGAAAACGGAGTGATGGGCTGTCTGGAGGGGATGCTTATATAGAGTCTTGATTCTGCTGGAGTCAGCTTCTGCCATTTCTTAAGTTGTCTGTGCCATAAGTCCTCCCTCCCTAAGTTTGAAGCTCCTGCGAAAACGATGGTAGTCCTGGATGTATGGTTGGCATATTTGGAGATGCAATGTTTATCTTGATTTTTCTTATACAATAGTATTTATATATGAAATAAATTAGAATACAAATTATTACAAAGGGTATAAGTAAATACATGTATGGTGTATAGTTTGTTTGTGTTAGAAAGGTGTTAAGTTTGGACATTTTTAGATTGATAGTGTGTAATTTTTCGAAGGATATGTTAAAGTCTTGGTGATTAAAAACTAAACTATTAATACTAAGTGCCTTAGTTTCTTTATATACAGGAATTATGTGCATATCTAAAATTGATTCATTACTACTAAGGTTAATTAAGCTGCTATTTGTTACAAATATTTCTTCTTTATTATTTTTATTTTTAATTATCTCTATTTTATTATGTTTAAATACTAAATATTGGTTAATAAAAGGTATATATTTAATGAAAGGTTCACTGTTAGTGGACATAGTTTTACAGTCAAAAAGATTTGTATTGTTTATAATCTGTTGGATACACTTATTATTTACACTTGTCGTATTTCTGCAGAAGAGTAAGTCTTTGTATTCGTCGGATGAAGCAGTGAGTAATTCTCTTTTCTTTTTCAAAATTAAAGGTGGATGCTCGTAGATGGTGATCACTTTATTATTTAGGATTGATGAATTAAATGCCACTTCTATTGAGATTATTTTATTTGAAAACTAGTTTCGAATGCTAAACATTCATCTTCAGTTAGAAATTTTAGAAAAACAACAACAATAGAACAATAGAAATTTTAGAAAAACTAATCTTCCGGTCTAATCTTCAACCACTAGAAAAATTAGACTTTTACAATTTAATGTCAGTCTGCATAAAACATAATTAATTATTTTCAATTTAACAATACATTCTATAAACAGGAAGAAGGATTACCAATGGGATCCCCTCTTTCACCCCTTCTGGCAGATCTTTTTATGGATAAATTAGAACGGAAAATCCTTCATTCAAAATTAGCTCAACACATCATATATGGTATCGGTATGTTGATGACATAATTTGCCTATGGTCTGGGACGACCAGACAAATCAATAGTTTCTTAAACGAAATAAACGAAATCCACCCTTCAATTAAATTCACACTAGAGTTAGAGAACAATAAAACTTTAAATTTTTTAGACATAGAAATCTCCATAAACAATAAACAACACGAATTTAATATATACAGGAAACCCACACACACAGATGTAGTTATAGACAACAATGCCAGGAGACCACTAACACACAAACTCGCAGCATTTCATAGCATGATATACCGGCTTTTAAATATACCGCTAAATGAACGAAATTTTAACAAAGAAATACAAACGATTCACACTATAGCTAACAACAACGGATACAGTAAAACCACAATCGATAATATTTTAAGAAAACAAATACATAAAAAAACTATGAATAATATATACAAAACACCCCCAGAGGATAAAGCTACCCCTAAAAAATATATTTTGATACCATACTACGGCCCAATATCCGTTAAAGTCGGGAAAGAATTAAAAAAATTAGGTTTAAACCCTGCATTTAAAATAGATAAGCCATTGTCATCATACTTCCCTTCACCGAAGGACAAAATAGACCCTTTCCAAAAAAGCGGCGTATACGAATTAAAATGTAATGACTGTGAAGCAAAATACACGGGAAAAACCGGACGATCAGTAAATCAAAGAGTAAATGAACATATAAGAGCATACACTAATAAGACCCAAAAATTCCAATTTCGCTATCCATCTAAATGAAAATAACCACAAATTTAATAAAGACTCGGGAGTAAAAATATTACATCAAGTAGAAAATAGCCTAAAATTAAATACTTTTGAATCACTAGAAATAATAAAATCGTTTTAAAACCGATCCAGATTTTTGTTTAAATGATCAGATTAACATATCCAATAGCCCCATTTTAAATTTATTTCCCATAGGAACGAAAAAAAAACCCAATGAGTCATAAGGGAAACCCCGTTGTAAATCTAAAACTTAACCTACCTGCCCCCCCCTTTTACTTCTCACAAATTCAGTGTTTTAGTTACCTCGAAGGTGAGTGCCTATGCTTGATTTCTTGTCTTATCTTTTTAAAAACCTTAGTATATTTAATCTATGTAACATAGTACTGATGTGTTGAAAATTTTATTGTATGTTTTAGAACTGAAGATGAATGTTTAGCATTCGAAACTAGTTTTCAAATAAAATAATCTCAATAGAAGTGGCATTTAATTCATCAATCCTAATTGTATTGATCCTTCTATATCATCATGCGTACCTCAAGTGACTTTATTATTTTTTTCGACCGGGTATGAGAGGAGAAAGTAGGTTTCCAATGGTGGGCTACGTAAGGGAATTTTTACAAAATAATATATATTATTGCCCTTTAATGAACAGTGTACTTTGCTAATTTGCCAAAGGATTTCTATGTCTTTAGAAATAAAGGTTATGTTATAAATATATTGTAAGGTTCTTAAGTCTTTAAAAGATAAAATGCTAGAGTGAATAGTTTGGAGTCTACAGAATTCAAGAGATAGTTCAATATCGTTAAGTTTGTTACTAATTAATACTAAATTTAGAAATATTATATTATAATTGTGATTTATTTCAATTTGATTAAGTTTTGAATTGGTGAGGGCTTGCTTAATTTTTTGGTTATTAATTTGAATAATTTTAATGTCGCGGTTAAATTCTTTAATTATTTTTTGATTGATGGCCAGTTGGTTCTTTGTATTGTCTGTAAGTTGTATAGAATTTCTCTCTAATGATTGGATGACTTTATCATAGTATTCTTTGTCTGTTGCGTCCATGTTACCAGTTAGCCAAGATATAGCGGTACCAAGTCCATTAATAAGTCCTCTTTTGATGCGAGTTTGTTTGTTAAGTATCAAATGGTCCAGTTTATTTCTTAGGAATGTGTAATATTTATAAAGGGAATCATAATGGTTAGTGTTATTGTTTTTATGTGAAGAATTTATGATGTTATGTATGTCTTCTAATTCGGTGTCTATTTAATTCTGTGTCAATTATGTGGATGAATGTGTAGTATTTGTCTAGGATATACGCATTAGGTAGTCTGATAGGAATTATTCCGGGTCCCTGAGTCAGGTCCGTTATAGTCAGTGCTTTGTTCATTGATAGTGAGTGAAGGAAGTAAACAAGCGTCAGCAGTCTGATTGCGGGAAGTGCCAGGATCATCTGAAACAGTGATAGGAGGAGTAGTTGCGTATTTTCTAGGTCTTTTAATAAGGTTGGGATGTATTTTAAAAGATTGTTTATTAATTGTTGCTAATTTAGTTTTTTGTGAGAAGTTTTCGCGTTTGAATTTGGGTTTAGATTTACCGAATTGTTTATCATTAATGAAAATTTCTCCTTGGGGTATTGTAATATTCTCGCGATTTGAATTTAGTTTGTTAGTGCGATTTTCTTTTTCCTTTTCGATTAATTCTTTTATTGGTTTTATAATTACTTGTTTGTCATCATGATATTCTTTTACTTTTTGTTCTAAAATTAAATCTTGGGCTGGTGTCTCTGGTTGAATACCGAATGTTATTTCGTTTGGGGTCATTTTTAAATTAGATACTATTGAATTATTATACGCGATCAAGCCTAATCTTAATAATTTGTAGGGGGAATAATCTTTATTACTTTTAATAATGTTCATTAATTCGATTAGTGTGGAGTGTGCTCTGTTTATAAGTCCGTTGGAATCTGAATGATTGGGTGTTATGAAATGTGTTTTGATATTATGATATTTTTGAAAGTTTTCAATAAGTCCGTTTTTGAATTCCGTGCCGTTATCAAATTGTACAGTTGTGGGACAGGGGAAAGTGCTAAAATAAATTTCTAAAGAATTTAAAATTTCATTTGCCGAACTATTTCTTATAATGTTACCATATAATTTTTTTGAAAAGCAATCTATTAAAGTAAATATTAGTTTTCCGTCATAATGTAAAATATCTTCTTGTAGTTTTTCGAAAGGTTTGGAGGGTGTGGGGGTTATTTCATAAACTTGTCTTATAGGATTTCTTTCATATTTTACTTCCTTGCAAAGGGAACAATTATTAATGATTTTAATTATGGTTTCTAGCATTCTCGGCCAATAATAAGTTTTTCGTAAATTTTGAAAAGTCTCATGAATTCCGCGATGTGCCGTTTTTCTTATGTGTTTATTTAATATAATTTCCTCCTGTTCAGATTGATTTGTTACGTCTAGCTTTTTAGTATAATATCTTTTAATTTTAATGGTGGGATAATTATTTTTTATTAATTCCGTTAAATGGTTAAAGATTTGATTGTAGATTTCATCAATAGAGTTCTCAATTTGGGGGGAACATAAAATACCATATATGTGATTAGGCTGTAAAAATTCGAGGCAGTTTTCTTTTAAGTCTTTTGAAAAGGGATATCGAGTGTACCAATGAAATCTGGTTTTGCCAAAAGGTTTTTCTACGGGTTTTTGAATTTCGGGATTTCCTCACGTTATAATTAAATGAAAATTTTCTACGTTAATGCATTTTGTTTTGTCGTCCACTATTAATATCTGATCATTTGACGATTCTTGGGAATGTTGGGTCTGTAAGCTTTCTAAGTCTTCTTCTAAGGGAATTTGTAAAGTTCTTGCAATTTCTTCAATATTGTCATTACTATATTCAGGGGTTGGTGCCGAAAAGAATTCATCTTGTACTTCATTTGGGTCGGGGTCTGAATTTTCGATTGCATTAAGGTCATTTCTTTTAGGGGGATTTCTGGATGAAGCGTCTGCTACGAAATTAGTTTTTCCTTGTACGTATTTTATATCAAAATCAAAGTCAGCTAATTGTAATTTCCATCTTATTAATTTAGAATTGGGTTCTTTTAAATTATGCAGCCACTGTAAAGGCTTGTGGTCAGTTTGTATGGTAAACTTTCTTCCGTAAAGATAAGGTCGGAAATGTTTGCACGCCCAAATAATGGCAAGGAGTTCTTTTTCAATAGTTGAATAATTTTTTTCCTGTTTATTTAGTGTCCTAGAGGCAAAGGAGATAGGTAGGTCTTTATTATTGAAATTTTGAGATAGTACTGCACCTATTGCAAAATCGGAGGCATCTGTTGTTAATGTAAACGGTTTATCAAAATTTGGAAGCTGTAAAATGGGGCTATTTTGTAAGAGGGATTTGAGTGTTTTAAACGCTTGTAAATACTCGTCAGTGATTTTAAGCTCTTTGTCCTTTCTTAAAGCTGAGTTAGCGGTCTTGCGATTTTAGCATAATTTTTTATCATTTTCCTATAACATCCCGTAAGAACGAGAAATTGTTTAATTTGTTTTTGAGTTTTAGGAATGGGGAATTTAGAAATTGCTTCAAGTTTAGCGGGATTTGGTTGTATACCTTTTTCTGATATTATGTGTCCTAAAAATAAAAGTTCCCGTTTGAAAAATTCTGTTTTGTCCAATTGAATTTTTAAATTGTGTTGCTTTAATTTTTCAAAATCAGTTTTTAAATGTTTAATATGTTCTTCTAGGCTGTCGGAAAAAACAATTATGTCATCCATATAAACTAATACATTTGGAATTTTAGAAAATATAATATTCATCGCGCGTTGAAATGTAGTTGGGGCGTTTTTTAAGACAAACGGCATTCTTAAAAACTCTTAATGTCCGTATTCCGTTGAAAATGCAGTTTTGGGGATGGATTCGCGTTCCATTTCGATTTGGTGAAAGCCGGAGGCCAAATCGATTGCTGAAAAATAATTAGCTCTACCAATTTTCCCAAATAAATCTTCGATGTTTGGGAGTGGGAATTTGTCTTCGATAGTTTTATAATTTTCCTATAATCGATTACCATGAGGGTTTTTCTTTTACCGGAGGCGTCTGGTTTCTAGGGAACGACCCATACGGGGCTGTTATACGGGGAATTTGAGTGCTGGATAATTTTATTTTCTAATAGTTTATCAATTTCTAATTGAATGTCTTTTCGAAAAACTTCCGGATATCTGTAATTTCTCTTTTAATAACTTCTTGAAATTCTTTTAATAAATTTATTATTTTAAATTTTTTCTCACTATTCATGGGACTTGTTCTTATTAATTGTGGGATTTCTTTTTTAATTTCGTCATTCATCCTAGCCAGTTCGGGACAATTGGTCACGACTAAACCAGGTATAGTTTCACTTATTTCCTCTGGTTCGTCAACTTCCATAGGTTCGGGGCAAATGGCCATTACTTCCGTGGAGTCAATATGGCAAAGAATTTTATCATTTTTAATGTCATATAAACCTTCTTTTATAGTTACTTTATCATTTAATTTTATGTCATTATTTATTATTCCATAATTAATTTTTTTATTTTTAATAGGTAATTCTACAATATTCATTCCTTTTCTAGCTTAATCTTATCTAATTCTACTAATTCATGACTTAACAATAATGGTATTATTCCATGGGGATGCGTAAGATTATCATTGTGAGGATGCACACTTAATTTTAATTCTTTCATGGTATTATAGCCTAATAATAAATCATACTTTTCTGAAAAGGGAAAAAGATAAAATTTAATTTGTTTTTCGGAACCAAAAATATCGAATGTATTTAAAAAACAAGATTTGTCTCCGTTCTTTTTTCCTGTCGGTGTCACGATTACAAAGGGGTCATTATATAAAGTAGTACCAGGAGGTACTGAATTTGGATATATATAATTTTCGGTGGAACCGGTGTCAATTAACCATTTTCTATTTTGGTTGTCAATAAAATACGGTAAAGTTTTATTGGTTAAATTTAAGTTGAATTCGGAGGTCTTCTTGATTGCTGGAACCTAATCCTAAAAAAATGATCAAATTTTTCAGCCATTTTTAAAAACATATTTTCTATTCTATCTATTCTTTCGTCTCGTGGTTTTTCAACATTATCATCTGAAACCGAATCAGTGCAGTGTGTTAGTTCGTATGGTGAAATAAATTTTTGTGGTAAATAAATTTGTGGTCTTTGTTTTTGTAGGTTACTGACTGTCCTCATTGAAACAGTATTTTGTGATCCATTATTGTTACGGGGTTGGTTTTGGAAATTGTTATACCTATTCTGATTGTATTGATTAAAAGGATGGTTAGGATTGTTGGGATGATTAAGATGATTGTAATGATTGGGATTTTGGAAATGTTGGTTTTGAGGTATTGGGTATTGCTGCTGATGCTGTGGTCTGTTATTGTTAAAGTTCTGATTAAAATTTTGGTTACGAGAAAAGTTATTATATCTTTGGTGTGTGTTAGTCTGTGAGTGGTTTTGTTGTTGTTGGTTATGTTGGTTAAATTTTTTTGTATTTAAGTTGGCTATTACAAAAGAGCATTTGTTGTAAATAATAGTTCTTACTTCATCTAGGTTAGTAGGATTAAAAATCATTATATGGTTGGTTAATTGTGAGGGGAAGCATTTGTAAATATGGTAAATAATTTCTTTGTCGGTTCTGTTCATAATTTCTGTCAATATAACTATGTTTAGGCCATCTAACTTTAATCTAATATAAACTAAATTTCTCAACTCCTGAATTCTGTTTACAAACTCTATGGGACTTTCCTTATAATTTAATTTTGTTTGAAAAATTTCATCTTTCCTTATTTCATATGATCTAGAGTCAGCAAAGTTTTCTTTTAGTAGTTTTAACAAAGTTGCTATGTGATCTACCTGTCAAATAATTTCTTTGTCGGTTCTGTTCATAATTTCTGTCAATATAACTATGTTTAGGCCATCTAACTTTAATCTAATATAAACTAAATTTCTCAACTCCTGAATTCTGTTTACAAACTCTATGGGACTTTCCTTATAATTTAATTTTGTTTGAAAAATTTCATCTTTCCTTATTTCATATGATCTAGAGTCAGCAAAGTTTTCTTTTAGTAGTTTTAACAAAGTTGCTATGTGATCTACCTGGTGGGACAATAATATATTCCTAGCAGGACCCCCTAGTCTGCTTTTTACTTTTATTAATAAAACATGATTATAATTTCTTTCTATAATATTATCAGGACAGACTAGTGAATACGCTGCTTCAACAATATCACAAAAAAAACTTAATTCCGAGGGATTGCCGTGAGGGGAATGTGATCGTAATTTTCTTTAGATATTTTATAATGAATTTGTTCCGGCATCTTGAACGTTGCTGGTTTAATTATAGAATTACTCACTGTGGAGCCGGTGACTTCTTATGTTGAAGGTGAAGGGTCTCTTCTTTTCTTCTATCCTCGCGAAGCAAACACCTGAAGTTGACCTGAGAATACTGGGTCAAATGGACACAGCTGCTATTCTTCAGTCTTCGTTGTCCCTATTTGGGCGCCAGTTATATAATACGAAAAGCTTGATCGCTTTTTAAAAAGAATTTATTTGAATAAAAACAAAATATAAACACTGATTATAAACAATTAAACAAATAATTAATAAAATAGACATTAACTCAATGAAGACAAGAAGACACGAAGTGAAAACGGAGTGATGGGCTGTCTGGAGGGGATGCTTATATAGAGTCTTGATTCTGCTGGAGTCAGCTTCTGCCATTTCTTAAGTTGTCTGTGCCATAAGTTCGATCACACCAAACTCTAAAATGATTGAGTACTTTTATAATTGATTACATTAAACTCAAAAATCATGAGTAAACTTGTAGTTAATTACCTATTGTACTTGAATACTATGTAATGGAAAATATGAGTAACTTTGTGATCAATTCCTTTTGCATTCGAATAGAATTTACTCCAACATTTTGAGTAAAAAAACAAAAATTGGTTTCTTTGTTTGAAAATACCTAAGTTGAAGTTATTGTACCCAATCAAAGTAATAAAATGTACTTAAATTGCTAAATGTTGAGTACGAGTACTTTACTTCTACTCAAAACCTTTTAAGTATTAATTACAAATACTCGTGCTTGACCTAGTTTGAGTAGACATTCCTAGAAGTTTTGCTTGAATACATGTTAAGTTACTTGTACTCAATTTGAAATATTTTGAGCATCAATATTCTCTTGTACTCAGTACTCAAACATTTTGATTGCGAGTAAAGTAATCTTACTCAGTTACTCAGTACTCTTTTGCGATTCGTCCATCTCTTCATCTAGAACATGGATATGTTTATTTGTGGCATAATAAGGAGCATTGAGGATTTTACGAAGAATTTTGAATTGCAAGGATTGGATTCGAAAAGAATTGGAAGGTTTAGTGAAGCCCCAAAGCTTAACTCTGTTTGCCCAAACGGGTCTAATTATTGTCATGGTAATAAGTCTTTTGAAACAAATTGAGAGCTTTGAAAGCTTGCCTAGTAAATGTTAGATTAGTCGAAAACGACGAGAAGTTTCTTGTCTTTTAAGGTGTTTTCTTACTTGTTTCCAAGTAAGTCGTCTGTCCAGGTGGAGTCCTAGGTTCAGCGTGGATCAGTGGAATATTATTGTACTGTATATTATTATACTTAGGACAGGGAGTCGTAGGTTTACGACGAAGGGTAAAGGTTACATGATGAGATTTGTTTAGAGTTTATTTAATTCTCCATTTTTTACTTCATTTACAAAGGTTTGTGATATGAGATAGGAGTGATTGAAATGCAACGATAGGATCATTTTAATGATAAGATATTTATTTAATTGTTTTGATGTGTCATCAGCCTCATATGTGGTGAGGACGGTGCTAGGATGAGTCGGCATGTCATCTGTATATACCGTGTAGAGGATTGGACCAAGGATACTACCTTGAGGAACACCAGCAGATTGTGTATAGAGGGAAGAATAGGACAATTTATGGTTTACTTTAAAAGTTCTATCACTGAGATAGGAACAGATATTTATGTAATATGTTGAAGGAAGGAATTCACAGAGCTTGTAAAGCAGTACTGGGTGCCAGACTCGGTCAAAAGCCTTTTTCACGTCGAGAATAGTTCCCGTGCTCTACGTTCCGCTCTCCAATGTGGAGGAGACTATGTCTATCTCCACTACACGATGCCATTGCTGGGATGTGGACTGTGATATTCGGAATCCAAGCTGGTGATCTGGGATTATAAGAAGGGAATCGATGATAGGATACAAGCGTTTTAAAATGAGTTTTTCTAGGATTTTACCCATAATTGGTAAGAGAAAATAGGAAGTTATGAGGATGGGAGCTGAGTTGGCTTTTTGGGTTTGGGTATCATCTTAACTATAGATTATGTCCAGGAGTCAAATATGTGGTGCGGAGTACAGCATCCTATATGAATGCTAGGAATAGGCTTTCCGAGGAAGGAGTTTTAGAATATGGAATGTAATTGGGTCATGTCCAGGGGCTTTGTTCGAAGGTCATCTCTGAATGATGCATGATATTTCTGAAGGATGGAATGCTTTTGAGGAAGGGACTTTTGGTAGTAGTAGGACATTAACATCTGCTTCTGTATATTCTAGGTGAGTATGATTAAGGATATCAGGATGTGGGTTAAAAATTTGAAAAAGGTGCTGGCCACAAATGAGTTTGTTGGTTTATTTGTGCTTAACCTTCTTATGTACTCCAACTAGGGCAGAAAGGACGGGTTATCCTACAGATTACCAGTCTATTCTAGCCAGGGTGGAAGGTCAAGAATATTCGTGGGTTCGCAACGAAATAAAAGCTAACCCGCCAAGGTAAGATTCGAACCCATGACTTTCAGTGCCGAGCGCGCTGAGACCAACGTCCCAACTCACTCGACCATCGAGCCCTCTCCCCCCCCCCTCCATAATGGGTGATTTTTCTTCGTCAGGTAAATAACTCTCATTGTGTATCCTTATTTTTGTTTTCGTTGTTTCTAATTTTATTATTTAAGGGCATAAGCCTCATTGACAGGCTAGTCTATATACAGTGAAAGCTCCCCCATCTTCTAATTTCCAACTGCCGAAGGTCTCTTTCAAACTCATCCATCCACGTCATTCTGGACGACCACGTCTTCAAATATGTACCACCTTAAGGAGGGCTCGATGACCGAGTCCCCATAAGCCCAAACAAACAAACAAATACCACCTGATTATTCACACAGCAGCTTCCTTGGGAGACGAATGCTTCCCATACGCTCTGCTTGATACGCCTCCCAAACCTTACCTTTTATTTATACCATACCTAATACTTGTTTATATATCAATATATATCATTAAAAACATCAAAATACAAATACCAACACTCATATAATGTTTTTTGTAGAATAAGCTCCACATCATGCATTGTAAGATTCTTTCATTTGAGTTGATAGCTCTCTGGTTTACAAGTATGAATGCGCTTAACCTCCTCCGATTGTGTCGAAATACACAACAATAATTCAGAAACTTTAATACCAATGTAACAGCTATGCCATGCTAGTTTGGTTTCTTTATTATGTCCATCAAATTATAACGTACAGTGAGCAGCATAAGCTTTCATACACCTACTACATTCACTAAAATACGATTATTATGACTCTTTTTGTACAAAAATAATTTTTTTGACGATTTCATATTTTTCCTCATTCGCGTGAGAAACACACCGCTAATAATTAAAATCCCCCCCAAATATGGATAGTATTTATGTATTTACTCTGTAAATAGAAATAAGTGTAAACTGACTGCAGCAAAAGTTTTCGTACAGCATCAAATTATCTCATTTAATCCCTTATATACTTAAGGTCTGATGTAGAGATGTTAACTAGTTGTTAATCCTGCCTCTTTCTAGCTATGTTCTCATCAATTTATACTAAAACAGTGTTTTATAAAAAGGTACGGCCCGATAATCAGAATACCTCTATTCAACAGCGGTTACATGTACTTTTCCTCACATAACAGCGATGTTCTTATGTCCAGATTAGTTTAATGATTAATATACCTCGTTCGACGGTCTAATACATAATCAAAAGTTTTAAATAAACGAAAGGATAGAAGATAAGGACCGATCGGGATGGCCGAGAATATGCTCTCACCGAGATTGGAGGAGTTCAAGATGAGATGAAATAAGAAAAGTTAATGTTGACCTCAAAATACCAGCCAGTAAGACAGCTGGACAATGAAAGTAAATTTCGAATTTGGAAAATCTGCAAGACCTAAAAGGATTAGAATAGACCTAAAATGAAATAGATTTCAGGCCAGAGAAAAAAGAAAACAAATTTATAACTTAGAAAATTAGACTTGAAAGAATAAAATGCTTAAGAAGACATTTAAAATAAACTTCCATGCTACTAAAATGACGTTCAGTTAGTTTACGAAAGGAAATTTAATGTGCAAGTGTTGATCATTGATCGTGATATTTTCTGATGCGACTCTTCAGAAATCGCAGCAGCCTTTAGGTAATGGACTGTATGTAAAATTATAAAAACGAGTGTTCACAACTTTGGGGAAACCTTTTTCAGAAGACAACCAAACCAAATATTAAAGAGAAAATCACTCACCTTGGTGCAGCCGCCGATGTACCCCCGCGACTTCTCAGAGGCCTCCGCTGATAAATGATTCCTGTAGGCTGATATAATCGGTTAAGATATCTTCCTCTCAAATCACCACTCATTTGCATGGGAAACTATGTCTTTATTAAATATCATAAGAAACACTTTGAAAACAAAATTTTGGAAGGCTAATCTTAGCCTTGGGCATAAATAGACAGGAAGACCATAGGGCCTTGGGCAAAAGGTAAGTCGCTCGTACTGGTGCAGAAGACAGCGATAGAGTGAGGAGTATTCCTGTAAGGATTAGTGATAGATAAGGGCTAGTACGTAGGAAATTTGACAGAGGGCGTCTATGAACGACACACTCCACTTTTCTCATTTCCTCCCTCATAAGAGGGCTGATTGGCGCGAACAGCAAGCATCAGATAGATGAATATTACTTCTTTCCTATTTACTCTGGCCTGAACAATTTTTCTTCTTTGGTCTCTCCTAATCCTATTAGGTCTTGCAGAGTTTTCCAAAATCGAAATTTACTTTCTTTGCTGTCTTTCTGGCCGGTATTTTGAGGTCAGCATTAACTTTCATTCAGCATTTTTCATTTCATCTCATCTTAAACTCCTCCCATCTCGGTGAGAGCAAATTCTAGGAAAAGTACATGTAACCGCTGTTGAATAGAGGTATTCTGATTATCGGGCCGTAGCTTTTTATAAAACACTGTTTTAGTATAAATTGATGAGAACATAGCAAGAAAGAGGCAGGATTAACAACTAGTTATCTCTACATAATTTAATCCCTTAAGTATTTAAGGGATTAAATGAGGTAATTTGATGCTGTATGAAAACTTTTGCTGCAGTCAGTTTACACTTTTTTCTATTTACAGAGTAAATACATACGAGGTGTGATCAAAAAGTTCCAGGCCTGAATTTTTATACATTTATTCATATAACATACAGGTTATTCAAATTAGTCTGCTTTGAAGTACTCCCCTTGGGAAGCTACACACTTTTCCCACCGGTGTTTTCACTGATCAAAGGACCCAGAAAGCTCTTCTTTTGTAAAGGTGTTTAGTAGCTCCGTTGTTTTTTCTTTAATTTCGTCAACTGTTTGAAATCTTCGTCCTTTCAGGTGTCTCTTGAGCTTCGGGAAAAGAAAAAAGTCGGCTGGAGCCAGGTTAGGTGAGTAGGGGGGGCTGAGGAATGACAGTCATTGCGTTTTTTACACAAAAAGGCCATCTTTAAACCTCTTGAACCACTGATGGCAGCATGATCGGCTTAGACATTCTTCACCAAAAGCCTCTTGTAACATCAAAAAGGTTTCAGAAAACGTTTTGTTCAGTTTCACACAAAACTTCACACAAACACGTTGCTCTTCTTTCACATTAATTTTCATAAAATAGCCAAACTCTATAAAACTAACCTCAAACAAACTGTGCTAATGTTACTTTCAGTGATGTTATGATTGATCTGCAAACACAGCTGTGTTCTTGTTGAGTCAGTTGCATTCCCATAGTATATAAAAAGTCCTGGAACTTTTTGATCACACCTCGTAAATATTATCCATATTTTGGGGATTTTAATTATTAGGCGTGTTTCTCACGTAAATGAGGAAGAATATGAAATCGTCAAAAAAATTATTTTTGAACAACAAGAGTCATAATAATTGTATTTTAGTGAATGTAGTAGTTGTACGAAAACTTTTGCTGCTCACTGTGTATAAATATGTACTAAATTTTACCATTCAAAAATTATTCAACTAAACCAATCTTTCTTTTTAATGTATATGAACTTTAACAATACTGAAATATTGTTTCGTAAATAATAATGTTTGAATATAGATATATGTAATAAGCTTATTTAAACAATTTAGTCACTTTAATATTGCAACTATGCTTAATTAATGGGGATTTGGTATAAAGCAATTATTTTCTTTCATTATCACAATTTATTTCGTTTAAAGAAAAGTTATAAATATTTTATATTTAAACAAGGTTTTTCTTGGGCCAGCAAAACCATCCTAACTGTTTCCTGAAAACCAAAGATAACATAAAAAGCTAATATTTCATTTTTACTTTGTAATTTTGTTCAGTGTAGCTTACCATTTCTGGCCATTATTTTCTCCACAACACATCCATCTTCCACAACATTCGGTCTTTATACTACAGCAGAAATTAGGCCTGCATGGTTTCTCGGCTGCGCCATAATGTTCTCCATTTAACAGGATCTCTATTACGTGTAGACATTATCAATTCAGCTATAAGTACCAACATTCTCGTACTCCTAATTAAACTTTTAACTTGACTATATGATATATTTTTTTCATTAGTAAGACTTTACTATTTGAAATAAAGTTAGAAAAAAAAATCGACTTCAAGATTAGACCTACATGAACAAACTAGGGTGGGGCGATAGTTAGTACTATCGATAGACCGATACTATCAGTTGAGAACTATCGATTGATATCGATAGTTTTTCGATAGTTGCTTCCTTTTTTTCCCAAAGATATTCAATAAAGAATTTTAACTAATTTAATTAAATTCAATTATCTACTTATTATTTGAAATTTGCAGGATTATAAATGATAAATATGAGAGAAAAAAACTAATTTATTTGAACATACAATAATAATGAACAAATCAAATCTTCAGAAACGAAAAATGACGAAATAGTTCATTTCAAGAGTCTAGTTTGCTTCTTGAGCCACATATTTCCCGAAAGAAAGACTAGCATTTCTGCTTTCCTTTGGCTTAATCTTTGAGAGAACCCTTGAGTTCAAGGAAATACGAATTCAATTTCAAAAGAACTCGACACTGGACAGAGACAGATCAGCATACTTCCGAGAGTTTCAAAACTTGAGGGTAAAAAAGATCTATCTATAGTGACCATAGAAACTATCGACTATAACCCTAGTACAAACTTGAACTAAAAAGAAAAAAATATTTCAATTACTTCCAAACAAAGAGCATAAAATGACAATCAAAGAAATTATCGTTTCTTATATGAATACTCACAGTTTATTATCAGTTATTTTTGGAGTTGGTGCCAACCAAAAATAGGATTTTAATCCTGCCTTTGTAGTAAACTTTCTGCAATTGTTTACAATTATCAGATTCCTTTCGATTTCTAATTGTTTTGGTTTGCACCGACTCAAAAAGTACCTAGTAATGTAAACTGTGAGATTAATTTCTTCGAATGAAAACTAAAGGTAAAAAATAACAAAAAATAAAAAACGACTTTTAATAAATATATATACGAAGTTAAAAACTGAATGTGATTTTTTAGTGTTTCTCATTGTTATAACATCACTTGAAATACATGTAACAACAGTTTGATATTACCGTAGCCATTGTCATCATTACCGTGTCGGTTGTTATCAGGCCCGGAACGAAGGCGGGGCATGGGCCACGTGCCCCAGGCGTAGGGTTGGGCAATAGTCGATAGTCACTATCGATAGGTCGTGGCTATCGATGGTCACTATCGATATTGTTGACTATCGATAGATCTTTTTTACCTATAAGTTTTGAGACTCTCGGAATTATGCTGATCTATCTCTATCTAGTGTCGAGTTTTTTTGAAATTTAATTCGGAATTCCTAGATCTCAAGGGTTCTCTCAAAGAGTAACCCAAAGGAAAGTAGAAATGCTAGTTTTTCTTTCGGGAAATATGTGGCTCAATAATCACACTATTTCGTTATTTTTCTTTTCTGAAGATTTGATTTGTTCATTATTATTGTAACCATTTAAATTGTAAATAACTTTTTTAAATTCAAATAAATTAGTTTTTTTTCTCTCATCTTTATGATATAATCTTATAATTTATAATCCTGCAAATTTTAAATAGTAAGTAGATAATTGAATTTAATTAAATTAGTTGAAATTCTTTATTGAATATCTTTGGTAAAAAAAGGAAGCAACTATCGAAAAACTATCGATAGAAATCGATAGTCCTCAACCGGTAGTATCGACCTATCGATAGAGCTAACTATCGACTATCGCCCAACCCTAACCACGCGGCAGGTTTTAGGAGGCGGCATAATTTGAAAAAAAAAAAATTTGTAATAAATAAGTATTTTTCATAAATAAAACTTCTTCTTCATAATATATAAATGGTTTTCAATTTCAACTACCGCATATAAAAAATGGCTTACGGAGGTGTATTTTAATGGTGAGAGAGGAAGGGGGGGATGGGGACGGCAAACTGATCTTTGCCCCTCCCTCCTGACAAATCTCCTAGTTCCGGCCCTGGCTGTGATTACCATATATGCTCAAATTTAAAATTTTGAAGCAGAAACATGACTCTAATTCTGCCTAAGCACTTTCATGTCTTCATGATAATTAGAATATCTCGACTGAAATGATATCTGATTTTTTTTTTACTAATATTTTTTCAATGTATTCCCATTAGAGTGACCTGTAATCTTAGAATCGCCCATCTACCAGTGTGCCACGCTTTGTATATACTGACGGGCATTCCGACAATAAGGTGGAAATTACCACTACTGGAAATTACACTGGAAATCTCTATCTACATCTAAATCGAAATCTACATCTAATTGAACTTGGAAATAGCCATAATTGTTTGGACCAATAAACCGGAGGTGAGGCATAGACTAGTGGTAAAGCATTTAGTAAAAATTATGATCATATGATGCAATAAGATCTCATATAGTATTTTTTGCTTACCTCTGTCTTCGAAACCAGTTGGATTTTCCTGTTCTGAATTTTGGTGAAATGATTTCTCTAAGAGGTTTAAAGATTGGTGCTGACCATCGGCTATGAGCTCAGCTGTAAGATGCCCACTTGCGGCGTATGCCACAATCATCAGTAAAAACAAAAACAGCATCCTGTTACTGGTCCCGAATTTGTCCTGTTAGCTAATACATCTCCTCGACCTATTGTAAATCTTTGATACATTTACTGTTATTTTTCTTCTTATCTAATCGGCAGGATGTTATGTTATTTTATGGTTACGGTATTAATCTAATAGGAATTAAGCTAAGCTTAATAATAAATCATAATTTTATTCTTATCTAAAACAATGGAATTCGAATTAGTAGTTTTATAATTCGTTTCTTCAAAAAGGGTCTGTAGCTAAGGACGGTGAATTGTATCTTTATTATAAACGACAGAAAACAAATTACGAGAGATAAATTATATTAACTATGATGAATCCGGGAATATTTTCGCGGTAGTAAAGAGGCTTACTGGTTAATGTAGAAGGCAACACAATAACGAAATTTTATTTGGATCCGGTAAATATAATTGATGTGATAGGATTGGGAGATCTGTAAAGGGTATGGAAAGGTATTGAGCATGACAAGGAACGAATCCCGGCGGATAAACATCCAACGGGTATAACGAGAAAGCATTATTAGGGTTTTATCTAAGCTTGATTTGAATGGGGTTCGATGAAGAGAGGTGAGTTTATTTTGAGTAATTTTATTTTGGCGTCATATTCAGACTGATTAACATTCATTTTATATATTCGCTGCCTGTTATTCAACCAGGAAACTTAACAACATATCTGTTGTTTAGTGTTGTTTTCGAAAGCGCTATAGGAGAATTGATAGTCTAGAACATCAGAACTATTTTAATCATATGGAGCAAACTTTCGGAAGAGCTTTATTCGATATTGTTGGGAGATCAAACGATACAGTAGTAGAAGCCTCGCCTACCTTTGAGGTTGCTGCAAGGATACCAAAACATGATGTTGCTTGACATTATAAAACAGTAATGCTTACGTGCGGATCAAATAGACGTTCTCCAAGCGTAATCAAAGGCAGCATTTCAGAGAAAATCCTTAGACGCATTTTATGGTTACAGTTAAAAGTTATTAAAAAAAATGGAGAGGGCGGACAAATATAAAATTTTACTCCTTGCGTTAGGAACCAGATGTTAGGTTTGTCAAGCTCGTAAGCTGAGCAGACCGTCTCGAATGGATGAGGTTCTAGGTAACCCAAGGAATTCAGTTTTTGAGATTTGAGGACAACTACACCGAATATACTGACCAAAGCAGCTTGGACTCGGCAATGGGTTGTCGCGCCGAATATATGAGTGTTATATTTATATAAAACTGCATGAAGGTGGTTTCCCCTTCCCTCCTTTGAATTTGAGAACACTTTTCTTTCCCATGTATCTAGACCTTTCCTCTCTGTATCCCTTGTCAGGAACCGTGTCCCACTTTTAAAGTTATTAGAGTTGTAGGTTACTACTGAGCGTTACTAATTAATAGTCTTAAAAATAATCACCAGAGCGCGTTGGAGTTATTCTACAATAATGTTTTTGTAAAACGGGGAAAAGTCAGAAAAACAATATATAAGTTTTTCCCCAATTGATTTTTATGTTTTTTTGGGGTTCGAATCGAAAATTTTACAGATTACTTAATTTTATAATATATTGTTATTCCTATTATTTTAATGCCCAATTTCTCTATTTTAATCAACAATTTTCATGAAAATTGACCAGGCTGATGATCTTTTTTAGCGATTTTTCTCCCCTAAATCATCAGAATGGTCTCAATCTCCCGAGTAAAAATCCAACACTTGTCCTATATTTCACCAATGGTCTTATTAGTTTTACGTAAAGAATATTATTTTTATAATGTTTATTTTATCAGATAAGCTCAATTCAGAAAGAAATCTCCATAGCTTTAAAAGAAACCTATATTAAATTCGCGATGAAGGATTTTCTATAGAAAACAAAGACCTGTTATAGTGAAAACGTTGATAAAAAATATAATTTAACAAAACGCTTGATAAACTAATTTAAAAGTAATAGCGAGAATTATTAAACTAATTGAACATTTAATGATTTTATTCTAATATGAATAAGTTTTAATTACTAAGTTACATATATCTTCATGGAAGTATATACTTGTTAAAATAAATTAAATAAATGTTTACACAATTCTTTCATTTCTCCAGTTTTCCGTATGTTACAAGATTGATTATTTTGGTTTTATTTTCAAAAGTAAACTTATATGTATCCTCGCATCATAATTTTTAAGGTCAAGAAAAACAAACTTTCTGAAAGTATATACATTTCAATAAAAACGTCAATAACGATATCATAGAATAGGATAATATTCACACTTTCTACAATATATTTCCCTACAAACTTCAAAGACATTACCATAAATTTTTACAAAAAAAATGGCAATAGTTTGTATCCCAAAGAATCAGGTTCACACATTTGCAGGCATGATTAAACAGAAAATCAGGCACTAATGGATGCTGAATTCCCTCACGCATAACATACCAGTTATATTTCATTTTTTATCACATCTGCTTATTGTTGCGGACTAAGTGACTCTGAGGATATAAAAATATAGATTAAAAAGAAAAAAAAAGAAGTCTTAATGTAAAACACATATGTAGTTTAGATATAAAGCCAATATGAGCCTTCTATATCTATATCAATATGAGCTTTCTACAATCTTTTGTTTTTTATTATTTGTTATCAGAAGGGACCTATTACGATTAGTAAGGCACACCCGAAACGGTTAATATAGGCTGTGTTTGAAGAAATGAGATGTTGGTTTTTCTAAAAATTTAGACAATGCTCAAAAAGTATTTAAAAAATAAAGAGGAACTTGATACTTTAAAGGGGGCGAGCATATATTTTTTAATTGATATTATATCCTTCGAAATAAGCATTTTCGATAGTTTGCCGGTAATTCGATGTTCAATGACATTTCACTACATAAGAGGGTTTCTTTCTGCCTTTCACGCATTTTTGGTTTAATTTATCTGATTATAATGTTTAAAATATATGATTTTCTTTAATATAATAATAAATAAGATAATATTTTAGTTTCAAAATGTGGTTTGATTAGATCATTGTTATTCCTTTAATAATTATTAATTTTTTAAAATTATTTTAACCTTCTAATGAACATTTTTAAAGGAATATTTAAATTTGTAAATAACTCCATTATTTGTAATTTGTAATCTCCTCCCGTATTCTTTTATAAACCAATTTAGAGATATGTAACAAATATGTTACAAAAAAACTGAAATATAATGGTCAAATTCAATGTTTACTGATCGATTCTCTGTACACGGGTTTTATACAGTTTCACTTAATGAACCGAAGACCTAAGTTCGAATCCGGTCAATGTCAAGGTGAAATTAATTCGATGGTTTTCATAAAGGAGTCTAAAAGTCAAATTACCTTGAAAACGATTTCTGTGCGTTCAAAGTTCGCTATGTAATATCTGCGTTAGCAATGGCCTCCTGGATCTATTATAAAATACGACATGCGATCTTGGTAACGGCCAGCTTTCCCACTCATGCTCTGGGTGACTGCAAATAGCTCTCTTTTTGTTTTTTCTTCACCAGTGACGCAGCTAAGAGAGAAGCGCTGGGATCTCCTTGGACCTGGATTTTCACTCCATAAATGGGGGACAAGTCTGATTGGGGGATCCCTTGATTGATAAATGGGGTCCTGGGGGATTGATAAAATGTCTGTTTATTTATACACATTTTAATTATTTTTTAATTATTATTGAAATTTTGATAGATAAAATGCCTGAGTTATTAATTTCGACTTTATTACTCTTAATAAACAATAAATTAAATAACAATTTATATCATATATATATATACCCTTTACATATTTTATGGCCTATGAGTCTTTGCAGCCTTTTTATTTTTGTTCAGGTTTCTTTTCCTGTTAATGAGGTTCCTCATGCCAAACTGGATTCCATACTCAATAAATTATGGGGGACTAATTTTGAACAGCTATCATATAAGTGTAACCCCCTTTTAGGACTTCGGCGATCTGGGACTCCGCGATGGATGAGCTCTGCTGTGTGCAAACTACATAGGGTGAGTTTTGCTATGATACGTTTGCGAGTGATGTAATCTCATAGACATTGTTCCTAAATATGTCGGTTCCAGTTAGAGTTTCCTGTCAAACGTTATACCAATATATCGAATAGTGTATTGTTGAATTAATTTCCATTAGAGTTTAACTTGTTTATTTCCAATGTCGGATTTCTCTTCTTTCGCGGAAAGACTATATATATTGATTTTTTTCAATATAAACATTAAGTTGTTGCTTCTATGCCCATCGCCCAAGCCGTATTTAATTATAGTATTTTGTAGTAGACTGTAATTCTTCGAAATGTCTACGTTAACTAGAATTAATAATGTCACTCATCGTAGGCAATAATGATCATCGAATCTGTTGGTAATCTTTAATATCAAAAACGGTATTTAATAAAAATTCCATGTAGTATACCTGGGACAGGCAGGATCCTTGGGAGTACCTAACGTTAGTTTTTTATTGTTTTAAAAGCATTTGTCTAATCTTGAATAGTTAGAGATGCTGTTGTCGTCGAATAGTTTTTGATAATGATATAGAGCCCTTTGGGGACAGTTTCTAATTTTTAAGATTTTGATAAAATAGCAGGCCACCAGGCATTGTTCAAATGCTGACCGGACTTGATATCATACAATTACGAGTCTCAAAAGATTATTTTATTTTGGTTGTCTACCTCTTCAAATGTTGTGATAGTGTTTTTTCCGTGAGTGCTTGTAACAAAAAAAAAGCCCCACGTCATCTGTACGCTCTGATAAGTTTGAAAGCAAACTTGTTGCTGTTTATGATTTCATTAGATGAGAGGAAGTGCATGAGTCGGTTTTTTCTTTTAACAGTTTCTAACTAGTACCTTGCCCATACTGGTAGCATGCTTAGAGGTCTATGGGATAGATGCGTTCACCGGTCTGCTTTAGAGGTTAGGAATTAAAACTAGCCTTCCCTTCTATTCCCAATCTGGTTGGAAACTCTTTCCTTTGGTACCCCAAAAGTTTATACATTCAACTATTAATTTTTGGTAAAGTGTTCAAATATTTTAATAGCAGAATAATGGGACCTGATTTTTGTCATTTCCCACGCGATTTTTTTTTATTCTAAGCGTTTTAATAATATCATTATATTTCTCTCCCTCCCACAAGTGGGAAAATCATCCCCTATAAGAAGGTGGAGTGTTGATATGATTTTCTTATCATTTTTTGCACTTCGTTCTGCGGTATCATACCTCTACGTATCCCGGAAGTCTATTATTCTTTATTATATTTTCTCTTCAGAAAATTTCTGTAAGGCTGGATGTCATGGAGTGTCAGTGGTGTAAATTACCGCTGGATTCATCTAATGGGTTGCTCTGAAGCAAGCTCGTGCACTTTCAGTTTGTAGGCAGCAGATTTATAAGGCCATTCCCGAGGGCAGTGCTACGTTACGCTGCTACATCCCTGTCTCTCATGCGAACTACTTGAACTTTAGTGATTTTATGATGAGGTTTGTCGTAACTATCTCCTGGCTGTTCTACTTCCGTAGTTTTCTTTCGCTTCTTACGTCTCGTCTCAGCATTGTCTATCCCTTCGTATTCTTGGGTGCATACAGTCTTTCACTGAAGCTTATTAGTTCTGTTGTGCCTTAGTAGCTGATTCGACAGTCTTTGTCGTCCACTCAAAGGCACTGTGCGGTGGGGTGGTTTTCTGTTTATTATGTACTCGTCTACTACCGAGATTTTGGAAATTGTCACATATGTGCAGTGCTGCTTTTATTACTGCCTTGGTAAATTTTTTTTTGAAATCTAAATCAGATGGTTATTGCGTGTCACTTTCTGAATTATTTTATTCTTCCTCCAGAGCCATTGTTGCTCTGGATCACTTTTTCATGTATATATATATATATATATATATATATAGTATATCGATTTCTTAGCAACCTACCAAGGTTTATTGCTAATAAAATCTATAAACACAAAAAATTCCTGAAGGCACCTTTGAAAATACTATTATATGAAAAATTAACGATGAAACCATGAAGAATTGATGGGTAGAGCAGTTTTACTACTGAGAATACCTTTAGCTTGTGGCATCTCCGGAAGCAGTAGACATTGCAGCCAACCTCGCAAGAAGGAACCAATTTGAAACCACTATATGCTACCATACTTGAAAGCCAATGGTAGGGAAAATTTTACATTTAATGTTATTAAAAATGAAATAGAACAGATTGTCATCCAAACTTCACGAAATTAAACAATATACTCAATCTTGGATAACCTCTATCTAAATCTAGACATTAGGAAGTAATTATAACCTAATTAAGTTTGTATTCACCCAGTATGACCCACTTGGGTAGATGCATTATATTATAAAATAAATAGATTTTTAAAAAATCATCAATTTAAACAATGGTTATGTACTTTCGTAATGTTGGGAACAGATTTTTCATAAATGTAATCCAATGTTTATATATTAACATATAGATAAGTATATCTAAATATTTTATGCAAGCAGTCCACTATAGAAGTGTTTTAGATAACTTAGCTATGACCTCTTGAAGCTGATAATTATTTATAACTTCCCTGTTATCCAGTGATACCAGGCTGGGGAATACCTCATTTTTTTTTCGTTATAGATGGAGATAGTGCAACTCTTGCAATTCTTTTATGTTTTATTTGACCCTAACATTTAGGTTCATGGACAGATCATGTTCATTGTTTAATATCATATTCGTCAATAAAAACCCAATAGATTTTAGGAATACCAAAAGTGGATGACAATACACCGATAAAAAGAAATATTTTTCAAAACAAAACATATATAAACAATATGTAGTCTTACCTTAAAAAGAAAAACAGGTTTTCACAATCTGGTTATGTATACAGTTTGTTTCATAACTACAAAACCACGTGATTTTTTCGATTTAAAAAAGTTGTGTGGATTTAAGATCCCAACATTGTGAGCAATGTTGGGGCAACATAGTTAAATAAAGCAAAGAAAATCAAAATTATTGAATATTAAATATATTCAGTAAAAATTATTTCTGGCGTACCTAGGTACATAGCACCCTTCAAGAGACTGATTATTTTTACAAATATAATATAATGTAATGTAGATAGCCCTGATGGCTACTGAAATTAACGGGGAGACCTACGAAAAGATTCAGGAAAAATTAAAGAGAAAATATTTAAGTCGAGGAAGCTCAATGACATGAGGAGCATTTTGTTCAACCTACCGTCAGTCCCAAAAGTATTCGTACACCTCAATTTTTCAGAAAAGAAACACATAATTGTGAATAAGGTTTGTAAAAAAAAGAAAAAAAAAATCACTACTATTTAAACAAATAACAGTTTTAATTATGAACATATTTTCAAATTTTTTAGGAACAATAACGAGTGAAAAACAACAATAAACTTTGTAAAATGTCAAAAACAGAGTAACCAAAAGTATTCGTACACTATCAATTTTTAACAAACAATTTTATTTTTAACATTTAATTTTATTAATTAATATTTTGTTGGACCTCCTCTGGAGTTTATTATGCACCTGAGCCTTTTTGGCATGGAAAACACAAGTTTCTCTGTCACTGATATGGGTATGTTGTTCCATTCTTCTTGAAGCACTCTCTTGAGTGATTCCACGTTTCGAATATCATAAGTAGAAATTCTTTTTTTCAAATGTTCCCACAGATGTTCGATGGGGTTAACATCTGGAGACTGGGGAGGAGTTTGCGTCCACTTTGGAGTGTTGTACAGTATCCACATCTTTGTTTTCCAGGCAGTGTGTTTTGGGTCATTGTCTTGTTGAAAGACAAAATTATTTCTAATCCCCATCTTTTCCGCACTTACACACAAATTACGTTTTAAAATGTCCACATAACGATTAGCATCCATTATTCCATCAATGAATTCTAGATTCCCAACCCCACTGGCAGACATGCAACCCCAAACCATAAGAGAGCGGCCACCATACTTTACAGTAGGAGTTAAATTTTTCATTTGTAGCTCAGTATTTTTTTTTCCTCCACACTTTTTTGGGTCCATGAGACCCAAAAGTCTCAAATTTGCTTTCGTCGGTAAAAATTACTCGCTTCCAATAGTCCTGAGAGTGGTTTTGGAATGACTTTGCGAATAAAAGCCTCTTATTTTTATTTACATCACTGATGAAAGGTTTCTTCCGTGGATTTCTTCCATTGAAACCATGTCTGTACAAACACCTCCTTACTGTGTTTTTGTGCACTGACAGTCCGAGGTCATTCTGCAGTTCCCCCGCTAATTTTACTGCATTTATTTTAGGGTTTATTTTAATTTTTCTAACCAAAAGTCTCTCAGTACGGTCATTTAATTTTCTGGGGCGGGCCTATTCGTGGTTTAGAAATTAGTGATTTAGTGTCACCATACCTGTTAATGACTGAAGAAATTGTGGTGTGGCTCCTATTAACAATTTTCGCAATTTCTCTTAGAGAGCGGCACTCGTTATGAAGCTTGATGACTATTGCGCGTTCACCGACTGTTAACTCACGCCCCTTACGCCCCATTTGAATTTTTTCACTAGATTCTAAAATGAATTCGTGTATAATAAAGCCTAGAGGTGGACTGGAGGAAAGAATTGTTACTTTTACTGATAAGGCCATAGTGGAATTAGAGGTCAAAGTTGACTGTACGAATACTTATGGGTAACCTATTTTTCCTATTTTTATATGATTAGTGTTTTTATTTCTTGTTGGTATTTAATTTAAATTTCGAAAATATGTTTTTTCAAAGGTTATTTATTTGTTCTAAGAGTACTGAACTTAAATTAATTTTCCCCCCAATTCTTATAACGAATCTATCCTGTTTTTATTAAAAAATGAGAGTGTACGAATACTTTTGGGACTGACTGTAAATAAATTCTCCTCTACCAAAATGAATCGTGACAAAAGTGAATTTTGTGAATTCTGTTAGATTTATGTTTTCATGTTTCTCGCCAAAGGTATCACCAAAAGTATAAATGTTATAACACAAAAACTCTTTCATTACAAATACACATACAAACCGCCAAATAAAGTGGTTCAGTAGTTATGAAACGCTCTGTATAACAACCAAACATTAAATTCAGCTCATAAAAAAACATATGTTTCACAGTTTATAATTATAACATATGAAAAAAAAGAACAAAAAACAGATGTTCACTTCAAAAGTGATTTTACGTAAATAATTTAAAACATAAATATGTAAATAACAACCCGCAAAGTGGAGGGGAAAAATCAATGATAAATTTCATTAGGAAAGACTAAGAGCGAAATTGTAGAAAAAATAAAAAAAAGCTTTGTTAAGTTGCATAAGGTAATAAAAATTAATAATATTACAAAATTATGTTTAAATAATCTAAAAAGTGGGACAAACCTAAAAAACATACAGAAGAAAACAAATCAAGTCTTTTATCAACATTTGTTCTTGTTCATATATACTAGAAATAGGGATCACCTGTGGTGTAATGGTTGGCATAGCAACCTACTAAACCCCAGATCGCGGGTTCGCAGCCCGGCAGATGACCTTAGGATTTTTTAAAGGGAGTAAAAAATCCTTAGCTATGCCGTCCTTCGGAAGGGACGTAAAACGGGGGTCCCGAGCCTGTACGATGTCAGGTACTCGTTAAAGATCCCTATCCTAATTATACCTGGATAGGCAAAATTTAGGACTCCTACCGTAGCATCGTCCGATTAGCCATAGCAGCATAAAGTGACGTTAAACGAAATAAATAAAAAAATACTAGAAATACCTCGTGCTGACCTCTGTGTTTTTCTAATACAAATAACTAATAGTAACTAAATTGCGAATAACTAAGTCTGAAGTAAAGTCATATGAAGTTTATTTTGACATCATATAAAAAGTAAGATATTTTCAACGTAATGTTTAAAATTAACATACAGTAGGTAGAAAGCCTGAAGATAAATCCCATCTTTCCACAAATTCCGAAATATGTTACTAAATTTTGTTTACAAATTATAGAATTAGATTACCAACATAACTATCTACAATTAGAGTATGTTTTAGATGTATGTTGGCTTTTTCTCATAATTCACATTATTTTGGTCGAAAAATGCATATTTTGATGCCTCTATTATAAGCGTGATGGAAGGTAATATAGTAAGTAATGAATTCAATCAATGCTAATCTATGAAAACAAAAGAAATTGGAACAACATTTTTGAAATATATCATTTGATAAAAAAAATATGTATAATGTAACCAGCAGATAATATATATACAAAAAAAAAAAAAAAAAAAAAAAAAAAAAAAAAATGTTACCTTCAAAGATCAAATCAAACAACCATTAAATACTTATACGGTAACGGTCGGCTTAAGAGGCGCCGCCAAACTGTCTCGACCCGTGCTACACCCACCAATTCTAGGCTACACACAATCAACCTGGTTGTCAACAGTGTTGAGGTTGTTGCCCATACACTAGGATTTCAACCGCCAACAAGCCCACAGACGCTCAACACCGTCTTCAACATTGCAAGTTGTCGACAAGCCTGGTTGACAACCAGGTTGATAGTGTTTAGCCTCCTTAACTGAATATTTTTTGTACCTAGAAATCACAAATAAACCTTAATAGAAAGCAGCCTATACCATCACCTGATAGTTAAAACAGTAGTTTTAAAATAATGTTTAGTAACTTTTAACAATTGAAGGATTTGCTGCAAAAAGGAGGTAGCTCCACTTATCAATTTTTTGTAAAAAAAATATGTTACTAGTTTCAAATTTGAACCAAATTGCAAAAAACGAACATGAGAGACAGTCTCATCTTATAATTCACATAATAACTAACAATTGGAGCTAAGTCATCTAACAAAAAAGAGTGCTTGTGATTTAATTACTTTTTTTTAAACAACTATAAAAAGGCTGTCTTTGCCATTCAGCAAGTAATTTCAGTTAACAATCAAAATTGAAATAATTAACAACAGGGTAAGATATTACAATCTATCATTTTAGCATTTAAAATATTACTCTTAACAATAAATATTTCAATCAAGTTTTTTTTTTTTTTTTTCATTTACATTTATTGCCATTGGATAGTTCCATACAGCCATCTATAATCTTTTAATTAATTAGTAAAAATTGAAAAAAAAATTCTTAATTATGTTTTAAATGAATTTTTTTATTAATTTAAAATAGTTAAATATGTAGCTTATCTCATCTCTTCCGCTTAGTGATATAATTTCTTTGTATGTAATGTTGTTATTCTTAAGGTCTTCAAACATTTTTTTCCTATGAGATGTATATGCCTTACATTCCATAACAATATGGTGCAAAGTTTCTCGGTTATTGCAGTTTTGGCAAGTGGCCGATTTCGAAATTCCGGCACAGTGCAAATAACTGTTACACAAACCGTGATTCGACCGTAATCTACAATAAGTTTTTATTTCCTGTTTATTTAAAGTGATGTTTGAAAACCATGGCCTGCGTGTGACGCTAGGAAATACGGATTTGTAATACTGCCAGTGAATATTGATCCTGCCATGTGTTATGACAATCTTCTTTTATTGCTAAATAAAAATCTGTAAATGGGACCGAAATTTTTACCTGTTCACCGCTAATCGTAGCATCTTTGGCTACTAGAATAATCGTCGACCTCTTCATTTCCTATAATCCCAATATGAGCCTTAACCCATAGGAATGCGACCTGTTTGTTATTTTGTATGCATGAACTATGCACTTTTAGAATATTTATTAGCATGTTGTTACTATTTATGTTTTTGAAGTTGTTTAATAATTGTAAGGCACTTAGGCTGTCTGATAATATTACGAATTTACTTTTATTTGATTGTTTAATATATTTTAAGGCTTCTAAAATTGCATATAGTTCTGAGGTGAATGATGAACAACCGGAAGGTAATTTGAATTTAGCTCTATATTTATATTTTGGAATGTAAATAGCACTGCCTGAAGTATTGATTTTAGACCCGCCTGTATAGATATGAATGTGATCTGGGAATTTGTCTGAAAGAAAGGCTTTAGTTTCCTGACATACTGCAATATGCGATAGGGAGTTAGTTTTTTTTATTTAATCAAGTTTACACCTTTAAAAAGACTGTAGGATTTATTACCTTAGGCGTTGTAAGAAAACATAAAGTAAATTTAAAAATTAAAAATAATCATATGCTTGATCATCTAATAATAATAAAACGTAAACATTATAATTCACGTATACCAAATTATCTTGGCTACTACTAAAATTATATAAAATAAATAAAACCTTTTTTTTAAAAGCTAGTATATCATCAGTTGGCCAAATATTTTTTTAAAATTTAAACATGAACTAGCAAAACTAAATTATAATGGGGAATTCCCACTTAAACATCTATAACTTTGACCCCGGAAATTATCTAGATGGCTGATGCAAACATAATCTGCACTAAGAAGCCTTTCCTGCTTTCATTTCGAACGGTAATGCTTGTCCCGAAGAGCTCCATGTGATTTATAATTTACATAGAAACTTCTTATTATTAAGGATATTCTTTAATTTGTCAATATTTTCGTCCGAATTAAGTATATGTAAACGTTTGGAACCAATCTTTATTGAATATACAAGTGCAGTTCTATTTTACTTAGTTCACACTTAGCAACAACTTCATTACTTCATACTCAAAGGTAACCTTGGTCTTGTAATTTCTTTGTTGTTCAATATTTAAAGACACTTTTTATTTTTATTTATCTATTGAAGTTTTTTTATATTGTGTTTTTGTGTTTGTAAATTTAGAAGTTTTAAGAACTTAGAAAAATAAAAATGACTACTGCAGATCCTTATTCTTTTCTGAAAGACTTCCTAGCTGGAGGTATATCGGCTGCAATAGCCAAAACTGCTGTTGCACCAATTGAAAGAGTTAAGTTGATTCTTCAAGTTCAACATATTTCTAAGCAACTGTCTGAAGAACAACGTTACAAAGGTTTGTTACATTAAATACACCTTTTGCACACATTCATGATTCATATCATATTCATATTAAATTTAACAGTTTAATTGTTTTATCTTAAGGGATAATTGATGCATTCATCAGGATACCTAAAGAGCAAGGTTTTCTTAGTTACTGGCGAGGAAATTTAGCCAATGTGATTCGGTATTTCCCTACCCAAGCATTGAATTTTGCATTTAAGGATATATATAAGAAGACATTCTTACAGGGGGTTGATAAACATGAACAGTTTTGGAGATATTTTGCAGGAAATTTAGCCTCTGGTGGTGCAGCCGGGGCAACTTCACTTGGTTTTGTTTATCCTCTCGACTATGCTCGAACAAGGTACTGTTTTACTTATTAATTTTTAATAGTATTCATTTATCTAATATTCATTCGTAACATCAGGTACTGCTGTAATTAGGCTCCATCCCCCAGAAATGACCAGCATTTATGTTTTATAAACAAGGATTAAGGAGGCCATATCAAAATTACAGTGGAGTCTGAATTTATGATATGAATTTCTAATAACATTGCGGACTCCTGTTATCTGGGGGCGTTTTATTGACAGTTTTCCTTTATTTTCTAATAAACAATAACTTTTTTCTTTGCCTTTTATTCCATTGAAGGGTTTATTTTGTTTAAAATACATATTATCACTAAGATGCTACCATAATGTTTAGTTTACCCACCTATCTGATTTGTATGAAATTTTCACATTAAGGCACGGTGCACACTGGAGAAACTGATTTCTTGAAACTTGAACATAGGATGGTGCCCTATGTTTCATGAAACACTGTGTGCACCAACCTACGTTAATCATATCTATCTGTTGCAAGCAACTTCATTTTCACATTTCAAGAAATCAGTTTCTCCAGTGCGCACTGTGTCATAAGAGGGAACAACCACCCAATATTCAAACTAAGGTAATATGTGACTAAAAATATTGTTGGAAATCATTGCATTTTTTTTCTACGAAGTTTTTATTTCATTCTCTGGTATAACACTACTCAGAATATTGACCAAGTTGATATGTTATGTCCAATCTGAGGTATTGTATTAATTGTTAATATCATTTTGGAAATTAATTTGATCATTTTTCTCCAGAGCCCTATTCCTATAAACCATCCTCAACTGCTTAATATATAAATGTTTTTGATGTATTTTACTTAATGTTTAATATTTCCAAACTATTAGCACCACTTTGACTCATGCTCTAGCTCTATAATTAGTTTTATGTCCTACATCCTATAATTTTTGGTAACGGTTCGGAAGCCCGACACCACCAAACTGGCTTGACCTGCGCTACACCCATCAGTTCGATCTTCACTTCATCCAACACTTCGAGTTTACATTCATCGATAGTTCATTCCTATAACCTCACATCTAAACAATCACTTCTACAGTTTCAACTTGGATTTTGTTGTTTAGTGTGTCATATTGATATTTAGTCTTCTTAAATGTAAATAAGTGAAACAGAAGTTAACAACATGAAGAGTAAGTGTTTTATCAATTCATGTTTTCTTATTTCATCTTATCTAATGTGTAAAAGTGTTACAGAACTTAGGAAGATTAATTTGTACATGGATTTGGTGTTTTATATATTTATATTTGTTCCATCCATTTAAGTGATAAAATTTAAAACTTGTAAAAGTGTTATTTTCACTTCCCTGACAGAAAGTTTGGTAACGGTTCGGATCGGTGACACCACCAAACTAGGTTGACCCGCGCTACACCGACCAGTTCGATCCTTACACTTCACTTCATGTTTACATTTTTCGATAGTTCATTCCTATAACCTTACATGTAAACAATCACTTCTACAGTTTCAACTTGGATTGTGTTGTTTAGTTTGTTATATTGATATTTAGACTTCTTAAATGTAAATAAGTGAAACAGAACTTCACAAAATGAGTTTCATAAAGGATTAAGTGTTTTATGAATTCATGTTTTCTTGTTTCATCTAATCTTATGTGTAAAAGTGTTATAAAACTTAAGAAGATTAATTTGTACATGGATTTGGTGTTTTACATATTTATATTTGTTCTATCAATTTAGGTGATAAAATTTACAACTTGTAAAAGTGTTATGAAACTTAACAAGATTTATTTGTACATGGATTTGGTGTTTTATATATTTGTATTTGTTGTTTCAATATCAGTGATAAAATTTCAGTATACATATTTTGTGAATGGATTCTTTGTCATCCATATTACTTTTTGTGCTAAAGTTAGACAGATTGTATAATTAATTCAGTAAAACATATCAGTTTATAAATAAATTTGAGAAAGTATATCACAGGTTTTTTATGTTTTCTTATTTCCACTTCCCATTAGAAAATATAGCAGAAATTAACATCTTCACTTTCATTTAGGATTCTGTCTTATATTATATAATGGCTTATAACATGGAGAATTGATAATGTGAAAATAATCACAGATTAAGAGGTAAATGACACATCACTATATAATTGTAGAACTATTGGTATAATGTTATAGATTAATGTGTTTTTAAAAAAAATTAGAAGCCTGATGATGAAACATTATCTCAAAAAACATGTAGCTACAAATGTTAAATAAATAGGAGTTATGCCAAATAAATACTTAAGGATTTTGTCTTTTTTATATTTATAATTTGTTATTTTCACTTCTCTGAGAGAAAGTTCATCAGGAATTAACTTTACTGGTGGTTCAGTAGTATATTAATTGTTGATTAAATTAATATTAATTAAAAATTGATTTAGTGTCTTATATTTCGATATTTCCTTATTTCCACTTTAATATTTCCTTATTTCTCATTTTAATATTAGAAGGTAAACAGAAGTTAACAATACTTTGAACAGGGATTTAGAGTTTCTCAGTTAATGTAGGAGAATAACCTTCCCCCTTTAAAAGCAGCGACTAGAACATCGAAATAAATCGGAACAAGGTTAGAATCGATAAAAGGTATTCTGAGCGGGTTTAGGGGTTGGTGTCGCCGATCCGAACCGTTACCGAAAGTTTATCAGGAATTAACATTACTGGAGGTTTAGCATTATATTAATTCTTGATTTAATTAATATTAATTCAAAATTGATTTAGTGTCTTATATTTTGATATTTTCTTATTTCCACTTCATTATTTTATTATTTCTCATTTTAATATTAGAAGGTAAACAGAAGTTAATATTACTTTGAACAGGGATTTAGAGTTCCTCCCTAAACGAAGGAAAATAACCTTTCCCCTCTAAA
Organism: Euschistus heros; assembly: GCA_003667255.2. Classification (NCBI taxonomy): domain Eukaryota; kingdom Metazoa; phylum Arthropoda; class Insecta; order Hemiptera; family Pentatomidae; genus Euschistus; species Euschistus heros. Next base: position 551,675 of record RCWM02000054.1, read on the forward strand.
AGTAGCGACTAGAACACTAAAGTAAATCGGAACAAGGTTAAAATCGATAAAAGGTATTCTGGGCTACTCTCCCCTATGTAGGGGTTTGTTGTCAGGCTTCCGGACCGTTACCAATTTTTCATCTAACTATTATTACTGCTTCCTCTTAATACCATATTTTTAGTGACTGGTACTAAAGTTTATTTTTTATCATAATGTGGTTTAATGATTATTGCAGGTTAGCTGTGGATGTTGGTAAGGGCCCATCGGAGCGTATATATAAAGGTCTGTTGGATTGTATTTTTAAGACATTTAAATCTGATGGTATTGTGGGGCTCTATAGAGGGTTCATCGTATCAGTAGAAGGCATTATAATATATCGAGCGTGCTACTTTGGTTTTTATGATACGATCAAAGCCCATATGCCTGATGGAATGAAGAATACGCCATTCATTATTTCCTTTCTTATAGCAGAGGTAAATTCCTTTCATTTTTATGTTTATCTTAAATTTTGAATTTATTGTTTATTATTATTATTATTATAACTTATTTATCAGAATCCTAAATCCTATAATATTCAGGATCATTTTGTTTCTACGCCATTCTAATTCATTAAATATAAATTTTACTGACTAAATAACATACATTCAATTGTGTTTGCATGGATAAAATTCAGTAAGGGAGGTATTGGAGCAAATTATTGACAATGAATCTTTGGTTTAAAAAATGATAGGTTAAATATGAAACAGATGTGATCATTTTGACTGAGCTCGTTGGGGCTTGGGTCCCAGAGTGGCTGGTACAGAAGGTTGTAAATTAGATTCCTACCTACCTGCCAGTGTTAATATTTATTTCTTGCCAGACCTACAGAATAAATATTGACCCTCCCATTGAGAATAGGCTGGTAATCTTTAGGATAATGCATCCATCCTGGGCTAGTTAGAGTATATTTGAATTTTAACCCTCAAAAATTTAACTAACTATCATCCCGGTATTTTCCTTAACCCTTGAGTGGTCAGGTATGGCCCAGTTACAAAAAAGGTCTTGTGGATGATAATAGTCATAATAGTAGAAATGCTGGTGGAATGCAGAAATTCGCAAGGCATATGGGGAAAAGGAAAGAGCAATAAAAGAATACCTAAGAAACATGACGGCTTATAATTACAAAACGATGAGATCCAAAATTAACAAAACCAAATCCCTTATTAAAAAAGCTAAAAAGGAATCATGGATGAAATATATTGAGAGCATCAATCCAAAACAAATAGGTTCCATGTGGAATAAAATCAAAACTCCACGTGGCAAGAGGATCAACATGCAAAACATAGTACTGACAAGCCGAACATCAGCGATTGCTTTTCTTGAGAAGTTGTCTACCAGGTATGCAAGTTTAAAATGTCGTTTATTTCTTAAAATATATACACAGTAATTTAAAAAAAAGTATAATATATTTTATTCAAAGTACTGACCCTCGCTTTCTACACATTTTGTCCATCTCTCGGGCAATATATGGATACCATTCCAAAAGAATGCTTCATCTTTATTTGAAATCCATTCATCGAGCCATTTTCGTACGTTTTCGAAATTGTTGAAGTGTTGCTCTGCCAATGAGTGTCCCATCGATGAGAAGAGGTGATAATCAGAAGGCGCCAGGTCAGGTGAATACGGCGGGTGGGGTAGGAGTTCCCAACCAAGCGAAGAAATCGTTTCCTTAGTCAATCTGGCTGAATGTGCAGGAGCGTTATCATGCTGAAGAATGACTTTGGCGTGCCTGTGAGCCCATTCTGGGCGTTTTTCGATCAATGCGTGACTCAAATTGATCATATGTTGTCGGTAGCGCTCGGTATTGACTGTTTCGCCGGGTTTGAGAAGCTCGTAGTAGACTACTCCCTTCTGATCCCACCACACACACAGCATTGTCTTCTTCCCAAAACGATCCGGTCTTGCACTCGATGTGGATGGTTGTCCTGGCGTTACCCATGATTTTTTTTTCGTTTGGGATTCTGAAAATAAATCCATTTTTCATCGCCAGTTACAACTCGATGCAAAAAACCCTTTCTTTCGTGGCGTAAAAGCAGCATTTCGCACACAGTTTTTCATTTTTCCATCTGTCGTTCGTCCAATTCATGTGGAACCCATTTTCCAACCTTTTGAATCTTTCCCATAGCTCTCAGGCGATCGGAAATGGCTTGCCTAGTGACATTCAACTGTTCTGCCATCATTTGTTGGGTTTGGGTATTGTCTTCGTCTAATAAAGATTGCAATTCGAAGTCCTCAAACTTTTTTTGGTCGATTTTCTCGTTTTTGATCAGTAACATCAAAATCACCACGTTTGAAACTTTGAAACCAACGTTCACATGTCCTGACGGTTGGAGCAACATCGCCATAAGTCTCAACAAGAATTCGATGACATTCAGATGCCTTTTTCTTTTGATTAAATAAGAAAATCATGACATGCCGCAAATGCTCTTTATTTGGCTTAAAATTAGACATTTTTAACACCAAAGAAAGGTATGATACGTCCACGTAAACGACTTAAAAACAACTGACTTTTGTAAACAAATGACTAACAAACAAAATAGCGTTTAGAGATAAGCAAATCCTTCAATAGGCTAAGAGCGCATTCTATTGGAATTAAAACGACATTTTAAACTTGCATACCTGGTAATATATTTGATCCTAGGCAGCTATTACTCCGCACAATAATTGGTGACCACCTCTTAGACTCTCCCTTCCAACTAACAGAACTTGAAGCAGCATTGAGTGGAAAAACTGGAACCGCCCCTGGTATGGATGAAATCAATTACGAAATGATCAAACTCTTACCGGACACGATGAAACAACACCTGCTCACAGCATATAACCAACTCTGGAATGAAGCAATGATCCCATCTGATTGGTTTAACATTATCTTATCCCCAATACTAAAACCAGGTAAAGACCCATCCACAATGACTTCATACCGCCCTATCGCTCTCATCTCGTGCTTAGCAAAAGTATTCATCATTATAAAAAATAGGCTTGAATGGTTTATAAAAACAAAAAATATTTTAAATTATGAAATAATTATTAGTTGTGGTAAATATATTTTAATATATTTTTTATTTTGAAGAGAAAAGATTTGCCAGGTTGGGATTCGAACCCAAGTCTCCACTTTTCTAGCGTGGTGCCTTATCCACTAGGCCACCGAGCTCGTATCTGAACCAGAGGAATCTTTTCTCTTCACTGATCCATACCCCCGGGCACTCGCAGTTGCGATGTACAAATCGGGAATGAATGTTCATTGAACATTACTGTTGACTGGATCTTGTTGACATACGTCATATATTATAAATTATGAAATAATTATTAGTTGTGGTAAATATATTTTAATATATTTTTTATTTTGAAGAGAAAAGATTTGCCAGGTTGGGATTCGAACCCAAGTCTCCACTTTTCTAGCGTGGTGCCTTATCCACTAGGCCACCGAGCTCGTATCTGAACCAGGGAAATCTTTTCTCTTCACTGATCCATACCCCTGGGCACTCGCAGTTGCGATGTACAAATCGGGGATGAATGTTCATTGAACATTACTGTTAACTGGATCTTGTTGACATACGTCATATATTATAAATTATGAAATAATTATTAGTTGTGGTAAATATATTTTAATATATTTTTTATTTTGAAGAGAAAAGATTTGCCAGGTTGGGATTCGAACCCAAGTCTCCACTTTTCTAGCGTGGTGCCTTATCCACTAGGCCACCGAGCTCGTATCCGAACCAGGGAAATCTTTTCTCTTCACTGATCCATACCCCCGGGCACTCGCAGTTGCGATGTACAAAGTGAAGAGAAAAGATTTCCCTGGTTCGGATACGAGCTCGGTGGCCTAGTGGATAAGGCACCACGCTAGAAAAGTGGAGACTTGGGTTCGAATCCCAACCTGGCAAATCTTTTCTCTTCAAAATAAAAAATATATTAAAATATATTTACCACAACTAATAATTATTTCATAATTTATAATATATGACGTATGTCAACAAGATCCAGTCAACAGTAATGTTCAATGAACATTCATTCCCGATTTGTACATCGCAACTGCGAGTGCCCGGGGGTATGGATCAGTGAAGAGAAAAGATTTCCCTGGTTCGGATACGAGCTCGGTGGCCTAGTGGATAAGGCACCACGCTAGAAAAGTGGAGACTTGGGTTCGAATCCCAACCTGGCAAATCTTTTCTCTTCAAAATAAAAAATATATCAAAAAATATTTTAAGCCCTTTCTGTTTTGACTTCAGAAAAAATAGATCCACCACAGACGCAATCTGGCTCCTTACCAACGATATTTTTAAAGCCTACAAACAAATAAAAAATCTTTGTTGCATTAACAATAGACATAGACAGAGCATACGACAACGTAAAAATCCAAGTTCTACGCTCCAAATTAAAAACACTTCATCTACCAATCAAATTAACTCAATGGATAATAAATTACCTATCATACCGGACATATTTCGTGGACAGCTGGAAAGGACAAATAGCTTTTGATACATATAGCGGGCTCCCTCAAGGAGACCATCTGAGCCCCACCCTCTTCAACTTTTACACTAAACATATTTCCAATACCAAAATTAATAATTGCAAAATTATACAATTTGCTGACGACTTCTTAATTTAAACTTCAGTGAATACGGCAGAAGAAGGCAAACAAACAATAGGCACGGCATTAGACAGGTTAAATCAACTTTTTTTGGCTATGAAACTAAAAATAAATCCCAACAAATGCAGTATAACTCCTTTTACAAGGAAAAGAAAGTTTATCCTGAAAGATTTCGAGCTGTCTAACGATAGATTCACTATAAGAAGTGGAGAAACTCTAAAATTCTTGGGAGTCACATTAGACAGAAAACTAAATTTCAGAGACCACATAAAAACGATTCAAAAACAGTCATTTCATAATATAAACATATTAAAATCCTTAGCAGGAGTATCATGGGGATCACACCCTAGGAATTTAATTACATTATACAAAACAATTAGCCGGTCCGTCTTAGACTATTGCTCTGTTATTTACAATGAAACAAAATCTCCCTACATCAAAGTGTTAAACACATTGCGATCAGGTGCCATTAGGTTGTGCCTAGGGGCTTTCAAAACGTCTCCCATTAATGCACTTCAGGCCTCCACTGGAGAAATGCCGTTAAACATTAGAAGGACGTGGTTAGCCAAAAAATACCTTCTCAAGGTTTATTTGGACTCTAACCACCCGGTTGGGAATGCAATTCACAAAGGCGATGTATTCTGTCAGAAGCTAGAAGAAATTATTAACAAACTTCAACCACTGCTTGAATCACTCCATAAATCTGAAGCTTCTCAGGAATACACAACACCATCTCCTAAATGTCTAATTAAAATAAATAGTAATCCCAATCTAATTGGTAAAAAACAGAATAAATCTCATTATTCCTCATTGCATCTGAAACTAGCAGCACCAGAAGCAATAGCTCAACGATATCCCGATTACCACCAAATATATTCTGATGCATCAAAAACTCAAACCCGCTCTTCGATCGCCGTATTTGACCTCCTGAACAACCAGAAATTCTCTTTTTCAGTCCCATTGAATCTTAGTATCTTTAACGCAGAACTTTACGCCATCCTTCATTCCATAATATACTGTGAAAGAACATAAGCAAATACCAATATAGTTATCCTAACAGATTCAGCCTCGGCTTGCCAACATCTAAAATTGATGCATCAAGCCAAATCATATAATTACATTTCTATTAAAATTACTTCTCTCTTATACATGCTGATAAATAATTATTTCTTCCAATGGGTACCGGGACACGTAGGGCTATCAGGTAATGAAACGGCAGATAAAAAAGCCAACCAACGCCAGCATTACTGGATAAATGTTAAGATCCCAATAACAGACTTAATAAGAAAGATCAAATGTAACGCGATCGGAGAATGGCAAAGGTTTTACAATTGGGAAAGTACACTGAAAGGAAAGGACCACTACACATTGCAGCAAAAGGTAGCATTGACCCCATGGTTTGTGACTCAAAGGCTAGATCTCGACCACCTAAGCTTAGTAAAACTCAGTCGACTCAAAATTAACCATGGCAGAACTAATTAACACCTCAATTTAATGGCACTAGCTCAAAGTGGCATGTGTCCCAAATGCCAATGTCTAGAAGATCCAAGACACATTTTGTTTAATTGCAAAATGTTTATGAAAGAGAGGATAAGAGTGCTGGGTACACAAACTATTCACGACAGTTCTGATTTTTTAAGAAATATGACCAAAGAAATGGCCCACAACTTAAAGAAATTTTTATCAGAAACGAAAGTTATCATATAATAGAGGAAGACATACAAAATTCAACAGGGTATAAAATTAGATAGGACTACATTGGCAATATAGGACTTGTGTTAACAAGTCTTGAAGCCAAAAAAAAGAAAAGAAAAAAAAGTGGTTTATTTAGAACAAAAATGGATAATATGTTGAAATATTCCTGGATCCGAACGATATTCCGCCTTTGTTGTCCTTATAAGGATACTGTTTTATTAATATTCGATGATTTTTCTTGCGAGTATCCAGTTCCTGACCCAACAAAGCTTTTTCTTCAGTTTTTTTATATTCCATGTGACTCTCAATCTTTTTGCCAACATATCAATAAAAACTGCACAACTTTCCACGAGAAGCTCCTCTATGGAAGGTTTCAAGGGCCAAACTGAATCATGGTCGTGTGAACTGGCCAGGACTCTCGGCTAGTTCACTTTTCTCCCCCACTCCAGGCAAGCACCACAACCAAGAAAACAAAGGCGTTCCACGTTTTCGTCTTCTTTGCCCCTTGAGAACTCGGCTTAAGGCTAGTTGCACAACTCCGGTTTTGGACAGCCGGCTTTTTACTGGTCGTCCAAATTTCAATAGTGAACCAAATGTCAATTAGTAACCTTGCACACACGCGGACCACTGACTGGTGCCGACAAAATGCCAGTGAGTTGCCAGCACCTGCCACTGCATTATAATTACTGTTTTATGCACTGTAAAAAGCACTTTTACAAAAGCTACTGCTTGTTTGAGTTACTGAATCAAATAAAACAATATGAATTTGTTAATCAGATATTGTTAAAAGTTTTAGGTCGAAAAGTCAAGAATAAAATAAAATTATAATTATAAAAAAAAACTACTAATTGTTTGACCGGTAAAAAACTGGTGAGCCTGCAAGCACCTAGCCCTGGCAAAATATCAGTCGGCTTTTTACCGGCCATCCAAAAGTCGGTGTGTGTGCAACTAGCCTAACGCCTGCACAACCTTCCTGCGGATCTAATACGAAAGATAAGTGCCAAAAAAAATTACTGCTATGATAGGAGAGTGTTATGAAGTATTATGGGACCGGTCAGAGAAGATGAGGAGTACTTACTGTCAAAAACCATAGAGTTCTACTACATATTTGATGATCTTCCGACTTCTTTTTTTCTTTTTTTTTTATACAGATTCTACGACTAAAGTGGCTTAGTCATATAATCAATAATACTAAAGAATTGTGCTATGGAATCTCCCCACACGGAGTTAGACCGCCCTGAAGACTGGAAGTTTTACTAGTAGTTGGCAGAATTAGGCAAAATCTAATCATAGCTATTTGACTAACTAATTTTCTGGAATCAATTACCTAATTTAATTCAAATTAAATCTTTCAGTCATTTTTAGTGAACTAATTATTATTTGACTGAAAGATTTACTCTTAATTAAATTAGATGATTTATTCATAGAAATTAGTTGTAAAATAGCTATAACTAAATTTTGCCCAACAATGGTAAGGTAGCTAAGGATCTGAGGAAGATGGGGATATCAAGAAGACATGCCAAGGGGACAGTTATGCTAGGTAAAAGACCATTAGTAGAGCCAAGGTCAGCTTCAATCAAGCACCTGTCAAACCATTAATATAGTTTGAATTTTAAACTAAAAGATTGTAGAGTTGTTACAATGTCTGTAGTCTTAACATTTCCGATGCTGAAGGACCTCAGGTGAGAACGGCTCCATTTGCCTTTCCCATTAGATTTCTTTAATTTAATCAGTACCTGGTAGGGATTTGCTGTTTTGACTCCAGGCATTCACTATATCCTTTAGCTCTCTTTTCCTTGTAAAACCTTGAAGACTGTTTTTAAATCAGACAATATCAAGAAACACTATATTTTTTCATCAACTTCAATTTTTTTCAAATTGTAATTAGGATTGATGAATTAATTGCCACTTCTGTTGGAATTATTTTATTAGAAAACTAGTTTTGAATGCTAAACATTCATCTTCAGTTCTAAAACATACATTTTTAACACATCAGCACTATGTTACATGGATTATATGTACTAAAGTTTTCAAAAATGTAAGACAAGAAATCAAACATTGGTACTCACTTGAGGAGATCTAACAGATATCTGAAATATCTCTATTATGGAAGGGGAAGGGCCAGGTAGATTTTTGGGGTTTACCTTTGGATTTCCCCTATTACTTATTGGATTTTTCCGATCCTATTGGAAACAAATTTTATATGGGGAAATGTGATTGGAAATGTTTATATGTTTATTTAAACAAAAATCGGTTTTAAATGATTTTATTATTTCTAATGGTTATTAAATTTTTAATTTTAGGCCATTTTCTACTTGATATATTATTTTTACTCCCGAGTCTTCATTGGATTTATGGTTATTTTTATTTAGATGGATAGCGAAATAGAAATTTTGTGTCTTGTTATTGTATGCTCTTATATGTTCTTTGATTTACTAATCATCCAGTTTTTCCTGTGTATTTAGTTCCACAGTCATTACATTTTTAAAACTATAGTATATATAACCATGTTACATAGTGCTGACGTGTTAAAAATTTTGTATGCTTTAGAATTGAAGATGTATGTATGTTTAGCATTTGAAACTAGTTTTCTAATAAAACAACTCCTATAGAAGTGGCAATTAATTCATCAATCCTAATTGTATTGATTCTTCTATACCATCATGCATACATCAAGTGAATTTCAAATTGAGTTAAGTTTTCGTAAAAACCTACACAAAAACTGTAAAAAAAAATTGATGAAAATACTTCAAATAAAAATAGTTAAAAAACTTACCTTTAAAACCCACTTTGAAAAAGTTAAAGTCTTTGGAAAAAGATGCACAGTGTTTCTTGAAATTGTCCGATTTAATAGTGATCTTTAAGGTTTTATTAAAGTGAAAAGAGTGCTGAAGGATTTAGTGGAGTCAAAACAGGGAATACCTACCAGGTACTGATCAAACAAAGCTCTAAGGGAAAGAGAAATGGAGCCGTCCTTCCCTAAGGCCTTTCTGCCCCAAAGTTTTATAGGATACGAACATTAGCTACTGATCATCAGTTGTTTGTTTTGTTTATTTCGTTTTACGTCACTTTATGCTGCTATGGCTAATCGGACGATGCTACGGTGGGAGTCCTAAATTTTGCCTATCCAGGTATAATTAGGATAGGGATCTTTAACGAGTACCTGACATCGCACAGGCTCGGGACCCCCATTTTACGTCTCTTCCGAAGGACGGCATAGCTGAGGATTTTTTACTCCCTTTAAAAAATCCTAAGGTCATCTGCCGGGCTGCGAACCCGCGATCTTGGGTTTAGTAGGTTGCTATGCTAACCACTACACCACAGGTGACCCCAATCATCAGTTGTATATGTAGTGGTAGGTCAATTTTCTAGAGCTTCGTCTTTTATCCGTATCAATAATTTTACTTGTGCGTTTCAAATGTTGCCATCATATTGATTTAATTACATTTACTGGATGCATGCTCCATAATTGCGTGCTGTAAAACCTACAATGCTTCCTTCTTACCACATATTATTTTTTTAGAGATGTAGATAGTTGGGGTAGGCAGTCATAGATACTCAGCAGATCAAAATAAAATTGTTTTTATTTTAATTGTTAATGCCGTCGTTTCAACTTGCATTGCAAGCCTTCATCAGGGCTAAAAGAAAACAAAACAAGCAAAAAGGTATGACTAAATTGTAGAAAATATATGAAAAAACCCACATCAAAAAACATAAGTATGAAAAAAAAAATGTATAAGAGTAAAGACAGTAACATAAAGGCAACATCTAAAGGCCATTTATAACACCTCACTCACATTTGTTCTTTACCACTCATTATTAATCCTCTTATTATTAATATATCCTTTTTTCCTTTGTCTTAATTTAAATGTTATTGCACAGTTCTTGCTAAATTTCATTTTCCTCACATTTGACCCTAATTTTATTTCCTCTCTCTTTCCACTATGCACATTTGTAATTATCCTACTACATATGTCCCAATATTTATCACTCCTTTATAGCTGTACTTCTCATAGTTTTATTTACTATTAACTTTATAGTCTACTTCCTACTGTTACTATTAATTTTATTCTATATTTTGCATTAACTCATTAACTTTTTTTTTTTTTTTTTTTTTTTTTTCACTTTATTTATTATATCCACACCTGTCACACAATTCGTGGATGTGATATAAGAGCTCATTAACTTAACCAGTATATCTCATTAACTTTATATCTACTGATTTTTTATATTTACCAATTATATTGTTGTATTTAATCACTAACCTTACTCATTAACTATCACTCCTTTTAATTTCTTTTCGACTGAAATTAATTCAATATTTCACATGTATTGTCTTCAATGCCTTTAGATATTAATTCAGTTATCTGTTCTCAATATCACATTAACTTTGTATATTGAGTGATAAATATTGAGACATATGTAGTAGGATAATTACAAATATGCATAGTGGAAAGAGAAAGGAAATAAAATAAGTGACTGCCTACCCCAACTATCTACATCTCTAAATACTTCACAGTCAACTATACCTTATGAATATTATTTTTTTATTTCACTTTACTTACATGAGAACTTTAATTATCAATGAAATGTTCCACCATCATGCATGTATCCTTATTATTAGATTAGTATCAGTATTAGATTCAAGCACAACTAGTTTTACTATATATTTTTTTAAATTGTTTAATCGGCTCTTGTGTGTCTGAATAAATGTATGATGATAGTTTTCGCATCTGTTCTTAACTTATTGTGCTTCTAAAATAAAAGAGGTACAACTCATAAATTTATCGTCAATTGTTTTTATTTTTATTTGGACCTTTGTCATTTAGGCTAACTTGCTTTAAACAATGGGCTATGATAATTAATACATCTTGTTATCTAGCTACATCTGTTGTAAAAGGTAGATCATACTGTCTATTTTATATTAGGTCTAACTTAGTCATTGTGGATGTGCAATACTACGTACGTGCAGGATAGCTAAAGGGTCTAATAAAAGTAGAATTCTCTAAAATTGTATTCAATGAAAAACTACGGATACAATTTTTTCTTAAAATTTTTAATATGAAATAAAATATGAAAATAATTCTTATTTTTTCAGGCTGTGACAGCAACTTCAGGTATAATATCTTACCCATTTGACACAGTTAGGCGGAGGATGATGATGCAGTCTGGTTTGCCTCCAAATCAACGAAATTACAAAAGTACTGCTCATTGCTGGGTTAAAATTGCCAAAGATGAAGGGATAACCGCTTTTTTTAAAGGAGCCTTGTCTAATGTTATCCGAGGGACTGGTGCTGCTCTCGTTCTTGTTCTCTATGACAATGTTAAAGCAATTTTGTTTGGGATATAGGATTTATGGAGTGCATTATTGAATGTGCATGTGTATATTTATGTATGATTTTGATTTTTTTAGAGATTGTGTGTGTAAAGTGAATTGTTGCTAGTGCGGAGTTTTATTGCCAAAAATTTGCTAATTTGTTTTTTTTTTAATTTTTACCTGCGGTATTAAGCATTTTACTTTTATTTTGTTTGTTCAAACTTAACATATAATGTAAATAAGAATTTATTTTCTTTGATTTATTATATTGTGTTAATAAAATATAAGCAAATGACCTTGTTTGTGTTTTATATTGTTTTCTAATAAAAAATAAAATATATATATTAAACTACCTTTTTGTAATTTCTTTTTAATTCTTATTAAGGGGTTGGAAAAACTAGACAGATCCCATTTTTTTTCTTGCAGGGTAAATCACAAAAAAAAAAAAAAATATGTTGTAGAGTGCATAATTGTATCTAATTCATCAAGATTCTGGATTTTTTTATTTTTTTAATATACTATATGATATTGTAAATCTTGTAATATATAATATTTAACTTACAGCCAGATTACATTTATAGTTTGATAATTATTATAACTTAAAATTGAATAAAAAGAGATCCAGTAAAGGGTCAGCTTATCATTAACAGTAAGTAGGTATGATTTGTTCCCCTAAGTGCTGAAGAATAGCAAGTTATGCTTTGAATCAGGAGCAATTGTTTGGATGTTGGCTACTAGAGTCTACAACTTCTTGGTGCCTGGTTAATGTGATAAGAACAGGTATGCCTGAGTTACCAGAGGAGCTGCCACAAAATATTAAAATTCATCATCAGAAAGAAAAGGAAAGGGTATTTAGAGACAACATGGAAAATATTAAGGATTTTTTTGGATGAGAGTTTTCGAGAAGCATTGGCAACAAAGGGATGCTGGAATGTGAGCAATCTACTTGGTGGGGAAAGACTTATTTGAAGATTTGGAGGTCTAGGACTGGTTTATGGTAGAGAAAGAACTTGGAAACGCCCAGCTTAGATCTTAACAATAAGATGAGTACTATCTATGTAAATAGTAATAAACTTTAAATGTAACCTGTTTACTGACCTCTGAGCTCACATTTAATATAACATTCATATTCTTAAATTTAAATAGATCCCCCTTTATTAATATTATAATATTAATAAATGAGAATTTACTTACCAGTCCTTATGAATTAATAATTCCTACCTGCCACTAATTATAACTAAATCGGATAACAGGACTTCTGAGAGAAGTCCAATACACCAAATGAATCAGAAACCAGGGAGGGGGGGGGGGGTGGTTTTGCAGGGATCAATAGTTATTCTTTCTTTTATTTTTTGAAGACGTATTTATTTTTTAACTAGGTCTTGGTCAACTTTTTCTTTTTATCATTGATAAAGAATCTGTAATTAGTTTTTTTTTAAGCCATCAGGATTATTGATATACAAAAGAACTATTTTAAATAGGCCAACATTCTTGTTTGCTTGAAGGTTAAGGTTCATTCATGTGGAAAATAAAAGGAAGTGCCTTGTACTTGTCCTGAAAGGCAAGGAACACCATCAGATTCTTGTGCCTATCGACCACTACGCTTTGTGGATGAAATGGGGAAGACACTGTTAGATTGCCCAAGCAACGTTATAGATCACTGAAGGTGTAGGAGGCCTGATAATTTGACTTAATGTGGTGAAAGCAAGGTCTATGGTGAATTTGATCAATGGGGGACTGTATGCATCGCTATCATGGGAAAATTAAGGTAACCTGGGACTGCAGATGTGTTGTGCTGTCATGAGGAATGCATTTCCTTGGTAGTGCTACATTCTAGATAACTTACATACCTTAGGAAGATAATTAGTGACTGCCTCCATGGCAGAATCCTGTTGTGTTATTGGATTATTGGTAGAGTGCCTCAGGTTTTGATTTTGGCCACCATTTAAAAACATTAGCATTCTCAGACTGAATTTCCAGAGGGGAGTCAAAACGGTAGAATTTGCTGATATAACTATGGTGATCATCGGAAACTCTTAGAGGTGGCTTTAAGAGCCAGCTGGAATGTTTCTCTTCTCCGAAACTGGCACATTTGAGTATTTCCCTGACTGATTGTTAATCTCTTCTAATATGTGTATTGACACATATTTTCATTGAAAAGAAGATAAACTACTGTGACAGTTGGTAGACATATAGGAGCACCAAGATAATGTTGAGTGCTGCTGTTAAACATGGTCAAATCCACTTTACGCCATGATAATATACGAAAAAGCCTTAGTCATGCCTGCGATTCTAAGTGTGTGGCATATTGTTCAGTGTAGTCAGTCACTGCACTTGCAGACTTCACATAGCAACGAGAAAGAATGTATAGAGTTTCGAAAAACCTACTGAACCCGCCGGACTATTGATAAAAAAGGATAATATTGGTCAATAGAGTTTTAAATAAATAAACTACTTCAAACAAAGAGTATTTGTTGTTATTTGCCAGACCAAAGAAAGGTTTTTTTTATCAAAAGCATAAGAGTTCCTGATCAGATCCCATTCAGCTCTTAAGGTAACAGTTTAGGAACATTAGATCAAACAGGTGTAATCTCTGAACCAATACAACAAATCTATTGAACACGTATGCGGAACAGTTGCTCAGGTATTTACAGGTTCAAAACATAGGATAAATAATAAGCCGTTTTAAATATTTTTGTAGAATTCCTCTAAGATGCTATCTCTATAGGAAAATTTATGCTAGGAGATAAACCAAGTTTCTGCCCTATGCAAAAGTTACTATCATGAATTCATTAAACTTGTGAGCTATGGTTTCAAAGCGTTTTCGGCTTCGATTCCATCTTGGTCGGTTGTTGTGTACTTCGTTGTGGCCAGGGAAGCCCAGAGTCAAACCGGGCCCCGGGGCAATTGCATTGCAGGCACCCTAATCCCCACCGTGGTCACCTTAGCCCGGGCCCCGGGAATTTTGCTTTCCTGTCAGCGGCCCTGGTTGTGGCTCGCGAAATAGATCTCAGTCTTTCCATTCTGGTTGGAACAGGTTGGTAAAATCCGTACTTTCTATTCTTGTTGGAGTACATACAGATATGAATACAACTATGGCAACATCAATAAGGAAAAAAACACAAAGCCGATCCATGGCTATTAACAATTTTTATAAGACATCATATTCATTCACCGACGGACCTTAAGGTTTCCCAAAAGTATAAGATATCTGTAAAATTAAGAAGTAATTTAATTAGGCACGTACAAGCTATTAAGGGGTATAATTAACGATTCCAAAATGTGATCATCTCGAAAGTTCCAAGAAAATGATAACCATGTCTAAGCTGACGGGTGAACAAACGTTCGAGAGGTGGACTGATAATAAAGGGCTGATGGCAGAACTGTGTTGTGTCTTATCTTGCTATAGGTTTAATGGGCCACAGTTGAAATAGTTTTATATTTAGGCCACGACTGTAGGTTTCGAACCTCCGGTTTCCTTAAGGATTATTATTATCACTGATATTTCAAGGTAGAAACTTCCAAGGTGTAGTCAATACAATGAAATAAAAAAACACAACTGATATATCGATTCAAACATCGATTTCAATGTCATTCCAGGTTATAGCCTTTTAGTAGTCTTCTTTCAGAAATATCTCTTGTTTTGGTTAATTAACGAATCTTTTATCGCCATACCAATTTGGTTGAAAAACATAACTGTTTTTACTTAACAATTTTAAAATAATGGCATCGGTCGCTGAGCCATTAACTTTAGCTAGAGGTATATTATTTTTACTATTATCTTTTATAAACTCTGATATCTAATTAAGTATAAATGATAAGTATGTATATATATGTGATTTTTTTTTGCCACTTCAGATGTTGCCAGGGCTGTGGAATTACTGGAAAAACTACAAAAAAGTAAGTACTCTGCTATATATTTTGCTATCATATTTTTATTATCATTAATTACTTATGCTCTATCAAAGATATATTCAATAAGAAGAACAAGACAATCTAAATTCTGCTTGCTAATGCCTTTAGCCAGTGTATATCAGCTGCATTTGCTATGTAGTTATAACGTTAACTTTTTTGTATTTTTGTCATTTATTATTTATTATTATTCTAAAAGGTTAAAAATAAATAAGTCGTTATTATATCATGGAAATTTCTATTATTAAGATTGTTCCTACAAAAGCAAATCTCTAACTCTATTTGTAACCTTCATGACTGTTATATAGATAAAAATAGTGAAAATATGAAAACATAGAAAAATGTTTCTTTTATAAACAAATCTGGGATAAACGTTTCAATGTATGATGAAAATAGTATGGTCGACTGCATGATATAGTTGAAGAGGATGGTCAGGTCGACAAATTACATCTAAGTTTAAAAAAAAAAACTTTATACAGAGTGCCGATGTTTAGATTTTCCTCTGGGAGATTGTATCCTGGTTAAAGATATTACTAAGAAGATCATTGTTGCAGTTACCAAATTTAATTACATTTCCGTTGATAAAAAGTTTCTTGAATTAGCTTCTAAACTTCATTATTTTTCTTTCTTTATATGACTCTTAAATAATCGAGCCATATTTTCATTACTTATAGAATGTTAATCTTAGGTGGTGAAGTTCCTGTAACGAAAATAGCTGCTCTGCAGAAAGTACTTCAGAGTGACTTCTTAAATGCTGTTAGGGAGGTGTATGAACATGTGTATGAAACTGTGGATGTCCAAGGTTCAGCTGACGTTAGAGCTTCTGCAACTGCCAAGGCAACTGTTGCTGCATTTGCAGCTTCTGAAGGCCACGCTCATCCTCGTGTAGTTGAATTACCTAAAACCGAAGAAGGACTTGGTTTTAATGTAATGGGTGGAAAAGAACAAAATTCTCCCATATATATTTCAAGGATCATACCTGGAGGAGTAGCAGATCGCCATGGAGGTCTAAAAAGAGGAGACCAGCTTTTGTCTGTCAATGGTGTTGTAAGTAAATTATTGGAAAGTAAACTATTCTTTAGTAACATTATGCAGTTCATATATTCTAAGGCATGGTTACTTAATTCTGTTCTTTATTTTTTCTTCTAGTTTACGATTTTTTTTAATGTATGGACCATTTCTGATCTGGAAATGAAATTAAATCTATATTTGTCATTGAAGTATTTCAGAGCTGATTTATTTTTAGAGTTGTGTTTCTCTGGCTGAGCATTGTTTCGACACAAAACATTTTCAACTTTACAAGTAACTCTAGCACAACTAATTTGCTCTAATCAAAGTAAAAGTTAATATTTATTACATTGATGTTCCGTGATATAAATTGATCAGGCTACAATAAATATGTATTATGACTAAGTAGTTTGAATTAAAAAATAAAAATTGTTTGTATATTAAAACTTGTTTTATTTAGTTATTATTTAAAACCTTTTTTTGTTTTATGTATATTATTTTAGGATTCCATTTAATTATAAATTCATAAGTGGTAGTATTAGGTTAATAATAAATTTCAAGTATTAAGTATTTGTGTTTCTACTGATTGACTTATTATTTACTGAAATTTTCATATTATAAAAATTTTGTGATATATTATTGATCTTCTGTTCTTAAACTAGTAGTTTCTAGCACTGATTTTAAAACTTCATTTTTTTCATGAGTAATCTAATACTTGTTTTTGTAATTTTAGTCTGTGGAAGGAGAAAACCACGAAAAAGCTGTTGAACTTTTGAAGCAGGCTCAGGGCTCTGTAAAATTGGTTGTTCGCTATACACCAAAAGTTCTCGAAGAAATGGAGATGAGGTTTGATAAGCAAAGGGCTGCTAGACGCAGGAATCCATACTAAATATGTATTGAGATAGATATTCTGTTATTTATTATTTATGTTTCCATTTGGTGCAGATTCACAGTATTCATGCTTGTTATTATATTAATGTATGTTTGCTCTCTTTGATGTTAATGCTAGACAGTATTATTAATTTACTTTTTAGTGCTATTTATTAATATTCGATTCTTTTTAGAAAATGGAACTTTGTTTCTTGAATGAAGTTATAAAAAATGAGTATTAATTGTTTTACATTTGTCTCCAATCTATATTAAAGGTTCTCTTTGTTACCGTTATATATATTATTGTTAAGATCTGATATATATGTATTATCTATTTATTATTGAATAGGTTGCTATTAAATTTACAAACTATTTTAATACCATTTCTACATTGTTATTTTTCAGTAAGTGCTCAGAGTTCCAATCAATCTATCAGTATCTCCACTATTACACTCTGATAACTTCTGAAAATTAACCTAGCTGTATAAAAAATATCCATATTAATTATTTTTTCCTCTTGACTAGTATTTCAATGATCACTCCATCAATATTCTTATGTATCATTGTTCAAATGGTAAAATTATATTAAAAAACAAAAAAAGTATCCTATAAGTTGAGAAAAATTAAAATCCAAGTATCTGAGAAAATTGTCTTTGGGCTATCTATATTTATTACATAACTTAGGTCAAATCATATTTCAATAAAATTATAAATTCGAAATTGGTATTTGTTTTTTATAATACAGTCTCCTGTTATTTGTTATAAATGTATATATATCTATGTTATACCAATAATAATTTACTCTATCATAGTTGCAATTATTTTAAAATATTTGTAAATGCATCACATAATTGTTATAAATTTTCGCTTCTTTATTATTTTTTGTCTTAAGATTTTTGTGTGCTTGGTTTTTAATTTAGTGAAAGTAATGGAAGATATGGACTAATAAATATATTTATATAATCTGCACAATTGTTTATGTAACAAAAAATGTATATTTTATTCTTCCCTGTTTTCTTCTTTTAACATTATTAATTATATATAATACATCTAGTGTTCTGTTATGTGTTTTGTTTTTTATCAGCTCATAGATTATTTTATCATTTTAGATCTAAATCCTATTTATTGTATAGAATTTATTATCAAATAAATTTGAATTTTATTCATAAGTTAATAATTATTGACTAGAAGGAATTAAGTAATTCATAGATCACTTTTATTAAAACAAATTTTTTTCTTAAAAATGTATATTATAGTAACATATTTAAAAAAAAACAAAAAAATAGTATCTACCTTGAATATGATTGGTTAATGTAAGTTGAAATGTTTGAAATTGATTATTAAACTCGTAGTGTCAAGTTATGATAAATTACACCATTGATAAATTATAAAGTTCATTTCCTAAATAAATTCAAAGTAAACTTTCTCCTCTCTACTTGTCTACTTTTTTTTCACTTTTACATGTTGAAAAATTGTTTTCCAGTATTTAATTACATTTTTTCAGTTCTTTATCAATATTATTATTTTGTTTTTATATCAGATTTGGTTAAAAGTAAAGAATATTATTGAAAAAAAAATTAACTTCCTCTTATTGTTGCATTAAACTTTTATGAAAAGTATTTTTTTTATCAGTTAATTACAGAAATTAATTAATTAGTTTAGAACCATGAGTTCCATTGATATCAAAATGAACATAATAACTTCAGCTTAGGTAGGTGTTTTTTTAATTTAAAAAAATAAATAATAATAATATAAAAAAAAATTGAAAATGTTACAATCCATTTTTTTTTTTTTTTTATTTATACATCAAATTTAATATTTCAATTTTTTATAAAAAAAAAAAAAAAAAAAAGAATAAAGTTAACTGTCATCTATAATTTAAAGCATTCAATAGCTCATCAATTATTTTTAATTTATTTAAATTTTACAAAAAGTTGACATCAATGGTATGTAGAGGAAAATTTACAATAATACAAAAAGAAGATAATCAGGGATGCAGTTGAGAAAAAAAAAAAACACGTCCAAGTAAAAAAATTTGATGGAGTGCCACCGTTTTGACCTGCATCCCTTGATCATATATTACTTAAGAACCAATGATATCTTTCTTATAAACGAAAATACCCAATGAAAATTCCTTAGGAAACTAAAAAAGCCATAGTTTCTATGGGATTTTCCTCAGGAAACTATGGCTTTTTTTTTTTTTTTTAATTTGCTGAGGCTCAAAAGAAACAAAAGCCTTCAAATAACAGAGATGTATATTAGAGAGTATTCCATGCTTAATAGAATTTAAGAAATTGTGACAATAAACGTTAGATATATGTTAACATCATTTTTTGCAGATGAGATTTACTACAACAATCACAAAATAAAATTTGTTTAATATTCTTTGAGTTTCTAAAACCAAAATTGGTGCTGTCATTAAATGTACAATTTGTTTTTATTTAAAAAGTCAACAAAGAGTTTATTGAATACCCTAATATTATACTACTGATTAATTATATTATTTAAGAAAAATTTATTTTCAATGAATTTTCTTTTTAGGTTTGGATATGATTGTATTAAAAGTAAACATACTTTTAAAAAACAAAAGTTTCCATCTATTCTTTTTAGGATTTATTAATCAAATAAAATGTATCTAAAATTGAGTTACCACATGTCACTAAGTTGTCTATCACTGACTAAATGGATAATGAATGTGACCAATTCAGTTGACCAAGAATATTATTTACAAGAATGAAGTAGTCACTTTTGTCCTGGTTGTAATGTAAAATGAGGTATGTATAAGCAAATGCACAAATATATTTCAAGTTAAAGAGAGATCTCATTTATTTTGAAAAGAAATTCGACATTTGTTTTTCATACCCCCTTATTGATATAATCAACCTTTATCATAAAACCTTGTATTTTATAATGATTATATTGCATTAAATTTAAGTAGCTCTTTAATACAGCATCTGTTGATCCATAATAAGATTAATGGTAAAGAATAATTAATCTAATTCAGACCTTATAATTAACAATTTTGTAAACCTGTTTTCATTCAATTTTACTCCAGTATTTCCAAGATTCATTTCTCTATACAATTTTATTCTGAAACCAAGGATTTTTTTTTATGTAGTTGAATTTATGATATTCCTGATATAGTTATTTGGCAAAGTGAAGAGTGGAACCAATGAATGCTAATTGAGGTAAGTTAAAATGCTTATGAATACAACTAAGTTTTTCATGTCATCACAATAGGTTTATTTTTGACCAATTTATTGAGATATATTGCTTAAATAACAAATTATCTTAGAGAATAATTATGTCATCAGAAGAGGTAACGACAGGAATATGTTATGAAGCTGAGATAATCGTATAATTTTGTTATTGGTTTTATATGTGATAAAATTAGACCAACACAACAGGAGGGGTTTAATGGGCAATGACATCACCTCCCGGAGCGCATCCTGTTGGCAGAGTTCGTAACTCGGTTTATTTGCTTGTTCTACATTTTTAGACGGTCGTAGGACGATTCAGTGGGATGGGCAGTCTGGGAAGGACGTATTGTTTAATTTCTAAATAAGTTTATTCTTTTAAGCCTTTAAGTGGATTTCGTGCTTAGTGTTGTGTTATTATTTTTTTATATAAACAAGATTCAGAATGGAGGATATATTTCATTGGTGCCGTGAAGGCAATGCAATGCAAGTAAGGGTTTGGCTCGACGACACCGAAAACGATTTGAATCAAGGGTAATGTATAATTTATTGTTAATTTTAATTACTGTAAAAATCGATTATAACCATTAAATATTCATTTAAATTCTGTATAATATCCCTAGTTGACATTCACCAAATCCTTGACCAAATTTGGAGAGTGGGGGCATTGTAAGCAAAACACAGATACTCACGTGACCATATAAGGCTCGTTGAACCTTATTTTATGTTTATGGTTAATAGAAATTGTAAATATGGTTATTATTATAATATGAGTCAATTTGGCTATGTGCCAAGTTGTTTTCCTGTCTTCATTAAGCTTTGAATGTTTCCTCTTGACAACTTGTCATTGTCAAGATATGAATTGAGATAAATAACTTTTGACAGTTATTTTTTACCAATTTAATTCAAATGTTGAGTGACCTAATAATTTTATAAAATTCTCTCTGCAAGCAGAATATTCAGGCTTTTAATTATGTAAAAAAAAAAAAAAAAAAAAAAAAAAAAAAATATTGAAATAGTATTTATTTTAAATAACTATTTTTTGATTTTTTATTTAAATAATCAAAAAATAGGGTGTTGTACTTTTAATATCTTGTTATATAAATAAATTAATATTGATAAAGTTTCAGGATGTGAGTCCCATCCTGCTTTCTGAGGAAAGTTCTACTTTATTTCCAGGAAATATCTGTTATGAAGGAAGTTGGATTTTAGTGTTGTTAACAATAAACATATAGTTTCTACTTTATGTTGTATTGCTATGAGAATAATCTGTTTTTCTTTAAGATATCTCTAAAATTGTTTTTATAAACACCCGATTGTAGTTAATTAACAGTTTAAATTTAATAATTGTTTTTGGCCTATAGAAGCAAAATAATGTTATTTTTGTATTTCTATATACATACATATTATAATAACTGAATATAAGTATTAAAAATAATCTTTCTGTTATCGGCAGAGAACTTGAATTTTTGTCAGTTAAAGATATTTAAGACTAATATTATATTTTTAACTGCATATTTTTTGGTTATAATATTTGTGTTAATTACTTTTGGATAGATGGATTAAAAAATAAATTATTTTGAATAAATTAATTAGGTGTAAAAAATAGATAAATTGTTTTCATTTATTGTTATTGATTTGTAGACAGGATATTTTGGTTCTTAATATAATTTAATTTGGTAAATAAAGTTTAAACTATGATATTGTTCTTACTTCTAATTTTATCTACATAGTAGGTCATCATGGGTATAAATAAGGTTATGAATATGATGTGAGTTATGAAAATATGTCTGTATTTTTTAAAAGAAAAATAATTCATCCGTTTACTTTAGTAGCTTTGTCCCTGCTCTTATGGGAAGCACCTTATTATAAAGTTCTAACCTTGCATTCTTATTTTCATCACAAATTTTCGATATTGAAATTGCATTTATGTTACCAATTATTTTAACCATGAAATGAATAATAACAAGAATCTGCATAATAAATATTACAGTATTTATCCTTATCTTTATAAAATGATTATATCATGAATAGAACGAGTATTAAGAATAACTATGTGGGGCTGCACTTTAAAATCGGATTTAATTAGAACTTAAAAGATACTAAATAACTCTTGGTCTTGAATTTAAGGTATTGAAGGAAAATTTTATCTAAAATTGAATAAAAACAATTGAAATTATTGATTAGAATTAGTTAGGTTATGATCTCAATATCTCGCAGTCAAAGGAAGGAAATGTTTAAATATTTCAAATTAACTTTATCACAGGAGCTAGTAAACTAACAGGATACCAAAAATAATTAAATTTAAAAAAATATAAGTAAAAACATACGAGGTAAATAAGGAAATGTTACTACTACCTAAACTTGAATGAAATGGAGTATTAACTAAACTATATATGCAGACATGAAGAAAGCTTTTAAATAGTTATAAGAAATTTCAATTTGTAATTCACAGTGACCCTTGATTGGCTCTGTATTGATTTAATTTTGACCTAACCTGACTACATTGTGGAGTCTTCTAAATTCTTCAACGTAATCATCATTTTATGGGCCAAATATTTTAATTTAAAAAAAAATTCACCGCACTAGTTAATTACAACCTAAAAAAAAAAAAAATCTGTACCACTACAACCCATGAAGGGTCTTGGATTAATTTCTGAGGCGAGGATATACTCTCTCTAGGCTAACAGTTGTAAAAGTATCAAAAGGATCAGAAATCGTGCTAAACCTCTAGGTTTTTGCCTCAATTTACTGCCCACTTTATATAGACGGGGTGTGCCCCAGTAGGGTCTCCCGACCTCGAAGTTAATCCACAGCTGAGACAATAGAAAGTAAATTTTCCACCTTCAGTCAAACTCGAGCTTGGGTGCTTGGCAGTCTAAAGCATTTAATTTTATGTTGAGGAATATTATGTTCTGTTTAATATATTGCATGTTTAAATTTTGTGTAAGTACAGTAAGCCCTCCATAATCCGGCACGCTCGGGGATCCGACGACGCCGGATTATTGAGGTCTTCCTTTAAAATGGTTTAAACAGGGAATAAACTATAAATTAACGCATATAAACTATATATATATATATATATATATATATATATATATATATATATATATATATATATATATATATATATATTATTGGGTTGTTAAAAATTTGTTACACTACACAAACAAAAATGTTGCAATACATAAAATATAAACTGAATTAAAAATTGTTTCTTAAAATAAGTACATACATAAATGCAGTATATTTTTATATATATTTACATATGATTGGGTTCTACAACATTGTTAAAGAGTTAACCATTCCACTTGTCTAGCATTACAACAAACAACAAATTATTACATAAAAACATTCCAACACAATAAACAAACATTACAACACATATAATAAAAACAGAACCAAAAGTTATGTTTTATCAAAAAAAGAGGTACAGTACTCTAGAATTCAATCAGATTCACTGCCTGCCGCTGGCACCGATGCTGGTCCAGTAAGTAGCCCTAGATGATGTTGAGGGAGTAGGAAATGGCAATGTTGCTGCACTTGCATCTACCATCGTCTTTTTCTAAGCTCTTTGGAACATTGAAGGAATATCAACCTGCTTTTTTGATTGGTTGCGTTTTTTATAAAAATTGTTTAGAATGATGTGCAGATTCATTACTTCAGTAGCATCATAATGTTTGCACGTTTCAGAAAACTTTACAAATTTATTCAATGCCTCCGAAGCATCAGCCCATGTGATGTTGGTTGGTGACTTATGGAGGAACATCACTCTCGGTTTCTTGTGAATCCTGTGGGCTTAACCCATTTTTTTTTATTTCCTCATCACTAAGCTCTTTATCTGTAGTTTCATCTTTATCAATATCGATCCATTCGTAGAGTTCTTCTGGAAGACCGCTCAGTGGATTTTTTGGAAAAGAAGAAATGCCATTGTGATTCCACGGTTGATGGGTCACCAACATTTTTATCTTCCGAAGACGTTTTTTCAAAATGTTTTGGTCATAGCTTGCGCCATGGCAAGTGCAATGTTGAGTGGTAGATTTTTACAGGATATGGAGCCAACAGGTAGCCTGAATCACTCAATAATTACAAAAACACTAATTTTTATTTTTCAAGATTATGGATGCCGGACTCTCGGGTCTGCGGGACTATAGAGAGCCGGATTATCAAGGTCTTACTGTATATTTTATCATAGTGAAAGGATTGCAATTATGATAGTTATTAAAATATATTTTTGGACTTGTTTTTTATTGTTGTAATTATTAGATGATTTCCTTTCTTCTCTGATTTTTTAATTAGAAGTATATCTTAGGTTCTTTTGTAAGTCTTGTTTTTTTTTTACTTTTACAGAGAATGTTGATTCTGACAGCTATTCAGATTTCAGTTTATAAATAGCTTATTAATTAAAATTATTAATTATGACAATAAGGAAGTTAAAAATATTATAGAAAAGAATTATATGTGTAAAGAGAGGTTTAAAGTAAAATAAGCTATATTAATTATATGAAAAGAGCAAGTAATGAAATTAAATAAATAAATAACAATAAGACTAATGTTAATAAAATAATAATTTTATAAATAAGGAAAAATAAATTCAAAAAGGGAAATAAAATGTGATGAAGTAATATTTAAATAAAGTTAGTAATTTATAAGTAAAGAAATTATTAATATTATCTATTTCATATATATGTATACTTTTATATTTTCTGATTTTTTGTTTGATATTTTCTTGTTTTTAGCCCTGATTGCCATCAATATCAATATTATGGCTAAAATGTTAGCATAATAAAATAATGTAATGTCAATTTCAAAACTTTTTAATTACCTACAAGATAAAGACAATATTAAATTATTGTTTAAAATTATGTGATGGAGAGTCAAGATCGGCCAGAGGGTTGCTATTATTTAGGTCTTCAAACATAAGCAATGTCAGTAAACATATCGACTATATTATATGAATAAAATTATTTTAAACGTATCTCTGGTGATACCAGTTTAATTTAATATTCAATGGATTGAAGCCTATATCTGATGTATAGTAAAGTGTGTCAAGTGGTAAAAAATTGTAACAATTAACAAATCCATTATTCAGAAAAAAATATTTTAAAAAATTAAATCAAGGTTTTTAGGAACCTTTATACTAAATTAATTTTACTAACAATATTGATTTATTTTTCTTCTTCAGAGATGACCACGGCTTTAGCCCTTTACATTGGGCCTGCAAAGAGGGCCATGTAAAAATTGTCGAGCTTCTTATCCAAAGAGGTGCTAGAATTAATGTTACTAATCGCGGAGACGATACACCTCTACACCTTGCTGCGGCCCATGGCCATAGGGAAATAGTGCATATGGTAAGAATTTTTATTTTTTAGTTTAATAAATATAGTACAGTACAATTTAGATAATCCGGCATATACCGATATCCTCAGTAATCCGTTCCTCTTGACAACAATGATTGTACATACCTATATAAGGAAAAATTTTAAAAGAAAAAACTAAACCACTCTACATAAAGTCACTGGAATTTATAAAGATCCTACAACGGACTTAGCTCAATAATATTTTCAAAACTGGATAGCTAAAACTTCAATGAAAATAGAAACTTTCTTACAAATGATGAAATTGTTTTCGAGCTAACAAGAGATGAATCGGACGATATTAAAGAAATCTCTGCAACCTCAATAGTGAAACTAGAAAAGCAGAGAAGCAGTGTACTTTATTGGATAAAGTTGGCAGAAGATAATTATATCTTTCTAGTGTTGTTTTTTCATTTATATCTAGTAATCTGTTATTTTCTGTAATATGTGCTGGATTATCGAGATTGTAACTGTATTTTAAACCCCTTTCATTCATACATTATTTCTACCTAATTTATATTAAAAGAGTTTGTATGATTTTTGTGGATTAATAATTAATCATTTGGTATATGTTTTTTATTAATAGTTATTGCGGAATAGAGCTGATGTAAATTTTACAAATGAACATGGTAATACCCCCCTGCATTACGCAGCTTTCTGGGGCTACCAGCAGATAGCAGAAGATCTGATAAATCATGGAGCACTTATTTCCCTCGCTAATAAAGATGGCGCTACTCCACCAGATAAGGCAAGGGGCTCACTGGAAAAAAGAATGAGAGGTATGTAATGTTTTTTTTTTTTTATATATTAACAGGAAACAATAATTTAATAATTTTTTAATTATTGACTATTTTGTACCATGTAATCAATTTTTCCTTCTTTTTTTTCAGAGCTTGCTATTGAAACTGGTCAAGATCTCAAGAAAATTACCTTTAAAGATCAGAGCTGGTTAGGATTAAAGACTAGAAGTCGTGAGTGATCTTATTATTGCTTTTACTTTTTACATATTTAAACACAATATGTCCATGCCATTTACACTTCTACATGCTACAACCTCAAACTGAATCTATTAACAGTCGGATTTTTAATAAATTAACTTATTAATCCAACAGGAGATGCTACTTTATCCCGTCATAAAGGAATCAATATGGATGATTTAGCTCTGCACACTCAGATGGCCTCTACACCAAGCGGTACAACATGGCGTGGGCGATGGCAGAAAAACTTCATTGTTGCTAAAATTCTCAATGTTAGGGAAATAACTCCGAGAATTTCAAGAGACTTCAATGAGGAGTTTCCAAAACTCAGGTGAGTCTCAGTACAATAGTTAAAGATTTGTTACATAAAATCTCAAATACTAATTCTGATCCTGTGCATCTTTTCTCTACATTTTGCTGCTTTCCATTTTTTTTTTCTCAAGTATGATTTAAATGCTGAGAAAACAAAACAAATATTCAGATATGTGTGACTAGCTTTTACTTGGTACCATAGTTATGTATAACTGAACAGGTATGTATTCATGGTCGTCATATGTCTTTGGTGTCTGTGATCAGTGTGTCAAGTGCAGTTTTGGGTTATGGGTGTCAACAGACCTAAGAAAGGTTGAAGGAAGGACCAGGAGAGATAGGATCTGTAACTCTACAATAAGATTGAACCTCGAGGTACAGGCGTTAGAAACCACTCTTGAAGAAAATAAACTGAGACGGTTTGGACACCTCCTGTGGATGAGTGTAGAAGGAAGAAGACCAAGAGGAAGACCACGGATCACCTGGCAGGAAGTGAGGGCTGGACTGGAGGTGGAGGATAGAATTGGTTCAAGAAAGGGACACTTGGGTCAAGCTCTATAGAGGGAATCCCCACACTGCACAGCGGTAGAGAGGGAAAGATTATGATGATGATAGGTGTCAACAGATATCCTATTAATTAAAAAACATGTATAATCGATCAAATAGATGTAAAAATGCTGATATATTGCAACAACAGTGTTTCTTTCCTGCATATTTATTAATAAAGAAAATAATCTTAATAACACACATGTAGAACAATATTAACTATCAAACAGACGATAATTATTATCTCACCTTAGAACTATTATTTTATCACAACACACGCTACTCAACTTGACCAGACTAAGTTTCACAAAATACTGATACTTTCACACATAGTGACTTTTTAATACAGGTGGCTTAGCCATGAGAAGTTTAAGAGATAAGCCTATGGTCGCCTAGCAATGACTGTTCCTCGTTAATTTTATTTACAGTTGTATATTTCAACTAGCATTCACTGTCGCGGCTTCGCCTGCTTTCATCAATAAAGAACTTAGATTATTTTAACTAATAATTGAATTTCATTTGTTTATCGATAAAAATCTTCTATTTGTGAGTGAAATTTAGCAATATTTCTTCAACGATATATTCACCCATGGTAGTAATTTTTAACCTAGTTAAAATTGCATTGATGAGGTGTTTGAAGAGTAAGTAAAACAATAAATAGATATCCTATTTGGTAGAAATAATTTTATCTATCCATCTAGCTGGATTTTAATTTCTAACCATAAAAGTATATGGCAGTTTGCAAACCTTGAGACCCACGACTATACATTTTAATTATATTATAGTAAAATTTATTACTATAAACCTTCCTAGAACTATGAAGATGTTGTAGTTAAAATTTGGTACATTTGGGTTTAATAGTTTTACCATTCCAAACTCTGTTGCAGAATGGCCACTTATCGGTCGTTTTTTAAACTGCACTGGGATCTATATGTCACTCCATGTACATATTTATAGCTTTAATAGCAATTGAATTGAAAATAAGTAAATTTTATCATAAATTTCTAACTCTATATAATACCGTACAACATTGTAACCCCTCTTGAATAGTGCTCGCCACCTATTGGTCGATTATCAAACTTCACTGCATACCACATATTTATCGCATTTTTATGGCAATTGAAAATCTTTAAATTTTATTATTGCTAAATCTTCCTTGAGCTATGAAGATGATATGGTTAAAATTTGATTCATTAGTTTTTTCGGTTAGTTATCACAAACGAAAAAGGGCTTGTCCTTTTATGTAATAGTATGGATAAATAAATAAAAAAAAAAAATGTTTTTTAAAATTGACATTTTATTTTGAATACTTGAGTTCAGATGTTTGAGAATCTTTTGAATATAAGTTGGAAGACTACTAATCAGAAAAGACTAGTAATCAGATAAAACTCTGTTTTCAGTTATAACTTTTCTTTTTTTTGATCTAAAAATAATACATATTATTTATTTTATCAGTTGTGAAAATTAAATTGTTGCCTGATGTGATGATTTGGTTTTCAGAATATTTTCTCATCCTAATGTCCTGCCGGTGATCGGTTGCTGCAACTCTCCTACCGACCTCGTTGTGATCAACCAGCACATGGCTTGGGGCTCCCTCTACACCCTGCTCCACGAAGGTACTGGCGTTGTTGTTGATTCTGCTCAGGCTCTGAGGTTTGCTGCAGATGTTGCGAGAGGTATGGCCTTTCTTCACAGCTTGGCACGTATTACTCCTGCCTACCATCTTAACAGCAGGCATGTTATGGTAAGGATTCATGTAGATTTTATCAATAAATAAAAATATTAATTAGTAAATTTTATGAGCTATTAAACCTAAATTAAGCCTAATGTTAGTAGTTCCAATGTTATCAAGTTTGGTTTTAGTTTCTTCCTCCTGTCCCAAATTATGATTTGATAGACTACCCATATCTTTTTATTCTATTTTAAACTTTTGAAAACCTCGGAATTGTCTTTGATAAATCCCTCTCTTAGAGACTCAGTATTTATAAAATCTCAATCATTTTTAGAGATAAGACTTGATATGTTAAATTACTTTCTGGTTTAGATTAAAAATTTATGTTTTTCTAGATCGATGAGGATCTAACAGCAAGAATTAATATGGCTGATTGTAAATTTTCATTTCAAGAAAAGGGCAGAATGTATTACCCAGCGTGGATGTCACCTGATGGTAAGTCAATTTTTTAAAATATTTTTATTTAATTTATATTGTATTTTAACATATTGTAATAAACAGGGGGTTTCTGAACACAAGATTTATTAACAAAGAAATTGTACGGAATTACAATTACACACAGAGTAGAATAGCTAACACTGGAACTAACTAGAACACATACTATACTGTTTTATTACTACGCACGCAACACACAATTTTTCCTAGAGGAGTCTACGGTTGCCTAGCAACGGCTGCTCTCACCAATTTCGTTACACTGCCCCCTCCTCAATAGCATTCCTCCTGGAATGCTTTTGTTTCCACCTGGAGCAATCCTGCTTCCTCCTGGCACACTCTTGGTTCCTCCAGGAATTTTGCTCCCTCTAGAAACGCTTCTAATTCCTACTAGAACGTTCCTACTTTTTTTTTAGGAACACTGCTGCTTCTTCCAGGACCTCTTCTGCTTACTCTAGGAACTCTTCTGGTTCCTCCTGGCATGCTTATGCTTCTTCTAGAAATATTTAGCTCCTTCCTGGAGCGTCTGGTTTCTTCTTCTTTCTCTTGCATCAGTTCTTCATATACCTTTCGTGTCTCATCCAGGACAATTTCTTCTTCTGTTCGAATCTTTACTCTTTTCTTCCTGTACATTTTCTTTTTCGAATTACAGACATCTCAGCTATAAAGTCATGTTTAGATCTATATCGCCTGTTTATGAACGTTTTGTGTTTTCTTTTTCTTTTCCTTTTAGGTGGTTTATCGAAATTACTCTTACCATTCTCTAAACCTAGGTCTTTAACTTTCCTGGTTGGAACATCATCATTTGTTTTTTCTGCTATTACATTCCTGAGTCTTCTTTCTCTTTCAATTGCGTATTCTTTCTTAAAGAATTCTTCCCTTTCTTCTACATTACCGTGTTCCCTATTATCTCTGATTAAGACAGTCTTAAGGTCATCAGCTGTCACTGGATTCAGCAATTCACTCGCATCATAATCTTCTTTTATTCCTCCCTCACATCTTCCCAGATTTGTTAATTGAGGCACCATTTCTTCTTCCTTCGTAGTTGCATACTTTCTTTCTTCCAAATCCTGCACAAATTGTATAGGAACCCTTTCCATTTGTTCATTAACCCGACCATCTTTGTTCCTCAGATCGACCGATATGAACCTTTCTTCTTTCACATAAATTTCATTTTGTATTTGTTTCCTGATTTCTCTTCATCAGTCTCTTTTTCGGCCTCATGTTCATCAATAGACTGGACATTTTTAATTTCACTTTTACTATAGTCCTTGGTCAACGCGTCGAATTTTTCTTGAAGATTCGTGATTTCACCATCACCACTCCGCAAGCCGGATACCTCCTGCGAGAACACTTTGAGTCGATTGGACATTTCAGTAGAAAGTTTTGTCCTCCATTCATCGATTTTGTTACTTATTTCCATCGACAGCTTCCTGATAGATTATGAAATATCATTTTCGAAATCTAATGTCTCGAGATTTATACCTCAACTGATATAACAACGATAAAGCCGTTCAAATAGTGTCGTCTTCGTACCTGCATCATCCAGTTCCAGATTTTCCAGTTCCACTCTCAGTTCTGAAACACGCAATTCCCAAATTCCCTTCACAGGCATCTTGATTTCACAAATTATCTTTGTTAACAAACCTAACCCCATACCTGACACCAATTGTAATAAACGGGGAATTTTAGAACACAAGATTTATTAACAAAGTAATATGACAGAAAACAATAACGTACATATAGAACAGACCAAGCAACACTAGAACTAACTAGAACACATACTACACTGTTTTATTATTACACACACGACTTTTCGTATGAAGTTTCACACTATTCTAACTGTTATATTCAAAACCATTTGCATAGCAACGAGAAGCTATACATTCTAGAGGAGTCTACGGTTGCCTAGCAGCAGCAGCTCTCGCCAATTTCGTTACAATATTATTTGTTTTTATATTTGTTAACCCTTTGCCGGTTGCTAGCCGTATTTAGGACGGCATATGACTTTTGTCCTCTTTCATTTCCCTAATTTAATAATTTATTTAGTAACTAGAGCATAATTTTTTAATGATATTAACACCTCCTTAATCCATAATTATTTCAGGCTTATTAATTTTTTTGTCTATACAATTATTAATACTTGTAACAATTTGTATTTTATCAACAGATACTTAGATAAATAATAATCAATAAAAACTTGAGAGAAATAAATCCAATCCTACTTACATTTTTTGACAATTTTGTCATCCCGCAAGGCGCTAGATGTACTACGGACTGCAAGTCACAATTTATCCTTTACTTTAACTGTACAATGAAAAACTGTGATTTATTTTTACACTCTAATTGTAAGGAATGAATAGCAGGTAGAATAAGTTGTACCAAAATGGCCAAAGGAAATTGCCATTTCTTTTTAATAACGAAAATACCTCAGTGCCGTCCAATGGCATATCACTATATATCAAATAGTTTTGAATGCTAACACATATTGACTCCGTTTTCGATTTTACTAATTTATATTTCCTCATATTTAACTTCAAAAGTCTATTATACTCACATAAATCTTTGATTGATTGTACTTAGCATTTAAAAACAAGATGCCTTAGCTCACAGATGTGTCAAGTGCAGAAAATACAATTTTACAGTGGTCAAATTTGAAACTTTAAAGCTCTAAAACTGTCATTAAAATTTGATTATTTTTTGTGAATACAAGTTATTTGAACTATCTTGAGTTTACATTAGCATTTAAAACAAGATTTTGGTGAATATCTGAACATTTAAATGCTCTAATGATTTTTATTTTTGCAATGATGCACATTTTTGCAAAAATTTGCTCTTGACAACACATCTTAGAGCTTACGCATCGACATATCTGTTGGAAGTTACCGAGAACTAACATTGATATATTTTTAGACATTCTACAATTAAAATCTTATATTATTTATATTCTCTCTTGTCTAATTTTAGCTTTGCAGAAAAAACCTACTGATCGAAATTGGGAAGCATCAGACATGTGGAGCTTTGCTGTCCTGTTATGGGAATTAGCGACAAGAGAGGTACCATTTGCCGATCTTTCCCCAATGGAAATTGGAATGAAAGTAAGTAATCAACCGACTTCAAAAAAGGAGGTTCTCAACTCGTCTGTATTTTTTTTTTTTTTTTGTGTGTGTATGTTACGCGATTACTCCGTCAATTCTGAATCAATTTTGATGATTCTTTTTTAGATCGGTAGGGCATACTTCAGAGGTGGTCCCATTAAAATTATTTTGAAATCAACGCAGCACTTTTTAAGAAAAAATCAAAAAAAACAGTTTAAAAAATCACTTATTAACGGTTTTTTTTTGATTTTTCTTAAAAAGTGCTGCATTGATTTCAAAAATATTTTTTATGGGACCACCTCTGAAGTATGCCCTACCGATCTAAAAAAGAATCATCAAATTGATTCAGAATTGACAGAGTAATCGCGTAACATACAAAAAAACAAATACAGAGAGTTGATAACCTCCGTCAATTCTTAATCAATTTTGATGATTCTTTTTTAGACCGGTAGGACATACTTCAGAGGTAGTCCAATAAAAAATATTTTGAAATCAACGCAGCACTTTTTAAGAAAAATCAAAAAACCAGTTAATAAAAATCACTGTTTTATAACCTTACATTTTAAACATATTTATGATTATGATTATTTAAGATCTCTAAGTAACTAAATCTCCGTCCTAAAGAATAAAGAAATATCGCCACTGGTGGAAGGCGGTGTCTACTTTTAGGCACCCTCAGAAAAAAGCTCAATTCAGTTGAAAGTTATATGATAAATTGGTACCGGGTATTTAATTTTCTTTATCAATGATTTTACCAGGTATGCAAGTTTAAAATGTTGTTTTGATTCCAATAGAATGCGCTCTTAGCCTATTGAAGGATTTGCTTATCTCTAAACGCTATTTTGTTTGTTAGTCATTTGTTTACAAAAGTCAGTTGTTTTTAAGTCGTTTACGTGGACGTATCATACCTTTCTTTGGTGTTAAAAATGTCTAATTTTAAGCCAAATAAAGAGCATTTGCGGCATGTCATGATTTTCTTATTTAATCAAAAGAAAAAGGCATCTGAATGTCATAGAATTCTTGTTGAGACTTATGGCGATGTTGCTCCAACCGTCAGGACATGTGAACGTTGGTTTCAAAGTTTCAAACGTGGTGATTTTGATGTTACTGATCAAAAACGAGAAAATCGACCAAAAAAGTTTGAGGACTTCGAATTGCAATCTTTATTAGACGAAGACAATACCCAAACCCAACAAATGATGGCAGAACAGTTGAATGTCACAAGGCAAGCCATTTCCGATCGCCTGAGAGCTATGGGAAAGATTCAAAAGGTTGGCAAATGGGTTCCATATGAATTGGACGAACGACAGATGGAAAAACAAACGAAAAACTGTGTGCGAAATGCTGCTTTTACGCCACGAAAGAAAGGGTTTTTTGCATCGAGTTGTAACTGGCGATGAAAAATGGATTTATTTTCAGAATCCCAAACGAAAAAAATCATGGGTAACGCCAGGACAACCCAACCATCGACATCGAGTGCAAGACCGGATCGTTTTGGGAAGAAGAGACAATGCTGTGTGTGTGGTGGGATCAGAAGGGAGTAGTCTACTACGAGCTTCTCAAACCCGGCGAAACAGTCAATACCGAGCGCTACCGACAACAAATGATCAATTTGAGTCACGCATTGATCGAAAAAACGCCCAGAATGGGCTCACAGGCACGCCAAAGTCATTCTTCAGCATGATAACGCTCCTGCACATTCAGCCAGATTGACTAAGAAAACGATTCTTCGCTTGGTTGGGAACTCCTACCCACCCGCCGTATTCACCTGACCTGGCGCCTTCTGATTATCACCTCTTCTCATCGATGGGACATTCATTGGCGGAGCAACACTTCAACAATTTCGAAAACGTACGAAAATGGCTCGATGAATGGATTTCAAATAAAGATGAAGCATTCTTTTGGAATGGTATCCATATATTGCCCGAGAGATGGACAAAATGTGTAGAAAGCGAGGGTCAGTACTTTGAATAAAATATATTATACTTTTTTTTAAATTACTGTGTATATATTTTAAGAAATAAACGACATTTTAAACTTGCATACCTGGTATATGTATGTATAATAAACAAATATAATAGGGTGTATTAAAAAAAATGACCGTTTCTTAAACAAATATTGGTATTATTATTTCTTTGATATAAAATACAATTAATACTCAAAGTATAGTCCATTGTTATCAACCATCATTACCCATCTGCTAGCCAATTGCTCGATGCCACACTGATACCATTTCTTGGGATGGCTGTCAAATAACTCTTGGACAGAATTTTCAACTTCCGCAAAATTATCAATTTTTTTCCCTTGAAGAAAATGGGCCATGGATCAAAACAAGTAGTAGTCCGAAGGTGCGAGGTCTGGGCTATATGGCGGATGAGGAAGGAGTTCAAACCCATGAAGTTCTGTAATCTTTTCTGCTGATTGTTGAGGAGTAAGTCCGTGAGAGACCAGTCTACAGGTCTTTTTTACCTTCTCCATGGAGAGAAGATGGCGACTAAAAGTATCTTTTAACACACCACACTGCCTGGCAAGTTTGTGAGTACTTATGGACGGATTTGACTCAACAGCTTCCTTCAAAACCTCAACAATATCCATTAATGGCCGCCCAGAGCCCTTCTTCCTTTCCAACGTCGTATCTCCACTTCTAAATTTTTCAAACCAATGCCGCGCAGTGTGCTCTTCAAGGACACCTTCCCCTTTATATTTAATAATTTCACTAGTTATTTTGAAATAAATAACTGAACTGAGGCTTTTTTTGAAGAAGTCCAGTGTTAGTAAACAAGCTTAGAGAATGCTCTAAAGGGATTATTAAGTATTGGTAAATAATAAATAGCATTAAGATATTTATAGACTTTTGAACTCTGGAATTTGATAAAACGGTCATTTTTTTTTATAAGCCCTATTATATGATTAATCGAAATATATTTGTTGAGGTTGTAATTGTTAATAAATATACAATATTACATAATAGAATATCTAAGAAAAGTATTATTATTGTTATGTTGGCATATAAAATATATTAAATTAAAAAATAATATATATGAGCACTAATTCGATATATTGAAAAAACTAAATAAAATTAGTTTTACAATAAATATTTAATACTAACATAAAATTATATTTAAAGATTACACTCTCATTTGATAATTAAAAGTTTTTTGTTTTGTTTTTTGACCAAATTCACTATTAGCATTAAATTTATTAGTTCATGAACAATTAAAAAGATTAAACAGTGCAACCTTCCATATTTCTTCTTCAGTACAATCTGCCATAAATTCACTGCTGTAATTCTCTACATTGTTAAACTTGTAAGCTATGTTTTCAAATTATTACTTGTTATAATTACCTTGGACTCAAGAGATGTTCTTTAACTGGATTATGAACTCCAGGTGTTTCTTCCTCGAAATAATTCATTCTCATTCTCTTCACTGCTTTTTTAATCAGCACTATTTCTTTTTCAAATCACTACTTATTTTTAGTTATCTACATAATCTTTTAAAGTAATTAAACTTTTCACTCTTTTATTAAAAAAATTAATGATTTAATTATAATTATAATTTTTTTTTGTTTCTATTTTATTTATTTTTAAGAATTATATTTATCTATTTAAACAAAATAAACATAAAATTGTTTTGATCAGTTAAAATGTAAATAGTATAATTATTGTTATTACCAATCTTGTCTGTTTAGGTCGCACTAGAAGGAATGAGGGTTTCAATCCCTCCAGGAATATCTACGCATCTGGCAAAGTTGATAAAAATTTGCATGAATGAGGACCCAGGAAAACGGCCTACATTTGAGATGGTACTGCCGATATTAGATAAGATGAATAGATAAAAGAAGTCTGGCCATTTTTTAATTATTTTTTTCTAATTATTTGCTGATCCGTCGAACATTAAACAGACTACTGCTGTATATTAATGACACTAACTGATGAGGTCATTTTTTCTTTCTTTTATTTTTTAAACTTATTTTTATTATTTTTTTTTTTTTAGCTTTGTGATTTCATCTTCTTATTAATTAATGTAGCTGTTATTATTAATTATTCATCACATTTGCCAATTGAATGGAGAAACAAAAATAAATTCTCTTAATGAGGATATCGAGTGTATTTGAAATAATTTTGTTGTTTCTGGGCATTTTGTATCAAATATCTAAAAATTCATAATGAAATTAATTTTTCTTTTTTACAAAGTAACAATCTTTCCTGACAGAAATTATTACTTTAAAATTAATTTTTGCTTTGTCAGATTTTTCTAGAATATTATGTTTTATTTGTTGACTTTTAATTTTTTATAGAAAATTATTCGATGTTCCGTTACAATTGGCAAGTTACTTAATGTAGTTTAATTTATGTTAACTAATTAAAAAATTGACTACCATGTTATAGTTTCAATAATTTTAAATATATTATATGTTTTCCATTTTTATAATTGTTGGATCAAAATTTTGTTCTGTTTAAAAAACTTAGTCGTGTTCCGTAAATTGTCAGCCATTATCAAAGTACTTCATCAAATCGGTCAGTTTGTAAAACATTGGTGCCTAATTTTTAAATGAGAATGGTGCAGGACTACTAGAACTTTCAACTCTTTAAAGATAATTGTTAATTTAGAAGAACTTCATTTTCGGAATGTGGATGCTTTTTTTTTTTTTTTTTTTTTTTTTTTTTTTTTTTTTTTTTTTTTTTTTTTTTTTTTTTTTTTTTTGCATGGACAATTTTTTTATTATTTTCCATTGAAGGAAATAATGTAATTACACTTCTTTAATATTGCCCATCTCAGAGTGTGCTGCCAGTGTTTGTGTGCTATAAAATTTTTCACTGCCAAATAAATATATAGTTTAGGAAATAAACTGAACCACTTTATGTAATTTAATGAAATGTGGCTGTGATATACTTTCCAGATATTTTATTTTTTACTGAAATTACTATTTGTCGTAACATTTCACTGACAACCCATTTCCGAGATCGTTTCACTTTCTTATCACCTCTCATCCTTACCACTGTCGAGGAACTTTGTGTGTTTTTGTATATTTTATATTCCAGATATCTTTTAGCTTTTTGTTTCTTGTTGAATAATTGCATATTTTTTTTTTTTTTTTTTTTTTTTTTTTTTAACGTAATTATATAGAAAGAAGTAATGTTGGTATAGTTGGATCTAGTTATTATAATTAATAAACTATATATTATGTGCTATAAGATTGTAACTTTGAAGAAAAAATTGACTCTTCCTTCCAGTCTGCAATCTGCTCATTGCAGAAAATGACTAGTCATGCTAAAGAAAAAAAATTCTCTTGTATATTGAATTTGATCTCTTGTTACAAACAAGGTGTCTATTACTGGAAGACTTATTAATATTTTTTAAAAGTGTGTTCAGTATTTTTATTGTTTTAAAAATATCTATAAACTTTGGGCAATTACAGGAATTATATTTTGTTTATTTGTAATATAGTAACTGATAAGCTTTTTGGGATTCATTTTGTTATCTATTGATACTGTTTTATTTTTTTTATTTATGTAGAACTATAAGCATATTATGCATTATTATATTATACAAGTTATTTTAGTTTGTTTTTGACAGAAATTTATATTTTTTTATATGCTATAGCATGCCTTAAACTGTTTTGTTCTGTCTTTGGGTTAATGTTATTAAGAATACGGTCGAATACCAATATATTGAACATGAAGGCCCCTAGTAAGATCATATAATAATAATAATAAATTGATTGAAAAATTAAAATCAATCCCAATTGATTAAAATTACAAAAAAATTACGATTAAACTTAAGATCAAAGAAAAAGAAAATTATAGATTCAAATAAGGAACTGAATAATTGATTTCTTCAGATTAGCTCGGCTGTGGTAGAAAATCGATTTTATTTTATATCTATCATGGATTCACTCTCAATTGGGAGACAGTTGCAGGGTACGCTCATTTTCTTTAATGTGGTGACTATCATACTCTTCATTGGATTAATACTAAAACTCGATTTTTGTGGGTGGGTGCTAAAAATATCCTTGTATAAGTCTTGGTCACGAAATAATACTTCCTTGCAGATAATATAATCCTAAATCAAAATAATTTCTGAAGTTCAATACATATGGGATCGATGGTATTTAATTTTTTTTTTATAAATGAAGTGTTGTGGATTAGGAAGATGAAAGTCACATTGTCAGTGATGGCCCTGGACTGATATTCTTTATATTTATTTCCTAACTTCAGGTTAGGTTAGGTTGATTGTTTTTGGACACTCAACTTCTATGGTCTTTAGTGTCCTGGTTCCTCAGTCTTTTTTTTTTATTTATAATTTTTTCGAAAATACAACATCAGGATTATATTTTTCATAAGAGATTCATTTTGTTATAAGATTTCTTTTTGCACTCCAATTTTAAGTTAGCAAAAATGGACTATAATCCATCTTACCCATGACAAAAATGGACTCTGATCATTCTTACTCATGACACTTCTAATGTAATTATAAGCCTCAAATATTTGTATATTTTTTATATATGAAATGTTCAATTTTTGTAAGATTGCCTAGCTGTGTTGTACGTTCAACTATTTCATTATAATGGTTCTGTCCGATATTATGCCTTATATGAAGCCAAGCTTTGCTACATCAAGTGCCTCTTTCTATTGAAAATCTTAACATAAAAAGGTTACATTCATAGAAGGTTATATTTATTTTATTTGAAGGTTTTTTTGCTTGAGGAGAATTATTTTTTCCTCTGTTTTAATAAATTTACTCGTCTCAATTTACTTTTTATATAAAACAAATTATAATGATCTCAGCTCAAATTTTAGGAGGTCAGATTGAGACTTGATTCAATTTTTTTTTTTATTTGAAGTGCTCTTGTGCCTTTATAATAACATGATGGGCTCATTGTTATTTTTTTTTAAAATTTATTCTGTGAATTCAAAGTTAAGATAATATTTAACTCTGAAAGTGCCTTAACATTTTTTTTCTGAAGTAGAATCAAGGTGCCTCATCTCTCAGAAATAATGTGTATATTTAACGTACAGTTCCTCAAAACTTGTTTTAAGTGCTTTTTTTTTGAAGATCGATAATTCATGAAATTTGAAAATTTATTATTATTTTTTTTATGAATATTATTGTTGTTAAATCACTCAATTAATTACTAGAGATTAAAGCATTCTTAATGACAACAAATTGAGTATGCTTACCAATTATTTTTAACTGCTATTAAGAAAACGCTCATTTGATGTATGTCATTAAGAATATGCTGCTCTTTCATATTGTTTTTTTATCTCTATTATGTTGATATGTTAATAAGTTACGTTTCATAATATGGTTTTTATCTTAAAACTTTAATTTGTTCTTAATGAAAATTGTGCCTTCATAACTGAATTTTTCAATTACGTAGTTATGAAATTATGAATTTTAAAGGATGAATCTCCATTCTGATTAACAAATTAGAAAAATATATGAATAATTATGGAGAATTATAAAATGACTTTTGCATGGATAATGTTAATCGATGTAGATTTATGTTATAACATTATTAATTTTTCAATTAATATTCTTGATAGAACGAATTTAATCAAAAATGATTGTTGTTGATGTTAGTAGTATCTATCGTGTGTTATATAGTCTTTTGTTTATCCAATCAAGTTAGATTGGCTGGTGGAGTAAAATAAATATGCATTTAGTAACAAATGTTTTTAACAATATAGTTCGGCGAATCCTGAAATGCTTTATAATAAAAAATTAAAAAAAACTAGGATTTAGGTTATCAGTAGAAATGAGTACTTTAAAATGAATTTACTAGTATAGGAATTACGATAGTAGAATTACTTAATATAAAACAATATTAGTCTTCCAAGAAATTCGTCATTAATAATACGAATGAATCAATATTAATTAGAATGAATTTTAATTATTAAAAAAAAAAAAATTTAAATGAAGGGTGTTTAATCCAAACTCTTTTTTTTTTTCTTTTTTTTAAGTTAGGACATTATGCAAATTTATTGTTAGTTAAAAAAAATAAATTTATGCTTGTACAAATAAAATTAGAACAATACTTATTGATAATTAAATGAATAAATAATGTTAATCGTGTGTGAATTAATTTGTTCTAAATTATGTATTTATATTATTGAAAGATAGTAATATGTTTCTAATTCCGTAATAAATTTTCTGAAACTAACTTAAATTTTGAGTATTATGTAATTAATATATTTATTTATTTTTGTAATTTGATTTAAAATTTCGAGTGACATGGAATTATGTTAAAATTAACTTTTATATATTTATTGTTAATTTGTGTAAATTTTAATGTTAATACATGCAT
Organism: Euschistus heros; assembly: GCA_003667255.2. NCBI lineage: Eukaryota > Metazoa > Arthropoda > Insecta > Hemiptera > Pentatomidae > Euschistus > Euschistus heros. The sequence continues at coordinate 593,050 of RCWM02000054.1, forward strand.
TATTTTGGAATTATTTTAATTTTTTTTCCCTGTTTACTCTTAGTATTATATATCTTTTACAAATAGAAGTTGTATTGTTCAAAGATTAATGTAATATATAAAATATATTGATGTATATAATATAAAAATATATATGGGAGATGTAGATAATTAGGGTAGGCAGTCAAAGATATTCAGCAGATCAAAATAAAATGTTTATTTTATTCTAATTCTTAAAGCCAACGTTTCGACTTGCAATCCAAGTATTCATCAGGGGTTCAGGTAAAGGTAAACAAACAAACGGAGTTTTGCAATGCAAGTTGAAACGTTGGCTTTAAGAATTAGAATAAAATAAACATTTTATTTTGATCTGCTGAATATCTTTGACTGCCTACCCTAATTATCTACATCTCCTATATATCACAGTCAACTATACCTTATGATTAAATATATATATATATATATATATATATCCACTAAGTAAATGTGAGGAAAAATGAAAAAAATAACTTATAAACCAACTATCCATTGGTAGTATTTCTATCAAAGTTCTACATTTGAAGATCCCAGGCCATCTTCTTTTCAGATGCCTTAGAGGGTTATCTACCTTGAGACTAATGGATTCTAGTTGGCAGAGTTGGAAAAAATTTAATAATAGCTAAAAAGTAATCAATTTAATCATTACTATTTGACAACTAATTTCCTGGTATCAACCACATAATTTATAGTAATAATAATAATAAAGCTTTATTGACATCATATTAATGACAAAAGCCTCTCCCTTAGGAGGTAAAATGGATTTCAGCTCCAAAATAATTTTACAGAATAGAAACTGAATTTTAACCATATAAAATAAAATATAAAACAGTCATTATATACCACAAAAACAAAACAAAACTTTTTTTTTTCCTTCTATATATTGTTTACAATTTTGAACCAATAAAACACCCCCTGCCCCTGAACACTTTCATCCAGTTGGTTCCCACTCTTGAACTAAAATTTCATCCCTCCACCTCATGTACTGTCTTCCCCTGCTTCTCACTTGGCCGATCGGTGCCCACTCTGTGCTGCCTTTTGACCATCTTTCGTCCTTGACTTTGGCTAATAATTTAATAATTATTAAATCTTTGATAATTTGACTGAAAGATTTAATAATTGATTCCAAGAAATAAGTTGTCAAATAGCTATGATTAAATTTTGATTATATTGTAGCTATATATATATGACTAAATATTGACCAACTCTGCTAGTTGGAGCATATCATATAATAGCTGTCTGATTTGGGTCCAATCAGTAACATGTGGGATATTAAAATCATTAGGGATAAGCTAATTTTTGACATAATAAGGAGCATTGAGGATTTTGAATTACAATGATTGGATATCAGAAGAATTAGATGGTTTAGTGGAGCCCCAAAGCTCAACTATTTTCAAATGGATCTAATTACTCTAATATAAATGAGTCCTGTATTTAATTATTAGTAGAAAACAATGAGAGTAGAGAGTAGAGAACAATACGAAAATACCGCTCAAGGAAATACATGTCGCGGAATGGCAGGACAGATATAGCTGGGAGTCGGGATTGAGAGGCAGAGACCATTACATTGTCCAGCCTCAGGTGTCTCTTTGTCCGTGGTTCGCCGGAATGGCTTTGGGATTAAAGCGAAAAGAAATATCTATTTTGACCAGGCTACGAATTAACCATGGGCGTACAAATCGAGGCCTAACTCTGATCAAAGTTAATAAGAATGACAAATGCTCAGAATGCAATGTTATGGATGACTCCATTCACGTTATCACGGAATGTAAAAAATACAACAAGAACCGAAGGAAATACCAAGAAATCAAAAACAACAATTCATTCATTAAAAATTTATCTAATTTGGATAAAAATTTCATAAAATCATTATGTAAATTTATAGAGGAAAGCAGTATTGATTTTTAAAGACACATTTTATAAATATTGCGGGCAGTATAGGACTTCAATGGGAGTCTTGGGCCCAAAAAAAAAACAAAAAAACAATGAGCAGTTTCTTTGTCTTTTTAGTCTTGTGTGTAGATTCCATGTTAGAGGTTTATACAGGGTGAAGGATCTGCTCAACAGGGATTAGAGGATTATTTTAAAGGGATACTATACTGTAGGAAGTCGGTTTACGATGAAGGGGCTTGTACTTAATTTCTGAAATGCTTTTTGGTTCTGTAGTGTGGAAATGATCTTTATCTGCTCCTCATCTAATGCCTTGAGCTTGATCCATTCTACTTGATCTTGTTCCACCTTTCTCCTTCTCCAATCCAGATTCCTGGTCAAAAACCCCTCCCGAACACCTTCCTCGCAGGTTTCCTCCAGGACATCCTTGGCTCCTTCTCACATACACCTTCATAGGTTAGCTTAGCTATTCTCTCACCTACAATTAGCGATACATGTCCAAACCATTGCCGACCTTATCATGGTATCTCCCACTCTGTCTGCAAGTTTTTTTCTTTAACTTTCTGGATGAATCTTATTTCTATGCCTTGTATGCTTGCTGGTTAGGGTCCGTGACTCATGGAAATAAGTTATGGTAGACAGAAAAGTTGTCTTGTTTACTAGTTTCTTAGTATCTTTTGCGACCTCAGGCTTTCTGACAAAGGAATTCCACAGGGTATTAAAAGAATAGCCTACCTATTTCAGCTATTCTCTCCCTTATTTCAGAGTCTATGACGGCTCGTTCATGTAGATGTGCCATAAGGCATTTGAATGTTTCTGCTGTCTATGGCTCATGAAATTTGGAAATGATAAACTTATCAGATTAGATCATAATCATAGTTATCAACAATCATCTTAAGCATCATTATAGATCATAATATTTTACTTTTTATAATTTTTTTTTTAATAACTCAAATGTTATGCATCAATCTTTGATATTGTCTAACTTAAATTAACACTTATTTTAGTCTAAAAATGAAATTGAAAGTGGAAGAAATAAAAATAGATTACATAACAAAACTAATTTTATTAACAGTCATTGTCCTCACAGAGGTGCTTTTATTTACATTCTCATATTAATTACAAACACAGCTTCAATGTAACCATTTTAAAAATCCTAGCTAATTACAGTCAGGAATCGACGCCAAGCTGTCGACGATTGGAATGATTATTTAGCGACGCTTGGGTCACAGTTAATATAAATGCCCTACAACTATATTTACACAGCTACGGGCAGCAATAAATAGCTCTATACATAATGGACACAACACATCTCATTTGTTTCTTTCTTTATCTTTCTGTTTTTTTTCTACATGTGCTATCGAACAGCGACACCGTTAATTGTAACTGTGTTCCTGTGAGAAATTGGCGATGGTTCGTAATGACTTGTTTCTTCGTATGGCGAATCGTAGACTTCTTCGTGTATGTTTTCATAAATGTTATTCCCTGTCCTGTCATTAAGGTTGGCGTAGGACATCACAGCGGCATTCTGATCTTCTTTTTTGAGAGCACCCTGAATGTTTTCAGTATTTTTCACAGGAGTTTCTTTTCGACTGAGAAAGACAAAAAATATATATTAATTATTGTCCTATATAAATCCAAAACTTATTTCTTTATGTTTAATGGTAATATTTCAAATTATCAGTAGATATCAAATCGTAATAAATAATTGGAGAACTAAAAACTTAAACAATATCTCTAGTATATACGAGGATGAATCAAATATAAACTGTAATTTTCAAAATTATATTTATTGAATAATATTATACAGAAACTATACCTTCAACATTTTTCAATGTAGTCTCCTGCATTATCTACACACTTCTGCCACCGATTTGGAAGCTTGAATATTCCCTGTTCATAAAAAGACTGAGGGCGAGTTTTTAACCATTCGCGCACGTGCTTTTCGACGTCTTCATTGTTTTCAAATCGATTATGTAAGAAGAAGGTGAAGATTTTTTTGAGGCGCATCGTCACATGTGATGAGACGTGGGTCCACCATTACACCCCCGAATCGAAAATGGCAAGTAAGGAGTGGCGAAGGAAGGATGAAGGCTGCCCAGTGAAAGCCAAAACTCGTCTCTCAGCCGGAAAAGTTCTTGCAAAAATTTTTTTTGACTCAAGGGGAGTTCTACTCATTGATTTTCTTCACGATCAACGAACAGTGAATGCGGCTTACTACTGCCAGGTGCTATAGTCAGCAAAAACCAGTTACCGGAACAAAAGATGAGGTGTGACCATTAGAGATGTCATCCTTCTCCATGACAACGCAAGGCCTCACACCGCATTGTTGACAAGGGATAAATTGGAAGAAATGGGCTGGGAAACTCTCGAACACCCTCCTTACAGTCCAGACCTGTCCCCTTGTGACTATTTTTTGTTTGCGCCCCTGAATGAATCACTTGGAGGAAAACGATTTGAAAACAATGAAGACGTTGAAAAGTCTTTTTATGAACAGGGAATATTCAAGCTTCCAAATCGGTGGCAGAAGTGTGTAGATAATGCAGGAGACTACATTGAAAAATGTTGAAGGTATAGTTTCTGTATAATATTATTCAATAAATATAATTTTGAAAATTACCGTTTATATTTGATTCACCCTCGTACAATGCTCGTATGACATGCTTTTCTATTTAGTATATAATATTAATACAATAATCTTTTCTTGAACTCATATAATTTAAGCAGATAAATCAAGACATATTTATGATATGTGAAATGTTGATATTTTTGGGATTAAATTTTAACAGAATCATTTAAATATCTAGGAAAATACAATATCTAGACTGATCTTCAAGATTTGTGTTTTGACAGGGTGGTTTGGAAGGAGGTCTGTGGTCGGCGGTTGGTGGTTTCATAATCGAGCCTTCATGTTAACTAAGCTTATTATATATTTCCTATGACTTATATTGCTATTTTATTGTCTTTACTATATTATTTCCACCATCTTTGTTCCATAACTATGAAGATGACCTACTTTGCTAGGCCAGAAATTTATAATAAAGTATCTAAAACATCTTATTCGTTTGCAAATCTTATTAAATACAACTTTATGTAGAAATCTAGATTACTTACAGCCTTAGGTAAATAATTCCCAAAATGAGGAGTAGGAAAAGTAGAACACCAGCTCCGATTCCTATCGTAAGCCCAAGAGCTTGTGAATCACTACTTGGAGCTGTCGTCACTGAAAAAAAAGATTCAAGAGTTATTTACATTACATTTTGAACAAAACTTGTAACACATTAGAGTACTGTTATCACAGTAATTTTAATTACTTTCACATCGAGGTTCATCACCAGACCAGGTGCCATCTTCCATACATTTCCGGAGGTATGGACCTATCCTCTGGAACTGTGGAATGCAGTGGTATTCAGCTCCGCTGTTATAAGTTGTAGTATCATTCATAATAATCACCCGGCCATTTTCGATATCAGTTGGCCTTCCACAATTTACAGCTGTAAACAATAAAAAAGAAACATAAATATAATTAATAAAAAGCAAATATATGAAAAATGCTAATATTTTGTATATTTTTATTGACTTATTTTCTTCTATTATTCCATTCTTAAATATTTAGAAGTTGTTTGGTTTTAATATATTATAGTGAAATTTATTCTCTCTTTTATTTACTAACTTCAATAGGCTAAGAGCGCATTCTATTGGAATTTTTTTTTTTTTTACTTATTCATAACTTTGTATTTACAATTTACTTAATCACATTAAATTCCCCCCATTTTTTTTTGTATTAAATTATTTGAATTTTTTGGCTATTATTTTATCTGTTTATTGGCTCATTTGATAACTTTTATCAAACTGATTTACTTTATTTTATTTTTTACCTCTTCATAAAATATATTTATATCTTTTTAACTTACTTATTTTCTATATCATGGTACCTATATTTATACCTATACTTTCTATATCATTTTACCTACAATTTATTTTTTTTTAGACCATTTTCTTATTTTCATTATATTATATTTTTTAAATTTGTTTTTTGACTTATTTACTTTTATTTTTGTATTATTTTACTTCATTTTTTAGTTTCCTTTTCTCTTCTAAATTCTATAGTTTACTATTTCTTGTTTTTTCCCTTATCATGGCCATCAAAGATATGACCGAAACTTAGGCAAAATAAAAATATGTTTTCTTAATTTCAACTTTGGTTATTTATTTTTGGGCTGATCCCTCCCTACAACATACTTCAGTCAGTCATCTAACACAGCTCTTAATAATAGGGAAAGAAAAATATTTCTCGTTTCTAATAAAAATGAAGATTTAAGCATAAAATTATTCCAAATCTTCTTTGTTTTTCTTAATTTTACTGCTTACATTGAATTTCTATTATTAAAAATAAATATTCCTTTAATTGATTTGATATTATCAATTTTACTTTATTGATAAGATCAAACTAATAAAATTCAGTAGGGCTCACTGTGGGAGGAAGGAAGGGTTATTTAAGCAATTTACAGTTATTTCACCTAAGGAATTTAATTATATGCAATCAACAGATTTCCTAAGTGTGACTGGAAGCGCATATTGTAAATAAATATTATTCCAAATAACAAATGAATAATACGTACGTATGCAGTTAGGTATAAATCCACTCCAGCTACCTTTCTTGAGGCAAGTTCTAGTCACATTTCCTTCCATGTTATGTCCCCTTGGACATGTGTATATGGCAGTACCTCCTACACTGAATGACGACACTTGAACGTTCATTCCACTATGGCTTTCTGGTTCTTTACAAACTATTTCTGTAAATCAAAATTAATAAAATGAAAACTTATAGTCTTAAAATATTGAATCTATTGAAATTCAATTTGTTTTTTATTCAGTAAATTAAATTTTCATCAATGTTCTTTAACCTCTTTTTTAAAAAAGTGCATTTGTTTACCTTTACACATTGGTGTTTCTGCACTCCAGGTCCCGTTGTCTAAGCACATTCTTCGTGGGAATCCATCGAGTTGGAAGTTTTCGTAGCATTCATATAACACCGCAGCTCCATAATATGTTGCATTTTGAAGTAAGGTAAATCGTCCATTATTTGGAGCTAATGGTAGTCCACAATCGACAACTACAATCAAAGACACATATTTAATTGAATTAGTCTGCATGAAAAATTTTTACAAATTTTTTTGGCTTAGATAATTCAATTAATTTATAGTGATACAAATATCTTTTTAAAAAATAAGATGATATATTTAATCTTTTATGAGATTTTTCAATTAAATTAATAAACAAATAATCTTACATATGCATTGTGGTAGTTTTCCACTCCATTTTCCATTATCCTCACACGTAGATAGAGGATCGCCTTCAATTTTGTATCCTCGCTCACATCTATACTTCACAAGAGTGCCTATCTTGAATGTTGTAACAGAGACTGCAGAATCTTGTGTACGAATGAGGGTCCTGCCATAAAGTCTATCGTTTCCTGTTACTGAGAGAATAGCATGGTCTGCTAATTGTGGTGCTGGGCAGCGGATTTCTAAAAAAATGAAATAATATTCTTTTATTAATAACTATTAATTATATTTCCCTGGCTGTCATGAAGAAGTTGATAAGTTAAAATTATGCATTTTTCAGTTGGCAAATTTTTGAACGTTATCCAAAATCCTGTAATTACTCTAAAAACACTTAATGAGAAGTACAACTTAAACCAATTTTTCACAATGCTAATGTATGCTAAAATCGAGTTTTGAAGGTACAGTTAACTCGTTTTCAAGGTAAATTGGACTTATCAACTTCATTATGACAACTACTGATTTATTGTAAATATAAAAAATATATCAAACATTTAAAAACAGAATTGAAAGTCTATATTTTTCTTTTTCAAGATCTGCAGATCTTATTGAAAAGTAAAAAAAGTATTACAAAATAATAGTCTGAAATTTATATGATTTTATTTATTTATTTTTTATTGACAAAAGAAGTCTGTTTTCATTTTTCTATTTATTTATTTTTTAATGAAATATTTTACCTTCACATCTCGGAAGTCCTTCACTCCATTGTTTTGTTTCTAAACATATTCTGCTTGAAGATCCGACAAGTCTATAGTTTTTAGTACAACTATACGTAACTTCACTTCCCAAATATGTCGTGGAATTAGTATATGCAACTGAACCGTATGGTATAGGTGGAACCTTCCCACAATCAATGTCTACAAGGTAAAAAAATAAAAAAACGCTATCAATCGATAAATCCTTTATTTAATATTTTTTCTTAGGATAGTTCTTTTTACAATCCAACTTACAATAACAAGTGGGTGGTTCTCCGTCCCATTCGCCATTGGTGTTACATGTGAGAGTCGACCGGCCCGCTAGGATATGGCCTGCTTCACAATGGAATTCAAGGCTAGAATGGACATTGAAATCATAACCAACCACGTAACCATTTTCAGGGACTTCTGGTTCTGGGCAGGTTATCACTAAACATAAAAAATAAATAAATTATTAAAATTGTGATTTTATAAAATAGACTAAATAATTTAAAGCACTTATTGAGATATATTTCCTGTAGACTACTTTAAACAAAAATATATTATATTACACACAAAATAGCCAACTATGAAAAAGTAATAATTCTTACATTCACAGGTTGGTGGATCATCAGACCATTTGCCATCTCGGAGACAGGTGAGGTAATTCCTTGTTGGAGGTTCCAACCAGTGGTCCGTATCACAGGTATACTCAACGACGCTGCCATGTGTTGTTGTCCCATTAAGAAGGATGTAGTGACCATTGTCTATTCCCAATGGCTCTCTGCAGTCAACATATTTACACGTCGGAGCCTTGCCAGACCATTCTCCTCCCAAACCACAGGTCAGTACCTGATACATTATGTTATTTATATTTCATAATAATTTTTTTAATAATAATTAGAATAGTACCTGTAGTACCTGTAATAGGTATTCACTTTTTATCAACTTATTAAAAAAAATGAAATCATTTATAAACAAAAAAATTAAATTGTTTTCTCGTTAAATTAAAAATATCAATTTTTCTCACTCTGAACTCATAAAATAAGAAACTATAAGTTGGAATATAATTTTCATTTTAGTACTATGGACTGTCACAAAGCAACCAGAGAGGTACTTAAATACATCGCATGAACCAGGAAAGACTACAAAGGAAAGCAGTGGAAGGATGCCTGGATGGTAAATGAGGAAGAGGCAAGCCTAAACTACAATGGCTGGAAGATGTCGAGGTTGACCTTTGGTTCCTAGATATGGAGAAGAGCTGCAGAGGATCTGCCTGATGGAGAAGAATTGTTGAGGAGGCCAAGGTACTTCATAGGCTATAGCGTCACCAGAGGTAAATGGATAGATGACCTAAAGCAGCTTTATTTTTTTCTTTCATAGGATTCAGGTCAAATTAATTTAATAAAATTTCAATTAAAACTCATTATTTTGGCAAAAACTAAATAATTGGTCAAGCATGTTTCTGGACTAAGACTGACGAAAACAGGATACTCTCTTCTAAGAGGAAAATACTGCGAAAGATTTGTTCCATTAAAGGAAGGTACAGTTCAGAAAAGAAGGAAAAATCAAGAAGCCTATAACATCTTAAAAAATGCAAATATTGAAATATTTATTTAGACTGAAAGGCTCTGAAGGGCTGGTTATTTTGCAAGAATGGGTGACAATGAAATTCTAAGGAAGTCGGTCAGAGAAGAGTAGGAAGACCCAATCTGAGATGGGCCTACAGTAAGCAAACAGATGCAAGAAACCTGAATTAAACCGATTGAATACTGTATCATAAAACATAATGGAGGCCTTGATATAGCAATGGATTGATCTGAAGTCTATAAAGAATATAATACAATTTTCAATTGTTAAAATAATAAAAAGTATGGGTTTGATTAAAGTATATTATTTTAATGACTCGTATTATATAATTGGAGTTGTTTTAACTGTAATATATACCATACCTGTTGACCAAACAGTATGAAACCAGGTTTGCAAGTGTATGTTGCAGTAGAGCCTGCCCTCTTTCCAGATACTTTGACAGTTGTTCCCTCGCTCATTGGAGGATCAGGACACCAGTCGACTATATAATATAATGTAACATATTAAATAGGCACAATTTATTTTAACACCTTAAGTAATAAATTAATCTAATACAGTTTGAATCGTTTATGTACTTACAGAGGCACTGAGGAGCCAGTCCGGACCAAATGCCATTATCGCCACATGTTCTTTGCTCTTCTCCAACGAGGGTGTAGTTCGCTTCACAGGTATAGTTGGCTATTGCTCCGTATGATGTTCTATTATTTATTAAAATGATTTTTCCATGAGCTAGTTCCGGCAGCTTTCCACATTCCACATCTGCAAATATATTTATCAATAGCAGTGTGATTTAATTGGCACTCCAACTCAAACTACTTGTCTGTATATACTTTAAATATTACCGTATTTTAATTTTACTCACATTTGCAAGTTGGAGGCTCTCCAGACCAAAATCCTGAATATGTGCAAGTCCTTTCCGCATCTCCTATCAGCATATGTCCTTCTGGGCAGTTATAGGTGATCGAAGCATTTATACTGTGGTTTGTGCCAGCAATTGTTGTGTTTATATTCTTATCAGGGCTCCCACAGAAAAGTGGCTCTATTAAAAAATAAATTCAAATTTATTTTACTGGATCAAACAAAGCACTTACTTAACGAGATTTCATGTCACAGGTGAAGAAGGAACAATTATTTGTAAAGATTAGATCTTTTTGATAAGTTTCAATAAAGTCTGTCTTCAAATTTGTATTCAGGCAGTTTCAATTTCATATTATTTCATTAATTGGTATCAGGTGTAAAAGGATTACGTTTCGTGTAGAAAAAATAAAAAAAGAGAGACACTAGGAAATGATGTTTAACAAAAAGTTGCATATTATTTGATATTTACCAACGAGAAATAAATAAGAGATTAAAATACCTAAATTGAATATGTAATAGTACAATTGGGGGCATATAAGTCTAATAGTGTATTGAAATCATGTACCATTATTTTTGTATGTTGTATTATTTTATTTCCAAAGAATTAAAAATATAAGGTATGCTGTATTTTATGTTTTTATAGTTTACGATGATTGCAAGCGTAATTGGTTTATATACATATGTATTTTTAGTTTCAGATAGATGGGACAAATAACAAAGGATGCATAAATAAATAATTGCTTACTGTGTTGGCAAATCCAATGTAAATAATCAAGATTACAGCCCACGTCGTTCCAAAGCCAACTGCTTCCTCCGTCCAAAACAACACAGTTCTGTTCACCATTATAGTTGTTCGGCTGATCCTTACCCCAGGCTGGGCGACTGATTACTTCTCCTATATTGAGACATCAGCATTAGCAGAATTATAATGTTTATGGTCACCTATAAATTATTTTACTTTTTAGTATTTTGCTTACCATTAACCCACTTCCAAGTTCTAGAAGTGAAACCAGGTTCCTTGTGAGCTCCGATCCAGACTAGCTGGGTCTTAAGACTTGGTTTGCGCCTCTCTAGCTCTGCTAAGAGGAAAGTAGTATGTACTCCTCTGAAACCATGGGCTAGGTCTCCTCCAGCTCTCGATTTACAAGCCTTCCTTGCTTCCTCAAAAGAACCTCCTTTTCCAACATTGAACTCATAACACGTTCGATCAAAGGCTACAAACTCAACATCTGTGCCGACTCCGTTGACAGAGCAGCGGTCGTTGGAGAATTCTGTAAAGATTTTAATGCTCATCTTTATAATATGAAAAGAAACTGTGTCAAATGATAAGTTACATCACAACAGAAATTTCATACTTTTTTTTTTATATACATTTATTTATATTCTTATAAATTAAATGTATAAAATATATGTTTATCTTAATTTTAGGATACAAAAATATTTCAGTCCTAGAAAAATATGAAATACTAAACAATTTACATAAAACTAAAAGCTGGACATTGATAATGGGTAAAGTGCGAAAAAGATTATCTTCTGTTTTTGTTTTCTTGTTTGAAAAGCAGACCGAAACACACCTCTAAGACCATATTTTGATCCTGTTATGAACTACTATTATGGTTGTGGCACTTTGCCTGATTTGAAGATTGTTTGGTGTTATTTAATTAATGTCCATTCATCAGTTGATAGTGAAGATAGATATCTAATAATCTATAATCGAATAATCACCTGCAGTAGTGAATGCTTCGACTTCGCACAATGATAATGAACCTTCGACTCCTACAAGCTGGATGAAAACGTGCTGGCCAATGAGTGATCTGGCACAAGTGAAGGTTTTAGTAGTTCCTTCCTCTGTCAATAAAATTAAATAATTATAATACTTTCTTTTCATTTTTAAAATACGTTTTACTAAAGTTAAAAATTACAGACCTATTGTTCCCGGGTACCAGGCACATAGTGGATTTCTCTGAAGGTCTGAGCTGCTGTTTCCTACTCGGATCTCAAGGTCTTGTAGAGGCTGTTGACCTATTTTGAACAAAATGTATTCGTTTTATCAGTTCTATTTTATATATGACCATACTCTTAGTACCATAAATTCTGCTTGTATTTGGGAATAAATTGAGATGGAACATGCTGTTATAATTATGAAGCATATCTCTAACTTATAAAACTATAGCAATATACTTCCATTTCTGCATTTACTTAATTTTTAACAATTGCTGTTTTTATTACTTGAACTGAAAAAAAAAAAAAAAAAAAAAAAAAAAAAAAAAAAAAAAAAAAAAAAAAAAAAAAAAAAAAAAAAAAAAAAAAAAATAATCAAGCCGATAATTTTAAGACTGAATTATATTTCAGATATCAAATAGATAATGCAAAAAAATTGATGTAAAATCTACATAAACTATTTTTGGAGCTTGGGGCAAAGTAAAACCCAAAACCTAGCATCATTAGATCTGTAAGTTTTTAACTTTATTTAGGAATAACTTAAAGCACCTATTGTTGAATAATACCACTGCTTAATAAATCTGTTGTGCATTATATTCTCCATAAAATAAAACTAAAACTAGGTTGATTAACATATCACAATGGAGGTGAGAACAAAAATATTAGGTACAATAAATATTGCGAAAAAGTACTTTTCATAAACAATAATAAAATCCATATTTGACAATTAAATAAAGGAGGAGTTTGTGATAACTACAAATGTGATAACTTCACTAGAGGTGATGTTACAATTTATTGGGGGGGAGGAGGCGGATGCAAAATGTAATTGATACTAACAATTGAATTGGTCCGCCAAAAAACGTTCTAAGTGACAAACAAAATTTTGAGTGATCACTGTAAGAAAATCATAATTTAAAGTTCTTGTTAGTTTTGTAAGTGAGATTTTTTTTTCACCTTGTAATTTGTTATATTTACATGTATAATAACATAATGGATTGCTATATCATCCTATGATGAACTATTTATAATACATTTAAAAACACCAATTCGGAAATTTTGTCGCTTAGAACGTTTTTCGGCGGACCCATTCAATTATAACTGTATTTCCCAAAAAAACTTGACCAGATTACCTAATTCATAAGAAAATGCCAATTTAGGTAAAGAACATCACTGTTTCTTAAATGAAAAACATCGTTTGTATGGCTTAACATAGAATGTACCTACCCCAATTTGGGCATGGAAGGAGGGGTCAAATGCATTGTTATCAGATTTAAGTTTCAGGAACTCTTTGATTAAAGTATTCTAATACTTTATTTAGTAAAATTGTCCCCATTTTTGCTCAATAAAGTAGCGTCTGAACTCGTAAATTTCCCAATTTTTTGTCATTTCAAATTATTGTAATTGGTGAAACCTCCCTCCTCCAAAATACCATTTATTGACTATCATTTTTTGTTAGTTGATGCCTCAAATATCAACAAAACTTGGTAAGATGAAGATACAAATGCCTAGGTCTCAAACCCGCAACACCTTGCTTTGTTGTTCTCTAGTCTATGTATTGCAATGGACACCAGCTATTCTAATTTTTTAAATGAAGAATCGGATATCGTAATCAAAATATGGACAGTTTAATATCGAGACAACTGATAGTCGAAAATCAGTAAATAAAACTGATTTTCAACTATCGGCTTATTTTAAATTGCAGTCAAGTTATAATTATACTTGGGGATATTGATAACGAATAAGTTGATGTGGCTTTATCCTGCTTTCTGACTTCAATACTTATCCAATGTCTTTCTTTATTAAAAGGATGAGAACCTGAAAGATTCCCTTTATTCTCAATCCACACTGCATTCCTCCTAACACTCTTTCAATATAAGATCCTAACCTCTCTGCTTCCTAAACTCCTTATATTTCCTATTTTCTTTAGCGATTTCTCCATTTTTAGCGAAACCTCTTTTAGCAATAACTATTTCTATTCTTAAATCTTAATTAGTATAAAAATCACCCAATCGCCTATTTAATTATCAATCTACTCTATCCATATTAAAAATATGTACTCATGTTTTAAGATATCGTCCTTGAATTGCAAAAGGTGCCAAGTAAAATTTTTGTTAAAACGGGGGTAAGTGCAAAAACTGGGTTGAATAAAGTTCCTTTACAACCTGTAAATAGAGGACAACTGCTAACTGAATATCTAGGAAAATAGATATTTTCTGCCATGTTACTATTTTTTGTTACAGTTTTTGTATGTAATGAGCAAAAAGGAGTCAAGAAACACCTGCACCAAGCGTATACAATGCTATTTTATGGAAGAGGAAACATTATAATTTTTGTTTTTTGGTTTTCCTCAACATTAGTGGAATTGTTTCTTAGCACCTTTTTGCAATTCATGGATAATATATCTACTTCTTGATACATGGATAAGTTATGTTATTAAATAATTTAATATACTATTTATATATAATATATATACATTAGTTCCTTACCACAGCAGCCTCTCGTCGTGATCCTGACGATTCGGACGGGATAAGGCCTGAGGAGGTCGACCTGCCACCACGGCGATGGTTCCTTCATCGTCTCCGTACACTTCTTCCCATCGTGGACCGTGGTCTTGTCCCCGTCATTGGCGTTTGTCGCGGCACCTCCCCGCACTGTGGTCGACTGGTTTGCTGGTCTTCGCAACGCAACATTCGTACCTGCAATGGGTCATAGAAATGAACCAAATCTTTTATTATAACCAGAGACCGGATTTTTGTGCAGTAAAAAATCAAAGAAAGTGCAGTAAAAAACTCAAAACATGCTAAATCGTGCAGTAAAAAACTCAAAACGTGAATTTAATACATGCAGCAATCCATTTATTTACACAAATATGCAAAACTTAACCAGCCTTGAATAAACTTAAGGACATTTCGACAAGCGTTTCGTTTTAGAGTTAATTCAATCTGAAATACTTTAAAATTTGGGAAAAAAAGGAGATGAAAAAAATTGTTAATTAAAAGAAATATATATATATTTTTTTCTCTTTATTTGTTTAATCCACACCTGTCACTTAACATGTGACAATAAGCAGATGTGATAAATTGTATACAAGATAATTGGCATGTCAGGCATGAGGGAGGACAGCACCCAGCGGTACTTACTCCTAACATGAACATGATATTTAATTTTAACGGAGTAGATCCCTCAACCAACTCCTTTTTAATCTCCTTTTGGTATTATCTGGCAAGCTTATGGAGGCCATACTTTGTATTAAATTATTGATATGTCCGTGAAGTTTGTCGTGAAGTCTTTTATATATAGTCTGGATGTGATCTTGTACCATGGGTATGTGCAAGTCTGTGTGTAAAGTTTTGTTATTGACATACCAGGGTGATTGTGTAATTGAGTCTTAAAGTTTTTGACTGGAAAGTCTGTATTTTTTGGATGTGTGTTTTTTTTAGCAGTTCCGTAAATTTGTGAGGCGTACGTCCATAGAGCTTTTAATAAGTAAGTATATGTATTTAGTCTTTGCGTCATTTTCAATTTAGATCGTTTATGTAGAATTGGATATAATAGTCTCAGTCTTTTGTTAAGGCTTAGGCGTTTCTGTTTCACATGTGGGCCCCATGTCATCCTTCTGTCGAACATTAGTCCTAGGTATTGAACAGTGTCAGGCTGTTTAATTGAAACATTGTTAATGTAAACATTGGGGCAGGTGTTATGTCGAAGTGCAAAAGTTATGTGCTGTGATTTGTCGTTATTTAGTTTAATTTTCCATTTGATGAACCAGTCTTGTAACTGTTGTAAATAGTGTTGGAGAGTCAGTGAAGCCTGATTTATGTCTGAGTGTCTAGTCAGAATTGCAGTATTATCTGCGTATGTTGCTATTATAGTGTTAGGGTAGTGGGTATGTCTTGTGTGTAAACAATGTATAGCAGAGGTGCAAGAATCGATCCCTGCGGTACTCCAGCCCTAATTGGTCGAACAGAAGAGATATACGAACCTTGTCGAACAGAGAAAAATCTTTCAGAAAGGAAAGAGAGAAGGATAAGATAGTAAGTGGAAGGAAGGAATGATTTAAGTTTAAATAGTAGTCCATTGTGCCAAACTCTGTCGAATGCTTGAGCTACATCCAGGAATACCCCAGTAGCATATAATTTTTTCTCCAATGCAACTGAAATGTAGTCTGTGACTCTGTGAAGCTGGTGTATGGTTGAGTGTTGTGAACGAAATCCAAACTGGTGTTCAGGTAGTATGTCTTTGTTCGTTAGTATGTCCAGAATTCGTCTATATAGTAATTTTTCAAAAATTTTTGAGCAAATTGGAAGTAAACTGATGGGTCTGTACGAATAAGGAGAGTTGGGGTCTTTATTTGGTTTTTGTATCATTAATACGTGTGAATATTTCCATTGCAAAGGGGATTTAGTTGTCCTGAGTATTGCATTAAAGAGTGTTGTAAGAAAGACTGTAGCTTTTCTGGGCATATGCTGGAGTAGCTCAGCAGTAATCAAGTCATGTCCTGGGGCTTTTTTTTTGATAATTTTTAATTTATAGAATTACTTCAGATGGCTTAAAGGCTGGTGGAGGCAACGTTAGTAGTAAGGGGTTGTTAAGGATATCTTGTACATTAATTTCGTGTTCATTGTCAGTGAGGTCTGTATGAGATATGAAAACAGTCGATAGATGATCAGTGAAGAGTTCAGACATTTCGCTTTCCGACTCGGCCCAAGTGCCATCTTCTTTTCGGAGTGGCACTGACACCTCACGATGCTTTAAAAGCTTTTTTGTTTGCCTCCATAAGTTTCCATCGTCAGTATTGAGATTTGTTAAGAATGTATCATGGTTGGTCTGTTTGAATTTTTGAATTTGTCGTTTTAATTCGTTATTTATTTGGTTGTATGTATGTTTGTCCGATGGTAGTCTGTTAGTCTGCCATACCTTACGAGCTCTTCTCTTGATTCTGATCAAATCCCTTATATACTGTGGATAGTTTGGCTGGTAACTTTTCTTGGTTTTGGGAACTGATGAGGACCACGCAGATTCCTGAATGCATTTTGTGAAAACGTCAACAGCGTCCTCTATTTCTTTTCCTGTTTTCAATGAAAGTGGAACTGAGAGTTTTTTATTTAAAATTGTTTCGTAGCAGTCCCAATCAATGTTTCCTTGGATGAGTGTGGGGCGTTCTTCATACATGGCTCTTCAAACAAGATTAGTTGAATAAGGGAATGATCAGAACAGAGGTCAGAACTAGTTCTAACTGTGTAAGGTACGGACTGTAGTCCTTTAGTGATAAAGAAGTCTAGTAAGTCTGGTGTCTTACGTCTCGATGTAGGCCAGTATGTCGGAGAATTTGGAGTAATAGTGTTTAAAGAAAGCTTATGGAGAGCAGAATGAAGGTTTCTACCTCTTGGAGTAGTTAACCGTGACCCCCATAGTTGATTTTTTGCATTATAGTCACCTCCTGCTGTGAAACATCTTCCAAGCTTTTTAAAAAAGCTACAAAACATGTCAGAGGTCAGCGCATACCGGGGAGGACAATACACCGCTGCTAATGTTAGTGTTATTTGTGCTGTGTAAAGAGTTATGGCTGTTGCTTGGATGTCTGGTGTAATTGGAATATGTTTAGAGTGGTGTTTGAGACATGTTTTGATGATGATGGCAGTCCCACCGTGCGAAGTATTGTCTGGGTGATCGGTCCTGTAGATAGTATAGTCCGGTATGCTTATTTTATGACGTGAAGTGAGGTGGGTTTTCTGTAATAAAAGCGATGTCGGTACGTTTCTCGTGTAAGTACATGTCAAGTTCTGTTTTATGTTGAAGAAGTCCGTTCGTATTCCAAAGAAGGATGGACAAGGAACCCACAGTTAAATAATTAGGGTCCATAAGCGGGGTTGAAGGCTTGTCTGATTTGTGTAAGTTGTTAGAGGAAACCAAAAAGGGGTTCGATGAGGTTATCTAAACCATTTAACAAATTTAATATTTGGGGAGGATAATTATCAGCTGGGGCTACCGGCTGAGCAATGTTCTGCCTCATACCTGACATAAACGCATTCTGTTGTTATCTTCCTTCAGGAGCGGGACAAGTGTATGGAGGTCCTTGCTGCTGCATTCTTGAAACTAGTTGATTGGGCTGAGGTTGCTGTGGGTCCTGCTGCATTCTTGGATCTAGTTGAGTGAGCTGAGGTTGCTGTGAGTGCTGCTGCAATGGAGGAGAGTCTTGTGGCCCCATTGAGATAGAGGTAGATTGAGAGGGTGCAGACCTTCGATGATGGAGAACTCGTGAATTTCTCATGTTTCTTAACTCCTTCAAGATTTGACATCCTCTGTAGTTCGCAGGATGTGCGCCCTGGCAATTTGCACATGTAGCTGGGGTATCACGCGTTTTCTGGCATGAGGAACTTGCGTATGTTTGGCCGCATCTTACACATTTGGGTGTGTAATTGCAGTAGGTCTTAGTATGACCGTACTGTTGGCACCGATTGCATTGAGGTATCATCCTCTTCTTTCGTGGCTCTTCAATTATTACTCGAGTGTAGAAAATGCTTTTAATTTGGTAGATATTATCATTGTATACAGTAGTAACATTAGTTGCCTCATAACCTTTACTTTTTAAGGCATCAATGATAATTGATTTTGGGGTTGAATGATGTAGGTTTTTTATTACTACTCTTGGACATCTATCTTGGGGTAGCTGGAACGTGTGAAATTCGGCATTTTGTGTTCTAAGTGAATTTACTATAGCACTATATGATTCCGGCGTCTCTGGGTTGATGCAAATATTTTTTGGTGTGGTTTTTAACTGAAGTGTAGATTGGCCACTAACTTGTTCTAAAAACCCAACAAACGCTGGGTAGTTTTCTACTCCTTTTACGAAAATCGGTGGAGGTCTAGCTATTGGAGCAGTTTGTTCTGACCGGTTGGATATATTTTGTGAGTTATCACTTAAAATACTGAATTTATTGTGAACAGGGGTGATAGTTGGGAGGTTGTTTGGCTTCTTTTGCTTCCTGGTATCTCTTTCTATTTCTGAGAGACGTTTACGACCTGTAACGATTTCCCAGACACCTTGTTCATTTTTAGAATTGTTTTCCGCTATACTATCCGTAGCATCCATATTAGAAATGTTTGTTGATGATGACGCTGCTTCTGTCATTTTTTTAAGTGTCCTATCACACAAAAAAAAAAAAAAAAAAAAAAAAAAAAAAAACTTATTTAAAAGGTCACTAGTATCTTCTACTATCCATTTTTCACTAATAAAAGATTATTTACAAAGTTACTACCAGTAAAAAAAAGTAATTTTAGGAAAATATAACCTTTAACGACTTTTATCACTTTAGTCAGCATATGATCAAAGAAATATTAAATTAATATCTCCATTAAAATTTCCTTTTACGTGGAACCAAAATATAATTAAATTTTTTTTTGAAAAATAAATTTTAAAAGTTTCGTGAAAATGTACATTATAAATTTCGAAATATTTCTTCGTAAAATTATAATAAAATGTTCTTTAGCAAAGAAAAGGAACGTTCTACATCTATGGACGTAATATGACAGTTTTTGTAGCATGCGATTGTGGATAGATCCAGATTATCAGCTTCTACTTCCTTTCCGTTGATACATTAATTTAATTTTTTTTTTAACGAATGTAGCCGTAGTTTTTTTCAAGGATTTGCTCGAATTTCGAAAACAGACATCTTCCCTTTTCATTTTCAATTCGTTTTATGCTTTCTTTGAGAGTTTCAAACAAATATCAACTCTGGATATTTATTTGTCCATTGTGTTTCAATTTTGTAGAAACACTCGCGGACGTTTTTGTCATTTTAATAGTTGATAGTTTAAAATCATGTCAACAACTAGCCCTTTGTGCTAAATCAGAAGTGGGGAATGAAATGGGAACCGGATAGTAAACTTTTCTGAGGAAACGTATTAGTTCTAGGAAGTACGTCGATCCTCAATGTTTGCCTAAATCCTCTAAGCTCCCAATTCAATACGATCATTTAAAAACACGTCACAAATATATCTGATTTATATTAA
Organism: Euschistus heros; assembly: GCA_003667255.2. Taxonomy (NCBI): domain Eukaryota; kingdom Metazoa; phylum Arthropoda; class Insecta; order Hemiptera; family Pentatomidae; genus Euschistus; species Euschistus heros. Next base: position 613,376 of record RCWM02000054.1, read on the forward strand.
GCGCCGTTTTACTTTAAATTTAAGACTAATTAACCAATTTAATATAAATAATCGTTATAAACTTTGCCAATAATCCTAAGTAAAATTTTCAAAAAATAAATGTTTAAGTGAATAAAATTAGATGAATTTGGTTCAATTGTTCAATTTCGTGCAGTAAAACACGAATTCGTGCAATTAAGCTCAAAAAGTCAAATTTGTGCAATTTCGTGCAAAATAAAATTTAAGAATAAGAATCCTTAGGTTATGAATGAGATAACTACTTGGGTTAGAGAGCGCTAAATCAAAGCGAACTAAATGTGCAATAACACAGATATCCGGTCTCTAATTATAACCATCCTAAAAATAACGAAGAAATATGACAGGCGGCAGTTTATGAATGCTTAAAAATATTTTCGCATATTGGGTTGTCTGGATAATAATGTAGGCTTTCTTGTTTTCTTTTAATTGCCCCTCTATATTTATTTTTGCATAGATTTCAACACTTATTAAAATTCTTTAAAAAAATAATGTGTTTATCTTTTTGACAATTCACTACTTGGAAATAATTCATTTTAGAAGTTTAAACTCGGATGGAACTGCTACTAATCAGCAATAACCGTTAATAAAGTCTAGGGTGATGATAGCATGAGTTTAAAAAAAATTAGGGAGGGAGAGTTAAGCCTTGAAGACAAAGATGGTGTTGGACTTCTTCCTTCGATGATGTTTTGCGAACTTGGTCGATGAAAAACCAAAATACTTCACGGATCAAACGCCCACCAAAAAATTGTCGTTATCAAGGTTGTACCTAGTTTGTTTGAACTTGGTTATGAAACATTCCTCATTTGCCCTACTCTCTGGACTTCTAGTCTACTGATTTTCATTATTTCAGGTACATGGACAACTAAAGATAAAAAAAACGGCTGATTAGTCGATAGCAAACGCTTTTTTAGAATTTGTCAATTCAAAATTCAATTCAGAGGGTATGAAAAAGCTAACAACACCTTGTCAGAAATACATCAAGGTGAATGAAGCATACTTTGATTAATGAAACTGTATTAAAAGCATTTTATTTTAAAACCATAAACCTGACTTTATTTCCGGACAACGCAATAAAAGTAGACGAACTATGATTCCATTCATAGGTATCTTTATTTTAATAAATATTCGATTAATATTCAGATCATTGGAGGGATCATCTAAATGGAGGGATCATGCCAACAACCAAAGGCATGTCAAAAATATAATTTCTAATAAAAAAGTGTCGACAAATTTCAGCGAGAAAATAAATGGTATTAAATAAATCATATTGGCAAGTGTTGAAATATTATAAGAGTAATGAATGTTTAGCAGCTCTTGAGAGAGAGAGACGTCGATGGGAAGATGGCATTAAATTACATCTCACTGAAACCGAGAACCTTTTGCTGTGGTATCGGGGTAGAACGATGTGGATAAAGTATCTTCATGGTAAAGTGGTTACAGCTGTAATGGTAACAGTATGAAAGTAGTAACAGTTACTTTGATAAAACGAACCTTAATTAAATGTAAGAATTTAACTGAAATTAATTTTGTTTTAGTTTAAACTAACGGAAGAAACAGTAGTCGAGAAATAGGTAGATAATTGTTTAAAATAAAATAAAACAAATAACTAAACTTGTCATTTATTAAAATGAAACGCGGTTAAAAATTCAAGTATAAGATTAAAAGAAGGAAATAACAAGTTTCTCAATAGAAAAATCTTGACTTTGTTGGCAATGGATTTGTTTTTGCTTTTTGTGAATAACAATGCTGTATTGCTATGCACAAAAGTTGGTTGAACCGAAATTTGAATGCTTTGTGATCCGTTGATGTTTAACATTAAAGTATTATGACCGTAATTTATAGAAAATATTAAACCTTACTTTCATAGCTTTATCTTCGTATTTTGTACTTTTTACTAAGTTTAGCTGTAAGTAACTAATATAACCTATGGGTCACCTGTGGTGTAGTGGTTAGCATAGCAACCTACTAAACCCAATATCGCGGGTTCGCAGCCCGGCAGATGACCTTAGGATTTTTTAAAGGGAGTAAAAAAATCCTTAGCTATGCCGTCCTTCGGAAGGGACGTAAAATGGGGGACCCGAGCCTGTACGATGTCAGGTACTCTTAAAGATCCCTATCCTGATTATACCTGGACAGGCAAAATTTAGGACTCCCACCGTAGCATCGTCCGATTAGCCATAGCAGCATAAAGTGACGTTAAACAAAATAAACAACAACTAATACATATAACCTAAACAAAAACGTTAGTTAACCCTTTTGTTCTCAACACAGCTGTACAAGCTCTTCATAGTTGTTATTAAAACGTTACATTCTAAGGTTATTCTATTATAATTTAAGGTTATTTACAATTATAATTGTAATAATAGCTTTATGAAGGGTTGTACAAAGTTGTTGACTTTATTAAGTTTAATATTAAGGTTGCTGTGGCTAATCAGCTGTCTTACCTTATTGCATTGCTTTCGGGTTTGTTAGGGGTGGTTATATAAAATTAATTTATTAGATTTCTCTTGATACGATTATAAAGTGATCAATAAATTTGCTAATTCTTCTAATATTCATACACATAAATTACATGCTAGTAACATTCAAAAATTAATATAAGACGTAAAAAAAAAAGGTTCACAAAAATTACTAACCGATCAGTAACAAACGTTCAGTATCTAAGTTCTCTATTGCATCGATTTACACTTACGTCACTTGATATTTACATCTAATTTGAGCCAAATTACTTAATCTGAATATTTTGGACGCTCAATCATCGTGAGCATTGAGCTCAGTTTAGAGTTAAGAAATGCAAACGGAACTAGTCGCACTAGATTGCTAACTAATTTAAGAAATTGCTGGATCTTAATGTTCCTCAACGAGTAAAAAAGGAGAAAAAAACAACAGATGTTGGAATTGCCATTTTCGAAACCGTCCGCCATTTTGTTAATAAGAACTTTAATTGATTCAATGTTTTTTTGATCTTGTTTCTTTTTCTAATGAAATAAGGCAATCTTTATTATCATAAAATTGTTTCTGGTGAATGTTAATCAGACGTACAGGTAATTTTTAAGATTATGGAACTTACTTTCTATTACTGTATCATTATAAATTCAAAAGGTTTGTAAATTTGATATTGGAATTTATTAAAGTAAGAAAAATAACCATTATTTAGTAATGTAATTCGTTCGTTGGGTAAATTTGTGAAGATTTTCAACAAGAAGGATAGGGCATATGGTATGTCTAAGTCTATGATGATTTGGGACTTATTCAGTCGTGTCTTTCACTGTTTTCTTTTTTTATTTTATGCAAAGCAGTTTACCAAATGCAAAAAACGGCTTATCTTGTAAATTGCTATTAGATTTGTGAGTGTGATTTACACTAACGGAAGGAAAATTGAACCCTTGGGTTTTCCAGTCCTTCTCTCTAAAAGCTCTTGGCCAGAATAAAATACATGCATCATTTTTTTACTTTTCTACATTTTCTGCTGATGTGGTTTTCTCAACCGAAATATTTCTTTTTTCCTTCTCTATCTAAAGCCTGTTTTTCCCTGATGCAATGTGCTTCCAGTCTCTTGTCTACTTCAGCTTTTTATATTCTATGAATTCAATAGCTGATCTCCAAAACCTTATCAGCAGCTAACAGTCATTTCTGATTTAATTACCGATGATTCTTAGACACATTGTTGTTAGTTCAATGTAATATTTCATTTGCCCTATTGCCTACTAGATTAAATATTTAGTTGATATCAAGAAGTATTCTTTTAATTGCCTTTACTAAAAATGGCATTTACCTTTTTGAAGTTATGAGTAATATCGATGGTTTAAGAATGATTTTTCAATATCCAAAATTATGGATTGTCAGTTGATTTTTATGTTGTTATAAAATATGTTCTAATTAAACTTTGCCTATCAAGTTGAACATTTATTCTTATGGTTGTTAATACTGAATTTGACAACTTACCGCACAAGGGTAGCTCCCCTTGCCATCTTCCATTTGCTCCACACGTTGTAGTTGGGTTTCTGAAATTAAATTACCAGAATTAGTTTTAAAAAGTTATTTAAGATGTTAAAGTCTTTGTAATTTAGTTTTAAATTAATAATATAATATTAATGTTTGTATTTTGCTTACGTTTTTGTTCTCTTAATTAATATTAATATTTTATTATACGGAACATACCCAAAGAGCTCATATCCTTCGTCGCAGGTATATGTGGCCACTGTGCCAACTGCGAGGCTGTTGTTGGACAGCGTCAGCTTGGTGTTCATCGGCACTGGAGGGTGCCCGCATTTTGTTTCTGAAACATTAACAATAATTATAATATAAATAACTCTATATCAATTAATATTTATATTTAATATATTAAAAAAAAATTGGCATGAAAAATAATTATTAGGTCGACAGAATTATAGTACTCCCAATGCGGGTAATATTTTGACGTCAGTAATTTTCAGGTAGCCAGAAAAATCGAGCAGTTTAGGGTAAAAGTGTTAAAAGATTACCTAAATTGTAAACACTCTAGTATTACATATGATCTATAAGATTTAATAGATTTACAAGAAAAATGAATAAGTCAATCAAACAAAAAATAAATGAAATTAAGTTCTGAAGACGCCAATAAATGGATCCGATCAAATTAAATCTATTCATTTTGCTACTTCAGTGCAGCTACCCTAGATTGATGGATTGAAGCTGGAGCCCGTATTAAATCTCTGTACAGAGCAACATAGGCAATTCCTCTTCAACCAATCGTTGAAATTGCTCTAAACGTCGTACAGACTAAACTCTACTTGTAATCGTCCAATGTTGGACCTTAATTTATGTGTATCTTTCTAATTTACCTGCGGTAAGTTGAAAGTTGATTACATGATTAATTTGAATAAAAAAAAGGTGTACATCGATAGATATATATAGTTAGATCATATTTAATTAATAATGCAGTTGAATGAAAGCGGGAGTTCGTTACTATGGTTACCGGCTACAGGCGCTTCGTAACTAGGCAACGGTCCTACTTTGAAACCAGCTGAGGCTAATTAGTTTTGCCTTACAGTCCAAAATGGCGACTTGTTAACAGCGCAGTTAAGAAGCTTTTATTAGTCATAGATTATTAGTGAATGCAGACTTGGGGCCACCAATCTTCGACCACTTTCGAAGACCTACTTATCCACAACTTCCTACTACATCCAACCCCAAGTTTGTACTCATCTAGGCCATCTAATAATGAATGATAAATCGTAGTCGCCTAACTCCCTCTTCTCGTCTTTCATAAAATCTACGCACCAACGTTAGTAATTTTTTTTTTTTAACATAATAATTGTATTCTCAACTGTAATATATTTGTCTGCAACCAGTGAATGTGAGGTTACAATAAAACAAGCTTTCAGCTTCCATTGAGTCATAATTGGAATTTGTAATGTTGCCAAGTTCTGTAAATGTTTGTTAGATTGTCCACGTAATTTTCCATGAAAATCTCTGTAAATTTTATGAATCTTAACTATCGGAGTACGTAAGTCTGTATGCATCGTTTCGTTTGACTCATAAAGAGAGGAACCAGTCTTAGGAATTTAGATTTAAATGTTTGTATTTGCATTTGTTTGGCCGGTCCCTAAATTTGTGATGCGGAGTCCAGATTTTTACAAGTAACTGTAAATGTTGAGTTTCCGTTTTAGGGGTACTTTTGAGCGCAACAGTCGCAGTCATAACTGTAATGTCTAGTTTTTCGTCATGGCATGAGGGTCCCATGTCAGTCTTCAGTCAAGCGTAAGTGCGCCACTTTCTCAGTTTGATGTTGGTTGTCAAGCGTTAGTAATTTGAGTTGATTTTTTTTATTCAATTCATTTGTTTATTTTTATTTTTGTTTTCAAAAGCCTCTTATTACGTTAGTTTTTATTGTAAATATTGAATTCTCTTATTAGTGTTTCATTTTTTAATTAATTGTTATTGTATTTTCATTTATTATCTAGTTTTAATTTTATCTAATAAGTGCCGATATTCGGAATCGTAAAGATCGATTTTGGTGAGAAAATTGGTTCTTCCTTAACTTCAGTCAGTAAGTTCTTCTTTTCAAAGGGTTCCTTTTTTAAGGATCATTCCTAGGAATGATATAATATAAAATATTCAAATATTTAAGAATGGAGTAATTCACGTCATTCTTTGAGGGACATAATTGAAATTTAGCAATAATTGACAAGACTTTGTGTGCTTATTGAATCTCTCATGATAAAATCAGTTTGGCGCTACTTCACTTATATCAATGATTTAAGAGGTAGCATGTATGAACAAATCAACAATATATAATGAATCTTTAAAAAAATGAAAATCATGGCACAAACAATCGATTGTGGGCTACTTTGGTTCGGGCAAGTATAATTTCTTTTGACACCGGCGATAAGAAACCACGTGCCGCCGACGCGAACGGTATCGTTGGAAGAGCGTCGATAAATTAGATGAGATAGAGTTGAAGATGGAGAACAATATGTTGGTACAAAGGCTCTGGACGAGATATGGAAACTAATCAATTGCTATGAGATCTCGAATCGGTACAGTTGGGTTCATCCTCAGTCACAATGGTTCGACTTGTAACATCTGATAAATTTCTCCAAGTCATCCTCCGCCTTTTAACTTGCCATAATGCCGCTCTCTTGTATCCCAAACAATGCAACGCCTCCCAGGAGTATCCCAGTGTTTAGCCAATCTCTTAAATAGAAATCTTCCATATCAAAATTGCGAAACGTACTTATACTGCAATATCTGAAAGTATTATTGGCTAGAAAAATTTTTGTCTTACTTTCTATAGGGCTAGTTTATATAAATCCCTAACCATCTCTAACCTTTCCCGAACCATTCCTATCCATCCCTAACCACACCTTAAAACATTATTCATGATTTGAAACTGTTAGGTGAAGATGCTGAAACCATTACGTTAAACACATCAACGTGCATTAGTCTGTAAAGACATTGGTCTTACTATCAATAAAGTGACCAGAAACGTTAGTTATTTCTCAGTCGCAAAACAACTCAATTCGCGCCTGATGTCCAGAAACATACAAATAAGGATATTCAATTATTCTTCTTACAGTTCTTAACGGATGCGGGACATAGATGCTAAAGCTAAGGGAAGAACAATGCCTTAAAGTTTTAGAGAATCAAGTATTCTATAAAATAATTGGTGAGGTCAAAAAAGGCCGAACAAATGATGAGGCCACTGTATGATTTAGAAGGCTCTACAATGTGGCATTGTGGGACATTTATCCGACTCATATATTTAAAGCTACAGCAGCGAGGTGATAATAATGGGCATGTATATGTACATTTATTGAGTTTATGATAATAAAATCTTTGAGAAGATAAAGAGTTTTGAAGCGACACGTAAATGTTCGAGACTTAGACGGGAAGATTTTGGTTGTTTTTATGGGGTGGGATGGAAAAAGGTTTGGATAGAGATTGGTGGTGTCGGCATCGAGCCATCGGATTATGAATTTCTGTCACACATTTTCTGACTTTATATCTTCTCAGGGCCCGGAATTTTCCAGTTCTGAAATTAAAAAAATTGGTTTATATTGAAAATAAATAACCTTTGGTATAAAAATAGATATTTCAGGTGATAATGACCTTTTGTCTGTATCGAGTGTCCATACCTCGATCTATTTGAGGTAAATCTCAATATTACCAAGATTGGAGACCTTTCGGCAATATATTGCTTCAATTCTCAGGATGTATTAAGTTATATTTTATTTATCATTATTATAAACTAACATAGTATGAGATTTCTGACTGTTCACTTCTTATTATAACTTTTTAATTGTTTCTGTTATGTGTTTAGTGAAAGTTCGGAGCTAGTTGTCTAGGTATGTTGTTAGATAACTGACTGCTTGTTTGTTCGCTGCAGTCTGTATAAATAGTAAATAAATATCATCTACTTCACAAGGGTTCCAGAAAAAAAGAAAAAAGAAAGACGATTCAGAAATACTATATTTTTGTATTTATTTTATTTTTTATCCTATATCCTATATACTATTTACTAATTCGTTTTATTTATGCTTTTATCTTGTTTTGTTTTGGTATAATATTTCTGAAGTTCTTGCTTAATCAATTCAAACAAACGTCATGCCGATGACAATCGAGTGTTTTGTTTTTCATATTGGACGTGGGATGAATAGAACAATATAATTTATGTAATAATCTAATTGTAATTTTCATCTCTTTTATTGATTGTTTTTTTGTCATTATTTGTATTAAATAATTTGTTAAGAATTAGCAATAGCTGTAAGATTGAGCGAGCCTTGGAACTAGCCGGTCCAGCAACAGCAACAGCAACGTGTAATTAGTTAATTATCCATCAGTGTTGCCAACCTCAGCGCGGCAGCATTGGGTTGAGAAAGGACCTGCAATCGGCAGCAGACCGAACTCACTGCTCCAATTATAGGCTTGCATCAGCGTCAGCAGGGCAGCCAATGTCGCTGTCTAGGAAAGGACATCGTTCACTATTAGTGTGGCAGTGGCAGGTGAAAGAACTCGATGAATCATCCACCATTATGCTGCATCACCTTGAGATATAAATTTGTTACATTACTGAATTGTTTCTGCTTGCAATCCAGATATTAAGTACTTTCAGCTAATAAAAGTTCAAAACTCAAGTACGTTGTACATACATGTTCATTAATGAAAACAATTTTTCGAGAATCTTGTGATTAGTTACATAAAAAAATAATATTTAATCTATTATTGAAACCGTATCTCTTTAAGATTCCATAATGGCTTCATATCAGTCTTCTTTTTAATGAATAAATAATAAAGTTATAAGAAGCAAAAATTGCAGAACATTTATTCGGTAAATATAGTACAGATAATATCAGTGGACGCTAAAATAGGCATGTAAAGCAGGAGTATTAATTAAAATCCAATTTGGAAAAACGGTTATCAGCAATGAACTTTCTGGTTAAAATTCGAAGGGTAGACCGACTGGTAGATAGGATAATTGTGCAAGGGCTGATCTTGTGGAATTGAGTTTTGATGGGATGGGATGGAGGGAGGTGTTAGGTAAGTGGTTGGTGTTGTCGGTGTTGAACCTTCGGGTTCGCTGAGTTTTATTATACATAACTTTATCTTTATATATGAGACAAACACATATGAAGCTTAGAACTCCAGAACTAGCTAAAATAATTTTTCTACTAGATTATCTTGATGTGAAAGATTTTCCCCCAAAATTATTTAAATCACATGGAAAACGACCATTAAAAAAATAAGGCATTTTCCTAATCCAGTGTGACCTTTACCTTTATCGATCATCTGTGAACATTTTTCAAAAATGGACTTGGCTGGTTTTGGAATTGTACTCTTCATGTGTGTTTGTCTAAGTAGGCTTTTTCTCTCAGTCATAACTGATACTAATAAAGGTACTTTATACTTTTAAAGAGCATCGTTCAATATCATTAAGATATCGATATAGGCGGAAATCGATTAAAAAGAGTAGCAGAAAAAAAAAAAAAACCGTGGAAACTCCATAAAAAGGAGATTGGCTCATTATATCTGAGTGCGAACAGCTGAGACCACTTAGTCCAGTGAGCAGAGAGAGATCACTTCCAAGAAAAAGCGACAAGAGGTGTCGTGAAAGACTACCCATCACCCATTGGACGCAGCCTCCAGAGAATGCACCATATGGGTCTGCGGCTACAGTCATACCAACCTAACGGTCCTCGAGGTTTGGTAATTGGTTTCTTTTGTTGGCGGCACTGCGTTATTCTATTTGTGTCCCGTCGGCTCAGCCACGGTTTGAGTAACATTGAGCGCCCTTCACTCGATGGACAGTTAGCGTTTGGTCCTTTCTCTCTCAGCATTACTAATCCTATAAGAGTTTTGCTATTTTTCTCATCTAACAACAATAATAAAACTGATTTCAAATAATTCATGATAACTAAATATTACCCCATTTATTGAGGTTTATCAATCATTAAGGTGTTAATGCTCTAAACTATTGCACTGTACTAGAAAAAAAAAATCTTCCTTTCACTCAAGTCTGCCTAATGACTTAGCCTAAATAAAATGTCGACAACCCTTGAATCCACTAGATCTCATCCCTGACAAAATCCTCCCATCTACGTATTGGTCTACCCCCTGGAACATTTACCAGCCGGTTCTACATTAATTACATTATTGGGTATTGGGTTATTATTAAATCCAATGAAATTTCATGCCCTTTTTAACAGTCACGCTGCTATTACCTAAACTACAAGTATAACGACCCGTGATTCCGCATTGTGAAGCCTTCAGAATTCTCCAATGTGCTAATCGTGGTTTGAACCAAAATATTCTACGTAATTCTATATCTTCAAAAACAAAAGCCCTGACACTCCAGTCACATATTACTTCCCTCGAAGAATGGTGTCATAACTCGAGAGTCAAGATAAATCCTAGCAAATCCCAGAAAATAACCTTTACTCTCCGTCGAAAACCTACCTCATTCTGTCCTCCTGTATCCTTTAATGGTGTACCGCTCATTGATGTGGAACAAATACGATACCTTGGATTTTATCTGGACAAAAGACTTACCTGGAACCCTCATATAAGATTGAAAAGATTGAAAGACTGCTACAACACTTACTTGAAAAACGTTCGAAAATCCGATTCACTATATGAAACTTATCTATATGACGATTATCAGACCTATTTGAACTTACGGTATACAATTGTGGAGATACACTAAACCATCGAATTCTTCCCGCATCCAATCACTCCAATCCAAAACCCTTCAAAAAATCCTTAATGCTCCTTACTTCACAAATGAACTGATCCACAATGACCTTAATATCCCATATGTCGCCGATTTGGCACGAACCAGATACCTCTCCTCTTATAATGAACTTCACACTCATCCAAATCCACTTGTTGCACAGCTAGCTTCCCATTCCATGGCTGGCAATCCTCCGAGGCCTCTGAAAAGAAGATGGCCTCGTGATCTTCTTTTGTAAATATTCATTACCCATTGGTAGTTCCTCTACAAGTTTTTTTCATGTCATTAGATCTCATATATACCGCATATTTACTAGATGTGTTTTCTAATCCAGTTGTAAATTTCTATTAATAAAAGAATAAAAAAACAAAAGGAGTTGTTTTTCTCTTAATATTAGCAACCACTATTGAGAGCTCTAATGAACTGTTGGTAGCATAATTTTTAAATTTCTGGACAGTTGACAGGAAATAAATATATTTTGGGACCGATAAATAATAAGCGTTATTGGCTTTTGATCTTCCGTATTTTTTCTTGAATTTCATTTTTCCTAGATACTGTTGCCTCTACACATTCATGTTTAGTTCTGGATATATCTATACCACCGAAGTTTTTCTGCTACTAACCATAAGCTTTGTTTTATCGGTACTAATTACTTTGTCGTCTTTTATTTGGAATTTTGTGATTAATTTATTAGTTTCTACATCTTCATCCAACAGTACGAAATCACCAGCGTAACCAACTACGCTGTAAAAATATTTTAAAGTATATAGTATTTTGATGATAAAGTATTTGTTCCTCCATTTTCCTGTATGAATTTTATTTATAATGACTTATTCATGAGCTAAACTAAATTTAGAGAAATGTAATCTTCCTGTTTTAAAGCAGGAACAAACTTATTTTATACCTCAAACTTTTCGGAATAAATAGAACAGTTTTGGATTTTATTAAGTGTTTCGGGCATAGACATCTTAAGTAGATAAACCCATGTCTTTGGTATTCCCAGCTTAGTCAAGATATTAAAAGTTGGCGTATAATCGAATCGGAAGCCATTTGTGAATCTATTTAAATCTTATAAATACGCGTTCGTTGTTATATTTAATTGATTAAAGAAGATATGCTGGATTTTTTTTTTTTATTATGAATAAATTAATATTGAAATATTAACATTTTTTTTTATGTTACAATAGAAATAGCGTAAAAGCGTCATCGACGGCATTTGATGAAATGTTTTGAAGGTGCATTTGAAATTGCTTTCTCCTCCAAGGCGTCAGAAAAGAAGATGGCCTCGAGACCTTCTCTTATAGAATTTTTATTGAAGTTCTACCACTGTGTGTTAACACATTTACGATATTTTTTATTTCCTTCTTATTTTTTTCTCCAGTTCTCAATTTTTATAAATGGATAAAAAAAAAAATTGTTTTATAAATAATGTTTTATTATTATTATTTTGAATGATTATAAAAGTCTCTATTGGCGTTACTACAACTTAAAGTTTAGTTCTTTGATATCTTAAACTCAAATAAAGATAAAGATATTGGACAATGGTACTCTCACTTTGAGAATTATAATTTATGAGTGCGTATGAGATAGTACTTTCAAAGAAACATGAACAGCCTATTTCCCCAATTAGAATCAAGGCCAGAACCTCCTAAATAATAAGAACTCGGCTGATGAAGGCGGCAATTGCGAACTAAGAGTTCTCGCCGAAAGTCGTAAAGCCAGTAGACTCCATTAACGAAAAAGTTGTAAATAACATAACGAACCATTTAGGTGTTGTAATTGAATGAGTGAAAAAGTCCATCCGTCGGCGAAGTTGGAAGGACTGACACCAATCTGAGAAGAGTTTTTGTTCCAAGTCAACCCTCGCCTCGAAGGCTTAGAAGTTTAAGGTGGCTCTCAGGGGTCTAGTTATTACTGTCTTATTCATTAGTGAAATGGATTAAAAATTTTATTTTCTTGCTGATGATTTGGTACAGTGGATACTATTAAATTAAATTCAACAACAATCATAAAAGTAGGATAAGATACTGTTCTTATAATTAATATAAATAAAATATATGAAATAGTACGGACGGTAATGATTTCGGCATTATAAACTGCGTAAAAATGAATTGGGATATTGCTAATTTTGTGATATTTACTTTGCCAAGCTATATATATATATATATATATGCCAATATATATATATATATATTATATATATTTTTTTAACTTTTTTTTTAATTATAAAATGCATTGTTATTTGAGGAGGTAACTTTAAAAACGTGTTTTGTCACAAAAAATTTTTTCCCATCCAATATTAGTAAACAAAATCAGGGTTTTAAGCAAAGAGTGTTTTGTCCACTAAGCCAATGGGAACGCTGCATTATTGACAATAACCACAACATTGACAATAATAGCTTATACTGGGGTTACAAAGGTTGTACTTTTTGACTCTCAAAGTGTTGAAAATGTTGTGAAAGAGGATGAAACTTGTGACTGTTTAGAGAATGAAAGATGTGAACTGCATATTTAAAAGCAAGTGGCAGTTAAGGAAATGAAAATATTCCCCAAAAATTATGATTGTCATGAACATACATCATCTATTATGTAATTATAATATATATTTTGTGTAATTTTGAGCAAACAGTGACTTCTGTAAAATAAAACATTGCCACTTCAAACAGTGTTTTGTCCCTTTGTTATTTCATCAGTGTTTTGTCCCTTTGTTATTTCATTAAACCGTGTTTTGTCCATATTTAAAATTAAAAATGCTAATTTTAGGAGTAAAGAATATTTCTGATCCTTGTTGTAATGGGTTTTTTTAGATTCTATAAGTTTAATTAGGAATTTTTTGTTACTGGAGAGTAATTACATCTCATAATATACGTTTTTTGTTATTGCTGAAAAGTGGGATTATTGTGACAAATCACGTTTTGAAAGTCGCCTCCTCATTTATTATGTTTTTTATAATTTTAACCATAAATATTTCTGAGAGGTGGACAAACCCACCATTTCTTCCTCCTTTTTTTTTTCTTTTAATATTTAATGCCCAAATATAACTGAATTTTTGAAACGAACCATGAAAGTATTACTATTCACAGCTGCCATGAACTTAAGTGTCCTATTGAACCTGCTGGGTGCTGACAGGTAGTTCGTTGATCCTGGATTGCTCAATCGGAATACCTCAAAGGGTACCGCAGGGGGAATGGGTCCGTCCTCCAAGGAAGTCCATCTATCTTCTTCAAGGGGATCGTTACTTCTTAGGATTTTGAGGATTTCCCACGGTGGTTTTATCCTTTATTCATTGAAATTAATTATATTCTTCATTTTTTAAAAGGGGTTCCAATTTCAAATTCAAATTTACTTTAAAAAGTCTAATCTTGTGGAAGCTACATATAATTGATTCCCTAAGAACAAAATGCTTAATAAAAATTCAATAACCCGGATTTTTGAGTTTCAGACCATGACTCACGGAAGCAGCTAAGTCTTATTTTTTTTCTTTTCTACATTTTATTTATTTTATCCACACTTGTCAATCAAATTGCGACAATAAGCAGTTGTAATATGAGAAATTATGTAAAATTGGCATGTCAGGCATGAGGGAGTTCAGCACCGTGCCTACTCCAGTCTTGCGTTTGTTAAGATTTATCTTAGGAGATCTTTTAACCAGTTCCTCTTCAGCCTTCTTCAGGTTGTTTCTGGCATATCCAAAGTCGCCATGTTTTGAATTAGTTTGTTGTAGTGTCCTTGAAGTTTGTAGTAAAACCTTTTGTGTGAAGTGTGAATATGGTCCTGTATAGTGGGTATGTTCAAGTCTGTATGCAATGTTCTGTTACTGACGTACCAGGGTGAGCCCCTTAATGATTCTTAAAGCTTTAGACTGAAAAGCTTGTAATTTTTAAATTATGACCTTTTTTGCTGGCCCAACAATTTGCGATGCATAGGTCCATAAAGGTTTGAGTAAGTAAGTATAAGTATTTGATCGTTGTCTGATTTTTAGAGTCGATTGTTTGTGAAGTATAGAGTATAATAGTCTTAGTCTAAATAAAAAAAAATAAACAAATGATTCGACAATATATTCTAAGCAAAAATCGCCTACAAAAAGCCTACTAAGCGAAAATCGCATCGAAAAACAAAACACAACCAAATCAAACACCGTAATACAAAAGGTGAGGCAGTTTATAGAGATCACAAACCGAGCGTGTTGCGGTGTCAGGCACTTTAGCATTCTCGTAAACTCACGGCGGCTGGTTCGAATCCGGTCTGGGCTGGTTGAAATTTATTTTGTTGTAGACTCACGGAATGAAATTGACTCAAGAATTCCCACCCTGGCTAGAATATCTTAGTAACTTGTAGGAGAACCTGTCCTCACAACTTAATTTTTTTTTTGTTTTTTTTTTTTTTAGACTGAAAAGCTTGTAATTTTTAAATTATGACCTTTTTTGCTGGCCCAACAATTTGCGATGCATAGGTCCATAAAGGTTTGAGTAAGTAAGTATAAGTATTTGATCGTTGTCTGATTTTTAGAGTCTAGTCTAAAAAAAAAAACAAAAAAACAAAATCTACTCTAGCAAAAATCGCCTACAAAAAGCCTACTAAGCGAAAATCGCATCGAAAAACAAAACACAACCAAATCAAACACCGTAATACAAAAGGTGAGGCAGTTTATAGAGATCACAAACCGAGCGTGTTGCGGTGTCAGGCACTTTAGCATTCTCGTAAACTCAACGGCGCTGGTTCGAATCCGGTCTGGGCTGGTTGAAATTTATTTTGTTGTAGACTCACGGAATGAAATTGACTCAAGAATTCCCACCCTGGCTAGAATATCTTAGTAACTTGTAGGAGAACCTGTCCTTCCTGCAGTAGTTGAAATACATAAGGACATTAAGCCCAAACAAACAAAAAGCAACAACAATGGAAAAGGTTAGTGTATAAATTTTCAAAACTGATAACGGTGTGATTTTCTTATTTGTCCAACGTGACACTATGAACAGACATACATTTCCAGATAGGCACCAACTAAATTCATACCATACATTAACATTTTCATGACAAATCACATCGACATCGGAGCAAAAATTTAGATACTTTTACAGTAGTAGAAATTTAAGGGTTACGATATGGAAGCTCCAACTCTCTAAACCTGCCTACCACATATCGATTTCGCTCTTTCACATTATCGATAGTTCTTTCTCATAACCTTACCACTGGAAATATTATTGTGAGTGTCGTTGAAATAATTGATGTTATTACCCATAAGTAATAGTTGGTTTTATTAAGATACAACAACAAAAGTGTAATATAGTAGAATATTAAACAAAATTGTATGACATGGTTTTAAATATTGATAAAATGGTAGAAATAAGTAGCATGAAATATTATTACCGTCTGAATCTACAGTATTATATGAAAGGACATTTTTCGTTTGTGATCTCTAACCTCGAAAACGTTTGAACCAATCTGTATCAAATTTTAACTACATAGTCTTCATAGTTCAAATAAGGTTTGGCAATAATAAAAATTTACATATTTTAATTAAATTGTTGTTAAAAAAGGAATAAATACCTATGTGGTGCGCAGTGAAGTTTGAAAATTGACCGGTAGGTGGCGATCGCTATTCAATAGAGGTTACAAAGATATGGTGTTATCTAGAGCTAGGCATTGATAACAAAATTTAATTAATTCAATTAATTTGTTATAAAAAAAATAATAAATATGTTGTGTGACTTATAGATCCCAGTGAAGTTTAAACTCGAGCGATAAACTGAGGAATAAAAATGTCCTTCCTTCGCTTTTTGATATTGTGTGTCAAAATATTCATGGGCCTTTTGTTGTAAGCATTGATGTAATACATTACACAGGTCTGCAAAAAAATTTTGTTTGACAGCTGCATGAGATAATTTAACTGAATTATATATCTTATAATGCGCTGATTTCAGAAGTGATGTATGTTTTTTTCTATCACATAAGATTTTTTTTCTAATTCAAACACAAACAATTGGTAAAAGCACTCGTTTATTCAAATCGTTTAATCGGGACATAGATATGTACATAGATATTTAAAACAGTCCCCATCCTTTTATATCGGTTTTACAACTTGTTTCATCAACCCCAATTTGATATGGAGAGGGAGGGAACTATCCCACAAACATAAGAAGCATGGGTATTTAGTATAGCCTGCCAGCTGACCCAAAAGCATCGTAACATACATATTATAATAAACATAATACTGCAAAACAGAAAAAAACCTATGCGATAGATTTTTTAAAAATATTTTTCCTGTTTTTGGGAGGTCAAAATCTATAAGAAAATGTTAAAAAATCCTATGTAGTTTTTTAGTCACAGACCTGTGTTATCTGCAAGTTTCTTGATAGTCTCTGTCCATCTGAATTAGCAACTCATACATTAAAATTAAAAATTGAAAGTCCCATCATGCTTTTATGTAATCTTCAAACACCTAACCAGTGCAATTTAAACCATGTTAAAAATTAAAGCTATGCGTGATAATATCATTGATATTGATATTATATCAATTGGATGCTACAATACAAGATTTTTATCGATGAATAAATAAAACAATAATGATTAGTTACAATTAGGTATCTGAGTTCTTTAATTATGAGAGCGGGCGAAGGAGGATGCTAGTTATGGTGTTAACTACCAGAGGACATTTATAAAAGGATATTGGATAAATAAGACATAAGTGTAATAAATATTGTGATTATGGTATATAGTTTACTTCATGTTTTGATGTGATCACGAAGTTATCAATGTTATCAGTTATTAGAGATCAATGTTATCTGCATGAATTTATTAAAAACCGTGGGGTTAGTTGATAGGGGTGGATAAATGATAGCATACATTTGTATAAAGGTAGTTTCCCATCTTAGGTGGTAAATAGAGGAGAGTAACTTTGCCCTTCCATTAGAAGCGAAAAAAAATATTGGAAAAATAAAAAAAAAATCAATAGAAGAGGTAATTAATTCATCAATCTTAACAACATCGAAACAAATCGAGAAACGATAACAACAGGGATTTTGGGTAGGGACATATCCATGTCGTACTTAAATATTGTAACCGATTCCAGGTATTTATTGGTGGTGACTGAAAAGAACCTGAATGAAGGATCTCATAATATAACCTCTGATGTGGCATCAATTTTGGATAATGTTTATTTCTTATCACGTTTGTACTTTATTGTAACATTACACCCAGTGCTTGTAATGTTCGATAACAATAATCATAAAGTAAATATAACAGTGACGCGAACTAAAGGCTTATTACAGGACCGACTCTTCCTCATTGATAACTGTAAATTATATATGATCGAGGAGGCAGTGGAGCTTTCACGGCAACAAAGACAGCCAACTAAACAGACCGTGTCACCGCTCCTCCACATTCAATAGCCACTGCCACTTCGATAGTTTAAAAACTCACTCTATTCAACTGTCCAGTCTTTCGGTGTTTTTGCCTAATTGTAATCGATTTCACCTCTTTATCGAAAGAAATCCCTTGTTCGAATCTATTCGATGAACTACTCCACTTATTATTTTGAGTAAGGGTTCCATAATACTTAAATGATTCTGATGTCTTCCTAATTTTTTCAATGGAGAAGTGATGAAAGAGAGAAGCAATATATACGTTTTGTATACATAAAAATTATAATATTTTGTATGGGACTGTACATCGATTTTATTAAATAAACATTAGCCAAAGATCTGATCCAATATAATATTCTAGAAACATCATGATTATCATCATTATACAGGTTAAAAACTCTTAAAAACTTAATTATAATCAGAATGCGAAGGATGATTCTCAATTCGCGGGGCTACCATCAAATAAAATCATCTGACCCAGGTAAGAATTGAACTCAAGACCGAGCTCTGTCGTAATCCCCTACAATATTTGTTTTTATTACGGTAGGTATAGAAGGTATAGTTGGCGAGATCTCATTTGTTTTCCCTATTAATCTCGTTTTGTTTTTTATTTCTTCTTGAATTTCATTTAAGTTAAATATTGGAGCCAAGATTCTTAAACTGCTTTACCTGTTAACACATATTCCATTGACCTATCTATATCAACAACACTTCGTTCTACTAAACATATATTTAGTTTTATTATATATTGTACAATAAACCATGACAATAGTTTTAGGAGGGACAAGGAGACAAGCTGACACTGGAGTAGATCTGGGCCAAGGACCTGCCCTTTCACTTCCCCATAAGGGAACAGTTGCCGGCTACTTCAACTACATTATATCGAAAATAGATAGGAATCGATAGAAATAATCGATACATTTTAATAGCTAATAATATACGTATTGCATCGATTTTCCTTCCATTTGTTACTTGTTGAAAATAACAAATGAACATAGAAAGGCTGCGCATGAAACAGTTATTTGAGGGATCATTTAAATTAGAAATAATAACAGTTTTTATTAATTTCATTTTTTTCCTTGTTTATTTAGTGATATTAATTTACTCTTTATTTACACTTCGTAAATCTGTGGAAAAGGGATTAAAATAACATGTCAATAACTCGATAATAAACTAGCCATTAGTAGCACTTTAATAAAAGTTCTACATTAGAAGGCATCTTATCATTTTCTTTGCAGAAGCCTCGGACGGGAATCTTGAATGAGTGGGAAGCAAGTTCGGAGGCTAGTGGATTCGAATAGGTATGGATCATAGAAGTATAGGTATCGTTTTTGGGATAATTCAGCAACATATGAGGCATTTGTATCTACATGGATAAGTTTATGTGTGACATAATAAAGAGCTTTGGAGATTTTAAGGTTTTTGGGTTGTAAGGATTAGATAGAAAAATTGGAAGGTTTAGTGGAGCCTCAAAGCTCTACTTCGTTTGTCCAAATACTTATTACTGTCATATAAATTAGTCTTTTGTAATTAATTGGAAGCTTAGAATATTTTCATAAATGCATTTAATCTAAATCTTAAATACGGAAGCCGAGGGCTCGATACCGAGACTAACAATCTCTAACCACACACCTACAACAAAATAATATCGAGCCAGACACAATCCTCCTATTTACGTCACGGTCTACCCCTTTGACGTTGAACATATTTTTAGGGATTCTGTTATTGGTAAATCCTGCGTCTTTACCTGACCATTTTAACCGTCACGCTGCTGTTGACTAAATTATATTAACAGGGTAAATCTTCTATAACTTCGCCTTGTGTAGCCTTATGAATTCACAAGTGTGATTCTTTTTCGATCCTAATATTCATTCGCAAAATTTCATATACAAATATTTTAAAAAACTCTAAGCTGTTTTCCCTCTCTTTCGCATCCGTGTAGAACTTTAGATATATTACAAGTCTAGTAATCGTACATAGTAAAATAAAAAGAGTCTAGGAAATTATAAAACTTACAGAGCTATATAAAAATTGAATTTTGAAGTAGTATTTTTTTTAAAAAATAAATACTGAATATATTGTAAGAACCATTCCCTATGATATAATAAAGTCATGGGAAAAATTCAAATCCGATTATTTTCTTACGTTTTCCAGATCTTCTTGTAGATAACTATAGATTATTTATCTATAGAAAGGCGCTAGATTAGTTATATAAGAAAGGCACAGAGCAGTCGGGTGAAACGAAAAAATAAAAATAAATAACAAAAAAATAAATAATATTTAGATTTAGTTACCATGGAATCATATGTTAATAGTGAAAAGTTACATAATGTAGATGTTTTCTTTGTTCAGTGATGCTACTGTCTGTTTGATCTTGTCTACTACTGATTTGTAATTTTATTGATTCATTTTGTGAAATAAAATCTTGTGAGTTAGTAAAAAATGAGTAATAACTAACTCACATGATCAAACTGACAACAAACAAACAATCGCATCACTGAACAAATAAAACACTTACAACCATTCAGTATTAACATATGACTCCATGGTGACTAAATCTACATTATTTACATAAATAATTAAAATTATTCTAAAGTATTCAATATTGTTGATAAATTCTCCTGTACGGAGCACTTCGAACCTTGGTCAACAAAACGCCCACACGAGGCAGCCGAAGTCAACAATACCCTCCCTGTCGCAGGTGTGAATAGCTAACACCTGGAAAACACTTATTCAAAGCCTGACAATTGAATAACGATCGGCCGCACCCCATCTTTTTTTCACGTGACATTACTTCGTTTTGGATGGTTTCCAATAAATTATCTATTTACAATCTTTGGCTGATAAGTGGCTCTAATTCGGTTGTCATGATCCAATTTTTTAAAGCTTAACTAATCTATAGTTATCTACAAGAAGATCTGGAAAACGTAAGAAAATAATCGGATTTGAATTTTTCCCATGACTTTATTATATCATAGGGAATGGTTCTTACAATATATTCAGTATTTATTAAAAAAAAATACTACTTCAAAATTCAATTTTTATATAGCTCTGTAAGTTTTATAATTTCCTAGACTCTTTTTATTTTACTATGTACGATTACTAGACTTGTAATATATCTAAAGTTCTACACGGATGCGAAAGAGAGGGAAAACAGCTTAGAGTTTTTTTAAAATATTTGTATATGAAATTTTGCGAATGAATATTAGGATCGAAAAAGAATCACACTTGTGAATTCATAAGGCTACACAAGGCGAAGTTATAGAAGATTTACCCTGTTAATATAATTTAGTCAACAGCAGCGTGACGGTTAAAATGGTCAGGTAAAGACGCAGGATTTACCAATAACAGAATCCCTAAAAATATGTTCAACGTCAAAGGGGTAGACTGTGACGTAAATAGGAGGATTGTGTCTGGCTCGATATTATTTTGTTGTAGGTGTGTGGTTAGAGATTGTTAGTCTCGGTATCGAGCCCTCGGCTTCCGTATTTAAGATTTAGATTAAATGCATTTATGAAAATATTCTAAGCTTCCAATTAATTACAAAAGACTAATTTATATGACAGTAATAAGTATTTGGACAAACGAAGTAGAGCTTTGAGGCTCCACTAAACCTTCCAATTTTTCTATCTAATCCTTACAACCCAAAAACCTTAAAATCTCCAAAGCTCTTTATTATGTCACACATAAACTTATCCATGTAGATACAAATGCCTCATATGTTGCTGAATTATCCCAAAAACGATACCTATACTTCTATGATCCATACCTATTCGAATCCACTAGCCTCCGAACTTGCTTCCCACTCATTCAAGATTCCCGTCCGAGGCTTGTGCAAAGAAAATGATAAGATGCCTTCTAATGTAGAACTTTTATTAAAGTGCTACTAATGGGTAGTTTATTATCGAGTTATTGACATGTTATTTTAATCCCTTTTCCACAGATTTACGAAGTGTAAATAAAGAGTAAATTAATATCACTAAATAAACAAGGAAAACAAATGAATAAAAACTGTTATTATTTCTAATTTAAATGATCCCTCAAATAACTGCTTCATGCGCAGCCTTTCTATGTTCATTTGTTATTTTCAACAAGTAACAAATGGAAGGGAAATCGATGCAATACGTATATTATTAGCTATTAAAATGTATCGATTATTTCTATCGATTCCTATCTATTTTCGATATAATGTAGTTGAAGTAGCCGGCAACTGTTCCGTTATGCCAATTTCTGTTCCCTTATACCAAACCAATTTGGTTTGGTCTTTTTGTTGCGGGAGAAGTCAAAAATTTTTCTGGTTTGTCTATTTGAGTTCATTCTGAGGATGAGTCCATAGAAATCAATTGTTCTCTTCCTCATTGTGTCTGAAAGTTTCTTAATTTTTTGGTAAAGGGTTCTAGCCGTTCCATGGTTGGTTATGGACAGTGTTTCAGCATTATTGTATATACATTAAACACTGTCACGTCAAATCGTAACTATGTATAGATATATTATACTTTAATGATAAATGCATCAATGCACTGTTTTTTTATTCTTGTTTTTTTTAAAATAAAGATGTATTGAAGTAAACAAATTATAATGATTTTTTTCACACGAAATCATCATTTTTATATCATTAAAACTGCGAGCTCTCCTGTTCTTTATAAAGAAATTGTGTACTATCTATAATCAACAGTTATTAATTTTAAATTGTGTCTAAATTTTATCTAAATTTTAAATAATTTAGTTTTAGTCACCATAAATAGTCATAAATAGTTGGTGCTTCATTTCTCTTAACTTCATTACTCGCATTTAAGTATAATTTGAAATACGACCTCAAAAATGAGAATTTATGGAATATTCTTGCTAACCATATCGAATCACAACACTATACCTGCTACAACCAAAATATATTTATTTCGATGTTTTTTGTTGCTACTTTGTAGGGACAAGGTTATTCCGCTTTTTTGCCGCACAACAACTAAATCTATCTTGATACTAATGTTAACTTCTATTACAACTTTAATATTTGAGAAGTGGATTAGGAAAATGATTAAACTATCCAGTGAATCCTGGATGTATAAATATGAAAAAGTTAAGTTTTGTTACACTTATTTGTATTTGCAAAGACGAAATGAATTTATAAAAACATTTATGAGCCTCATTTTGAGCTCACCAGACTGTTGGAGAATAATTTGTTTAGTTAACTATAATATATTTACTATCATGAATGGACTATTTTAAGCACATCTTTGTAAATATCATTCGATATATTTAATGGTTGCAATGGTATTATGACAACCGAAATGAGTTTAGGCTGATGGGGTTATATGGAATTCTGTCGGTTCTGGGTCGTTTAACCGGTTGCTAACCATCAGTGCTCAGTGAAACCATTTCTCCAGGCTAAGCATCCGTGACAGGTTTATATAACACATGCCTCTGGGTAATAACGTAACATCAACTACTGCATTCGATCGGTTACTTCAACAGTTGGAATCAAACTTCTACACTGACATGCATTCAATAAATAAATGACATTAATATCTAGTCCACGGATTTCCAGATGAGATGAAGCATAGCAACAGTCAATGACACACTCTTATGTTATTGAGTATTGTCATGCCTCTGCATATCGTTAGGTCGAAGTGTGGAAAGAGGTCAGTCCGACGAACCAGGTCCGAACACAATGCGACAGCACTTTCATATCAAGTCTTAGAGTGAATATTAATTATTTAGAGGCAAAACAACTTCGAAGTTCCACCAACACAAAGCATTCCACCAACATCTATCCGAAACCGATACAAACGAACCAAAGTGTGGTAGTATATCTATGGATTAGGATTGGGCGATAGTCGATAGTTACTATCGATATATCGATAGGTCATGTCTATCGATGGTCACTAGTGCCATGCTAGTGCCATATCGATGGTCATGCCTATCGATAGATCTTTTTTACTCTCGAGTTTTGAAACTCTTGGAATTATGCTGATCTGCCTCTGTCCAGTGTCGAGTTCTTTTGAAATTGAATTCGGAATTCTTACAACTCAAGGGTTCTCTCAAAGATTAAGCCAAAGGAAAGCAGAAATACTAGTTTTTCTTTCGGGAAATATATGGCTCAAGGATCACACATGACTCTTGAAATTAACTATTTCGTTATTTTTCTTTTCTGAAGATTTGATTTGTTCATTGTTATTGTATGTTCAAATAAATTATTTTTTTTTCTCACCTTTATGATATAACCTTATAATTTATAATCCTGCAAATTTCAAATAGTAAGTAGATAATTGAATTTAATTAAATTTTTTGAAATTGTTTATTGAATAGCTTTGGAAAAAAAGGAAGCAACTAACAAAAAACTATCGATAGCAATCGATAGTTCTCAACCGATAGTATCGGCCTATCGATAGTGCTATCGACTATCGCCCAACTCTGCTATGGATAGCTGACTTTTCAAGCACAGCACAAATTTCTTCTACATCTTTCTTTCCGCTCAGACCTTTTTATTCAAATGATATATATCAAAGGATTATTTAAAATAAACATGGAAATAAATAGTAGGAAAAGAAACATTTTTGCAGAGTTGCACTTGAACTGTTTCAATAACTAAGACAATCAGGTCGGTGCATATTACATTTAAATTAAATGGAATTCATCATGATTTAATGTCTTTATTATTAAACAAATTGAAAATTAACAATATTTTCTCGTTAAGTTTCAATTATTAATAAGTATATTTCAAAAAAGGTAATCTCTAAGCGACCTAGTTAGAGAGAAAGATAGCAGCCAATTACTCCACATCTCATTTCCGCTTTCACTCGAGCCAAAGAGCTTTGTATTTAATATTCCCTGCCCTCTGTGCCGGCTGGCCCTCGACCAATCAGGAACGATATTACTAAATCAAGTTACAAAATAAAATGAAAGTTCCCATTCATGTCTGAAAATGTAACCCTATATAACCTCCCCCTTCTGCTTCTGCTATTACAATCAATATATCGTTTCAATTAGATGAATGGGATTATCTTTTTTAAATTTACACAGTTGGAAAGCGGTGGCCGAGAGTGCTAAAGTGTCAGGCATCTTATCATTCTCGTATCCTATACTAAGGTGGTATGAATCAGGCGTGACCTATTTTGTGGCGGACCTATGAAGTGAATCCTAATTGGATAATTCTTCTCGTATCCAATTCCTACAATCCAAAATCCTCAATGTTTCTTATTATACCACAGATAAAATTATCCATTACTTGCTTCTCACTCGATTCCCGATAACACTCCGAACCACCTGAAAAGAAGATGACTTAGGGACATTCTAATGTAGAACATATGCTAATGTGGCATATTATTGAGGTCATTGTATCATTGTATTAATTGAATTTACTTATTTTATATATTGTATTTAATTGTAAATATTTACTTGACAAACGTTCAAACCTTCCAATTAATTACAAAAGACTCATTTACATAACGGTTATTAGACCAATTTGAATATACGGAGTTAAGCTTTGGGGCTCCACTAAACCATCCAATTCATCTCGTATCCAGTCCTTACAATCCAAAATCCTTAGAAAATTCCTAAATGCCCCTTTCTTCGCCACAAACAAACTTATCCACAAAGATTTTAATATATCATACGTTTCTGACTAAGCTCAAACCTGATATCTATCCTTTCATAGCAAACTACACAACCATTCAAATCCATTAGTATCACAACTTGCTTCTCATTCCATTCCAGATAACCCTCTGAGGCGCCTGAAAAGAAGATGGCCTCTGGGCCTTCTAATGTAGTACTTCATTATATAGAACCTTTATAAGTGCTACCAATGGGTAGTTGCTTTAAAAACAAGTGACGTTTCATTTGTATCATTATCATCATATTTACTTGATGTATATTTATTTGTATATTGTATACAGTTGTAAATTTCAATAAATAACTTTTTTAAAAAATAAATAAATAAAAAAAAAACTGTAAATATCAATAAAGTAGAAAAAGAAATCGTTTCTAACAATAGAAATTTTGTAAAATATTTCATATTCCTAAACATGTTTTCGAAGAATTAATAATAAAAATATACCGGAAATGAGCTATAACACTCAGAACTGATTCCTAAAACAGATTTATATTGTTATAGTTCCTGCCCTTTCAAAACTCCGTAACTTTATAAGAAACCTTTGCTTCTTGTAAGTGTTCCCTGGAAACAGTTTTGTTGCTTTGGTGAGTTATTCTATTGTTGTAGGTGCAGCTCTGACTTAATAAAATGGCCACTATGAACATCATTGGATTTTATTGTACGAAAAAGATTGAAGAATGGCTAACTGTCAGGTCGGAAAGAACTTGGACAGATTGAGGTTATAATGAAATGACGTCCACATATGTAAGACATTGAAGCCTGCTATTGTGAGTGATGTAACCTTCTAAATTCTTTAGAGGTTCACATGTTTTGCACTTGTAAAGAAATGTAGGTAGAATGAAAGTCTTGTAAATATTATAATTACAATTCACGAACATATTAATATACAAATTATTATTAATTAAATCAGCTATTTTCGAACCTACTTTATGCACTCGCATTATGTTTCTGTTCAAATAGTTGCGGAGGTAGCGAGCCAAGAGCCACTATATCACATCTAATCACGAAGGCAGTGACTCCCTACACACCGGAGCTGTCCTGAATATCAAGAGACTTTCTCGTCCCACGTGTCCATTAGTGAAGGTATGCTCGGTAATCCTAATTGGATGTTCTTCTCCACACTACGCTACTTACCGACTATTAGTTTTTACTTTGTATTACAACACTTTTTTTAATGGATAAAAAAAACAACATGAAATGGACAACGTTCATTTGTTTTATTTTCACCATTAACAGAGTAGAATTACCAATGTACCAAAGACAAAAAATAGAAAATTTAATTTGTTAATCACTCGAACAGGAATCGACCCTGGGATTTGATACTCCAAGGTAGGGACCTTCACCTCGCTAAAGGTGAATAATAGTCATGAGTTTAGCAACTTTGAATATAAATATCAATAGAAATAAATTAATAATTTTTTTTAAATGTGAAATTTAAACTTTGTAATAGATGAATAAATATTTGGATATTTATAAATATATATAATTAACGCAACAATTTGCTTACAGGAATTAAACTCATGCTTTAATTATATATAAATATTTTGAATTTTTTTTTTATGTATTGATATATATAACTGTATGAAATATTTACGTTAAGTAAATGCGTGGAATAATAATTAAAATAATTTTTAAAGCAACTACCCATTATTTACAATTATAAACTGTATTGGAGAATGGTGCTAGCAATATGTAGGTCGATTTTCAATCTTCCCTGGAATCCACATGTCGCACTTTATATTTAAATATGTTTTGATTATTTAACTGGATATAAGTAAATTTTATTATAAATTTCAAGTTCTATTAAACACCGTACCATTGTTACCTCTCATGTAGAGTGGCGCTCGGCACCTATTGGTCAATTTACAAACTTCACTATTATCCACATATTATCGCTTTTTTTAAGTTACAAATTGATTGAAAATTGATTGTTAAACTTTCCTGAAACTGTTAAGAGGATGTGGTTAAATTTGGTACAGATTGGTTCAGTAGTTTTTGTGGATTGTGATCACAAACGAAAAATAGCTTACCCTTTTATATAAATAGTGAAGATCATGTATTTATAACTTTTGACGTTCTTTTGTAATTTAAATTATTTTGTTAATTTTTTTTTATCATTTGGTCGCTTCCAGATTTTGTTATTTTTAGTCCTGAAGAAGATCAAGGCAAGTCAAAACGTCCGCACTCCAAATAAAGTTTTTTTGAAAACTTGGACATTTTAGAGAGTTTGAAAAAAACACAAAAAACAGCTGAGTAAGGACCTAATGTATCCTGTTTCTCATAAAATGTGATTTTGAAGATATTACATTTAGGTTAATTTAAGTATTTCATGTTTTATTATGGAACTGTGTATATACATTATATACATACACGAGATTAAATTACTATATTTTTGTTTTAATTTGTATGATTACTTAATAATTTGGTCAACAATTCATGTAAACAATAACCGGTCAGATCATGTGGTTACAAATGTTAACAGTTGCAAAAGTTTGGTAAGTGGGCAATATAATATGTAATTTAGGTTACAAAGAACGTAGAAATTGATTCGACAAATAGTATCTTAAAGGTAGGCCAGGTATGCGGTCTACCCGCCCCCATTTCTCGGACAATTTAGCGTCTTAAGTGCCTTCGGTTGGGAAATGTTACGGCTCCTCGGGCTTTCGGTACAGGCTCGGGAACTGAATGAGGAGGGAAAGCGTCTGTTGAATGAGATGTCAATCGTCGAAGGGAACCTGAATGCAGAATTAGCTGGAGCGGGTTATGTAAGTCCTTGTTGTATGGTTTCCAGCCAGGAAGGAAGCTCGTCCAGGGTTTCCCGATGGTAGTCCACGATCGTTAGTTGCAGGAAAACGTTCTTTGGCGGTATGTATACTGTAAAAACGAAATTTCTTAGGATAAATATGAAAGTACGAACATAATTTTCCACTAACGGACTCTTACCAAACATAAAGTTATACCATAAAAGTCATTACATTAATCTACATTTGGGAGGAAAATATATTGCAGATGTTCTAAACGAAACTGTAGAAAAACTACCTGTACACATTCTCCCACATTTTATCAGTTATGTGAGATTTTTGGATAGACACTAAAAATAATTAAAACTATTCTTATAGTGATAAGTGTTTTTATTATTTAATTTTTAATTATCCTCTCTCAACTCAGAGCTCTGGATTTAGGAGACTAGTGCCTGACCCACTACGCCTTATCATTCTTTCCAATAATGAATGCTATGCTCAAGCTGAACTTATTTATAAAATTCATTAACACAAACCATTGTATTGTATAATGCCGATGTACCATCAGCAACTCCTCACTACATAACAATGGAGTCGGATCCTAGTAATCATGTTCGGCCCGAGCTGCCGAGGTTAGATTTGCATATTCATCAGAATTATCTGGTTACATAATGTCCATCTTGATAATGCTCTCGTTAGTTCCGTCATTCTGTGAATGAGTCTTTTGATCTTCCGCAGTTCCGAACCGGAAGGATTCATTTTCATCTTCATTTCTTCAGTCTTTAATGAAGATGAGATCACCGGTCACTTTAGCTAAATAAATCTTAGTGCATAGCTAGATAGGAGGATCTTTTAAATAAAGATGAGACCCATTAGAAATAGTTAATCAATCAGTGTGCAATTTCCTAAAGTTATTACAAGATATTAGACAACAAAAATACATAACAAATCAAGAGGTTCCATTCCACTAAGACTAGAAATCGCAGCTTACAACCCTCACAACATTGATACCATCCATATCGATAATCCATTTTTTTTTTTAAATAATTTATTTATAGAAATTTACAACTGTACATAAAAAAATATACATCCAGTAAATGTGATAATAACATAAAATAATAAAATGACAATCGCTTGTAAAGCAATTACCCACTGGGAGCACTTCAATAAAAGTTCTATTTGAGGAAGTCCCGAGGCCATCTTCTTTTCAGAACCTCGGAGGGTAGCCAGGAATCAAGCGTAAAGAAAGTTGAGAGACTGATGGATTCGAGTGGGAATGGAGTTGACTTTGAAAGAATTGCTATCTGGTTTGGGTTAAATCAGCAACTAAGCAACAAGCAATTATCAGGAACATTAAGCTCTTTATGGATAAGATTATTTGTGACAAAATAAGGAGCATTAAAGATTTTTCGAAGGATTTTGGATTGTAAGGATTGGATACGAGAAGAGTTAGATGGTTTGGTGGAGCCCTAAAGCTCAATTCCATATGTCCAAATAGGTCTGATAACAGTCATGTAAATGAATCTGTTGTAAAGAATCGGTAGTTTTGAACGTTTATCTAGTAAATGTTGAAGAAGTCGAAAACGACGAGCAGTTTCTTGTCGTTTTAGTCTTTTATGTGGATTCCAAGTTAAGCGTTTGTCCAGTTGGAGCCCTAGATAACGGATCTGTTCAACGGGGATCAGTGTCCATAATCCACAAGAAAAGACAACACATACCTAACAACATGTTCGTCTCACAGTCAAGGTTCAATGTGATTCCAGTAGTTTAGTTTCTTTGGCTATGAAATAAAATACATTATTATGTATTTATTTTAAAAAAATAAAATTTATAGTACTGATAAAATAAACGTACTAGTAGTGTCCCCTTGGATGGTTATAATAAAGCATATATCGGTCAGTCGAGGCAACGAAGGAAAATTAGCGGAAATAATTAATGTAGAAGCCATTATAGGTAAAGATGTAGGGGAAGGTGTTCTTAACAATATACTAAAAGTACGGAGGGGTGGGGAATTCTCTAAAGGTGCTTTTTTCAGGTTTTCTTTAATAAATTGAAAAATACTGCCTCTAGCGAAAAAATGTTTTTATACCAAATTAATCAAAATAAAGTTTTCTACAAAAAAATTTATATACACTTTTTTGCTAGGATCAATACTTAGGGAGATGTTGAGGGGAGAAATTGAATGCTTCCGGTAAGTTGCACTTTTCCGTAAAAACACGTTTGTCGGTACTCTTTTCGCTATAAATACAAAACTATTTGTCCGATCTAAGATTTCTTATTTTTATCTGAAAGCTGGTTAAATTAACTATTAGAAAACGATTATGAAATTTTTATCGGGTCCTGTAAAACACCCATAGCACGCTGAGGAACCCGTACTGTTGTGATATTCTAATTTTTGTTGGCACATTTCTCGCTATAACTCCAAAAATATTTGTCCGATCCTAAATTTCTTTTTTTCATATAAAAGCCTGTTAAATATACTATTAGTTCCTGTTAATTAAATTTTGATTAAATACCATAAAATACCCATGCCACCACGCTAAGTATGTATATTTTGGTAAAACGTGACAGTTTTGATATGTTCAGTGAATTATTAAGTTAACATTGCAAAATTAAACATTATTAGCAAAATTATATTAATATCGAATTCTCTTTCCTCATTTATTTTAGAAAGTAATATCTTATTTAACATTATTCCCCTTATATGTGTTTTTTAGTAACTAACATGACTATATTAAGGTCAGTAGTAAAAGCGTATTGAAATTTCATTTTTTTTTTTTTTTTTTTTTTTGTAGATAAAGGCTGACACAAACTGGGATTATCGAATGATTCGATTTCTCTAAAACGGCCGCTCTACTTTAGTTTAAAAAAGACAAACGTGACATCAGTTTAGCGCCATTATCCTTCGATCAGGGCCAGGAGCTATTGTTCCCTAAAGGATATAAACACTGCTAAAGAAGACACGTTTCGCTAGGCTCACGACTTGAGGAGGAAAGGACCTTCTGGATCTGTTTTAGTGGACCTTGGGATAGTCTTGTGGCAGGAAGCAGGCTCATGATGACCTAATGGTGGATCGGTTACTGTTCTGAAGGTGATTAATGGTAGGAAGTCCATCAATCTTCATGATAGTCGGAGAAAAAAAAAAAAAGAACCAAAAAAACACAGAAAGAAACATCTCTAAAATTAATCTGCCTAAAAATAATTAATATAATTTTAAAATTATTTCATTACTGAAACAGTTTAATTTTTTCGAAAAAATATAATAAATAAAAAACTTAGGAACTAGGAAACCGAACACCACAGAAGTTGTATCCAAAACATTCTACCTAACTTAATTTAAACTTAGTCTATTATTGCATATATAAATAAAATATGCACAAATAGTTATAAAATAGGCCCTCCATATTAGGCCAGTTTAGATAAAATAATCCGCGTTATAGAGTAACAGCCATGTCAGAATATAAATTATAATATATATCAAAATTATATTTTGTCGACCCTTAGAAATTATATAATTAACTGTTTTACAAAATCGGGTTTTTGGTCCTTTATATTATTGAGTCCTTTATAAAGGACCAAAAACCCGATTATTGTAAAACAGTTAATTATATATATATTATATATATATATATATATATATATATATATATATATATATATATAAATTACTTAATAATAAATAAAATGAATTATATCCTTGTCTGTCGTCAAGAAGCGGATGAGTTAAAATTGTGCACTTTTCTGTACGGAATTTTCCTAAATCGTGTAATTACTGAAAAAATACCTTAGTTAGTGTCCACCAAAATAGATACTTTAAGGCCTAATTAAGAATCACAACCTAATCCTTTTTTCACAACGTAGATATTAAAAATACTACTTTGAAGGCTTGTAGTGAACTCGTTTTAAAGTTTGTTTGACTTATACCGATTTCACAACAACAAATATAAAAATCACATATTTATACCAGTAATACGCTTGAGCAATGTAAGCAATTCTATATTTGGCCAAAAAAAAAAAAAAAAAAAAAAAAAAAAAAAAAAAAAAAAAAAAAAAAAAAAAAAAAAAAAAAAAAAAAAAAAAAAAAAAAAAAAAAAAAAAAAAAATATATATATATATATATATATATATATATATATATATATATATATATATATATATATTTAGAACGCTACAAAATCAAGAACTAGGGGAAATTTCACTGAGAAATATGCTTTAGGTAACAACAATAATTGTAGGACTTGATAATGGAAAAAATCCAAAAAGTGTAATGAGAGCTGAGCTGGTGGATAACGTACGAGGTATAGATGGAAGAATTATGTTAGGTTTGAGCTTAAGTGGATACAGTTTGGGAATGTGTCTGATCAGTGATTGTAGGCGGTGTCGGCATTAAACCTTTGGGTTCACTAAGCCTTTTATTATTATTATTAACTTTCAAATAATTTGTACTTCTGTTTTTTTCAATACATGCTATATGTTAAAATCAAAAACGTTATAAAGTTTTAGATGAACAAGGTGATATCAGATTTGTTACCCATATAAGTCACCTGAGTAATTCGAATCTATGAAATAGGACATGATTGACTGTTTTTATTATTTACTTTAATAATATAATATATAATTACTAGCATCTCCCATCGCGATTTTACTCGCTCTCATAAGTAAACAACTTTTATTTTATATAAACGTTACAAATAATTTTAACTAATTATTGAAGTTTTATTTGTTTATCTATAAAAATCTTGGATTGATGTATGCGAATCAGCATTATTCTTGAAAAATATAGTTATATTTTTATGGCTGAGATTTGCTAAATGACGGGCTGATGCGTGTTGAAGGTTTCTCAACTCTTCGCCATGAACCCTCTCATCGATTGGTCACGAGAAATTTACGAAAGATGCGATGGCCTCGTACTTTCTCCCAAAACAGTTCTCAATAAAGCAGAAGACGATAGTTCCAAAATGAAATTTTACCGGGAATACATTTGGGACTAATTTGATCATTAAAAAAAAAAATGATAATTACGAGTGGAAGGTTTATTTCTACATAAAGCATCATCAGCTGATTATGGATTGCTTAAAAGTAAAAGTAAACGTGATTAGTATCTTTGGCAACAGCGGATGGTAGTAGAGAATTCTTTTATCATGGATTTATTAAAAAATATGAAGAAGAAATGTTAGTTTAAAGACGAAAATATTTATTTTAAGATATGTTTAATTAAAAGTTTTAATTTAATATAACACTTCCTTCCCACTCGATGAAAGATAATCCTTAACTTGAGACTACAACTGGACAAACGTTTAACTTTGAATCCACATTCAAGACTAAAGCGAAAAAAATCTGCTCGTCGTTTTCTACTTCTTCAGAATTTACTCAGCAAGCGTTCGAAAATTGCAATTAAATACAAGACTCATTTACATGTCATTAATTGGACCTATTTGGAGGTATGGAGTTGAGATGTGGGGCTCCACTAAACCATCTAATTAATCTCGTATCCAATTCTTGCAATCCAAAATCATTCGTAAAATTCTCAACACTCATTTTATAATATCACAAACGTATCTACAAAGATCTTAATTAATCTTCCACGTGTTGCTGATTTATTCCAAATCAGATACATATCCTGTCATAGTAAACTTCATGATCATTCAAACCCATTTGTCTCTCAACTCGCTTCCCACACACAGACGAAGTTCTCCGGGAACTTCTCCTTTACAAGCAATCGACAAGTTTCTTTGAACGTTTACTAGATGTATTTTTTTGTATAAAGTTGTAAATTTCAATACATACATAAATAAAAAATTTGCCACTATTCTGTTCTCCCATCAAACTTTATTTCTCCCTGACTGGGAAAAACAATAGATCATGCATATGTCAAAATGTAATTTACTTCTTCTGATAAGGAAACTGCCGTCAAATTTTCGACACGAGCAACACTAACAGAGCTAGAGTGTGTCACAATTTTACATTTTTGAGTGTGAAGAACGTGTTACAAACTTTGAGGGCAAAAAGAACGTTATTTAAGAAAACCGTAGACCTCCCAACCAAACGTTATAAACGTACATATCAAAAAGCAATAACTGAATATTGAACGTAAAAACTTACTATATAAGCATTGCATTATTTCGTAAATCCATTACCCAGCACTTTACCGGTAATGAAATTATATGAATTTCATGAAAGAGAAGTTATAATATGTGGACAAAAATGAACGGGAAAAAAAATCTTTTAGTATATTTTAATTAAGACTACTATAAATTACAAAAAACACATTTAAATATTCATTCATTTCAATTTATACATAATTAAAAGACGATCGAGGTGTGCCATTAGCTGTTTTTGGAAAAAACTGAATATCTTTGCAGATCAGCCACACAAGATGGCTCCCATTTGACACAGCTATTTCTCATCAACTAATTAATAAAAATAAAGATGTTTCATCATAATGGTTTGCGATGAAGGGAGTGAAATCTGTTAACCATCCTTGTCCGGGGAATTACTTCATAAAGTCTTTTAAAGCACTTAGAAGGTAACAATCCGTCAAGTTGCTTATAATAACTTTCTTTTAAAAAAAGTTACTTCACGTTACGTAACTTACATAAAATTACTTTTTATGTATTAATTGTTTTTATCGGGTTATAAATGTGTATAATATTTCACTTACACTTATAAACGCTGTTTTTTTCAGGAAAACAACGTTTTTTGGTAACGAGATTGAAACATGACTCCACCAAATTTCGTCATACCCGCACAACACTAGTAAATCAGTTCCGTTGCTTCACTTTGAATTTTACATTCATTCATACATCTTTTCTATAACCTGACCTATAACCTTCCATTTCTATAGTTTCAAATCGGATTGTATTGTTCATTGTGAAATATTTTTTCCATGAAATCGAAACATAATCATTACTTTTAACATATCATTCGAAAGCTGATTAAATTTGCAAGTTTTTGTGAGATTTGACGTTTTGTAGATAGTTTTTTCAAAAAACGGTGAGCGTTGAAGTAATGTAAGACATTGTAACTTCCCTAAATCAGGTCAAGATAAAGCTTTTCTTTAGGGTTCAAGTTTGTAAAATTCAATGTTACATGTACTCTGCTCTTATAGAAAATTTAATACTTAATCCGAAAATGTGGTCAAAGTTTAAAAATATTTTTAAAAAATGGATATATTACAGATTTTATGGCAAAAAACGTGGTTTACTCAAAAAAGTCTTTGATTTATCGTATATCTGCAACGGGTTGGAATAGAAAGGTGGGTGAGATCTGTGGCTTTTTTCTACATTTTTTATCTAGTTTCACAATTTTTTTTTTTACACAAAGAGGTACTCATATATATATACATATATATATATATATATATATATATATATATATATATATATATATATATATACATATACAGGTAATTGATGAAAAGTGATCATCAATAGTTTTTTTAATAGCAATATTCTTTATATTATGTTCAATGCACCATTATACAGTTATTACCAAAAGCGGGAGCAAATCAAATCATTCTAACAAATCATCCTGTTCTAACCTTGAATAGGTCGCTAACTTCTTTAAATTGAGTCATGCTTTATTTGATTCATACTTAAGTATATTAAGGCAATTACATTACCTACCAATTACCAAATAAAAAGGTAACAAAAAGAAGATGGCCAGAAGAGAGCCAGATATGGAAGGTGGCGACCTCGGTTCGATTCCTGCTTTTCCACAAATCCTTTCACCTTTGAAGGTTGACTCAATCTGTCGAAGGTTCACGGCAACTTGTACTCAAATTTGAATAGTTTTGTAGGAATTTATTTTATTGTTTACAAAATGTGCAACAAGTTAAAATATTTCTGATCTTTTTGAAGAAATTTACAAATAGTTGAAATGAATATAGTCGGAAATTTGGTGGCTATTTATCATGAATTTAGTCCTTATTACTGCTCTATCGAACCGGAAGTATATAAAGGATTACAGACATCTTGCCCGCTCTAAATGCTACCCAAAACTTCCTCCGATTGTTGCTAAACGAGATAAAAATGAGGATTTAAATGGCCTAAATATTCACGGATGAAGAGGCGAAATCGTTTGGTTCCAGCTTATTTCAACAGATAACTCTTATGCCCTCACAACGACCGCTTATGTAAACGGTACACTATTGATGGATGGTTCTCATTCAAAGGGTACTTTTTTGCGCTTGTATTGATGGATTGCATGGGAAATATCGGAGTCACTCAAGTGTCAGCGAACCTTAGGCAATATCTATTGCTACAATATGTTTGTATCTTCAGTACCACTTGGTCGAGCAGTATACTTCACTCCCTTGGGAAATTGTTTCTGATTTTTATATTTTTATGTGTGCTGAATTCGAATCTGAAGGAGAAAAAATTGTATCTAGCATCATTTTTGAGAAATCAGACATTCTTTTTAAAAAACCTAAAATCTACCAAGCACCATTTTTTAGAGATTGGAGGTTGTTTAAAAAACAAAACAACTGAAATAGAACTTTTTTTTCATATATTTTTATAAAACTTTTTTTGGTGAAATACAGTAATATATAAAATAATCATATATAATAATAAATATATTTAATATGTATATTTTTTTCTTCTGTACTCTATATCACGTGTCTTCTGTCTTAGTGTCCAATAGTAGTCCGTAAGCATCTTCTCATTGCATTTACCGTTTTAACTTTTTTCCATTTGGGCTATCTTTTGATGAAATCGTTTTCCATGTTCATCTAACACTGCTTCCAAGTTGGAAGGGAAGAAATTCAAGTGGAAATTGAAAAAAATGAATTTTTGAGGACATTTTGCAACCCATGGCCTTATGTGATAAAAGCAATTCTTCAACAATTTCATTTAGGCAACAAAGCCTTTTACTCTCCATTTTTTTTTCATTTTGTAATACTTTATAAAAGTTTCAAAATCAAATAGGTTTTTTAAATTTTTGTTAAAGCTTTCAATGATAAAAAAATGCTCGAAATGGCGTAAAACACCTCATTTTTCGACATAAAACTCAAATTTAACTTAAATTTAAATTTTCTGATTTCGGATTCGGGTTCAGCACACTTCAGAACATAATATAACAACATTTTTGTTGAAGGGAGTATTTTGATGCAGCACAGTGTTATTGAACTTTAAAAAAGGTTGTGATATTAACAAAAAATATATTTGATAACTTCTACAATACTGAATAAAGAACTTATGTAACCTACTGTTCTCTTTTTTTAATCACAGTTTTCGTTTTGTGTCATAATTAAAAAATATTAATTCTTAATTAAAATGCAATAAAAAGGCAAGAACACGAGGAGGGAACTGATATTTTAGCAATCTACAAGTATATTGATATACAAGTACGAGCAAGATATAAATTATTAAAAAAGATGTGGTGCGACTTGTGGATCCCAATGAAGTTTGAAAATCGAACGATTTGTGGTTAGTACCTCTCTGTAATAGAGTATTCAATAGAAAAACTACCGAACCCATCTGTACCAAATTTTAACCAAACCATTCTCATAGTTCTAGGAAGGTTTAGCAGGTTTTCAGGAAGGTTTAGCAGGTTTTCAGGAAGGTTTTTATTATTTTAAATACAATTTAAAATAATGAAAATTTAAATGTACAATTTCGAGTGGCAGAAACGAGGGTTTCATATAATTTTATAGTTAGAAACTAAAATCCAACCAGATGAAATCATTAAAATCAAAACATGAAGCACCTAGTCAGTGTAATTTTAACCAGGCTAAAAATTACTACTATGCTTGAAAATACCATTGAATGAATTATACTCAATTGAATACTTGAATACAAGACTTTTATTAATGATCAAATAAAACTTAAATTATTAGCTAAAATTAATTAAGTTCTTTACTTATGAGAGTGGGCGAAGCCGCGACGGAGGGCGCTAGTGTATACTAGCATATAGGGGTACTGTATAAAGAAAGTAAAAATAAAATATTTGTAAATATTTAAAATAAATAACTTCCCTTTATTAAAAAACTAGCATCCCCAGTCACGGCTTCGCCCGCTCTTATAAGTAACGAACTTAGATAGGTTTAACTAATAACAGAAGTTTTATTTTGTAACAATAAAAATCTTATAATGCAATTGAGAATTATCTTCTCAAAAATTTTCTAGATATTTTCACTCAAAGCTGTAACCCGGTATTATTGCAATGATTTATTCAAAAGCATTATTGGATATTCAATCCTTAAATCTAATCTATGAGTTGGTAATTTAGATGGACAGAGACGTTTTAGGAAGAAACTCTGGCGGATAATGGACTGCATTATCAGTGCTTACAACCCTATCAATAGAGATATTCTCTATATCACATTTTACTTTTTCAATAATAATGTTGTTAATATTCTC
Source organism: Euschistus heros (assembly GCA_003667255.2). Lineage (NCBI taxonomy): Eukaryota > Metazoa > Arthropoda > Insecta > Hemiptera > Pentatomidae > Euschistus > Euschistus heros. The sequence goes on from RCWM02000054.1 coordinate 652,174, forward strand.
TGCTATAGTATTTGTTGGTAATATTACTGCTCTTTTACACAACCAATGGTAAAATTTATTAAATAAACCTGAAACATTAAAATGAATTTGAAATCATTGAAATATTAGTCTTCTTAAAACCTTCATCAAAAGCTATGGTTAGGTCGCCCATTTTTTAAACACAATATCAACAAATAATCGATATTTTGATAAGGCAATAGTGTTTAGTGCAGTAAAAATAATTTTATTGATTTCATTTGGTTGGATTTTAATTTCTATCTAACTATAAAAGTTGATGACAGAGTGACAAACTTCTGCCACTTAACACTGTGAATTTAAATTATTATTAAAGTAAACTGTACTATTTAAAATCTCCCTAGAATTATGAAGATTTTGCAGTTAATATTTGGTATAGAGGGGTTTAATAATTTTACCACTGCAATCTCTGGTGTAGAATGCCGCTAACCACATATTGTTCGATTATTAAACATCCCTAGGATCCACACGTCACACTAAATATTTAAAGCTTCTGGTATAACAATTTATTTGAATCAAGCCAATTTTATTATCAATTTCTAGCTCTATATAACATTGTACCGTTATAATATACGAAAAATGGCTTGTCCTTTTATATAATAGTATAGATATAGATTTATTTAGAACATATGTTTTATTGCTAATTGTTAACCTGCACTAAAGTAGTATTTATAAAAAAATAAATGTTATTTTGATATTTACATACACCTAGAACCCCAACTCTGATTTTTAATTTTTTTTTCAAAAACCTTCCCGGGGATATACCTAATAATTTCCCAAATTTTCACGGCGATTGGATGTACGGTTTTTGAACCTATTGAGTACGGATATACACACATTCATTTATATATATATATATATATATATATATATATATATATATATATATATATATATATATATATATATAATATGGGCGATGACTAAGATTATAGAACGTAGGATGAGTATGGCTCGTTCCAAAGAGTGCTACTGGCACAACTGGAAGTCACCGATGGCACACTAGCCTAAGAAGAAACTGTGAGAACTCCAGTGTTGTAGTCTCTTGTATTCCAAGATGATGGATGAGGAGCATCCACAAGGAGCAACAATGTACCACTCTGTCACGGTATGTTCCTCGACTTCTTTCATCTATTCTGCAGTAGAGCACCCTCCATGACTCGCCATTTCCCGAGTCAGCGGTCTAACGTTGGTATTCCAAGAAGAAAACACTTACGCGGACAGTTAGTTTTGCACCGAATGGGAAACTTCTTTCATTTGTTTCACTAAAACCAAGTGGATCATGCTTTCAACATCAATTTATCGAAAGCAATCTCAATGTTGATTTATCGGAAAAAAAAAATGAAGAATATTGTTGAACTAATTGAAAATATGACTCTACTTAAATAATAATAAAAATGATCATAAAACTTACAATTGACCACATTATAATGCATTATTATAATGCTTAATGCACATTATTATATTTGTGAGCAGGATTAGTGGTAATATTATCAATATTAGGTTAATGGACTATGCCATTACACCAGCGTAATCAGTGTTTCCTTCCAAGAGGTCCTTCTTTATTCATTTGCTTACTATAGAATGATCAATGCACTTAGGATTGATGAATTAATTGCCACTTCTATTTTATTATTACTTATTATTTTTATTATCTATTTTATTATTACTAGGATTATTTTATTTGAAAACGGATGATGAATGTGTAACAATTCCAATAGAAGTGGCAATTAATTCATTAAAATTAAATTTTAAACAATACGTTTTAATCCTGTCTGTATCTATTGTCTACAATCAAAAATCCTTCGTAAAATCCTTAATGCTCTTTGCTATGTCACAAATGAATTAATCCACAATGACACAACTAGATACTTTTTCTTTCACGATAAGCTTCCCCAAATCCATTTTTTTATCAACTTGCTTTCCATTCCATTACCGGTGATCCTCCGAGGCGTAGATTTACACTATGTATATTGTTGTAAATTTCATGAAATATATAAAAAAAAAAAATCGGACTGTAAATGTTGGAATCAGCCAATTTCAAATGATAATGAGCATAAAGTTATAATAAAACCTATCAGTAAATAAATATATAATCTACTCATGGGACAATTCTAATTGTAAGTAAAAGTTCCACGTGAATGAAGTCCTAGGTATTGGCTCTGGTGAACGGGAGTTAGAGGAATAGATTTAATAAAAGAAAATGAATGTTCCCACAGGAGTCGAATGAGGACGTTTTTAAACTTTAGAAAGAAAGAATCTTTTGAGGATATTCTTTGTATTCTTTTTGAATATATTTATGCATCGAGTTAATAACTTTTCTATTCCCCTGAGAATGGAAGTTTGAGTCTTTGGTACTAACGAATTCTTAAAACGCATTTTCTATAGAATTTTGACTATGTACCTTCTTCAAACAATTTTCGCGAGATCATATATGAGACATTGGGCCGATTTCTGTCTTGTAACAGAATAGGGCTCTTCAACAGTGACAGTAAATTTGCTGAGTGAGAGATTCTCTAAAAGTTCTTAGAACAGTTGTTTAGGATTTTCTACTACAAAAGCTTTCAGACCATCTTCATCAAAGGACTGAGTCCTTCCTTGCCTCGTCTTCAAGGCTGAAATTTTCCTCCCGAAATTTTAACCATGTACTCACACTGCCACTACCCCAGATTTTGTTAATATTTCAGAGCGTTTTGACCCCGTAAAAACATATATAAAACGAATTAGATAAAAAATGATTTTTTGATATCTAAGTACAAACTGGACTATATCCGAGCCGTGATTTGTTACTGAGATAACCCGTCAAGTGTAAATTGTTTATAATTTGGAGAGGTGATCTGATGAAAACGTTAAATCCTACATTAATTTCCAGAAAACCCAAAATTTTAATGAAATTCTACTCTAGTAAGATATTTTAAAATTGCTCATATGTCTGAACTTGGTTCAGTATTTCGGCCACTGATTGACTGTAGGTGAAAGTGACAAATGTCATTGGAGATGATGACATTATTAGGGAACTAATTATTAATTTGAAAGCCTCTCATGAGAGCATCATCCGAAGAGGAAGTGAATCGTTGGTGACAATGTGAAATCCGGGGAGAAAGTGAAGGAGCCGATCGGTGGGAAATACTCAATCATTCTCTTTTATTGGCTTCACATGTCTCTTGGAGTGGGTGCCTTCAAAGAGTTGCATCGCAAGTCTCTCTTCCTAGCTTCTCAAGTTTGAAGATATAAAAAAGTTAATAGAACTCATAAAAGCTTCACATTTCATCCAAGCCATTGAAAATGTAAGAGACTTTCACATTTAGCATTCCCAGTTGTTGGAGTCTCCGCGAAATTGACTGTTTTTTTTTATTAAAGATCCAAAATTAAAATAAACAAAACAATGGTTCCTAATACTGGTTTCTATTTGAGACCATTGACACTACAACAAATAAATATACGTAATATATAACTATGATAAAACAAAAAAAAAAAATTAAATATAGTAATGATTTATATATAAAAAAATGAATAAATTAACCTTTGAAAATTAAACTTAAATTTTAATGTATCAACAAAGTAATAGATAAAAATAACACCTCATTCAAATTAAGAGCAATTAAAAAACAAAAAAACAACACATAAATAAATACGAAATTGTAGCAAACAACTCGCCATCTTTCATTGCACTATAACGTCAATTAGTCACATCTGGTCTAAAAATTGGACCGTTGCTAAGTAACGCAATATTCCGAATAATAATAAAATAATAATGCTTATGTAAGAAGAAGTTCTAATACAGACAATGCCATAGAAAGTTGCCTAATTACATAGAATCACCTAATCTCGTCCTGCCTCTTCTAAAAATGGAATCAAGAAGGCCTAGGAAGCTCTAATCCAGGAGGCCAAAATTAGCACTCACTATAATGACAGTGACTATAATGAACAGAATTAGGGCAAATATAAACTGTGATAATTATAGTTTTTATCTTTGTCGAAGATTAATGTTTATGTTAATTTAATATTAAATATAACGAATGATATTACTTCGGATTCGCCATGGTTCTAATTATTTCTAACATTTACTCTTAAATTACTTACACGCTTGTATTACTCGTCTCCCGTGATTTCCTACTAATAATTGTTTATACTTAACTTCTGTTATCTCAAGATGGCGTGCAATCTGTTTGTAAATTCGTAAGTTAAAGATGATCGAGCATGAAAAAGGAGTTGCAATGTCATTTATACGGACCTTGAAATAAAGTTTGTAACAAATAAACATATACATTAAGAGCTTTGTATTCCATATGTTGCTCATTTGGCTTAAACTAGATAAATATCCTTTTATAGTAAACTCCATAATCACCCTTGCCCACTAGTGTTTCATTCAATTTCCGATGACCCACCAAGACGTTTGAAAAGAAGATGGCCTCCGGACTGATATAGAACTTTTACTGAAATGCATCCAATGTTATTATTATCGTTATTTCACATTTACAGTATGTATTTTTTGTGAACAGTTGCAAATTTCAATAAAATGATAATACAAATCTGGACATAATCAATGTTGTTATTGATGCTAGAAATTACATAAATGTTTAATTTAATTTAAATATCATACTTATTTACTTACAATCATAGACATTTTTATTTCGACAAAGTACTGTAGTGTAACAGCTATGGTCATGTTTCGATGTTTCGTAAACGTTCCAGTCACGAACTTCATGAAAAGTCGGTTCGTTAATGTCAGTCCACTCGTGTGTGCACAGAAGAGAGTAGAAAAGAAAAAGTTTAAAGCCAAAAAAGAATTTTAAAAAAACTAGCGGCATATTACAATAGGTGAAAGGTTGTTTATTGTCTGTGATCGGGAAGGCATAAAGTGTCTTCTATCGCTTTCTCTTAAACTTCTTTAAGCATCCTGTTCACGGCCTCTTGGTTATCGAGGAAGTCGAGGAGCAGATGAGAGGGCGTCCAAGAGCTGGAGGAAGTATTGTAGGTGACCTAACGGATCGCGGTGTCTTGTAGGCGTTCCTCGACTTAATTCCTAGGTATAATAATCGGCTTGAGCTGGTTGGATTGCAACAGGTGGGTGTGCCTCCTGCTCAGGAGTCAGGTAATTGGCTAACATCTTAGATTAATTAGAAAATACCATTCCTTAATCCGTCTAATTTGGAGTTTTCATAGCATTGTTTTAACTTTAACTGTACTTATAGTTCACCGGCTGTCGATAATAAACAGATGCAACCTTACCAGATACGTAGAATGACGGTACTACAATTTTCCAACTTTTGATATTCATATGTAATTTAATTTAATTCATTTGTTATTTATAATTTATCAGATTTAGTTTTATTATTTTTAGCACAGGAGACGTCCTGCAAGACTTGTCAAAAAGTCAGCACAACAATAATGACTTTTGTTTTACTAACCTCTTACTGCATCCTTCACCAACTCAAAAAGAATTTTATTCCTGATCAAAAAACGAAAAATAATTTTTATCTTACATACAAAAATTATGTATCTTACATGTAAAAAAAAAAAAAAAAAAAAAAAAAAAAAAAAAAAAAAAAAAAAAAAAAAAAAAAAAAAAAAAAAAAAAAAAAAAAAAAAAAATCGGGATAAAATAATTACTATTTAAATGCAATATTACTATTACTGTTTTATTTAATGCAACTCAAAAATGGGACCCACGAAATGAATTTTGACCTTCCCACCTTGGCTAGAAAACGTTGGTAACCTATGATAACCTGTCCTTCCTGCCCTAGTTAGAATAATAATAAAAAAAAAAAAAAAAAAAAAAAAAAAAAAAAAAAAAAAAAAAAAAAAAAAAATCGGGATATTGATGTATTAGGGATTAAATATGAATTTTTAATTCAGTATCTAGGGTCTAGATCATCTAGAAAATTAAATTCAATGAGAAATAAAGGCAAGATCAAAATTCGGAAACGTTTGTTATTTATCCGTTGCAAAACTACTCAGTTCAGGTCCCTACTGTCCAACAACTAACTAAACCAATAGGGTTTACAAGGTTATAAACTAGGTTATTTTCACCCACAGTTCTTTACGGCTTATCCTAAGAGAAGAAAAATGTCCTTAAGTCTTAGAAAATAAAATAAAGCGTGGAATATTTGGCCAAAAAAATCAATAAAAAAAAAAAATCATTTTTTTAAAATTAATGTTTAATATAAAAAAAAAAAATAAGGATTAAGGTACAAGACGTATATTTAAAAATTTAAGAGAAAAAACAAAATCATTGAAACATCGCGAAATTGTTTTGAATATTTCCCACAGCCATATAAATATCGATCGTGAAGGCAATGGAAGTTAATATTTATGATCGCGGAGCTCCCGAACAGCTGATCGGGTCGGGTGAAAGTAACGACTGCCTCAATGAGTGGTCATTAGGAAACCGGATCAGGTTTTACTTTCTGTCCGGCTCCAGCTCGGCAGCTACTCATATGTAATTAGCTAATCGATTATCAAGGTGGTCGAAATTGAATCGATTGCTAAAAAAAGGGCGTGGGAACTGTACCTAAGTCCGCACCAACTGCAGTTGATTACAATCTATTTCGATTTATCCAATTACCAGTGGTCGTTTTTGTTTGTCCGGCTGGGCTCGGACCTCTGCCGAACCTGTTCTGCCACAAACTGCTCAAACCTGCCCAGAAGCCAAAAAGAAAACGGTGTCGAACCCAAGGTCTTAGAGTTTATTTATAGCTCCCCCGTCTCTTATACTTATATTACAAAATATTTATGTTTTCACGTAAATCATACCTGATGTAACTTGCTATCTATAACATATTATATAAAGGGTTTATTGCTGTTTTAGAGTCGTTACTTATTAAGGAGGTTATTATGTGTTTATATGGGACCAAGGAAATTGAATTTAGGTTTTTGTTTTTAGCATCTCAGAAAACTTCCAAATTTATTGGAATTGTTTGGGATGCACCCTTCAAATTGTTTTCCAGGCTCAAAAAAATTAATAGCAATTAGAAAACGATTTAAATTTAGATGGTAGTTAATGGGTCGTGATGTACAAGACACCTTATAACAGAAATGGTCCTAATGTATTTTAGAAGTTAAGTTATCATCAAAAACCTCAATTTAAATGATTTTTCAATCTCATACATCCCTTAAAAAATCCTTAGTATAATCAATGTTCCTTACTGTGTCACCAAAACTTATTTATGACGGTATAAATGACCCATATATTGCAGAATTAACCCTTAAAAGACAGCATATCATAACTATCCTTCCATAATAAGTTTCATACCCAGTGGAATCCACTAGTCTCCCACTTTGGTTCCCGATAACCAACCGAAGGTTTGAAAAGAAGATGGCCTACTAATGACTTGTTTATTGATGTGCTTCAGACGACTAGTTTCTTTAAAAGTTATTGTAATCATATTTCCACACATTTACTTGATGTATATATTTATACAATTGTAAATATCATACATAAAAAAAAAAAAAAAAAAAAAAAAAAATCTTTTGAGGTAAGACAATGTTATTAACAAGAACAAAAAGAGAAAAATCTCCTTTTTTCCAACCAGTTAAGAATCGTTTATGCTCTATATGTTCAAAAATATGGTTAAACTATAGCCCTCCTAAAAATTTTATTTTTTGTGATGATAATATAAAAATAAGGTTTTTTTGCGTTATTAAATCATAATGTACCATTAATTATGAGAAAAAAAATGGAAGTCAATGCTAATAAAATAACTCATAATTGAATAAGGACACTGTTTTTACAGATCTGCCAGGATCTGACGATTTTTTGAGGCCGAAGGGCATCCTTGGCCACTCTCTCCTTCCACAATAAGAATCAGTTTTTTCGTCCTTAAGGATGCTGTTTTAAGATCGCGGAATTTTATTAGTTATTTTATTCAATTATTTAAACATTTTTTTTTTTATAAATAAATCTACCTCAAATAGAAACGTTTTGTTGCAAGAATTATGCGGGTATTATCCTATGATCATATATGATGATCCTATTAAATATGGGCTGAATCTTCGCCGAATTAAGACAAAATGCAGAACTGAAAACTCAATATGCATATTGTAGTCCGATATTTATATATTGTAGCGAATATCAATAAGATGGCTACGCCATTTATAAAGAATGGAAGCTCTTAGGCTCCCTAAAAGATGATGTTGGATGGACACCCGAGTGGAAAGAGGAGAGGAAGGCCTCAACTTCGTTGGCTCGAAGATGTGGAGGACGATCTTCGGACTCTGTGTGTGAGAGGATGGAGAAGGGCAGCGGATGAAAGGTCTGAATGGAAAAGAAGAAGAGTCCAGCGCCATGAGATGATGATGATGATGAAGATGATTTAATAATATATACATATAAACAACTTATAAAATAAGGGCTTCGACACATTTTATTAGCTCTTGGGCCCTTGGATAGAACCCTAATACAGATATTGATTGATATTTTTCGTTGTGGAATCATCAAATAAAAATTTTAATAAAAATCGATGACGGAATCGTGATTAATAAATACTTGGGATAGTTAGAATGTAATTATCAACTTATCACTGACTTACCGATAACCAATAGTAAATATTTGTAACCAGTGTTTCGCCAATATCATCTTCTTACCTGCAAAAAGAAAAAAAAAAGTGTTATGATAAAAAAAATATAACAAAAATTGTTATATAGATAAAACATAAATTATTATTAATATTATTCAATAATTTTTAATTTTTTTTATTCAATTATTACAATATTGAATCATTACCTATATTATTTATTGTGTTTATTGAATGAAATTATTGAGATTTGATCAAACATGTAGACATAATATGACGACTGGATGTACGGAACTCATCTATCTCTATATTTATTGTAATAAATGGTATTATGTATCTTTATAATGAATTCAATTTTAGATTTTAAAATATTAGGAAAAAGCTGAAAATAAACCTAAACAACAATTTTTTTTAATACCTATTTATTGAAATTTAAAACTGTACAAAATATATACCTCAAGTAAATGTGTTGATAACGATTACAATAATATGTCAAAATTTGAAAAGAACTACTCATCAGTAGCACTTCAATAAAAATTTTACACTAGAAGGTCTCTGTGCCATCTTTTCAGAAGCCTCGCAGGATTATCGGGAAACAAGTTGAGAAATTAGGTGATTTGAGTAGTTATGGAGCTTACTATGAAAGGATATATATCTGGTTTGGGCTAAATTAGCGACATATAGAACATTGAGGATTTTATGAAGGATTTTGAATAGTAAGATAATACGAGATGAATTGGATGGTTTTAGTGGAGCTCCAAAGCTCAACTCCGTACTCCAAATAGGTCTAATCACATTTATGTATATGAGTCTATTGTAGTTAATTGGGAGTTTTGAACGTTTGTCTAGTAAATGTTGAAGTAGTCTGTAACGACTTGCAGTCTCTTGTTGTTTTAGTCTTGTATGTGGAATCCATGTTAGACGTTTGTCCAAGTGGAGAACTATGTAGCGGATCTGTTCAACAGGGATTAGTGGAATATCACACAACAAAATAAACAACAATAATAATAAAATAAACAACACTAACCGTGAAAAAAATGATTCTTTTCGTCACTGAAAAGCTTGTTTAACTGTGGAGATATTGAGATCGGAGAGCACAGGGGAAATCCTTGTGTATTTGGGGTAATGGTTCTCAAACAGATGTTGAGTCATACCATTATTACAAAAACTAATTATATGTTATCATTTTGGAAAGTATTTTTGTTTTCTCTTGTTAAAATTAAAAGTTATTTAAGCTAAGAAATATTGAGGAAAAAAAAAAAAAAAAAAAAAAAAAAAAAGAAACTTAAACTCAATGCTAAAAGAAAAAGGTGAACGTTAACGAACAAGCTCATTATAGTGAGAGGTCTTAAAATAGAAAGCTGTTTGGGTCGTTTTAATGAGTCGACTATTGGTCATAGTTCAAAAAACATTTTGAGAAATTCCTCCCCCCCCACCACTCACACACAAAAAACATCAAACATTATATAACATTTTATTCAAATATAGAATACATACATATTAAGGTATATTTACTAGGAACTATGTTTTCACTACTTACAAATACAATTCAATATAGTACATACTTGAAAACCAAAACCAAGCCATCAAACAACACGTCTATTTCGAACAGTAATGTGTGGGTACCTAAATTTTGCAATTCTCGAACCAATACCATGTTCAAAAAAATATTTAATAATAAATTACAGAAAAAAAGAATTTTTATGAAAAAAAATTTTATTAAATCCATAAAAAATCAAACATAAATAAATTGTACTATATTTCAACGAGGGCCGATGACTTTAATTCAATAACCTTAAGATATTATTAAATAATAAAAATTATAAGTTTATTATTAGTTTTTTTTTTTTTAATAATTACTAAGAAGATGAATCAGAGATCACGAGACTATTACATATAGTAAAGAAAACAAAATTATCTACCAACTTCTAACAAGCCATTAACCTACCTACCTCGACTAATGATCATCGGTTTCCGACACCGATTCTTTTCTCAAGAAATTATAGTATCGAAAATCGACTCGATTAATTCCTGATTTGGATATAAGATAATTAATATAATTTGAGCATTAGGGCTTCCCTAAACCATTCAGTTCATCTCATATTGAATCCTTACAATCTAAAATTGTTTTAATAATCATTACTCCTAACTTTGTTATAAATGAAACCTAGAATTTTAAAACCAGTCAAGTAAATTTTTTTTTAAAATTCACAGCTGATAGATAAAGGTAAAGATCAGACTGGATTAGGAAGATGCCTTATTTTGTTAATGGTCGTTTTCAATGTGATTCACCTAATTTTTTCTTTCATAATATATTCCACTATTTCCTACTGAAATCCAAATAACACCCCGATGGTTTTGAAAAGAAGTTGGTCCCAGGAACTTCTAATGTAGAACTTTTCTCGAAGTGCTACAAAAGATTAGTTGCTTCACAAGTCATTTGAATTATAATCACTATCTCTCTCTCACTAGATGGGTTATCATTTCCTAGTAACGTTTTATAGCCTTTGATTGTAAGATTGGAAATCGAGTAACAAGAATGAGTTGTCTTTTTTACAGCTTTACTATGAATGGATAGGTATCTGATTTGGGCTAAATCAGCAACATATGGAACATTGAGGTCTTTATGGATAAATTTGTTTGTGACAAAGTAGGGAGGATTAAGGATTTTTCGAAGGATTTTGGATTGCAAGGATTGGATACGAGATGAGTTAGATGGTTTGGTAGAGCTCCAAAGCTCAATTCCATATGTCCAAATAGCTCTTTTGTAGAATATCGGAAGTTTTGAACTTTTGTCTAGTAAATGTTAAAGAAGTCGAAAACGACGAGCAGTTTCCTGTCTTTTTAGTCTTGTGTGTGGATTCCAAGTTAAACGTTTGTCTAGTTGGAGCCCTAGTCAGCGGATCTGTTCAACAGGGATCAGTGGAATGTTATTAAAGGATACTGTAGGACAGGAAGTCGTTGGTTTACGACGAAGGGTAAAGATTATTTGGTGAGATTTATTTGGATTTATTTTAATTCTCCAATTCTGACACCATTCTTGAAGGTTTATAATATGAGATTGGAGTGTTTGGGATGCTATGAAGGGATTATTGATCATTATTTATTGATAACACACATGCGTCATCAGCATACGCAGTGAGGACAGTACTACGTAATCAGGAATACTCGAAGTTTGTAAAGCTGTCCCTGGTGCCAGGCTCGGTCAAAGCTAACAAATTTAAGATAGTTTTAATACTAAACTGAAATGAATATATAAAAAAGGGAAAGAAGTGTAAAGTGAAGAATGCAATGTTTTACTTTGAATATTTTAGTTATTAATAAATCAAAGAAAAGTAATTGTCGGTTATTTATCAGATAATATCCTTGGGACAGTGAAATAGGAATATAAAATAGGATTTAATAATAAATGCATTCCTAATAAGATAGTAAGCGCTGAACAGTCTGAAAATGGACTGAGTCGTACGTGGGAGGATTTTGTCAGGTACTATCATGTGGGTTTTGATGGGTTATATGGTAGAATGAGTGTGGTTTAATATCGGTATTGCAACAATCTAACCTTCTGGTTTAGTTAGCCTTTAATTTAATTATTTATAATTATATTTGTTATTAATTAAATAAAATGCTAACCGAACCATAAGGTTCGATTCTGGCAATACCAATATTAGATCACACTCCTCCTACCATAAAACCCATCAAAACCAAAACCCACATGAAAAATAAAAAGATTTTTTTTAAACAAACGTTAACAGAAGAAATAAATTAGAAAATCTACCCAGTATTTTTATATAGACATAAAAGATTAACTTACGAAAAAGAAACCGGAGGAAACAGTTGATATTTGATCGACAAGGAAAGGGCTCGAAATATATGGGAAGATGCCACACATTCAATTCCCTTGGATAATTTATTCTATATATCTCCTCGAGACAAGATCCGTTTCCTGCAGGGGAATATAAACGCTAAAGTTCTCAGACGTGAAAGCTTTTTGAGTAATGTTACGACTTGTCCCGGACAAAAAGTAGTCCGCTCTCGGACGAGAATATTCTGCAGATAAGATGTTGATGAAGGGAAAGGAATTATATTCGGGGGGGGGGGGGTCGGCCAAATTTATTCAGCTGGTGAGAAAGGGAACCGAGTGTTATTCTATTAACTGTTTCATATTTGGACGATATCAAATTATCTATTGAGATGGATAATAGTGTACGAAAGTAACTTTATATACAGTAGAGCGTCGAAAATCCGAACGTATCCTGAGGATGTTTTTGGATACATATTTATATTACTTCATTAAATGTATTAGCAATAATGATTGAAGTAACTGACATAACTGAAATTTTAAAAAAAATCTGTTAAGTATTGGATTATTATTATTTTTATTATTATTACCTAACCACTAATCACTAATCACATCTTATATGTATATTTTTACACCATGAAAAAAAAATTGAGACTTCTAGGGTTAAAATTAAACTAGACTAAATTTAGTATGATTTGGGCAGAAAATGATCCCTTAAACAGCGATTAAGAGAACGGGCTTTCAAATTTTCTGTACTTCCACAAGAAGTGGTGGAAATTATGTTCACAAATCCGAACTACCCAGGGTCCCAATCGGTTCGGATTTTTGACGCTCTACTGTACATATAAACATGAATATATATATAAAAAAAAAAATCATTATATTAAATTATTATGTACTAGTAAAGTCGAATCACTACAGTTTAAACTTAATAGTTTGAACTTGTAGATAATTCAATACGTTTGGGCAATCCTAAGAAAACACAATATTTCAAAAATCAAAAGTACTAGGTTTTAAACAAAACATACTTGTGTATAAACACAACCCATATATATATATATATATATATATATATATATATATATATATATATATATATATATATATGGGTATAATTCCATTATAATCCATATAATTTAATTATATGGTGTATAATTCCAACTCTCATTATTAACTCTCCGATTCCTATATTACAACCACGGTTAAACATTTTTTGAAACCTAGATTTCCGTTGGCTATGCAAGATTTATGAAAAAAAATTTGTTTCACAATTATAATTTTAGCTACGCAATAATACTGCACCCTATAAGGCGCATTAGGTAAGCGAAGAACAATACAGTAAGCTTTGTATCTTTATAATTTTTGATTTATTTAATTACAAAAAAATTAAATTATTAAAAAAAACTTAAAAAAATTACTCACAGAAGTGCTGCATGGAATTGATTTGGAACTTATCATTTGGAAGGTTATAGACATTCTTGATAACAGTCTACTGGCTCGCACAAATTGTAGCAGGTTCTTTGAAGAGTGCGGTAAAACCTTCCAAGCTAATAAATTAAGGAGTTTATTTATTATTAAGGACCATTTTAAAAAAAAAAAAAAAAAAAAAAAAAAAAAAAAAAGGTGCACCCTCTTTACTCTCATTAGGAACTGAAGAATTAAGGCATGTTATGTTTTTGATTCAAATATTTCTTTATTTATGTTTGTTATAATTGTTTGTGAACCATGAGCTTTATTGTCAGAAAAAAAAAAGAAAGAAGAAAATTAAGAGCAAAGGCAGCCGTCGAAGAACCTTATGACGTAAAATATGAGTCAGTTATCTATCACAATTCTGCCGTTGTTCGATTTTGAAAATAGTGATGCTTTGTGTTTGTTGTTGATTTCTAAAGAGTTTTGCATTTATGTTGGTTAGGGGTGGTTATAGAGCTTACCAGGGAAGAATAGGTGCCTGATTTGGGCTAAATCAGCAACATAAGGAACATTAAGATCTTTATGGATAAGTTTATTGGTCACATAGTAAGGAGCATTGAGGATTTTTCGAAGGATTTTGGATTGTAAGGATTGGATACGAGATGAATTGGATGGTTTAGTGGGAGCCCTAAAGCTCAACTCCGTACGTCCAAATAGGTCTCATCACAGTCATGTATATGAGTTTTTGTATTAATTGGGAGCTTTGAACGTTTGTCTAGTAAATGTTGAAGTAGTCTGTAACGACGGGCAGTTTCTTGTCGTTTTAGTCTTGTATGTGGATTCCAAGTTAGACGTTTGTCCAGGTGGAGTCCTAGGTAGCGGATCTGTTCAACAGGGATTAGTGGAAGATCATTCATTTATTTATTGAAATTGAACTAAATGTAAAAAAAAAAAAAAAAAAAAAAAAAAAAAAAAAAAAAAAAAAAAAAAAAAAAAAAAAAAAAAAAATACAGCAATAAATATTTATACATAAGAATTGAAGAAAATAAAAATAAAAATAAACAAAAATTCCTTAATCTTGACATTTTAAAATTCAGAAAAGTGCTTTCCATAGAAAAAAAAATTATGAAAACATTAAATCTGATATATCTCTAGTTCAATGACAACAGAATAGTACGTAAATATTATAATTGGATCTGATACATTTTGTGAAACTAGGGATCCGATATCAAATTATTTAATTTGTTAAAAAAAAAAAAAATAATAAAATCCATTTTTCTCTTATTGGGAAAAACAATAGGTCATGGATAAGTCCATCTATAATCTACTGCATCTGATGAGGAAATTGTTGGCAAATTTCCAATCCGAGCAACAACAACAGAAAAAAGCTAGAGCTGGGCAAAAAAGCCACAGGACTTAAAAAATGTAGGCGAAACTCTACTTTTTTCATTCAAACCAATATAGCTCCTAAACGGTATGACAAATGTTATGTAACAAAAAATTCTTCATTATATTTCTGATAAGGAAACTGTCCCCAAATACCCCCAGAAAAAAAAAGTAAATAAAATAAAAGTATTTTCTCAATTATGATTCTAAAAACTTTCAATTTTAAAAAGGTACAGAAAGTGATCAAACCCTAACATAACGGCAGCCTTTCGGATATCCATTAATCGATAAATCGATAGATAATATTAACTTGAAGATAAATATTCTAATTCTTCGGGAGAGATCGATTTCAAAAGTGGGGGAGGAGTGAAAGTTGTTTTAATTTATTATATTAAGTATAACGTTTTAGATAAAATTAATGGCTACCAGTTCGTTACCATTTATGTATGAATTCCTTATCTCGAGTAATATAGACCTGCTGTCGATATTTTTTCAGGTTATACCTTTCCCCTCTTTGAGTTATAAACTACGTCGACAAGGCATTTAATCTTAACTGGAAAGGACCTTTTAGGAGTTTGATTATCTTTGATACCTGCAATCAACAGTCTTAAGCATGAACCAGTCCAATAATTTCAATTTGTTTCAAAAAATTAATAGTAGGACAATTTACGAACGTCGTTGTATATCCTCGAAACCAAGTTCATTGAGGCCGCCTTATATATTACCTTAATTCTGATCACTATTAATAAGTCTAATATGATTGGTAAGGTTATGAATAATAAACATCGATTTATATAAAAAAAGACAACGTGTCCGAGAAGTCGATTATGTATATTCTATGTGGTTTTAGCATTTAGCAGAAATAGTAATAAACTGATACTAACTAATTTATTTATTTATTTATTTGACTGCCTATACCCTTCAGGGTCATTGACAGTTCATCTTCGATTTTTTATCCCACCACCCCTATATCCGTCCATAAAACCTGATTGCCTTTAAGAAATCCATCAATGACTTCACTGATTTTTCATCATTTTGTAAGATTTCTTGCAGTATATTTGAAAATTTAAATATTTCTCTGAAAGACGAAAACTGTGGACAATCAACTAATACGTGTTTTACTATCCTGGGTTCCTGACAGTTGACACAGGTAGGGGGCTCCAAGCCGCGGAGAAGGTAGCCATGTGAGAATTCACAGTGGCCGATTCTCAGGCGGCACAAAATTGTTTCCTCCTTTCTATACGTCCGACAACTTGTTTCCCACTTTGCTGAGCAGTTCAACTTTTATATCTATTTGTTTTCCACGTCTCATCCCACTTTGCTTGAATCGAGCATCTCACATGCCTCACCCAGTCTTCCTTAGGAATAAGGTTGATGTTTTTAACTACATCTTCGTCACTAATTCTTGCTAACTGGGCTGCTGAATCAGCTCTTTCATTTCCAGAAATGCCACAGTGAGAAGGAACCCAAATAAAAACAATCATATTGTGTTTCTCTTGAATCCTCCATAAAAGCTCAATAATTTCTAAAATTGTCACATGTTGAGACTGATTCTTCTTTATTGCCAGTAACACACTCATTGAGTCTGGGACAATTACTGATTTTTCATAATCGGCTTCCAGGCAGTGCAGAAGTGCTTCCCTGATGGCAGTTGCCTCTCCAGTGAAAACGGAGCAGACTCGAGGTAACTTAAAGAGACTTACTTCATTTTCCGTCACCACTGCACAACCCACTACTGAATTTTGAAACGTCAGTGTGCAAGATTTTATGGCCCTGAAACTTTTTTAAGGGAAGCAAAAAACTTTTGTTTGATTCAATAGGAATCGTATAACTTTTTCTGATTTTCTTCAGTGAAATATCAATGCAGGCATTGTAATAACACCAACGTGGCTTTGTGATCTTTGGGTAGTACTGAATATTATACAGACTAGTACACAAATGGAGTTCAGAGAGTAAGTTGAGTGCTCTTTGCTGATAATTGCATTCTGTTGCCATGTTTTCGAAAGAAACTACATTTAACGAATTTTTTTCTAATGCTGATAATTTAGCTGCATATTTTGCAAAAAGATATTTTCTTCTCAATATCAAGGAAGGCTCTGCACTTTCTGCATATATGCTAAGAACATGTGATATTCTATAGGCACCCGTACATATCCTCAGAGCTGTATTGTGGACTACGTCAAGCATTCGTAGAATCGATGGTCGGGCGAAGTTATAAATTATTGAACCATAGACTATTTTACTACGTAAAGTGGCTTGATATATCTTCAATAGACACTGTCTATCGGTTCCCCAACTTAAATGCGAAAGGCACTTTAGCAGTCCCAAGCCTTTTACTAACTAATTGATAATTGATAATTATACTTTATTCCTAACTAAGCTTATGTTGGTTAGATCGATAGTATACAATCGATTGGTTAAAATTTTACATTATTGACTTACCTCCATTTTATAGTGCCACTAAAACTGAAATTCCTTCCTAAGTCGAAGTTGAAGGGTGTTTACAAATTTACTTCGAGATATCGAATTAAAAAAAACAAACAAATTTTCGAGTTTTTCCTATAATATATACACATATACGTAATAAATTACATTATTTAAAATAGTGTGCAACTTTCTTCTGCATAAATGCAGGGGTGTGGCAATATATCACACGCTGAATTGGGTGCAAAGTAGCAAAGACATCTTCAATCCCTGGTAGCCATGGCTAATAAAAAACAATTGAAACTCGTTATAATGTCTGTCTAGACCCCGAAATGACAAAGTACTGAGGATAAGCGAGGATAGGGTTGAAATAGACTGGTTTATACATATTTATGGTTCTATAAAACTTCGACTTGTAGAGCCTCCCGCATCAGGAAATTTGACTTATAGAATCTCGGGAGTTGTGTAGACACAAATTTTACTTCGAGTTAACGATTGTTGGTTCGTGTAAACGAATACAATTCATCATATAAACGTTCAGTCAGAACGCGATAAGTCGAAACTCGAAGTGAACCACATTTCAGGATTGTAGTGGTACAGGCATTTGTTATTATATAGGTTATTAACCTGTTAAGTGATAGAACAAGACTTGTTGGCTGGCTCCTTAGATTGTTGTGACCGTTTAACTAATTTTATAACAATATAATATTACAGATCTTAACCACTATTTTCAATTTAATTATGATGATCAGGTGCCTTAGTATTGAGGCGATGTAAGATATTTAAGAGGAAGCAGACCAGAGGAGGCAGGGAGCTCAAGGGCTAGTCCAAGGTGAGCCGACCACACCCTGCACCAGCTGGAGCAGCGGATCACTTAGGCAGTGGACTATTGGAAGTATTATAACGGCAGCGATATCGAACCACCCACCCGTTGATTGGTGTTAGTTTCCGTTGGAAAATGGTGAATAAAAGAGTAACCACACCCATCCATAAGAAGCGATAACAACATCGAAATAAATCGAGGAAAAAGTATTTCCGGCGGAACCAGGGGTGTAGTCGTACTTCAATATCTTTACCAACATATTAAAAGGTAGTTAAAATAATAATAAATAATAAAAAAAAATTATATTGGTAATAATAAATTCAATTTACACTTTAAAATAACAATAAAGCAAACCGTACAAAGAGGTAAAACGCCGAAAACAAAAGCTACCTCACTTTTTTCATTATGACCCAACTTTAACCCTAAAAGTATTTCCAACTTCTTTTCACCTTTTTAAATAGCTACCTAATAATTTAATTTAATTTTATAACGATTAAACACATTCGTACCGGAATACAAGCGGCTGTGTTTTACATAATTAAACAATCGAATTAAACATACAGCTTAGATATTTATGAATTATTTGCCACATCTGTTGGATTTTTAAAATTTTTTATCAGCTACAATTAAATATTTACAATTAATCAGAAATAATAATTTTTTTTTGTTTGAATTACTAGATGAATATTTCCAATATCCTCATTTTAAATTTGTTTAGAGTAGGAACAGACTAACTGACTAGTCATAGGGAAAACGTAAAGGACACAACTCTACCTGACCCTTTCGTTTCTTCGTCTACATTCAGTCTGCCCTAGGGCCTAATATCTTTCATATGTCCGTTCCATTTTGGCTCCTGAGAACTGGTGATGAATGTTTAACATTCAAAATAAGTTTTCAAATAAAACAATTCTAATAGAAGTGGCGAGTAATTGGTCGATCCTTTTGTTTGTTCTTGTTGTCTAATCGATTGTTTTGATAGTTCTGTACCATCAAGCGTAACACAAGTTAAAAATGAGTATATTATTATATACATATTAATATATCCATGGTATTTGTTATTTCTATCAGCTGCTTAAAAATACTTAATACTAAATACTAAAACAACTAAACTGGCTTAATATTATACGAAATTTGCTTAGGGTAAATCAACTATTCGAGTTTCCCAACCGTGTGGCAAGTCCCCAGGCACAACCCAAGTCTTGAGCAACCTCCGCGTGGCGAAGGGAAAAGGAGAAAAATACGTTCTCTCTCGTTCAATTTGCATTCGATCAATTCTCATTCCCCTAGCGGTTTTCCGATCCAATGGACAAGATTTTATTTCGAATGCAAATGGTCACTGAATGGGGCTAATGCTCCAAATATTCTGCTGTTTCATTTTCGGTAATTTTCCTTGCTCCATCCTCCATTATAGTAAAGCGTGACTCTGAAATTTAGGAATTTGCGATTTTTTTTTTTTTTTTATAACTTTCCACAGGAACAAAAAATATGAGCAATCGTCTGAGAAATATAAGCTATTTGGAGTGAATTGCAAGAGGAAGCCATCGCAATATTCCGACAGAAAAAAACAGCTGTATTAGCGAAAATGTGGAAGGCAAAGTACTTGGTCAACATTAGAACATAATAAACCGAAAGACATGAAGATAAGCGTCCCAAAGTGGGCTCTATCTATATAACAATCTAACGGGACAAAAGTCTGCATAAATGAAATAATTATTGTTTTAATTCATAATTACTATACAAAGTATTCTTATTGTTAACGTAAGCTATTAAAAATGAATTTTTATTTGTATTGTAACCCCTCCCCCTCCCCCCCGAAAAAATTTTTAAGAATAAACAAAATAAAAATAATGGAAATGCCAAATTCATTTCTCATAAATCATATTTCTCTTTAAATATATATATATATATATATATATATATATATATATATATATATATACTTATAGAGCCTTATAGAGCTAGCTACAAATTACAATTTATGTACTTATTATTTAAAAAAATAAAATACAATTTGCTAACATATTCTGGTTTTCAAAACGTAAATAACAGATTAAAAAAATAAACAATTTCTGGTGCTATGCTGGAAACAATAAAAATGAATACACAAAATATCACTTTAAAGATAAACTGGAAACAAACACTTAATAGGAAATGGTCTATGGCAAACAATTAAGCACTTTTTGGACTCCCATCATGTAATAGTACACTTCTTTGAACGTCAGCTGAGAAATATTGGTTATGTGCTTTTTCCAGTATGTCGTCTTTGTATCGAAGAAGTCCGTTTGTAGACGTCACCTGTGGTGTAGTGGTTAGCATAGCAACCTACTAGACCCAAGATCGCGGGTTCGCAGCCCGGCAGATGACCTTAGGATTTTTTAAAGGGAGTAAAAAATCCTTAGCTATGCCGTCCATCGAAAGGGACGTAAAATGGGGGTCCCGAGCCTGTGCTATGTTAGGTACTCGTTAAAGACTCTATCCTAATTATACCTGGATAGGCAAAATTTAGGACTCCCATCGTAGCATCGTCCGATTAACCATCGTAGCATCGTCCGAATCCCATCGTTCGCATAAAGTGACGTTAAACGAAATAAACAAACAAGTCCGTTTGTATGGTGAGCAGAAAGCTCTTCTGCAAAGGCATTTAGCTCAACTATTGCTCTAAATTGGGACACTCAATTGAAGTCTATGTCATCTTACCCTTGTCTAATGATTTAAGTTTATTAAAACAAAGTTTTGGGAGTCACTCTTCTGGCATAAACTCGAGCTTGGTCCATAGATTTGTCGTCTTTTTTATCGCTTTCATGCTTAATGGTTCTCTTCCTGTTTCGAGACGGACTATATTGTTTAGGGTATTCCTGGGTCAACCAATTAGGCGCTTTAAAAATTTAAGTTGGACCGTTTTGATTGCCTCAAGATAATTGAGGCTCCATACTTCAGAAGCGTAAAGCAATATTGATGAAACCATTGTGTCAAATAAAGCTTTTTTTGTTTCCCAAAATATATTGCTATACATTGAAAATCAGAGGTTTTCGCTTTTATGAATATGAATATGAAACCATTCTGATGAAATGACGAAACTAGGATTGCAGTGTAATTGTGGCGACAATGTTCTATATCTGTGAGGCGACGCTATCCAATCTCTTGGTGTGTTACCCAAACAGTGTCACAATGCCAAGAGCTTCATGACAGTTTCTCCTCGTCTTTGATATTCAGAACCGGTGCGGGCATTGAGCCTCGTATGGGAAGAGGTTATTGCAGAACTGTAGTTACGTTATATTATATCACGAAGCAGTTTCAAAGCTAAAGAAAGCTTAAATATACAATAAAAAGTTATTTCTACTAGTACACACCGAAGAGTCTACCTTCCAACTTGTTATAAATTTTAACCAACCGAATTACTGAATACGCGGATTAAACAATCGGAGACTATCGATGTGGTTTTAGACAGAGTCGTTTAACTATTGACCAAATATTTTCCCTTTGAAAAGTTTTAGAGAAGAAACTAAAACAAAAGGACGTAGTGCATCAGCTTTACATTGGTTTCCAAAAACCTTACGATTCGATTAACCACCAGAAACTGTTTGATATTCTGATTCAGCTGTGGATACTAAAGAAATTGGTTAGGCTAGTAAAGACGTCGATGTCCGAAAAAATTTTAGAGCCCGAATCGGTACATATTATTCGGAAAGGTTTGAGGTACGTTCTGATTTAAAACAGGATGATTTTTTTTTCTTCGGTAATATTTAATTTGTCATTAGAATACGTCATTTGGGGTTTAATGCGTAAAAATTTCAGGTGTGATGATTATATCACTAATAAATGTTTCCGGATTCCTCGTATAGGAAAAAAATAATCGCTGATACAATTGACTGCCATTAACCCGTTGTGAGAGTAATACCGTTCAAAGTTCGGGTTTTGCATCTTCTTTTATATAAAAATGAAATGAAATGAAAAAATAATATTTATTCTGGGACATATTGTCTCCTAAGAATAAGAAACGAAGATAATAATATGTATAAAATATGATATATATATGTACAATTGAAAATATAACTTTTTGGATAAATATATACATATGAAAAAGAAGAGAGAAAAAAAAATAACAATATGATGATATAATTCAGGGAAAAAGAAAGAAATATACAAAATAAATTAATAAAATAAAATAAAAATAATGAATAGAAAGGAAAAGATATATAGAAGAAAGAATTTGAATGCTAATAAGACAAATATTTACAGATACATAAAAACATATATTCATTCATGTAGATATGACTAAAATTAACAAATTTCCATTTATTTAATGATATAGTTATTGAAGTAATTCATTAGCATTGGATATTCTGAGTCTGACTAACTTGATTTTTAATTAATACTCGTATTAATGGCGTCTAACTGGGATTTGATGAAATATTGGAATAGGAACTTTGAATGAGTTTATGGAAGGAGCATGTTTAATATCTAGAGGGATTGAGTTCCAGAGGGTAGTGGATCGAGCTTGGAAGGAGTGTTGTTATAATTAAATATATGTTGTTATACTTTGATATTAATTAATTAATAATTAAACAATATTAAATGTATACTGTTACTATTGGGGTTGTATTTGTAGAGTTACAAACTAATAAATTTAAAAAGTTTATTAAGTGACAGCCATTGTACCAGTATCTACCAATTCACAATTTTCTGATAATATTGCATTGTAACAAATTTCTTATAAAAAGAAATTACATCATCTTAAGTAAATTTTTAAAGTTGAGATATCACTTGAATAAGATGAAATATCACGTACGTATGAAATATAATGTTCTGTTATACCGTATAATATATGTTGGCAGATGACATAATGTGAGATGATTTTTCGCGAAAAAGAAAAGTTTCTCATGAAATTGAATCGTGACATTCAGGAGCTTACATATGATCCTATGTAACACAGAGGAATAACAACACGTACTCCTAGGGTCTATGTGCCACCAAGGACGAATATAACGCTAGGCGACCTCTTGGATAACAGGGTGCCAGTAGACAAGCCAGGATCAAGGAAGAATTATTAAAGCTACCCTAAATAGTTTTTTTCAGTTTAAAATGAAATAATTCTGAATGGATAAACATTTCCTGTTACTAATGTTAGTAGGGATGGGTGTCGTAAAAAATATTAAAATATCGATATTTTTAATAGATCGTGTATCGATACCCGTCCATAGTTGCAGCAATGTCAAACCATCATTAGTAGTGGTAATTGGTAAATAATAGCAGAGCTTATAGCGAGTCAGACACCTATCTTGTCTTTGTTTATAGGTGTAAAAATGTCACGGTCATGAACGCAATTCATTTTATTTTTAATTTATTTATTTAACATATGTACCATTTTCATTTGTGCTCCGCTTTGCATAAAAGCATTTCTTTTTTATTATTTAAAAATAACAATAAAAGTATTCCTTTCTAACCCGTCGAGGTGAGATTCGAACCCACGCACTTCAGTACTAAGCTCGATTTACATGTACCCACAGTAAATGAACATGGACATAACCTTTAAAGAAGATTCCATGACAGACTTCATGGACATCATAAGATTCTCATACAAGACGTTGCTAATATATCCACTATTGGCTGAAAAAGAAGCTGGATGAGAGACCTGTTCAAACGATTTTTTTAAAATTTTTTCTCTTGCAGGAGAAGGTATTATTGAGATCAACTCTCCCCCATGCCTACCATGTACTACATATATAAACTTATTCATTATTTTTTAAAATATATATTTAAACAAGTGTGAATAAGGAAATGTAAGCAGACAAAAAATATTATCTAGTGTTATTTTTGCAGTCTAAGATCTGGACTAAAACCTCTTTGGACCTAAGGAACAGAACTTAGGAGATCTGAAAACCCATACGCTATTTATCAAATACAAACAGTACTGTCAAAAATACCTAAAACAATACTATAGCATGGTAAATTTAAAATTACACTACACACGTAAGCATAAAATACATCAATTTTTACACTTCTATACATCAATGTCCTAATCCACATGTAGAGGCAATTTCTTCGTCCCGTTACCTAGCAACCCTTTAATTTGGGTTAAACATACCTGGCCAAAAGATCTTTAGCAAGTCTCAAGAAGAAGAATAAAATTAACTTAATTCTGGGACAACTTGTCCCATAAGAAGAACTTATAAGAGCAAAACATAGGCCAATCGTTTGGCTATGACAATTGATTTATAATTAAATTATAAGTTACAAAATAAATGAGAAATCTCGTAAAAGGATACATGTTATGTATACCATTATAATGTATATTACATAAATATTCATGTTTTATATTTGCTCGGAAGATTGAAAATCCAGGAGGTAAAGAAATAGATGTTGTTTAAAGGAAGTAAGAGTGGAGCTTTTTCGAATTGATATGGGCAATGAATTTCATAAAGAGGAAGCGCGGATAATAAAGGATTTTTCGAAGGATGCAGTTCGATGCGCAGCGTTGTACAGGTTGATGGGTTGGGTTCTAGTATTTAAAAGGTGGATGGAGGAACGTAGAGAAAGGAGGTCATGAATATAGGTTGGCTTTTTGGCTTTCAAGCATTGAAAAGTCTGGGGATCCCGAAAATAGATCTAATAAAACAGCAGTTCATTAGTCATATAGTTTCAATATGTAGCTAAATAGTTTCATTAATATTATTTTAAAAACATAAGATCAAGAGCCAAACTATTGAAAAATAATCCACTCATTACATGCAGAGAAGGAACTCAGCAGTTTTGAATTAAATAAATAAATAAAACTTTTACAGTCTGCTTGTTAATTCACAATCACACTCTTGACGAACATCAAGTTAAGAATCGATCTACCATCTTGACAGCCACTGAACGCGATGTCGACATCATCGATAGCTAACGAACTACAAGAGCTCGGACTGAAGAACCCACTGTTCCTAGAAGGTCATCAGGAATCAGAAGATATAATCCCCTCAGAAGATGATCAACGTCAGACAGAAGGACTGACAGCTGATCGTGAACTCGTTTCAGTTTAATGCTCTTGAGTTGCATAACCCGATCTACTGGCCAATACAGGTTGTGAAACACTGGGTATTCGTTCACATACACTACATTCTCCGTATTAAAAACAAATAAAAACGAAGAAATCCGCAGGTCAAGATTCAATACCCGCAATAGTAATAAAAAAAATAAGCAGAAAATCCATCTTTTTTATAACTAAAGTTTACAACAGTATAATCCGTTTTTATTTCTACTCCCCCCCCCCTCTTCCTGGAAAATAGCAAAAGTTATACCCATTCCGAAACCAAACAAAAACTTATTAGAAACTGAAAATTACAGGCCAATAAGTCTACTTAATATAATATCTAAAATATTTGAAAAATATCAAGGATACAACAACATAGAGCCCTTCATGACCTGATTCCAAATGATCAGTTCGGATTTCGAGCACAACATTCAACCATTGCACAATTAGCAAGACTGACTGACTACATAACCAAAGGATTTTGGTGAAAAATACATTTTTACTATTCTATTTCCTTGATATACAAAAAGCATTTGACAAAATTTGGCACTCTGGACTAATTTACAAATTCCCACCCTATATAATCGACCTTATAAATTCCTACCTTGACAATAGATCAATATATGTTACAATTAATAATTCTTCCTCATCTACGCACCTAATAACAGCTGGACTTCCTCGAGGTTCATTTCTTTCACCCACATTCTTTAACATTTATCTATCAGACCTCCCCAGTATCCCATCAATAGAATGATCCCTATTTGCAGACGAAACCGCCTTATATAAAAGTTCATACAGGATTGATAACATAGCCCACCGTTTATCGTCCGTATTTAAAAAACTTAACAGATACTACAACAAATGGAAAATCAAAATTAACCAAAAAAAATCTACAGCAATAATTTTCACAAAACGCAGACCTACAATAGACCACTAATTATCTATTGAAGACTACCTTATCCCTCGGGCACAATCAGCAACATATCTTGGTGTAGAATTAGACCGATCCCTCACATTTAGAGCACACGTAAATAAAAAATGTAACAAAGTAAAAAATATGATCAGTAAAATGTCCCCTTACTTTAATAAGCAATCTAATTTATCAAATTGACATCCCAACTCATCCTACCACTGTCCTCACCACTTACACTGATGACACATGTGTATTATCAGTAAACAATGATCCCTTCCTTGCTCCTAAACACTCCAATCTCATATCCTAAACATTCAAGAATGGTGTCAAAAATGGAGAATCAAAATAAACCCAAACAAATCATACCAAATAACCTTTACCCTTCGTCGTAAACCTACGACCGACTTCCTATCCTACAATATCCTTTAATGACATTCCACTAATCCCTGTTGAACAGATCCGCTACCTAGGATCCACTTGGACAAACGTCTTACTTGGAATCCATATACAAGACTAAAACGACAAGAAACTGTTCGTCGTTGCAGACTACTTCGACACTTACTTGACAATCGTTCAAAGCTTCCAATTAATTACAAAAGACTCATTTACTTGACTGTGATTAGACCTATATGGACGTATGGAGTTGGGCTTTGGGCTCTACTAAACCATCCAATTCATCCCCTGTCCAATCCTTACAATCCAAAATCCTTCGAAAAATCCTCAATGCTCCTTACTTTGTCACCAATAAACTTATCCATAAAGATCTTAATGTTCCATATGTTGCTGATTTAGCCCAAACCAGATAGCAATCCTTTCATAGTAAGCTCCATAACCACTCAAAGCCCCTAGTTTCTCAACTTGCTTCGCACTCAATTCCCGATAATCCTCCCAGGCGTCTGAAAAGAAGATGCCCCAGAGATCTTCTTGTTTAGATTCTTTTATTTTTTACTGAAGTGCTACTGATCAGTAGTTCTTCTCAAGTTTTGGCATGTTATTGTAAACGTTTTTTTTTTTTTTAACACATTTACTTGATGTATACTTGTACAGTTGTAAATTTCAATAAATTGATTTAAAAAAATAAAAAAATTATCAAATCGAAACAAATTAATACTCTACAAATCCGTAATCAGACCTATGATAACCTTTTCATCACCAGTTTGGAGTAATACATGTAATACAAATTACAGAAAACTGGAAGTTATACAAAATATTTGTATGAGAGTCATAAATAATTACCCCAAATACACAAGAATTGCCACTATGCTCTCTGATCTCAAGCTGCCCACAATCAAACAACACATTCAGTCCCAAACAAACTCATTTTTCATATCAACTGCCTTATCTGAAAATCCATATATCCAAGAAATTGGTAATTACAACAAGAAAACTCTAAAAAGATACAAACACAAACGGGCAAAACACATATTACTCAAAGACTAAAAAAAACAAACATTTCTACAAATTACAAAAATACTTTTATTTTGTGTGTAGGTTTTTTTTTGTTTTTTTTAGTTTTTTCTACTGTTTTATCAAATTTGCATTATTTACTTGTTTATAGATTCCTCCATATTAATTACTATTTCACATGAGATGGATGTGTAAACATGTACCTATGTTTTTATTCACTTAATTTGGCTTTATGTAATTTATTTTCAATAAAGAATAATAAAAAAATAAAAATAAAATAATACTACATTCTCCAGCATATTTAATATTGTTGAATATAATTCATTAAGATAAAAAAAGTCACAACAAAATATTTAATTGTATGTGTAACTGGTGCCAGATGAATTTAAGGGGTGACGCACTAGTACAAACATGCGTTACTCAGCATCTTAAGAAATCGAAGTTCGCATCGAACAGAAGGCAGGGTGGAATTAGTTTCCCACCCGCAACCCTTCTGGTTTAGAAAATACCATGGTGCCGAAACGAGAAAGAAGGGGTAAACAAAGAAAAAACAAGTTGGCGGATAAGTGAAACATTGATAGTTTTATTTTTTTAAAAATATGATAGGCTTTTTTCTCTAACACTTGTATGCTGTTAAGCGTGGAGTTGCAGTTCTGGACCATCTAGCCCATTGGTCCCTATCTCTTGCTAGTCTTCTCATCTCCGGTATGGCGCTTCCTCTTGCTGTTCCCAGTTTCCCAATGTAGTCAGTGTACCTACTCCTGGTTCATCTGCCTTCCGGTTTGGCATCTAAGAACCATTGGGGCTTTCGGATATCTGCCATTCTTCATTGTGGCAATATCATTTTAATTGGCGTTCATCCAGGATGTTGCGTACAGACTACATTCCCAGTTCGCCACGTATTCTGTCGTTTCTGAAGCAGTCCCTCTTGGTCTCTCCAACTATTCTTCTGAGGAACCTCATTTCAGCAGCTGTTATCTTATTAATATGTTTATCTATATTAATACGTTCTATAATACGCAAAACTGAAAAAAAAAAATGTTCTTTTGGACATACTTATCTTTCCTATGAATCTTGAATAGTATGGTGTTTAGGATATGTTCATATGACCTAAAAAGACTTATTCAACAAACCACGAATATAACTTAACTGACAACCTAAGTACAGATCACGAAAAAAAAAAATATATATAAATAATATTAGGTACCTACTTGATGTTATTTTAAATTCGATAAATGAATTTGTAGATTCCAGATCATTGATGTGTACATTTATGTATACTATGGGGGAGGGTCATAAGTTTCTCTAAAATTGCATTGTCTTGTTGAATGTACCAAGTAAATAGCATTTTAAAACTAAAAATAATGTTAAGTAAAGAGATAAATAAAACTATGTAGTTATAAAATAATTTAATAAATTAAATTATCTTCGCTTTCGTTTTTTTTTTAGATTCTATGGCCCATGTGACTATACAATAAATTAATTTTTTTTTTCTGTACAGAATCAAATTAAAAAAAAAAATTCGAAATCAGCAACGGATAGTTCTGAAAGTTCCCAGTCAGTGTTTTATTTTTTAATATTCATCGTAATTATATATTTACATACAATAAGATCAATTCGAATGTCTATTTGATTGTTTATCTGTGACAATTGAAAATAGATTTTTTTACAGAAGTCTCGGATTAACCAGTGAGACAAAGGTCCTCATCAGACCGGTTAAGACAGGTTTTACTATACACCATTCGTAATACAACTCTTAAAGAATGTGCTTCTGGCGATTGGATTCAGTTAAAGAGTCTGTATAAAAGACATAAAGTGGAATTAGAAACCTCTCCTCCAAACAATCGGACATTAATATACGACAGACACGACTATAAACAAGAGGCTTCTTAACATTGTTCCGCTGGTGACAATTGCCCTTTGTGCAAAATGGAAAGGTATATGCCGCTCATGGGAAGTGTACCGCTGGCTTTTGAAAGCGGAAGGGGGGGGTATGAGATGTGGGTATCGTTTTCTTTTGTTTGTAAATATGAACTTTATCCAGTTTAATCTCTTACCTACTTACCGACTGAACTTGTTATTCATTTTTTTTTTTAGGTTAATCACATTTTTAGGTTCCGGTTTTTTAAATTTTTAAATTTATTTTTTTTATTTATTTTAACTAGGGCAGGAAGGACAGGTTATCCAATAGGTTACCAACGTTTTCTAGCCAAGGTGGGAAGGTCAAAATTCATTTCGTGGGTCCCATTTTTGAGTTGCATTAAATAAAACAGTAATAGTAATATTGCATTTAAATAGTAATTATTTTTATTTTTTTAAGTAATGAAAAAACAGAAATATATGGGACTCCGAAAAATAAACATCTTAAAAATATACAAATATTTCAATTAAAAATACTAAGATTAATTACTCGGATTTACATCTAGCCACTATAAACAACCATGTACATACCCTTCATTGACGAATTCATGGCAGACTTCTCGGATATAATAATATACTCATACATACATAACATATTCATACTCATACCCAAAAAAAAATCTTAGAATTTGTATATATCTGCAGCGGTTTAGAATAGAAAGGTAAGGTCTGCGGCATTTTTTTACATGTTTAATCTAGTTTCGCCCATTTTTTTTTTAAATACTAAGAGGTATTTTTGTACATATTGTATATGTTTCAATTTGTCTTGTGCTATATGATTCTGTATAGCTATTAGTGATCCAAAACCCAGGGATCGACTTTAGATTGCCGGTACCGATTCTTTTCCCAATGATTCGTGAAATCGGTAATCAATATTTGGAATCCACACATCGCTATTTAAAACCATTAAACTATTTTGGATAATTTTCAAACAATATAATAATACTTTTTATGGCATGTATATACTATGCTAATAATATGGAACAGTCTTTTATTACATACACATACTAACCTTAGTGATATTAATCTTGTATTCCATAAAAACCATAAACTCGTAAGAAGTGGAGCTAGTAGGTGAACATAAAACTGAAAAAGATAACCCACAATGACGACTAGTTGGGTTCCATTACGAGTTTTATCATAACGGTCTATTATATAGGGTGCCCCCTCCCGCACAAATTAAATAAAAAAGACATAATTTCTGAACTAGTGGCTCTAAGAAAGCGGAACTAATTTCCGTCCTCCGCTTCTTCTCTTCCCCGGAGTGTAATTATTGCGCCCCGAATATTTCTTGCTCCTGGACGAGGACTACGCATCTCCTCTGGGTCAACCTTGCTCCACGAACCGGGGCAGTCATTTCTTCTATTTATGGCGGTCGCTTTGGTCACTGCTGAGGAATGTATCCTAGTTGCTATGTATTCGGTCATCTGGATGTATGACTGTATGTCATCAGGGTCAGCAGTGACATCATATGAATGTATGATTACAAACTGGAAGCATTAAAACAAAAAAATATTGCCTTGAAATGACAGACCTTAGTCGACCATGACTAAGGATGGTTTATGTTTCAAACAGCAACAAAAATATTTTGAAATTATGCCTGCTTTTTGTCCCTACAACTAGACATATTTGACTGTACCACTTGAGGTACGTATGATGGAATAGAAGAATCAATATTCTATTTCTATTTTTTTACTCAAAGACTAGTTTCGATTGGTCAATATTCATCATAAGTTTTAAAAGCATAAAAACAATCATATCATAAGCAGTTGTTGACATAGATATGTCTTTTAGCTGGGGGTTTGTACTTTTTTTTTTACGACAGTCTCCTAATCAGAAATTTAATAGAGAATATTTTTTATTAAATAATATTAGTTGTTAGGAACTACCGTTTTTTCTACACAGGTATATACATAGTATTTTTTAAAAAGTTTTTTTTCTTCATTTATTGATATTTACAACTGTACAAAATTATATACATAAAGTAAATGTGTTGACAGTGAATACAATGGCATGTAAATAACTTGTGAAGAAATACGCAATAGTAGCACTTCAATAAAAATCTACACTTAAAGGTCTCTAGGCCATCTTCTTTTCAGAGGCCTAGGAGGATTATCGGGAAAGAAGTGGGAAGCAAGTTGGGATACTAGTGTATTGGAGTGGTTATGGAGCTGACTATGGAAGGATAGGTATCTGGTCTGGGCTAAATCAGCAACATAAGGAACATTAAGATCTTTATGGATAAGTCTATTGGTCAGAAAGTAAGGAGCATTGAGGATTTTTCGAAGGATTTTAGATTGTAAGGATTGGATACGAGATGAATTAGATGGTTTAGTGGAGCTCCAAAGTTCAACTCCGTACGTCCAAATAGGTCTCGTCACAGTCATGTAAATGAGTCTTTTGTAATTAATTGGGACCTTTGAACGTTCGTCTAGTAAATGTTGAAGTAGTCGGTAACGACAAGCAGTTTCTTGTCGTTTTAGTCTTGTATGTGGATTTTTAAAATGTTAGACGAGAAATGAAACATGTTGATACTCGTCTAAGGTGACAAACTGGAAGAGCTTCTTGAAGCAATCAATTCCTGAAGTAGACTGGGGAGAGCTTGAGAAGGGGTGGGGTAGACAATCCTTTAGGGTTTTCCCATGACTTGTCAGTTGTTCTGTTCCCACTGATAACAAATTTAAAATGGAACTATATATACGTCTACATTTAAGCGAAAATAACCATAAATTCAAAAAAGATTCCTTGTTAAAATAATTACAGATCCCTTATTATTAATCGCAAAGAAACAATTTTTTAAGGTTTCAAGCCTCGTTATAACAACCTTACTAGCATAACCAGAGTGCAAATATAATCACGGGAATAGGAAGAGTGGACACGAAATAAATGTAAAGAACTTAATACACGGGAAAACGGGACTTAGGGGTGAAATTATTGCAGTATGAACTTATAAAGTTGTTTAGGAATAAATATTTACGAATCATTAGCAATAATAAAATCGTTTAAAAACAATCAAAATTTTTGTTTAAATCACCAAATAAATATTTCCAATAATCTCATTTAAATTTGGTTTTAGTAGGAACATAAAACCGACTAGTCATCAGGAAAACAAGGGATTGTCTGTTTACCTGATTATTCAGCACACTAGTTCACCTCCTTTCTTTCTATTACTAGTTTCCTCAAGGAGCAGATAACGTCAAGAAGCCTTCTCACTTTGCCTCCTTAGTTATCAATATGTTTGATAATGTTTCTTGCCTTACATTCTCAAAATTAATATATGAAGCCTGTTCATCGAACTGCATTTTTTGTATGCTATTAGAACTGATGATGAATGCTTAGTTAACAGTCGGAACTAGTATTTGAATAAAAAATTCCAATAGAAGTGACAAATATAAATATAAATTAGTCCTTATTTGTCTGTATCACATGATTTTGTTTTGATGGTCGGTGGAGATCTTAACTGAGAAAGTTATGGGACAGCCCAGCAAACATTAAATGGAAGCATTCATTGTTCATCAATGATAATGTTCATTGGTTAACATGAACGAAACGATAAATTCACCAGAGAAGTGGATTTTTAATTGACCTGTGAGGGGAAGTATCGCTCCGTTTGACATTGACGAAGAAAAGTATTAAATATTATAAAAGGAAAATATATAAAAAAAAAAAAAAATTATTTTAATTAAATTGAATTATCAAGTATTAACTAATGGTGTTTTATGGAGAGAACCAAATTAATCAATCTATTGAAGTGAAAACTAAACTGCAAATGGGGATAAAACAATATAATTATTAGACTATCATCGATGCTTACAAATAAAAACACTATGGAAAAAATATTGAACTGAAATATTTCTCGACTGCGTAGGCTGGATTCGGGTTAATGTAAGCAATGGCGGAGAAATGTGATGTTGAAATCCGACCTTTGCAGTGGCTTCAAGGATTTAGTGTAAAAAAGACTGCCTTTGAAATCAAAATGGTGAAACATTACTTCAAGAAGCCATCTCTAGTAAGTACTTGGTTGTTACAAATTTCCTTGTTTATAAGTATAGCATTATTTCAAATTAAATATTTTAATCATTTTTAAATATTATAAAAACAAAATATGTAATATTTGCGAAGCATCATCTCGTTGAATTGTTTCCCGAACCTTATGCCTATCTTTTAATATATAATTCTAATGCATGCTTCATAAAACCAGTGTCAATTGAATCTAAATTTTTCAATTTAAGATACATACTGAACGAATCCACTTAACTTTATTAAATTCGGAAATTAAATGGCAATATTATGACATTAAAAAAGACAAGAGTTGAACAACCTGCATCTGCAACTACGCCAGTTATGACTCGTCTCTAAAAGATCTCACATTAGCATCTCAAGCAGTAGAGAGGCCCACTCTAGGACCAAATACAGAGCAATCCTGAAGGATACGCTGTGGAGATTAATAATCACTTCCAATCAAGGATATTCCTAATATCTTCTAATCACTTAAAGATTATACATCATTTAAGCTATGAAAGCCTTAAATTGTCTACGCTCAAGGAGCTTGGCGTATCAGGACTGACCAAAAATTGGAAGCCCTTATGCAATATGAAAATATTTATGTTTTATTTTTGATTAATTCAATAAAGAAGAATGAACTGGTTTGGACATCTAGAAAAGATGCTAGATACAAGAATGGCCAAAAAAGCTTTCCAGGCAATCATCCTTGAAACGAGAAGGAGAGGAGAAAAATATGAGTTGGATTCCAGAAGTGGCAGAGGACCTGATAAAAATGTGGGTGACAAACTGAAAAGAAACGCTCTGGATAGAGATGGCTGGAAAGTGGTTGTTAGGGAGGCAATTTCGTCAAGGACTGTAGAGTCGGGAAATATTTTTTTTTTTTTTAATATAAATTTATTGAAATTTACAACTGTATAAAATATATACAACCAGTAAATGTGTTGAAAGTGAATACAATGCCACTTGTAGAACTGCACTCAAGTAGCACATCAATAATTCTACACTACAAGGTTTCTAGGCCATCTTCTTTTCAGACGCCTCGGAGGATTATCAGGAATGGATTAGGAAGCAAGTTGGGAGACTAGTGTATTACTATGGAGCTTACTATGGAAGGGTATGTATCTGGTTTGGGCTAAATCAGCTACATATGGCTCAATAAGATCTTTATGGATAAGTTTATTTGTTACAAAGTAAGGAGTATTAAGGATTTTTCGAAGGATTTTGGATTGTAAGGATTGAGCTCAACTCCGTATGTCCAAATTGGTTTGAGAAGAATTAGAAGGTTTGTTATTAGAGCCCCAGAGCTCAATTCCGTATGTCCAAATTGGTTTGTTATTTCCACAGATTTAAACTAACGGACATCATTTGTAACTGCGACGGAAACAGTGAACAAACATATGAGCATCTAATTTATAACTGCACAAAATTGTAAAGGTAAAGACAGAAACTGATAGCCAAAGTCCTCCGGAATGGAGATTAATGGCTGCATTTAAAGGAGGTTTTTATTGACAAATTCTTTGAGCAATTTGATGCATTTGTGGATCAGGTTGACAACTTAGAGCTCAACAAATAAGCAGTCTACTTATAATTCTACTTACTTTCTTTGATTAAAATATTATTGTTATTGTCTATCACAAGAATATTCCTACATATTTTTTTCCACTTTTTATTCTTTTTAATGTTTTGTTATATTTATTTATATGCGATTTTTTAATGGTAATAGAAACGGGAAATATAATTGGAAATTTTGATAATTTAAATTTAAATAGTAGATTAGTAGAACATTTCGGGATTCTAAAACTAAATGTCACACTTCCAGTGAGAATTGTATGCTCAACGATATTTCCATGCGTATCTGCGATTTTTAACCTGGCACCATTACTCTGCTTATGTGGTTGAAGTTCACGACAAAAATAATT
This sequence comes from Euschistus heros, assembly GCA_003667255.2. Taxonomy (NCBI): domain Eukaryota; kingdom Metazoa; phylum Arthropoda; class Insecta; order Hemiptera; family Pentatomidae; genus Euschistus; species Euschistus heros. The sequence goes on from RCWM02000054.1 coordinate 687,723, forward strand.
GGACAATTTTTAACTTTAATCTATGTAACCCAAATAGGGACAGAGAATCTATTATTAGCTATATCTCTGTAGACTTTTAATCTACACTGAGATCCATAAATCATATCGCATTGATATATATTTTAATAACAATTTAATTGAAAATAAGTAAACTTTATTATGGATTCGCATTTTAACAACTCTTGCAGAATCACGCCACCTCTATGTCCATTTTAAAACTTCTTTGGAATTCACATATTTGTTGCATTTATAATAAACCTTTAATTTAAAATCTGAAAATTGTATTATTGTTAAAGCTTCCGTGAACTATGAAGATGATGTAGTTAAACATTAGTACAGATTGGTTCTGTAGTTTTACTGGTTAGTCACAAACGAAAAATGGCTTGTCCTTTTATATAATAGTATAGATATATGCCTTAAATCCCGAGATAGAACGCGTAGAAATATATGCACCCAGCGAAACGCTAAGGGAAGAGATCATGCCGTAAATTTTTTGAAAATAAAGTATATATTTGGCATATAAAAGCATGAGAACAATGGAGAATTTTGAAAGCTCTACAATGAGGAATTTTAAAATTTTTATTCGGTGGGTATAATTCACTTAATATTAGTGGGGCCGTTAAAATGTACATTTGAGGTTATTTAATAGTTAATGAATTTCCAAAAAGGGAACCGGTGTTGAACCGTCGGGTAAACTTCCGAGTTGTAGACCGAGGCGTAGTATGGAGGGACACGTTTGTTAGTGAGTAAAGTATAATGATAGAAGTGGTGGCGGCGCATGCGCCTAATCATATACGAGAGAGAGTGTTTTGTTAGAAAAGAGTTTAAAAACAGATGTGAAAAAAGAACTATAGAGAACAGTGAGCAAATGGCGATAAATCGTGTTTGAACAAAATACGCTACTGTGGAAGGACACTGGAGTGTGTTTGTGCTCTCTCTCTCTCTCTCTCTCTCTCTCTCTCTCTCTCTCTCTCTCTCTCTCTCTCTCTCTCTCTCTCTCTCTCTCTCCTCTCTCTCTCTCTCTCACTCTCTCTCTCTCTCTCTCTCTCTCTCTCTCTCTCTCTCTCTCTCTCTCTCTCTCTCTCTCTCTCTCTCTCTCTCTCTCTCTCTCTCTCTCTCTCTCTCTCTCTCTCTCTCTCTCTCTTTCTCTCTCTCTGTAGATCTTCATCTGTTTAAGTATGTTAAATAAGATTTCATATGTAAATAAGGGAATTAATCAGACATAGATATTCACACAATTGTAATTAGGATAACCAATAAATTAGATATTACAATTAAGGTTTATATTGATAAAATGTTTGCTTATGTTCTTTAAATTCTTTAAATATTATATAAACATCATATGTTTAATTTAGATAAGTTAATAAAACTATTTGTATACACTCTTTATTCAATGACGATAATGGTTATGTCAGAGTAATTGTAAATTTCTTATATATATCTATTATTAGAATAAATATATACTTTGAGGAATATTACAAGTGGATTGGTTGTGTCGGTATGGAACCTTCGGGTTCGCTAAGCCTTTTTATTTCTACTGCAATACACCTGCAGTCTACGAATACATTTTAATACATTTTGAAGGATAACAACTTAAGAGCAATAAAATCCTACACAAAGTATAAATAACTTTATAAAAAAAAAATAAAGCGTTGATTGCAGAATCATTGGGCGACTACAGCCCAGCGACACCTTCCACTTTGCGGCCTTGACATTTCGATTCTTGTCGAACAGCAAGTGGAGCACAGGTCTCTGGTCCATTTTTTATCCACAACATTACAATATGTACTTGGAACTCTGAACATCTGGGGAGTGCAATCTTTAGCGACTTTCTTAAGTGAAATCTTTTAGAACCCGATTACCAATGCTGATTGTTCTCTTGATAAGCGTTTGTCTTTGGAATATATAATTTAGGAAATTCCCGAATTATACCAGGTTTGGCTGGTAGGTTCTTTTTTTATTTTTTGTATTTATGCATAGAATATGTTTGCAAAATATTACTTTTCGTTGTGTATATTTAAAAGTTATTTTTCAAGTTTTTTTTTTTTTTCTCAGTTGGTTCAGAAAGTTCGTGATATTAAGTAAATATGAAAATCATTATTATTATTGCTAACACTGCATGATGTAGTACTTAATAGATCAACATTTAATTTCGAAAAAACAACAACAAATTACATAGTCTATACACTATAGACCTCACCTTTCTATTCCAATCCGTTGCAGATATACGATAAATCAAAAACCTTTTTTGAGAAAACCATTTTTTTTTTAAATAAAAGCTGTGATATCTCCATTTTGTTTAAATATTTTTTCAAATTTTGACCACATTTTCGGATTTAGCATTAAATTTTCTATAATAGCTCAGTACCTGTAACAGTGAATTTTACAAACTTGGTATCTAAAGAACAGCTTGATCTTCACCTTATTTGGGGAAGACACAATGTCTTATATTACTTCAACGCACACCGTTTTTCGAACAAACTATCCACAAAACTGCAAATATCACAAAAACTTGCAAATTTAATCAGCTTTCGAATGATATGTTGAACGTAATGATTTTGTTTCGATTTCATAGAGAAATTTACTATTAAAACCTAAAAAACATGGTGTTCTCATTTGGCATACAAATCAGTTACTTGTGTAAATAAAACATTATGACAATCCCTTAATGAAAATGTGCATTTTAAACATAATAAACTCTTGGATTGAAAAGCAAAGAAAAAAAATATTGTTTAATAGTAAATAAATGAAAACTGTCAATAAAGCGACACCAGAAAGGATATTATGTTATTACATTTATTTATTTATTACTATAATTTAGGATTTATTTTATTAGATTTTCAATGTAAGGTTTAAAACTCAATGATAATTGAGCTCAAACAAAATTGAGGTTTATGAATTTCGTCGTTAGCTTCTGAATGCAGATTGTGTTGAAGAAAACTACTTTTTGAGGTGAATTTTATGGGCAGATGAGTCTGTTTCAAAACCTGTGAAATTCAAGATTACAGGTTCTCAGCTATTACAGAAAATTAATTGCTAAATCCGAAAATGAGGTTTGAAAAATATTTAAACAAAATGGACATATTACAGCTTTTATGTAAAAAAAAGTGGTTTCCTCAAAATAGTCTTTGATTTGTTGTATATCTGCAACGGATTGGAAAAGAAAGGTGAGGTCTGCGGCATTTTGATACATTTTGGATCAAGTTTTACCCAATTATTTTTTTTTTTTTTACACTAAGAGGTACTCACCCTGTATCCTATATAGGCCACAGGGAATAAGTTAGTATGTATAATATCGTAACAGTTTACTTTTACAGTAAATCCAGTTTTTGAAAAAAAAAAAAAAAAAAAAAAAAAAAAAAAAAAAAATACATTTTTGTTCAAATCAATGTCATGACAATGTTGGGCTAATTAATTATTTTAAAGACAATTTAATTTATTGGAAGCCATTCAAGGATTTCTCTTTAGTTACCCGAGTATTCACTAGAGATTGCTGATTTATTCACCCGACTTCACTAATTTTGTACCTCCTACCATATTATAGTGCTATATATACCTATCGATGGATTATCCAACTTCACTGCGTACCACATATTTATCTATTTTTTTTATGACAATTTAATTCATAATCTGTACATTTTATTATTTCTAGACCTTTCTTGGACTATGAAGATGATGTGGTTGAAAATTGGTACTGATTGGTTTTGTAGTTTTCGCGGTTAGTGATCACAAACAAAAATGGCTTGTCCTTTTATATAATAGTATAGACGGTAGTCTATATAAAAGGATCGCGGCTTCGCCTGATTTCATAAATAAAATAACTTAGATTATTTTAACTAATAATTGAATTTCATTTGTTTATCGATAAAAATCGTATATTGAAGTACGGATTTTAGCACCATTTCTTCAATGATATTTTCAAGCATGGCAGTAATTTTGAACCTGGTTAAAATTGGATTGATTAGTTGTTTGAAGAGTACGTAAAAGCATAATTAGACATCTAATGTGGCAGAAATAATTTTATTGGTCCATCTGGGTGGATTTTAATATGTAGTCATAAAAGTATATGACACTTTGGCAAATTTCTTTTCTGGCATTCAAGATTATACAATTTAATTATTATTATATTAAACTTTATTATTATAAACCTTCCTAGAACTATGCAGACGTTGTAGTTCCACATGTCGCTCCATATATTACAGCTTTTTTTTATAACAATTTAATTAACCTCTCTCGAATGGTGCCACCTATCGGTATATTATCAAACTTCACTGCGCACCACATATTTATCGTTTTTTTATGGCAATATAATAGAAAATCTTTAAATTACATTATTGCTAAACCTTCCTTGAACTATAAAGATTATATGGTTAAAATTTCAAACAAACGAAAAATAGGTTGTCCTTTTATATAATAGTATAGATATAATTTTATGAATTGTTTATAGCACGTAAAAGTATGAAAAATCAAATGTCATCAACGTCGACTTCCATTAAATCCTAATAGTTACCAACTTATTAACTTCACAGAGTGTAGGAGATGATCCTAGTGCACTGAAATCATTTGGTTAATTTCCGACTGACCAACTTATTCTCTGAGATGTAATAGAATAATTGTATTCGTTATTTTATTTCTAGACACAGCCTCCCCAATAAGCCACTACAATAAGAAAATGCTAACTTGATGTAATGTCCCCACCCCTCTTAAAATTAGAGAAGGAAGGCGACGCCAGAGAGGCCCTTGCTCCTAATACCTTTCCCTGACATTGCTTGGCCGTAATAGCCGACAACTTCCTCAATTTGCCTGCATCTTTCTTCCTCTTGTCATTAGCTAGGATATCTACCTGGAAGTACTAATCTTACCTTCAACTACGAATAATCATAAGACATAAGCCTCATAATGTGCTATGAAGAGCTCTTATCAATGATATAAAAATTCATATTATTTCCACATTAGCATATTGTATCTTCCTGAAATAAGAACAGATCGAAAATACATAATGCAACATTGTCATTTTTATTTTCTTGCACTAACCCCATGTAACCATGGTCTCATAATTAATTCTCTTGTAGGTATTCAGTATAAAAGATAAATTATTATAAAAGTATAGTTGACTGTCAGTATGAATAGAGAAGAATATAATCAGGGATGCAGGCAAAGAGGAACACCACGTCTAAGTAGAAATACTTCTACTTGGAGTATTTCTAGTATTACTGGGTAGAATATATCTACTTAGACGTGGTGTTTCTCTTTGACTGCATCCCTGATTGTCTTCTTCTCCTAAAAGATAAATTAATCAAATATTTTAAAAAATATATTCCACTGGTTCAGTACAGCCGTAAAATTATAACTGTAATTGTTTTTATCTAATCCTAATATATATGTAATTCAAAACAATATAGGGAAATTAAAAAAAAGAAGAAAGAAATTGTAAAGAATTGTAAAAATGTTAAGAAGTGCGGGCATTTTCCTTAGTTTTCATGTTTCTTAGCATTGATTTGTCTACTAACGAAAACGGATGTTCTCGTTCCAATCTTGTTTTTACAATTGACAATAGATAATGCAAGAAATGGATGCAAAGGAGACTTTCAATAATAAATTTACTTTATTTCAAAACAAAGCTTAAAACAACATGGCCTGTATCGGTCAGCTGTATATTCAATCAGTTGGCAACTTGGTGTAAATTCATTAGTTTTCATTCCTTAATCATGATTCAGCGTGATACCCAGCTCTGGTAATAAATAATATTTTAAAGTGTTTGGAATCTATGTGCAAAGTATTCCGTGGGTCGATTACTCGCCTTAGCGAGAGAAAGGCTCCAATGCGAGGAGGCGTTGCTGAGACCTTTAGAAAAGCCTTAGAATTCATACTCGCAACTAAGATGGATTGCACGGTTTTAAATAAACGTTTATACTTGCATTAGTAGCATTCATTTCAGTATATAAACAGTAATATATACACTTATCAATCACTGGTAGATATAATATATGTATGTATATGTTTCCTAATCTCATCAGTAAAAAATTTACAAGTCGATTTAATATTTTCAAATATGGTATCTGTCCCTCAAATGACTTAACGGTTAATAATAAATTAATAAAAAAAATAAAAAAAAATCCCACAGGAGAACATAAAAAGAAAAATAAATCTATCAACAAAGCAATAATTATAATAAAAAATCCCTTAAGAATAATGAAAATTAATAGTAAAATTGTGCTATTGTCTGACTGATTTTGTTTCCTCAGTGGATTTATTCAGTCAGCACAGTTTAAAATTGTGATCCTAATTCGCCATTTTCTAATACCAAATATTTATTTTGAAATGAGTATTTGGTATTAGAAAATAAAGAACTAAGGCAAGTAAGGTAAGGTAAGAAGAAGGTAAATACCTCCATCAATCGCCTTTTTAATAGCTTTTTTTTTTAGATTCAATAAAGAATTCTTTATCAAGGATTGATCTGTATGAAAAATAGCTTTTATATAAAACTTTAAAAAAATAGCTGTTATAATAGTCATTTTTTTAATATTAGAAATAAGAATCGATGTATAGTAATTACATGATTAGGTATCAAAAAACTATCGTCAACGTCCTACGGATCGACTTTGGGTGGTTGATTCACGATCCATATTCTTTTTTTTTGCAGGAATCGATACATTCCATATGTATATGCATATAAGCCACATATACATAGATATTACATTGACATAATACATACGGCTCGAGATTCGAAATCGCAACGTTTAGTTTCTCCGGGTAACGCAATTTTTTTACAAGCGTGTTAGACCATGCCGGTTAGTAACCGGCGGTTACAATATACTGATCGTTTTTTGCTGCTAATGCTATATCTAGTTTATTAGTTAACAAATACTTACATGCTTTGTATTAGGTCGGTGTAAAAATAATGCGTTTTGAATATTCATTTTGTTCAGACAAGTTCTTACTAATTGTAAGTAAACGAAGATAATCCTCCAGTCTAGTTAATACATTGTTAACAATTGTTGTTAATGTTATTTTTCCTCAAAGATTAGCTTAGTTTGTGCTAAATGTTCTATGAGTAAGAACCTCTAAATTTCACCATGACAAAACAAGATTTTCGTCAAATTTATTTTTACGAGTTCAAACTAGGTCGAAGTGCGGCCCAAACCGCGCGTAACATTAATTTTGTTTGGGGTGAAGGAATTATTATTGAATGTAGAGTGCAGCGATGGTTCCAAACATTTTGTCTTGGAGATTTTGATCTCGAAGACAAGGAAGGTCACGGTAGGCTTTCTGTTGCTAATCACGACCATCTAAGAGCTTTGAAGCAAACCTTCGAAAACCTATTTCATTGATCACTCAACATTATAAACCACACGAAATTATAATACATTTTTTCGTCTCATATAAATACCCGCATTATTGTTGCACCGAACCAATACCAACTGCATTACAAATTTAATTTTATTCAATCGTTGCCATCAGCTTTTCTTTCGAATTGATTTAAAAAATTGACTTTTCTATTAATAGTAATAATCAATTTACATTTAGAGAAGACTTAAGTAAGCTCAGCTTTACATATCATTCAATGTTAATATGAAGAGAGAAGATAAAATGGGGTCAAGAGCGACTTCTCAACATCTGTGATCATGTATTTACTAAGACGATGAGAAAGTACATCCACTTTAAATTTATCCGTATTTTTATTTCTGTTTATTTATTTATATTTTTAATATATATTTCTGAAGATACTGAACATTTACCAGAAGCAGCAGACATTCAACATAAAATCTTTATCTATATTAAATTCCACAGACTACCACTTGGACAAACGTCTTACTTATAATCCACATACAAGACTAAAACGACAAGAAACTGCACGTCGTTACAGACTACTTCAACATTTACTAGACAAACGATCAAACCTCCAAATTCATTACAAAAGACTTATTTACATGACTGTTATTAGACCTATTTGGACGTACGGAGTTGAGCTTTGTGGGTCTACTAAACCATCCAATTCATCTCCTATCCAATCCTTACAATCCAAATCGTTAGAAAAATCCTAAATGCCCCTTACTTTGTCACCAATAAACTTATCCATAAAGATCTTAATGTTCCATATGTTGCTAATTTAACCCACACCAGATACCAATCCTTTCATAGTAAGCTCCATAATGACTCAAATCCGTTAGTTTCTCAACTTGCTTCCCACTCCATTTCTGATAATACTCCGAGGCGTCTGAAACGAAGAGGTTTAGCATGTTTAATAAAGGGATACTGATGAGTAGTTCTTTTCAAGTTTTAACATGCTATTATTATCGTTGTCAATACATTTACTTGATGTATATATTTTGTAACGTTGTAAATTTCAATAAATGTATATTTAAAAAAAAAAATAAAATAAAAAATAATTTCCTGACAATTTCTTAAAACGAATGTCCTCCGACAAGAACCCTTCTCGAGCAGAGATAACATTGGATACCAGTTTTCCGTCACCCTCTAAGCTATTGTATTTCCCCTGTCTCCTCTGACATTGGAAACTCGACGCTTTCTCTCTTTGATCCGAAGTAATGTCCGAGAAACGTGCAGAATTTCGATGTATTAATGTTTAATCTAAGGAAACCTTAATCAACGAAATAAATAAGGTGGTTATGTTTGTAATAGTAAATGCAGATACGTATAAGAAACAAATAGAACTTTTTAATGTGTAAATTACCTCCTAATATTCCTTAGGAATATTCCTTACTTATAAAGTGGGTATGTGATCCTTCAATGGATTGAACGTATCCCTGAACAGACGAACATTTGGTACACAGCATTGTCAGACACTCTTGTTAGAGTGTCAAGCACAAAAACACAATCTCGTAACCTTATCCGGCCTGGAGGACCCACAGAATAAATCACGATCTCTCTACTCTGGCTAGAATAGGTTAATAACCTGTAGGATAACCCATTTTTTCTGTCCTAGTTGGAATACATAAGGACGTCAAGTTTAATTATTTTTCAAGCAAATGGTATATCATTTGTGGGGGAAATTATTTTAAAACAACAAATAATCGGTCTCATTTCTGATTAAAAAAAAACAAACTCTGATTATACTATTGCAGTAAATAATCAACCAACATACTACGTTGTATATTTTACTTTTATTTATTTATTTATCTATTAATTCATATACAGGCTGTTCGGTATATGAATTAAAATGAATTTGGCCAAAGAGGTATCTCAGGTAGGGAGGTTCATTTTGAACCTATTTAGGTCACTTACCTATATACAAGGTTTTACAGGTTTTTATTAATGATTTGTTTTGAAAAAATGGCCAAAACCAAACATTTATGCCTGATAACTTTGTTGTTTACTGATACATCAACGCCATTTTTTTTGCTGTAATTACTAATACATTGTCCATATAAAATAAAAAAGATTTGATGCAAAAACAAATACAAAAAAAATCAAAAACTGGAGATAGTTAAATCTTGTTTAAGGCAAAAAAAAAAAAAAAAAAAAAAAAAAAATTAAGAACTTCAATAAACTATAGAAGTTTTTAAAATAATTTGGATTTGGCTGCAGCACTTACTTTTTTTGTTTTTTGAACCTTAAACTTTGAAAACTTGAAGTTTTTAGTTTGTTTTTTTACTTTAACAAGATTTAACGATCTTCCATTTTTTTTAATTTGTTTTTTGCATAAAATCTTTTTTATTTTATATAGACAATGTATTAGTAATTACAGCAAAAAAAAAAAAAAAATGGCGTTGATATATCAGTAAACAGTGAAGTTATAAGGCATAAATGTTTGGTTTTGGCCATTTAAAAAAAAAAAAAATTCATTAAAAAAAACCCGTGAGACTTTGTATATAGGTAAGTGACCTTAAATAGGTTCAAAATAAACCTCCCTACCCGAGATACTTCTTTGACCAACGATCTTTCGAACACCCTTTATATTGAGTTCACGAATCAAGATGTCCACATTATAAAATGTTTTTAAAGTCAATACATAGCACAAAACACTGTATCAACTATTATACAACAAACATAAAATAATTACAAGTGAAAACAAAAAGATATGACAGAAAGTCCTAAAAAAAAAAAACAAGAAAAAAAAACACCTGACAACTAAAACAGATGTTCAAAAAGTTATTAATTCACTTTTATATGTCGACGCAAAGCAACTACATGCTATGTCACTTTTTGGCCAAAAACATGCAATTAATTAACGTAAAATTTCGCGCAGGATTTATTTCAGTGGCCACATTTTGAAACAAAAACCAACGGAAACGTTGCTACAGACAGTTTTTTCCACATGTCACCAATAGATACCTTTGTCTACATGTTAAAGCTCAGTTGTTATCCATGTTTTTATACACTGGCGAAATGGAGGCACCCATTAGTTTCTGATTTTTTCTTGTATTAATTAAAGGGATAAAACCGCTTTTTTGTTTTATTTTGATAACAATAATAATATGAATAAATGACTTATATCATGTGGTTACATAACTAACGAAATATAATTAAACATTTTTAAAACAGAGCAAGAAAGCAAATGGTGGTTTTGCATTACAATTGCAGTCCCAGATGTTTAGCTCACCGTAGACCGGTTTGGTCAGTGGTATTTCCATAGAATTGGGTTTTACTTTCGAATTCTAAATTTCTTTTCATATAAATATTGGTACGAATATAGGTGGAAATATCGGTAATAGTATTGGAGGGAAAGGAGACCCTGAAGTCTAAAATATCGCTCTTTCAACCAATAATAACTTACAATCAGCTGTTCAATGAGATGTGATATTTATTATTGTGCAGTACTTTTAGATAATTGCTGTGATATAATTTTGCCAACTCAGCGGATCTAGTGCAACAGGAGAGCTGTTGAACCCATTATGGGGGCGATCGTGAACAAGTTACGTAATTCTGCACAGATCTTTGGAGCATTCTTCACGACCCAACATTTAGAAAGATATTTCACCATCATTTTTTTTTTATTACATTCACTTTAAGGAAGCATAAAGAAAATACTTGAAGATATTAAATCTTCCAGTGTGTCATAAATAAATATTTACAACAATTCTTACGAACTGATGAATTACTGAACACGTGGAGAAAAAAATCGGATACTATCAATCTGGTTTTACACAGAGTTGTTCAACTATCGATCAAATATTTTCTTTCCGACAAATTTTAGAGAAAAGAAATAGAACATAAGGGTGTAGTGCATCACCTTTAAATTGATTTCCAATCGACTTAGGATTCGATTAATCGCAAAAAACTGTTTGGTTTTTCGATTCAACTGGGGATACTAAGTAAACTGGTTAAATCTTGTTATTCCTTGGACGCTAAAGTAATCAACTTAAGGACTGCCTTTGAAGTAATAAATGCTGAAGCAAAGATCAACCTACACTTAAACAATCTTAGTTCTGAACAAAAGCCTAGACCGGAGGCTGGGTCACTATGAAATAGCCCCAACAGTTTTGAAATAGTAAGAAGCTTCCAATACTTTGGATCTATTATTAATGATGACCTGGATGAGGAAGAAGATATTAGAAACAGAATATCAGCTGGGAATAGAGCTTACGTATCCATCTCCAGGATAATCAGCTGTAAACTTGTTAGCCGTTCCATCAAGTTTATGCTGTACAAAACCCTAATAACCTGTGCAACATACGGTGAAGGGGCGTCGACCCTGAACAAGAAAAATATTAACTTGATAGGTTTGAAAAAGTAGTCCTTAGAAGAATTCTGGGGGCTATGCGTGAGGATGGTCATCTTCAATGGTCATCAAGAGTGGTGGCATCTTCTCTCACATCAGGATACAGAGGCTAAAATGGCTTGGCCACGTGAAGAGGACGAGTGATAATAGAGTGGCCAGGGGGCTGTACAAAAATGTTCCGGAGGGCCAGCGACCACGTGGTAGGCCAAAGGGATGGTGTAGGACATGATCTTCGGCAGCAAGGAATATCTATCATGGAAGCGGCTATTGTTGAGCCGAAAGAAGAAGGAAGTAATCTAAAGAAATTGAAGAATTAGGACATATAAGACTATTATGCTACCAACAGTTTCCATATGGATGTTAAATGTTGACGCTTACATTAAGGGAAGTATAACGCCTTATAGGTTTTCAAAATAAAGTATTGCTTAAAATAGGCTTTTAGAATTATTTAAAATAGGTCCCACAATACAGAAATGTGGAAGCTTTATCTCGGTAAATAACTTTATTTAATAGTTATACATATTACTGTACGTAATAGCACCGCGACAGTTAAAATAGGCATGTAAAGTCGTTGGATTTAATAATTACCAAATTCCAGAAAGGTGTTTTGAGCCGTCGCACTGTGGTTCAGAATAGCAATCTAGCGTGTCAAAAATCATTTTCTTCGGAAAACTTAAATTATATTAACAAAACTATCTTTTATAATATAGAATATAATATTGCTAGGTTCCTATTCTGAACTACTGTGCGTCGGGTTATCTGAGGGGAAGACCAAGATGTAGACGGGAGGCTTCCGTTTAAGTTTATCACAGGGATTAGTGTTTTGATGGAGATGGTTGGAGAGAGGTGTGTGGTAGCAGGTTGGTGTTATCGCCATCCAACCTAAGGTTAATTTCTTGGCAGTTACCCTCTACTGTAAAAATAAAAAATGGGTATTCCTGAAGAACATTTTGAAAACTAACGGACGAATGGTACTTTCATTATAACTTCCTTGGCCTAAAGGTAGATATTCCTCACTGCCTTGGCAGTGGAATCACGAAGTTTAAACTCATATGATCAAATTGCTTGGAAACCACCACCTATTTCCATTTTCAAGTTTGATATGAAACCAAAATATGTATGCCTAATTGAAAAAAAAAACAACTAACACTGTTTGAAAATAGAGGATTAGTAGGTATTTTTCATAGATTTAAATATTTGTCGAAATATTTAATTATTGAATAACTCAAAGCGTTGTTCATATCATAAAGTAAGTTATGTTTCGTATTTACCTGTTACAATAAGAATTTGTGGTATTTACTTAACACAATATCCCTTATTTAACCCAGACCTACAAGTACCTATGTGTCTGGGCAGATTATCACTTAGAATATCAAAGTATGTTAAAACCAATATGTGCAAGTAAGAACCCATAACGCCTAATTATAAAGCAATAGTCAAGGCAGGCCGACCACCAAGGTTGGAAGGAGGGAAAGCATTACGCTCGACCTGAAGTTTAGCCAAGGTAATTATCTAAGCATGTTAGTTGAGCTTGTGAAATCATCAAGGGTCAACGGATGACGAAATCACAATAAAAATAAAACTTTAAAATGATAACGTAAATTATAAATTATATAAGACAATATCTTTTTTTCATCAATTCTATCCCATTATAGAAGGAACTGTTCTTGTAATAAAGGAGAACTTCGTCTTAATGAAAAATGGCTGGGAATTTATCGCTAACCTGATTTCCTCGCTAAAGTGTGTGAAAATGGGTCGATTGTGACAATATGGCCAATTATATGTTGTTACTACAGCTTCCTATTGAATTAGTTGGCTTTCTATAGTATAGTTATGGTTCTACCAATTTCATCACAACAGTAATTATATTTCAGCTATACCTGTTGAAACACTAATATAGGATTTCGGGATATGAAGGGAATGAATTCGCAGACACCTTATAATAAGATGGCTCAGAAGCAAAACTTTAAAATCCAGCTCCATTTTATAATAATTTTACGAGCATAATCAGGATAAGAAAAGAAAAGGTTATACGAAGTAAAATGTAATAACTGTGAATCAAAATATACAGGAAAAATTGGTCGATCACTAAATCAAAGGTTTAAAGAACATACAGGGTGAGTATCTCTTAGTGTAAAAAAAAATGGGTTAAACTAGATCAAAAATGTAGCTAAATGCCGCAAATCTCATCTTTATATTCCAATCCGTTGCTGATATACGATAAATCAAAGACTTTTTTGAGGAAATCACGTTTTTTTTTCCCATAAAAAAAACTGTAATATCTCCATTTTGTCTAAATATTTTTCAAATTTTGTCCACATTTTCGGATTTAGCATTAAATTGCCTATAAAAAAAAGTACACGTAACCTAGAATTTACAAACTTGGAATGTAAAGAACATCTTGATCTTCACCTTATTTGGGAAAGTCACAATGTCTTATTTACTTCAACGCTCACCGTTTTTCGTAAAAACTATCCACAAAACGTGAAATCTCACAAAAACTTGAAACTTTAATCAGCTTTCGAATGATATGTTAAACGTAATGATTTTGTTTCAATTTCATGGAGATATTTACTTTTGAAACCAAAAAAACATGGTGTTCTCATTTGGTATACAAATCGGTTACTTGGGTAAATAAAACATTATAGACAATCTCTTAATGGAAATGTGCATTTTAAACATAATAAACTCTTCATTGGAATAAAAAAATAAAGAAAAAATAATTGTTTAATAGAAAATAAAGGAAAACTGTCAATAAAGCGACACCAGATCAGAGGATCTTATGTTATTAGATTTATTTATTTATTATTATCATTTAGGATTTATTTTATTAGTTTTTCAATGTAATGTTTAAAATCCAGTGATAATGAACATAGACCTTAATTTTGCCGTTAGCTTCTGAATGCAGATTGTGTCTAAAAATATTACTTTTTGAAGGGAATTTTATGGGTAGATGAGTCTGTTTTTACAGGGGATGGCATTTCTACCCATCCATGTAAAACGTTGGTTTATATTTGTATTGCTTTCGAATAATGTGAAGGAAGTCTATGGTGTTGGAAAATTATATTTTGCCAAACTTTAGGTGGAATATCCTGATGGAGTTGGGGTAGAATATTTTGTAACAAATCTTAGTAATTTCATCATTCAATCTGTTGGGCAAACTTTGATTTTTCAACACTATTCGACAGCGATACAAATATGAATATACCAACAATACTCCACATAGAATGGTAGAAATTCCCTGTAAAAATAAGACTCATTTAGCCATAAATTCACCGCAAAAAGTGGTATTCTTTAATATCATCTGCATTCAGAAGCTTATAGCAAAATTGAGGTCTATGTTCATTCTCATTGAGTTTTTAAACCTTACATTGAAAAACTAATAAAATAAAATCCTAAATAATAATAATAAATAAATAAATGTAATAACATAAGATCCTCTGATCTGGTTTCCCTTTATTGACAGTTTTACTTTATTTTCTATTAAACAATCATTTTTTTTTGCTTTTTATTCCAATGAAAAGTTTTTTGTGTTTAAAATGTACATTTCCATGAAGGGATTGACATAATGTTTTATTAACCCAAGTAACTGATTTGTATACCAAATGAGAACACCATGTTTTTTCGGTTTCAAAAGTAAATATCACCATGAAATTGAAACAAAATCATTACGTTTAACATATCATTCGAAAGCTGATTAAATTTTCAAGTTTTTGTGAGATTTCAAGTTTTGTGGATAGTTTTTACGAAAAACGGTGAGTGTTGAAGTAAATAAGACATTGTGACTTTCCCAAATAAGGTGAAGATCAAGATGTTCTTTACATTCCAAGTTTGTAATATTCTAGGTTACGTGTACTTTGTTCTTATAGGAAATTTAATGCTAAATCCGAAAATGTGGCCAAAATTTGAAAAATATTTAGACAAAATGGAGATATTACAGTTTTTTTGGGGAAAAAACGTGGTTTCCTCAAAAAAGTCTTTGATTTATCGTATATCAGCAACGGATTGGAATAGAAAAATGAGATTTGCGGCATATAGCTACATTTTTGATCTAGTTTAACCCAATTTTTTTACACTAAGAGATACTCACTCTGTATAAGAACAAAAGAAATTAAAAATATGTTCATTAAAGTTTCGAAACGGTGGCCTCTAGGAAAATATGTTCAATATAAAAACTAAAGCTTATTAAATTTCCTAAAAAAATTGTTGTTATACATATTTGT
This sequence comes from Euschistus heros, assembly GCA_003667255.2. Classification (NCBI taxonomy): domain Eukaryota; kingdom Metazoa; phylum Arthropoda; class Insecta; order Hemiptera; family Pentatomidae; genus Euschistus; species Euschistus heros. The sequence continues at coordinate 703,629 of RCWM02000054.1, forward strand.
TGTACTTACAACGGTTTTCGAGATATAAGTTATTGAAAATCGATAATTTTCGGAAAGAAATCATTTTTATCTCACATTTTGTCAAAAATTTGATTCTAACGCCTCCCACGACCGTTTCTCAGAAAAATGGTCAGAAACCAATTTGTAGAGCATCAAATTTACTTTAATTTTATGAATACGTTTGCTACTTTATTTTCTACTGAATCAAAAGATATTTTGATTATTTTTACAATTATGACTTTTATTTATGTTATTAAAAATACAACAGTAATAATGAAAAATATTTACATTTACTAATATAAAATACCACATTTTGTCAAAAACTGTAAAACGTCACAATAAACTTTTAAACTTTATTGAAAACTTATTTTCTAGTATATTTACTTAACTTTAAATAACTTTAAAATCGGTTCAGCGGTTTGGCCACCACAAGAACCCAAAGATTGGCTAAGTTGAATTGTACAAGTTTTTGAATTTGAATCTGTTTTGAATCGTAGGGTAAACGTCTGAGGAGTATGCCGAGACATAAATGGGATGATGTGTCGGGGTCAGTATCGAAACTTCGAGTTCGCTAAGCCTTCTATATTATTTATTTTTAAACTGATGATGAGTATTTGACAGTAAAGCTATTCATGAAATAAAACAAAATCAATAGAAGCGACAAATAATTCAGTAATTGTTATTGAAAAGAAGTGGTCTAACTACCTCAAAGCCTGGGATTGAGGCCGGTCGGAACGTTGGCACGCATTAAAGTATTTCTACTTGACTGCATCCCTGAATTATCTTCTTCTCCATTCATCTTAACAGTCAGCTATACTTTTATAATAATAAATGAGTTGAGTACAATGACTGCTCTCCACAGGGGGCCGTTGCCCGAGATATCATCTCTGAATGATTAAATTAGAGGAAGATTCCACTTTACGTTTGAGCTTAGTGGAAGAAGAAAAGGCAGAGAACATCATTAACAGGTCATTGCATTTTACAGAATGAAACAATTATTTCAAGCATCAAACCTGAAAGTATTACCAGATAGAACAAGCCCTAAGGATCTTATTTGGTTTGTAAGAAACATAACATTTCTTTGGAATCTCTAGACGACACAGAAGTTTACTAAAAAATCTATAAACGTCGAGATGAAAATGCTTTTGATTCTCCAACTTTATATAAATATATATATTTCAATATTAAATGCGGAATGAAGGTTACGGGAAGTATTAATGATATGGGATGAAAATGTGTTTTCTGACCTGTACCTCAGTAGTAATGTCCTTGTATTCTTAGCACTCGCCAGCTTTCTGTTAGATTACTGAATTTCCTTCATCAATGTGATTGCATGAGGTACGTGTATTGATTTGATTTCTTCATAAAATCCCATTATTCCACTATAGATATTTCCAATATTGACTCAACGTGTTAATATGGCTATATTGTCTTAATTGTTACTATTAGATGTTTTATAAGGTTCTTAACGTCCAGTCAGTAAAATAACAACTTATTTCACCATATTTTATAACAACTCATAATCATGCCAATGGAACTGGTGGATATGCTATTGGCATCTACTACAAAATTATAACAATTTTAGTACACTGTGTTGTTTTTTATATTTTGTGTCACAGTATGATTGATTGGTTTTTTTTTTTTTTTTTTTTTTTTTTTTTTTTTTTTTTTTTTTTTTTTTTTTTTTTTTTTTTTTTTTTTTTTTTTTTTTTTCAAGTAAATGTTTTTTTTTTTTTTTTACAATAAAAAGTACAAAACATGTAAAAAAAAAAAAAACCATCAGTAGCACTTTAATAAAAATTCTACACTAGAAGGTTCTAGGCCACCTTTCTTTCAGACGCCTCGGAGGATTATCAGGAATGGTGTGGGAAGCAAGTTGAGAAATTAGGGAATTTAAGTGGTTATGGAGCTTACTAGTAAAGGATAGATATCTGGTTTGGGCTAAATCTGCAACATATGGAACATTAAGATCTTTATGGATAAGTTTATTGGTGACAAAGTAAGGAACATTGAGGATTTTTCGAAGGATTTTGGATTGTAAGGATTGGATACGAGGTGAATTGGATGGTTTAGTGGAGCCCCAATATTGGTTTTTAGTTGTTAAATTAAAAGATGTCAAATTAATTTTTTTATGTAAACTTCAACCACCTAATCAATACAATGGTACCAGGTCAAACATGACTGCTATGCATGGAAATAAGATTGAAGGAATTATGCTTGATTGAATACTTTAATACAAGATATATATAAAATAATAAACTTTTAATAATTAATTAAAATTATAAGTTCTTTTAAAAAAGGGGAAAATGGTCTCTATAAAATGGGTTAAGGCACACTCTGGAATTGAGGGTAACGGAAGGGCCGATTACCTAGCCAAATAGGCGGCCAAAAGTGATTTCATAAATAAAGACTATCTATTATTCATTAAAGTCCCATATGTTATAGATTTAGCACTAAAAAAAAAATACATTCGCCTCTCTATAACTGCTTAATCTTTTAGAAATCGATTCGCTTCTTATCGAGAGGTTATAATTGTCTCCTTATTGGCTTGGTGAATATCTAATGATTCCATCATGCATAAAATATCTTGTCTTACATTTTTACATTAATATCATATATATAATCTCTAATGAAATTGATGATGATTTGAACATTTATATATTTTTAGAACTGGAGATGAATGTTTCAATATTTGAAACCAATCTTCTAATAGAAGTTGCAAATAATTCATTAATTACTAATCGTATTGATCCATCTAGTCTATCAAGCGTACCTCAACTGATTTGAACAGAAGAATGGGCTAAGGATCTTCAAACATTCAGTAGACACTAGAGCTATTGACTAAGCATTTATTTCCAACAACGGTTGCAAATTTAAATCAATGACTAACCTGATTTCCTCACTGTTTTTATTGGAACAATATGGCCAATGTATTGTTACTTCAACTTCCTATGGACATGGTAGGCTTTAGTATAAACTTGAAGTTCTACCAATTAAAATAAATGTTCTGTTGAATATTTATGTACCACAAATATTCAGAGCCAATTATCAAAACCTTCACCCTAACTAGAGTAGGTTCTATCTTCGGATATTCTCATCGACTTTTGGTTGGGTTTATCCCAAACATGTGGAATCCATTAACCTTTCGGCTTTCGGGGTATCGAAGAGGGTCTTCGAGAATAAGGATATCAGTGTTACTCAAGATGGCCGAGAATCCACCCACTCCCTTCACCTGCCAGCAGTCGGATCGAGTCGGCATTTAGAAGGAACAGATACGAAGCGGCCAAGGACGTGGGGTCGCTCAGGTATTTTTAGACACACTTCATAACAAATAAATGAAGAAAACAATTTTTTAAAGAAGAACTAAGTTGGTAATCCACAACTAAATTTATTCGCATTTGGCTTTTTATCTATAATATTATTTTTAGGTTTTAAACGCACTTTGACTAATATTTTGAACTGAGAAGCTAGAAGCTTAAAACTTCGGTATGAATTTTGGTGATTCATTTTTGACGCTTTTCACCGCTTCCTGGTAGTTATTCGTTTCACTTTCGTGCCACACGCATGCGCACTAGCTCATAGACCATTACACAGGACAGTGTTGCAATTATCTTCAATTATAGACCGCTTCTTCCTAGTATGACTTGAGTGACGTCTGCCCGGGACATAATCGCAAGAGATAAGACCATAAATATAAACCAATTTATTTTAAAATTTAATAATAATAATTTATATTTTTATTATCATTACGAATTTGATATTTCGTTTTGGTCTTTATTTTAGTATCGCTCAACTCATAGGCATGCCAAATTTATAAACCAACTAAAAATTTATATATTCGAATGATAAAAAGAAATTATAGTTTCAAAAACTAAAAAAACACGCTTTAATAGCAAAACAAACTAATCCTATCATAGACAAAACCTAATGATCTACACCTATCCGTATATAACATTTTTTGATTGGGTCAGCCATTTTTGAGTTATAGACTCTGAAACATGACAAAAACTAACTTTTTGAGAAAGTTGGCGAAATTCGTCGATTTTTGACAATCGATTGAGGCTAAACGCCTAAATCAAATTCAGCATAAGAGATGTCTTTAGGCACACAGTTTAAAAATCCCTAATTTTGTAAATAACACATTTTTCGATTTAAAACGTTTTTGTATATTTTTTTTAGAAAAATATGAAAAAAGTGCAAAATGTTTGCCCCCAAAAAAGTTTTCCTTATCAAATGTAGTCACATTTCTGATATTTTATTATCAGGACCCATCTGGACCTCATGGATCATAAAACCTACTACTCCACCTTTTGCAAGGCAGACTCCCTTTTTGGGGATATTTCGACTGGACTAAGTAAGAATATTAAAACAAAGTTGTGCAATTATTGTATTTTCATTGGTCCTTGAAACGTGTGCAAATTTTCAAGATAATCAAATAGCTGGAAATTGGTGAAAATTACGATGCAAGATTCCGTTACATACAGGTGGAGTTAAAAAAAGTGTATTAAAAACATTGCAATCCAAATTATAAGATTGATGAGAATTCGCCTCCGTAAGTTTCTAATATTGTTTAATAAAATATAAAACTTCTTTTACCCAAATTAAACAAAAAAGTTTGCGCAATGTGAAGTGAAGAATTAGTTTTAATTTTGTCTCCTTAAAGCGTTTTAAAACTCCGGTCAAAATGAAAGTTTTATCAGGTCGATTTTGATCTATGAGTATGTATTGTACTAAGCACAAAAGCTGTTTAAGATGCAAAAAAAAAAAAAAAATGGGGTGGGGGTTTGGGAAAAATACAGGAGTCCAGATCCGAAGATAAATCTGGCTAAACAGATTTATGGTGATAACAGAATTAGATGCTGTTTTTTTTTTTTTTCCATTTATTGATATTTACAACTATACAAAATAATATACAACAAGTAAATGTGTTGACAGTGAATACAATGTAAATAACTTGTGAAGAACTACTCACTAGTAGCACTTCAATAAAATCTACACTAAAAGGTCTCTAGGCCATCTTCTTTTCAGACGCCTCGGAGGATTATCAGGGATGGAGGAGGAAGCAAGTTGGGATACTAGTGGATTGGAGTGGTTATGGAGCTTACTATGGAAGGATAGGTATCTGGTTTGGGCTAAATCAGAAACATATGGAACATTAATATCTTTATGGATAAGTTTATTGGTCACATAGTAAGGAGCATTGAGGATTTTGGATTGTAAGGATTGGATATGAGATGAATTGGATAGTTTGGTAGAGCCCCAAAGCTCAATTCTGTACGTCCAAATAGGTCTAATCACTGTCATGTAAATGAGTTTTTTGTAATTAATTGGGAGCTTTGAACGTTCGTCTAGTAAATGTTGAAGTAGTCTGTAACGACGAGCAGTTTCTTGTCGTTTTAGTCTTGTATGTGGATAGATGCTGTTTTGAACAACAAGTAATTTTAATAAATAATAAGTAAATTTGTATATCTAATAACAAAATGTTTGATTATGTAATATGATTCAGTAATATTTAATAATATATCGGAGAGTAAATCGTTGAAACTACCCTCCTATAATGCCTACTCAGGAATTTTCAATCTGAATGATAAATTATTCATAAGTTTTAAATAGAAAAAAAAAGAAAAAGAAGGTATTATATTAGAATAAAAAAAAGAAGCGAAATAGACTTGCTTCGCTGAATTAATGCGACTAATAAAATCGTTCAAGGAATAATAGACGCTATTTAAAGCTTAGAAACATTAATTTGAATACTAATATGTTTTCAACAGTAAGAACTCAAGGTACTTGAAGGGCCAATCACATCACTCAAACACGGATATATATATATATATATATATATATATATATATATATATATATATATATATATATAAGTTAAGGTGTATAGGGGGATAATATACATCTTAATTCCTAGCTTAATCCCAAACAAACCACAGAATGTATATAAAGAGGATTGCTTAGCAATAAAGTCAGTCTTTGTTCTGAAGTGTGTGCGTTATTTAGCTCCCTACTTTTCCTTTTTTTTTTTGGACTTTTCTTCTGGATGAACTTAACTGGTGCCGAAACCCGGGACTACGAGAGCATATTCTTCTGGTAAGATTTCTTTTTTATTTTTCACGCAAGAAGTTTTTCCCTTTCGTTGCCTTCAACGTCGAACTTGTTTTTGTGTTTACCTGTTCTTTCGGATTTGAAATTTGAAAAACAGAAGATGGAGGGCAAAAAACATTTTGAAACCTCCTACTTTCGAGGTTCAGCCAGAATTGCAGCCGTTACCACCAGAGACGTTAGCGGCAGCCCATGCAAACATGGCTGCGGCACAGGCGAACGCGTTGGAGTTGTTGAAACTCAAAACGGCGGTATCGCAGGATTTAAGAAGAGCGATATCAGATATAGAAAAATATGGTGGAGAAGTTGGGGAGCTGAATCACTTCCTCAAGGGAGGCGACCGAGTAATGGCTCGAATTGAGGCCAAGATAGCCGAGAACCTTTTGGACCCGGTGGATGCATGTTCACTGAGGGCGGCGTTAGTGTGCCGAGTCAAGCGAGGCATTCTAAATTTAATTCAAGCCGACGAAGACACTCCATGGTTGGTGGTGAAAGACCGGTTAAAGAAAGCTTTTGGAGGCGGCCGGTGGACACCGGAAGAAGACATCTTCCGGATGTTTAGGGAGACAAGGAGACCTCACCAATCCAGTGGGCAATATGCAGGGGCCCTATTGGCCCACTATAATAAGATAACGGAGAAAATGAGGGAAACCACGGAAGCGGCGGAGGTGGAAGCGCGGATGGCCTTCTTGTCAACAATCCTGAAAGTGCAGCTGGCAAAGGAGACGGGAAGGAAGGAAGGGTTACCGAGAGATAAAACCTTTGTCGAATGTGCTAGAGAACTAGTAGACTGTAGTGCGAGAGAAGAAGAGGTGCGGAAGGACGAAGGATGGAATAGAGTAACCTACAGGCGCAGCGAGGAGTACAGAAACAAACAGCCTCGAACGGAACCATGGAGGAGACGAGATGCAGAGGTCGGAGTGCGAGAGCGGACGTCACCTCGGGAGAAGAGGTATGGCGCGGAGAAGAGAAATTGGAGGAGGGAAGAGAGGAAGTGCCACGGCTGTGGGAAAGTGGGTCACTTGGTAGCACAGTGCCCCCGCACGAGATGCTTTGAATGTGGCACCGAAGGGCACATCGCTCGACAGTGCCCGTACATGAGTAGGCGCAGAGGAGCGAATCAGGGAGAACCTATGGAGGTAAATGCACAGCGTGTATGGAGAAGAAGCAGACGACCATCTGAATCGACGAGGTCTTCGGAGACATCAGAGACAGAAGAAGAAGGTGAGCCGGGAGAAGGCGCACGGGCGGAGGGAAGGAGTAGGAGTAGCCATAGGAGCGAGGAACGACGAGCGGCAGCGGAAAGGAGATCACGAGACGAAGAATGAGGAGGGTGTAAGGGGAGAGGCAACCGAGGGGTAATAAATAGTGTTGAGTGTGGAAGTGAATGGTTGCCTATAATTAAGATCGCGGGAGGGGTGAGGTGTCTGGTTGACACCGGCAGTACTAATACGATAATGAGCCGGGGTACAATAGAAGCACTATGTAAAGGAGAGAGGATACCCCAGGTGAGAGAGTGTGGGTGTAGGTTGATTACTCTTAGCGGTCCCTGCAAGGTGGAGGGTGAGGCGGAAATAAGGATAGACGGATGGGGGAGAAAGGGGGATAAAATGAAAGTCCATGTTGTAGAAAACATGCCGCGAGAGTATGGAGGGATTATAGGGTGCGACCTATTGGGAAGATTCGGGACTCGGATAAAAAGTAGCGGTGAGCAATGGGTAGTCCGAATTGGTAAAAAGGAGTTTAGGTGTGAGAGGAATCAAAAGGGAAGATGTGCAATTGTAGGAGCGGTTAACCGAGAGAGGGATTGGCGACAAGCATTGAAGCAGGAGTACTCGGACGTTTTTTTCAGGGAGGGAGAGGTATTGAGCGTAACAGGGGAAACGGTCCACGAGATCCCGCTTAAACAAGAACGGGTTACGTACGTTAAAGAAAGACGGTATCCCCAGGCGTTGCGGCAGCACATTAGGAAAGAGTTAGAGAGTTTAAAGGGGCAGGGGATTATCGTGGATAGCACGTCGCCGTACAATAGCCCGTTATGGGCCGTTAAGAAAAGGAGTGATGAGGGAACGTCGCGGGAGAAATACAGGGTCGTGGTGGATTTTCGTAAATTGAATGAAAACACATTGGACGAAAAGTACCCCATACCACGGTTCGAAGATATTCTAGACAGGTTGGGAGGCGCGACGGTGTTCAGTACACTGGACCTGAAGGCAGGGTATCATCAGATCCGTATGCACCCGAAGGACCAACACAAGACGGCGTTCACGTTCGAAAGGGGGCATTATGAATTTACAAGAATGCCGTTCGGGTTGAAGAACGCCCCTATCACGTTCCAACGACTGATGGACGAGTTCTTGCGAGGGTTGGATGAAGCTTCATGCCAGGTATACATGGACGACCTACTGATATTTAGCAAGGACGAAACAGGACACATACAAGACTTGAGACGGGTATTCGAACGACTAAGACAGTTTGGGTTAAAGTTGTCAGGAGAGAAGTCGATCCTGGGACAAGATCGAATCAACTTCCTAGGGCACACCATTTCGAAAGAGGGGGTGAGACCTGACATACGGAAGGTAGAAGCGATAAATAGGATGGCTATACCCACGGACGTGAAGGGCATTCGCAGGCTATTAGGGACGCTTAATTATTACCGCAGGTTTGTCCCGGAAATGGCGAAATATTTGGTGCCGCTGAATGATTTGCTAAAGAAAGGGCGAAGGATTGTGATTACCCCGAAAATTGAGCAAAATATTCGAACATGTATGGGGAAACTTCAGCAGGAACCGGTACTCGCGTTCCCCGACTTCACCCGAACGTTCACGATAACCACGGATGCCAGCGAGTACGCATTGGGGGCCGTGTTGTCCCAGGAAGGAGAAAAGGGGGACCAGCCCGTGGCATATGCCAGCAGACGGCTCACGGAAACGGAAGCTCGATACAGTGCTCTAGAAAGAGAGTTGCTGGGGTAATATGGGCGATAGAGCACTTCAGGCCGTATGTGTTCGGACGGAGGTTTAGGGTACTCACAGATCATCGTCCCCTAATGTGGGTGGGAAAGCTTAAGGAATCATCGGCGCGCATAACCCGCTGGAAAGAATTTCTTAGTCAATATAACGTAGAAGTGGTATACAAGCCCGGGAGGGAAAACGTCGTGGCCGACTGGTTATCGCGAGCCCTTCAGGTTAACGCGATAGAGCGAGAAGCAGGGGAGTATTCGGGCGGTTTACAACGATTCATACGGGAGTGGACGCCAGAGGGGGAAGGGGAACGCGAGTCAGAAGAAGTAGAAGTCGAAAGCGAGGTGTTGAGGGGGGAGAGCTCGGAGGGCGAGAGGACGGTAGAGATGGAAGAAAGGGAAGAAATAGTAAACGACAAGGACAGACAAATAATATGGAAGACGAAGACAACGGGACTGACTAGGGCGGAATACGCGACGTACGGGAAATATCATATTACCACCATATGGTCGCAACCAGGAGTGGGAGAGGAGGTCATCAGTAAGGTGTTGAAGGAGGAGTCTCGACCAGGAAAAATTTTTTATTTATACGTCGGGAATGCGGTTGTGTGGGAAAAAATTAAGAGGTTGTGGCGGGCCGAAAAGATAGGGTTGGACCGGACGTTTATTAGATGCAAATTGCAGGTGGAAACGGTGAGGGAGGTGGACCGGCAGAAGGAAGTCACAATAGCATACCACCAGGGAAAGACAAATCATAGAGGGGTGCAGGAAACTTTAAAAGCGTTAAAGAGGAAGTATTTCTGGATGCACATGAGGAAGACGATAGAGGAGGTAATAGGAGCGTGCAAGATCTGCAATACCACGAAATATGACAGACACCCCCCAACCGGGAAGCAGGAGGAGACAATGACACCAACCGTACCACTAACTGACTTACAGGTGGACACGTTTACCTGGAAAGGACTTAAGTGGCTTACAATTATAGACATCTTCAGCAAGATAGCCATGGCATACCCGATTGACGACAGGTCAGCCGAGTCAGTACTTATGGCTCTCCGTATTTGGTTTCAATTCTACGGGGTACCGGAGAGAATAACGTCAGATGGGGGGGCGGGAATTTGATAACAGCCGTCTCAGGTCGGAGATGCGAGGATTAGGGGTAGAATGGCATTTAAATACGCCGGGACATCCTAAAGGTCGAGGAGCGGTCGAAAGATTGCATAGTACCCTGGGTGATCACCTTCGCGTCTTTTACGCGGAAAAGGGGTTGAAAGCGGATACGGCAATGCCTAAGGCGATAATAGCATACAACCACTCAATTCACTCGGCAACGGGATATTCACCATTCGAAATGTTATTTGGACTCCGGGAGCGCAAGAGGGATAGCCGCGGTGCAATAGTGGATGAGGAGTTTGCAGCGACGTTGGTGGCAAATAGGGTGGCGCTCGGGGAAAGATGGGAAAAGACGCGGAAGAAGCTCGCGGCTGAAAAAAGTAGGAGGGTAAACCGCGAAAATCTCAAGAGTCGGGATGGTATGGAGAAAATAGAAATAGGTTCTATTGTGTATCGCAGGGTGTCTTCGAATCGGACTAAAGAGGAAATACGATATGACGGACCCTTCAAGGTTGTTGCGATTAGGGAACATAATGTCGTTACCATCCAGAGTATTCAAGATCCCCGGAAGAGAAGGACGGTTCATTTGGAACAACTGAAGATCCCGTTAAGTTAGCGTTTTTCTCGTTTTCCCCCCCCCTCGTTTTTTTTTTTCTCGTTTTTCACGTTTTTCACGTTTTTTTCTCGTTTTTTTCTCGTTCATTTCGTAGTTCGGTCGTTTCTCGCTGATTTTCTCGTGTTTCATTTTCCGAGGTTGTTGGTATCATTCTTGAGTTCGGGTGTATATTCTTGGGTACCCATTTTCGTTAGAAGGGTTTCGAGGGGTATCCTCTTTTCTATGCAAGAGAACTTGTGTAAATAGTAGATAATGTAAAAAAGAAAACTTAGGAGGAGTGTAACAGTTTTTTTTGTTTGTATTTTAGTTTAGTACTGGAGGAGGTATGTAAAGATCTGTCAAAGTATGGTGAAAGTTTTAAGTTAAGAAGAGTTTTTTTTTAGTTTTGTGTATTTATTGTAACAGTGATTGTTTTTTTTCTTTCTTTCTTGTATTTATTTGTAGCATTGATTTTTGTATATAATTGGTTGTTTGGCCTGTGTAGGAGTTTACGAGGATTGGTCGTAAACTGGTGGGGGGGAGTTAAGGTGTATAGGGGGATAATATACATCTTAATTCCTAGCTTAATCCCAAACAAACCACAGAATGTATATAAAGAGGATTGCTGAGCAATAAAGTCAGTCTTTATTCTGAAGTTGTGTGCGTTATTTAGCTCCCTAATTTTCCTTTTTTTTGGACTTTTCTTCTGGATGAACTTAACTTATATATATAAGGAAGTTGAGACACTAATGGATTTGAATGGTTATAGAGTTCACTATAAAAGGATAGATATCTGGTTTGGGATAAATCAGATACAATATAGGGATATAAATATAAATATAGAAAATTCCTGTTTTTTTCTCATTTTCACGGGTAAGCCAACAACAATCAAAGAGCCTTTTTATGCTTAGGAAGTAATAGTGGCTTCCGACTTTCTATTGCTGATTTATTTAAAACTTTATCTCATCACCAGGAAACCATAAAACGTTTACAGAGATCCCTTCAAATTATTTCAGGAACAATTAGACGGTAAAAAAGAACAGGGAGTTGAACAAATCCATGAAATAGTGTTTACTTCTTAGGTTTTTCTTTAAATTCCTTTTATCAGAATTTACTGCTGTATGAAACAAATTACATCAAATTTGAATGGAAAATATAGTATAAAAAAAAACAAAAATACCCGTTTTTGTAGACCTCTAGAAAGATCTGTATTAGAAGGTCCCGGTCTTCTTCCCAGATATCTCGGAGGATTGCAGGGAATAAAATGGGAAAAAAGTTGGAACTAGTGGATTTCAGTAATTTATTTTTAAAGTATGTTTATCAGTTACGTGGGGAATCGATAGTTTGACGTAACGAAAGAGCCTTCATGGGTTGTAGTAGAACTTATTTTTAATATTTTTTTATTATTAATAAGGGCGAGATATGTTTGTTGATTTAGAGGAAAAGTGGTTAGGGGTGGTTAGGTTTTTGAATTTGGAGGGATTTATGTTTACTCCCAAATTTTGATACCGCTCTTTAAGAGGAATTATTTTTGACTTGAAAGCTCTTCAAACATAAATAATAATAAATTAAGGCTTAGCGAACCCGAACCAACCATATATTTCGTTTTATCGGTATTAATTTCTAAACCAATTTTGTTACCGGTTTCCATGAACGTAGTAGCGTTTAGTTTTATAGTTTCCTCGTCTTTAAACATAAAATAAAAATAAAATCTAATAGGATGATTAATGATTTGATCCTATGGGATTACAACAGTGTAAAAAATTCTAAATAATTAAATATTGAAAGTATCTTTTGTTTTTTTCATTAATTGAATGGGTCCGCCGAAAAAAGTTCTAAGCGACAAATATAAAATTTTGAGTAATCAGTGAAAGAAAATCATAATCTAAAGTTTTTGTTAGTTTTGTAAGTTAGATTTTATATTCACATATTAAATTGTTATATTTACATGTATAATAACATAATGGAGTACTATAACATACTAAGAGGTATTTTAAAATCTTTAAAATCGCCACTTCGGAAATTTTGTCGCTTAGAACGTTTTTCGGCGAAGCCATTCAAATACAAATATCGTTCAAAAAAGTATTTTTTACTGGTCATGGTTTCCAATCTTTCTGACATCCCTATTGTAAAAAAAAAAATAATAAAAAAAAAAATGTCTCTTTTAACTGAAATATATTGTATCCCTCCCCTCAATTCTAGCAATCTAATTTCATATATCTCCTTATATATTAATTTATTTAGTGAGCTACAAAATAATATACTATTTTATTGATAAAAATACGTCAAAAATAATAATTCATCGTATAATGGCATATGAATGATAAAATAATTACTTTAAAAGGTGTTACCTCTACTATAAGTTTTTTAGAGAGAGAAAACCAACGTATAAAATGCTTTTTTTATCTATCGCAAAAGACATTTTTGTAGTAACCTGTAAAGTAATCTTACTTTGAAAAAAAAAATTGAAAATATTCCTAATAAATTTTGGAAATATTCAACATTTTTATATTATAAATTCGAAAGATTATCACCTCATTATAATTAAAACTGTATAAAATAATCTCATTAATACACTATATACACTGACATAAATGTGAAAGATCATTAAACAACAGTACGCCTAAAGGATTTTCTTTTTTACATACCGTAGCTTTTCTATTAATATCAACTTAAAGGTCGGAGTTGAGGTCAACCCACATACATAGAACTGACTCTATCTATTCCGTAGATTTATTGATATATTCAAGATAGATAAAATAAATTATTTTATACGAATAATTTATAGCTTTACAATACATTGTAATTAATCACATCAAATACATAGTTCAGAGATATTTAATAAAAATCTACCTGCATAATATTTAATTACATTATTTTTTTTAAGTGTGCATAAAATTTTGTTATAATATCGAAGAAAACCGAGAATGTTCAAAAATCACAGCGAATCATTAATATTCTTATTAAGAATGATAAACCAAAAAGGTATTAAAAAAATAGTAGAATAGAATAGAATAGAATAGAAAATAAACTTTATTCTGTGACGATGTCCCCTAAGAATAATATAATGTACATAAATAAATACAATGAGTATAGCTTTCATTATATGAAATAAAATAAATTAACAATCTGGTTAACTATTTACAATTTTACAAATAAAGAACAAAAATAGAAATAAAAATTACAAAAATCCAATAATTGCAGGAGAAAAAATAAAAACCTATTTACATCTACTGAATGCACTTCTTTTTTTTTTTAGTGAAGTTTTGCTAGTCAGTATCATTCTGGAGGGAAAGAAGGTATTGAAAGAGAAGGGATTTAAATGTGGACAGAGATGGAGCTTTACGGATATTACAGGGTAGTGAATTCCACAAGGAAGTAGCACGGGAAATGAAGGAGTGGTCAAATGATGTACTCTTATGGGAAAAAATAGTAATTTATTTATTTATTTAGAGTAATTTATTTAATATTTTCTTAGCAATTAATTTATTTAATTACATTAAAATATTTAAAATTAATTTTGAAATGAATTATTTAAACAAAGGTTATACCTCTTCCTTATCTATTGGATGAGAAAAATCGACTTTCTATTTGAATCGATCGAAACGAGATGCGGCTTTTGCAATTGGCATTTCCTCAATATAAATACAAACGTTTAATCAGATGCCTCAAAATAATCAGAACTGGAAGGTGCTATTGTCAGATGATAAAAAGATGTTTTTATTTATTTTTACAATATTTAAGTAAAAATATCGAAAATTCATAATAAAAGTACTAGTTCAGTCAAATGATTTTAAAATCAGTCTTGAAGTGGAAAGTTTATGGGTAATTTTTTTTATAGCTTACTTTATATTTTTTCGGATGCTGAACACGAATCTGAAGTTTCCAACAAAATTTTCATCGGCAAATATGAGAAGAATTAGAAAAAGTAAAAAATCTTTAATTTTTTCATTATTTTGCTTGTAACTTACAAAGTAATCATTTTAAGCAAAATACCCTTCTATATTAAAATAAAGAGGAGAAAATTACCTACAATTTATGTCCTTATTTTTTTTTTGTCAGGCGTAAGGTATACACAAAGGAATTTGGCTAACTAGGGACCAGTCCTACTTCTCCGCAAAAATATGTGTCGTACTTTTTTGTTAATAACTCCGAAACTATTTATCCAATTCAAAATTACTTGGTTTTCATCTTAAAGCTGATTAAATTTACTATCAGTCTATTCAATATGAAGTTAATCGGGTTTCTTGAAATACACATGCCAGAACGCTAAAAAATCCGTACTGTTGTAAAATCCACGTTTTTTTTGCACATTTGTAGTAAATTTGACCACCTGCTAGAAAAAAAAAAAGAAATTTTGAGTCGGACGAATAGTTTCGGAGTTATAGTGACAAATGTGCAAATAAGCGTGGATTTTACAACTTTACGACTTAAATTTTCAAGTTCAAAATACCTTTTGACTGGACTATACTTCTACCTATCAACATAAACAAGAATCTATGAGCCGTTTATAATTAATCTATATCAATCCACTACTTATTTATAGATCAAAATAGAATTTCTTGTAAAAAAGTATAAGGTCAAATTAAAATAATTTTTAAATATTTGATATCATATATTTTTTTTTGGGGGGGGGGGAATTCCTAAATTAACAGCTGTCCACTTCAAATGATTTACTGAAACGGGGTCATTAATTTAGGTGAATGAGAGAGGCTTAGAAATTTGGGACGTCATGGGCAGGACGGCATTTTTGAAAATACCTTTTTCGGATCCAGGCAATAAAATGAGTATATTAGTCAGCTTTGGAAACAGTTTTTTTGATTGATATTTACTGTATTTCCTTAACCCAAGTTGGTTTTGTAACTAAAAAAAAAAAAACGAAACCAAATATGCATCCAACCCAGTTAGGGAAGTGAAAAAAATATATAGGACCAGCTGACAGGACGAGTGGGTTGTAGGTGTCAGCTGGAAATCCAAACCTGACCAATTTCTATCCTCGCCTCCATTAACCTACGCTCTTAAGATCCTTATCATAGTTCACTATCAGCAAACATGGTCCAAGGTCCTGATATTTTAATTGATCTGATTACTCTAATATGATCAAGGTTAACAGTATTTTATAGCACAAATCTAAACATTAATTTGTGTTAAAGATGCTACCGGCAACTATGTTTGAATCGATTAAAATGATTTGTGTTTATTGGGCCATAATCTTTTAAATCATCAAGTGAAGGCCAATGTAGAACTGTTTGTATTTTCTTCATACTATTTCCTATTTTATAATTTTTTTTTTTGTTTTTTTTTTTAAAGAGGATTTAGGTCATTCAGTCTTCTCAATCCAGAAAAGGTACTTGAAAGTTAAAAAAAAAAAAAAAAAAAAAAAAAAAATGCCTACCCAACTTGGATAAGCTGCTAAAACAAAAAGGAGGATCTTAAGAAAAAACTATGGGCCCAGGAAAACACAGGAAGGTTACAGGCGAAGATCTAAAGAAGAGATCTACACAGAAATCATAGACCTGGAAACCGAGATAAAAATCAGAAGGCTGATGTTCTATGGGCACATGAAAATGATGAAGGAGGAAAGTTTGAACAAAAAGATCTTTAACATAATTTTTAGCATGGAAGGAAATTAGGAAATAATTAAAGAACCTTAAAATTTCAGATGCCGAACTGTCTGGATAAAGACACATACAGAAAACACTGAAAAATACTATCAATATTAAAATATTAGAACAAAGTGGTCCAAAGAAAGATATAAAATACAGTTGAAAATCATGAAATTGCGGAAGAATGAAAATCAAGATTCCCAAAGAAGCCTATACAATGATATTCGTGTGGTCGTGAGTGGCCGTTACGTAAAAAAAAAAATGAAAAATAATATTAACGTATTGAAATGATCGATTAAGTGCTATGAAGTAGAAATACCATCTTTCGAAATTCCCAAGAAATAGATTCAAAAGTGAATCATAGCATGTTAAGAAAAGGCCTTGATCATAAAAATTAATATTTATCATATTTTTAAAAAAAAATTAAGAAGGAAGTTTATGGCAATGAAAAACTATGCATAAAGTAAAAACAAAGATTTTAAATATTATATTTTCAAAACGAAATATATTGTTAGTAGTAGTAACAGTGATAATTTTGGTTATATTTCAGGAATTAAATGTTAATACGTAGAACAATTTAAATATCTAGAGTCTAAACTACCTAGGAAAAATGAAATTTAAGCGGAAATAAAGGCAAGATCAAAAGTTAGAATGTTTGTTACTTCTTGGTCGCATAAGTACTCAGTTCAATTAGTGCAGTTAAGCACATTTTGAAAACAACGACTCGTCAAACTTGGAACGAAAGATGGATAAATTCAACAAAAGGAAGACATACTAATGAATTCATTAAAACCTTAGACGACAGAAAAAACATTAAAAAACTGAATTACAAACTTACCCAATTTTTGACAGGACACGGCGGAGCTAAAAGTTACTTACACAGATTTAAACTTATTGACAACAGCATTTGTAACTGCGATAGAAACAGTGAGCAAACTTACGATCATCTCATTTATTTGGAAAGACACAGACACAAGCTCATATCCGCAGCCCTACAGAACGGAGGCGAATGGCCGCCTTCAAAGATAAGTAATTAAATAAGTAATTAAATATAATGGGAACCAAGTTAAGATACTTGTGGATTTTAATGGTCATGAAATTTACTGTGAAAGGGTAGATATCTGGTTTGGGCTAACGCATCAACATGATACATAAAACTTTATGGATAAATTGGTTCGTAATTAAGTAAGGTGTAATGAGGATATTTCGAATGAGTTTGAATTGTAATAATTGGAAGAGGGATGAATTGTTAAGTAGAATCCCAAAGCTCAACTCTGGGTGTCCAAATAGGCCTAATTACTGTTATGTAAATGAGTTTCATGTGATAATTGTTTGAACAATAATACGTGGTTATAATAATGTTTATAGGTATAGTTATAACTTTTGCATAGTAAATGTTAAAGGTGTCGAAAACGACGGGCCGTTTCTTGCCATTTCATTCTCTTTCCAAGATTTCAAAATTTTGATAATTTTGATACATTTGTGGATCATGTTGATTATATGAAACTCAACAATTTAACAATTAATCTATAATAGCTATACATATCTATAATAAATAGATAATCTAATATCTAATATCTATATCTATCTATCTATCTATCTATATATATATATATATATATATATATATATATATATATATATATATATATATAATTCTACCTCTATTTGTTTATATATGTATAATTTAATTTTTTTAATTTATTTATTTATTTTTATTTGTTTTATTTATTTATTTTACTTATTTATTCTTTGTTTATTTATTTATTTACTTATTTTGTTTAGCTTCACTTTTTATTTATTTATTTATTTTTTTAATTGTATTTATTAATTAACTTCTAATATCATTAAGTAGTTATTGTTTATATTTCATATTAATCTCTATATTATTTTAAAATATTTTTGCAATATATATAACTGAACATGTTTGTACAAATATTAATGATAATATGCGTTATGTCGAGAGATGGTACGCGTAGAAATACATGCACCCATTGCAGGGTTACTGCAATGTGGAAAAAAAAAAAGTACTCAGTTCTCGCTTACTGTCCAGAAATGTAAAATTAGGATATATAAGACTGTTTTTTATACTGTTTTTTATACTAACAACAGTTCATGAGCCAATGGAAGAACATTGGCTCATAATTTTCGAAAACAAAGTACTGTGTAGAATATTTGGCCAAAAAATGGATAAGCATACGGAGAATTCAGAAGGTATCGTAGAAGATTTATCTGGTAAATATAGTTCATGTAATAGCTGCAAGACAGATGTAATGGACATGCAAAGTTGGATTTTATATTGACCGAATATCAATAAATATTATTCAGTAATTATAAAAACATATAGACAGTTAGCCATCATATGGTTTACAGTTCTATTATAAATGGCTTCCTTTCTTCGGCCATGACAAAGATAGCTGACCTTTAAAGCACAATATTTTTAGTTTTTATAGCCTCTGAACTGTTACTTCGTTTCATTGTCAAGCCGTATCCAATCGAATTTCCATAGTAAGTTGCTCTTACTAATTGGAACAGTTGTTTATTTCTTTGTTGACATATATAAATTTTATTAAATTACAAAGACCCTGAAGGTAACTATAATTTTATTCCCAGAGTCCCACAAAACGTGATATCTGAATAACATCTGTAGTATCTGTCCATCTGAGGCCTGAGGAAGTCAAGGATAACAGCCGTAAGATAAACCTCTATGAGAATGAGCCTTATCTCCTTCGATGGAAACTAAATGTATTAATTGTGATTGCAATCTGCTCAGGTTCCAAGACAGCCCTCAGAGTTGGTTTTGTTGGTTTTAGTTAGCATTGACCAAATTTTGGGTGGGGGATTCATATGGGTGTTGACTCATATGAGTGAAAGACCCAGAAAAATACTCACAAATAACCATAAAACTGACTACACTGTCACGTTCAAAAATACGCTCACCATTGATAAATTATTCGCCAAAACCAAAGATACAGATAAATTGGAATTACAGTCTAATATTGTTTACGACATACCGTGCGAAGATAGTTGTGGCAAGTCTTATTTCGGAACATCGGAACAATATCTCTACGTGTTTATCAATATAAATACAGTTGCATGTCTATAACTAAAAACCCGACCAAACAGCTCTTACTACACATTACAGGCAAACAAAACATTCTTTTAAATTTGATTCCCCCAAAATTATTCACCATGAACAAAATAATTTTAAACAAAATATTAAAGAAATGATAACCATAGAAAAATATAAAAATCGCGCAATAAAAAAAAAATCAGACGTTCAAAATCTCTTCAAATTTTTTTTTTTTTTTTTTTTTTTTTTTTTTTTTTTTAAATAAAGGCCTTAGCGTTAGCCATTAGCCATTTTCTCATTTAGAAATTACTATAAGTACCGACTTAAATTTAAGACCGCTTAGTTACAAAAAAAAAAACAACAATATTTCGATTTAATTAAAATTGAATTAATCTAAATTTTAATATTTGTCTCACTCAAGAAGGCACCGAATTCATTGATTAGTGAAGCAGGGTTTTGCAAAATAGTTGTATATGTTATTGTATTCATATTTAATTTATTTCTAATTTGCGTTGTAAATTTTATTCTTTCTAAGGCGTATTTTTTACAATTCATAATGATGTGTTCTAGGTCCTCCCTGCCCCCACACAACTCACATACTCCTGATTTTCTCTCCTTTATTTTAAATAAATATGATCCTGATAAACCATGATTAGTCCGTAGTCTGCACATACTTTTAATCCATGATCGAGGTGCATTGACTTTCTGGAACCAGGGAATAAACGAAACCTTTGGGAAGTGCGATTTATAAAACACACCCACTTGTGACGCATCGGTCCACAGTTGCCAGTCCTCTAACAGCTTGACATATTTCAAAGAGAACAAATCCGAGTAGGGGATTTTGAAATTACTAGCAGAGCGCCCGGAAGCTTCCTTAGCCATTCTATCAACAATCTCATTTCCTTCTATGCCTCAATGGCCCAGGATCCATGCCAGCCTAACCTGTTTATTAGATGCTGAGAGGTCAAATAAAGCTTTAACGATATTCATGATAAGGAAGCTTGAACTAGATGAAGGTTTTAATTGTTCTAATTTACATATCGCGCTTAGACTGTCGGTCAAAATTAAAAATTGCCCAATATACCTAATTAATTCAATATGTTTTATAGCCATGTATTTTTCCAACTTAATACATTCAGACCAATAATATACATTTACATTAATATACATCATATATATCATTTATCCATTTATAAATATATTACACTGAAGTACGGAAATCCTTTTTTTACCTGAATCCAGGTAATACCATTAGTTTAGGAACCTTTTTTCAAAAATTCCCCAGGTCAGTTGTGAACTGGAACTGTTATAATTTAGTAGTAGATACTAATATAATAACAAATCCAACAGTAATATTGTAAGTAGTTTCTTATTCTTCTATATTTTGTAATTATATGTATTTAATTATTCTAACACATGTTGTTATATATTTATATTGTAGCTATCTTTATGTTTTGAAATAATCTGTATGACTTAATATCATTTTATTGTAACCTGTTTTTTCACTGTAGGGCATGATTATGAGAACAATATATTCTCGAAACGTTGCCAAAATAGTATTTTTTTATTTATTGCCTGAACCTCAAGAACCTTACTTAACATACATATATATATTGATGATAGTTTTGTGGTACCTAATTTTGTGATTACACAATCCTATTCAAACTTAAATCCACTAGCTCAGCCATTCCCACATTATTCACTCCCCTACATTTCAACATTGATTAATTATTTTGGGATTCGGTGATTATTAAATCCCGATTTAACATCCACGCTGTTATTACGTTACTATATTTATCTGATCGATGTCTCTAAGTTCCGCATTGTGTATCTTTCTGAAATCACAAGGGCACTCATCTATCTTTGGGCCAATTACTATTTTTTATTCGAGGACATAAAATCATGTCTTTCAGCATTAACAACCAAGGTAAAAAAAAAAAAAAATATTCTGAAATGAATACTTGACAGATTAAATTAACGTCATAGATAAATCATCTTAATAAAAATATTAAATCAATTTGAAAACATTATTACAAGAGATTTGTCTTTGCTTTTTTTTGTAACTGCCACTTAAATCGCTCCAACCTTAACCTCGGCCTGTGGTCACGGACACATTGGACTAACATTTTCAGAATATTTTATCAATGTCACACGTTCCTTTGTTCGCTTCTGGATAAATGCATCGAAAGACTACAATAAAGTTTTAAAACTAATAATTACATTATGCTAATTATGAGGATGATATATTGTTAGCCGAGTAGATTGAGCGAATTTTGTTCAAATCCACATGATCAACAAGTCGCCATTTTGTCTATACTTTGAAAATAACAGCTGGTTTAAACATACTATCGATGTCGATTTTACAATACCAAAAGATATGTTTTTTATAGATAATATAAACAGATATAACTAAATCAAACAAAGAACAAAATTTGCGTCATAATACTGAGATAAAAAAAACAGTCTACAAAGAACTAAAAGTGTACAATATATATAACTCCGAGTAAGAAGAGAACATGCTCGAGAATGTCCTATGGCTGACTCCTTCCTATTCCTGCGGTTAGGAGGTCGAAAACTTGCGTAAACATCGATAATCTTTAAATCGATAAAAAATATTTCCACTTCAAGATGCTCTCTATTGTTGCATAGGATGTAAATGTTACACAAATTCGCAGGGTTATTTCAACGAACGTAAAAACAAGATGCTTTTTCCTGATTCTATTCGTAACATCAATTTAATGAAAAAAGATATAAAAAAAATATGAACACGGAAAACCAATTACTGAGTTGGGTGTTGGAGAATTTCTTATAGCAACGGCGGTCTTTGGTACCTAACCATGGGAATGGTGGGAGGGTTTACCACTCCTCCAACAATTTAAAAATCCAAATGGTAGAGAGATTTAAGAACACACTTAAATTTGCTAACAATGGAAAATCGAGCCAAATTCTCTAATTCGCAATTAGTAGTATTTTCAACTCCCTGGTGTTTATTGTAGAACATTCTACGGGTCTTTTTTACTTTAGCCATCCCAGTTACATTTTTCTAAAACAGTGATTTATCTTACTATTAAATTAATACTAGTGAGGAACATAATATGTTCAAAATTGTTCATTTAAAATATATAAATAAAACAATAAAAGTAGGTATTTTATAATAAATTCATAGAAATTTTCATTTTTGAGGCCAATATTCTCTCAATGATTCCAAAATACATTCAGAAATCTCCCTTTTTTCATACCTTCTCCTATATACAAATTCACATAAGTAGGAATCAAACAGGCTTCTTCTTGTACCACATTCCTTTTTATTTCTTCTTTTTACAATTGCCCATAGCGACTCAATTCTTTTGTAGTATTAGGGGCGACAAAGTAACCATGTTCCTTTAAATGCACCATCTTGCTCCCTGCAACTTCTCAAAAAACACTTATAAAAAGGAGCTCTATAAAATGTCCTCTTCTACATTTTCTCTTTCTGTGCAGTAATCCACATCTCTGTAGATATTGGAAAGCTATTTATTCTGATTTTAGTAATTTGTTAAGTTTTAAAAGATTCATATTTAAAATAAGCAGGTTAAAAATGATAACTAGAACGTAATACTGAATATAAATGGTCATAAGTTATTTTTAGATCGTTAGAAAAAAGTAAAAAGTAAAAAAGACCCCATTCTACATATTACAAATATAAGTAGTTGGTATTCAGAATTCTTGTTGCATCTGTCTCTTGGAAAAATTAGTATGTATTACACATTTGGTTTAACATGAGGATTTCTAAATCGTTAAGAAATCATAACGGAAAAATAATCAATTGTACTGATAATCTTCGGCATCGAACCTTCGGGTTCGCTAAGCCTTAATTTATTTATTATTTACTGATAAAACGCATGAAAGGTTTGGGTTTAGTATTCTGGAAAAGATTTATTGTTTCTATTGGATTTACGACAGTAGTAGAAGGAGGAAATTTTTCCAAGTTTCTCCCAATTAAGGGTACCTCTTTCAAGAAGCTGGGTGTGACCTAGGAGTTAATTTTCGGTTGATATAATGGAGTGAATAATCTGCCACAGGTAACAAGTGCGAGTACAAGAATATACGGACCTGGGTTCGGGATTGAGGAGACAAGTGCTGAATCCCCTCAAATACTGCACCTCCTTTTTCAAATCATTAATTCTTAATAGTTTATTTTCAATGCTATTTATTTATTTTATTATTATTTTTCAATCAACTATTTTATTGAAGGAGATTTAATTTTTATGTAATTTCCGAAACATGTTGAGAGAAATTTAATGATTAAATAGGAGTTATGCCTTAAAATGAATATAAAAAATATTTTTTGTTTTTTGTTATTGCCAACAGTTTAATTTTCGCTAACGGGTTTTGAAATATTTAATAACTCTTACTTGACAGCTGATCTAAATGAGTTAAGACATCTGGTCTAATGAGCAAGAGATAGGCACACCTGTCAATTGTTTTTAAAGATTGGTTAGGATAATGATGCAACGAATGCATGCTTCTTTGTCTCACCCGAAATATTAAAAAAAAAAAAATTCTCATAGCTGTTTTCTAGGCTTCGTAGCTATTTCAAAGAAATATTTTCACAACATCTTTGAAATCATCAACATTTCATAATTGAAGGGTCCGCCGAAAAAACGTTGTAAGCGACTAAATTTCCGAAGTGGCAATTCTAAAGGATTTTAAATGTATAAAATATTAAGTCATAATATGATATAGTAATCCATTATGTTATTATACATGGAAATATAACAAATTACAAGGTGAAAAAAAAATCTAACTTACAAAACTAACAAGAACGTTATATTATGATTTTCTTTCACTGATAACTCAAAATTTTGTTTGTCACTTAAAACGTCTTTCGGCGGACCCATTCAATTGTTCTTTTATCAAATCCCTAAATCACTAGCTCAACCTTTTAAATTATACATAGTGTCCTCTAGGGTAGATTATACTTGGAAATGTAGTTATCTTTAGTTCTTCACTTTTTATTAAAAACACCTTATTCTGCTTTGTCAATTTAACGATTAATAATTTCCAATTAATTAAAGGTGATTTATATTAATATAATAATCAGGATAAATTTAATCATGATTATAATTATCCCATTAATAATCAATCACATTTACTAATCAATTAAAAAATTAAGAGATTACTGCCAACACTGATATATATGGTTTTTCTGAATTGCTTAGAACAAATATAAGGGTCTTATTCTTTATTGAAACATGAGAGAAAAAAGGTTGTGAAAATGTATGCCTTATAATTATCTATTTCATGGATTGCGCCAGTAGAAAATTAAATGATTATTCAAATAATTGTAAAAATAAATTACATAATTTCAAAAATAATCATAATTAAAGGATATGTTAAATACTTAGCTGTAGTTTAATTTAATCAGCTGTTCTATCGATACAACTGAGAAATTTAAGTTGAAATAGAGTTATTAATTATTTTGTAAAAGACCAAAAAAACAAAAATATATAAATATGTATTTAAAATATTTGTAACATTTGTACTAGTATCTACGAAATCTCATGAGAACTGTTATTTATATTTTCCTAAACCCTATAACCTAAGCTGAATATTATTATTAACTTATGTGAATAAAGTATTAATTCAAATTTAATCCAAAAAAAATATGTATATTTAAATTAAATTTTATTTTCCTGTTTGCTTTAAGAAATAAATTACTTAATCATACAAATAATATTATTATAATAATAATAATAATATTCCTAAAATAATTGCCTTGAAGGTTTTTTTTTTTTAATGAATTATTAAATGTACGATTTTTGGTTAACATTTTTAAATATTTTCCTTCAACATTCAATTAAATATAAACTCACGTGTACCTATGTCATAGATAGCAAAGAAAAAGAGAAAATAAAATAAAATTTTAATATCTATATCTAAAATAAAATTTCAGTTTCGTGTAGGTAGTATGCAAATTTCTGTAGGAAATTTGGATTGATACAGAAAATTTCACTAACTGATTGTAGGCATTATCGTAGCGAAATGCTCAAACTGTTTACAGTTGACTGTGACGTTGTTGACTAACATTGTTTTAAAGTGGAATTCCGTCATTTCCAGCGGAAAATCATATTTGTAAAAGCAAGCCTAATATTGAAAACAAGGCCATTTTGGCTATGGATAAATATAACAAAGGGTATTTTTGGCAATACAAATCTACCATAAGAACTATGTCTTGTTGGTCAATGCCATTTCCGAAAAACAAGCTTTGCAATTATTTATTATAACCTCGAAATCGGGCTGTTAATAAATATCGAACCAACAGTGGTTTATGAAATCATGATAAAGATAATTGGTGCCAGTCTTTGTCCTTGGAGGACTCGGAAGAACAAACTACCTTGTGTAATGCCTATAAATAAGAACACGTACCTTAAAGTTCTGAAATAACTTAGTATTAGTGAAGGTTCTTTACCTGAAACAAAAAATCATATATAAATATATATTTAGCATATAGTACATAAATAAAAAATATTATAGAATAATATAATTAGTAAATATAGGTAGTCTATGCGAGCCTTTATAACCCTCCTCGAAGAACAAAATGGTATTAGACCTTTTGTTAAAATTATTTAAGTTCTGACAAAGACCTGCTTTACCCCACAGGTCCTATGCAACTCTCCTACATTGCTCTTTCTCAGCCTCCACTGGAATTTGGCTGGACTATGTAGCTTAAAGTATCACTGGGATCTCATGGAATCCTCATAATTGGGTTCGACCTTCCGGAGGCTTTGTATATCTACCGTCCTCACCACCGTCCTCACCACAGGGCTTACTGTGTCCCAAACACTCTCATCTCATATTACCTTCATGAATGTTGTTAAAATATGACGATTAAAATAAATATCACTAAATAATCTTCAACCTATGACTTCCTGACTTAGGCAGAATCCTTTAATAAAGTTGAACAGATCTGGACAAATGCCTTACTTTGAAACCGCACACAAGACTACTCCAACATTTATCAGACAAACATTCAATGCTTTTGATAAATAAGAAAAGACTAATTTACATGACAGTAATCAGACCTATTTGGACATATAAAGTTATGTTCTTGGTGTGTCCAGCATAAAATCCTCCATAAAATCCACCTTTCTTATTATATCACAAATAAATATATCCGTAATGATATCAATATTCTGATTCTTGCTGATTTGGTCTTTCATGATAAGTACCAACATTAACCCACTAATCTCCCAACTTGCTCCCCACACTGATTTATTATTCGATTCTCGATAAACTTCCGAGGAATCCGAAAAAGAGGTGAAATCTAGAAATATAGAAAGCTTCAAATGTAGAACTTTTATTGATGTTCATCAGTGGGTAGTTCTTTAAAAATTATTGACATATCAATTTTTCAAATTTTTCTGTTGTCCAAAATTCATGAATGGATTCACTACTATCTTCATTAATAATTTCTCTAGAGTAAAGAAATCTTAATCCTTATGCAATGTCTCTAAAAACATATTAAAAATCGAATACTGTTTTTAATCATAACCTTTATGTTAAAAAATCGAAGTTTAAATGATGTTTGTTTACTTCTGTATGTTAAATACTTCAATTCTTACAAAATCCTTAACGTAGCTGTAAATATTTACTATTACGGCGCTTTTATAACTGTCGGGGACAGTAGAATGTTTATGACAGTAATGATCCAGAATCGATTATATTCGCGAGCCGTTTGGATAATCGATGTGTAACGGTATCAAAAGATTGCATGGGACTATACAGTGATAGATTATTAATTTGTGTAACCGATCGCCAGATACAGAGCGTTAGTTACGGTTTCAATCTTCAAGTTCGACCGGTGTATTCGTTTATTGTGCTGGACATCTTGTTTGTTAATCCTACATGTTGGCTCAGCGTTACAAATATCTTAAGCTGTGACGAATGAAATATTTCAGAAATACTATATACAAAATCTGTACATGTTAAACTTGTGGGTTATGTTCGTGATTAGGGATGAGTATTGATACACAATATATCAAAATATCGATATTTTTATTTCGATACTCCACTGTATCGATATTTTTTCTTACAATATATAGATATTTTGATACGCAAGTTACAATATATCGTTTTCTCTATATTATAAAAGTACAACTATAATTAACTTTAAAAAAAAGTAACAACACTTTAGAAAATTGTTTTAAATTAGGGAAAGTTTTTAATGTTAGAGGCAGGAGACAGTTGGCAAGACTGATACTGGTTGCATATTTGTTATTGAATTGTTTGTGGTTCTGTTGTTGATTTCTGGGGTAAGTTAACAGGAGGGGGAGGGGAGAAGGTCCCATCTTTGAATTTTTGATTGAAAATCGATAATTTTCGCAAACAAAATTGGCTTCTAGAGGCTTCCACGCTCGTTTCTCAAAAAAAAATGTCCGATCAAAAGTTGTAGAGCATTAAATTTACTTTAATTTCATATATAGTTTTCTGCCACTTGAACCAAATGTTTGACAAAAAGTGAGGTGAAAATTTTTTTATTTTCTCGAAACTTATCGATTTTCAATAACGTATATCTCGAAAACAGTTGGAATCTCAACAAATATGTACATAAACAATTTTATAGGAAATTTAATCAGCTTTAATTTTTATTTTGATCATATTTTTGTAGAGTCTACTGTTTTCGAGATATAAACGAAAAACCCAAAAATATGATCTTCTCCCCTCCCCCACTGTAATCTCACCCCCCAGGGGCGGGGACTTTTAGTTTGTTTACCTTCTAACTACTACTAAGTGTATTGATTTTGATGGCTCAAAATACCGTCTAGGCAGTATCCATATTTTCCTTCATTCCCCCCACCCCTAATGGTGATCAACTACATTACGATCCTTAGCCTACAATAAGTAGCGGCCGACCTTCATAGACTTCCATACAGTTTCGTCAATCTTTCGTAATATTTTCAATGATTTCCACGCACGGCTTTACATATTTCCTAGGTCCCGTGGTCGAGGCCAGGCGAGCAATATCCTGAGGTGCCGTGGGACCGCCGCTATCTCATCCCATCAAGGAGATCTTCCTCTCTTCTCCTCTGCCTAGGCAACTCTAGCGAGTTCTCATAGCATTACAACTATATAACTAAACGCATTAAATCTAATACTGGCATATTATCATTTATATCATTATAATACCATTGAGTCATAATAGCCCTATCTAAGGGGGCAATTAAATGAATCGATTGCTGGTGAAAAATAATAAGAATATTATTAGAAGCTAAAATGCCTGGGATATGGATGAACAAGAAGTCCTTAGTGAACATTAAGACTTGATGCTCCGCACACCATCATTCCTCCATCTTGTATTTTCAAAAGATCTAAATTTTTCTGAGTTAAGACTCTCGCTTCCTTTCGGACACCATTCCACAAGTCTGCGTCGGAATTATAGGCTCCTTTTGAGTAAATTGCTTTCGAGTGGAATTTCCAAAAGTCCTCGATGGGGCTCAGGTTGAGGAAGAAGAAGACCATTCCAACAGCCTGATCCCCATCTCATAGAATCCATCCATTGTTACTTTTGCTTTGTGACGGAGAGCATTACTTGAAAAAAAAAAAAAATCTCTGTCTAGAAATATTGGAAATGAGGAACAACACGTCTAAGTAGAATTACTTTAATCTGCGCCAACGTCTCGACATTTCTTGCAGGTATTCTTCAGGGCCACAGAACCACATTGGAGAGGAGTCATCGTTCGTCTTCTCTCCAGAACGATGACTCCTCTCCAGTGTGCTTCGGTGGCCCTGAAGAAGACCTTCAAGGCCGGTTGAAACGTTGGCACGCATTAAAGTATTTCTACATAGACGTGGTGTTCCTCTTTGACTGCATCCCTGATTATCTTCTTCTCCATTCATCTCAATAGTTAACTTTATCAATTTTTTTTTTTTTTATCATGAAGGATAAATAATTTTACCAGTTTACCCTTTCAACAAACATTTCAATAAAGAAAATTCCTGAAACTGCTATCGCTCCTTAAACCTCCTCCTAGCTGTATTTGTTATCAGGCAATCCTTTGAAAATATGTTTTCGTCTGTAAAAACTGTTTTAATCCATACGGATGTGCATATTGAAACCCATTCCTGAGCCATTGCTACGCGAGGATCGCGGTACATTTTAATTTCTATCCCACCATCCTTAGCTATAGGACGAATCTTCTTTCCAATCCTGGGTAGAGCAAGCTGTCCTAACTGTTTCTTTGGCTCCTTCTTTTGCTTAACCCATTTGCAATCGGTTTTAATAATTTTTACTACAGTTGTGTCAAAGAATATTTTCGATCAACGTTTCTGTAACTGAGCTCAACACCATTTTTTTCGTGGATAATTAAATCAATGGAATGCATGTTTAAGATATGAATACCACGAAAGCTAAGAAATAACTGTAAATAATGTAACATCAGATTCAGTGATCATAAAATAATGGATTACTGTTTTAAATAAAGTTATAATTAAAAAAAATATTTGAAATTTGAATTATATGCACTATTATCGTATGTACTTATGTGTTCTTTGTATTCTAAATAAAGAAAAATTTTATTCAGTTTGATTTAGTGAAAGTTACTTCTTTTTTTTTAGCTCTCGGACTCTGGCCGTGTTACATTTAGAAAAGGTTCTCAATGTAGATTCGATTGTAATACAAAGTTGCACAAGGGAATGTTCAGATTTCCTTGGGAACCGCTGCTTATAATATCAGTCCGCTGTTCCTTACATAAATGTTCAGCAATAAAACTTATTTCTCAAGAACAGAAAAAAAAAATTGTTCCTATTACATTCTCTGGAATATATGATACTTAGTTTCAAATTACGGTATCATCAACTGAAGAATTTTATTATGCACCTTGGACCTCTCGACGTCAATTATCGCACATTTATGGAGGACTATTAAATGTCATCAGGAGTAACAATCAAAGACAGGCTCGTAAGGCTATAGATGTGATTTATCCTGTTGTATAAGAGACTAATGGGAAGGCTTGATGGCATCTTGACGACATCTCTAAGGGAACATTCTCCAGCAATTGGCAACACACAGCTCTTACACTTCACAACATCCATCACATATTTTACCAGATATTGTTTTCATCTTACATCCATGTTACTTACATTTTATTACAATAGAGTTCTCAGGAGCTTATTTAAATCTAAACATAATTACATTATTCGCATTCAGCATAGCTTCGTAATGAACTTACATAATCCTTACTGTAAATAGCTTGAGAAAATTACATGAATAAAAATACTTATTCAATACGAAGATTCCATGGCTGCTTAATAAAATGCTGGGAACGAAGACCGTGTCTGGATTAATTTATCAACATAGCGGGTTTTAGAAACAAGGTCAAAACCTAATTCTACAATTTCTGACCTTACACAATCAACGTATCTACCGCTCGTACACATCTGAATCCATTTTAGTGATTCTTTTTGTATTGACTTTAGTTATATTGAGTTGTCCCTTGCGAGATTTATATTATATATATATATATATTTTAAAACTATAACATTTATAGTACAATAACATGTACTATAACATGTAAAGAACAAAAGAACAACTCACTAGTAGCAATTCAATAAAAGTTCTACATCAGAAAGATTACCGGGAATTGAGAGTGAGGCAGTTTGGGAGACTAATGGGTATGGAATTCACTATGAAACGATAGGTACCTGGTTTGGACTAAGTCAGAAACGTATGGATCATTAAAATCTTTATAGATAAGTTTGTTTGTGGCATGATAAGGAGGATTTTGAATTGTAAGGATTGTATACGAGAAGAGTTAGAAGAGGTTTAGTGGAGTCCCAAAGCTCAACTCCGTATATTCAAATGTGTCTATTTACTGTCAAGTTAATAATTTTTTAGTGGGTCACCTGTGGTGTAGTGGTTAGCATAGCAACCTACTAAACCCAAGATCGCGGGTTCGCAGCCCGGCAGATGACCTTAGGATTTTTTAAAGGGAGTAAAAAATCCTTAGCTATGTTGTCCTTCGGAAGGGACGTAAAATGGGGGTCCCGAGCCAGTGCGATGTCAGGTACTCGTTAAAGATCCCTATCCTAATTATACCTGGATAGGCAAAATTTAGGACTCCCACCGTGTAGCATCGTCCGATTAGCCATAGCAGCATAAAGTGACGTCAAACGAAATAAACAAACAATAATTTTTTTGTAATTAATTGCGAACTTTGAACGCAGTATATGTTGGATTATTCGAAAACTACCAGCAGTTTCTTGTTTTTAAGTCTCGCATGTCCATTTAATAATTAATTGAAATATGTATAAAATGAAGAATTATTTTATTCTTAACAAGATGGTATAGTTGGGCAGACTTTTAACTGCTATTGAATAATTTATAATTTAATTTTAACTGAATAAAAGAGTAATATTGGCTACTAAGGATAATTATTAACAAAAATTAATAAATAGACTATAGGTTTTAGTTAACCCAAAGGCTCCGACACCTACAGTCCCTAACCACACCTATATCCCCTTCAATACACAAATCCACACGATCAGTCACGCACAATCCTTCCATCTACGTCTCTGAAAGTGAATCAACACAAACAAATAAAAACAACACTAAAAACATCAATGAGTTCGGTTCCACTTCCTTGGTCGCCTTCTTCATTTCTTTGAGGAGTTCTAAATCACATTCAGTGATAAACTTTTTTATTTCATTGAGATATTTTTTTAAAATATCCTTCTCTGGATGCGGTCAATCGTCTCGTTTGAATATAATGGATTTTATAATCTGTACTCTCTTGTTAACAAAAAGAGGGAAGTTGTATAGAAAGTGATAAACATTTTGTTGTGTTTGTCGCAAATGCATGTGGATGAGATAGTAAGATGAAATCGGTTCAAATAGGCCTTACTTTGTCCGTGTTCGGTCAAATATTAATACAGTTGTAAATTTCAATAAATATATAATAAAAAAGAAAAAATTGTTGGCAATTTTTCGGCAAAAACATAAAACGAAAATCAATATATATATGAATGAATGTGTGTATGTCTGTACTCGATAGATTCAAAAACAGTACATCCAGTCGCCGTGAAAATTTGGGAAATTATTAGGTATATCCCCGGGAAGGTTTTTGAAGAAAAAATTTTAAATCAGAGTTGGGGTTCTAGGTGTATGTAAATATCAAAATAAAATTTATATTTTATAAATACTACAATACTTTAGTGCTGGTGTTTGTAAACAATTAGCAATAAAACATATGTTCTAAATTAATATATATCTATACTATTACATAAAAGGACAAGCCATTTTTCGTTGGTTATAACGGTACAATGTTATATAGAGCTAGAAATTGATAATAAAATTGGCTTGATTCAAATAAATTGTTATAAAAAAAGCTATAAATATTTAGTGTGACGTGTGGATCCTAGGGATGTTTAATAATCGAACGATATGCGGTTAGCGGCATTCTACACCAGAGTTTACAATGATAAAATTATTAAACCCCTCAGTACCAAATTTTAACTACAAAATCTTCATAATTCTAGGAAGATTTTAAATAGTATAGTTTACTATTATAATAATTTAAATTCACAGTGTTACGTGGCAGAGGTTTGTCACTCTTTCATTAACTTTTATAGTTAGATAGAAATTAAAATCCAACCAAATGAAATCAATAAAATTATTTTTGCTACACTAAACATTATTGCCTTATCAAAATATCGATTATTTTTCGATATTGTGTATAAAAAATGGGCGACCTAACCATAGCTTTTGGTGAAGGTTTTAAGAAGACTAATATTTCAATGATTTCAAATTCATTTTAATGTTTCAAGTTTATTTAATAAATTGTACCATCGGTTGTGTGAAAGAGCAGTAATATTACCAACAAATACTATAGCAGAGAATATTAACAACATTATTATATAAAAAGTAAATTGTGACATAGAGAATATCTCTATTGATAGGGTTGTAAGCGCTGATAATGCAGTCCATTATCCGCCAGAGTTTCTGTATATCTAAATTACCAACTCATAGATTAGATTTAAGGATTGAATATTCAATAATGCTTTTGAGTAAATCATTGCAATAATACCGGGTTACAGCTTTGAGTCAAAATATCTAGAAATATTGTGAGAAAATAATTCTCAACTGCATTATAAGATTTTTATTGTTAAAAAATAAAACTTCTGTTATTAGTTAAACCTATCTCTAAGTTCGTTACTTATAAGAGCGGGCGAAGCCGTGACTGGGGATGCTAGTATAAAATAATTTTTATATGAAGTTGATATAATAAATAAAAACAAAACCACAACGAAATAATTGATTATTTTAATGGTTAATTTATTTCACTTTCGAACAGTTTCCCACAGGTAAATGTAAAATCCCAGGGTAACAATTAACAAATAACAATATGCTAATCAGAAGCCTACCTCAACTTTCCTTACTAGAAAATATGTTAACTAGCTATCTCTGTTACCGCTGCTAACATTTAACTTTCCCATTCACTTGTTATTTATTAAATAACAAGAGAAGATAGAATTTAGTTAGCCATTGTACTAAAGGCAGGCATATCCTAGAGAAGCACTTCAAGAACAGCTGTAACTCAACGCGGGTGGGGGTAATTTCTCAACGTCTATCCTTTCTCTTGCTCTTTGCGGAGGTCTTTTGTTCTTAGATTGGATTTTATCTGATTTTTCATGAGTAGGCACTATTTTGAGAATTTTTATTCATGTTATGATTTAAACTGGTGATGTGTCGAGACCAATAAACCTCAGTAAAATATAAATTGCTATTAAAAAAATTAAGGAAACAGTTAACAGAAAAAGTATATAATATTTCTTTTCTAAAGTATATAATATTTTTATAAGATAAGCAACTAATAATTCATATCATGTTATGAATTATTTAATTCATCACAGATCCCATCCTTGCAATCAAAATTGTTTAAAAAAATCATATGTGATCCTTATCATGGCAAAACATTCTAATGATCTAAAGGTATCATATGTCTATCACGAACCTTACATCATGTTGTCAAAATTGAAGGATATAAACCAATCCAAACATTTATCCCAAACATATCAGATATAAAAGTTTAGCCTGTTTCTTCTATCTTCTTATGATAATGTTTTCTCTTTTATTCAAATAATTTTCATTTTTATTTTTTATTATTATTATTTTTTTTATTTTCCCTCTCAACAAATATTATTTACCTTCATGTTTTACTACGTGTAACATCAGAAATCTATCGTTCAATCAACTTTTATATTATATTTTTTCCTTTACCTATTGTATCTATAGTTTATGTATGTATATTTTTTTATGTGTACAGATTTTTTTTTTTTCATTTTATTACATATTTTATTGTAAACTTGTATTTACTTTTAATTATCTTATATTATTTTTTAATTTATAATCTCTAGGCCAGATATAATTTATGTTCTATCATGTAACTCTTATTCTTAAGGGACTTTGTCGCAGAATAATTTTTTTTTTTATTCCATTCTAAATCCTTTTGAACAGATCTACCAAACAGGTCTACCCAAGACTCCAGCTGGAATAAAACATTATTTGTAATCCACAAACAAGACTAAAACGCCATTCATCATTTCCGACTACTTTAACATGTACTCGACAAACATAAGAACCCTTTGATAAATTACCAAAGACTCATTCACATGGCATTAATTAGAACTATTGATTAGATACCTACAGAAAATGGCGTAATACCAATCTTGTAGTTTAAAATTGAATATTTACAAATTATTAGAAATTTAAAAAATTTTACAATCAGATTCAAATTTTTGTTTCCAAAAGACTTTTTTTTAAATGTGATTCCTGTTTGTAAAGAAATTTAAGTGACTAACCTTTTTTCTCATTCTGCCACTTTCAACCATTAGCTGCTACAATATTGTTAACTTTTCTCGTCCCTTGGTGAGTGCCAACATTTATTTGATTTCTTGTTTTACATTTTTAAATCAACATAAAATATATAATATGTATATTCAATTGCTGATGTTTTGTATTTTTATGGTTATTTAAGCCTGTTTCTTTGGTATAAATTACTTCGACAGCTGCCTTTGTGCATAGTAGTTTTTTTTCCAGTAACGTCTGCAA
This sequence comes from Euschistus heros, assembly GCA_003667255.2. Lineage (NCBI taxonomy): Eukaryota > Metazoa > Arthropoda > Insecta > Hemiptera > Pentatomidae > Euschistus > Euschistus heros. The sequence continues at coordinate 739,173 of RCWM02000054.1, forward strand.
AGACCGTGACGATTTTTTCTTCTCGCAGTGCACGTGCGTTTTGAAAATGTAAATAAAGCCGACTTAAGTAACATGGAATAAGTGAATAAAAGGATTAGTCAAAATAACATTGAAATAAATAGTAGGAAAAAATATTAATTATGAAAGATAGAATTAATGGCTTTGTTCGTGCACAAGAACCTTCGTAATAACATGGTATATTACAGTGCAATGAAAAAACATATTGCGGTACAAGTAGGTTACATAGAACACAAATACAGTATACATGCAATGGATACATAATAGAAGGAAGATGCTCCCTGAGTGCAGTTTCCTTTCACCGCCATTTGCTTTATGCAGCTACTCGTTTCCTTGGAAACCTTATCCACTCGTCTTCACTTTTTTTTTGTTATTTTCTCCAAGATGTAGCACGGTCTCAGGCTTATCTTTATATAATAGTTTGCACTGTGAACTCTTGCGTAAAAGTTTGTAGAACTCAACTCGTAATAACTATTTTAAAAAATACACGTTTGAAACTACGTAATTTATACATTTGAAGATTTGAAAAAAAAAAAAAATATATGCAGTGACGTGTTGGTTATATTATGTTATCCAATGAACAAATGTTTCACAATAATAAATTTATATACATATATATATGTAGAGAGAGAGCGAGAGAGAGAGAGAGAGAGAGAGAGAGGAGAGAGAGAGAGAGAGAGAGAGAGAGAGAGAGAGAGAGGGAGAGAGAGGGGGAGAGAGAGAGAGAGAGAGAGAGAGAGAGAGAGAGAGAGAGAGAGAGAGAGAGAGAGAGAGAGAGAGAGAGAGAGAGAGAGAGAGAGAGAGAGAGAGAGAGAGAGAGAGAGAGAGAGAGAGAGAGAGAGAGAGAGAGAGAGAGAGAGAGAGAGAGAGAGAGAGAGAGAGAGAGAGAGAGAGAGAGAGAGAGAGAGAGAGAGAGAGAGAGAGAGAGAGAGAGAGAGAGAGAGAGAGAGAGAGAGAGAGAGAGAGAGAGAGAGAGAGAGAGAGAGAGAGAGAGAGAGAGAGAGAGAGAGAGAGAGAGAGAGAGAGAGAGAGAGAGAGAGAGAGAGAGAGAGAGAGAGAGAGAGAGAGAGAGAGAGAGAGCGAGAGAGAGAGAGAGAGAGAGAGAGAGAGAGAGAGAGAGAGAGAGAGAGAGAGAGAGAGAGAGAGGAGAGAGAGAGAGAGAGTGTGAGAGAGAGAGAGAGAGAGAGAGAGAGAGAGGAGAGAGAGAGAGAGAGAGAGAGAGAGATAACAAATAGTTGAAAAATATTTAAAAAAAAATAAAGGCTTCAGATAAAATCAAAATGCATTAATATGTAGGGTTTTTTATAACTAGGTTTATTTATAATAAGTTTCGATACTTAAATTATCAAAAATATCGATATGTTTCCTTGAATATCCGATATTTTGACTTTCAAATATTTATCGTTACGCTATATCCTTACCTCTATATTATAAAAATACAACATGTAACGATACATATTAAAAAAAAGCTAACAAAACCATATGTATTTTTTGTAATTAAGTTGCCCAGTGGAAAAAATAAAGAGAGACAATCCCTACTGCTAGTTTGGAGGAGATTTTCCACAAGGAAATATGTTGCCGTTGTTGTCACTTAAGTATCACAAAAGGCGATTATTTCCCAAAGTTGGGAAAACTATCTCACCCACAAGAAACAAATTAAGCAGACATTTTTTGGAAAAGTTATTTTTTTCTGCAATCCATTGATGTCAGTATGTATGTAATGTTACGGTATGAAATATGGGAGTTATTGATATCGGACTTAGGTATTTGTACCTACCGCCTACTAATCAATTCATTTTACATTATTCTTAAATATTTAAGTTTTAAATTATAATGTTCATATTTAGGTTGTGAAATAAATTAACTAAAATGTTAAAATTAACTGAAATGTCAAACATTATAGGAATATTTAATATGGCATTTCATAAAAAAAAAAAAAAAAAAAAAAATCAATATATCGCTGTATATTTAGAACTCAAAGAATTGTCGATGTACATATTTGACTTATTGTATATTTTTCTTCCTAGTTATACATTTATTATATCGCCATGCCCTTGCAAGCTATCTGTTTGTTATTCTACTTGTCAAACCGTCTGCTTGGAGGTAAAAGTCATTAACTAACAAAATCAATTTTTTTTCATAACCCATGACTTTTTGTCGAATATTGAAAAAAAATTCACTTAGTGACTTTAACTTCTAAGCAGACGATAAATATATTTAAGCTTATTTTAATTATTTGATTATTATTGTAATCAAAACAATGAATTATTCAGCTCTAATATAATAGCAGTCATAACCATTAGAAGTTATTTACGATTTACCAACAACAATATACTAATAATAATTAAATGAAATGTACATGATATCTTTTAGGTTGTTTACTTTACCAGAACGCCAACATCAAGTAGTCTTAGTATCGTAACTGCTTTATTTATTATATTTGCTTACGATGCATGCGATAGCACAACAATATAATTAACATTTTAAATAATTACAATATTATAATATCTTAATTCACACCTGTCAATTACAATTAGACAACCAATAAATCCGTTTTGAGAAAGAAAATGGCGTGAACAGCACGAGGGAGAGCAGAACCCAGCGGCACCTCCAGTCTTTATTTTTTTAAATATTATGAAATTAAATTGACTTCTTAAACCGGGATCCCGAAAAGTGCAGTGCCAGTCGAAGAAGAGGATTTATATTAAGATTTTTAGGGTTTTTTTTATATAGCATTCCTTTCTCTGTTTGGAAACAATTTAAAATCTTTTCACAGAACGAATCAGATAGTGGTGTCTTCACTTTCTAGTTAAAGAGGTTGTCGCAAAACCTTTAAAAAAAAACAAGCAAAAGCTTTCATGATGAATGCTTCAGCAATTTTAAAGGATCTGAGACATACTTTATTGAGTGTTAAAGATTGATATTGGTCCGTTTTCTTGTTCGTGCCCTAATAACTAGGAAGGATTTTAAAATTAATTGATATACTTGAAGCTCAAGATGGATAACTCTGGTAATTGAGGGTGAGGCGGGGGAGGAGAACAATACTTTTGTCCTGTCAGTGGAAACTGGGCCGCGAAACGGAATTTTCTCTAAACTGTGAACATTTAAAATGATAATTCTAGCCTATTTCACAGACTAAGTGAGCCTTGTGAAATGCTGATGTCCAATTAGTTGCCTGTTTCTAAGTTAGTTAGCTGCTTGGCTGCTCTCCCCCGCTAGATTGTGTCATTTTCTGGAAAATAATGTTCAGCCGTAAAAAGGGTTTTACTCAAGAAGAAATGCGTAACGGTACACTCTGAGATCGGCTAGGTTTAATCTGTATTCTATAAGTGTGAATCTACAAGCTAATGTACAGTGTAAGTATTTTATATTAGGTAGTCAAGGTATTAATGCAGATTTATGGTTTTGAAATATAAAAAGTAGAATAAATGATCTAAAACGTATTATTATTAATTATTATTATTTTCCTCTCCAGTTTTCCCGGACTCGGACCCACTTGCTTCCAGTCCTTTTCCTCCGACTCTCCCTTGAACCATTTGTACTGTTTAAAACTTATCTAGAGAGCACCTGTAACGTTTTTCGTAATTGATTATCTAAAACCAAGCTTTGGAAGTCAAAGTCAACCATGCACACCAGGTGAGACTTTGGCGGCCAGTTAATGAATGAGGAACCCTATTTGAAAGCTTTGTCACCTTTCCGATTGTCTTAAGAAAACTGCGAAGATTGATTTGCTGAGTGAGAGATTCTTTGAAAGTTCTTAAACAGTTGTTCCCGGGTTTCCTTTGACAGAAGCTCCCATAACATCTTGATCAAGGGACGGAGTCCTTCAAGGCTGAAATCGCCCTCCCGAAATTTTTTTCATCTATGTGATTAAATTAATTTCATCATAATTAATTTATTTAAGAACTGTGTCACCATCTACTAAACAGGTCATAGGCGCTATTCCTGACTGATAAATTTAACTATAAATATTAACATGATAAGTAGTAAAATGAATGATCTCTTAGATTCCAAGTCTATCCTTTTTAATTATGAATGTGAGAACTTTCTTTTTTTTTTTTTTTTTTTTTTTTTTCCTTTTTTTTTTTTAATTTTGAAACAAATGAGAGTTTATTTAAGATAATAAAGTAAACGAAACGTTGATCTGGAACTATTAACTACATATCATCCTAACACATCCTAATTATTTAAAAAAAAATATATTGAAAAATGATTCAACTGTATTAAATATTCTAACACATGCCACCTTCATTGCTGACTCGCTCCACTGCCTGCAATATCTGAAGGTGGTATCAGACACCTGTCGCCCGCAGCTGTTGTTTCCTCTTTGGCCAGCACATCCTGGGAATACTTTTTGACCCACTAATTTCGCACTACGTTCATTTTGTTATAATGTTTGATTCACTAGTAAATATAAGTTATAATTTATACATTTTACTAAATCTATGTTGATCATCTGCAGGGAAAGTACTTTGATGATTATATGTTTCCATCGTTCCATGGAGGACCCTGATTTGGTAATATATATGACTATATTAAAGTAAAATTGGTTGTAAAATAATTGTGGACTTTCATTTGAAATAACCTAAAACCAGTCTGAGGATTTGATGACATACCATTGACTTTCTAAGTCATACTTCGGAGAGAAAACCACTATTACTGAAATATGCTTCGAGAACTGAATTTCCAGCCGGTGTCCCTCAGGGGAATGTGCATATCCTTCAGAACGCTCTCTAGTGACATAGTGTTACTTTCTATCACTGGAGAAAATTATTTGAAGGGACAGTTAAAAAAAAACACTGTGTCTACTTTTAGTTGATTTTAAACAGGTTGTTTAATCAGATACTTTCTTTTCGTATAGGTTAACGTCTTGGAAAATATAACCTACTACACTAAATTGACAATTTAGAACTAACGCAGAGGTAAAAAAATCTTTAGTTTTGAACTCTATAGAGGAGTTTATAAACTATTTAGAGGGTGGGTGTTCTACAGGATAAATAATTATTTACCTTACTGGACTCGAATCTGGGGCTGGGATTTTAGAGTACAGTACAGTATCCACTCATCTTGTTATTATAAAACTAAAATGCTAATAAATTTATTATTTTAATTTTGATTTTTGTTTGTTTTTTATGCCAAAAGAAATATTTTTCTGGTCAGAGAAAAATAAGAACTGGACAACAGAATTTTTCCCTTCACTCCATAAACAGTTTGGTGATGTTAAAGAATATCTTTTTAGTTTTGAACGTATGTACGGTGGTAAACTATTATTTAGATAAGGGGAAAAATCATTCGTGAGACTAATTTAAGTTATTTGGCATTAGAAATCCACACAGTGTCCTTATGGATAGTAAATTAGAAACCTTTTGAAAAAGGGGGGAAAATAATTTAAAAAAAAAGCATGAATCTATTAGGTTGTTAAAAAAATCAAAAAGAATAAACATTACCATCTGATTGAAAGAAAAAACAAACCGAAAAACTGTTAAGTAATTTCTATAATAATACTTATAATTATGGGTAATTATACTTATTATTTATATAGTCAAAGGTCTTGTTAGACTTTTATTTCTTTTTCTTTTACATTTATTAAATTTCATTTGTATATTGATTAAAATCTTGAATTTGTAAGTGTGGATTTTAGCATTATTTCTTCAATTATATTTTAACGCATGACAGTAATTTTTAACCTAGTTGAAAGTGCATTGATTAGGTGTTAGCTTAGGGTACGTTAAAGCGTAATTAGACATTAAATTTGGAAGAAGTAATTGTATTGATCTATCTGTTTGGATTTTTATTCCCAACCATAAAAGTACATGACAGTTTGGCTAACTTCCTTTCTGGCACTCAAGACTATACATTTTAATTATTATTATAGTAAAATTTATTATTATAAACCTTCCTAGAACTAAAATTTGGTACAGTTGGGTTTTATAGTTTTACTATTGCAAACTCTGTTGCAAAATGGCCACATATCGGTCAATTTGTAAAATGCACTGGGTTCCACATGTCGCTCCATATATTTATAGCTTTTTTAATAACAATCGAATTGAAAGTAAGTAAATATTATCATAAATTTCTAGCTTTATATAACACCGGACCTTTGTAACCTCCCTCGAATGGTGCGCGCCACCTATCGGTTGATTATCAAACTTCACTGCGCACCACATGTTTATAGCATTTTTATGGCAATATAATTGAAAATCTTTAAATTTTGTTGTTGTTCCTTGAACTATGAAGATGATGTAGTTAAAATTTGGAACAAATTGGTTCAGTAGTTTTTGTGGTTAGTGATCACAAACGAAGGGTACGTAAAAGCCTTTTATATAATAGTGCAGATAATAAAATAATGGATGGTTAATTTTAACAATTCTTATTTTTTATTCCTATGACTGATCCCTCTTAATAAATTTACAAGATATACATCCATCCAATCAACAAATATACCGCTTCTATTTATTTTTGTAGTAAATAATATTTTAATTTACCTATTATTAAGAGGAAAAACTTACATTGTAACGTAAATATTCCTGATACAAAGTAAAACATTATTTCTACGACCTATGTCAATAACTAGTATTTACATTATCCTGGTGCGGTAAGAGGCGGAACGTAAAGGATGACATTTAATAAGGACATAGTGCGGCCTTTAGAGAGACATTCGCCACGAGCGGGTTCCAGGTTCCAGGTTCCAGGAGCTGTTACTGGAGGGTAATAGCTTGGCCTACATACGTGTCGGAATACAGCATTTAGCTAACAGTAAAGTTCCTCATGATGGATCACGTATCTTCGGCACCTGGGAAGGCTTCCCGATTTATGGAGTACGCGTTCAAGGAAGTGAGCGGTGGATTGACAGGAGTGGAAAACGGAGTACAAAGAACTGTCGGTAGAGCACGCACTCTCACCGAAAATATCTTACGTAATCTTAACTATTACATTATCTTAGCATTAGATCTAGCATATTACATAATGTTTGTTTGTAGAGAGCTACACTACTTTCAACATAATTTTAAGTATAGGTAATATTTTACAACAGTTACATTAGTAATGCATCTAGAAATATACACATATAAACAAATATACTTATAAACTAACACATATTCTATTCACATATTTTTGGTATATTGATAATCAAAGAGTTGTAAACATAGATAGGCGTTGAGAAACAAAAAAAAAAAAAAAAAAAAAAGAAGAGCGGCTTTACAAATAAATATGGATTTCCAAATCAAGATTACCGGAATCACTTTCAATTGAGTGGGAAAAAACAAGATGAGATCTGGTAACCAAGAGTTGGATGGAAAAAAAGCAGGATGAGGATTTTAACAATAGGGGATATAAAATCCGCCGAAGAATCGACGAAACTATAGGAAAAGTTCTTGACGAGTGAACAGTGCGGCGTGGATTTCAAAATTATTTTAGTGGAAATACGTATTTGGAAAGGAAAAAGGTTTTTTTTTTGGACCTGCGTAGAAGTAATACATTACGAAATATTCTTAATGTACGAACCATAAGCTCTCACTTCAATCATAAACAGTTAACTAAATAAAAAAAAAAAATTGTTGAAACTGTGGCAGCGTTATCCTGCTTCGGTCAAACTAAAGTAATTCTGTATCCGGCCGCCAACTTCCTAACAGACCAAAAAAAAGTTTAAAAATCTTGAAGGTATAGAACTTCTTCCACACCTTTATTAGTCCAGTAAAATAGGGCTCCAGAAGTCCGTTTTCTAGAGAAAACTGCTGAATATTTTTCACTATAACTCCGAAACTATTTTTCCGATTTAAAATTTCAGTTTTCCATCTCAAAGCTGGTTAAATTTACTATTATATTCTATGTATGAAGTTTTAATAGGGTTTCTTGAAATGCACTTGTCAGAACGCTAAAGATCCCTTACTTTTATGAAATCCACGTTTTTTTGGAACACTGGACATTGGACCGCCAATTGGCCAATTTCTACACTTTTTCCCAAGACCATATCTTCGCGGTAAATGGTCCGATTTCAGAGTATTTTTTTTTTTCATTTCGTAGGTAATAATCCCAGCTACAATTAATATTTGAAGACTTTCCGTTTATAGTCTGCCGTGGTATCAAACTTCAGATTCGGCACCCCGAAAAACATATATTTTACTGGACTAATATTGGAAGGAACGTACAAGTCTTATGCGCTTTTTGAGATTATGACTAATTGAGATTTGTGATTTCCATGTTATTTGGGAACTATGATTACCCTAGTTCCAATATAGGTCTAATGAGGATTTATATTATAGACATCTTAATATATAGGGTCAGGCTGACACCTAAACTACTGAACCGATTTTAATCAAATTTGCACACCGTGTGCAGTTTGATCCAACAAGAAAGATAGGATAGCTTATTTCTTAATTTTTAGTCGCAATACTATTTGTATATTATCTGCAAGTAACAATTATCTGTTAGCTCCATACGATTCTAACATATTGCGGTATAAGGTTATACTATTATATAAAAGGACAAGCCACTTTTCGTTTGTGATCACTATCCGCCAAAAACTACTGAACCAATCTCTACCAAATTTCGACTATGTCATCTTTATAGGATGGTTTAGCAATAGTAAAATCTAATGATTTTCAACTAATTCTTTATTGAAAAATGAATAATAAGTAGATAACAGTGAAGTTCAAAAATGGAGGCAATTGCTATCTACATGAAAGGTTAAAAGGTACAGTGTTACATAGAGCTTGACATTGATAATAAAATTTACTTATTTTCAATTAAATTGTTATAAACACAGCTATATGGAGTGAAATATACCAAATTTTACATCATTTTCATAGATCTAGGTTTAGCAACAACAAAAATTTAAATGTACAATGTTGAGTGTTAAAAACGTTTTGCCACACTATCACATACTTTTATGGTTAAAAATTAAAATCCAACCAGATCAAATCAATAACATTATTTCTGTCGAATGAAAATTATTACAAATCAAAATGCAATCCTTACAATCTAAAATCCTTCGAAAAATCCTCAATGCTCCTTACTTTGTGACCAATAAACTTATCCATAAAGATCTTAATGTTCCTTATGTTGCTGATATAGCCCGCAGGAGATACCTATCCTTCCATAGTAAGCTCCATAACCACTCCAATCCACTAGTCTCCCAATTTGCTTCCCACTCCATTCCCGATAATCCTCCGAGGCGTCTGAAAAGAAGATGGCCTAGAGACCTTATAGTGTAGATTTTTATTGAAGTGCTACTACTGAGTTGTTCTTCACAAGTTATGTACATGCCATTGTATTCTCTATCAACACATTTACTTGATGTATATGTTTTTGTACAGTTGTAAATATCAATAAACGAGAAGAAAAAAAAATAAAATAAAATAAAAAAAAATCAAAATGCCGATCCTCAGCTGTTTAATATTGCGTGTAAAAATATGAATTTAGAACTTTTAGTTGTAAGCACTGATAATGCAGTTTCTTATGCTGCAGCTTCTTAATAGTCTCTGTCCATCTGGATTACCACCTCATATATTAAAATTGAAAATTGGATGTCTAATTATGCTTTATATTATCTTCAAACACCGAATCAATCTAAATTTAACCAAGTTAATAATGACTGCTATGCGTGAAAATATCATCAAAAATATAATTTTTAATTCTTCATTTTAATACAAGATTTTTATCGATAAAATCAATTATTAGTTAAAATTATGTAAGATCTTCACTTATGAGAGAGGGGGAAGGTGAAGTTATATATAAAAGGAAAAGCCATTTTCACTAACAGGGAAAACTATAGAACTATTCTGGACCAAATATAACTATATCATCTTCATAGTTCAAGGAAGGTTTAGCAATAATAAAATTTACATATTTTCTATTAAATTACTGTATAAAAAGCGATAAATATGTGGTGTGCAGTAAAGCGAGCGCCATTCAAGAGAGGCTACAATGATCCGGTGTTAAATATAGCTAGAAATTGATAATAAAGTTACTTAATTCAATTAAATTGTTATTCAAAAAGCTATAAATATGTGGCAAGCGACAATATCGTTTTAGTAAAATTAATGAACCTATCTCAACCAAATTTTAACTACATCATCTTCATAGTTCTTGAAAGATTTTCAATTAGAGAGTTTACTATAATAATAATTTATACTATTATATAAAAGGACAATAATTAAAACAGTTTGCCACACTGTCATATACTTTTATAGTTTGAAATCAACATCCAACCAAATCAAATCAATAAAGTTATTTCTGCCGAATACAAATTATTACTAAGTGAAAATGTCGATCCTTTACTTTTTTATATTGGGTGTAAACATATGATCCATGGACCTTCTGCCGTAAGCACTGATAATGCAGTTTATTTTCCGCAAGAGATTCTTAATAGTCTTTATCCATCTTGATTTCCAATTCATACATTAAAATTAAAAATTTTATGTCTAATGGTGCTTTTACGTAATCTTCAACCGCCTAATCAGTGCGATTATAACTAGATTAATAATTACTGCTATGCGTGAAAAAATCATTGAAGAAATAATGCTGAACCACATGCTAAAATACAAGAATCTTATCGATAAACAAATAAAACATTAATTTTTAGTTGAAATTATCTTTACTTATGGAGGGCGGGCGAAGCCGCGACGGGGATGCTAGTTTTAATATAAAATTACACCTCTATCCAGAGTCATCACCATAAGGTAAAAATAAACGTAAAGTATGACCAATAACATGTCGATTGGCTGATGACTACTGCGTCGCGAAGTGGGGCAGTAGAGCTCATAAATAGATATGACTCATGCGTACCGGTTCCCAGGTCATGTTGGCTCTTCTCACTTCCTTCAGCTGAACATTATCAGTAATAATAAGTATTCAGTAATAATTTATAACTCTCAACATCATAATTGTTAAGTGGCAGGAATGGTAAGATATATTCAACAGTCGGAAAGGTCAGAATGGGCGAAGAACTGCCAGAAAGACCACATTGTGCCAGCCAACCATATCTAATCAGAACGGAAGAAGCTTTTCTCACTCCGCTGGGCAGCCTTTGTCAAGGTTCCTATAATGGAAATGTATGTATTAACTGCCATGTTATGGAAATACTTAGGAATAATTATTGCGATGAATTTATATTAAAAGCATATTTTAATTGCATTTCCGTTCCCTATTAAAAATATTAATTTTTCTTCAGACCAAGAATGAAGTTGCAGAAACTCAAGATTCAACTGGATTCAGGACTCGACGGGCAAAAACTTGAAACAATATCGAGCTAACATTTTTGCAAAGATACATAATAAGTACTAGGACGCCATGTTTAAATGTCAGATAGCCGCTTGTTTTTATTATTTTATTTTATTAATGTTGCTTTGCTTAGTTTAATAATAATATTACTTGAACAATAATCCATTGATATATACCGCAATTACTAGCAGATGGCTAATCGCTCGAACATTCTCCTTAAGATGGCTGCAGAAGAACTCTATGATCAAAATATCAACATTAAATAATTAATTTTTTCCCTTTGAAGAAAATACTTCATGGATTAAAACATGTAGTAATTCTATGGTACGATGTCTGCACTATACGGTGCGTGTTATGTCTTACTGGAGCAGAACTACTTTACGGGTGATAACGCTGCGGCGGTTTCGAGTACATTCTATCTAACTGTATACAATTTTTGTCAGAGTTTATTTTACGTTCATGAAGAATAAATTCATGATGGAGTACTCCTCCGTACTTTCCAAGGAGGTATTTTGACTGGAAAATTTTAGAAACCAACGCTCGGTTCGCTCGTCAATGTTGATCAATCCAATGTTAATGAATAATTTTAGAATAATTCTAAATAGAGAATACATTTTTGATAAAAAGTAAATAAGATAGACGTGTATATAGTACGTGGAATTCATTTATTTTACAAAATAATGTAAATAAAAATTATTTATTTGGGCCCGAGACGTTTAGTAAATATATATTTATATTGGAGTTCTGTCAATGACCAGCTTCTGTACTAATGTCAGTACTGTGGTACATAGCTAAATACAAGAAACTGCTCCTCGATTTTGACTATTCCAACATTTACTAGACAAGCGTTCAAAGCTCCCAACAAAATTAAAAAGACTTATTTACATGACAGTAATTAGACCCATTTGGAAATATGGAGTTCAGCTTTGATGATACACTAAACCTTCTAATTCTCTTCGTATCCAATCCTTACAATCCAAAATCATTCATAAAATCCTCCAATGCTCCTTATTATTTTACAAACAAACTTATCCATAAAGATCTTGATGTTCCATATGTTAAGTCTCCAAACTTGTTTTACACTCAATTCTCGATAATACTCCGAGACTTCTGAAAAGAAAATGACCAAGAGAGCTTCTCATGTAGAAATTTTATTGAAGTGCTACTAGTGAGTAGTTTTATACATGTTACTGATATTTTATTGTAATCATGTTTCTCCAATTTACTTGTAGTATAAAATGTATACAGTAAACATCAACAAATAGCTTAAATAAAAAAAATTGAAATGATATCTGTAGTCCTGTCTTTTCAGCTGTATGTTTTAATTAATTTAATAAGGTTATAGATCTTTTTATTTATTCTGATTGTATGGCTGGGTCTATCACTATATATATTACTTATTTTTGTTGAATGAGTAATATTTTAACATTTATTCAATAAACGTTAATGGAACAAAGAAAAAAAAAAGTTGGTTGATTCAAATTCAAATAGAAATAAAAATATCTTCGATAACTTGTAAGTATTGAAAACAATATTCATATAAGATTCAATTTATGATGCATTTTAATGAATTATTAATTATGACTGCATATTTTATTAAGTCTTGAATCTAATCTGGGTAATGCGAAAGTACAAAACAATTGAATGTGTGCCAATGGAACATTCCTCCACACCGGGAGTCCATGAACTACAATCGATCTGATTGTAATCGATTTGGCAGCCTAAATTTGAATACAATGTAACAGTAATATTATACTCAAACTGAGAGTTTATGAATATTTGGAATGCCACGCGGTGGTGAGTTGCCTCCGGATCACAAAAGTATTTCGTCCTCCTTTTTGGAGAATTCACAGTTATCTCAGTGTGTTGGGGCTGTTTTACAAGTCAAATCGGCCGCGCGTGCTAAATTCAGGTTATTTGAAACTCAGCTCAAAACGAATTTCAAATTATACTTCATGTACTAACACTCTATGTATAATTAAACATAACAGGAAACCTGAACATTTTTACTATTTTATTATTTATTATTGATCTGTCAGTACCAATTTTTAGAACACACCGATACCAAGAAATCAGGTCTAAAGAAGACATCCTAGAGAAGATGAGGAAGATGAGGAACCATAAGCTTTCAAAGGATGTAAACAGAACTTTAAATTCTATCTACAACCTTAGATATAGGAAAATATGCAATTTTAATATAGCAAGCCCGGAAAATTACATGCAGTTTCAGACGAATTTTAAGAACATTTCACAACAGAGTTGTGAGTCGTCTAAGAGTCTCAAACAGGGATTACCTAAAGGTGTTTATAAAGGACATAACACTAATTATTAAATCCAGCAAAGCCTGCATGACTTGTGGTAGTTTGGAGTCGGATCCCTTGAGCCATTTTCTTACTCAGTGCATCAAATTTGAAGAGCAAAGAAACAAATTCTTAGGTACATATATTTCTGAATCATTGACTATAGAGGAAATCTTAAATGTACGTAGTTTTTTATAATTATAATTATATAGACCATATTATTTTGTAATATGTTATGCCATGGATTAAAAGCTAAATGTGTTTATTTTTTGGAATAGGGTTCTAACTATGTCTTATTATGCTCTTCTCTTAATCATCAAGTCATTAATTAAAGGTAATAATGGCTAAATATGACTTGGTGGGAAGTTGTAAGTTGTATACCTTGTTATTGCATTGATCTTGTTATTGAGTTGATAATTTATTTATTATTATTATTTTTTTTTTAATATAAAAGTGTCAAAACTATTTCTATATTTAAAATATGTTTGTGGTACTTATATAATTTAATCTTATTTATAAAAAGTCTTAGCGCTGCTAGATAAAAAAGAACTGTTTTATTTCGTATGTTATTTGTACAAGAACTGTATTTTGCAAATAAATAAAAATATTGATTGATACCAAGAAATTGATTCCCAATTCTTAATAATGATAACTAGTAATAAATTGCTATTAATTTTTTTTAAATTTTAATAATTATATTAAAGCAAAAGAAAATGAATTAAAAAAATAAAAATAATTTAAGAAATAAATTAGTAAAGAGAAAGTAGCATTTATTACCTACAACCTATAATATGTTTAGTTCATTGCAATTCAGATAGTTAAAAAATATACAATACATTTAATGAATTCTTATTCAAAAAGCTTAACTTTCCAAAGGTTCTAGGTTTTAGTTATTGCTCAAGAAATCAGAAGTGTTAATAAGACATTTTAGATGCATTAATATTTCTCTCGATTTCTCCTAATTATTTATTAAGGCTCAAAAACAATGAATGTGTAATAAAAAGAAAAACAATGTTTATTCTGGGATATATCGTCCCCTAGTAATAACAAAGATTACAATAAAATGTTACTATTTTCTGACTACATTAATTTTTTTTGTATTTTGAAGTTGTAATTTAATTTTTTATTCTCCAATAAATATATATCAAAGAATACATGTGTTTAATAATGCGACGTTTCACATACTGTTTCACTTACTTCCGCCATACTCGTTATGTAGAAGGACATACCTGTAACTTCAGACGCTGTAGACTCTCAAGGAATGGCGAAGAAGACAGATCTTCAGATGTCGAAATGCAAAATAAGTCATTTATTCCTTATCATTATTTATCATTTTAAATAAAGTCGGAAGTTTAAAAAAAAAAAAAAATTAAAAATCACTTACTGTGTCAAGGTTTGTTCTTTGAAAGGATTTTGTTTGTTTATTTCGTTTAACGTCACTTTATGCTGCTATGGCTAATCGGACGATGCTACGGTGGGAGTCCTAAATTTTGCCTATCCAGGTATAATTAGGATAGGGATCTTTAACGAGTACCTGACATCGCACAGGCTCGGGACCCCCATTTTACGTCCCTTCCGAAGGACGGCATAGCTAAGGATTTTTTACTCCCTTTAAAGAATCCTAAGGTCATCTGCCGGGCTGCGAACCCGCGATCTTGGGTTTAGTAGGTTGCTATGCTAACCACTACAGGTGACCCCTTTGAAAGGATTTGTTTTAAATTCTGTGCCAAAAAGTGAATATCTAGTTCCAAAAGATCTCTCTCTGTTAAAGATGAAAAAATATTTACCATTATCGAAGAAGATTTTGTAATAATTACTTCATTAGGTATCACAAAAATATTAGATTTATCGATCGGTTCCCTGGAACTTAGGTTTATCGATCTTTTCTCAAGAATCGGTGGAATATAGGATCATCATTTGAAATCGATGTATCCCCAATATGTATCACATACAAAAGTGTATAATACAGATTAAAAAATTTTTTTTTTTTACTATAGTCGTTCGTATTAAAATAGATTTCATCATTACATACCTATATACCATACACTTCGATTTATATATTTTCTATATTGTCCTCAATAAAATCAGATTTTTTTTAATATTAATTTTACAAAATAATTTGTAATAATGACTGATAAACAGTCTTTTTTTGATTTTGTGAAATGGGCATGAAAAACAAATAAGGAAATGATCTTAGATGTATCGAAGCTTAACCACAATCGTTATTAGGGCTCCGTTGCCTCCATCTTCTCTCCTTTTAGAGGAGAAAGCGGGGATGGAAATCGATGATTGAATCGATCAGTGATGAATAGAATATGCAACATGAAACTCCCACCACTCAAGAATAAAAAAATAATACTTATTGACGATCAAAATAAAGGGTTTTTAAAATTGTTGGATCTACCCTCTCAGGCCTGTATATTCGGTATTAAAGGTGATCATTCGTGGAGATTACTATTCAACGGTAGGGTATTTAGATAGACCTGTATACTAGGCTATTCTAGCGCGTGAACACAAACCTTAATTCCAACTCTCATAATAATTAATTAATTGTATAGTCAGAGGTTTTTATTTTTACTTCTCTTTACTTATTTATTTCCTTTTCTTCCTAATTTCATTGTATATTTCGTATGAATGAATTCATTGCCATCCATATTAGTCGTTGCCTTGGAGTGAGACAGCATGTAATTTTTATTTTAAAAAATAAATAGAATAAAATAAGATTAATTCTTAGTTTGACGAGTCCATTAGTTTTTTGTGACTTAAGTTGACTGGAAAAAAAATCCTTGATTGGCGGTTTTTTTGAAACATAATTGGAGAAAAGGTCTAAACGCGGATCTTTAGCCATAGAAAGAGAATTGGTTATCCATTGAAATACTGTAAGATTCTTGTGCGTTTGGATCAGATTTGAGTAAAAAGTGATTTTTATGTGTGATTAAGTGTTTTTAAGTGATTTTTCATTTTGAGCTTGTTTCTGATGGCCAGGCACTGGATTCTTCTTCTTTTTTTTCTTATGAAGTTTTAAGTGTAAAGTACCACGCTTTGGTTAACAGGAAAATATTTAGATGATTTAAAAATAAATATTTGAAAAAAGCAATGGAATCTAGAAGAAATAAAGTTGAACTGGCCTCCCAACTCACCAAAAACACCTACAACAAAAAGTCCCTCTCATAGAATGCAAAAATAAGACATTATAGTACAGTAATTAAGCCAGAAGCACTGTATGCATGCAGAAACACTGTCCATTACCGTCCAATGTCAAAAACCGTCCAATTCATTTCCAAAATTCCATTAAAAATCTGGGAATAACTTTTGATCAACATCTTGCTTGGAATAACCATATCTCTCAAATCACGAGGAAATCTATTTTTATTCTTAAGCAACTCTCACATTACCGTGATTTATTACCATTAAGTACTCGAAAACTTTTAGTATCATCACTCATTTTCCCTAACTTCGACTACGGATGCACAGTATATGGAGGACTGTCTGATGAGCTCGAGATGAGATGTAAAAGAGTAATGAACTGTTTTATTAGATTTATTTTCGGGATCTCCAGACGTTCTCGCATATCTCATAAGTATTCTGAAATTGGTTGGCTTTACCCCAGTTTTCGACGTCAATACTTCCTGGGTGCTCTCATATCCAAACCTTAAAAAAAAAAAAAAAAAAAAAAAACCGCCTATATCCATGACCTCCTTACTCGGCGCTCCTCCGTTCACCTCTTAAATACTCGAACCCAACCCATCAACCTATACACTCCGGCGCATCGAACTGCATCCTTCGAGAAATCCTTTATTATCCGTGCTTCCTCTTTATGGAATTCATTGCCCATCACAATTCGAAAAAGCTCCTCTCTTACTTCCTTTAAACAACATCTATTTCTTTACCTCCTGGATCTTCAATCTTCCGAGCAAATGTAAAACATGAATATTTAAGTTATATACATTATAATAGTACACATAAGATGTATCCTATTACAAGTTTCCTTAATTTATTTTTGTAACTCATAATTTAATTATTAATCAATTTTTTTATTATTTATTATTATCATTTATTATAATTAATTATCATAGCCAGACGATTGTTCTATGTATTGTACTCGTTTTGTTATTCTTAGGGGACAAGTTGTCCCAGAATAAAGTTCATTTTTCTTCTTCTTCTTCTTCTTCATTACCAACCATTACCAAGTCTCTGAAGAGGAGAGGAAAATAAGATCAAAAAGAATGAAGCAATACTGGCTTCAAAGAAAGGCACAGAGCACTCAGAAGTGATTGGTACAACGTACCCCAAAGTCGGGTGAAACAAAAAATAAATTATATTTATAAGGTTTAAATATTTATTTATATGGATGATTTAAGTATATGGAAGTAAAAATTGTCAACGTAACAAAATTAATTAATATTTTAATTAAGTGAGAGACATGGAAGCTCGCGGAATCTGGAATCCATCCTATATCAAGGAATAAAAACATCCTACATCCTGGAATAAAGCAATCCTGCATCATGGAATTAGCTTCAGATATCCATACATTCTCAAAGTACTTTCCTCTGCAATATACTCAACTGGTTTGTCTCCCATTTCGCTTCTTATTAAAGCGTTTCTTATAATATTTCTTCAAGTCCACTCTTCAACTTTTCATAGTTTACTTTATCTCCATTGTTTACAGACTCTTCTTTTAAGGTACTTTTCAATCTTTCACGTTTATTAAAATGAACAAAATCATGATAGAAAATCGTAATCCAAGGAAGATAAGAATATTCAAAACTTCTATCACAATACCAAAAGAGGATATGAGAAGCTGTGGAAAAAAATCTCTTATTTTTACTACATACTACATACTAAAGAAATATTATATAGGACATACACCCGCCTTAAGATAGTTCACTTTCATCTACCGATAATTGAAGCCTAGTGACCGAAAGCAGGACAATCTGGAACTAGTTATTGTTGGCGGGAGTACATTCCACCACACATTTACCCCCTGCATCCAAGGACATGAACGGAGGATGGACAAGAAAGGACGTGCCCCGTGGTTGGACGTCGTGGTGCTACCATTGTATCCTCGAACCGACACGAAAACGAGTGTGTGGCGAATCATCCAGAAAGGGAGAGAGTTCACTCTCCAACAGCTGTTCCAGTGACAGTGATGCAATTAGTTCTGTCACACGGCAATCGTTCAAACGATTGTATATACTGGAGATACTCTATTATATATATATATATATATATATATATATATATATATATATATATATATATATATATATATATATATATATATATATAAGAAATGAATCGAGAATCGATAATTAAAGTCAATTCCTAGGAACCGATCGATAATTGCGATAGTTTGTGATACTTAATAATGTAATTATTATTATACATTTCCTTAATAATACAAAATATAAAACTGTTGTAAAAGATATTTTTTTCAATTTGATAATGGTAACATTTTATTATAATTTTTTGCTATTACAGGAAACAGATTATTTTTATTATTATTTTATAATGTGGTTTCTTATCGCAAATGCACGATTTTTAAATCCAGAGAAATGTTATGTGCATCCTTCTATATATTATAATTAGTGAAATATTTTATTAACACTTACATAATAACATTAAGTGTCACTGGTCAACAGTATTTTTGTTAAATAGGTAAACGTGGCTGTCTCATATGTATTTTGCTATATTAATTTGGAATAAGACTATCAAAGTTGTCCATGAGGCTCAGATTTTTTGTAATTTTAAATTTAGTAAAAATAAAAGTGATATTTCATAGCTATGAACGTGTCTTGATAAATATATTCTATTTATTTGCTCTAAATAAGGCTCATCACCAATGCACGGTAATATTGGATGCAATAGAGATAACAAATAAGTCGTCTGAACTTTTAAAGCATGTTTAGCCAACAAGTTTCAGCTGGCTCAGTCAAAATACTGGCTCCCAGCCACGGGCCCTGACATGAGTCCCCTGCGAACTCCTCTCATCAGTCTACATCTGTGACCAGGTCACTGGTCCAATGTATTCAAATCACTGGAATAACAAGTAAATCTAAAAAGAATGTTAAATATCCTAACCTCCCCTCAGCTATTAGGCCTGTTCCTCACAACGAAGATCTGCCAATCCCAGTACCACCTGAAGGCAATGGATAAAAGTGGCCCTGGATTTCTATGTTTAAAAGCCACATTTCCTTGGATCAGTGATGCAAAAATAAAAGTAGGTGTATTTGTTGGCCCGCTAATAAGGGAGCTTATGAAGTATCAAGACAAAAAAGGAGCCGAAAAAGCAGCTTGGATTTTTTTTTTTTAAATGTTGTGAAAGAATTTCTTGGAAATAAAAAAACAGAAAACTACAGAGAACTAGTTTCTGATCTTCTACAAAATTATAAGGCTTTAGGCTGTAATATGTCTCTAAAAATACATTTTCTTGACTCGCATCTTTCCTGAAAATCTTGGGGATGTGAAAGATGAACACGGTGAGCGATTCCATCAAGAAATATCCACTCTTGAGAAACGAAATCGGGGAAAATGGAATCCAAATATTTTTGGACAATTGTTGGTCTTTGAAATTAGACGCCGCAGAGGCAAAATACAGCAGGAAAACATCAATTTTGATTTAATTTATGGTATAAAAGCTGATTAAATACAATTGCTTGTTTTAGCAATATATTATTTTTTTATTTTGAAATTACACAAAATCCTTGCCCCTGAGACAAAAATGCTTTTTAAATTTGCATTCAGAGCACCAAATTTTAAAAGAAACAGCCATTGTAATTCATTTGACAGACAAAAAGTTAAATTTTGTTTTCCAGTGTAATAGAAGAAACCCAAAACCGTCAGAATATTGATTTTTTAAATGAGAATTGGGGGCTCGATGGCCAAGCGAGTTAGGGACACGGTCTTAGCGCCCTGTACTGAAGGTCGTGGGTTCGAATCCCTCATAGGCGGATTGAATATTTAATTAATGTTATTTTAATTATTTATTTCTTAAATAATTATTGTTTTATTTAATAGATATCCATTCCTATACTTTTGTTAGAATTTCAATTTTGAGGAGAAACATTTAATGTTTATTCACAACTGTAAAAAAAAAAAAGAAAAAAAAAAAAGCATCATTTGATGTTAAGTAAGGAGATTCCTATTCCAGCTTCTTTGAAGACGTAGTGCAATTGGTCTCCTGTAGACAGTATTTTAATTAAAGGATTTAAATAGACGTTAAGTTGGTCGTGGGATTATGTTGTGCTATTATACTGTTACGTGTGGTGAGTACGTAGAGAGATTTTATGTCTCCGTGTAAGTTCCAGTCAATTATTTAGGACGGAGCTGAGGTTATAAGTCTGAATACTTTCGATTGGAAATGATGTAGTTTTGCAACTTACATTTCTTTGGGAATCCGTAAATGTTCGCTCCATAACTCCACATTGCCCTGCGTAGACATGCATAACTCTTAGCTTTTCCATAGATTTGAATTTAAAAAGAACGCTGATTTACTAATCCAATATTTATGAGATGAATATACACAATGAGATGAGAACAATAAGGATGGACTGTTTCCATTGTCCTGAGGAGAGGGACAGCCCGGCTGGAAGACGATCCTGTTAGGCCCTCTGCCATTGGCTCCCTACTTATTGCTAATTGCCTCGGGTCTAATAGGATTCTTTTTTTTTTTAGATTGAAGAATCTAACTGCAAAACAATGGCCATCACGATCGTCTTTTGATCTCTCTTCTTCTTCTTAATAGCTATTTATTTACAGATTTAAATCCGCTCAAATGGTCAGACCAATACGACAGGACGATCATGCGCAGTTTCAGACGCATCAGTCTTTGCTGTACAAAAATTTCTTATTTCTCTCACCTACATAATACAACTCTTTAAACGATTGAAAAACTTAATATGTTATATACAACCTGAGATATCATATGTTGATGTCGCTTCTGGAAATACGATTTTGTCCATTTTTTTCTGGGGCCCTATTTACATTACATGCACATATGATAAGGCGAAATAAATTTATAATATCTCCTCGATTTAAAAAAAATATCGTTGATAGTGGAGGGTAACAGCAGTATTTTTATAGGAATGAATCCTAGCCTGCTAAATTATAGACTGCCAGCTAATTTATATTCTGCGCTGCTGCCCCCCAGTTTCTGTAACCAAGCAAAGATCTCGCATCAGCAGCCACATTCTTACCAACGGAGCCTTGGTCGTCCAAACCGCTCGATACCATACACTGGTTCGTCAGAATTGTCGAAGATACTTCGTTTGGATCCATCTTTGCAACGTGACCAGCGAACTCTTGCTATCTTCACTAATACAGTAACATCAACATCCTTATACATTTCATACAACTAAGCAATCGTCCTTCCTCTTTAAGTTCCATGTTCATAAATACCACCGTATATACGTCGAAGGACTTTTCTTTAGCAGCTGCAGAGGTCCTACTTTTGGGCTGTGCTAGTTGTCCAATTTTGAGGCATACGTAAGTATAGGTCGGATGATTGTTTTGTAAAGAGCTTTATAGGCTCTGGATAGTGCTTGGCTTCGTAAATGTTTGTGAATGGAAAAATAGGTGCGGTTTGCTGAGAGGATTCGCAATGTTCATTCCGAATAAACGTTACTCCTTCAAGACAAACGAATAAAACTTGTAACGAAAATAAATCGGGAAGTTAATTTCGAGAAAAAGTATTTCGTGCGGGAATCAATTATCTAATTGTTTTTTTTTTTAACATGTAGGTCCTGAGCAATTTCTTAACAATGTTTTATTTAAACCAAAATTCTGGTTTCTATTAATGTAACTTCAAAGATTCCCCCAAATTTGATAAGGAGATTTGTTATTTGTAAACAGTTTTTCTCTATTTCTATCTTTCTCTATTTCTTTATTTTTTCTTTTAAAACTTTGCATTCTTTGCCTATATTTTTATTATGATAAAAGTATAGTTGACTGTTAAGATGAATGAAGACACAAGATAATCAGGGATGCTGTCATTGTTCGTCTCCTCTCCAGTGTGGTTCGGCGGCACTGAAAAACACCTGCAAGGCAGGTCAAAACGTTGGCACACAATTAAAGTATTTCTACATAGACGTAGTGTTTCTCTTTGACTGCATCCCTGATTATCTTCTTCTTTGTATATTGTTTGTATTCTTCTAAAACACCATTCAGGGTGCTCTTTTGCCTATTGTATGTCATGACTGTCACCATATTTTAGGACTCATTTGATGTTTCAACTGTCACTAAAACTTACGATTAAATAATTGTAGAGTTCTTTCACCATAAGTTTTACTATTTTATGAAAAAGTCTGAGATGCAGTCACGAGCAATCAAAAATATGTCGAATTCAACAAGCCTTTAAATGGAGTACTTTGAAGGTCTTTTTTGAAAGCTAAATTTTTGCTATCATTTGAACTTTGGATTTTTAATGTTTGAAAATTGATGTAAACATTACTACAATATATGCTGACCTCTAAGTACCTCGAATCAAGAATTATCTAAAATAAAACAATACACATTATTATAAGGGATCCTATGTGCCAATTCGTTGCCCTACTTGGGATGGACTTAGTTCTAGAAATCCCCCCGCCGATGACATCCTAGATAGCCAAGCAAACAGCTACAGCCCCCCAAAGAGTTCCAATCCCGATGACAGGCACACTACGTGACCACCGCGGCAGTGGGTGCCTCAAGATCTGGGACAGTCGCCCATTGTACCTCGAGGTCTATTATCCTGAATGAGGGGCACGTCCTCTAGTTCTTGTATTGTCGGCTGTCCTCAGGAGACAGTCGGAGCTCACAGCTCAAGGTCTACGAGCTACTCAAAGAATCGTTGGACTACAGGAGAAAATACTTTCCACTTCTCTTACCAAGTCTCTCCTTAAAATAATACCTCAACTCATAGAAACTATAAGAAGAAGAAAATAAACTTTATTCTGCGACAAATTTTTTTGAAAACTCAGGAAATGAAGAAATAGGTGATGTTAAAGGAAATTAGAGAAGAGCATTTTCGAATTGAGATGGGCAATGAATTCCAAAAAGAGGAAGCGCTGATGATAAAGGATTTTTCGAAGGATGCAGTTCGATGCGCAGGAGTGTGCAAGTTGACGGCTTGGGTTCTAGTATTTATTTGGTGGATGGAGGATCATGAATATTGGTGAGTATTTTTTTTGTTTTTAAGGATTGAAATATGAGGGTATTTATGAAGTATTGACGTCGGTAATTGGGTTAAAGCCACCCAATTTCAGAATACTTATGTGAAATATGTGAAAACGTCTTTCACTCATTGCATATGATATGAATCCTTAGTCAAAGTAAGGAAAAATGAGAGATGATACCAAAAGTTGTCGAGTACTTTGTGGTAATGTAGAAAGTGCTTAAGAATGAAAATAGAAATACTATGTTTTAATTTGTTTTTAGAGGGAAGCCCCGAAACAAATCAAGGCTTAACATTGTTATATATTACCAGAAAAATGATAATAATAATAATAAAAACAATAAAAAGAAACGTGCAAAGAAAAAGAAATATGTAAACAATTAAAGATGAGGAAGAGAAATATAATTACTTCAAATTATACTATAGTGATGGCCGAACACGTTGGTGTGGGGGTCTTAAATGCGGAAGGTCATGGGTTCATTTCCCACCTGAATCTATTAATATTTATTTCATTCCGATTCCTTGAATTGAACCTCAGCCTCCCCATAGAATAGGTTATAGTCCAGGCAACGAAGGAAAAATAGGGGAAAAATTCTTGTAGAGGCCAATTTTAGCACAGTTGTAAGGGAAGGTGTTCTTAACACACGTACTAAAAGTTGTTAGGGGTGGGGGTAGTGCTATGGGTGGGGTGCGCCCTAAAGGTCCTTTTTTTAGGTTTTCGTAAATAACTCGAAAAGTACTGCCTCTAACGAAAAACTGTCTCTAAAATCTACATACAATTTTATACAAAAACGTTTCTATAAACATTTTAGCTGCGATCAATGCCTATGGAGATATGGAGGGGAGGGAAATTGAAATATTGCGGTAAGTCGATCTTCTCAATGAAAATACGTTGGTCGGTATTCTTTTGGCTATAACACTGAAACTATTGGTCCGATCTAAATTTTTCTTTTTTCATCTGAAAGCTGGTTCAATCCACTGTTAGACGCTGTATGTAATTATAAAATTATTATATTATTATATTGTATGAAATTATAATCAGTACCTGTAAAGCTTCCATGCTAACATGCTGAGAAATCCGTACTCCAAAAATATTTATCCGATCCTATTTTTTTTTTTTTTTTTTTTTTTTTATTTTTTTTTTTAATATCAAAGCCAGTTAAATGTACTATTAGATCTTCCATATTAAATACCGTAAAATTTCCATGCCAGCACGCTAAATATGTATGTATTGGCAAAACGTGGCAATTTTGATATGTTCTTCTTCTTTGTCTTCCTCACAGTGCCATTTCTAGCGTCGAGTTGATATGTTCAGTGGGCTTAATTGTGCCTAAATTGACTTCTACATGAATTTTTTCCGCTATTTCGTATTTTTTGGTCTTCATTGCCTAGATTATTGGTAACCTGTCCTTCTTGAATTAGTTGGAGTACCAAGTATGATGTCACACTCATAGCTTGAGGTTTTATTTAATAATTTACTTCTATTAACATAAATCGTGTACCAAGTGACACAGGTCATTTTTTATTTTAATCTCCATCTCTATTCATACCTGTTCTATTTGACTTTTGTACTGCTAACCAATTGTTCCCTAACTAGTGGTAATTAATTGATGGATAATTATTAATGTTGGTGAATATATTTCATTTAATATTATGATCTTAATCACACGAAACTATGAATTTATATTATAACACATATCGCCGCGACTATATAAGACTAACAAATATAAAAATTCAATTTTTTTTTTTTTTTTTTAATGTCATTCGTTTACTGTTGTTTTCTACAAGACCTAATGGTAAAATTTCGAACCTGATCGGAAGACCGATATCAGTAATGTCATTTTTATATATTTCTAGCATTTTACACCAGGTAGGCGTTGTAGAATACAACGGTAAACGAACGAAATAAAAAAAAAACCTAATAAATTTAAACTATAATTACAGTTGTAAAAATTATAGCTATAACTATTATAACTGACTTTAACGAAAATAGACTGTTGTAAGGTGCAATATAAAATAACATCTCATAAACTGTAAGCATTAAATAAATTGAATTCTATAATAAAAATAATAACAATAATAAAGAAGAGAAAATCATAATTAGATGATAACTGTAAACAGCTATAACTTCAGTAACCACTGAACCGAGAAGATCCAACTCGATTCTGGAACAGCAACTTTTTATTTACCTCGGCGACAGATAAAATGCGAGGGAAAATAAAAGACCTATATACCGCAGTATCCAATCCAGATAGCACATCGGCCGCAGAGGTCCCCGGCAAATAAAGGATAACGGATCCCAGAGCTGGAAGGAAACCTCTCAAGGACTTCCACCTTCGGCTAGGTGTGGTCCAGGATCGTCTTTTTTTTGGGGGGGGGGCAGGAATTATGCTTAATCTGTGTTATTTCGAGGAACGCACTTAATCTGTGTTATTTCGAGGAACGCACTGTCTAAAAATAAAGTAAATTATACGATTATTTAAAGCTGGTACAGCTGTATAGGAACCTCTGCCAAGGATCTCTACGTCAACCTTTCCTATTATAAGTATTTTTATTTATAAATTATAATATAGCCGTAATTTATTAATTAATTATAAAGTATCTAATTTATATAAGATGCAGTCCAGAGGCAAGGAAGGGAGTTAAATCTATACCTATACTATTATATAAAAGCCATTTTTCGTTTGTGATCACTAACAGCGAAAACTACTGAACTAATTTGAACCAAATTTTAACCACATCATCTTTATAGTTTCAGGAAGTTTTAGCAATAATAAAATCTACTGATTTTCAATTAGTTTGGTATTAAAAAAAGCGTTAATATTTGGATAACAATGAAGATATTTAAAAATTGACCCATTGGTAGGGAGCGCCATTCTACATAAGCGATTATAAATTTAACACCCTAAATTTATGAGCTCTCATAGACCTTGAAATTGATAATAAAATATACTTATATTCAAAGAAATTACTAAAAAGATTTAAATTTGTGGTGCAATATAGATTTAAATAGAGTTTACAATCAGTGGTAAAACCACTAAACCCACCTATACTAAACTTAAATATATCAAATTTACAATAATAATACAATGTTCAGTAGTCGAAACGAGGTTTGCCACACCGTAATGTACTTTTAAGGTTAGAAATTAAAATCCAACCAGATGAAATTATAGCCAAATCAAAATGTTGTTCTTCGCTTTTTGATATAGTGTGTAAAAATATGATTCTTGGTCCTTTAGTTGTAAACACTGTTAGAGAAGTCCATTATCCGCAAGAGTTTATTAATAGCCTCTGCCCATTTTAATTATCAACTAAAAAAGTTAAGAATTGAATGTTTAATTTTGCTTTTACCCAATCTTCAAACACCTAATCTGTGTAACTTTAACTAGATTAAAAATGATTGCTATGCGTGAAAATATGATTAAAGAAATGATCAATTGGCATACTTCAATACAAGACTTTTTTCGATAAACAAATAGAATTTCAGTTATTAGTTAAAATAATTTAAGTTCTTTACTTATGGGAGTGGGCGAAGCCGCGACGGGGGCCGCTAGTAAAGAAATAAAAGACAAGAAATTAAATATTTCTAAAAGGTCTGATAGCTC
Organism: Euschistus heros; assembly: GCA_003667255.2. NCBI lineage: Eukaryota > Metazoa > Arthropoda > Insecta > Hemiptera > Pentatomidae > Euschistus > Euschistus heros. The sequence continues at coordinate 766,466 of RCWM02000054.1, forward strand.
CTTAATTTTGTGTCGATATTTTTTCCTCATATAAATTAAATTAATTCAATTATGAACCCTTATTACTACGGCGATATAGATGTATGGAAAATTAAATTTAAATACGCAGAAAATATCATCTTGTTCGATTTTTCTCACAGCCAATTATTTTTATAAACATTACAAGTATTTATAATTTATAATCATAACCAAGTATATTTTCATGTATACTCCTAATCTAAAAATGGATCTAAATTTTTCAAACTAATATATCGTCTGCTTGGAGGTAAATCTCACTAAATCCTTTTTTTTCCAAATTCGGAAAAAAAGTCATTGTGCGTTGATATTATCATTTCCCATAAGTATAAAAAGTCACCTAGTGAATATAACTGAATATATGCACATTAGAGAATGAGAAAATTCACTATATAACTATCTGAGAATTTTTTGAGCATAATCACGTTTGAATATTAAAACGTGGGGCTCAACTAAACCTTCTAATTCTTTTCGTATCCAATCCTTACAATCCAAAATCCTTCAAAAAATCCTTAATGCTCCTTACTTTGTTACAAATAAACTTATCCATAAAGATCTTAAAGTCCAATTTGTTGCTGATTTAGCCCAAACCAGATATCTATCCTTCCATAGTAAGCTCCATAACCACTCCAATCCACTAGTCTCCCAACTTGCTTCCGATTCCATTCCTTTTAATGTAGAATTTATTGAAGTGCTACTAGTGAGCAGTTTTTCACATGTTATTTACATGCCATTTGATTCCCTTTCAACACATTTACTTGTTGTATATATTTTATGCAGTTGTAAATTTCAATTAATTTATTTTAAAAAAAATTGATTTTGTTACTAAATGACTTTTACCTTCATATGGTACAACAATTAGCATGAATTACTTCCTTATATCAATTAAATGACAATTTTATGATATCAAAAATAATACCAGAGTTGAACAACCTTGGTCAATAACTGCGCCAGATATGACTCGCCTCTAAAAGATCTCACATTAGCATCCCAAGCAGCAGAGTAGCCCACTCCAGGACCAAATACAGAACAATCCTGAAGGATACGCTCTGAAGATTAATAAACAATTTCAACCAAGGATATTCTTAATATCTTCTAAATTACTTCGAGATTATGCATAATTTAAGCTATTAAAGCATTATGGCTATTCTTACTATACATCTGCTCCATATTTCAATCTTTGTGATCGTGGTTTATTTTTTATTTCATATCATTCGATATGAAATTAATTAATTTAGCCTAAGAAATTAATTTAATCTCATTGCTTTTCATTAAAACTGTGAGTGTACTAATTAGGGACTGCTAATAAAAGTCTGTTTATAAGAATAAAGGAGACCAGTTTATAGAGCTGTTGAAGAATGTTTTATATTCGAAACTAATCTTTGAATAAAAAGAAAATCGAATATAAGTAACAAATAAATCATCAATCCTAATTCTATCAATCCTTTTATACCATCAAGCGTACCTCAAGTACTGTTATTAGTAGGCCAAACCCTTGTACACTTTGGGTGCTATTGTCTGTTGAGAAATCGGGCGGAAGAAGATCGTTCGCAGCGACCCGCGAAGAAGAAACTGAAAGGATTTAGGTCAGAGGTCAGGTCGGCGAACCCTAACAGTATCCTCCGCCCTCCAGTCAGTCATATGGCTTCCTTCCAGGCAGCGTTCCAGAGGACACGACCTTACTCGTCGTACAAGATTAGGAGGAAATGCCACTGCAATTAATTACAGTATCTAAATTATATAAGTTAAGAGGCTTTAATAATGAGGGGGACTTGTTGCTAGGCAACGATAACCTTTCTAGTGTTATAAATGAAATAATGGAGGCAAGGACGATGCAAATTAGTGGAGGATAACCTTGCCTCCGTCCCTACCACTACACAGGAAACCGATTATTAAACTGCACGATGGGAACTTTTAGTATCTTGTTTTTTTTTTTTTTTTTTTTTTTTTCTCGTCTTTCCTTTTATTTTGCATTTAATTTATGGCAAAACTAACAATCAAAAATGTCAAAATGATAAAAACAACCTGACGGATCCTTTTTACTGAAAACCAAAAGTAAACTTTCGCAATACAAATTAATTACAGAGCTATAAAACTCAATTTATTAAAATAAATAAGAACACTCACTATTGCTAGCCATAAATGTACAAATTCAGACTTTAAAAAAATCCTGCCTATGCCTTGTTCTGCCCCCGCCATGTTTATCATACGGTTCAACGCAGATTATCTTTGTTGTTATTCGTTCATTCATATTCCCGATAACTTTGCATGCCTATTTCAATCTTCGCGATACTACCATCATAGCTACATCATAACATACCGGATATACTAGTGGCCTCCTAACAACTTCAGTGCATTTATCTAACAGGGATAAATATTATATGTCATTATTTATTTTCCAAAATTGTAAGCCTTCGCTTTTCCTTTAGTGTGAGAAGGGACCTATAAAAAAGAATACTAATTATATTATAATAATAATTTTTATATTTCTGGAAAGTTCACTTTCTAGCAGCAGTAATTTTATGAAAGAAATAACAAGTTTCACTGCTTTAATGATCTCGTTTATATATTGTAGACTTGAACATCACTTCTCATTTAAATTTTTGATTAATCTATACTGCTGAAATAGTGCTGACCGTTCAATACTGTTGTAATATTTTTTTTATTTTTTTTTTTTTATTTATTGGTATTTACATCTATATACAATATACCCCTTCGAGAAGAAGTCGATAAGTGACCATTGTGTAATTTTCAGTAGTGTATTTTTGATCGTTTTTCAAAATCGTGTAATCACTTTAAAAATATCATTTGCGTCGAAATACTTTAAAGCCTTGATAAGAAGCATATCTTAGCTAATTTTTCACAAAACAGATATTAAAAATATTTATTTAAATTGTGATAGTTAACTCGTTTTAAATGTACATTGACCTAACCACTTTTTCACGATGCCCATCAATATATTCATCAACTAATGTTCATAATAAATTGAAATATTGTTCATTACAAATATTAATTTCTTGTGCCGATTTGATCGTAGGTATCACTTCAATTAAAGTAATGTATTTGAAGTTCCCGAAGCGATTCTCTTTTAATACTCCTCGGAGGGTTATCTGGAATATAATGGAAAGCAAGATGATAAAATGATTTGAATGGTTTTGAAGTTTACTATAAAAGGATAGGTACTGGTTTAGGCTAAATCAGCAACATATAGAACATCTGTTCTGAAGATCTTTAAGGACAAGTTTATTAGTGACAATGTAAGAAACATTGTAGATTTTTCGAAAGACTTAAAATAGTGATGATTAGATGCGAGACAAATTGTATGGATTAATGGAATCCCCAAGTCAAATATATCTGATTATAGTAAAGTAGATGAGTCTTTTGTATTTTATATGAATCTTAGGGCGTTTTTCTAGTAAATGTTCAAGTTATCGAAAACGAAGAGGAGTTTCTAGTCATTTTAATCTTATGCGTAGATTTCAAGTAAGACCTTAGAAGAAAATCAATTTAAAAGGAAGTAGTGGAATATCACTAATAAGCACTGCATGGTAGGAGGTCAAAGGCCAGGTAGGAGGTCAAAGGCCAGGTAGGAGGTCAAAGGCCAGGTAGGAGGTCAAAGGCCAGGTAGGAGGTCAAAGGCCTATGGCGGAGGATAAAAATGATATCGATTTATTATAATGATCCAGAGTTTGGATTGATGACCCATTCTTAAAGTGTCTAGTAAGTATTTATAATGATGAAACCTTATATTGAGTTTAACCTAAATATTTTTGCATATATATTTTCTAAATAGTCCTTTGAAAACCGTTCTTTCATAAAAGTAATTCTTATACCTAAGCTGCAATTTTATCTCGCTATTTCTTAATTATATGGTCTTATCTCACAATAAATAATTTATCAGACAAGACATCGAGAACTTGTTACCAAGGTCGATCCTTTGTCATGGTATTTGAACAAGATAAAGAAAACCGAGACAAGGCTAACGCAGTGAGAAGGAAAATAAAATAAAAATGTCGGAAAATAAAAGTCATTGGAAGTGAAAGTTGCCGGGCGGAGGTAACGCCCTCAACTGACCGTTATACGGATTAGCGGCTTGTCCCTTCGTTTTGAACATTATTTAACAGATTGGCATATTATTAAGAAGTTATATTTAATGTTTTAAAATATTAGCGAGATAGTAAGGGATGCGGAAATAAGTCACCGCATTATTCAGTTTGTTAGACCCTTCTCCCTATACTATCAATATCCGTTCTTATCCAACAATATTCTTTAATAATATTTCACTAAACTCTGTTGATTAGTCCCACTGCCTAGGATTTAATAATAGCTGATTTTTGTAGAGGGTGGATGTTTGATTGTTTATAGTTCTGACTATTAGTAAGTAAAGTTTATTTTTTGGTGTTCCTCGAGGTAGTATCCTAGGTTCCATTCTCTATACGGTGTATACAGCTGACATTCCGGATCATCCTAATACCGTCCACACTACGCATACTGATGACGAGTTTTATCAGTAAATAATTATCCTATCATTGCTTCACAATCACTCCAATCCCATATTACAAATATTCAAGAATAGTGTCAAAATTTGAGAGATGTAAAAAAAACAATTCATCAAATAACGTCTACATTTCGTCGTAAACCTACGTCCTCCTTTCCTTACATTATCCTTTAATAATATTTCACCAATTCCTGTTGTATAGATTCGCTATCTAGGGACTCCATCTGGAAAACGTGAAATCAATCTATAGGAAATAGTAGGAAGACAAGAATCTGTTGTTGTAGCCTGCTTCAACATTTACTTAAAAAACGTTCAAAGCTCCAAATTCATTACAAAAGACTCATTTACATGACAGTAACTTGACCTATTTGGACAAACAGAGTTGAGATCTGGGGTTCAACTGAACCTTCTAACTCTTCTCGTAGGGGAAGGTGCTGTAGCTGTGGACACTTTTCACTTATACATTTTTCTAACTGTTGGTGCTTTATTTATCTGAGTACTTATTGTATCATTAGATAAGAAATTTAAGGGGTTATCGAAACCTGGTGTCTTTATTTTGAAAAGTAATTTTATTTTTACAGAAAATGTTTTGTAACTTACTGATTAGTGTCCATAGGTACCTTCCCCCTTTGTACCTGTGGACACTAGTGGTTGGACCAATGGACATTGATTTCTTCATAGGATCATAGTGATAATTGAAATGATATTTAGACAAACAAATCAGCAATAATTTTTTTTTAAATGTACTAAACAAAATAGAATATTTAAACAAGAAAATTCAACTTGATTATTAAACTAGAAGGCGTATAGATATGTTACAACAATAAATTTAGCGTATGAAAGTAAATAGAAACTTAACTCATTTTTAAACCTTTTAACAAAAATAAATCTTTTATAGAGATCGTATCCATGAAAATATGTAGGGAAATGCATTTGTTTACATAATCTTCCAGTGCCAGTTATAAAAGATGGCGGTGGTAATTTTCTTTTGATATCTCTTATTTAAATTTCATAATCAGTAGCGATGTCCGGAAGAATAAATTTCGGGGCTCTATCATTTGATGAAAGTTTCTTCAAGTAGCAAATATTGAACGTGAACAAGTCTACTTTTTCTTTGATCAAAGCTATAAATTATAAAATGCTTTACAACACAAAACATAGCTACCAACATATATTTCTTCACCTCCAGTTTCTTTGCCTTGTTCATAATCATTGGCCAATTTATCCAAAAAATTACAATCTTCGCTTGATGGATCAGCCAAGATCACATTTGTGAAATCACTATCTTCACTAGTTGAATAGTTTGTTATAAATAGTGAATGGCGAGCTATCTCCTCTTAAAAAAAAGGTTATCCAAATTTAAGCATTTTATATCACGCGAAATGCCTACAAAAATTTCCGCAATATTTATAATTGGAATAACGAATAAAAAAAACAAAAAGAAAAATCTGTTGTGCCTGTGGACACTTTAACTATCTGTCCACAGGTTCAGCTGGCAATGGTGTCCACAGGTACAACTGGACGCCATGTTTCACAATACCCGTAAGTGATAACTGATATGAAAACATATGAAGTTATGATATATTTATCTGACAACCCAATGAAATATTACTTCCTAGAAAATTTCTAAGTGTAGGTCTTAAAAAATTTAAAATAACTGGTTGAATTGGTCAGAATTTTGAAGAAAAAAACTTAAAAATAATAATTTCTACCAAACTGTTGATCTGACATCTTGAAAACAGACGTGCGACATCTAACAATTTCACACATCGATCTAACAATTTCAATTTCCCTCCTCCCACTCTCTCTTAATTAAAAATGTCCACTGGTACAACAGTGCTTTAGGTACACCACCTTCCCCTATCTAATCCTTAAAATCTAAACTCCTTCGCAAAATCCACAATGCTCCTCATTATGTCTCAAATAAACTAATCCATAATGATGTAAATTATATTGCTGAACAGGCCCAAACCAGATATCTATTCTTCCATGATAAGCTTCTTAATTATTTGAAACCACGAGGCCTCCAACTTGCTTCCCCCTCGATTCCCGATAACCATTGGAGGCGTCTGGAAAAGGCCTGGGGAATATCTATTGTTTAACATTTATTGAAGTCCTTCTAATGATTAGTTTCTAAACAAGATGAGATTGAACAAGATTTTTTCCAATAATTAAAACTATAAGAATTTTATAAGACACCGTCATTTCTTTCAATAAAAACTTTGGAACAGACGTTTTACCGATGCAGTCCATTGATTTTTAGATTAGTGTTCTAAAGAGCAAAGAAATTGTTGCTAAACAATAAATAAGATAAACTTGTTATATTTGGAATTCATGCATTTAACGATATGTTTTTTTATACTCCCTAGTAAATATCTAATTAATTTTACAAATAAATAAATTAAAAAAAAAACACTATAGAGAAGAAGAACTTGAGTGTTCACAATGTTCTAAAATTCTTCTTCATAATAAGCAGTTGACCTTTTTGTATATCAGAAGCTTCGCATTAAGATACCTTCAGCTTTGAATAAAACCAAATTAGAACTGAAATAATTAATTTAATCTGAATCCCGATCTCTAAATGCCAAACCAGAAGCCACCCTAAATAAGAATCTAGAACGGAGATAGAGACTACCGTTAGTTCTAAATTTATTCCTAGTGTTGTGAACTATCGTCGCTATCTGTTCTTTTATGTGTTTATTTTTCATATTGGATAAATTTTAATTGTAGACGCTTATTTTAAATCATATTTTTATTTTCTATTGCCATATAAAAATATATTTTATTGTCTACAATTAATTCATTATTTTTGGCATGAATAATCTTTAAACTGTGGATCTATTATTTTTTCTTTGTAAAAATTTTTCTAGCTCTCTTGAAGTTGCTCTAATCGACATGAAGGCTATTTCCATATCATAAATTTAATGGAAAATATTTTTTATTATGCAACATTTATCTTTAGGATGTATCTATGTATCTATGTATCTATGTTTGGGAGCTATATTGTGTTGAATGAAAAAAGTCACGTCTGAAACCCCTATTTTCTCTCAACTTTGTTTATCTCGAATAATCATAAATTGTTAATTTAATTTAATTATTAACTTTGAGCACTATTATATTATTGATTCTAAAATGTAAATCGAGAAAAGCAGTAGATTATAGGCAGACATATCCATCTAATGTTGTTTCCGAGAATTTCTGTCAAAAAGTCCTGAAACGGTCATTTAGCTTGTCATGGTAGGTTCAGTATTAAGATAAATTCAATTTTGTGCTGTTTGCAACTGGACAAATGTTTAACTAGGAATCCACATCGACAGGTAACTGCTCGTCGTTTTCGACTTCAAAATAAACATATTCATAAATAACTCAATGTGCCAAATGTTGCTGATTTAGCCCGAACCAGATACCTATCCTTTCATAGTGAACTCCATAGCCACTCTAATCCGCTAGTCTCTCAATTTGCTTCTCACTCCATTCCCGATAATCCATCGAGGCGTCAAAAGGAAAATGACCTAGAGACCTCCTAGTGTAGGATTTGTAATAAAGTGCTACTGGTGAGTAGTTCTTTCCAAGTTTTTACATGTTATTGTAATTGTTATGAACACATTTACTAGATGTATATATATTGTACAGTTGTAGAATTTAATAATTAAAAAAAATATTATATCATTATATAATAAATAAATCATTAAATAATATCATTCAATTCCCCAACATTATTAATTATTCTTCACGTAATTGGCACTAATTTGAATAGATTTGTTTAAATCAACAGATAGAATCTAATACCTCAGAGACAAATAGCTGGGCGCTATTGGGTCTCCAGGGACTATTATTGATAAAGATAAAGTACTCAATAAAACCCCAAGCTTTGGTAACACCACTGCATCTGATGATAAGAGAATTTCAAGCGGGAGCAAGGGTCAACAGGAGTTGTCAAGTTGTACCTTTCATTATAATATTTTATATGACATCCCAACTCATCCTACCACTGCCCTCACCACTTAAGCTGATGACACGTATGTTATCAGTAAACAATGATCCCTTCATTGCCTTTCAAACATTCCAATTCCATATCCTAACCCTTCAAGAATGGTGTCAAAAATGGTGAATCGAAATAAATCCAAAAAAATCTTACCAAATAACCTTTACCCTTCGTCGTAAACCTACGACTTCCTGTCCTACAGTATCCTTTAATGATATTCCATTAATCACTGTTGAACGAACCCGCTACCTAGGACTCCATTTGGCCAAACGTCTTATTTGGAAGCCACATACAAAACAAAAAAGACAAGAAACTGCCCTTCGTTACAGATTACTTCAACATTTATTAGACAAGCGTTCAAAGCTCCCAATGAATAACAAAAGACTAATATACATGACTGTGATTAGACTTATTTGGACATATGGAGTTGAGCTTTGGGGCTTAACTAAACCTTTTAATTCTTCCCGTATCCAATCCTTAAAATCCAAAATCCTTCGAAAAATCCTCAATTCTCCTTACTTTGTCACCAATAAACTTATACATAAAGATCATAATGTTCCACATGTTGCTGATTTAGCCCATACCAGATACCTATCCTTTCATAGTAAGCCCCATAACCACTCAAATCCCCTAATTTCTCAACACCATTCCCGATAATCCTCCGAGGCGTCTGAAAAGAAGATGGCCCAGAGACCTTCTAGTGTAGAATATTTATTGAAATGCTACTGATGAGTAGTTCTTTTCAAGTTTTTTCACGTTGTTGTAATATTTACCAGCACATTTACTTGATGTATGTATTTTGTACAGTTGTAAATTTCAATAAATTGTTATAAAAAAAAATTATAACTCAATAGAACGGATTATATATTTCAATTCTTATAAATCAATAAGAATAAAAATCAATACAATTCTAAATTGTGTTCACGTACATAGTAAAGAATCAGACCAAGAATGCTGGAGTTCTGTTAGAGACGACGGATCACCATCAACGTCTGTTTCAATCATCACATACAAGAAAACGAGGTTCCCTTTAGACTGCACGAAGAGAATGATTCCTTCAAGACAATTTCCCATAGCGGTATATCCAGTCCCACATCCCGCAGCCACGGAACAGATGTCTCACGCAAGTCGCCTCTGATTGAAGTATATAATTACCTGAAAGGTATTCAAAGCTATTTAAGCTTCAACAATGGCAGTCAACTCTGAAGGTCGGCGAAGTGACGGTAATATTGTCGAATGAGAATAACTTGGTTTTTCTCACCGATATAGCCTTCACGGTTAAGAAACAATTGTGGGAAAATAAAAAAAAACCTCGGATCTGTTTGTTATTCGGCTACTAATTTTATGAGAATTCCGTGTATGTTGGTAATTCAGTAATAATATTTTAAGTAAAACTAAAAATAAAAGAAGTTTCAACCTTAAGGTTCACAAACCCTGAGGCTTTACACCCTGGGGAGTGTGTAAAGAGATTATCTCTTTATAAATTTCCAAATCAATGTTCTTTACTTGTTTTCAAAACATCTATATGCAAAGCAAAGCATATCACTATCCTAAGGAGAAATTCCGAGACATTTAGAGATAGAGACTTCTCCCTGAGAGACTCATGGTTGAGTCTCGTGGAATCATAACGAGTAGTACAAGCTTCTTGGAAGATCTCGTTGCGAAAAGATCAGTTGCGATGATTGCCAAGGATGTTAATCTAGACACACCTAAGTACTAGCCACCACATCCTGCAAGGTTGTTAAAATGATAAATATTTATTTACTTTTTATTTGTTTATTCCATGTAGTGTATTTTATTACGAGACTATCCGATTATTTTTAAAATGAAATATATAAAATCCGAGTGCATGTATGAATCGTTTTTTCATTTATCATGTTATTATATATTGACAGGCAAAACATTTCACCCTATGATTATTTCATTTTCTCGGCTAAAAGTTTTTTTTAGGTTTTAACGCTCTATATTAGAATTTTTAAAAACATTAATTAAATAACAAAAACTGCACATATATAAAAATAAATAAATTAAGAAATTTTAAATTAATATTATTTAACACACTTTTGCATTGCATGGGGTATATGCCTAAAAAAATTATTCTAAATCACATTATAGCTGTCCCTCCCTCATCGAATGCAAAACGTTGTGATCGCGACGGATATAAACCAAATATTTAAAATTGCTTGGTCATTTTTTTTTTAAATGATATTGTTTTTATTTTACTATTTTCTTAATAATCCTAAAATGTTATATGTCCACGGGTTAAAGTATATTGGGGCGCAAACTCCTAAAAAGGAATAAAACTTTTAATCGAGAAAATGAAAAAAATCAACAGGGTGGAATAGTTTGCAGTTTTACTGTTTACTAAATATTTCCTTATATTATTTTGTTATGAAATTGTGTTGTTGTTATTTAAATTTATTATTATTATTATTGTAAATACTCTTCTGATTGAAAATTTGATTTGCTTTGAAACATAGACAAATATTCTGTGTCTGCAACCAGAATAAGTGTGATAAATAATATTAATTTAAAATTTCGTAATTTCGATATTTTTTTTAATACAGTTTTCCTTAACTTTTAATTAAAAAAAAAGAAATTAATGTTTTTAACAATTCCAATACGGCTATATAAATAAAGTCCTCATATAAATTCGGTTATTATAATAAATTATAGTTATCATTAATAACCATAAATATAATAAAGACTCGGAGGTTAAAATAATAAATCAAGTAGAAAATAGCCTAAAATTGAAGTTGGGCAGTATTTCTATCTCTTTTTTATCGATATAGATTATATACCAAATATAAATACATACATACATATAAATATACGTATTTTTAATCATTAAACTTAATAAAAAACAAAAAAACTTTAAATGTGAGAAATGTTCGACCGTAGGGAGACATGTAATTTCCATGCGGTTCCTTCAGGAATCCGTGTCCCCATTCGGAACTGATTACAACCCCAACGACGTGCCCCAGCAATGAGCACCGAAATAGTGATTAGTATTGTAACCGCATCCCCGATAGCGGTTATGTTAACTACCAGGTGACAACAGTTACAGGTTAGTAACATGGCCAGCAACGGTACTCTTAGTAATGTAACTGGGTGTTCCCGGCTGACGGGTTCCTCATCGATAAAAGAACTTGATGTCACCTTGGCAAGGCTGTCCAAGGTAGGCAGGTCGGAACTGCAACAGCTACTGCCAGCCACTGCGATTAATATATTCTTTTATATAAAAAGTAGAACAATTAATGCCAACCATGAAGGTCGTTGGGTCAGGTACTGGTGGAGGTTATTCTTCTGAGATGCAGAAAACTATTAACGTTTGGTTGCATTACAATTTTCAAATGTTTCTTTAGTTATACAGACTTTCTATTACTCATATTTGTTTAATATAATATTTTAATAAGTATTTAAAGATTCGATAATTTAAATAACCGTAAAATGTACAATGGCGAGAGGCCTATCCGGTTAGCGTGGCGGTTAAAATGGACTTGAGCCTTGGTAAATGTCTCAGAGGAATTTGTCAGGACCGATCTTGTGGATTTGGGTTCTGATTGAGTGGAATAGAGGGAGGTGTGTAATCATACCCAATGTCAGGGCCAAAACGGTGTTCCTTGGAGGATAAGTAGCCATCCAATACATAAACAATGAATGGATTTAACTTATTAAAGAACAGGTGGTCATAAAATCCATCATCAGCAAACATTTAATTTAATTTCATTTAATTACTATTCCTCATTTTCTAATATTTAGTTCCGGAATATCTAAATTAATTTATACAAGCACATCAATACCAAACTTTGATAAATTATATTTAAAATCTTTCATATGAAGGTTAAAATTGTTTGAAAATTAATTGCTACTGCAAATCAAAATAATGAGTCTGAATATTTTTCGGAAATGACCCAGTTCTAAGGACTCATGAGAACCCAGTTTTAAGTACTTATGAGAACCCATACATCAGCCGTTCGAAAATACCTTGAGCAAGGCTCTCACGAGCGATGTGAAATATGGCTCGAGTCTGTTGGGAAACGACAATAATACGGGCAAGTCACACTTTTTGCGGGTTCCTCAAAACCACAGGGTTCCCAGAGTTATAGTCTTTCCCAATAGCTCCTGTGAAAGATTTTATTATAGCTTTGGATTAGGGGGGGTGGAGTTTTTAAGTGGTGTGGCATGGAGAGCATTCGTTTTTCTTTTTTTTCTATCTTCTCTTTTTTTTTTTTTTTTTTTTTTTTTTTTTAACTCAGATAGCAGAACTGTTATCCAGTGATGTTTCCATCGTCAAGGACCAACGACCACACAAAGAAATAGTGAGAACTGATGAAGACCGCTACAAAAAAGTGAAGAACGGTTTCGGAAAACGAATACAATGGGCATTGAGAATTGTTACGGAATAAATAGTATTCTACCTTGAAACGATGTTTCGCTGCAAAAAGAAACGTTTTAGTCGCAAATAGACATAAATATAATAGATCATTATTCATAAACGTTCGTATTAACATCGTTTGATTGTTGGGGAAAAATCCACAGTAATTCCCTCTGCAACTGGCAATTATTGTGCCACATCATAGTACTAGATGTCAGTTATACTAGATCATGGAATAATGCGTAATTTTTTCCCCGTCACGTAACTTCAATTAAGTATGGAAAGAGGTCGTACATTTGCATATAAATAGAATATAACGATTATTGAGAGGCTTATGAAAATTAAAAAAAAGAAAAAGGAATAGTTAATAATGGCTTTGAAGAAAGACATAAATATATACTCATTTCCTGTGTTTTACAGAAATTTTATTTATAATTTTATTTTTTCCAGTTATGAATTTAATGCTGTAATATCTTTGTAACTTTGTAATAATAAAACATTACACTCTTATCAATCTTATCGTGAAAATCGCTTGGTTATGGCAATGATTTGGTACTCTAAGGGTTGTAAGTATAAGATTTTGAAATAAATAAAATATAAGCAGAAAACATTCTCATAACTTTATCGAACTATCGGCAAACACCATAAAATATTTAAAAACTCCTTTATTTCGATTTTTCAGTTCATTCATTGTATATCAATCATTCTGACCATTATATTTCTGCCTGTAGCTGTAGTTTTAACATTTAATTTAGTTTAGTTTTATTTAATTAATACAATTAATTTTTTTATTTCATTATATTAATATTATTTTGTTTTATGTGTAAACATATATATATATATATATATATATATATATATATATAATTCATAAATGTCACTTGTATACATATTTTATATTGTATATTATTTATGTATAGCATAGTTGTTTTCTGCTTTTTTTTTTTTCAGTTATTATTATATTCATTTATTCTTCTTTCTTTTATTGTGCATAATGTGTGAATGTAATCATGAAGTCATCAATATTACTTATTGCCCACATTTGCAGCAGATTGTAATAATTACTCAATAAATGTTTGAAAAAAAAAAATACAATACTTTATTTATACAATATACACACATCCTAGGGATCCCCCAAACAGACCTGTCGTCCACTTTTGGAAGGACAAGCCTGGTCCTAAGAGATGATTAAGAAGTAATGATCTTTATTTAGGTTAGTTAAAACCAAATATAAAATAAACCAAGTTCAAGAGAAATAAAAAAAACAAATCAAAAGGGTTATAGCGAAGAAAACGAGCTACATTTTTGATTGGCTGAAGTTAATATTCGGATTCAGTACTACCATATCACAGGACTGTTGTTCTGAAGTGCTATATCTTGAAAACTATTCTACGTTTAGATACGATTATTTAATCAAAATTGTTTAAAATTTAATATTCTACTTTAGATATAAGAATAAATGTCTTCGTTAATTTTAAAGAAACGTATTAACAGTACAAAATAAATAAACGGCTCAGCCGAAGGTTCGATGCCGAAACCACCTACCGTTGACCACACACCTTCCTCCAACCCACTCCCCTAAAACCCAAATTCCCAGATCGGCACTGACGCAATCCTCCCATCTACGTCTCGGTCTACCCCTCGGTCGTTTATTAGACTGCTCAAAACTGACTATTTTTTTTCGGAATTCGGGCATTATCAAGCCCTAAAGTTTAAAGGACAAAAATCAAAGAAAATTTGAAACTGTTACAGTTTCACACAAGGCCCTCAAGGCCAAAAACTAGGAATTTTCATTACTGGTCAACTATGAACATATACACTAAGAAGAAATACTGATATGTGGGGGTTCTATGACGGGAAGATAGCTAACTCACTTTCGAAGAGATAAATATATTTAACAGAAAGTGGCCAGCCCAGAAGAAAGCTGCCTTCGGGAGAAAGTGTAAGGAATTAGAGGCAGCTTAGTCCTCAGCGAGGAGCAGGATGGTAACCACGTCCTTAGCAGTAAGGATAATCTTCTTGAATATCCTCTGAGCTGTAATAGCATAAGTATATCAACTGTATGATAAGATATCAAGACCATTATCTTGGCCGAAGTAGTCCTTAATTTTTTTTTTCAATATTTTCAATTTTTTTTATTTAATTCAAATAAATATTTCTTTACTTTTTGCAGTATCCCTCTAATCATGATTCAATTGACCTATGTGATCACCAGAATACTCCCTCAATACCAATCTACGCTTCTCTTAATTATAGGATCTTTTAACATAAACGTATTTTCTTTTTCACCACGGGTAATTCTGATAAATTAATAACTTACTGATGATACATTAATCATATATAGATATTAATTTAGAATTTAAAAATATAAAATAAAACAAAACCTAAGTTGATTTTAAATTTAAGTTACATTGAGAAAATGTGAGATACTATATGGAAGAGAAGAATAAGCTTCCATGCCCGTTTGAAAAGAATGAACGATGAAAGGCTGACAAAGAAAATATTCAGGTTTTTTGACAAAAACCCCAAAACTCAAATTACAAGGTTCAAAGAAGTCAAAGCAGACTTGGTGATTTTTAATCTCTCATCAACACAAACCTGATGAGAACAAAATTCAACACTTTGAGGGATTTGAAGTGAGGAAGAGAAGAACTGGAGGAGCAGTGTGGACAGAGGACCGAAGGGAGCAGTATAGACAGAGGATGAAGACATATTGGCAGAAGAGGAAAGAGGATGAACGTAATAGAAGAAATGTACATTGTACAGTGGTAGTTTAATGCGGTCCCTAGATGGCCAAAATCGGAAAAAAAAAAAGAAGAAAAAAACCTAAGGTTTATATAGAACAAACTTTTCTTAATGATATGTGATGGAAAAAAACGAGGGAAAGAACAAATTCATGCAAACGTGGAAAACCCAGTGGCACGAAGAACAAATCCAGTTCAGAGAGTACTGATTTCCAGAGAATTTAAATACCTAGGCTCGCTTATAACAAATAATAATGGTGTTACCACGCAAAATCAAGAGAAGAATAACGTCAGGCTAAGTTCTAAAAAACTTCTTCGGTTTAAGGATTTATCCCGCTATGCTGATACAGCAGCCTAAAAAACCATTATTAGACCCTCGTCATTTATGTCTGTGAAATTTAAGTACTCATAATTGAAAAGAAAAAAAAAGTGAAAAATTCTTCGGGATTTGGAAGGGGAAAATATGTAACAAAATATTTGGCCAAAAGTGGATGAATGAAAAAATAAAGAGTTGATGGAATTGATTAAGAGGCAGATATAATTGCCCAAATATAGAAAGCGAGTATCACATGGTTATGACACGTGGAGATTTTGCCTCGAAAAATATAGAACGAAAAACCAGGAGGAGCCAGAATTTGATGGTGTCCAGAACTAAGATGGCAGGATGACGTGGAGGAAGACCTTAATCAGGCAAGAATGAGAGGATAGTTGTCCGAAATGAATGGAGAAGACTTATAGAGGAGATCCCGCAAGACTGTTATACTGAACAAATAGTCATAATAATTAAATAATAATTTTTGATTGATTTTAGGTACTCTTTATACTAAAACAAATCTAACTCATCATCATCATCATCATAATCTGTCCCTCTCTACCGCTGTGCAGTGTGTGGATTCCCTCTATTGACCCAGGTGTCCCTTTCTTGAACCAATTCTCTCCTCCTGCTCCAGTCCAGCCCTCGCTTCCTGAACGCCTCCCGCACGCCTTCCTCCCAGGTGATCCGTTGTCTTCCTCTTGGTCTTCTTCCTTCTACTTTCGTCTCATACGTTATCCTGGCCGTTCTCTCCGTGCTCATCCTCAGGAGGTGCCCAAACCACCTTAGTTTCTTATTTTCTTCAAGAGTGGTTTCTACTGCCTGTACCACGAGGTTCGATCTTATTGTAGAGTTACGGATCCTATCTCTCCTGATCCTTCCTTCAACCTTTCCCAAGTATCTCATTTCCATTGTCTGGATCTGCCCTTTGTGTTTGATTGAGGTAAGGGTCCATGATTCGGAGGAGTAAGATAGGATGGGCAGGAACGTAGATTTGTAGACGGATATCTTTGTCTTCTTCGTCACCTCCCTTCTGTTGAGAAAACCTTTCCGGATTGCGTTGAACAGTCTACCAGCTGCTTCCAGCCTTTGCGGTACCTCTCCATCGATATAACCGCTTTCATTGATCCAGGAGGCACCTAGATATTTGAAGTCCTGCACCTGCTCCAGAATAGATCCCTTTAGTGTCAATATTCTCATAATACGGTGAGGACGTCTTCCTATTCTCATACATTTCGTCTTATCTGGATTAATATGTTATAATATATACCATGTTAATGCTTGTCAACTCTTCTTGTATGATATTTACGTTGTGTTGTAGGTCCCGGTCATCCGCAGCGAACACGACGAGGTCATCAGCAAAAGCGAGAACTGTAAGCAAAGTAGGCTGAAGGTTCCTATGCCCTAGTTGGAAACGCCGCAATCTGGGTTTGGCTCTCTTCAGCACCTTATCCAGCACGAATATGAAAAGCAGTGAGCTTAGGCTGCACCCCTGACGTATTCCCTGCGTCGTCTCAAATTCCTTGGAGGTGTGGTTGCCAGTCCTTATAATATTTCTTGTTTTCTGGTAGAGACTCCTGACTGCTAGAATCGTGCCAATATCCACTTGCTTTTCCGACAGAGCTCGCTCTATATCCTCCTTTTTGACTCTGTCGAATGCCTTTTCTAAATCCACGAAGCAGACAGAAAGTTCTTTACCTTTCTCGATGAACTTCTCCATGACCTGCCTCAAAGTGAAAATAAGGTCTTGCGTACTCCTCGAGTTTCTGAATCCATACTGCTCCTCTCCTATCTGGCATTCGACAACTCTTCTTATCCTTGCTTCTAGGATTCTTCAATAAAGCTTGCTTGGCACACTGAGCAGATATATGCCTCGATGGTTATTGCATACTCTATTGTCTCCCTTCTTGTAAATAGGCACCACCACAGCGATCTCCCAGTCCTTCGGTATCTTTTTCTTTTTCCATACTAAATTTAAGAGATGGAGAAACAACAAATCCAACTATAATATAAAATATACCTATTATAAAAAACATTGGTTCAAACACAAGGGATATGGAGCGAATACCCAAAAATAATTTTAGCTCTGAGCCAATAGATAAACTTGAGGATGGCCTAAAAGGAGAAGTAGCAGGAGGATTGAATCTAATCTGACTAATTACACTTTTTAAGTTCCAAGTTATAAGGAAAATTTCGCAGCATCTTGGGTGTAATTAAATTAGGCATAAGCAACGTAACTCATTAAAGACTTGGTCATGGCATGCAGGAGTCACGCTCACCGCTCTGGATATTCATGAGCAAACATAATTCAATTATTACATTAAAATTCTGTTGAATAAAAAAATTAGCGACAGGATGATTCACAGAAACGCTCGTAAATGCCAGTAAAGAAAATTGTCTTGTATTAAGTAACTATAAAACAAAATATATAATGAAATATAAATTAAAGAGGATATAAAGGCGACTTATTGGCCGTTTACGCTAAAGAAAGACGCTTTTACTTTTCGAAAAGACAGTATTTCGTAGAATATTTGCCCCCAAAAAAATACCACACCGGAAAATTTAGAAAGCTCCAAAATGCGCAATTGAGAGTAATTTTTGTTTTAAATGTAGTTAAGGTAATAGCAGTTCAAAAAAATGAAGATGTGAATTCCTGAGATTTAATAATAACCGATTTCCAAAAACAGTTAATCAGTACAAACATCCGTGGGGTAAGCCGAGATAAAGATCAGTCTTATCTCTCTCTCAAAAAAATTATAATTGGGACTAAATACAACAAATACAAATTCAGATATTTTAAATACGTTCTGTTTACTATTTATCTGATTGTTCCATTTTGGAATGATTCGAACCGTCTTGTCTTTGTTGGATGTAGGAACATCGGTGCTCTATAGTGTAAAACAATTTTCGAAAGGACAAATATTATTTTGTCATAAAGGAGCGTCCAAGAATAACCTTCGATCGTCAAAAATTGTTTGACCCTCCAGATCTGAATCTTGTATCCTTAAAGTGGCTTACATAGAAATTACTTGAATAGACAGTTATTACTGACCTCAATATAGAAAATGTTATAGTTAGAGAACTAAAATAAATGTAGCTAAAACATGACGAAAAAAAAAAATTCTATAATCCACTATTTTATAACGTCCACGATGAAATTCCAGCATATGCTTCTGAAAAATAAGATTGGTACATCTCACACCGATTTAAGGAATATTTAAATATTTTAGAAAATGGATCAATTACAGTGCGGAACACAAATGCTCTTGAAAACGTTCGTTGTGAAATATGATCCTGGGGATTGCCCAACGTTAACGCTTTGACAAAAACCGATTAATTGCATTAGGGCAAAGCGGTGCGGAGAATTTCCTGAGACAATCAAGATTTTTTGTTCTTTATTCTTTTCCACTCAGATCCTTCCTAATTCTAAATTTTATTTACGCTTACCTTGAAGGTTTCAGAAGTGAGAAATACAATCCTTACCTGAAAAAAAAAAATTATATATGAATATTTAAAACAATAAAAATATTTTTTGAAATGTAATTTAATATCAAATGGTCTTGGAAAGCCAGCACTTTTAAAAGAAAAACATACTAAGAAACATTCTCACTTTTTTTTTTTAAAGTCGGTTTCATATTTCACATCAGGATACCGCCGTTCTATTTCTATTAACCTGTCAGTTTTACAAACCTTCAACAAGTTGATGTAATTGGTTACTGCCATTAGAGGAGAAATATAAAAAAAGAAAAAGATGGATCTCCTGGAAAGACGTTCTCCTAGAGTCACTTTCTTTCAGCAACTTGCACTTTCCACGATGACTATAGAAAGCGGGGTGGGTTCGAGGTTCTGCTAAGCGAACTTCGATCGATGTGTTACGGGCTTCGATTCATATATCGATGTGTCAATAAGAGGAGAGTATCCAAGCATCATGAGTCATGTAGGAGTGAGTTTAAACTCTCCAGAAGAAGTACATTTTATAATAAAAATAACATGTTTCGCTACAGGATATATCTTATGAAGAAGGTAGTCTGGTACGCAGTCAGGAGTATGAAGAAACACATCCTAATTAAAAAAATGGTAAATGGAGTGCCGAAGTTTCGGCCAGCATTGCAAGCCTTCTTCAGGGCTATCAATAAAAACAAAAAATATTCATATTATGAAAGTAATGAAAAAAAAACAACAAACAACGAAATCATGAATTGTATTAATTAGCACTCATCTTATATAATTAAATTAAATGTGTTGTTATATTCTCTATTACTTTAATATTATTTGTTATTTATTCAAATTTTTTTTTTGTTTAATACCGTTCTTCGTTGCATTCTGGGTTTTTTTCCTGTTATTTATTACCAAACATTTTATACACAAGAAAACCAAAACATTTTTCATTTTTATTTTATGTTTTTATACGCTAAAATACATATATATTTATCCTTCTGTTTTAAAGAAAGGTATTTATTCGATTCAATATTAAACAATACCATAACGATTATTTTGAGGAAAATACATATAGCTTTTGAAATATTTTATTAACTACTTCATTAACCGTGAATACACATTGTTATAACATGTTTAATAATAAAAAGTACAATAACTTTTTTCATTTCTCCACTATTCTAAAACGGCGGTGTACCTGTTACATGTCTAGAAGTAAACTTCATTCTTTACCGACAAAAACTGGGTTCGATGATGTACAGTTCAAGAATGTCGACTATAAATCGACCGACTGTACACATTTACTTATTTAATTCAACCTACATGAACATAGGACAAATATAAGGGGCAGTTATAAATATTCATCTTAAAAAAATACAAACATTCCAATCAAAAATACTAATACTAATAAAATCCTGGCGGTATAACACAAATCTCACACTTCACGCATATCTACATACACCCACAGTTTATTTCTATAGACTCACATTTAATTATCATTTATAGACGATTTCTCAGCACGCTTTGTGGATATAATAACATATCCATGAAAGACATGCCCAGGAATGATATACCCTAATATATTCTTGGGGGCTAAAAAAAAAAGCTAGGAAGATCTGAAATATTTGGTATTTATTTTTGTATTTATTACTGTATTATGGTATTAATTTTTCCCATCATTGTTTATATTACTTTGCAAGATGGGGGTACTGTTTTGAATAATCTCCCTCATGTCTATCAGGATATGTACAGCAGATATTGAGAAGAATTTCAATTATTCTCACCAACAAGTGTAGATAAGTTAAAGAAGTTTTTTTTTTAATCTATTAAGTTGTTTTAAAGGACACTAATCTTTAGAATTTAGCCCGAAACATATTACAGAGTATTAATTTTACGTAAAATATATTTATTTATTTATTGCCGATTGGCCATTCAAGTAATCCTGATGATGGAAACAATAATATGCCTGAACCATTACCAACCACAGATCTCCTCATCAGCTAATTATCAATGCTGCCAACAACAACAACAAAGAGGAAACCGCAACTGTCTTCTCACGGTTTCTTCTCGAGCAGAAAAACTGCTTCATTAACCGGCCTCCATAACAGCTCTTTTTCTCAGTAACTTTCTACGTCGAGGTAATCGATGATGTGTAGGGGGTTTCCATTTCAGATTATAAGCTCATTTCAATATTTCCGAAAAAAAAATTATAAATAGGAAAATTATCTAAATCATGCTCAGTGAAAGTTAAAGACATACTTGAGTTAGAATTCATTTATGTTGGTAATATTATAATAATATATAAGTATACATTATAAAATATTTTGTCTTATAACATTCAAATAGGTTTTATTTTATTATATATATATATATATATATATATATATTTATTTTTTTTTTCTCTCTTTTCCTCTTATGGTATATTTATATATATATATGCCTGTTTTTATATATATCATTGGTTTACATTTTTATTAATTCAATTTGATCTTATTGTCTCTTGTGTATATAAGAAACCTAAAGAAAGTAACGTTAATACAATTTTCTACATAAACTTTCATCATTTTCCTTTCTATTCACTATATTTATTTTATTGTATTGATTTCTTTTTAATATTTCCTTATTTTTCTGAACGCATTGTAATTATAATATTAGCAAATTATTATTATTATTATTTTTCTCTCTACTTTTCTTATGAATATATTTTTCACAAAGTTCTATTTTCAATTGTACGTACATACATCATCTTTTATTCATATTATTATCTTTGTTTGGAGCTAAGATAGCCAGACAATTATGGTATACAACTTTATTATACATGTTTATTATTCTTAGGGGACAATATGTCCCAGAATAAAGATTATTTTTCATTTTTATTCATTCATTCATAAGTATAAAGCTACACTTAGAACAACTACTTTTCTTAGAATCTAATATTTCCTGCACGATTTATTAGTTTTTCTCCCCAATGTTTGTTGGATTTATGGTTATTATCATTAAGATGTTTTGCAATGATGGAATTATGTTTTTTGGTTTTTAATTTTTTTTTTTTTAGCCCCTATGGATAAACAAAAGTTTTGATAAATTCATGATTATCAGGATTCTATCTCGTTAACTTCACCAAAGGTGAGATGGGTTAAAAAAGTGGGTTCTGAGAAGAGCAGTGGTTTAAAAACAAACAAATCATTATGAGTCACTATCTACTGATAGGACTCGCTAGGATTTCAGAGTAAAGTGGAAATAACAGTTTCAACTTAGGCCAAACTAAGTTGGTTTACATATTGTTGCCATCTCTGTGGTTTTGTTGTCGGAGAATATTATGTTAAATAAGGAATTTGTTGGATTTCCTTCCAATGTCGAAGACATGTCTACGTGAAATAAAGTCTGTAACCTTTGGTAAGTCTAGGGTACATCAGTTCTTGTCTTCTGTATTGTTGTATCCTGAACTATACTCCTCAGTACTCCGTTCTGTAACTGTTGGGGTATCTTTGTTGTCGTGTGTGGGATGTTTAAACACTTTAGAGCTCCGTAAAGGATAGCTGTTTAGGATAGCTGTTTATTTACAATAAGAAGTTATTGTAACTTATATATCAATAATGTTAGGCGGAGTGATAGGTTTACTTTTTTTTTTTCTTTTTTTTTGGAAAGGGTCTATTTTGCCTTTTCTATTTGGTCAAATTAACAATATAATCTCTAGCGAATAGTTCTTCAATTGCAAATGGTATACCTTCAATTCTATAATGTATACCTCGATTAACTGTAAATAATTTTGCGTTTCCTTCTGTGCGCAATGAACGATCCAGATTGATCGTAATAACTCCCCCCTAAGCAATTACACCTCTAAGACCTCCAGAGGCTAGAGAAAGCCCTCCAGACCAATCATTGAGCAGTAAATGAATCCTTCCAGGCCCGTTAGTTCGTCCCCATCCATCGCCTCCGGGTCTCCTTGATGTACTTTCTCCAGAACCCGAAGAGCCCAGAAGGGCGGCCCATACACACGTTGCTAGAACCACAATACTTTCTAACCACCTATAATATTATAACAAGTAACTACCAGGTTTCCATCAGCCGCACAGACCACTGGAAAACCCTACAGCTTCTTCTGTTAGTCTGGTTCGAGTGAAATCTTTAATATGATAACAATAAAGATGTTATTTCCTGAAAGTGAAATTTAAGAGACGTTATTCACTCGAGTACATCATCCTGATACTGTGTTATAATTATAATTGTACGTATATTAGTGATGTGCAGGTACCAAAATGTTTCGATTCTCAAAACCATATCTTCAGTTTTAATTTCATTATTGATTGAAATTTACAACTGTATAAAAAAAAAATACATCAAGTAATCAAACTTTTTGAAGATATTAGGTATTCGAAAATAAAGAGATAGAATAAAATATGAAACTGCCGAAGTTACGAACGAAATAGACACAACCAGACAATAGGGTCATTCAACTATACTTTTTTTGTTATACTTAAGGGATATTTGTTATCCCAGAATAAAGATTATTTTTCAAGTACTTACAAGTTGATACTGACATTTGAGCCCTAATATTCTATTAAAACGATATCCAGAGAAATATAGCTTTTATATCACGTTAAGTATGAGAATTACCTGGAACCCTCATACAAGATTGAAAAAACAAACTACAACTTGACAAACGTTCAAATCTTCCGATTCACTACAAAAAAAAAAAAATCATCTATATGACGATTTTCAGACCTATTTGGACTTAAGGTATAGAATTATGGGGATCCACCAAACCATCGAATTCTTCCCGAATCCAATCAATCACTCTAATCCAAAATCCTTCAAAAAATCCTAGATGCTCCTTATTTTCTCACCAATAAACTTACCCATAAAGACCTCAATGTTCCATATTTTGTTGATTTGGCCCAAACCAGATACCTATCCTTTCATAGTAAGCTCCATCCAAATCTCAAAACTTGCTTTCCGTTCCATTCCTGGCAATCCTCTGAGGCGTCTGAAATGAAGATGGCCTCGGGATCTTCTTCTTTTGTAAATATTTCATTAGAATACTACCATTGGGTAGTTCCTCTAGACGTTTTCAGCATGTCATTATTTTTTATTGTAATCCGCTTATTTACTAGATGTATTTGTAATACAGTTGTAAATTTCTATTAATAAAAGAATAAAGAAAACAAATCACGTTAACTGAAAGGTTTCAGTAAAATTTTTCGATATCTGAATAATAAATGAAATGAAAAAAAGTATCTTCTAAATTAAGAATTTTTAAAATATATTATTTTTTTTATTAGTAGTTTATTAGTAGTATCATTTACTACTTAAGGTAACGTAAATGTTATTAAAAACTTTCACTAAACACAGATGGGAGGATTCAGTGATATTTTCTGAATCCTGTTTAAATTTTGTATTAATTAGTATGAACCTATAATTTTTAATCTGCTATGACCAAAATCACTTAAGAATTACAAAAAAAAAAAGTGTAATAAAACAATATTACTGCATGGCAGTATTTTGTTTGTGTTTTTTCTTCAGCAGTTTGAAATCGCAATCCCATTTCTTCATTTTCTAATAAGGAATACGTATCTTCAGAAATATGTGGTTTTGGCTCACAGTATAAATGCTTGATTTTTTTTTAAATAATTGCTTTAAGTTATGTTGAGAATTTTGTTTCTCACAAATGTATTCCATTGTAGTTGTGGATAAAGATACAACCTAACACCTGATTCTACGCTTAATACATTAAGATGTTCATAAAACAGATAGTAATAAACTTTAAAAAAATAAACGCTAGTAATATGATAGACCATTTTGGAAATATTTAGTAATAAATGGGAATTCGTACTTTCACCTTTCACAGTAATAATTTTGCCGATAGAAAGTAAAATTTAAGGCAAAGAAAGTTTGGGGAGAAGAAACTTAAAGAGCCGCAAGGGAACTTGTTACCGAGTCGGCTTTCTGAAACTAAAAGCAAGTCAAGACTGGTTCATAGTAATTGCTAAGTCCGCTATCGAAGTAGAGAGATCAAAACCGAGTCAGCGGTATCTAATGATAAGTAATAGTAAGTCTAGTAATATAGTAGTTAGTAGCAATATTTGCAAGGGGGATAGTAATCATCTAATC
This sequence comes from Euschistus heros, assembly GCA_003667255.2. Classification (NCBI taxonomy): domain Eukaryota; kingdom Metazoa; phylum Arthropoda; class Insecta; order Hemiptera; family Pentatomidae; genus Euschistus; species Euschistus heros. Next base: position 791,945 of record RCWM02000054.1, read on the forward strand.
CTTTAGTACTTATAAGATAATAATTCAGTAAAATAATAATATGATGGAGTAATTTTTTTTTTTTAATCTTCATTTATACCACTTGGACAAACGTCTAACTTGGAATCCACATACAAGACTTAAACGACAAGAAGCTGCCCGTCGTTACTTCAACATTTACTAGACAAACGTTCAAAGCTCCCAATTAATTACAAAAGACTAATATACATGACTGTGGTCAGACCTCTCTGGACGTACGGAGTTGAGCTTTGGGGCTCCACTAAACCATCGAATTCATCTCGTATCCAATCCTTACAATCCAAAATCCTTTCGAAAAATCCTCAATGCACCTTACTTTGTCACCAATAAACTATCCATAAAGATCTTAATGCTCCATATGTTGCAGATTTAGCCCAAACCAGATATCAATCCTTTCATAGTAAGCTCCATAACCACTCAAATCCCCTAATTTCTCAACTTGCTTCCCACACCATTCCTGATAATCCTCCGAGGCGTCTGAAAAGAAGATGGCCCAGAGACCTTCTAGTGTAGAATTTTTATTAAAGTGCTACTGATGAGTAGTACTTTTCAAGTTTTGTCACGTTATTGTAATAGTTAACAGCACATTTACTTGATGTATAAATATTGTACAGTCATAAATTGTAAATACTTAACAATCAAATCTAATATGTGGTTCTGTCTGTATATAATGTAAATATTAATTTGTAATAAGTTATCATTACAATAAATAATTAATAATTATAATTATTTTAATAATAATTAAAGTAACAAATTATTTCTCCCAATTAGTATGTATGTATATATATATATATATATATATATATATATATATATATATATATTTTTTTTTTTTTTTTTTTTTTATATATATACATGAGATATATGTAATGATGATGGTTGTATTGTTGACTGTGAGTTTTTACTAAGGAGATGAATTTGTCAGGGGTGCAGTCAAGGTTGAATAAACACAGCCAGTTTTTAAATGAAAAACTTATATTTTGGCGTGCCAACGTTTCGACCTGCCTTGCAGGTCTTCATAAAATAACAAAAAATTGGATGTACAAGATGATACTAACATTAAAAAATTAAAAAAAAAATTTCATAATTTTGTTAACTAGTTTTGAGGGTGCTGAGATGGAATTAAAAATAATATAAATTTAAAAAAATAAAAAAATACAAACTAATGTAAATTTTATTAACAGATGTTTTTTATTAGGAATTAAAAAGGTATAAGGGATCTATATGAAAAGGAAAATGATAAGATAGAAATGTAAGCAAAATAATAAAGTTGGCATAACAATAAACGAAGGAAGAGGTTGAGAACATATGAGAAATTAAAATAAATGGACTTACTGAAGTAGTCTAGATGAAGGCTTGACTAACAATGATTGTTAAAAAATAAAATCAGGAAAAGGGAGGTGGGGGATAATGACTTGCAGAAAGTAATTAAGGGTGGCAGTGGCTAATATAACATATGAAAGGGGGCGCATGGTGGATAAAAACCGAACTACATTTTTTTTTTAATAATTTTATTTTAAAAGGCGTGGAAGATGTTAAAACGTTGGCACGCCAAAATATAAGTTTTTCATTTAAAAACTGGCTGTGTTTATTCAACCTTGACTGCACCCCTGACAAATTCATCTCCTTAGTAAAAGTTTGCTTCAAAAACTTTTACAAAAAACTTTAAACTAAATTGATAAAACATGAATTACAATTAGACGGTTTAACGTATCAACTTTATTTTTTTACACAAAATATAGGGTGGTAATACGCTTGAAATGTTTTTGGTTTCATCATCCTATCTGGTTTCAAACTCAAGTTAAAAATCAAAATGTTTTTCGGATTTTCCAATTTTTTTAATAGGTTTTTGTTCATCGAATTTTACATTTATATACATCAAAAGAAAGCTGAGACCCTCCTCTTTACAGTGATACCAACCAGTGAATTTCATGAGAAAGTAATGACGATTTAAAGGTATGTAACCAATAATTGGTTTTAAAATTTCATTTTCCTGGAAGAGGGTGAAAAAAATGATATTTTTTTATTTTGTTGAATAACCGTTTTTTAATGTTTTTGAGGGTGCTGAATTAGAATCTGACCTTAATTTTTGTGTGAAAAAAATCTATAGAGGTAGTTTGCTTGAAAAACTAATCATTTTTTTAGAATTCAATTAACCTAAACCAAAATCTATGGAGCGACTATATTATTCCTTTAATTCGCAATCAAAACTGAAAATCTCGAGATAAAAAATAAATTAGTTTAATGCTATTTTATTTTTTTTCTCGGCTTCTAGGGCCCATTGGTCGGAACGGCAAAATACGTGTCTAATATTTTTTGACCAGGAACCTCCAAAAAAATTGCCAACAAGATCCGTGAGAGACTGAGTGTGTCCTTGTAAGTTGAGATGAAGGAATTCCAGGACAATACAGTACGGATATAATAACTTCAAATAAAAAAATATAATTAGAAAAGGTTAAGAAGTCGGTGAGTTGAGATCAGGAATTCATGAGTTGGATGGTGGAACGCAGAACAATGAGATCATTACTATAGAAAAGATATTTTTCGGTTTTCAAAGATTGAAATAAGGAAGAACTACTTTAATTCTGAGTACCACAAGACCTGTGACTTCTACATTAGGAGTTATTTTAAAACTTGACTAATTTCAAATTAGTTTAAAATAACTTATAATGGAATAATTAAAATCAAATAATTGTTAATTATAATTATGATAGGTTAATTAAATAAACCAATTTTGAACCGTTAAAAAAATGTATTTTATAACAAAAAATATCATTTCAAGATCATAACAAAAAACGAAATTATTATATTCAAGATCATAACAAAAAACGAATTTATTATGAAATGAAAAATAAACTTTATTCTGGGACAGACTGTCCCCTAAGAATAATTAAAGTGCACAATAAAAGGTACAATTGTATGGCTGAGATTAGTTACAAATCAGCGCATCAGTATTACAAATTAGATTATGAGAAAAAAAAAAAGAAGTGAAAAACAATCAACAGTAGAAATTTTAACACATTTATGTACATTTACATATTATTTACATTTTTGTGGAGGATTGAAGATCGAGGAGATGGATAAATAAAAGATGTTTAAAAGAAGTTAAGAAAGAGGCTTTGCGAATATGGATAAATAAGGAATTCCAAAAAGATGTAGCACGGATGACGAAGGATTTTACAAAGGAGGCAGTTCTATGTGAGGGGGCATATAGGTTGGAAGGTTGGGATCTTGTATTCAGGTGGTGAATGGAGGAACGCAGAGTAAGTAGGTCTAGGATATAGGAAGGGTTATTGGTTTTTAATGACTGGAATAGGAAAGTGCCGAGGAAGTATTGCCGTCGAAAATCAGGGAAAAGCCACCCTAGCTCATTGTTCCGGCAAGATACGTGAGACCGTCTGTCGACCCCAAAGATCAATCTTATGAAACAATTCAAAATTATTATTATTATAATTTTTTGTATTATTATTTAGTTTTAGGAAAAATAAATAAAAAGTGACATTCCATGCTTGAAGTAGCAAGATACCCAGCCGTAATCTTCTTTTCATTCTACTTTTTGTTTTCAGGTTTATAAGGTACATTATTGTAAGTCTGTATGAATTCGCTAGCAGTTTGATAAGTTTACGAGATAAAATAAGTATTGTTATTCTTAAGGGGTTTTAGTATGTTTACATTAGCGAATTTTTGTTTAAGCTTTTACTTGGATTGTTTTCTGAGTAGTGGGTACATTTTACAAAAAATGTTGTAAAAGTTGTTAAATAAGGAAAAAAAATAAAAGACTATCAATACGACTATAGACTTTATGAAGGGTGTAGCCTGGAAGAGAGAATGTATAAAAAAATTCGAAACAGATTTCACCGCCAACTGTTAGTTTGTCCCAAGTAATATCGCTTAAGGTGGTTTTACGGAGGCTAGAAAAAGGTTTTTCGAATGTTTTGGAGTTCAATAACCCGTTCCAAATGAAGAAGAATAGAACTATGGTTGCTGGACTTTATGGATTCCCCTTTCTAGCCTAACATACTTCATATAAAGTTTTCCACCGAGCATACTATCAATATTTCAAGCCTTTGTAACACTTACGGAAGATAGAAAATTCATAGAACATTATTTCTAGAAACATCTCAGCATTATCCGAAAACAACTGTGGAGAAGCTTCGTGAGTTTAACATTTACTAAACTTTATTTATATTTTTTAAGAAAAAATAGTTCTTTTACCAATAAGATTATAAGATTCTCTCCGCCAATCAGAATCATACTCCTTTTTAGTATCGATCAGTTTCTACTAAATTCAGTAATCTCTTCACTTCTATATACATCACACTAGTGAATGCAATAAAAAATAATATGAAAAATTTACAATAATTTTCGGTTACATGTGAACTATCCGTTTTTGCCTTTCTGAAAGATACGTGTAGAACATCCAAGTCACGTAGCTACGAGCTGATAGAATCGGAAGCACGGCTGAGTAACTGGAGTTACAGTTCCACAAACAAACATGAGCTCTTTTCCTCGCCCTAAATCATAATTCGAACTTCAAAAAAATCCCTTTTCATAACTTCCAATTTCATAATATTGTATTTCATAATAGTATAATGATATTATAAATTATTCATAATATTCAATCAACTTCTCGACCTTTCTTGTTGGAATTAACCTCAATAAGTCACTATTTGAGTGTCACACTACCGGGCTTTTAGCTCTGGATTTAATTGAATAATAAGTTCATATCAACAATTATCACTGAAACCTATTTTACAAATAGGGATAATAAGTAATACAAATTCAGCAACTGGTATTCTGTGGTAATTTAGTAAAATACTAAACGATTGCAAATATTTCAATATAGTTGACTAATATGATTTTCAAGGATTTTTCCACCCTATTTTGTGATAAAATCTTTATATTTTTTATTTTAATTTTTTTTATTTTGACAACTGTATAATTATAACTTCTATCAATCACATGAAAGCAAAAACCCATTGGTAGCTCTTTTATAAAATTTCTATAATAAAAGATCGCTAGGACAAATTATTTCTTAGTCGCATCGGATAGTTATCTGGAATAGATTAAGAAGCAAGTTGGGGGACTTCTGGATTCGTGCGGGTATGGAACTTATTATAGAGGAATAGTTGTCTGGTTTGTGACAAATCAGTAAAATATGGCTCATTCATCATCATGGAAAAGCTTATTTGAAACATAATAAGAACCGTTGGGGATTTTATAAATAATTTTGGATAGTAAGGATTGGATACGAGAAAGATTGGAAGGTTTAATGGAGCCACAAAGCTCAATTCCGTACCAACAAATAGGTCTAATTACTGTTATGTTAATGAGTATTTAATAATCAGCTAAAATCTTTAAAGGATTGTTTAGTAAATGTTAGAATAGTTGACTAGTAGTTTCTTGTTGTTTTACGTATGTTGATTTCAAGGAAGACGTTTGCCAGATGGAGTCCTTGGTAGCAGATCTGTTCAACAGGAATACATTAAATATTATTATGGAAACTATCAATTTATAGCACTTCTCTGAAATCTAAATTGGAAGATACCAAGACTATTTTCCTTTCAGTCGCCTCAAGGGATTATGTGAGGATTGGAATCTAGTGAATTCGTGTTAGTAAGGAGCCTTCTTCTAGAAGAATAGGTATCTATGGGCCAAATCACAAACTCATTGGACGTTAAGATCATTATGTATAGGTTTATTTGTGACATAATGAGAATTATTGATGATTTTTAAAAGGAACTTGGAATGAATGTTTTATATTTAATTGGAAGCTATGAATGTTTGTCTAGTAATTTTTTATTACTTTAAAATTTAGTTTGTCAATAACTGTCTAGTATCCCATGTTTACCCTGTACCATTGTGAAGAAGTCCACAACTGAACTTATTAGTCTTTTGAGAGTGTATGATTATTAGATACAGAGATAAAATAAATTATCATTTTAATGTATTATTTTTTTAATTGTTTAAGGATTGCAATAGTAATCATGTGTCCTGGAGATATGCACCTTCCTATTATTTCCTGAAGTCGGACCACGCCTCGCCCTAAGGATATGAAGCAGTATGCAGCTCCTGCGACCTTCTCAAGCCGACCAAGGACGACCACTTGATACGAAAGCCGGAAAAACCTCAACACGAGAAAAGGTGTAGGAAACAGTTTTAATATTTTATAACACGAACATATGGGATTAGAAAAAAAGCTGCACCTAGGACGTAGGTTGCTTATAAATGCTTATGAAACAAGCAATATATTTTGCAACTCTTCAGAGGTTTATTTATTTTTCAATAATATTCGATTTTTAATCATAAATATTATAATATATAACCGTTATGTATAATATTTTATTCATAAAAATTAATTAGTTAATATTCAATCACCTACATGAATTTATACCCATGCATTTATATACATGTTTTTTTAGCCTACTTCTCATCCTAGTTTTCAACTTCTTTGAAATTTATTAGACAAATGCTGATTAATTACAAAAAACATGTATACGACAGTAATCATACCTATTTGGATTTGTTACCACCAAAATCCGAAAATAGGTAATACTGGATTTATTTAGAAAGAGCTAGATTTAAAAAAGCTCTTTCGTATAAACTGGCATCAACTAGCTAATACAAGAAATATCGATGTCTGTACAAAAATTCTAGTTATCACCAATTTTAACTAGTTAATACAAGCTGCCAACTAGTTAATACTAGTTTTTACGAACGAGCTTTGTTAAATCTAGTTTTATCTAGATAATCCTAGTTTTAATTAATTTCGGGTCTTGCATGTAACAGATATATGGAGTTGAGCTGTTGTCCTCCACTAAACCATCCAATTTGTCTCTTATGCAATTTTTGTAATCCAAAATCCTTTGAAAATTCCTCAATGCTCCTTACTTTATGAAAATGAAAATGAAAAATAAACCTTATTCTGGAACTGAATGTCCTCTATGAATAGCAATAATGCAAAATTACAGCTACAATTGTCTGGCCATATTATATACAAGTTAAGTGCTTCATTAATCATGACATATATTATCAAAAAAATAATAATAATAATATCATAAAATACAATTGTATATGAAAAGATAAAATAAATCTAAATATTACTTAATTATTTACATATTTACATTCTGTAATAAATGTGATTGTGTAAAAGGTTTAAAAATAAATTATTTTTAATGGAAGTAAGGGAAGCAGCTTTACGAATAGGAGTGGGTAGAGAATTCCAAAAAGAGGTAGCACGAATGATGAAGGATTTTTCAAAGGAAGCAGTTTTATGTGAGAGGGTATACAGGTTAAATGGTTGGGATATAGTGTTTAGGAGGTGGACAGAACTATATCACAAATAAACTTATCCATAAAGACCTTTATGTATCATATGTTGCTGGTTTAGCCCAAATCAGATACCTAAACTTTCATAGTAAATTCCATACCCATTAAAATCCACTAGTCCCTCAGCTTGCTTTAAATTCAATTCTCCAAAACACTCCGAGATATCTAAGAAGATGGCCAAGAAAGAGACCTATTAGGGTGTAGCTATTGTATAAGCAATTGAGAAGTTATTACTAACGTTTTCTTCACATTTTTGGATATATCACATCTTAATGTTATCTAAATGTATTTTTTCTTCTTCATTTATTGATATTTACAACTGTACAAAAACATATACATCAAGTAAATGTGTTGATAGTGAATATAATGGCGTGTAAATAACTTGTGAAGAACTACTCAATAGTAGCACTTCAATATAAATCTACACTAAAAGGTCTCTAGGCATCTTCTTTTCAGACGCCTCGGAGGATTATCGGGAATGGAGTGGGAAGCAAGTTGAGAGACTAGTGGATTGGAGTGGTTATGGAGTTGACTATAGAAGGATAGGTATCTGGTCTGGGATAAATCAGCAACATAAGAAACTTTAAGGTCTTTATAGATAAGTTTATTAGTCACACAGTAAGGAGCATTGAGGATTTTTCGAAGGATTTTGGATTGCAAGGATTGGATACAAGATGACTTGGATGGTTTAGTGGAGCCCCAAAGCTCAACTCCGTACGTCTAAATACGTCTAATCACAGTCATGTAAATGAGTCTTTTGTAATTAATTAGGAGCTTTGATCGTTTGTCTAGTAAATGAAGTTTTTAATTTTTTTTTTTATTTATTTATTTTATTTTATTTATTTATTTTTTTTATATATAGTTGTATATTTGCATAGGTAGATAAAACAAAATAAAAATATTAAATACCAATGGTTGTTATCATAGAAGTTAGGTAAAGATAAACCATTCCAGACACAATTGACCTTTGGAAGTATTCATCTGTACTTGCTGTATCAATGTAACCAAACAATAACGTAAGTGAAACAAAATGGACAAACGATGAGATGATCAGGAACAATGAGCTGTACGTTAGGAGCTCATTCACCTCCATGATGGTTCTGTCTGTAGTCGAAGACCCGCAAGACAGCTGCGGTGAGGTGATGATTAACTTTACCTAGTCCTATTTATGTATTCTTATAATAATACTAATCTTTTTTTTTTATGTTTTAATCCATCCATAAATAAATACATAAATTAACATAAGCAACGTCCCACTGAGAGAGAGTGAACATTTACATAGTGACACAGTATTCTCCTAGGGTCAGGGGAACAGGAGAAAGTCTTAGACAAATACCCGTTCTTCGAGTATGATTGCTGGCTACAGGACGGGGAAGTTAGCCAGCGTGTGGGAGGTTTCAAATATTGACACAGCAAGGAAATGTTTTCTCGTAAGTTTAAAAGCTAATTCATACTAATATCGACATGGAAATTAGTTCAGATAACAAAATAAATAAATATTTCTAGATATTGGCAGAACATACTGGATTTTTCGAGATTGTGAACTACAAAAAAAATATCAATTTCATAAATAAAATAGCTTAGTGAAAGCTTGGAGCCAACTCCACTAACTCTAACCACACACCTCCCTCCATCCCACCATATAAAAATAAATTCCACAAGGTCGGACCCGAATCATTCCTTCCATCTGCGTCTCGGTCTATCTCTTGGACTTTTACACAACACGGTTTACTTTTTTTTGGTTTTCGGTTATTCCAGCATTCTTTTCAGACGCCTGGAGGACTGTGTAGAATGGAATATAAAGCTAGTTGAGAAACAAGTAGATTTTGCTAAGCACGTAGTGCGTTATAAAAGTATTTGTATCCGGTTGTATCTGGAAGTCTTTAAAATAATGGACAGGAGAAATCTTATCACTAGGGCTGAGAAATGCAATTGCATATTTCTCCTATATACTAGCCAATTGAAAAGTCAAATATCATTAAAGTGTATAATTTGAAGCACTTTTTATTTTTCATATTTGTGCATATTTTGCCATGAATACATATTACTACATATTTTGAAGTGTATATTTATTGCATATTTATCTACATATCCTGCATTATCTAAATTTGAGATTTTGAATTTTTTCATGTTTCTGAGCAGATAAAACAGGAATGAATGTACGTGAGTTTTTTATTGAAATTTTTAAGCATGATGGAGAAGTTTTATATTGCGTTTGTTTTGATAAATTTGTATCAACTACAGCACGGTTTTTAGTAACGTAACACATAATAGTAACAGCAAAGTAAATATAAAACAAAGGTAAGAAATAAAAATTTGAAAAAACTTTTCTGGATCAGAAAAGTCTAATTTCGATACCGATTTATGTTATTTTAGTTCATGGTGGCATACCCTTTCATAAATTAAGCAATATTTTAACTTTATTTTTGTAAACCATTTTCTTTCTTAGTATTCGCCTCGTTTTCTTTTTTTTTTTTAATTCTTCTTCCTACTGTTTTCCTGTTCAACACAATTAGTTACTTAAACTTGAGTTTGTACTTATGTTTAAGAATTTATTATAATGTTTGTATTTTTCTAAAGAATGCAGATAGTTGCATATTTTAGGTATTTAATTGCATATTTTACCCCATATACTTGCATATTTTTCAGGGTTTTTTTTTTCCTATACTATACTTTTTTTTATAAGTCCTATACTAGCCAGGGTAGCAAGGTCAAGATTTATTCGTGGGTTCGCCACGAAATAAATTTTAACCCGCCCAGTTGGGATTCGAACCCACGACCTTTCGTACCGAGCACGGCTGTGACCCTCGTCAAAACTCACTCGTCCATTGAGCCCCCAATTTTTTAGTTTTCAATGCATATAATTAACAGCCCTACTTATATCATCTACCCCATTCTATGTTCTTACAAACATTAGTTTCTGACATATAACATTTGAACAGAAGGGAGATCATTATACCGTTAGACGACTTCCTAAACGCTCTCTAAGAAAGCGCAGGACCCCTTTGACCTCATCAATTAGAGAGCAGGCATGCTACTCTCAACTACCTCGTACATTAGCTACCCTCAGTGGATAATGGACCACACACTGGCCTCTTTGTCAGCGAGGTCATCAATGTCTTTCCATCTTTAGAACACAGAGCAGCTCAGCGGACAAAAAAGGAGAGATGCCATCCCAAACAGCGAAGTAATGGCTACGAAGTCAGAAGTTCAATCTTCCCTCAAAACACCTGTTACTATTTATATACAGCTGGATATTTCGTCTGTAGAACAGAGAAGTCTTAAGATGTTTAGGCAGAGTAAATCGCCTTTGTTTAGTATGAGTGTCCCATTACATCATATAGTAAAATAGTAATCCTTAGTATTTTACCGAATTATTAGTGAAAACAATTTTAATCATATAAAATGAGAAATGAAAAAAAAAAAATCATAACGTCTTTTCATAATGTAGCACAGGATGGTGGGGAATAATTTTGTTTACAAAACAAACCAAAAACAAGGACACACGTAATCTATATACAATGGATATATAGATTATTTTCTCAAGTATTTAGCTTCACAGTCAATAAATTTTAGTTCAGATAAACTGCTTCTTTTTTTTTTTTTTTTTGTCTATTTTGTCTTTAGGTGAAGCTAAATGATATGGCACTAGTTTATATAGTTTCAATGTTAGATTTAATATAATAAATTAATAATTTTATTAGACTTGTTTTTTTAAATGTAGTCAATCGTGATTTTATTGTGTTAGTTGTTGCTGGCTATAGTTGTATATGTTTTAAATTTCTTTATTATAATTTTGTTAATTTAGCAATATTAACAATTAATTAGAAGTGTTAGTGGTCTCCTGGCATTATTGAGAATAACTAACTAAAAACTGTTTTTTAACTTAAATTAGTCAGAAATATCGACACAGCTGGTTAAGTATCCAAAAGTGATATATTTTAAATATGTGCTAATTACTTCTTTTTTTTGTATTATTTTTAGTGTATAATCGTACAATATTCTATTGGCATCACTCATGACATAAAATTATGTCTTATTTTTACTGCATGCAATAAATAATGATTTAAATCAAATCAAACATCAGAAAGCAAGTCAAACTTTGACTCGTTGAAGAAATTTATTCCATGAAGAAAATTTAAAGTACCCATACTGAAGTACTGCAGAAATAAATATAGCTAGAAAAATGGACCATTTTGTTATACTTTTCTTCTTTTTTTCTTTGAATAGATTTTGAATAATTATTTTATTTTTCATCTCATCCCCGAATAAAGGTTATCATGATTCAAATCATTGCAAGCTCATACTGGTTTTCAAACTCTAATATACTATTAAAAAACATTCTGAGAAATAGTGCATCCTCCGATCTACAATGATTTGTGAATAATTTTCAGACTTTTAATTAATTTTTATATTAAACATTAAAGACAATAAGTGCTATATGTCGTTTATTTATTTATTGAATAAATCCATTTTAATTTTTTTAAATAGATATGGTGTATTTTTTATCATTTATACGAATTATTTTTTGAAGAAGAAATTTGCTTTTTGAAACTAAACCTACCGGCATTTGCATTTCATGTATACATATTCTTACCACAATTTCTCGGGAAAAAACAATAATTCGAGAGGAGTGGATATTGAAAAACACTTTTGATATATTTTTTAATAAAAGCAGTAAAGTCAAAAGACAAAGTATTGAATGTCGTTTCCATGAACTTCTGCCAAGATTTCAGAAAAGGTTCATTTGATCCATCGTAGTAGGTTTAGTGTCTAGTATACGGTATCAGGAATCGAAAAAAAATGGTACCAATACATCAATAATATAAATATTCCAATTTATAATGTTATTAACTCAAATGATATATTATTATTGCTCAAATTAAAAAATAAAATACTCTCATTGATTTTGTAAGCAAGATATTTTTTTGTAGTTTACAATGTTACATTACGGTCGGTCTCTAAAGCTGTCAATAGTTTTATAAGTTTTATCTCATTGATCATCGATGGTTACTTTCAAGTATGAAACCAAAGAGGTCCGCTGAGGCGGAAGATACCACGTAGCGCATCTTCCTAGCTGGCTAATTGGAGTTCAATTACACGCTAAATCAATTAGCATTATCTAGCGGTGAAGCTAATTGAAGCTGAAGCTGATTCTAACTGGAGAGAGCTCCCCTGACCCAGATGGCACTCTGGATGGAGGATGACCATTACCAGGAGCCTTCAGGAGTCCTTAATGGTAAGGAGTGTATTGGCTTTCACCATAGGGGAAGGGTAACTTTGTTAAAAGGACAGGAGTGTGCACTTGTATTGTGGAGGAGACAATGCATCTCCAAGAGTCTGGGCATTGTGCCTTAACAGGTGTTATAATCTACAGTCTCTGTGAAGTTGGTCAATTCATCGCCTCGATGTAGAAGGTATTGTTGAATAGGTCGTTAGTGAACACCCTACTTTAACGCAATTCTATGAGTTCAATGAAGGCATGAGAGGAGAACAATACGATAATAATATGTATATGTATATATTTTTTAAATTATTTATTAATATTTAGAATTTTATACATAATATACAAGTAAATTTGAGGAAAATGAATGCAATGACATGTCAAAAAAATGTAAAGAATTATTTACTAGTATCACTTCAATAGTTCTTAATTTTTTTTTTATTTTTTTTTTATGAGCTTTTGGTGAATCAATCATTATGTTGTACATTAGAAGGTCTCTTGGCCATCTTCTTTTCGGGACGCCTCGGAGAATTATTTGGAATGGAGTGTGAGGCAAATTGAGGAACTAGTGGATTCAAATAGGTACAAAGTTTACTATAAAAAAAATAGGTATCTGGTTTGGAAAAAATCAGCAACATATAGAATATCAAGATCTTTATCGATGAGTTTCTTTGTGACATAATAAGGAGCATTGAGGATTTTACGAAGGATTTTGGATTGTAAGGATTGGATACGAGAAGAATTGGAATAGTTGTTGAAAGATAAGATCCTGATATCATGCTGATACGGAGGTATATACCTAGGGCACAGTATAAATGTGTAAAGGCTATGGTGTACCTACACGAGGAGTGATGCTTGAAATAAAGTGACTCCTCACGGTATTATAAATATTTTGTTTAATGATATATTTATTGAAATTAAAAAGTGGAAATAATTTAATACAGAAAATGTGATAATATAACGAGGAGTTAGGTAAGTTAATACATAGCTATAACTTGAAGAGAAACTCCTATAGGACAGTAATGTCAATATGGAGTACCTCCTTTGAAATCTTGAGGTCTTTACGAATGATGATTGGAGAAACAGGATAAATCCTGAATTTAAGTACTATTTTTACGTAAATAAATGAAAAGGTATATCTAACTGGAAGGCTCGGTTCCGATACCAGCAACCTCTGAACACCTTCTTCCCTCCATTCTATCCCATTGAATCCCGAATCTGCAAGATTAGCCTTGATAATATCCTCCCATCTACGTCACGTACCGTTTTCACAACTAACCTTGTATTTCGTTTTATCGAATAACAAGCCCAATTTATTAACCAGTTTTTATGGCTGTTTTTGTGTTTAATTTTTTAGTTTCATCATCTTAACCTAAAAGTAGCAAATCATCAGGAATCAAGAACCTATATTTTATCACCCTTTTTTAGGTATTTTTCAATAGGCACTACCTAACGAAATTAATTTTTGCTGGTAGACAAAATTGAGAGGGTATTTTCAGAATATGAACTGTGTTTTGAGCGACTTATTATTGCTCCTCATAAAGGATTATTTGGCACTGTGGAAAGTTTCAGATCAACTACATGACCTGCGGAACTAATTTGTTTTATTAAGGCGATATTTTTTATCTTTAAGACATTTCTTTCGCATCATTAATTTTAGCCCCGCCATATATATTGATGGAAAGAGATATAGGTCAGTCTCACATGTGTTCTTGATTCTCCTAAATAGAGACCTACTAATATAGTTCGCCTGCCTCAGAAGGAGAGAAACTTTGAGTTTCTTCGACAGGAAAGATATTACCCAACAGTACGACATAGGGTGTCCTACGGCCCAGCTGATTATGTATTCTGCCAGGACTTATTCTCTTCAAGAATAGAATCCGTCAAGGGGCGGCAGGGAACTTCCGCTTTCTTAATCAGGCTACTGTCACTCCCTCTTGTGTAATGTCTTTAGGGGACTCTTTGGCACTAGCCAAGAGGGTTCCTTCGAGAAGAGACAAACGGTTTCAGGCAGTTTTAGACGAGAAATACACTAAAATTAAGTTCAATTGGGATACGCATGATGGTATAGAAGGAATTTTCTAATTTTTTATTTGGAAACTATTTTCAAACATTCATCATCAGTACTAAAAATAAAAAATAAAAAATTCAAAACATCAGCACTTTGCTATATAGATTATATCATCCCGACTCTGGCAAACTATCGAAACCACAAAATTTCCGGGAAAACAATTTAAAGTTTTAAAGAAGTATTAAAACAAAATATTATGCAATTAGTGTATATAATGTATATAATCTAAGTAGCTAAGTTCTGATGTTTTGAAATTTCTGTATTTTAAAACTGATGGTTTAAATACGGATTAACATTTGAAACTTTTTTTAATACGCTCTTATTAACCCCACCTGTATGTAACGAAATCTTTCATCGTGAACTTTATTAATTTCCAGTATTAACTTGAAAATTTGTAGACATTTCAAGGACCAATGACAATACAATAATTGCACAACTTTATTCTAATGTTCGTAGTTAGACAAGTTAAATGACCCACAAAATGGGGGTCTGCCTTGCAAATGGTGGAGTTGTAGGTTTTATGTTTATATATGGTCCAGATGGGTCCTGAGAATAAAACATCAAAAAGGAAACTAAATTTGATAAGGGGGAAATGTATGGGGGGGGTGGCAAAAAAACTTAAACTTTTTTAGATATTAGAAAAAAAACATAGAAAAATGCTTTCAATCAAAAATGTGTTATTTACAAAACTAAAGTTTTTTTTTTTTTTTTTCTGCGTCTAAAGACATCCCTTAACCTGAATTTGATTTAGGCGTTTAGGCACAATCTATTGTCAAACATCGAAGAATTTTGCCAAATTTCACAAAACGTTAGTTTCGTTTATGTTTAAGAATCCATAACACAGAAATGGCTAATCTAATCTTAAATATGTTATATACTAAAAGTGGTAGATCATTACATTTTGAGTAAGATGGGATTTTTAAAATAAAAATTTGCACATTCCTACTCTGATATATGTAAAAACATCAATAATATTTGGCTGATTTTGGATAAACTGCGTTAGAATTGCAAACAAATCATCATAGTACAAGGAAATTAGCTTCGAACCTTGAACTTTATAAATTAAAAGGTCTGACTGCTGCAAATTATTCACCACACTTAGCTTTTTAGCTAGATTTGTTATAAAAGCGTGTTATCCTAGTTTTTTTAAACTATAATTTTTATTTCAAATTAAAAAAAAATTCCAATAGAAGTGGAATAATTCATCAATCCCAATAGTAAAATTAGAGTCGATTAATACCAATCTCTTATTTCATAGGCGGTTTCAGCCTAAATAATCAACCTAGAAGATACCTCAGAACCAAGAGTGGGCGATGCGAAAATTGATACCTTTCCTCGCAGTGGGTCGCAGAACAATTGCCTGTCATCCATTAGGTACCGTCCCACCGCTGGCAGATCCAAGCCGATGGAATTCCACTGTATCTATGCTGATTCTCCATCTAATTTATTACATCTATAGTGTTGTTGCTGTTTTTTTACCTTTTGTTAACTCTACATAGGATCCGTGTATTGATAAACTAGAGCATACACAATGAAAATATATATTACACACATTATATGGTTTTGTAGTACACTTTGAAATATATTATCATGCATAATAATGTTTACTAAATTATTTAAAAACGAATAAACTGAAAGATTTGAAATTAAATGAAAAGTCTTTATTGTAGTTTCAATATTCCATTAGTTCTTTTTTGTTTTTTCTGAAGCACATCATGATGTGGAGGCTATGTGCACCTTTGTATTTGAAATTTTACCAAACTATGTCTTTCGTTTTCTTACAGGTGATAATTGTTTAAAATATGTAAGAAACTTTGTGGAGTAAGTCCGTCACACTTACAAGCGTCTGAGGTTTGTTGGTGAAATCGCTTTAGGTAATGATTAGTTGCTTCACGTTTTGTAAGTGATTTTCTTAGTTTAGTTGAATCCCTGGATATAATTCTCATAAAAAAAAGTTTAGTATGATAAATAGTGCAAAGATCATCATTTGACATCAACTTTTTTATCATAATGTATTAGAGGATATGATAGAATGTATATCTATTTTTTTATTTATTTATTATTACTAACATTGATATTTTTTAATATAAAAGATATTTTAGATTTCTAACAAGTTGTTTTCTGTGATTTAATTTCTGTAACCAGTGATATAATATATTATAATACTACAAGTTGAAATGACTTTACTTTCAGCACCGTCGCAAGTATATCTTT
Source organism: Euschistus heros (assembly GCA_003667255.2). NCBI lineage: Eukaryota > Metazoa > Arthropoda > Insecta > Hemiptera > Pentatomidae > Euschistus > Euschistus heros. The sequence goes on from RCWM02000054.1 coordinate 808,801, forward strand.
CTTCCTTTACCCTCCTTATAATCCGGTCTGTATTAGCTCACTGTATCTTCCAAGCCCTTTTGTTCAAATCCGAAAAGCTGAAGGAACACATGCTTCCGACCTTGCTATTTCTGTTTTCCTTGCGATAAAGTGATACTTTTGAAAACTATTTGATTAGCTACGTCTGGTCATTACGGGCTCTAATTCCCCTGCCTTTTGACATTTAAATCTTTTTTTTTATCTCCTATGTATTTCTTTTCATTATTTATCCTTATAATTTATTTTATTTTATATACAATAGATTATGTATTACATGTTTATGAACACCAATATTGTTTTAATCAGCTGTATTAAAACAATACAATCAGGGATTGTATTTAGTTAAATTATATGGTATATAATTATATTTTCAGAAGTAATTATATTAAATTAGCTTCACGAATGTTTGACTACACCTATTATCATTAATTTCTGACGAGGAAAAATATTATATTTTCATTGTCTATATGTTAATTTAAGATAATATCTATATAGGCCCTGTATTGTTATTAATCAGTATCTAGAAAAAGAGATATTCACGCTGAACATATTTATGTTAGTATAAGTATGTTTAAAAAAACAATTGTTACAGAAATTGTTTAACAATACATTTTCATTACTTCAGCGAGTAAATTAATAAGCAATAGCAGTATCCTTCTGAAGTACGTCATTTCTGAACAACATTAATAACTAATGTACTCGAGATATGAGGAAGCCATCGCTGTTATAATCTGAAAAAGTGACCAGTGCGTGGCAACTAGCAATTGCGGAGACTTTAACGCTCAGCGATGCGGTGACTTCAACGGTCGGTTGAGAAGTAGTCGCTCCAAAAAGCCGTCATTAGTTGGACCTCCGCTCTGTGTGGGCGGCGAGGAGGCGGGGAGCACTGACTTCGAGTGGCCAATTCTCCTTCAAAATAACAACTTTATCCACTTTGATAATTATTCAATAAAACGATCGATTGAATTTTAGCATGATGTTCCCGATAGTTATTGCATCTGTATATTGCTCATTTATAGAGCCAACAATATTAAAACGGTCAGAAATTAATCAAGCAAATAGTTTATAAGAAGACAATTTTCCTTACGATCAAAACTTTACCAAATTATCAACACCCATCGTTCTTCTAGTTCTTAGTACCGTCTTTGCGACCTTAATACCTCTACCCACAGAACTGCAGAGTATGGAGGTTCTTTTCTGGCCCGTTATAATATCCTCTGAAATTTCTTATCCATAATGTCTGACATTCTTCTGCTCTAAGCTCATTGAAACTAGTTTAAGACTAGTGGATTCGAGAGGGTATGGAGTTTGGATAGGTATCTGGTTCGGGCTAAATCGGCAACATATGGAACATTAAGATCTACATGGATAAGTTTGATTGTAACATAATAAGTAGCATTGATGATTTTAAGAAGCATTTTGGATTGTAAGGATTGGATATGAGTGTATTGGAAGTTTTAGTGGAGCCTCAAGGCTTAATTACATATGTCCAAATGGGTTTAATTACTGTCGTGTAAATAAGTTAATGAGACAGATAAAAATGAATAATATAAATTAAAATATCGTCAAATGAATCAAAAATAAATTCCAATGATACAATTCGTAGTTTACACTTATTCTTAAGTGTCCAAATTCCACAATATTTTTATTTTAAATCATGTTTAATATTCTAATGGGTAAATAACTAATATTTTTTACTATTGAAAATAATTCAAAGAAGGAATCTATTATAATTAATGTCGATGTCATTAGTACGCTAGTGAATTCATTGCTTATGGGAGATCTAGTAGAATAATATATTTTTTTCTTAGATTATACCTTGTCTACATTAATGTAAACAAAAAGAGTTACAGTTGATAACCGTTTTCAGTAAGCTAAGTCCTTTTTTTGGCTGGTGTTGGTATTGTTAAGTGAGCGTGTTGTTTTATGTAAGCTGGGGTTGTTGCAATCCAATGACAACACCGGATCTATGCACCACTACCGACGCTACATAGTTCGGCCATTTCTTCTTCAGGTCCTTCAATGAATGAGAAATGTGCCTCAACATTCTGCTCAATTCCTATCATTCAATTATACATATTTAATTTATTTAGATTTTAAATTTCTTAAAAATCAAATCAAGCTAATAACATAATCTCAAACTAATGATTAGTACCTATATAATACTTGATTAAAAAGTTATTCAAATAATGGAAATATTCTTATATTACAGTTTTACTTATAAATTGTTTCAAGTGCATCGGTATTTAAAATATATACAATGAAAAGTAGAATCAATAAATATAAAAAATATATAACACCCTAAATAATACATAAATTTTGTTTAAATTAACCCTGTAAAATTAATTTTTTTTAACTACTAAATAAAATATAATACATAGTAATAAGAATAATTAAATTAAATTAATATTTATAAAAAAAAATATTTATTTTAAAACAGACTCTAATAAACATAGAAATAAATATCCTTTTAAAGAATTTGAATTAAATTTCAAAATGATCTAAAAATTAGTTACAAATGATATTTAAGAAAATTTATTTTATTTGCTAATTATGAATTACGCTTAGATTATAAAATAAGTTTTTTCAGCCCTCATTAAACCCTCATTATTATTCCAGAATATTCCATTGAATAACATAAGCAAAATAAATTACTTCTTTCAAATCAATCATCTTATTTCTTTTTTTTTAAAAAATAGTCTAAAAAAAATCCTTCATGTATTAATTTTGAATTTGCAAAACGTTAAGTAGCGGAATTTTCTTATAATAAAATTTAATATTCATCACTTTGACGTAGACCTACAAATACTTGTTATGAAGTACCTTTATATTTATATTTATATTTTATTACAAACGTATGGTATCCACATAGACGTCTAAAACGAGATAAAATTGTATATAATTTTCTTCTTTTAATTGTTAAACAATCTAAGCTTCTAACTAATATAAGGCTCATTTGCATTACAGTAATTAGATCTATTTCAATATACACAATTGAGCTTTGTGGCTCCACTAAACCATCCAAGATCCTTACAGCTCGGAATCCTGCGTAAAATCCTCAATGCTCCTTATTATGTCACAAATTATCCTTAATGATCCTAATGTCCCATACGTAGCTAATTCTGCCCAAACCAGATACCTACTCCTCAGTGATAAGCTCCATTCCTACTGGAATCCACTAGTCTCTCGATTTGATCACCATTCAATTTACGTGTGAAAAAAAGATGGCCAAGAGACCCTTTAATGAAGAATTTTTATTAAATGTTTATACCAGTGAGGTTATGATAATCATTTTTCCACATATTTACTAAGTTTATAATTTGTATACAGTTGCATAAATAAATTTAAAATAAATATTTATCGGAATATATTTACAGGATCCATTAAATAAATCCACTACTACATGATACGTAATAAGTCAATCTGTTAATATTGTTTCATATTTATCATTGATTTAAGAGGAGATTTTGGAACTCAATGACCGAAAACATCAAGTTAATTATTAACTTATTTTTAGAACTTTGAACTAATTAATTACTATACATATTAATGAAAAGTCTTTATAATGAAGAAAGTGTGAGAATGTGAAGCTGCTTTCAAAGGAAATCCGGTACCCGTAGTCGGCTTCAACTTAGCATTTTGGTAGTTGGCTCCTTTTTTTTTTTATAATTACCTTTTTTATTTGTTTACTGACAGACACTCCAGAAGTATTGATAAAAGGATGTAATAAAATTGAATTATGTATATTTCAGGCTCAATCGAGATTTTTGGTTATTAAATTCTTTATAGAGCTATTGTTATATTCTATCATCAAATATCACAGACGACATAATAAGGCAATTGTAAGAGATAACAACCGGACGTCAGTCTGTTTCGTTGACCTTGAATAAGAAAAGGCCCAGTTCATTTTTGGTTATGAAAGTCAGGCGTTAAAGTCCCCACCAAACGGCCATCAAATAGATTTAGAAGGCCGTAGTTTCAACGAAAAATTCCCTATATCGTGAAGTATAATTGCGTTTTAACATATTCCTATTACTATTAAAAAAGAATTGAAAAAAAAAATTAATAAAAACACATTCTATTTACAGAATGTAAAAATTCAAATATTTAAGGGTTAATTTGTTTAATTCAATAAGTAAAGCCTAATGAGTAAAACCTAAATTCTATTATATCTAATGAAAAATTTTTTTACTTTAATTTACAATATACTATTTGTTGAATAATTGATAGTATGTTTTTGAGTAAATAAAACATTTAAACTACATCTAGAGCATACTTAGAGGTTACAAAAGATGGGAAACATACCTTGTGAGTGTATAGTCCTGATGACAAAGACGAAGTATAAGACGACTTTGGACGCCGACGAGAATCCAGACCTGAAAGCGCACATGATCACTCACTCACTTGCATGACGGCACACTACTGAAGGGCGGGCTTCTGGTGACGTCACTAACGGTGCCCCCCCACCACTTTACTCCCCGCCCCCCGACCCACTGCCCTCCACCCCCTCGCTCCACTATCGATTAGGATCATCGATCATCGATCTAAAGCTGACCGTCCAGTTTTAGGTAAGTTTGGCAATAATGAAACGTAATATACTGAAATAAAAATAATGAAGGTCGTAGTAAACGACCATATGAGGCTTTGAGATGCAAAAGGGGGTAAATCCACTTTTTACTATTTTTAAGTTAGCGTCCTCTATAAGGTGGTAAATCCAATCTAATTTTACCTTCAAAATTTGGGTTGAGTTTCAGAAGCGGGTAAATCCTTGTTTCTCAAAACAGCCGCTTGGAGCACCACTTACGCTTGTAACGAAAGTAGTAATGAACATTTGAAAAGGTTTTAATGTAACTGTCGATGTATTTTTACACGTGTGATAATCGATTTATTGTGTTTTGTTAAGTATGGAGAGATATCCTGAAATAAATATAACAGCATCGAGAAAAAAATCTAGGAATGAAGCTAATTGGAAGCGGACTTTGTCAAATATCAGAGGTTTGTACAATCTTCATTTGCCATTTACTATCTGTTCTTAGATCTGCCAATTCCAATCTAATTTAATAAAATTGAACTTCAATATATGCTGCAATATATATATGCTGCTCCTGGAACTTGTGCCCGGATACTTGAATGTAAACAGCTCAAGCACAAACAATTAAAATGCTTCATTATTGGCCGCAGAGATATAAGATTTTTCTTTAACATGTTTCTTTTGAACCCCTTTACTATCTGTTAATTTTGCTTCAATGACTGGCTCAAACTCTAGACTAGTGTTAGATTTTTTTAAAAATTGTGTAAAATATAAAGAAATCTCGAGAAAATCGTTTGAATCAAGTTTGTTTTTTTATTAGTTATTTGTTTCATCAAAGTTTGTTCAATATTAAATTAATAAAACAATACAATGTGTTAATTGTCATGAGTCTTTTTTTCATCCCTTGCAGATTGGAAAAATCCAATTTATTTAAATTGTTTAAAAATTTGAAGTTTAGAAGAACTGAACAATATTTTACAGATATGTTTCTGATGTTGTTTAAGAACTTATAATCCAATAATAATTGTTTTTTAAAAAAAATCTCCTGAATTATGCATATTTTTTGGGTTTACTGAAATATTTTCAATTTTGGATTTACTCCCTTTTTCGTCTCCACGCCTCATATATTTTATAACATACAGATGGAAACCGAAAAATTAAAAGTTCTGTAGCTCGTCTAGTTCGTAGTGGATAACTTAATGGATTCTAAGTTCTGCAGTATTCAATTGGTAGTACAGTAAAACTCCAATTATACGGATCAAACGAGGCCGAAATTGATCCGGATACCCAAAAATCCGGATAATCAGATTTACAATTAAATTAGGGTATTGAATGGATTGAAAGTACAGACATATGTAATGTTTTAACTATGTATTTTATTAAATACTTAAAAAATGTGGCTGCTTATAAAATTATTGATATGTAACAACAAAGTTTAGTTAACATGTTGAAAATCGTGGATGTTCGGATACAGAACTCATCCGCCAATTTTTCCCCAAATTCACCTTTCTTAAGACGTTCTACAATTGACAGTTTTTCGGATACAGTTAATACAATACGTTTTCAAAACCTGGTAAGATGGATGTAGTATGCTTTTAGAAATTTACTAAGTACGTTTACTCAGAACTAGACTGTTATGAAGTGTGTGGCCTCCGCCCCTAATTCTGAGACGCAGTTCCGGTAGCTGCCGCTAGACGGACCTATCGTAGTTTACGTGAACTCCAAACCACGGCCTACAATGTCTGTTAATAAACATTTGGAAACAGCCAACATTAGTATGCGACGTAGGCGGCTGGAGTACTATGGGCACCTCCTGAGAATGGACAGCGATAGGATTACAAAGATCTTTTCACTAATTAAAAAGACCTTAATTTTGCTGGAATTTCTGACCTTGATGGGTTGGATCGGTCGAAATTGAAAAGTATGGTGAAATTTTGGTCCCCACCAGCAAAAGTTAAAACTAGTTGAAAACCCATGACGGAAGAGAAAAAGGAAAAACTATTGGCTGGTCGCAGGAAGTATTGGGAACAAAAGAAGTCTTCCAAAGGAGCTGATCATAAGCGCTCCTAGACAGGCTTAAATTAATGAATATATATATATATTTTTTTCTTTAAATCAATCCGGATAATTGCAGTTTCACTTTATTATTACATCAATTATTCCTATTATAATTCAAATTGTGCCTTCATTTGCACAATTAATGACAACATTAAAAGCCGGAAAACTTTTCTATTTCTCGGCCATAAAATTACTTTCCAGAAACATAAAAATGAGGATATACAAGACCTCACCTGTAGTTTTTATCAATGCGTAATCTTACAACTTACTTTAAGGGAAGAAGTAAGTAAACTTACAGCTTCCTTCAAGTATTCGAAAATAAAGTATTTGACCCAAATAAAGATGCGTTACGGGATATTGACCCGCTGAGTATAGTTCAGGTAATAGCAGCTTGACAGCTAAAATGGGCAAGTCGTTGGATTTAATATTAATCAAACAAAAAAAGGTAATCGATTAGAGCCGTCGGGTAAACGTTCGTTGTAAGACCAATACATGGATGAAAGGATTGTATCAGACCTGTACTTGGAACTTTGGTTTTTAATGGCGTGGGATAGACGGAGGTGGGTTCTAAGAGAATGGTGCAGTCGGCATCAAGTCTTCGGTTTCTAATAACAGAGCAGCAATCACGGCTACTGCCAGAAGCAAGGCCCTCACGACACGAGGACAATCGATCATTCCGACAGCTTATCAAGGTAAAAGAGCGCTAATTTTTAATATTTATTGTTTCCATTACGATTATATTTAAATAATATATATTTATTGAATTAATGTGATTGCTACAATATTACATGCTTAAAATTTATGTCAAACAACCAGAGACCACTTTTTTTTTCTCTAGAATAATAACAATTTAAATTTGCTTGGTGTAAAACATTTCTTTCCATGTATCTATTATGTTTGTAAACATATAAACATATCTATAAGTTCAATGAACACAAATTCATTAAAAATCGAAAAAAAAAAAAACTTTTTGCCATTTAAAAAAAAAACAACACACTTCCCGAGCGCCCCACAGATGGTGGATATAGGAATGGTCGGTGTACATTGTTTGAGTTTCTTTATTATAATTTTGTTAATTTTCGTTGTTAAAAGTATGATAAATCATGTTATTAAAGTCAGCAATTACATATGTTGTATTTATCTACTATATATTTGTCAAATACCACTCACTCATTTAACAAGAAATCTCAGAAACCATCGAACGGATTGGAATGAAATTCGGTGTGTAGCTTCCTCTAGGAGCGTAGGTGCTCGCTAAGAAAGGAATTAAAAAAAATCGGCCTGGATCACGGCTAATTCACGAAAAATGCGATTACAATTTTTATTGGGTGAATAATAATAGATTAATTGTCATATGGTATTTGGAGATAAGCTAAGTTAAAAAATAGGTTAGATGTTTGAGCCGCACATTTTGACCACAAATTAAGTTGTAAACAAACAAAAATACGATCGATGTCGAAACCTTATAATATGGTACTTCCTGTGCACTCATGGTGGCTGCAGAGGTGGACCCTTACAAGTTTGAGTTGTTTCGTGACGAGAAGCTATTAAAAGACTTATGTTAAAGAGGAGGTTAAAAGACTTATGTTCTCTGGTGATGACATGTAAGGCCAGTTCGATGTACATATTCCTTACGAGCAAGCCACCAACATTGCTTCACCAGTAGCTTCGTCCCCAACTACTCTTCCTTCAGTTTTCCGGTCGCAAGATAATCGGCTTTTCTCAACCAGGCCCAAGTTGTATTTTACAAGTTGTACCTAGCATTTTTGAATTTCATTCCTTGAACCTTAAATATACCTTTTTCTCAGTTCAGATGAGTCTATTAACGCTTAATTTTTACTAATCTAAGTTGTTTTTAATCCTAATGATATTAAACCGTAGCGGAGCAGGGTACTTTCAGCTAGTAATGAATACAACCATATCATTATGCGTGTGATTCTTATACATTCCAATTTTTTTTTTTTTTTTTTTTTTTTTTAATCAAAATTCCTTTAGTCTATAAACTTTTATTTTCTAATTCTTATTAGAACAAGTATATTACTTAATATATTTCATTGAAATCAGTAGAAGAAATAAAACTACCAATTAATAATAACGAAACAACATTCATCAAAGGGAGAGCCATATTTTGTATAAATCTTTCCCCTTCATTATTATTATTATACTACACAACTCATAAGGTCTACTACCCACAGCAAGTCATTACCAAAATAGAAACCAAACGACCAGACGATGTTGATGATAAAACCAACGCGGATCAATTTAGCGATATCACTTCCTAAACGAGGTGCTCCTATCAAGAAGGCATCAGCTGCTCGTTGAGAACGCGGCGGTGTAACAATAGTTGTCAACAAAGAATGCCATTTTCAGCCGGTATTCAACAGTGCTTCCTAAGTAATTGTGGGATGTCGTTCTCACGGGATACATGGTATACTTAAAGAAAAATCTTACGATTACAATCGAGATATTTAATAATTTATTTACCATTTACAACAATCATACAATCTCGCTATTACAAAATAAGCTAACGATCTTGGTAATAGAATTAGCTGTAGCTCTCATGTCGAAATTCTTTATTAACTTCACCTATAAATAACGGAATCTTTCATTGTAATTTTCAATAATTTCCAACAATCTGATTAACGTGAAAATTTGCACACACTTCAATACACCAATGACAGTACTATAATTCCACAACTCTGTTCTAATGTTCTCACTTAGTCTAGTTAAAGTAATCTCAAAATGGGGGTCTGCCTTGCAAAAGGTGAAGTAGTAGGTTTTATGTTTTTATGTGGTCCAGATAGGCCCGGAGAGTAAAATGTCATAAATAGAGACCGGCTTTTTGGGCAGTAAAAAATTCAAAACATGCAAAATCGTGGGGTAAAAAACTCAAAATATGCAAAATCGTGCAGTAAGAAACTCAAAACGTGAATCTAAAAACTTAATACATGCAGCAATCCATTTATTTACATAAACATGCAAAACTTAATCAGCCTTGAATAAACTTAAGGACATTTAGACAAACGTTTCGTTTTAGTGTTAATTCAATCTAAAATACTTTAAAATTTGAGAAAAGAAGGAGATGAAAAAAATTGTTCATTAAAAGAAATATAAAATATCTTTATTAAATTTTCCTTTTACGTAGAATCAAAATATAATTAAATGTTTTTGAAAAAAAAAAATTAGTTTTTAATAGTTTTGGGAAAATGTACGACATTATAAATTTCAAAATATTTCTCAGTAAAATTATGCCGCCTGTCACTGAAAATGTTCCTTAGAAAAGAAAAGGAACGTTCTACATCTATGGACGTAACAAGACAATTTTTGTAGCATACGATTGTGGATGGATCCAGATTATCAGCTTCTACTTCCTTTCCGTTGATACAATAATTTAATTTTTCTTTAACGAATGTAGCCGTAGTTTTTCTCAAGGATTTACTCGAATTTTGAAAATAAACATCTTCCCTTTTCATTTTCAATTGGATTTAAGCTTTCTTCGAGACTTTCAAACAAATATCAGCTCTGGATATTCATTGGTTCATTGTTTCAATTTTGTAGAAACACTCGCGGACGTTTTTGGCATTTTCAAAGTTGATAGTTTGAAATCTTGTCTAAAACTAGCACTTTGTGCTAAATCAGAAGCGGGGAGTAAAATTTTCTGAGGAAACGTCTTAGTTCTAGGAAGTATGTCGATCCTCAATGTTTGCCTAAATTCTCAAAACTCCCAATTCAATACGATCATTTAAAAGTAATAGGTCAGAAATACATTTGATTTAGGAGACTTTTTACTTTCAATTTAAAACTAATTAACCTATTTAATATAAATAATTGTTATAACTGTTGCCTAATAATTATAAGTAAAAGTTTTAAAAAATAAATGGTTAAGTGAATAAAATTAGGTGGATTTGGTTCAATTGTGCAATTTTGTGCAGTAAAATCCGAATTCATGCAATTAAGCTCAAAAAGTCAAATTTGTGCAATTTCGTGCAAAATAAACTTTAAGAATAAAAATCCTTATTATATAAATGAGATAACTACTTGGGTTAGAGAGCGCTAAATCAAAGCGAACTAAATGTGCAATAACACAGAAATCCGGTCTCTAGTGATAAATGAAACTAAACTTGTTAAGGGAAAAATGTTTGGGAGGCAAAACGTTCCTATGCTAAATGATTTATTTTCTTTCATTTCAGCCGTGGAACGAATTCGAGGTCGGGAGACCCTCCTGGAGCACACCCAGCCTTTTAATAAGCGGGCACCTTTAATTGGGGGAAAAAACTGGTGGTTGAGCTTGAATTCTAACCAAATCACCTCCTTTCACAACTGTTGGCTCTGAAACAGTACAGCCTTACTTTCTTTTTTTTTTTTTTTTTTTTTTTAAATGCTGTTTTGAATCGGTACCGGCATTGACAATCGGCAAATTTTGGTACCGACACACACTGCACAAAATATCGATAAATGAAATACTAAATTCATATTAGACGAATTTAGTGGAGCAGTGCTTCGATGTCGTTACCTAAATTAGCTAAAACGATAAAATAAACAGAAATATTATTGTATCGCGATTGGAATATTATATATATTTAAAAATCGTATATTTTGTTTTATTGGTATTAATTATTAGACCAATTCATTTATCTGTTTTATGAGCGTTGTTGAACGCTGGGTTTGAACTTAATAGCCCTCTTATCTTCACAAAAAAGTTCCATATCCTCAGCGAAACAAAGCAACAACTTCAGACCTTTTCCCTAACGTGGAGAAAACAAAAGAAATAAACCTTTTCAATTGGTTCAATGGGAAGTTAAACGATCAGTTGAGTATAAAGGGCGAATCCAGGAGTAAATGCTGAACTAGAGCTATTATAAAGCGGGATACTTAGCCTCAAAGGACGAAGAGAACTGGATGCAATTCAACTCCTGGGACAATGCTTCCTCGCCTCCTCTCAATGCTTTCCTTCGGCTTAACCTTCCTTTCTCAGAGCAGAAGCAGTTCAAAGAATAATAGCGCTTGGCAAAACCGATTCAATGTCTCTTGCACAATACTGTTTAATGGCAGCCATTAATATGGCGGGAAATCTTAACAATAAATCGATACTAATCTTTGTTCACACAATGTTTGGCTTAATTCTTTATCCTTCAGTTTCACTTCACCTTACTCTATCAATATCAAGAAATTTTCTAGAAGTTTAAGGATATGCAACATACTCAAGCACCTCTATAGAAGAAAGAATTAAGGCCTAGTAGGTTTTACTATATGATACAAAATACCAAAGTAATAATCGGTACTATTAATATAAATATGAGATAATATTTAATATATTTTTATATAATTTTGAAGAGAAAAGATTTGCCCGGTCGGGATTACCTCTTACTAATTTTAGGAAAGGAGATGAGCCGCCAAGTTGCGCGTCATCGTGCCTACCTCTAGTTGAAAGCCTATATTTGTTTTTCCACTAGTTTCTCAACTTGATTCTCACTCCGTTCCCGATAAACCTTCCAAACGTCTGAAAAGAAGGTGGCCTGAAGACCTTCTAATATCAAACGTTTATTGCAGTGCTACTAATAAGTAGTTATTTACAAGTTATTGACGTGTCATTGTAATCATTTTTAGTTGTGTATATTTTATACAATAATATTTTATATAAATATCAATAATTTTTGTTTTTGCGAATTTTTTTTTTAATCCTTCTATGATTTTAATTGCGCTGATGCTAATGACATTTCTATGATGTTATTATGACATTTCTATGTTATTTAGTAATCTATAATGTATATTGGGAAAAGTAGTATATTGTAGATAGACATATCCATGTTCCAGGGACACTATTAAAAAAAAGGGGGTAGGGGGAGGGGCGAAATCCCCGGGGCCCGTATTAAGGTGACCACTAAAAAGTGTTACTTTACCGTATTAGAAAATTGATCAAATATTGTAGTTTATTAAAATCTTAGGTTAGTAAAAGAATAAATTGTTATTATTGGTTAATGTTAGGAGGGAGGGGGTTAGGTGGGAGGAGTTAGGAGGCCAGAGCAAATATATTTGCCCTAGGGCCCTGGTTGGCTCTCGCCGGCCATTGTTTTTCCCAGTCAGGGAGAAATCGGATTTTTTTTTTAAATGTATTTATTCCGGACTTCCTTAAGGTAGTATACTAGGTCTCATCCTCTACATCGTGTATACAGCTGACATCCCGACTCATCCTACCACTGTCCTCACTACTTACGCTGATGAAACATGTGTGTTACCAGTAAACAATATTCCTTAAGTTGCATCCCAATCACTACAATCTCATATTACTAACATTAAAGAATGGTGTCAAAATTGGAGAGTTAAAATAAATCCAAATAAGTCCCAACAAAACCAACGACTTCCTGTCCTACAGTATACTTTAATGATATTCCATTAATACCTGTTGAACAGATCCGCTATCTAAAACTCCACTTGGACAAACGTCTTACTTGGAATCCACATACAAGACTAAAATGACAAGAAACTGCTCGTCGTTACAGACAACTTCAACAACAACAACAACAAAAGACTCATTTATATGACTGTGATTAGACCTATTTGCGCGTACGGAGTTGAGCTTCGGGGCTCCACTAAACCATCCAATTCATCTCGTATCTAATCCTTACAATCCAAAATCCTTCCAAAAATCCTCAATGCTCCTTACTTTGTGACCAATAGACTTATCCATAAAGATCTTAATGTTCCTTATGTTGCTGATTTAGCCCAGACCAGATACCTATCCTTTCATAGTAAGCTCCATAACCACTCCAATCCACTAGTCTCTCAACTTGCTTCCAACTGAAAAGAAGATGGCCTAGAAACCTTGTAGGATTTTATTGAAGTGCTACTATTGAGTAGGTCTTCACAAGTTATTTACATGCCATTGTATTCACAATATATTACTTAATATATATTATTTTGTACAGTTGTAAATATCAATAAATGAAGAAAAAAAAAATGTATTTATTAATTTTAATTTTGGATTTATAACATTCAGTTGTACCTTACTCCTAAGAGTTCTCTCCTACTTTTTTAATCTTACCAATAGTTATCTCTGAGCCTTCCGGAAACCATTACTTTCAGTACATCTTCCAGGCATCTCTTCTTTGGTGCTCCTCTTGCCCTTTTTCGATGGCCTTACAAGTTAATAAGCCACACTGGTTTCTGTTGTGTGGAGAATACTTTTTTTTTCCTATTGCACCTACTCTGTAATCTAAATTTTTGATATTGCAAAACACTTCAAAAATCTACCTCCATGAAAAAAAATGTTTTTAGGAATAAAAATCTTCTTTTTTTTCTGTTGGGATGCTAATTTGACTGTTTCTTAAAACAGAAATCAGTGTTCTGATGCGGATGAATCATACGGTTAAAAGAAAGTAAAACTAAAAGTTCATCTATTTATTTATTAAAAATTGAATCTATTCTCAGAAGGGGTACTATATTGGTTGTAATAATAAATACAAAAATTCAGTTGTTCCTTGTGAACCTAACATAAAATTCAAGCAGAGATAGGGAAAGTTATTGTTCAACAAAAGTTACATATATTGCTTATTTCAATATTAGAAATAACAAGCATAATAATAAAATTTAAAAAAAAGACTATCGCGTTCTTTTGTTGTAATACTTGAACACTAAATAAAAACACATATGAATTTTCTCCGGCCTGCCGGGTGGTGTTACTTGTAACTTTGACCTCCAATAAACTTGATGGTACTCGGGCGGGATGTACTTCAGCAATTTTTCCATTGCTTCATAAGACATCGTTCCGTTCCTCATTTCGTAGGTACCCTTAAAATAAATATAAATCAGTACGAAAAAATGAGGGATAAATGTGAAAAAACAAAAACAAAAAAAAACAGACGAACGAGAAACTTACCTTCTTGATCGGGCAGCTAAGAGGAGGATGGAATGCAGTAAATAAAGGAGAATAGAACTGGCCTTTATCGAATACGAACTTGCACCAATTCAAAATTCCCGAAAGGTATGGTTCGCAACTTGCATCCTCCAGAGTCCTGCACTTAGTAACTTCGAAAAGTAGCTGTAACAAGGAAGGCTATAAGGTGATGGTAACTTTAATCTTAATATTTCATTCGAGGGATGTGTGTGGATTCCTTAAAGTCGTTTTTCGATTCCACCGATTCTAGAGAAAAGAATCGAAGAACCAAAATCGATTCCTAGCAATTCAAAGGTGTTGCCACGAAATAAATTTTAACCCGCCCAGGTAGGATTCGAGCCCACGACCTTCTGGTTACGAGCGCGCTGAGACCCACGCTCCAACTCACTCTGCCATCTAGCCCCCAATCCAGAATCTTTGAAATAGGTACTTTTCTTCATAAATAAAACTTTCGGATTGATGAATAAATTGTCATTTCTATTGGAATTGTTTTAGTTAAAAACCAGTTTCGAATGCTTCAGCATCAGTCTTAAAATGTACAAAAAGTTTCAAAACATTAACACTTTGTTACGTAGATTATATATTAATCTATTGTAACATAAATTATATATGAAGGGTACAGGGAAAAAACAAGGATAGTCACAAATTGATCATTTTGAGAAAAGCTAATTTTTTAAGTTAGAAACATTGTGAAAATTGTAAACTAACATATTTTTCAATGGTTAACATTTTGTTAGAACCATAACGGTGGTTTCTTTAGGTAAATGTCAACAAAGTAGGTAGAAATTAAAATTTTCTATCAATAAAATAATTAACTTTTCACAAAAACTACAAACTTACAGGAATAAAATAAGGAAAGTCACAATATTTTTGTTGGCTAAAATACAATATTTTTTTTTTGCATTAGCTCCATCTTTCAAAAAGAACCTGATTAGCTACCTATCATGTTATGATAGAAAATTCATTGTTGGTATGCACTAATCAAAACAATAATTGTTGTTATGAGTAAAGAAAATATCACTGATGAGGCAACTTCTCGTAAAATTCTTGGTTTTTTGGTTGACAAAATTCTTTCAACACTTGGAGATCGTCATATTTTGGTTTAGACAACTGCAAGAGATGTTTGTATAATGCTGTTGGTATCTCAAATTCTCCCGATTTTAATATTCCTTGTGGTTTCAAGGATGTATTTTTCTTGTTTCTAACGATGATAGAGTGGCTCTCCCAAGCACCATTATAAGTGCTACGATGGTAAACGAAACCTGGTCCGTATTAAGACAATCTCAATTCCCTCACTTTTTGAATCGGAAAAGAACACTTGGGAGCAAATTTATGTTCAAGAAACATCGTCCAATTTTTTTAATTTTTCTGTCTAACAGGGACAATTTTAAATGGCTCTGGTTTCTGGTTCTGAACAATCATTGAACGATGCACCTTCAACAGCCAGACGAGGTCTGCGTCTAGCAATAGGAACCATAGTAATTAATCCCGCTAAATAGCAACTCTGAGCATCAACGGATAGCAAAGCGTTGAAGGCACCAATAATATGTTTTCTTTCCTCACCTGTGATGTTTTGGAAGCATTTAAGGTGTTTGCATTGGCAATCTGGACCCAACTCGTCTGGTTATTGCACATTTAGTTCGCTTTGATTTAGCGCTCTCTAACCCAAGCCGCAATTTCTTCATTTTTAATCAGGATTATTGCACAAATTTGACTTTTTAAGCTTAATTGCACGAATTCGGGTTTTACTGCACGAAATTGCACAATTGAACCAAATTCATCTAATTTTATTCACTTAACCATTTATTTTTTGAAAATTTTACTTAGGATTATTGGCAACATTTATAACAATTATTTATATTAAAAACGTTAATTAGTTTTAATTTGAAAGTAAAAAGTCTTCTAAATCAAATGTATTTGGGACCTACTACTTTTAAATAATTGTATTGAATTAGGAGCTTTGATTTAGGCAAACATTGAGGATCGACGTACTTCCTAGAACTATGACGTTTCCTTAGAAAATTTTACTCCCCGCTTCCCATTTCATTCCCCACTTCTGATTTAGTACAAAGGGCTAGTTGTTGACAAGATTTTAAACTAACTTTGAAAATGCCAAAAACGTCCGCGAGTGTTTCTACAAAATTGAAACAATGGACCAATGAATATGCAGAGCTGATATTTGTTTGAAACTCCCTCAGAAAGATTAAAACGAATTGAAAATGAAAATATGTTTATTTTTAAAATTCGAATAAATCCTTGATAAAAACTACGGCTACATTCCTTTAATTGTAATAACGGAAAGGAAACAGAAGCTGATAATCTGGTTCCATCCACAATCGCATGCTACAAAAATTGTCCTGTCACGTCCATAGATGTAAAACGTTCCTTTTCTTTGCTAAAGAACGTTTTATTTAGTGACAGGCGGCATAATTTTACTCAGAAATATTTTGAAATTTATAATGTCGTACATTTTCACGAAACTTTTAAAAACTAATTTATTTTTCAAAAACATTTAACTATATTTTGTTTCCACTTAAAAGGAAATCCCAATAAAGATAGTTTATATTTGTTTTTATTAACAATTTTTTTCCCTCAAATTTTAAAGTATTTCAGATTGAATTAACACTAAAACGAAACGTTTGTCAAAATGTCATTAAGTTTATTCAAGGCTGGTTAAGTTTTGCATATTTGTGTAAATAAATGGATTGCTGCATGTATTAAGTTTTTAAATTCACGTTTTGAGTTTTTTACTGCACATTTTTTGATTTTTTACTGCACAAAAATCCGGTCTCTACTCATAACTCTGTCTTCATCACTCTCACTTAACATTGTTTTATCGCCAGACAATCCAATGACAAAGGAAGTCGAAAACAGAATAAAACAAAGTGTGAAACGCCTAAAACTGTTGGTTACATCTGTGACTCTCCTTGTTTTTTTCCCTGTAGGCAGGTTTTTCATTCTAGATTTTCACTGGATTTTCCTTATTTTAGCCTTAATACAGTGTTATCAACTGATAGTACTCGTGAAGACCAACAGGATGCGCCGAAAAACGAAAAATCAGAATATTATGGACTATTCTTGTTTTTACCCTTCATATATTGTATTTTTTAAGTAAGACAAGACATCAAATATATCGGTACTCACCTGAGGAGGAAAACGGACCTCAGAAAGATGTCTGGACCAATAGTCAGTATGTTTCAGGAGCCCGTTTTTCTTCTAAGGTGAGTACCGATATATTTGATGTCTTGTCTTACATAAAAAAAAAAAAAAAAAAAAATACAATATATATAATTTGTGTTACAATGTGCTGATGTTTTGAAAAAATATATTTTTTACAACTGATAATAAATGTTTAATATTCGAAACTAGTTTTCAAATAAAAAAAATTCCAATAGAAGTGGCAATTAATTCATCAAGCGTAACGGTATTGATGTTTCTATACCATCATGCGCACCTCAAGTGAAATAAAATACAAGGGGACGTTTGCAGTTGTAACTCACAGATTTGAATGCCGATTTGTGCGTGGGTAGTAGGGACCTATAATAGTGTAAAACTAGAGTTATAGCCGCCAATGGGCATTAGGAACCGAGAAAAAAAATAAAATATGAAAATCACGTTTTATTTTTTTTCTCAGCTCTCAGTCAAGATAGAGAAATTATTCTTTAACGTTTAATTGAAGTTATATAAGGTATTTGATATAAAAATACTTTCGTTATGCTCAAGACACCACCCGCCTTTAGAGTGCTCAAAACTCTAAAAAAATGACAAAATTCCAGGGAAATCCGCTGTAAATCAGTGGAAACTTTTTTTTATGAAAAAACTGACCTCCAATCTCGATTTAACACACCATAAAACCCTTATATGTGAAATTTTATCAAAATCAAAAAATATTGATTTTTTACCCCCTTCGAGGAGGTTAAAATTTTGAAGTTGAGATTTCACCAACATTTTCTACCGGCCATAACAACTGCTGTGTTCAACCGATTGTAATAGTAATAGCATCACTAGAATCAGCATACATTCTGCTTTTTATCCATGTATATAACATTGGATTTACTCCCGAGTTTAGTGGACAAAAACTGATGTGAATGAAAAAATCCAAGGTCAGCTATAACTTGAGATATTTCAATAAGGAGAAATCCTACAACCTCCGGATTTGGGCTAAACTATGCAGTTTTAAGGCTTCTAGATGACCTTAAAATTGTGTCTTAATCGGTTGCGAAATATGTGAGATAGCGCAAAGTATTTACATTTTTTCAGAAATTGACAGCCCCTTGCCTTCTAAAATCCTACAAAATTTTAAAGGTAAAAAAAAAATTATTTTTGATTTCGACGAAATTAAGTTTCTACATGTTTTTTGAGATGAGGAATCTGAAAATAATATCAGTTTTTAGTTAAACAATTTTCCTCACCTATATTATATAAATAAGACTGATATAAAATGATCTTTTTCTATTATTATTTTAGTTTTTAGACAATAAATTTCAAATAAGACCATTTAAAAAATATATACATATTTTTTTAAACCAAAACCTGATATTAATTATAAATTATTCATCAATCTTAGGATTTCTATGCAATTTGAAATAAAAATATGTCATTTTAAAACGTTTTATTTATATAATATAGGTGAGGAAAATTGTTTAACTAAAAACTGATATTATTTTCAGATTCCTCATCTCAAAAAAAATGTTGAAACTTAATTAACGTCATGTAGAAACTTAACGTCGAAATCAAAAATAATTTTTTTTTTACCTTTAAAATTTTGTAGGATTTTAGAAGGCAAGGGGCTGTCAATTTCTGAAAAAATGTAAATGATTTGCGCTATCTCACATATTTCGCAACCGATTAAGACACAATTTTAAGGTCGTCTAGAAGCCTTAAAACTGCATAGTTTAGCCCAAATCCGGAGGTTGTAGGATTTCTCCTTATTGAAATATCTCAAGTTATAGCTGACCTTGGATTTTTTCATTCACATCAGTTTTTGTCCACTAAACTCGGGAGTAAATCCAATGTTATATGCATGGATAAAAAGCAGAATGTATGCTGATTCTATTGATGCTATTACTATTGCAATCGGTTGAACACAGCAGTTGTTATGGCCGGTAGAAAATGTTGGTGAAATCTCAACTTCAAAATTTTAACCTCCTTGAAGGGGGTAAAAAATCAATATTTTTTGATTTTGATAAAATTTCACATATAAGGGTTTTATGGTGTGTTAAATCGAGATTGGAGGTCACTTTTTTCATAAAAAAAAAAGTTTCCACTGATTTACAGCGGATTTCCCTGGAATTTTGTCATTTTTTTAGAGTTTTTGAGCACTCTAAAGGCGGGTGGTGTCTTGAGCATAACGAAAGTATTTTTATATCAAATACCTTATATAACTTCAATTAAACGTTAAAGAATTATTTCTCTATCTTGACTGAGAGCTGAGAAAAAAAATAAAGTGTGATTTTCATATTTTATTTTTTTTCTCGGTTCCTAATGCCCATTGGCGGCTATAACTCTGGTTTTGCACTATTATAGGTCCCTACTACCCACGCACAAATCGGCATTCAAATCTATGAGTTACAACTGCAAACGTCCCCTTGTTAGTAAAAGCCTTCTTGTTGAAAGCTTCCTCTACATTATGATGGCTTCTTCCAAAGACCACTACATAATATACATTAAATTATAAATGTAGTACTGTACTTTAGAACCATCCAAAATAGAGGACCATCCTCCAAGTAAGGCCACATTTGCCCGGGTATCTCAAGGATTTACTCCCCCCCCCCCCCTGAGGGGCATGAGGCCCGACAGGCTACTGGAGGGAATTCACTACGATCGAGCTATAACACCTCCATATTTTTCAATATTTAATTTTATTGTAAACTGTTTTTTTCATTCCACTGTAGGGCATGATTATGAGAACAATATAGCCTCGGAACATCGCCAAAATAAGTTTTTATTTTATTGACTGAACCTTAAGAATTTTATCAAACATCTAATATATATAAAAGTTTATAAGCTGGATCTTCAAGTTTAAGACTATAAACCTCTTTTGGATTGCTACAAACACAAAATCTTTATTTATAAAATTACATATTTTTTCTCTTAAATAATATAATGTATAAAATGAATACACAAATCCATACATACCTACAAAATCAGTTTTTATAGTCTATTTCTTATATAAGCAATTACACAAAAATCTAACTTTTTTAATTAACACGCAAAACATTAATTAATGTTTTTTAAGACATCAATGCCTTGTGCCTTTAAACATCATTCATTACATATGGGTCGTTTTCAAATAAAATGGCAATTTGCTGTCACAGCACTTTAAATAGCTGTAAAAAAAAAAAAACATACAGCTAATTTTTCACTATTGTTGATTTTATCCTGTCGAGTTCATTTGTTTAAATTAATGTAGGTCTTGAAACTTCAATTAAAAATGTTTGATAAACAAACAAACAAACTTTATTTAAATTTCGGTTCAACAAAATAAATGTTATTCACGAATTGTTTGAAGAAAGGAGAATGTTATAATACAAGTAAATCTTGGTAAGCCCTAGGCTTTAGTCTTCTTGATATGGAGTTTCCAAGTTTATACTCCACAGCTCCAGATGCGACGTGGAGAAGCTCATGGTGTCGCCTTGTGAGCCTGTTAAAGACCTCTTCGAGTCGATCAACTCCCAGTTCCCGGTGAAGCTGGGAATTCCTTATAAACCAGGGTGCGTTAACCACCATACGCAGTATTCTGTTTTGAAATGTCTGTAGTCTCTTTTTGGTTGATTTTGAAGTGTTGTACCAGACAGGACAGGAGTATGTCAGTAGGGGCCGCAACATGGTTTTGTATACTAAAATAGCAGTTCTGTGTCGAAGTAATGATTTTCTGTTTAAAAGAGGGTACAGAAGTTTAAGTCTTGCGTTAGCTTGTTGTAAGATGTAGTTAGTGTGTAATCTCCAAGTCAGTCTGGTGTCAAGGTGTACTCCTAGGTAACGCACTGCCTGGTCTTTAGGATTCCAGGGGACTGGGAGGTTATCGAGTCGAAGTGTAATCAGGTCAGTGATGTTGAAACGACGTAAGGTGAAGATTTTTTGCTTCTGTCTTCGATGGGTTTAGCTGAAGTTTCCACTTCCGGAACCATATCGAGACACCGTTGAGGCCACTCTGAAGTTTCCTGATGGCTTCGTGAAGGTCGTTATCTTGGGACAGGAGTGCTGTGTCATCAGCGAATTGGGCCATAATTGTGTCCTCATCAAATTGGGGAATATCTGAGCAATACAGATTGAATAAAATAGGACTAAGTATGGCCCCTTGGGGTACTCCGGCAAGGATAACTTTTCTCTCGCTGATAGAATTGTTTATTCTTACCTGGAACGTCCTGTTGGTCAAAAATGATTTTATGATGCTGAAAAGGTAGAGCGGAGGCCAAGTTTTCTTCAGCTTGTGCAGTAAACCACGGTGCCACACCGTGTCGAACGCTGCTGTCACATCTAGGAATACTCCCGTGTTATATTTTTTTGCCTCAAAGCCACGGTAAATTGCTTCGACGACTCGTTGGACTTGGTGTGTTGCCGAGTGGTGGGGCTTGAAGCCAAACTGATGTTGTGGGATTACATCGTTGTCTTCTAAATGTGAGCGGAGACGCTTCTCAATAATCTTCTCCAGTAATTTCCCCAGTGTGTTGAGGAGACTTATTGGGCGATAACTGTCTGGTTCGTGCTTGGGCTTCCCCCTTTTGTGAAAAAGGAGTACTATAGCGTTCTTCCAGGCGTAAGGATAGTAACCAAACCGGAGACAGGCGTTGTATATGCTGGTGAGTAGCGCAATCGTTTTCCTAGGCAGCCTTTTGAGAACTAAGTTAGGTATCAGATCATCTCCTGGAGCTTTTTTCCTTGGCAGCCTTCGTATGAGAAATTTCAGCTCAATTGGAGAGACGAAGGGGATAAGGGGTTCTACTGTTGTGGTAGGTGTCGTGAGGTATGTGTCTACTTCGTTGTCAGTTAGTTCATCTTGTCTGTCAAAGTCTCTGAACTTATGAGAAAGATGTTCAGCGAAGGTTGCACACTTTTCGTCATCAGTCGTTGCAGTGTCTGTTCCAAGTGTTAGAGGGGGGATCTGTGTGGTTTGTCCAGTCAACCGTTTGGTTTCTCTCCAAAGCCGTTGGTCTCCTGGCACGAAACTCTCCAGGTAGCTGTTGTATTCTTGGAACCGCTCTTTGTCTAGTTCTAGTCTAATTTGCCTAGAGAGTCGGTTCATCTCACGTTTGTGATCCGGTAGTCTGTAGCGTTGCCATTGACGTCGAATGTGGTTTTTGTGGTGTATAAGTTCGAGTATGTGTTGTGGGGTCTTATATTGTTTGTGTGAGTGAGAGTAGGTACGTGAAGTCGCTGTGTTTATGGAGTTGTATATGTGTTATGTGAGTAGGAATATGGTTGCGTCTATGTCGTCAGTCGTGTAGTAGTGTGTGGGGATGGGAAGGGAACACATTTCATCGGCGAAGATCCCCCAGTCCACCTTTCCCGTGATGAGCCGAGGAAGAGAGGGTGGTGGTTGGGCTCGGGCGCCAAGATAACAGATCACAGGGAGGTGGTCCGAGTCCAAGTCTGTTACGGGAGTTTGATGAATAGGGGTGGCAAAGTTACTGACGAGACCTATGTCTAATATGTCTGGGCGGTAGCCGTACTGGGTTGGATAAAACGTGGGCTCTTCTGGAGAACTTATTTGGAGACCAAGTTTATCAGCGATTTTTAGAAGTTTGGTCCCATTTGAGTTTCGGGTCCGGCAACCAAAGTCTGTATGTTTACTGTTGAGGTCTCCGAGTAATAATGTTGGCTGTCCAGTAAATATCAGTTCGAAATCTGTGTCTGTCAGTCGTTTGCTAGGTCTTTGATAGGCCGAAACAATATTCAATAATGTATTATCTGTTAGTTTCAGTCTAGCTGCTACTGCGTCTAAATTTTGAAGTCGGGGTAGAATTTTCTCAGATTGTTCCAGGTCTTTCCTAATAAGAAGTGCTACTCCTCCAAATCTATTCTCAGTGTCAGTTCTGTATATTGTGTAATTTCTAATTCGAAAACTGTCACCGGCTTTGAGGTGGGTATCTGTGATAAATGCTATGTCTATTTTGTAGCGTGCCAAAAAGTCTATCAGTGTGTTTTGGCGTTTTTTAACACCGTTAGCATTCCAGTTGAGTAGTGTTAATGTGTGGGTCAGTTGGTTATTAAAATTCTCCATTTTCATTTATAAACATCTGGGAAATTAACTGCATAAAAAATTGTTTAATTTGTGGTAGTACCGGTTTTAAGAGGTTAGTCAGAATGTTAGCTAAGTTTAGATTGTCAAGATCGCTAGTATTTTCGTGATTGGTTGGCTGAGTGGTCTGTTGATTATGAGATGATCTGCGCTGAAATATGTTGGAGAGTCTTGGGGGCACAGGGGAACGTGGAGCAGTAATAGGTTCATCCTGGGCACATGTGCTAGTTTCGGATCGAGCATTATTATTATTGACTGGAATAGTTTGTATTTGTGGTATGGATCTAGTAGAGGAACTGGGAAATTTATGTTGTGTATTTTGTGGAGGTTGAGTGGTATGGTATTGTACGTTTGTGTTGGAAGTGGGTGGATTGTGTGTGTGTGAAGGTTTCATCGCCGGAGGTTTGTTTATATTCCTGGCTCTGTATTGTGTGAAGGCAATACAGCCCCTGTACCTCGGGCTGTGATTTTCACCACAGTTCACGCAGGTTATAACCTGAGGGTTGTTAGTGCAGCTGGATGTGAGGTGGCCCTCAGAACACTTCCCACATCGCGGGTCCAGCCTGCAGTAATTCTTAGTGTGGCTTACCCTAAGGCACCTTCCACATTGAGCTACCTGGGTAGAGATTTTACGGGGTTCCACCGTTACTATGGTGTGGAACAGTGACTTGAGAGATAAGATACTCATACCCGCCTCATTATTCACCAGTTCTACGGCACAAAGAGGGGTTGGCTGTCTGTACCTGTTATTAAGCCTAAGGACTTTAATAACGGGGTATGTGGGGGTCAGTAATTCCTGAATTTCTTCGTTTGTAAGCGAGTAAGGCACACCTCGGATAATAACTGAAAGATTTCTTTCCTCTGGGTTCACGTACGAGTAGTATTTTTTTTGTGGTGTGTGTCATAATATTTTGTCAATGATCTAAAGTCATGTGTTGTTGTCAAGGTTATTTTGAGTTTTCGGTTACACTGTTTGGTTAGAAATTCATTGATAACATTTTCTTTTATTTCTCTTACTATATGTTTGTATGGTTCGTCGCTAAGGAGAAATATTGGTGGTATTTTTGGTTTGGTTTCTGTTTCGTCATTATTTGGGTCCTCGTCCATATCTGTCTGTAAGGCATCAAAACTATTGTGAGTCGGTACTTGGGGGAGGGTCGTTGTACGCGATTTCTTGGCTCTTTTGGATGGCTGTGTGGTTGACTCCCAACCGTCATCATGGTCACTGTCGACTGGGGGCGAAGGGAAATTTGATATTGTAGATTTACTGAAAGAAGGCTCACCTTGATCAAGAGGTTGTCGCTGACGGGATTGTTGTTCCAGCTTCAATAACTCAGGTGTGATGGTCGAAACTGTTCTCCGCTAAGGCGGGGGTGGTTTCATCTTTGTTTTCATAAACGATTTTGTCATTAACCCGCTCAAAAATACTCAAGTATCTCGGAGCTCAAAATATACGTGGCTATCACTTTTGATGGCAACAGCTGTTTCTGTTTGATAAAGAAAAAGCAAAATTAATTATTAAACATTTTGACGTACGTTACTGTCCACAGGTCAAGTTTTCAACTTCTAACCTTTACAAAGAGTATAGAAATTTGTTTTCATTTTATTCTCTTTGTTATTTCTTGGTAAATTATGTGTATATTAAATGAAAATGGAATTTTCTTTTGAAAATATGAAATTTTGGGGGCTTGAGAAAAGATTTTCTATGTGTCCGAAAATTTCCTTATTTATTCATTAATGTACGTGACCTGGTGTAGAAGAGTGGGTTCTGGAGCTGGGGGAGTCGGGATAACATCCCAACAGTCTCCAGACTATGTATTGTAACCATTCCCAACCAAGTGTCCAGATCGCTGTATTAACCGAAGTAAGATGAGCTTCATTCTCAAAACATAGTGAGTGCCTTAATTCATTTTGACATACGTTACCATTGTTTTCTCACATTGAATTCACCACTTCCAATCTAAATTTTTTACAGTTCGTGGTTTTCTACATTACAAATGTTTCAATCCCACTATATTTTTAAAAAATTGTAGTTTAATATAGCTTTTTTCAACCAAATTCATAATTTTTTCAACCAATTTCATAATTTTTTCAATCAAATTCATAATTTTTTCAACCAATTTCATAATTTTTTCAATCAAATTCATAGTTTTTTCATCCAATTTCATAATTTTTCAATCAATTTCTTAATTTTTTCAACCAATTTCATAATTTGTATGATTTGTAATTTTGTGTCAAATCAAGTGTTCCAATCACATCATTTGTAATTCTATTTCCCTCACATTGTGATTTTTCGAAGAAGGTAAGTTCAATTTTGGTTTCCTTTGCATTGAGGTATATGTTTCCCAAGTAGTTCAGAGCAGAGTTGAGCAAAATGAAATTGAAATGAATTCTATGAATTACGATTACACTGTAATTGTAATACCGGGCCGAGATTACATTACATGTTATAATGCAATTACTTCATGAATTACGTACGATTACAATGTAATTCATCAATGTAATTCAATTAAGGATTAAATAGTTGAATTACGGATTATTATTTCTTGTAATTTAAGGTATGGATTATTTTCAGAATAATTCGATTACAATATTTCTTCCATTAAATAGGCAAATAAATATCAGTTATGACCTCCACAATTTAAGTTTTAAGTTTTCTCTTATTGTTAACGGTTTTGAACTATCGCCATAATTTTCTTAGGGAGAGGAGAGTGGGGGCTATTTTTATATTTTTTAATAGTTTCCTGATTAAAAAATATTTAGTCATAAATGTTGCACAAAGTACAAGTGACCGCTCTCGTTTTAGTTTTTCTTGGCAATCAGCTGGATTCGAAATAATGTAAGTAGGATTCTTTGGCATTTATACTTTGTTTATCTTAGTCGGAATGTTTGATCAGGTGAAAACCTATAAAAGTAGAATATATTCCTCGAATTTTGCAGAACTAGACAAAAAAGAAATAGGAACCGAATAATCAAATAAAAATTTGGACTTGAGTGAAGAGGAAATATAAAATCTTCTAGATCATGATACAGAAATCTATGGTAAGGGTTGTAATGGAGAGAATTGGGGGGGGGGGGCAGCCAGGGGATATCTATATTATATTTGTGAAAATCATTCCTCAAAAACATTAGTTTAAAATAATTGATCAGAAAATCATTTAGAAATATAGCTCCCCTCCCTGCCCCCACTAGTTAATAAAACTGTTAAAACCCTAAATATACGCTAATAAGTACAAAAGAAACATAATTATCAAATTTCATTAAAATCGGACGAGCCGTTCTCAATTTAGAAATATAGCCCCCACTCCTCTCCCTAAGAAAATGATGGCGATAGTTCCTCAATGCAAAGGAAACAAGAATTGAACTTACCTTCGAAAAAATCACAATGTGAGGGAAATAGAATTAGGAATGACGTGGTTCAAACACTTGATTTGACACAAACTTACAAATCTTACAAATTATGAAATTGGTTGAAAAAATTATGAAATTGATTGAAAAAATTATGAAATTGGTTGAAAAAATTATGAATTTGATTGAAAAAATTATGAAATTGGTTGAAAAAATTATGAATTTGGTTGAAAAAATTATGAAATTGGTTGAAAAAATTATGAAATTGATTGAAAAAATTATGAAATTGGTTGAAAAAATTATGAATTTGATTGAAAAAATTATGAAATTGGTTGAAAAAATTATGAATTTGGTTGAAAAAATTATGAAATTGGTTGAAAAAATTATGAATTTGGCTGAAAAAAGCTATAATCTTTTTCTAATTACAATTCCTAAAATTTAACATACGTTATCGCTATAGTAACGTGTGTTAAAATTTTGGTAACTTACGTTAAATCTGGGGTTCCATTTGTTAAATTTATGGTAAAAAAAAAGAAAGAATTATGAAATAAAGCTTTTTTTTTCTCTTAATATATACATATACAATGGATAATACTGTGATAGCTAGAAATGAAAATTAAGTGCTAGCATTTTGTAATGTTGTTGATGTCGTTCAGACTAAAAGCCATTTTTTGTATTTTTTTGGCTGTAACAGTGGCTCACACCTACTAAAACATATAATAATAAATACTTTTAATATAGTTATTTAAAGACTTTTTCTTAAAATTAAATTTATCTACATCTTTCTCTCAGTCACCATTAAGTGTGAACATTTTTTTGACGTACGTTACCGGCAATTAAAAATAAATAGAGTAGTCAGTTAATTCTTAACAGATGTTAATAACTTTGGAGGGGGGGGGGGTGCAAAAATAAAATCCATAAACTTTTTAACTAAGAGAAAAAAAAAAAATGGTAATGTTTAAAATATGGACAACAGAATTGTTTGAAAAAAAAAACAACAAATTTTTCATACAAAATTTATTACAATCGCTCCTGGGAAATCACTTTAAATAAGCAACCTTTAGAGTCCTTTACCAAAATTTGAATAAAAATCATAATGCTGGCAAGTTACAAACCCGGTTACGTATGTCAAATTATTAAAAATTTTATTTTTTTTTAAATTCATTACAAATCAAGGAAGCAAAAATTTAACGAGCCAACTCAGGTATATACTCTCAAGAAGTTTAGCAACACAATAGTATGCCACAGAACATGAATAAGTAATATTATTTTTGATGATTTTTGGGTTTTCTGGAAAGCTAAATTGCCATTTTATTTGAAAATGACCCACACACATATATATATATATATATATATATATATATATATATATATATATATATATATATATATATATATATATATGAGGAGGTAACTTTCGAAACGTGTTTTGTCACAGTAATCCCACTTTTCAGCAATAACAGAAAAAGTATATTATGAGGTGTAATTACCCCCAAACATGTTTGGAAGGAACACAGTGGACAAAACACAGTTTGATGAAATAACAAAGGGAGAAAATACTGTTTGAAGTGGTTATGTTTTATTTTACAGAAGTCGCCACTGTTTGCTCAAAAGTACACAAAATAAAAATTATAATTACATAATAGATGATGTATGTTAATGACGCTCATAATTTTCGGGGAATATTTCCATTGTCTTAACAGTCACTAGTTTTTAAATATGCAGTTCACATCTTTCATTTTCTAAACAGTCACATGTTTCATTCTCTTCCACAACATTTTCAGCACTCGGAGAGACAAAAAGTACAACCTTGTACAAGTGTAAGCGATTATTGTCAATAATGCAGCGTTTCCACTGGCTTGGACAAAGCATGGTTTGAACTATGGCAATGGGCAAAACACTCTTTGCTTAAAACCCTGATTTGTTTACTAATTTTAGATGGGAAACTTTGGTTATTAAATAATATAACTATCTCACAATCAGTTTAATAAAATTAGTTACCTGAAAAATGTATTGATTAACTGCCTAACTCATACTAAAAGAAACAGCTCACCGACTGTTTGGAAGGAAGATCTTCCTGAACGGTCAGCAGGGCGTTGATGGCTCCCCTGGCATAAGCGATCTGTGTAACGTTACTGAAAGAGGCTGGGTGCTCTCCCGGGCAGTCGACAAAACGGACGATTCTGATGAAATATCTGCTTCCTTTCTGTAGGAACAGGTCAAAAATCCATTATTATAGGTTAGAAACTTAACGAGTATGTGTTAATTATACTCGACTGCATCCTTGACCATTTAATTACTATTACGTCATACAAGCAACCATAGAATTTTCACCATAAGTAATTAATTGTATTGAAAATGGAAACAATATGAAAAACCTATTAATAAAGAAGAAAACAAGGTGAATATTAAAAAATAAAACATGTTACAAATCTTGAAATGGGTTAATTGATGGAAGGATATGTTAGCTCTAACTAAAGTACAACATAAATTTGTATCGAAATCAGATTTTTCTGATCCAGTGAGAGTTTATGTAACAAAAAGTTTTCCAAATTTTGTCTTCTTACATTTGTTTTGTTTGTGCATTGCTGTTTTAATGTACTATATTACTAAAATTATTTTTCCAGATCTTTCAGGATTTAGGAGTACACAAATAAACAGTCAACGAATGATGTCCCTTGGGCGACCCTGCGTAAGAGATATTCAAAGTATTTGAGCGAAGCTAGAACGAGAAATCAATTCGATCAAAGTATTCCAAGAGAGGCAAATCGAAAGTTAGCGAAGAGGGAAAAATCAGCACCTGAACAAACACAAACATATTCATTAGGTGAAAAAAAAAAAAAAAAAAAAAAAAAAAAAAAAAAAAAAAAAAAAGGTGTTCCCATAGCTATTTTTCTTTCTTTATGTACATTTTATTTTCTTTGTCAGCTCAGAAACATAAATATGCAATTACAGTTCAAAATATGTAATGATATTTATTCATGTAAAAATAACCACAAATATGCATAGTAAAAATAAATAATAAAAAGGCTTAGCGAACCCGAAGGTTCGATACCGACACCACCAACCGTTGACCGCACACTTCCCTCCAGCCCACTCCTCCAAAACCCAAATCCCCAAGGACTGCCCTGAAGAAATACTCCCATCTTTGGCCGTTTACCCAACAGCTCAAAACTGATTACTTTTTCGGAATTCGATCATAACCCATAACTAAACCCAACAACTTTACATGCCCATTTTAAGCGTCGCGCTGCTATTACTTGAATTATATTTACCAGATATAACTCGCGCAGTTCCGCATTGTGAAGCCTCTTCTGTTTCTTAATCGTTTTTGGGCCAAATATTCTTTGCAGTACTTTATTTTCGAAAACTTTAAGGCGTCGTTCCTCCCTTAGCGTAAGCGGCCAAGAACTGTTGCTAGTATAATAGTCTTGTATATCCTAATTTGTAAATTTCTGGAGAGTAAGCGCGAACTGACTAGTTTTGAAGTAATTACAAGCATTAGCGACTTTTAACCTAGCCATTATTTCCTCTTGAATTTCATTTTTCTTCGATATAATAGACCCTAGATACTTGATTTGCTCAACGTGTTCAAACTTTGTCCCGGAAATATCTACATGGCAAAATAAAAATAACTAACATTAATTCCAAATGCCTCAAAACATGTACATATTGATTATATCAGATGTTTTAGATAGCTAGGATATATATGCAAATACATGTATTTCACAGCCCTAGAAATATCCATAAAAAATTACCTTTTTTCCTGCCTCGTTAGGAAGAATAAGTAGGCTCAAAATGAGTAAAACGCAAAAGAGCAGAGAGATCACTTTTGCTGTCATCTCTTCAACAGGATTGGAGCCGAACAAAGTACATCATTACCTCCTGGCCATCAGACCTAATATCACAGCGGCAGGAAACGTCTAATAGTAGCAACTTGTTATCTTTAGGAAAATGGTTACAAATAGTTTGCTAATGTGCGGAAAGAAAAATATGGATAACATCTCGAATGAATATGCCGAAAAATAACCGAGAGATAGATCAAATGACATTACTGGTGTGGGATTTATTTTGTTATTTTTATATATTTAAAAAAAAATAATGATATTAAAATAATAAATAAAAGACTCAAGAGGAAACAGCATAAATAATGTGTACGGCAAAGATCAGACGAAATGGCGTGCATTGGTCCACAAAGTCGCTAAAAAAGAAGAAGGATTATAGTAAAATAATTGTTTTTTTATCGATTTAATGCTAATATTTGAAGAAAAGGGTAAATTACCATGAAAATAATAGTGAAAAATATGGCTAATCGCAAGAACGGTAACCATTTCGGCGATGTAGGTATGGATTGAATTTGAATAAATTGTGGAGTTTGAGTAGGGTCTACAATATCTGTAAAAAATAATTTTTAGAAAAAAAAAACAAAACCGACTTCAAGATAAAACCTATATATACACACATGAACTAAAAAATAAAAAATAATATTTTAATTGCTTCGAAACAAAAAGTATAAATGACAACCAACGAAATTAACGACACTTATATACCTATTCACAATTTATGACCAGAATGGCAGTTCAATCCTGCTATTGCAACAAAATTTTGAATGGCAGGAGACAGCGGTAAGGTGGTGATGAAAAGTGGGAGCATCTTTAAAATTACCAGCTTTCATTCGAATTCTGTTTGTTTTGGCTGGCACCGACTCCAAAAATAACTGATCATAAATTGTGAATAGGTATATAAGTATCGATAATTTCGTTGATTGTCATTCAATGGTTTTTGTTTCGAAGCAATTAAAATATTATTTTTTATTTTTTAGTTCATTTGTGTATATATAGGTTTTATCTTGATGTCGGTTTTGTTTTTTTTCTAAAAATTATTTTCATTTTTTTAATTTTTAGTGGTGAGTGTATTTTGAGTAGACTTACCGCCTTCCACAAGTGGCGATCTTTTCTTTATTCTTTATGAAGGTTGAAAAAGAACTAGGCGGAATTCGGAATTACCTAGCAACAAACGCTCAGCTTCTTACTCCTTTCTTCCACTTTGTAAATCAGTTTTAACTTTTCGTTAATAGAAAGAATTTTCAGTAGCCATTGTAAAATCACTCGATTAAATAACAAATTAATGACTGGTGTAAATATGAACGGAAAATATTAGCACTGACGGGAAGGAGGGAAACCAAAAACCCATACAATTCAGTTAAAAAGGCGATGACTTCTAATAGTTCGGTTGATAGAGGTGGCCCTAGAAGTCCTCTTATTTGACCCCTATTGTCACTTCGACTTATTTACACAATTTTTCACGTTTTTTGTCTGAAATCGACTAATTGAGGTGAATTTACGTGTAATGTACTTCCGACAGTTAGTCCAGTCAAAGAGTGCTGAAACGAGGGGTGTAGGGTGTACGAAATATGCGATAATTTTTGACTTCACAGCTTCGTTAGGAATAGTTAGAAGGTAAACATACTAAAAGTCCCCACCACCGGGGGGGGGGGGGAGCTAATGGTGGGGGGAAGGGGAGAAGTTCCATTTTTTTGGTTTTTCCATAATATCTCGAAAACTGTTGACTCTAGAAAAATATGTTTCGAATAAACATAAAAGCTAATTAAATTTCCTATGAAATTAATTATACATAAATTTGTCGTAGTTCTAACCGTTTCCGAGATATTCGTTATTGAAAATCGGTGATTTTTGGAAAAAAACAAATGTCACCTCACTTTTTGTCAAACTTTTGTTTCTAGTACCTTCCACAATCGTTTCTCAGAAAAAATGTTAGAATCAAAATTGTAGAGTATTAGAAGCAAGTGATTAACAAAAAGTGAGGTAAACATTTTGTTTATTTCTAAAATTATTGATTTTTAATAACGTATATCTCGAAAACTGTTGGAAAATTTCATATATTTCTGACTCTAGAAAAATATGCTACAGATCAAACTTAAAGCTCATAAAATTCCTATAAAATTAATTTTACACATATTTGTCGAAATTCCAACAGTTTTCGAGATATACGTTATTAAAAATCGATAATTTTAGAAATAAACAAAATGTTTGCCTCACTTTTTATTAAACACTTGCTTCTAATACCAAAAACGTATATATGAAATGAAAGTACAATTAATTCTCTACAATTTTGATTCTGTCCTGTTTTCTGAGAAACGATTGTAAAAGGTACTAGAAGCAAGTGTTTAATAAAAAGTGAGGCAAACATTTTGTTTATTTCTAAAATTATCGATTTTTAATAACGTATATCTCGAAAACTGTTGGAATTTCGACAAATATGTATATAATTAATTTCATAGGAAATTTAATTAGCTTTTATGTATATTTGAAACGTATTTTTCTAGAGTCCCCTGTTTTCGAGATATAATCGAAAAACGAAATTGGGACGTTCTCCCCTCCCCCATCTTTAGCTCACCCAACAGAGGCGGGGACTTTTAGTATGTTTACCTTCTAACTACTCCTAACAAAGCTGTGAAATAAAAAATTATCGCATATTTCGTACACTCTACACCCCTCATTTCAGCACTTAACGTGGGTCGCACTTCTCAGAGAAAACACGTTTGTTGGTACTCATTCCGAAACTAATTGTTCGATCCAAAATTTCTATTTTTTATTTGAATGCTCCTTAAATTTACTATCAGTCTCTATATATGAAATGTTCCAACAGTTTTCGAAATATACGATATTAAAAATCGATAATTTTAGAAATAAACAAAATGTTTGCCTCACTTTTTATTAAACACTTGCTTCTAATACAAAAAACGTATATATGAAATGAAAGTACATTTAATTCTCTACAATTGTGATTCTGATCTGTTTTCTGAGAAACTATTGTGAAAGGTACTAGAAGCAAGTGTTTAATAAAAAGTGAGGCAAACATTTTGTTTATTTCTAAAATTATCGATTTTTAATAACGTATATTTCGAAAACTGTTGGAAAATTTCATATATAGAGACTGATAGTAAATTTAAGGAGCATTCAAATAAAAAATTGAAATTTTGGATCAAACAATTAGTTTCGGAATGAGTACCAACAAACGTGTTTTCTCAGAGAAGTGCGACCACAGTTAAGTGCTGAAATGAGGGGTCTAGAGTGTACGAAATATGCGATAATTTTTTATTTCACAGCTTTGTTAGGAGTAGTTAGAAGGTAAACATACTAAAAGTCCCCGCCTCTGTTGGGTGAGCTAAAGGTGGGGGAGGGGAGAACGTCCCAATATCGTTTCTCGATTATATCTCGAAAACGGGGGACTTTAGAAAAATACGTTTCAAATATACATAAAAGCTAATTAAATTTCCTATGTAATTAATTATATACATATTTGTCGAAATTCCAACAGTTTTCGAGATATACCTTATTAAAAATCGATAATTTTAGAAATAAACAAAATGTTTGCCTCACTTTTTATTAAACACTTGCTTCTAGTACCTTTTACAATCGTTTCTCAGAAAACACGTCAGAATCAAAATTGTAGAGAATTAATTGTACTTTCATCTATATATATAAAAATGAATGTGTGTGTGTCTGTCTGTTCTCTATAGATTCAAAAACCATACATCCAATCGCCGTGAAAATTTGGGAAGTTATTAAGTATATCCCCGGGAAGGTTTTTGTAAATTTTTATTTAAATCAGAGTTGGGGTTCAAGAAATATCCCAAAAATATCAAAATAATATTTATTTTTTATAAATATTACTTTAGAGCAGGTGTTACTAAACAATTACCAATAAAACATATGTTCTAAATTAATCTATATCTCCTTAGTTTATGAAGGTTTTAAGAAGAATAAAATTCCGTAAAACGATTTCAAATTCATTTTGATGTTTCAGGTTTATAAGTAGGTATGTTATTAAAATAACATTTAATTAGTAATATTTGTTAAGAGTTTAACCATGAATAAATTGAATAATTAAATTTTTACTCATAGAATATACTTTTATAAAACAAAACTAACCGCAAAAAATACTGAACCAATCTTTACCAAATCTAAACTACATCATCTTCTTTGTTGAAAGAAGTTTTAGCAATAAGAAAATTTACATATTATCAATTAAATTGTTGCTAAAAAGAGATAAAAATGTGGTACGCAGTAAATTTTGAAAATTGACCGATATGTGGCGAGTGCCATTTAAGAGAGGTTATAGCGGTACAGTGTTATATAGAGCTAGAAATTGATAATAAAATTGGTTTAATTCAAATAAATTGTTATAAAAAAAAAGCTATAAATATTTAGTGTGACGTGTGGATACTAGGGATGTTTAATAATCGAACGATAAGTTGTTAGCACCATTCTGCAACAGAGTTTGCAATGGTAAAATTATTAAACCCATCTGTGCCAAATTTTAACTACAAAATGTTCATAGTTCTAGGAAGATTTTAAATAGTATAGTTTACTATGATAATTCTTTAGGTAATAGTCGGCTTACGAGCCACCACCAAGTTTGATCCTTACGCTTCACTTCGAGTTTAAATTCTGCAGGTTTAACTTGGATTGTGTTGTTTAGTGTGTTATATTGATATTTAGCCTTCTTAAATGTAAATAGGTGAAACAGAAGTTAACAAAATGATTTTCATAAAGGATTAAGTGTTTTATCAATTCATGTTTTCTTATTTCCTCTTATCTAATGTGTAAAAGTGTTACAAAACTTAAGAACATTAATTTGTACATGGATTTTGTGTTTTATATATTTTGATTTGTTGTATCAATTTAAGTGATAAAATTTCAGTATACATATTTTGTGAATGGATTCTTTGTCATCCATAATACTTAATGCCCTAAAGTGAGACAGATTGTATAATTAATTCAATAAAACATAAAGATCTAAAAATAAATGTGAGAAAGTATATCATAGGTTTCATATTTTTTTATTTTCACTTTCCCTAAAAATAATATAGCAGAAATTAACATCCTAACTTTCAACATGGATTCTGTCTTATATTATATAATTCCTTAAAACATGGAGAATGGACAATGTGAAAATAATCATAGATTAAGAGGTGTACTGTTGGTAATAACTATTGGTGTAATTTTATAGATTAATGTATTTTTTTTTTAAATTTTAGTTTCATATATACGTTTTTGGTATTAGAAGCAAGTGTTTAATAAAAAGTGAGGCAAACATTTTGTTTATTTCTAAAATTATCGATTTTTAATAACGTATATTTCGAAAACTGTTGGAATTTCGACAAACATGTGTAAAATTAACTTATTATCTAAGTTTATACAACTGTGCCAATACCTTTTTTATCCTTGAAAATCATATTTCATTTTTTTAATTACAGTTGGTTTTCAATTAGCTCAATTCATTGCCACTAAAAATTAAAAGTTGTATGCTACTTTTTAAACAAATTAAGTTACAAACAATTAGTCTTTATACTTCTAAGATATTAGAAAAAATGTGGGTGTGCCAATATTTTCTTGACCCACTGTAAGTGGGAGGTGTTGATGGCTGTTAGCCTTCTCAGTTTATCTACCGTGTTCTAATTAAAGTCTTTCGAGGAGATATTATTAATACATATGTGAGATTAATACATCGTAGAGTAGAAGTAACATTCATTGTCTTCCTAAGGGTCCGTTTATGTTGGAGCTGCAATAAACTAGGAGAGCAGCGATGCTAGAGGAGCTTAAACCACTTCTATTCTACAGTGGCATTAAGAAATTAAATATTAAATATAGTTGATACCGAGTGAGTATATAATGAGTGATTCCGAAAAGGAAGAAATGCTTTTGTCGTCAAGTGCTGTAAAATATTAGGTTGCTGCATACATCCGGAAAGAGCGCGAATTTGCAGCTTACCCTATTAATAAGGTAAGGTTTACGTTAGGGGAATTCCTCCATCTTCATAAAGATTTTAGGCAACATCCCAGAAAATTTAGTGAGTATATCCGAATGAAAATCGAAACTTTTGACTACATATTACCAAAAATTTCGGATAAAATGCAGAAAAATGGTATAATAGCCACAGTAGACCTATTTTAGAAGAGGAGCGCTTAATGATAACAATCAGGTAAGTAAAAA
The DNA here is from genome assembly GCA_003667255.2 of Euschistus heros. Classification (NCBI taxonomy): domain Eukaryota; kingdom Metazoa; phylum Arthropoda; class Insecta; order Hemiptera; family Pentatomidae; genus Euschistus; species Euschistus heros. Next base: position 845,910 of record RCWM02000054.1, read on the forward strand.
CTTTTTTTTTTTTTTTCAAAGTTTCTTTATCTATTACAATATTTTTTAAAAAATATGGTAACGGTCGGCTTAAGAGGAGACACCAAACTGGCTTGACCCGCGCTACACCGACCAGTTCGATTCTTGGGCTTCACTTCATGTTTACATTTTTCGATAGCTCTTTCCTATAACCTCACATGTAAACAATCACTTCTACAGTTTCAGCTTGGATTGTGTTGTTTAGTGTGTTATATTGATATTTAGTCTTCTTAAATGTATATAACTGAAACATAAGTTAACAACACGAGGATTAAGTGTTTTATCAATTCATGTTTTCTTATTTCCTCTTATCTAATGTTTAAAAGTCTTACAAAACTTAAGAACATTAATTTGTACATGGATTTGGTGTTTTATATATTTTCATTTGTTGTATCAATTGAAGTGATAAAATTTCAGTATGCATATTTTGTGAATGGATTCTTTGTCGTCCATAATACTTATTGTCTTAAAGTGTAACAGATTGTATAATGTAAATAAGTGAAACAGAAGTTAACAAAATAAGTTTCATAAAGGATTAAGTGTTTTATCAATTCATGTAATCTTATTTCCTCTTATCTAATGTGTAAAAGTGTTACAAAACTTAAGAACATTTATTTGTACATGGATTTGGTGTTTTATATATTTTTATTTGTTGTATCAATTTAAGTGATAAAATTTCAGTATGCATATTTTGTGATTGCATTCTTTGTCATCCATAATACTTATTGCCTAAAGTGAGACAGATTGTAAAATTATTTCAATAAAACATATCGATTTAAAATTAATTTGAGAAAGTATATCATAGTTTTCATATTTTCTTATTTCCACTTCCTTTGAGAAAATATAGCAGAAATGGTAATTGTTCGGATCGGCGACACCAACCCCTACACGCGCCGAGAATACCTTATATCGATTCTAACCTTGTTCCGATTTATTTCGATGTTCTAGTCACTGTTTTTAGAGGGGAAAGGTTATTCTCCTACATTTACTGAGAAACTCTAAATCCCTGTTCAAAGTAATATTAACTTCGGTTTACCTACTAATATTAAAATGAGAAATAAGGAAATAATGAAGTGGAAATAAGAAAATATCGAAATATAAGACACTAAATCAATTTTGAATTAATATTAATTAAATCAACAATTAATATACTACTGAACCACCAGTAAAGTTAATTCCTGATGAACTTTCTGTCAGAGAAGTGAAAATAACAAATTATAAATATAAACAAGACAGAATCCTTAAGTATTTATTTGGCATAACTCCTATCTGTTACAGCTACATTTGTAGCTACATGTTTCAGAGACTATGTTCCTTCATCAGGCTTCTAATTTTTTTTAAAAACACATTAATCTATAACATTATACAGATAGTTTTACAATTATATAGTAATGTGTCATTTACCTCTTAATCTGTGATTATTTTCACATTGTCAATTCTCCATGTTATAAGCCATTATATAATATAAGACAGAATCCTAGGTACATCATCAAGTGATGGTGTTAATTTCTGCTATATTTTCTCAAGGGAAGTGGAAATAAGAAAACATAAAACCTGTGATATACTTTCTCACATTTATTTATAAACTGATATGTTTTATTGAATTAATTATACAATCTGTCTCACTTTAGGACAAAAAGTAATATGGATGACAAAGAATCCATTCACAAAATATGCATACTGAAATTTTATCACTGAAATTGAAACACCAAATAAAAATATATAAAACACCAAATCCGTGTACAAATAAATCTTGTTAAGTTTTTTAACACTTTTACACATAAGATAAGATGAAATAAGAAAACATGAATTGATAAAACACTTAATCCTCGTGTTGTTAACTTCTGTTTCACCTATTTACATTTAAGAAGTCTAAATATCAATATAACAAACTAAACAACACAATCCAAGTTGAAACTGTAGAAGTGATTGTTTACATGTGAGGTTATAGGAATGAACTATCGAAAAATGTAAACATGAAGTGAAGCGTAAGGATCGAACTGGTCGGTGTAGCGTGGGTCAAGCCAGTTTGGTGGTGTCGCCGATCCGAACAAATATAGCAGAAATTAACATCATAACTTTCAACAAGGATTCTGTCTTTTATTATATAATCCCTTATAACATGGAGAATGGACAATGTGAAAATAATCACAGATTAAGAGGTAAATGACATATTATATAATTGTACAACTATTGGTGTAATGTTATAGATTAATGTATTTTTAAACATTTTTAGAAGCCTAATGATGGAGCATTTTCCCTGAAACATGTAGCTACAAATGTTAAATAAATAGGAGCTATGTGAAATAAATACTTAAGGATTCTGTCTTTTAAATATTTATAATTTCTTAATTACACTTCCCTCACATCACAAAGTTTATCAAGCATTAACATTACTGGTGGTTTAGCATTATATTAATTCAAAATTAAATTTAGTGTTATATTTTGACATTTTCTTATTTCCACTTCATTATTTCTTATTTCTCATTTTAATATCATAAGGTAAACAGAAGTCAATATTACTTTGAACAGGGATTTAAGGTTTCTCCTTAAATAAATGAGAATAACCTTTCCCCTCGAAAAGTAGCGACTAAAACACCGAAATAAATCGAAAGAAGGTAAGAATCGATAAAAGGTATTCTGAGCCCGCGTAGGTGTTGCCTCCTCTTAACCCGACCGTTACCCAAAATATTATTGAAATAGTTTTACAAATTTAATGGAATGAATAAAGAATATAAGTCCCACCACGGTGCCCTAACAAAAATTTTACTTATTAATAACTCAACATTCATACTCGATAAGAGCTGAGAAAACTGGAGGGGTGATTATCCACGCTCTTGTCGTTAGTCGCTGCTCAACTCGCAGCTCCAATATAAACACTACAATGACAAACAAGAAAGTTTTCTCAGCTCCGCTAGTATCGCTGTTCTCCTCGCTTATCGCAGCTCCAACATAAACGGACCCTAATGGTGAAAAATTAAACTAACCAACAAAGAGAAACGAATTAGCAATGCTGTACAAAAACATAAGTTTCCGGACGTAATGACAATTGATGAGAATTATAAATTACCTTTAATGAAATAATGATATCTTTATTGACTTAGAGTATAAGGGTCTTTTCTTACTTAGCTGCTTATTAGACAGGCTAAAGTAGTGATATTTCAACTTCAAATTAACCCTAATTAAACCAAATTTGAAATTTTAACCTTAACAGGCTAAAACATATGTTCATGTTTGAAATGATTCTTATTTAAATGACTTTAGATTACTTTTAAATGATCAAAAACCAATGAAGAAAACCATTCTTGAATATCAGATCTTAAGGAGGAGTGTTATTAGTGCTGATAGTGATGGATTAAAATTATTTTGGTTTAGTGTATAGAATAAAACAGTAATAGGTTTTATTGTAAAGCAGGAACCTATGTCAAAGTGGACTGACATTGATGAATGTAAATCCTTTGATGACTGTGTGTTTAATAACTTGTAAGTACATTTGTTTATTTTATATAGTTATTCACAAAATTTGGATAAACATAGTTACTCTTGATCATCATAAATTAAATCAATATATAACTTTAAATTACATTTTTAATGAAATGTTTGTTTTGGTTTGTCTGTCGAGTTTCAATAATTTTATGCATTCACATATACTTATAGAGGTTGGCTATTGTTAGTCAAGCATCTCAAACATTAGTGAGGAAATTTTATTCTCTAAATTTCTCAAACCAAATTTTTTAATATTATATTAATCACTGTTATAGATAAATATTGTATTAGAGAAGAAAGTATCACTAGCTGTAAGTTTAGTTGACAAATTTAAACCAAAATCCAAATTAATTTTTCATAAAAGTACATTGTTATGTGAAACAAGACTAAATAAAAAAACAAAACAAAAATAAAAAATAGGTGTGTCAATTTGATTTTTTTTGAACCATGATTTAAAATAAACTCAAAATAATTGTCAAATACCAGTTATCTAAAGTCAACAAAAAAAATATATGATAAAGTGAATTTTTAAAAAAAAATAAGAACAGAAATATATTATTAAAGTTTAAAAAAAAGTCTATGATGAAAATTATATGGTTCACTCTATGATAAAATAGTTGAGAAATGGTCAGTGATTCAGCCAGATATAATAAATACCCAGGTTTTTTAATAAAAAAAACTTACTTTTTTAACAAACCTTAATAAAAGAACTTTGCAAGTCTTCTTCAGGGTTAAAATAACGAAAATGGACACGACCAAGATGACACAAAATAAATGATATAAAGTAAATTAATTTAACAAAGAATTAATGGTTGTTTACATATTATATAGTACACATCCATTTGTTTTATTTTAGCCCTGAAGAAGACCTGTAAAGCAGGTGGAAATTTCAAAATTCCGAATATTAAGTTTTTTTATTTAAAACTTAGATTTGTTAATTGTACCTGACTGCATTCCTGTCTATTTCTCTACTAATAAAAGTTAAAAAAAAAAAAAAATCAATTAATTTAAATATTTTGTTTTTATAGCGATGAAAAAGAAATTATAATAAAATTATTGGATGTAGTTGATGAACAAATAGATATGTTAAGTGTAACAGTTGGTCGATGAACAAATAAATAAAGTATAACAGATGGGTAGTACATTGCAATAAAGGAATGATTATGATTGAGGCATAAATAGAATTATAAATTCAAAAGTGCATAGTTGGTGAAAAGGAAAAGGAAAAGGGAGCAAATATAAATCATGAGAAAATGAAAGCATAAACTATTCATAATAATTATAAATGTAATAATTATAAATAAATTATAATAACTATAAATGTAATTCATATAATGATAAACAAAAATTTATTGATATTTTGATTGATGAATATTTAATACCCAATCTACCAACACCATCATTGGTTACACAGTAAAATTTACTATACATATTTATTTTATCTGTTCTCCAGTGAAGATAATGAAAAACTAATAAAATTAAGACATGAGTTAACACAAGCAAATGCTGAACAACAACTAACTATATTTTTATTCTCAAATCACTATAAAACATGTGTTTATATTATCATATGACTGGAATTAGTCCAGTCAATAAACACATTGTAGAGTGCATGGAATATGCGATAATTTTTGACTTCATTGCTTTGTTAAGAGTAGTCGGAAGGTAAAAATACTTAAAGTCCTCACCGCTGGGGGGTGAGCTAACGGTGGGGAGAAGGGGAGAAGTTCCATTTTTTTGGTTTTTCCATAATATCTCGAAAACTGTTGACTCTAAAAAAATATGTTTCGAATAAACATAAAAGCTAATTAAATTCACTATAAAATTTATAATACATAAATTTGTCGTTATTCTAACCGTTTACGAGATATACGTTATTGAAAATAGGTGATTTTCGGGAAAAAACAAATGTCACCTCACTTTTTGTCAAACTTTTGCTTCTATTACGTTCCACAATCGTTTCTCAGAAAAAACGTCAGAATCAAAATTGTAGAGCATTAAATTTGCTTTAATTTCATATGTACGTTTTTGGTATTTCCTTCATATGTCTAACAAAAAGTGAGGTAAAATTTTTTTAATTTCTTAAATTATCGATTTTTAATTACGTATATCTCGAAAACCGTTGGAATTTCGACGAATACGTATTTAATTAATTTTATAGGAAATTGATTGATCTTTAGTTTTGATCGATAGCATATTTTTCCACCGTCCACCGTTTTCGAGATATAATCGAAAAACAAAATTGGAACCTTCTCCCCTCCCCCCACCCTTAGCTCACTCCCCAGGGCGGGGACTTTTAGTATGTTTACCTTCCATCTACTCCCAACAAAGCAATGAAGTCAAAAGATATCGCATATTTCATGCACTCTACACCCCTCATTTCAGCACTCTTTATCTGGGGTCGCACTTCTCTGAGAAAACACGTTTTTTGGTACTCATTCGGAAACTAATCGTTCGATCCAAAATTTCTATTTTTTATCTGAATGCTCCTTAAATTTACTATCAGAACCTATATATGAAGTTTTTATCAAGTCCCATTAGATACCTATACCACCACGTTAAAAACCGCTTATTATTTTGAAATCCAAGTTTATTCAACTAAAACCTGATGAAATATTTACTATCAGGCCTTATATATGAAATTTTGATTATTTCACTCAAACCTGAACGCTAAATATGTATGTTTTGGCAAAGTATGACGATATTCATAAATTCAGTGGGCTGGTTTGAGTGTATAACGTGACATAATAAAAATTTGATATATAGGTTCTTATAGTAAATTTAAGTAGCATTCAGATGAAAAATTGAAATTTTGTATCGAACGATTAGTTTCGGAATGTGTACCAACAAACGTGTTTTTTCAGAGAAGTGCGACCCCAGATAAAGAGTGCTGAAATGAGGGGTCTAGAGTGCATGAAATATGGGACAATTTTTGACTTCATAGCTTCTTTCGGAGTAGTTAGAAGGTAAACATACTAAAAGTCCCCACCTCTGTTGGGTGAGCTAAAGGTGGGGGGAGGGGAGAACGTCCCAATTTTGTTTTTCGATTATATCTCGAAAACGGTGGACTCTAGAAAAATATGCTACAGATCAAAATTAAAGCTCATTAAATTTCCTATAAAATTAATTATACACGTATCGTCGAAATTCCAACGGTTTTTGAGATATACGTTATTAAAAATTGATAATTTTAGAAATAAAAAAATGTTTACCTCACTTTTTGCTAAACATTTGCTTCAAATACCAAAAACATATACATGATGAAATAAAGTAAAATTAATGCTCTACAATTTTGATCCTAGCGTTTTTTCTGAGAAACGATTGTGGAACGTAATAGAAGCAAAAGTTTGACAAAAGGTGAGGTGACAGTTGATTTTTCCCGAAAATCACCAATTTTTAATAACGTATATCTCGTTAAAGGTTAGAATTACGATAAATTTATATATTATAAATTTTATAGGAAATTTAATTAGCTTTTATGTTTGATTGAAACATATTTTTCTTGAGTCAACCGTTTCCGAGATATTATTGAAAAATCAAAAAAATAGAATTTCTCCCCTCCCCCCACCGTTAGCTCACCCCCAGGGGCGGGGACTTTTAATATGTTTACCTTCTAACTATTCCTAACGAAGCCATGAAGTCAAAAATTATCGGATATTCCATGAACTCTACACCCCTCATTTTCGCACTCATTGACTGGACTAAATGGAGTTAAGTTAGAGAGATTAGAGATAACTTCCCTCCACCAGTTTACGAACTCGTGAACTCATAAAACAAAGAAAAAAATACAACAAATGAAAAACAAAAGAGAATTATTTACATTTGCACTTGCCCTAGAAAAGAGGATGTAAACATTTTTGTTTTAGGATTGTTTGGGCTCTTTTGAAGGAATTTTTAGCTGTTCAATGTGAACATTCCTCGTTTTTTTTTTGGGTCTTGAACGCTCTGAATTGTCACAATATTATGTTCACGAATAACGATTACCTTGAAAGGGCCATCATGGCGTATTAACTCCTTAGCCCAAAGAGTACCTCGAATGGGGAAAACCCAGTCGACATATGCATTGAATGGTTATAGGCCGCTACCGCCCTTGGCATCGCTGTATCCGCCTCTAACCCTTTGTCAATGTGAAAGACGCGAAGATGTTCACTAGTGCTATGGAGCCGCTCTACGTCCCCTCTACTTTTGGGGTATCCCGGCGGCCATTCCACTTCTAGTCCTTTCATCTCTTTTCTAAGGTTGGCATTGTCGAATTCGCCCCCTCCGTCTGACGACATGTTGTCTGGCACCTCATAGAATTGAAACCACGTTCTCAGAGCTGGGATGACTGCCTCTGCCGACCGTTTATTTATCGGATATGCCTTGGCGAGTTTGCTTAATATATCTATTACTTTCACCCATTTAAACCCTTTCCATGTGAACGTGTCCACCTGCAGATCACTTAGCGGCCACATGGGTGTTCTCGTTTCCTCTTGCTTTCCCGTTGGTGAGTGCCTATCGTCTTTTGTAGTGTGGCAAACCTTGCACGCTCTTAGTACCTCGACCATATTCCTCATCCGAACCCAAAAGTACTTCCTTTTAAGTGCCTGTAGGGTCTCGTTTACTCCTCGGTGGTTAGCCTTTCCTTGGTGGTATGCTAGCGTAACCTCCCACTGTTGGTTCTCCTCCGTCACAGTCTCTACCATCAATCGACATCGTACAAACCCTCTGTCCACCCCAATCTTTTCCGTCCGCCACAGCCACCCCGGTGGTCTGGGTTTTCCAGATGATTTGGATAGGTTTATCGTCAATGACCTCATCCCTTTCCTCCATAGCTACTGCCCTCTCGCTTACTGAACTTTTGTCTCCCGTTGATTCTATTTCATTTTCTGTGTCTGGTGACTCCCGTTCTCCTGGTCTTTACGGCGTCCACTCCCGTAAAAATTTCTGTATTTCTCCCGAATGCTCTCCTTCGACTCGTTATATAGCGTTCGCTTGAAAGGCTCGCGATCACCAATTCGCCACTACGTCATCCTTTCCCAGTGTATACGTAATTTCCATATTGTACTGACGTATAACTTCTTTCCAGCGGATGATTCGCGCCGTCGACCCCTTCAGTCCCCCCCCCCCCTTTGGAAACAGTATGTCCTAAAAAAGGATTTGACTCCGGCCCAACACCGATTCTTCCGCCGATAACTTTAGTCCGAACTATCTCAGTGGGCAGTCCCAACTTCCAGCCTTGTGCTTTGTTCTGCTGGGATCAGCATTCGTCCGTTTACAATTAATACAGGTTGGGTCCGCCATTGCTTTTTTCTTCGGACACTCTTTCATTATATGACCACTCGCTGCGCACCAAATGCCGTCATCGCACCTACCGAGTCTGCAGTGCAAGTGGCCTTGGTGTGATCTATGATGATAGTCTTTAAATTTCGTAGACCACTATCCTCCATCTTGATTTCCTATTTCCAACAACTGAAAACGTACCATTGGGTTTACTTCTAATACCCAATTCTTAGTTAAGCCGTTCCTGGTGACTGAAAAGAATAGTAGACGGAGATCTTCAATAACCAGAAGAGTTGGAACCGATTTTTCAGGTATTCTTTGCCACAGAAACCTAACTAGGTCTGCTGAGCCCCCCGCGTGAGGCACACCCTTCACCTCAAGTTTAGGTTTTTTCCTCAGTGCTAGCTTAGCTTCTAGCCCGTTTTGGCGCAACTCCCGCCATCCAATTACTTTAGTTGCATGAGATTAATCTTCTAGCCGAACCAGAATCTAGCCCGCCTTGGTCGCTAGTCTACCTCCTTTCCCCTTCATAACCTAATATTGAACATTGTCCATCTTTATTTCTTATCCGCACTCCTATTTCTCCTATAAGATCACGCCCTATGATCCCTCCCTATTCCCGAGGCATGTTTTTCACTAAATGTACACGTAGCTTTTTCCTGCGTCTCTTGCCAGCTACCTAGAGTACCTAGTACCTTGAGAATAGTCCACAAGAACGCCATCTTGGCCTCTACTTGCGCTGCATTTTCTGTCTCCCTCATCTTTTCTGTAATTCTGTCCTGCGACGTCGCCGTTTTGATTTTCAGTCTCTCTAAAGCATTCGCTTGTAGGGCTGCTAGGTTTGCGTGTGCTGCAGCCAAGATCTCTGGTGGCAAGGCTGGGATGTCCTCCGTCAAATCCAAAATTGGTGGCCTCAAGATTCCTGATTCAATCTTCTGAGTTTAAATATCGTACAAAAAAGAATAAAAAAATTTTACTAGCGAGAAAAAAAAATAGATTCTTACCCTTGAAATTCCTTACATTTCCCGGGTTTTGGCATCAGTTATGTTCGCTCCAGTGAAGATAATGAAAGACTAATGCAATTAAGAAAATGAGTTAACACAAGCAAGTGCTGAACAACAACTAACTATAGTTTTATTCTCAAATCACTATAAAACATGTGTTCATATTTTCATATGGGAATGGGGTTAAGTTAGAGAGATTAGGCATTGTTTTCCTATTGATATCTCATACCTTAACTTTATATATATATATATATATATATATATATATATATATATATATATATATATATATATATGTTTTCCTATTGATATCTATACCTTAACTTTATATATATATATATATATATATATATATATATATATATATATATATATATATATATAAAGTTAAGGTATGAGATATCGATTGGAAAACAATGCCTAATATATATACTAAATACTTACATACACAATATAACAGTAACCTTAATTATCTCAAAAACTCACCCTCATAACACTGTTTATGGTCATAGTGAAAAATAGTTATGATTTCATAAATAATATTAGTGTTAAATAACTTTTAAAAAATTTTTATATTCTTTTAAAAATTACTATTAATTAATATACAACTAGGACTAAGATAATAATCTTAGTACTAGCATTAAATAGCCTAACAATATATTAAAAATATACATTTAAAAATGCAATCACCCAATTTACTCATTACATTACAAAATTTGTAATCTAGAAAAGTCTAAAAAAATAATAATAATAATAATAAATAAAGAACAACTATTTATTAGAGTCTAATTTATAGACTCCTTCTTGCTTCCTTTAGATTGAGAAAAGTAAGATAAAACAGACTCCATCCTCACTACGAATATCATTTGGAAATAATACAATATCCGAAAAAGTACAGACTTGTGAGTTAACTTGACTCTATATAAAACATGATTATAAAACCATTTATGGCAATGAGTATTTGTTTCAGTAATACATTTCCCGCTTTCAGTGCCTTTAACCATATGGTTCAATGTTAAAAAGAGCATGGTTAGATAAGGATACTGACTAAAATGTTATTTGTTGGAGTTTAATATCCTTATGTACACCAACTAGAGTAGGAAGGATGGGGTTTCCTGCAGATTACCAACTTTTTCCAGCCAGGGTGAGAATCACAAGATTCATTTTGTGGGTCAGCCATGAAATAAATTTTAACCCCCCCAGGTGGGATTCAAACCCACCTTCTGTACCGAGACCCTCACACCATCTTGCTCGGCCATCAAGTCTCTCTTGTTAAAAAATGTATTATTAAATTTAGGTATGTTGACATTGTTTCTCTATGAACCAATAAAAATTTTAATTACCGGTAACTAGGAGATGATGATTCTCAAGATATGGAATATTTTATTACTGAAATATGAGGAACGATAAATATTCATTGCATAATTAAATGGAGAATGTATGCCAAGGGTTATAAATTACCTGATTTTTTAATTCCCTATCTTTTCACCTGTGGCCAAAACTAGTAAAGGATATCATTTTTATGATATATAATTAAACATTGGAAAACTTCTTTTCTGTTTTATTTTATTTATTTAGTTTTTTTTTTAGCTGAAAGAACATTTGTTAAAAAAAAATAAATCTGATCTCATATATTTCTGTGGCACCTGTGGATAGTGGGCTAAGTGCAAAAATATTGATTTTAAGAAACCTGAATTGAATGTTTGAGATTTTGTCCAAAATCGTCCAGTTAAAAAAATTTAAATTTGTGGGGCTTAAACTCTTGATAGTACATTTCTATTTACGTTGGTAAGGTATGTTTCAATTCATGCCAATATTCTAATATTTAATACTAACCATTCCAAAAAAATCGAACTCTTAGCCCGCATTACACTAATAGATTTTGTGTGAAATAGGCTAAGTGATTAATTTTAACATGATTGACCTCTGAAATCTAAGTGCTTAACTAATTTTCAGAGTTGAGAAAAAATAGGTATACATTATATAATATTTTTCCTTTTTCATAAATTTATTTTTGACATTTTTTTTTACATAAAAGAAAATAATAGAAAATAAAATAACATACACAGCATGCCTAAAGAAAAAATAATTATTTTATTAGTAGTTTTTAAAACATTAAACAAAAAAAATCACTTATTATTTTCTTTTATTCGTCTTCTTCTTCACCTAAATCTGGGTATACATACTGCTTAGATGTAGATTTCAGCTCTTTATAGAATCGTCTAACTGCTGGACTTAAGTAGGGAAGAAGATCTAACAGATCTTTCTTCTTTTCTGCCACTATCGGAAGTGATTGAACATATCTAATTGGTGGCTCTAATTTTTGTAGACTGCCCTTTTTCAAAAAACTTACTGTTTTGAAATAAACATTTATAACGAGAGTCAGACGACTTGTAGTAGAGAACACCGCAGCTACCTTTGTTATAGTTCAGCTATCTTAACTTTCCCTAATGCATAGTGCCCTTTTGATTATCTTTTTTTCTATTAACTAAGGCAGTTTTTAAAACGGACGAAAAATTGTAAAAGTTGGAACTCTCCATCTCTATAACAATAAATTTCTTTTTCTTTCCAGTGTTCTGCATTAATTGAGCCCAATCATGTTCAATAGGGCCTTTGAAAGTTTTTTGACTTGACTCGCTTTTCACAAGTAAAAGTTCAAGTTTGGAATATCAGCCCAGAATTCACAAAGGGATATCCTTCATTGCAATGGATGGAGCACTTAGGCTGTTAGACACAATAAAAGAGAAAAAATTACGATTCTGGTGATGTAGATAGCTCGAAATTTACAAAATTTGACTTAGCCCACTATGCACAGGTGCCACAGATTTATAAACTTGCTATTGTTAGTTCAAAATTTATTATAATTAAAATGAAAAACCCAAGTTCTTATGAAATGATATAACCTCAAAAAACTAAAAGTTCGGCAATAATTCCTGAAGAAGCCTCACTTTTAAAAACACTAATACTAAAAAAAACAAAAAACATTTTTTAAAATCAGAACAGCATACCAAATTACAAAATCAATAAAAAATTTAAGAGTGACCCTATTCAATGAGCATTTAGAATTAAATAAAAAGTTGCCATATGGTGATGTATAAAATATTTCTATATTATAAAAAATTAAAAAAATAAAATCTAAAATATATCTTCTCATTACAAATTATCCTGCCTTGAGCTTTCACTAAAAAGCTATTCATATTTTATAACAAATGCCTTCGAGTAGTAGGAAATTATCATATTGTATCAAAATATCTATCTAAAAATGCATATTGGCTTAAGCATGTCTTACATACGCAATTTCATTTATAAATTAGTACATTCATTTTTTAATTGATGCTCACATTCTCTGAATCCACTTATTATTGCTATAGGTAATTACTTAAAATATAACACACAAAGATATCAAAGCAGAATAACTAAACATATAAATATATATTCAGTTCACTAAATAGCTGTTTCTGTTTTTATCTCTCTACAGATTGTTTTACCAGCTAATATACAGTAGATTTATTATTTATCTAATATAACCTTACAATTAGTAATGATAATATTGCATAAGGGCCAGTTTGAGTTTGAGACAATTAAAATATTGGGGAAAGTGGAGAAGATTTGAAATTGGGACACAATTGACAGTCTCTCTTTTTTGAGCTCTACTTTTTTAAATGAAGACAGGATTTGTGCCAGAAGTTGTAAGGCCTCAAACATCTGTGGCCACTGCTTTTACAATTTCCAACTCAAATTTTGCCTTAATTAAAAAAAATAGAGTTTAAATAAGAGAGACTGTCAATTGTAATTGTGCACCGATGTCAAATCTACTCCACTTTCCCCCACATTATATGTACACTATTAAATTTTAAAAAAAATGAATTTAAATCCTTAATATAAATATTTTACTTGATGAAATCACAAATAAATTGATTAGCTCCTCAACATTGTGATGATTGTATTAGATTCCCCATAACTGGTGATTACCAGTGTTCTACTCTATGCAACATTTGTTTTCCATGACAATAACTGTATGATTTCCAGTTCTGTTGTTTCCTTGCTTTCATCATTTATGAGAAAAGTTATTTGTTCCTCCACTCCCCTTGAGCCTGTCTTAAATATGACGGACTTTATTTCACTCGTAAATGTCTAGTTATTTTCCAAAAGGACAAGTATTTGTATTTGGTGATGTGATGGAAAAATTTGTTTTGCAGGTATCATTTAAAAAAAGATTTCAATAAAATTGTTTGATATCTTACCAGCATGGACAAAATGTCACTTAATCTTCAATAACATAAACTTCATTTTATGGTCACATTTTCTCCATTCATTTGTCTTGTTGATAGTTTGGTTTTTCTTTTTCTTTTGCTTGTTTATAATTTATTAAATAAAAAGAGCAATGAATTTTTACCTTAAATAGAAGTGAATCAGCTTAACTCACACTTTAAAATATCCACTTTTGTGACCTAGTGACCCTTAGCAAAATAATAGGATGTATAAAAAAAATAAAAAAAAATACCTTTTTGTCAAATGCATGAATCCCAAGAACCATAAACATTTTATTTACCATTTATCAACAATTTACCCTCTCTGTAGAACAGTAATCTAGTATGTTAAACAACAATGTATTGCCTTGATAAAGTGTTTGCTCATAAGTTTTTATTGAAAAACCACAGTCTTTTGGAATTTTGAAGGCATCAAACTTCTTCGACAACCACCATATATTCCCACTTTTACGTATAAGCTGTGTACATTAGATACCATTTTATTCTAGTACAGTAGTGTCTTGAGTAGGTTAAGTTCAGAGCCTTAACCACCTCGGACTATTGATCACTTGTTTGATTAAAAATAATGTGGGAAAACAATGATCAAAAATTATCAAAATTAAACTTTTTTTTTAACAAAGTTTTTAAAGATTTTATTTACAAAAGCAACCTTGAAATCAAGTCATGAAGAAGTGACGATGGGTACTGGGTCTCTATCATACATCACATGCCCTTGTTTATATCCTTTTTATTTTTGTATCACAGCACATTCACTGACAGGTGTGAATTAAACATATTTTTGTCTTCCAATTGCTCAATGGGTCATTACTGGTCCCAGGCATCCGGGTCATTCCAAATCAAATCAACCAATGTTTTGGACCTTGACCTCTCCAATTTCTATGATTTTTGGTATAGAAGTTATACCTATCAAGATTCGTTAAATTGTAAAATATTGCATCTTTCAGACTTTTGATTTTTGAGTTATGAGCTTTTCTAAATCATAAACTATTGTTTTCAGTCCTCACTCAATATTTTCAAAATTATACCATTAAAAAACTATTGCACCTAAAGAGCTCAAATTTTCGGTATTCTTTTCCTTTTGAAATGCTCTTTAAATTAATATATCACTCGAATATTTTCTGTAAATTTTGAATTTTTCAGAATACGTTACCTTTGATTTTTTCGCAAAAAATATATGTTGTTCATACTATAACTGACTACATGCGGGCAAAATTTCAGAATAGGATGGAAATGGGTTCTAGTGGAAAATTTTCAAAAAACAGGATGGAAGTGGCTCCACCTAACAGTAATTGTTATTAGCGCCCCAAAATTTATTTTTCTACTAGCATTTATATATTTTACTCTAGGAAGTATTTACAAAAAGTGACAATACATACATTTTCTTTACAATCTTCTTTTTGCAAACATAAATAATAGAAGTTTTTCCTGTTCTTTTATTGAAGCACCACCATTAGATTAATATGTTATTTTTTAAGAGGAAAACGCAAAGTTTAAGATTTTGAGAAGATTTTTCTGGAAAACATAAAAGGCAACTGTATTGTGCTCTAAACAGTTACCCACTTTTTGTATGTCACTTCATCAATCATATCCTCATTAAATTTGACTTATTTAAGTATTCTTTGTATGGCTAAGGATCGGTAAAAGAATCATCTTGGCTTTTACTACTAGATGGTAAAACTTCATGTTTATTTTATAAATATTTCTGCCTCCCAGACTTATCACACATTTTCATAACTTTTTACACACACACACACACACATATATATATATATATATATATATATATATATATATATATATATATATATATATAATATATGTATATACCAGTGCCCTGGTGTCTGAGCTGGCAAGCACTTGCTGCAAGAGTCGGTGGGCATACTGGTAGGGTTGGGCGATAGTCGATAGTTAGCATTATTGATAGGCCGATACTATCGGTTTAGAACTATCGATTGCTATTGATAATTTTTCGATAGTTGTTTCCTTTTTTTCCAAAGCTATTCAATAAAAAATTTCAACTAATTTCATTAAATTCAATTATCTACTTACTACTTGAAATTTGCAGGATTATAAATTATAAGATTATATCATAAAGATGAGAGAAAAAAACTAATTTATTTGAATTTTAAAAAAGTATTTACAATTTATATGGTTACAATAATAATGAACAAATCATATCTTCAGAAAAGAAAAATAACGAAATAGTTAATTTCAAGAGTCAAGTGTGCTCCTTGAGCCACATATTTCCCGAAAGAAAAACTAGCATTTCTGCTTTCCTTTGGCTTAATCTTTGAGAGAACCCTTGAGCTCTAGGAATTCCAAATTCAATTTCAAAAGAACTCGACACAGGACAGAGACAGATCAGCATAATTCCGAGAGTTTCAAAACTTGAGGTTAAAAAAGATCTATTGATAGTCGACACTATCGATAGTGACCATCAATAGGCATGACCTATCGATATATCGATAGTAACTATCGACTATCGCCCAACCCTACTTACTGGCCTGGATTTTCGGGGTACCAATTTTTATTCTGAAGACGATTCCATTTAAAAAAGGGGTTGAAATGTTAATAAAGAGGAGAGAAGGAAAAAAAAATGTAATAAAGCATATAGTTTTTAATCAAAATATTGTTAAACATAAAGGAGGACCTATAACCCGAATATTGTAGAATAGTTATTTATATATATATATATATATATATATATATATATATATATATATATATACACATAAACTAGTTTGCACATCTAGTTTGTTACATTTCGAAGGATTTTTGGTGATTTTGTTCTTTTGATGTTTGTGATTTTGTTTTTTGTGGTAGCACTGTTCTACATAAGAATAGGGAAAACATCTATAATTTACGTTTTCATAAATTTTGAAGTTGAGGCGGAGTGGCAGTTCTTCACATCTCACACTAAAAGTGCATGCTATGGTCTTGGTGGGACTGTAAGTGGTTAGCTGCTAAGGCCATTCTACAAAAGCTGTATAAATGAAAAAGAATGCTGCAAATATGAGCTCTCTAAGTGCAATAGTGTTTAAATGGCGTAATTTTGAAAATCTTGAGTGAGGAGCGAAAACAGTAGTTTTTTTGGATTTTTAAAAGCTTATAATTCAAACACCAGAAGTCAGAAAAATGTAATATTTTGCATTTTAACTAGTCTTGGCAGAATAAAATATATAAAGTTATGAATTATATAACATTTTATGTTGAAGGAGATGTAATTATAATATAATTTCTTTGAATAACTCCTATATTTTTATAAATGAAACTTCATGTTTCGGAGTCTTGGCTCCATCTTCAGGCTTCTTACAATCAGTGATTGACATGTTAGAGCTGTGAGGCAAGTATAATTGACAATGTGAAAGCAATCACTGATTGTAAGAAGCCTGGAGATGGAGCCGTCTCCGAAACATAATAATTTCATATATAAAAATATAGGAGTTATCCCAAAGAAATTATATTAAAGTTATGAAATAGAAAATAATGTTTTACTCCAATTTACGGAAATATTTCACTTACTATCAAGACTCTAATGTAGTACATTCTGCATCAATGTTGTACATCCATTAATGGCTGTTGATTATATGAAATGGATTGCTTTTCATGTAAAAATTATCAGATAATTTTAAAACTGTTTATTAATTTATTTAAGCTATTTATCCCTTTAAGTATATGAATATAATCAATTACTAGAAACTCTGCTTTATTAATTATCTGTGCACTTGCAGATTTTTGAACACTTAACTCCTAAACAATTTTAATACAAAATTATGAATTATTTAATAAAACATTCCTAATGTTATTGATTTTTAGAAACCATATCAACAAATATTTATATATATTTATTATATTTTAGAATAATCACACATCTATAATTTCAACTTTGTTTTTAGTTATATGGTAATTCGTACCACATGGTTAAACTATAATTTACCTCAGTTCTTTTGTTTTTTCTTTTTTTTTCTTTTTTTTTTTTTTTTTTTAGGTGTCGTAACTTATTCGGGTTTAACAGAGGCTAACAGATATTCAAGCTTTAAACATGAAAAAAAAAACGGTGGAATTTCTAAACTTTTTAGCCTATATGGTAAGGGTGATAGTCTTGGCCCATTTAAATTTGATGCTTTAAAACTTATAAATGCAGAAAAAAAGGGAAAAGACAAAAGAACTACTGAACATACAACTCTTACTACAGAAGATAATTGTTTGACTACAACAGAATTTGATAGATGTGCAACTACAAGTGTGTTTGATAGATGTGCAACTACAACAGAGTTTGATAGATGTGCAACTACCACAGAGTCTGATAGACATGCAACTACCAGAGAGTCTGATAGGCGTGCCACTACCACAGAGTTTGATAGATGTGCAACCACAACAGAGTTTGATAGATGTGCAACTACAACAGAGTTTGATAGATGTGCAACTACAACAGAGTTTGATAGATGTGCAACTACAACAGAATTTGATAGATGTGCAACCACAACAGAGTTTGATGAATCTGCATCATCATCTGCAATGCCAGCTACAGGTACAAAAAAAAAGAAAAGTACTAAGACTACAACAGCAACCACAGAGGATGAATGCCTTACTGAACATTCATCATCTACAAAACATAAGAAAGGTACTAAGACTACAAAAGAAGCTGCAGAGGCTGAATTTCTTACTGGACAGTCATCATCTACAAAAAATAAGAAAGGTACTAAGACTACAAAAGAAGCCACAGAGGATGAATGTCTTACTGAACAGTCATCATCTACAAAACATAAGAAAAGTTCCTCTAAATCTTCAAAACAAAGTACGAGGCAAATAAGAACAACAACTACAGCAACAGATGATAATTCTTCATCAACTACAAAAAGAAATAAGAATAGAAAGGAGGGCAAAAGTACCATAAAAGGAAAGGAATATGACAACAGCGCGGTCAACTCAGGTGGTAGTAACAAGTGGAAGAAAATTCAAACATTTTTTTTTGGACATCCGAATCGGTCCTTTAACAAAAGTTATAAAGTATGCGTACAAACGACAACAGAAGCAAAATATGAAGAAGAATTAAGAACTGTTCAGCCACAACAAGTCTTGACAGAGGATACGTTAGATCAAACAACATCTAAATATCTGAATTACCTACACTCAATACCTAATGATATTAATTACTATTACAAAGATAGACTTCAATCAAATGAAGAAATAATTAAGAAAAATATGTCTTTTGAGGAACATATCCCTTCCAACAATAAATTGATTAGTGTTGGTTACTTACCTTCAAAACATGAATCAATTGAAGTAGGAAAAATTCAACCAACCAGATTTTACGAACTTGATAAGGTGAGTAATGAGATAGTAACTCTTGAAAGGAGTGTGTCATACATACAACCAGGAGAAGAGCAGGATAGAATATCTTCTGTAGGAATAAATGATAATACAGATGAAAGAACACCACCTATGCAACTCTATCAAGACTACCCTAGACAAAGTTTTTCAGAACAAATAGACATTATTCCCAAACAAGAGTTATCAGTTTCAGATGATATGTTATCTAAAGAAAAAATAACACCGACTTCTCTTAATCTACCAAACTTATATGAGAAAAAACAGATACGTATACAAGAAAATGATAATGCTATTACAGACATTTATAATTATGCCAAGGTACCAACAAATAACAATATCGAATTCTTGGAAAAAAATAATTTTTATGACAAAGCAACAACAAATGCAGGATTTTTTCAATCTGTTAATACAATCAGAATTAATAAAGATGTTCATGAAAGACAGCTCCAATTAAAACGAGAAGAAACCACTCACAACATAAGAGATGAATATGAGTTATCAATGGTTAGGGGAAATCCTAAACTATCTTTTAAACAAGAAGCAACAATGGAATTAGAACAACCTTCTAATCACAACAACAATATTAATTCAGATTTTTCATATGAACAAAATCATGGAATGGAATTTGATAAATGGAGGATGGAATCCAAATCTAAAAGATTAAATGAAGTGTACAATCGTTTGATTAACCATCATGTTACTAAAAATCATCCAGTCACTTTTGGATTAGAAAAAACTATTGATAAAATTTTAAATACAAATTTAAAAAGAATAAATATAAATGAACTTGAAAAAAATATTACTGACAGTTCAAACATGTTTTTGAATGTATTTAGCAATTTTTTAAAAAAAGGTATTCCTGAAATATTTGCTCACCATTCTGCTGAGAAGCAATATGAAACTGGCCTACCAACAATGCTTGCATTTGATAAAGTTGATGTTTATAATAAAAAACCAAAGCAACATCTCTTTTTCAACGCAGAAACTATAATCCCAACTGAGCAAGTTTATAATAATACTTGGAATGATTTGGCAAATGGAGAACAATACTCTGCTATGAAGTATTATCCTACTTCAAATTCTGAAATGTCTAATAGTAATTATTTCCAGTTAGCAAATCAAAATGGTTTATCAAAAAATGACTTCCAACATACCATTTCATCATCAACTACTGTGGAACTGTATAATATTCCTTCTTTACAAATTTACACTGAGCAAACAGGATACAAAAATTACATGATTAATCATGCTATTACACAATCTTCCAATTATTCAACACTTTCTTCCAATTTTTCATCACTCTATTCTGATTCCACACCACTTTTTCCTGATTCGGCATCGCTCTCTTCCAATTCCACTCTGCTCTATTCTGATCCTACTATGCATTCTTTCAATTTTACCCCACTCTATTCTGATTCCACACCGCTTTATGTGGATTCTGTATCCCCCTTTACTAATTTTACACCAAACTTTTACAATTATCCAAATGATCTAAATCTAACTGTGGCAGGTGATAGCAATTTAACAGATTGCGATGATCAATATTGTGATATAAATGAGTCTACTGAAATATCCAAGGAACCCTCACTTGAAGCAACGGTGACCTTTCCAATAATTATTACCGATAAATCAACACAAACAACAACCTCTATTCCAATAGCTGAAACACCAAATACCAAAGATATGAAACAGGAACCAGTTTTGAATTCAACCTTACATCCCATGATGTTACATAATCTTTGGGAAATTCAGTCAAATCTTAATCATTCTTCACCCCTATCTACTTCACATAGTGTGTTTTCTGATGACAAGATAGCCTTTGAAAATCAACATAACTTCAAATCAGATCATTTCCAATCAACACCACTGTCATTACCCAGTGATACTTGGAGCTCTGAATGGACACCTTTCAATATCCCTGGTTTGGAAGATGAATACGAAATTATTGGTTCAACTACTTTAAAAAAAGATGAAGATTCCACAAATAAAAGAAAAATTGAGATGTTTTCGGTTCAAGAAGATAAAATAAGGAATTCAACGGAATTTCCGCAATACCCCTTCGGACAGCATACAAAACCACTCTCAAATCAAAAGAATAGAGAAAATGTTTTATTTTTTAATCATCCGTTTGAAAAGCAAGAATTAGCAGAAAAAATAGACAAATTCACTGACAATCTAAAAGAAAATGAAATTGTTTATCAAAGCAAAATGAAAAAAGAAAGAAAAAGACCTTCCAGTAAAATTTCAACCTACAAGGAGAAACTGTCTTTAGGAAAGGAAAAATATAACTTCAGAATTCCAGGATTTCTTGGAGGAAAAATTAAAACTGAAAATCAAATAAACTTTTTTTCACATCCCAAAGGGAAGCTTACCAAAAGTGAAAAAGATGCTAAGTTGTTTATTGAACCTTTCTTTAGAAACTTAAACAAAATAGATTTAATGGTTCCAACAATACAGGGTAAAATCTTTGATAGGACTAATGGTGTAAAAAATGAAATTGATCAATTAACCAGAACAATGAATAATGACACGAATAGTATAAATAGAAATCTGTTTTGGAGAAATTCAAATGGAGCTTCAAGGAACTCTGTAAGTGATGAGTTCACAGAAAAAAATGACATTGATCAATCAACCAAAACAATGAATAATGACATGAAGAGTAAAAATATAATTCCGTTTTGGAGAAATTCAAATGGAGCTTCGAGGAGCTCCGAAAGTGAGGTGTTCATTGAGTTCTCAGAAAAAAATAAAATTGATCAATCAACTAAAACAATGAATAATGACATGAATATTAAAAATAGAATTCCATTTTGGAGAAATTCAAATGGAGATTCAAGGAGCTCTGAAAGTGAGGCGTTCATTGAGTTCTCAGAAAAAAATGAAATTGATCAATCAACCAAAACAGTGAATAATGACATGAATATTGAAAATATAATTCCGTTTTTGAGAAATTCGATTAGACCATCGAGGAGCTCTGAAAGTGATAAATTCATAGAGTTCTCAGAAAAAAATGAAATTGATCAATCAACCAAAACAATGAATAGTGACATAAAGAGTAAAAATAGAATTCCGTTTTGGAAAAATTCGAATGGAGCTTCGAGGAGCCCTGAAAGTGATGAGTTCAAAGAGTTAACAGAAAAACGCAAACAGCCAAATGGAGATACATTTGATGAACAACCAACAACTTGGCCTCTATTAGAACGGGAAAGAGAAAATAATAATAAAGTGGATGGAAATAAAATAAAGGATTCGCTTTCTATTGATTACAATAAAATGTTTACCGATCAATCCAGAAATAGTTTGCCAAATGATGACAGACAACATTGGTTATCAAAAAGTAGGTATTATGATATTCACAATTTAATAAATGAAAAGTTATTAGCTAGTGAAACTAATTCGCATAAACCATCAATTTCATCACCTGAATATATTACTTTTCAGAGTGAAATAAACGCCAATCCTGTAAATAATAATGCCAGTTCTTTGAAAAACATTGCTAATCAATCCATGCCAGAAGCAGTCAACAATATGAATAATAATGAATTTTCAGCAGTTCAGATGTCTGCGATAAAAGTCATTAATAAGAAACCAGATATATTTGGACCCCCATTACTTAATCCATTTTTAAATGCTTTTTATAATTTTAATAATAATTATACTGGCATTAATCATGAAATGTCTGAGATGTTTACAAAAATGCAGGAATTAGCTAATAAATTTGGTGTGAAAAAAGCATTACTAAAAAGAGGTGTTACAGATCCTCAAAACTATTCTTTTTCAAATAGCGGTTCATGGAGAAATAAATTCCTATTTGGTTCTAATGTTACACATAATACCGTTAAAAGGTCTAATCACTCTTTCAATAGTGTTAAAAAATACGATTTCATCAGTAATATTGAAGATAACAAAATTTCTGATAAGTGGAAAGATAAAACACAACTTTTGATTGATAAGTACAATGATGAGAGGAATATGTTTAGAGATAAACTTAAGTCTTACGTAACAAATAACAATCTAAAACACTCGGAAACTGGACATGAACTCTTGGAAAAATTATCTGACGCCCAAATTCATCAAAATATAAACTCTTCTTATGACAGTTATGGGATCAATGATAAGCAGTTCTTTGACAGTGACAAAACAAAAATATTGAAAAGAGATGTTGTTGGAAACAAGAAAATGAAGAGTAGAGAACTGGAATTTATTCTTGAGAAAAATCTACCGAGGCTACCATTGAATAAAAGGCAGTTTATTTCTTATATGATGAACGGCTTGAAAAGCATTGAGAATCCTATTATTGTGGATGATGAGCGGCATTCGCAATTATCAAAAGGAAATCTACAAAATTTAATCGATAGGAATGTAAAAAAAGATAAAGTAACTGATTTAAATAAAGAACCAAGGAAAAAGCATTGGCAAAATAACGCTTTTCCATGAAAATAAAATTTTTATTTTAGAAATATAATTTTATGGTATTCAGTATTTTATAATTTGTGCTTATGGTGCTTAAATCAGTTAAAAAGAAACAGCCGATAGAGGAAACTTTGTAATTTATCAAGTATATATTTATAGTCGATGCTTGTATTTGTTTTTTTTTTTTTTACTGTAGACTGATGGTATTGGAAGTAACAAAAGAAAAAAAAAAACAGTTTGTTATTTGTTTATGTACAAATTTGTTCTACTGACAACTTCATCACTAAAAATAATACAACAGAAAATAGTTATTAATAAAATTAGGCTGTCAGTTATTAATATTGACTCGATTGAATCAATCAGGATTGTTTTTAAATAATATTTATATAATTGTACCTAAAACTTTTGATTTCAACTGGTGATAGCCCCGTCACCGAATGTATCGTATGATTATACGCGATCATCGCCCGTGGCCTTGCTTCGTACGGTTCCAAATTTCGCCCCAACATGTGAAGTCGAAAGTGTCCTCTAAGTGTGTTATGAAGCCGTTCGACCGCGCCCCTGCCTGTAACGTAATGAGGCATATTTAATCAATTCTCAATATTTTACATTCCTCTATTATCAGGGTATTATCGAAGTCTCAACCACAGTCCGAAACAATTTCCTCAGGCACCCCGTACATCGCGCACCATTGAAGAACTCCTTCCCATACTGCCCCCGGAGTTTTCTCCTCGATAAGATACGCCATTGCGACTTTGCTAAAAGAGTCAATGGCAGTGAGCCAGGATTGGCCCTCATCCCTCGATATATGGATATATATATCGATCTGGATTAATCGCAGAGGTTCCGATGCCGTGGGAGAGATTACCTGTTCCGCCAACGGGGTTTGTCTATCATACTTTGCCCGTTGGCACACCTCACATCGCTCAATACACTGCCGTACCGTACACCCCATGGACTTCTAGAAATGTAACCGTTTTAAAGCCCGTAATGTTTCCTCGACCCCGCGATAATTTGACTTGCCTATGTGGTGGTGCAAAACGATTTGGTGTTGTCTCGACTGATCCGATGCCATCTCGACCTCCTCTAAGCACCTAATGAAGCACCTTATATCTAGGGTCTATGATAACACTAATAACTCCTCCCCTCCAGTTCCTTCTGGAGAAACTTCGAAAGAAAATTAAAAAAAAATTCCTGATACATAGAATAACGTATAAGATAATGGTTACAAAATAATTACTAGACGCAGCCATTTTGAATCGCACTATATAGTCAGCATATTAGCAGTTTTTCAGTTCAAATTTTGGTTTCTTAGGCTTTACAAGGTTACAAAATAATTACATAGATTCCACAACTGAACAAAAAAAAACTGTAAAAGAGTAAAAAAACAATATTGTACCCGTCACTAACTCACAAGAACACTAGTTTTATCCTCATTCCTGAAACACAGCGTCTGGTCTTAGCTGTGACACTTTATGAGGAACTCAGAGTTCTTCTAGATAGACTGTCCGGACTCGCGTGGGATGATTTAGGTCTTGGGTGGTAGAAAGTTATTTTCCCTTATAGTAATGATTTGAAAAGAACCGTCGCACCGATCCATTCTCAGGACGTGCCAACCAATGCTGACCTTTCATTGTTGCCATCGTCAAACGTATTAGCTTCGCTGGTATGGGCAGTTCTTGCTCGTGAACTCTACCCTAACCACTGTTTCGTACTCCGCCTTAAGTCAATGAAGAGCATCCACATCGAGTTATTTTTGTTTTATGTCAACGTTATTATATTGATTGTTTTTTTGTTTTTTTAATATTTGTCCGGCATGTTTCTGTTCTTTGAAGAACTCTCACCATAAACAGAAAGTAAAAAATTGTTAAAATCTGTTAGGGTTTAAAAAATAAAGAAGTACGCATCATTGTTGGACTGGATTCATAATTTGGAACGCAATGAATTTTCTGACTTATAGTAAATTAAAAATTGCTGGAATGGACTACAACTTGTTTCTATCATCAGTGGAAGTGTCCAAAAGCAATAGCCCGTACTGAGTTGTCCTAAACATCTTTGACAAACCAGACACATTTGTTTTCATCATAATCTATAGATCAAATCAATAGCTTAACTATTGATCATAACAGTTATGATTCATAACAGTGATTGATAGGGTCATTCTTATAGAGAGGGGCAGAAGTGGTGTCCAGTACATTTGTGGCTCCCCATTTATGATCTGATTTTTTTTTTTTTAAATTGTAGTGTATCACTTTATCTAAAAGTGAAATTTTTCTTTTCACGATCAAATTTTTTTTTTGTGTAGAAAAATTGTAAAATTTGACCAATTGCCATGGCCCTGTCCAGTCCGGGCACGATATTCCCAACTTCAAGCTTCGGTAGGGGGTCTATCTCTGCAAATACAGAAGTGATTATTCAATCCTAGATCATAATATTGCTGGAGATTGAGAAGTGATTGTCCAAAATGGGCTAGAGGCAATAGATTTCAATATTATAATGAAAATAAGAGTGTCCATGCCATCGACGTCATGGCCCTGTCCGATTATATTTCTCAAATTTCTCCGTAAACGCGTGTGTTAACCAGCTTTGTTTTCCCGCCTTAATTTTCGCGCCATTATTATCTTATTGCATCACCCATTAACTAGTCCTTGGAGTACAGTGGGAACACTCAGAGAAGAACAACATCGGCAAAATCGTGTGTGTCCAAACAACCACCGTCAAGTTCCTGGCTTCATTAAAAACTTAAGTATTCAAACCTGTTTTTTCTTATTGCTCAATACTTGTTCACGGCGTGGAACAGTTTCTATTTCTATAAATATTTTAGAAAAAACGTTGCAACAAAACAAAATATTTTAGAAATACCTATGTTTCGTCAAGGCCCTGTCTTCATCTGTAAAATTGAGGATCGGATCATGACGGTATCCAAACGTTTTTATCATTTTTACTAAATAAAAAACTGCATTTGAAGTTGTATTAGTAAATTATTGTATGTATAAATACATATAAATTACTGTGTGCCGGAATCACAATAAGTCCGCTTATTAAATATAAATAAATTCATACAAACTTAAAGCGGCAATCTGTAGGTGACACGCTTTGATTTTCTTTCACGTTGTTCTAATACCCTTTTTTATTTTTAGAATATTTAGTCAATATTTTAAGTCAATTTTCAATTTAATTGAAATTTTCAATTTTAAATTAAACAATTCTGGTCAAAATAAAAGACTAATAATTAATTATTTTTCTTTATTTTTTATCATATAAATGATGTACCTAAATATTTTTTGTATGATTTAGATATTAAAAACATTTTCTGAAAACTCGATTACTGTTTATTTTTGAACCTATTTAACTATTTAATCTCAACTACAGAGAGATTAAAATAATTATATTACAGAAGGCAGCCAAGATGATCGTGATGAAAAAGGCATGGCATAGGTAGCGTCATGAAACGGGAGAGTCAGTCATGTCCCTGTCCATGTGCCTTCTTATTTATTTTTTTTTTGTTGATAAATTAAAGCGGTGTTGTTTGGAAGGGTATTGAATTTTGATTAAAGCTGTTAAGAGAGCATCCTATTTTTTTTTTCAGCTTGATCGGAATACTTCTAAATTTCTGAAATCGTGAACCCAAAAATGCCCCTTTCTGTGAAAATTACCCAAATATATTGTTACAAACAACAGGGATTTTCAACTCACGGTTTATTAACAAGATATTTAACATAGACACACTTACAGAATAGTATTTATTAACATTAGCACAATAATAACGGCATTCAAATACTACAAAATAAACACAACACAAAGCAACATAACTAACTCATTGCATTCCATCTTGGGAACTCGATGGACGAGTGAGTTGGGGCGTGGGTCTCAGCGTGCTTGTCGTGGGTTCGAATCCCACCTGGGTGGGTTAAAATTTGTTTTTTGGCGAAACCACGAATAAATCTTGACCTTCCCACCCTACACTATAATAGACAAGGTAACCTGTAGGATAACCCGTCCTTCCTGCCCTAGTTGGAGTACAAAAGGGCGTTAAGATCCAAAAAAACAGCACACAATCCATCTTGTTTTCCTCTGTCTCCTAGTAACGAGTAAATTCTCTTTGGCGAGTCTAGTTCACTTAGCAACGTGGGTAGTTCTCCTCATTTTGTTACACTATAAAAGAGTTCTATAAAAGTTATTTACATTAGAGTCTGATATACTTTGTAAATGATATTTCAAATCATTGTTTGTTTAAATCGTTTTTTTGTTTTTTTTTTTTTTTTTTTATTTTTATTTATATATATATATATATATATATATATATATATATATATATATATATAATATATATAATTAATAACAATTAATTGAAATTTACAACTGTACTACCCATCAGTAGCACATTAATAATAATTCTACACTATAAGATCTCTGGGCCATCTTCTTTTCAGAAGCTTCGGAGGATTATCAGGAATAGTGTGGGAAGCAAGTTAAGAAATTAGGGGATTTGAGTGGTTATGGAGCTTACTATGAAAGGATAGATATCTGGTTTAGGCTAAATCTGCAACATATGGAACATTAAGATCTTTATGGATAAGTTTATTGGTGACAAAGTAAGGTGCATTGAGGATTTTTCGAAGGATTTTGGATTGTAAGGATTGGATACGAGATGAATTGGATGGTTTAGTGGGGCCCCAATTCCTTATATAATTTTTTTTTTTACAATTCACAATTTTAAATGCTGTACCAAAAACATAAACCAGTCTCAAACTTATATAAAATACTATTAATCAACTTAAGTATGTGCTGATATAATCATAATTTATGTAAACTTTCAAAGAATTTATTTAAATCGTCAGTTATGCTCTTTGCTACAGAAGTTGGTACAAACGGTGTTTTTTGTCCACGCAGTTAGGCTGATGACATTTTATGTTACTTATTTAAATTCACAATCATTCGTTTAGATTATAATTGAAATTGACAATTTGACTGATGTTGCCTTTCAAATAAATTTTTATAATTTTTTACAAAGATTAATTATGGGCATTCTGTACTGTTTCTGGTTGTAGTGAAAACTAGTTGTAACATAAATAATGGTAATGTTACATAAATTGTTTATATAATGTTTTTTTATTCTTTTATTGATTTTTATTTCTTTTATTGATGGTTTTTTATTGATTGATGGTCGAGTATAACTATGAGAATACTCTTAATGATAGTATCACTCTATATTTAAAAACACAATCACTTGATTTACTCATTTAAAAATTTTTTAATATAGAAAAGTCTAAAAAAAAAAAAAAAAAAAAAAATCAATAAAATGCTACTATTTATTTGAATATAATTTATGGTCGAACTCCCTGTTGCTTCCTCTAGATTGGAAAAAAAGTAAGATAAAATGAACTCCCTCTTCACTATAAATATCATTTGGAAATAAATGAAGGAATTTAGAATGCATTTTTAAAAAATATATATTTTCTACATCACATACAGAACATACCACATATGTAGACTTAACTCTCTAAAAAATATATCAGCTGTTTATAAAATTTATTGTTGAAGGAGATAAGATACAACTTATATAACTATACAGGGTGTCCCGAATTTAAATGGCAAACTTCAGGAACTTATAAGGGAGCCTGGAATTGGTCGCCTTCATTACGTATTAAGAATGATCCAGTCTCTCGTAGTCTATTAAAAGTTAAAGAAAGGATTCGATTAGGCACTCTTTCTATTTGGAAATCGGCGCGCATACTCCCGCACCGCTTCTAAAGAATTACCGTTACAGAAATCATACACAAAAATCATATCAGCGTATTCAACATTAGAATATGTATGCGGCATTGTGGCTGATGCTATTCACACAAAAATATCTGAGTAACTGACTGAAGAACTGATTTAGGAATTATAATCATAGAAGAATGCCAAAATGTAAACAAATAAAAGAATGTAAAGGATAACATTAAGTGTTTACATATCTCACTGCCTAGCCTGACAAACTTTGAAAGGTGATAATCGCTACCTGTAACATTTTTTTTTTTTTTCTTTTTTTGTTATTTTCTCCAAAACTAAGCAAAAACGAGCAAATCTCTAAAGGACTTTTTGTTTTAGTTTTTCGGCCTCCTATAAGTTCCTGAAGTTTTGCCATTTAAATTCGGAACACCCTGTATAACTACAACTAAAGTTAGATAAGGATTCTGTCTAAAATGTATTATTAAATTTAAGTTTGCTGATGTTTCTGTTTGATACAATAAAAATTTTAATGACCAGTAACAAGTAGCTGATGATTCTGAAGTAGGTTCTGCTCCAATGGTTTGTGTACATACATTTTTGTTGTTGACTATATGACATGAATTGCCCCAAGTTTTAAATTATTAGATTACAGATGACTACATTATAAAGTTCAATTCAGATAATTTTAAAACTGTTTAATTATTTATTTATGGTATTTATCCCTCTAAGTATATGAATATAATCGATAACCAGAAATTCTGCTTTATTAATATCTCATCGCTTTTATATTATTCGGCCAAACCTATCATTCCTTCCGTTGCAATTCGAGTAACATCGGCAATGTTCGTAATTCTTCGTTTATTGTAGCTACAGGTTTTTGTTTATATTTTTTTATTTTGCTTTTTAAACAAATTAGAAAAATTCAGCAAAATTATACTTTACTTAGCTTAGATAGTTAATTGTGAAATTTGGAATTCAATCATGTCGAAAAAAGATATCCTGTTTATGGACTAATGTAAGATAGCAGTTTTCTTGTTGTGCCCCAACCTGTATATTACATTTCAATTAACATTGAATATTTTTGTAATTCTGAAGTAAAACAAAACTGTTATTTAATAAAAATAGTAGATATTGTAAGTTCTTTATTCAGTTTTGTAGAAGTTGTCGAATTTATTTATTTTTAATGTCATAATCTTCCCTATAGTTTGATAATTTATAATAAAAAAATAAAAAAACTGTAAAGATAAATCTTGAATAAAAATTACAATCAATAAAGACAATGTTTTCATTTCAATTTATTATAAACTAGCAGTACCCGGCGTGCGTTGCTACGGGCTTAACATTTTTTTTTTTTTAAAAACAGTACAACAATTATTGTGGTATTGTTTGAATTATTTTGTGTAATTTTCTTCTTATTATTATTTTTTTCATTTGAATTGAAAAAAATTTCAAAGAATTAAATTTTTTACTTTTATTCATTTCATTAAAGTGCTGATGGATATACAATAGTTTCCGTTTTTCCATTTGTTGCGTATACAAATAAATCAGATGGGTTTCCAACGCGTGAGCAGGCCACATAAACTGTCCATGAGAGAAGCATGGATTTTCCCAAATTAGTCCGCAAACTTGTAGTGATTGCCCCTGTGCCTTGGTGGTGGTCGTTGTAAAGGCGACTTGTACTGGAAATT
This sequence comes from Euschistus heros, assembly GCA_003667255.2. Taxonomy (NCBI): domain Eukaryota; kingdom Metazoa; phylum Arthropoda; class Insecta; order Hemiptera; family Pentatomidae; genus Euschistus; species Euschistus heros. The sequence goes on from RCWM02000054.1 coordinate 877,101, forward strand.
AATGGCACTCGTTTAATTCGAATGGTATATCAGTTGTAATCATTGGGATCCTCGCCCTTAAATTTACCATTCATAATATATATATATATATATATATATATATATATATATATATATATATATATATATATATATATATATATATATATATATATACACGAGGGTGTCAATAATTATCCGCAATATAGCTATATTTTTGTTTATGTTGGCAGTACTGTTCTTTTGTGTTGATGGCGCATGCTTTGTTTATTCGTTGTTATGTTTATGTGCGTATCAAGCTGGTAGGTTAGTTTTGTTATCGCTGTCGTGCTGTTAATAATGGCCGCTCCACTTTCTATTTGCACCAAAGAAGAGCAACGTTCAGTGATCCGTTTTTTGTGGTCGGAAGGTGTATCAGGGGCCGAAATTCATCGAAGACTTTTGGTACAGTACGGGAACAATTGTTTGCCACAACGGAGTGTCTATGAATGGATTGAAAAATTCAAAAATGGTCGCACAAGTGTTACGCAAAATGAAGGAGCTGGACGACCAGTTACCGCCATAAACGAGGAAAACATTGAGCGTTCACGTGAAATGATTCTCTCAGACAGACGGATAACTGTTGACGACGTGGCAAATCGTCTGCAAATTAGCCACGGTTCTGCCTACGAAATCATTTACAGCAGACTTGGGTTTCATAAACTTTGTGCAAGATGGGTTCCAAAACAACTGACACAGTTGCATAAACAAACGCGCTTGGACGTGTACACAAAACATTTGGATCGCTATGTTAACGAAGGGGACAACTTCTTAGACAGGATCGTTACTGGTGACGAAACATGGATCCATCATTACGAGCCGGAGAGTAAACGGCAGAGTATGGAATGGAAACATCCAAATTCGCCGTGCAAGAAAAAATTCAAAACCCAACCGTCCGCAGGAAAACTTATGCTTACGGTTTTTTGGGACTCACAAGGTCCATTACTGGAACATTATCAGGAAAGGGGCACAACAATAAACAGTGAACGTTACAGTGAGATGCTTACTGCTAAGCTGAAGCCTGCAATTCGAAGCAAACGCCGAGGACTGCTGTCAAAAGGCGTTGTGTTGTTGCACGACAATGCCCGTCCGCATACAGCTGCCCACACTGTAGAAACGCTTCAGAAACTCAATTTTGAAGTATTGAATCATCCTCCATATAGTCCCGATCTCGCTCCATCTGATTTTCACTTGTTTGGTCCACTCAAACAGGCAATTAGGGGCCGTCGATTTGCCTCGGACGAAGCATTGAAAGAAGCGGTGCATTCCTGGCTCGCATCTCAACCCAAAACCTTCTTCCATGAGGGCATCAGGAAACTTGAACAACGTTGGACCAAGTGCGTTGAAAAGCAAGGGGACTATGTCGAAAAATGATGTACTTGTAAGTTTCCTATTTCATTTCAATAAAATTTTATAACTATATTGCGGATAATTATTGACTTACCCTATATATATATATATATATATATATATATATATATATATATATATATATATATATATATATATATGCACACACACACACACATATCGTTCTTGTTTTTAATCAGCAGGTTTCTCGTTCTTTTACAATAAACAACATGGGAATGACTCAACTGTTAGAAATACACTGATTTGTTGAAGCGATCTTTAATAATTCACGATTTTTACATTTTGGTCCATAACTTGTCACCTGTGCATCCAATCAATATACCGAACTGATAGGGGACCGAAAAACTAAGAGAAAAATTCCTTTAGAGATTTGCTCGTTTTTGCTTAGTTTTAGAGAAAATCGCAATAAAAGAAACAAAACAAGTTTTCATTTTTATACTTATTTATTTGCATTTATATTTATGTTTTGTTCTTTTTAATGTAAATATTGCTCAAAATGTTGTCCTCTTGCACCAATGCAAGCATTACATCTAGCACTCACTTGATAAATTGCAGCTAAACATTGTTCTGATGATATTTGGTGCACTGCATCTATGATTCGGTCTCTTAATTGCTCTCTTGAGTTGATTGACACCGAATAAACTTTCTGCTTCAAGGTTCCCCATACGAAGAAATCCATGGGTTTCATATCAGGTGATCTGGGTGGCCAAGGTACTACTCCTCCACGTCCAATCCATCGTTGTGGATAATTTATATCCAGCCAAGATCCAGCAACTCTGCTATAATGAGCTGGACATCCATCGAGTTGGAACCACATTTCTATCCGCTACTGTAAGGGAGTGTCATCTAAGTAATTAGAAAAGTCGTTTTCCAAAAAATGTGTAAATGTGATACCATTCAATCTTCCAGGTAAAAAATATGGTCCCACCAGTAATCCTTTACAAATTCCAAGCGAAACGTTAATAGCAAAATCATGCTGAAACCTATTCTCTCTAATAGTCCTGGGATTTTCAAGAGCCCATACATGATAATTTCTTTGATTAACAATTCCTCCTCTTGTAAAAGTAGCTTCATCGGTCCATATAATTTTTAATGGAAATAAATTATCATCGCGAATTTTGTCAAGAAACCAGTTACTAAAATTCAATCTCTTGACATAATCTTTAGGTAATAAATTCTGAACTTTTTGAAGATGGTATGGGTAGCGATTATCACCTTTCTATGTTCGCCATCTTGCTTGCCGCGATATTGCTAATGCAGCAGATGCTCTTCGGATGCTAGTCTCAGGATTGTTATCGAAGTGGCGTTGGACACAATTTCTTCTCCGATAAGCTGCTCTTATTGCTGCCTGGAACTGGTCGTCTTCATTACGTATTAAGAATGACCCAGTCTCTCGTAGTCTATTAAAAATTAGCGAAAAGACTCGTCGATTAGGCACTCTTCTATTTGGAAATCGGCGCGCATACTCCTGCACCGCTTCTAAAGCATTACCGTTACAGAAAAATCATATCATATTTTTGTCTTAGTTTTTCGGTCCCCTATAAGCTCCTGAAGTTTTACCATTTAAATTCGGGACACCCTGTATATTATAAAGGTAGAAATCTAAATGAATAAAATGGCCGACTTTTTGACTACTAATCGCCGACTTATCAAGCAACCGCTTAGTGGCTTTACCAATTAGTCGGCACATCTTTAAAATTTGTGAATTCCTTAATAAAGCATTCCTAATGGTACTGATTTTTGAAAAACCATATCAACAAATATTTATATTTATTTATTATATTTAAAAATTATCATTGATTACACATCTATAATTTCAACTTTGTTTTTAATTATATGGTAATTCGTTCCACACGATTAAACTTTAATTTACCTCAGTTCTTTTGTTTTTCTTTTTTTTTTTTTTTTTTTTTTTTTTTTTTTTTTTTAGGTGTAACTTATTCGGGTTTTACAGAGGCTAACAGATACCCAAGCTTTAAAAATGAAAACAAAAACGGTGGAGTTTTGGACCTTTTTAATAAGGGTGATAATATTGCCCCATTTATGTTTGATGCTTTAAATCTTATAGCTGCAAAAAAAAAGGGAAAAGATAAAACGACTTCTTATCATACAACACCAACTACAGAAGATAATTATGTTACTACAACAGAGTTTATTGGATATGAATCAACTGGATTAGCTCAAGAACTTTATGAATGTGAATTGAAGTTTCCGTCTCCAGCTACAAAAAATAAGGATTATTGTAAGACTACGACAGAGTTTGATAAATGTGCAACTACAATGAAACTTGATGAATGTGGAAAACCATCTACAGTTACAAAAAAAAATAAAAGTAATAAGACCACAACAAGAGCTCCAGTGGATTGTCTTCCTGAACTATCACCAACTACAAAAAATAAGAAAAGTACTGAGTCTTCAAAAGAAGCAGCTGAAACCGATTGTCTTCCTGAACTATTACCATCTACAAAACATGAGAAAGGTTCCTCTAAATCTTCGAAACAAAGCACTAAGAAAATAACAAGAACAACAGCAACATCATCGCCAACTACAAAAAATAAGAAGAAAAATGGGAAAAAAAGTACTGTAAGAGAAAAGGCAAATGATAACAGCATGTTCAACTCTGGTGGTAGTAACAAGTGGAAGAAAATTCAAAACTTTTTTTTTGGACCTCCAAATTGGTCCTTTAATAGAAATTATAAAGTATATGTACAAACGACGACAGAAGCAAAATTTGAAGAAGAATTAAGAACTATTGAGCCACAACAAAGCTTGACAGAAGATACGTTAGATCAAACAACATCTAGTAGATATCTGTATTACCTTCACTCAATACCTTATGATATTAGTTACCAGTATAAAGATAGGCTTCATACAAATAAAGAAATAATTAAGGAAAATATCAAACCCAACAATCAATTGAATAATTTTGGTTTCTTACCTTCAAAACATGAATCAATTGAAGTAGAAAAAATTCCGTCAACCAGATATTACGGTTATAATGTGAGTAAAGAGATAGTATTTCAAGAATGGACTGCGTCATCCATACAACCAGAAGAAGAGCAGGATAGAATATCTTCTGTAGGAATAAATGATAAGACAGACGGAAGAACACCACCTATGCAACTCTATCAAGACTATCCTAGTCCAAGTTTTTCGGAACGAATACATATTATTCCCAAACAAGAGTTCCCTTTTCCAGATGATACATTATCTAAAGAAAAAATAACACAAGCTTCTTTTGATCAATCAAATAAATCTGAGAAAAAACATATATATTTACAAGAAAAAGATAGTACTGTTAGAGAAATTTATAATTATGCTAAGGTACCTACAAACGACAACATTGAATCCTTGAAAAAAAATAATTTTAACGGCAACGCAATAATAAATACTGGAGCTTTTCAATCTGTTAATACAATCGGAATTAATGAAGACATCTATGAAAGACAGCTCCAATTAAAACCAGAAGAAATCACCGACAACATAGGAAATGAGTATGAGTTCTCAATGGTTGGGGAAGATCCTAAATTTCCTTTTAAACAGGAAGCAACAATTGAATTAGAACAACCTTCTAATCACACCAACAATCTTGATTCAGATTTATCATATGAACACAAGATTGCTGATAAATGGAGGATGGAATCCAACTCTAAAAGATCAAATCAAGTGTGCAGCCATTTGATTACTCATCATGTTACTGAAAATCATCCAATCACTTTTGGATTAGAAAAAACTATTGATGAAATTTCAAATAAAAATTTTAAAAACATGAATATAAATAAACTTGAAAAAAACATTACTGACGGTTCAAATGAGTTTTTGAATGTATTTAGCGGTGTTTTAAAAAAAGGAATTCCTGAAATATTTACTCACCGTTCTGCTGATGCTTATAATCAAAAAGCAAAGCAACATTTCTTTCTCAACTCAGAAACAATATTACCAACTGAAGAAGCTTATAATAATAATAATAAAAATAGTTCTAGGAAAGTTTGTGCAAATGGAGAGAAAAACCCTCATGGCAATAGTGATCCTACATCAAAATCTGAAGCCTCTACTAGTAGTCATTCCCAGTTAGCAGATCAAAATAGTTTATTAAAAAATGACTTCCAACAGCAAAACCTTGGTGAAAACTATTTTCAACATACCTCTTCATCATCAAGGACTGTGGAATTGCATAATATTCCTTCTTTACTGAATTATGATGAGCAAACAGAATACAAAGAATACATTACAAATTATTCTACTACACAATCTTCAATGTATCCTTTCAATTATTTCCATTCAGCAGATCAAAACGGTTCATTAAAAAAAGACTTCCAACAACGAAAACTTAATGATAGCCAATTTCAATATACCACTTCATCATCAATGAATGTGAACCTGTATAATATTCTTTCTTCACCAAATTACACTGAGCAAACAAAATATAAATATTTCATTAATTATGTTATTACACAATCTTCCAATTATTCAACACACTCTACCAATTTTTCATCACTCAGTTCTGATTCTACACCATTTTTTTCTGGTTCTACAAGCTGTTATATTTATCAAAATGAACTCGATCCAATGGTTGGTAATGATAACAATTGTACAGAAGACGATGATCAAGATTTAAACGACTCTACTGAAACATCCAAGGATCCATCATTTGAAACTACAGTGAACATTCCATTAATTATTACCGATAAAACAACAGAAACGACAACCTCTACTACAAAAGCTAAAGTACCAAACACGAAAGATATGAAACAGGAACCAGTTTTGAATTCAACCTTACATCCTATGATGTTGCATGATGTTTGGGAAATTCAATCAGATCTCAATCATTCACGTGGAGTGTTTTCTGATGACAAAATACCCTTTGGAAATCAACATGAATTCAAACCAGATCATTTCCAATCAACATCATTCTCATTCCCCAATGATACTTGGATTTCTGGATGGACACCCTTCAATATTCCTGGTTTGGAAGATGAATTTGAAATTATTGGTTCAAGTAATTTAAAAACAGATGAAGGTTCCATAAATTTCAATGAACCAACACCTGGAATTAAAAAAAAAATTAAGATGCTTACGGTTAGGAATTTAGCAGAATTGCTGCAAAAACCACTCTCAAATCAAAATAATCGGAAAAATGTATTGTTTTTTAACCATTCATTTGAAAAGCAAGATTTAGAAGAAAAATTAGCAAAATACTCTGACCAACAAAAAGAAAGTAGAATTATTCACTTTCAGAGCGATGAGCCTAAAGAGTTCACAAATAAATATAAACAGCAAAATGAAGATAAATTTGATGAACAGGCAATCATTAGGCCTTTATTAAAAACGGAAAGTAAAAATAATAATAAAGTGGATGGAAATAAAATAAATGATTCAGTTTCTATTGATTACAATAAAATGTTTACCGAACAATCCAGAGCAGGTTTGTCGAATGACAGACCACATAGGTTAACAAAAAGTAGGGATTTTAGAGAAACTAGGTCGGATAGTACATCATCAATTTCATCACCTGAACATATTACTTATCAAATTGAAATAAACTTCAAACCTGTAAATAATAATGCCAGTTCTTTGAAAAACAAGATTAATCAATCCATGCCAGAAGCAGTCAACAATATGAATAATAATGAATTTTCAGCAATTCAGATGTCTGAGGTAAAAGTCATCAATAAGAAACCAGATATGTTTGGAACACCTTTGAATGATCCATTTTTAAATGTTAATAATAGTTCTCAAATCAATCATGAATTTTCTGAGATGTTCATTAAAATGCAGGAATTAGCTAATAAATTTGGTATGAAAAAAATATTACTAAAAAGAGGTGTTACAAGTCCTCAAAATAATTCTTTTCCAAATAGTGCTTCATGGAGAAATAAATTACCGTTTGGTGCTATTGTTACACATGATAACATTAAAAGGTCTCATCACACTTTCAGTAGTGTTAAAAAATACAATGTCATTAATAATATTGAAGATAACAACATTTCTGAAAAGTTGAAAAATAAAATGCAAGTTTTGATTGATAAGCACAATGAAGAAAGGAAAATGTTTAAAGATAACAGACAAATTCATCAAAATATAAACTCATCTTATGACAGTTATGGGACCAATGATGAACAGTTTTTTAATAATGACAAAAAAAAAACCCTAAAAAGAAATGTTGTTGGAAACCAGAAGATGAAGAGTAGGGAACTGGAATTTATCCTTGAGAAAAATCTTCCGAGGCTACCATTGAATAAAAGGCAGTTTATTTCTTATATAATGACAGGCTTGAAAAGTGCTGGAAATCCCATTCATGTGGATGATGAGAAGCATTCACGATTATCAAAAGCAAATCTACAAAATTTAATCGATAGGAATGTAAAAAAAGATAAAGTAACCGATTTATATATAAAACCAAGGAAAAAGCATTGGCATTATAACGCTTTTTCATGAAAATAAAATTTTATTTTAGAAATATAATTTTATGGTATTCAGTATTTTATAATTTGTGTTTATGGTGCTTAAATAAGTTAAAAAGAAACAGCTGCTAGAGGAAATTTTTAATATAGGGGAATTTTTTCTAAACTATAGACAACAAAAAAAATAAATAGCAGTTTAAGTTATTTGTTTTTGCATAAATATGTTCTAACGACAACTTTATCACTAAGAATAAAAAAAACAGAAAAATATTTATTAATAAAATTAGGTTATCAGTTATTAATATTGACTTGATTGAATCAATCAGGATTGTTTTTAAATTATATTTATATATTGGTCCCTAAAACTTTTAAATTCATGTAAGTGGATTTGATGGGGTTACTATTCATTTTGTTATTATTATGGTAAATTAAAAGAGAAAGATGATTTTTTAAATTTCGGTAAATAAAATAACAAAACATAGAGACATAAAAATACTGTATATTAACTCTCCAAAAGGACTATTTATTCAATAATTATTAAGTACAGAAACTTATTTATACTTATTTATTCAAATAAGTACAGAAATAAATAAAATTAGTTTTATTTAGACATAATGAAATGCAAAAAATAAAGAAGAAATAATAATGTAACTATGATAATGTAAAAATTGACACTAATTAAATATATAAAGAGGAAAATAAGAAAACATTCTACAAATGAAATAATAAATAGATTATTTTGATACAATACTTATTATATACAATAGAAGGACCTAAATGTTATGTTCAATGTGAAAAAAAAAAAAAAAATTATATTGATTGGTATCTAAATTGTACAAATAGTTATTGAAACTGTTTTCTGATTTTATTCAGATCTTCCTGAATTTTTGCGAAAGCAGAAGACAGCTCAGAAGGGGTAAAGAAAGATACATTTGGGAATCATCTGTAAAGAGGTGGTAGGAACAGTAGTATTGTTTTGTGACCAATGGTTATACAAAGAGGTGTTGTGGTTAGCAATCATGCTCAACCGTCAGGTTTACCCCTCCCAACTAAGAGTACCCAATTTATAGAGGCTGGGGGAGGCCCAGGAGGGCCTCCAAACCCTGTAGTCGATCCACGGCTGAAGAAACAGAAATTATATTAGGTTTTCCCTATGGCTGGTTGGTTTTCCAAGAAAAAAAAAAAGAATATTAATAAATTTTAGACCAGTGCATCTGCCACCATTATCAAAGAATAATAAATGTTTGATTGGTATCATTTGAAATAAAAATAATAGGAAAAAGAAACATTTTAATTAGGAATATGATAAATGAATGATTGCACTGATATGAAACATTAGAAATAAATAAACATGACACTATTTGACTGGAAATGAATCAAATGAAGAGTTAATGAAAGAGAAGTGGTATTTCATATATTATATAGCAATAAATATATGCTTGAAGTTATTACTATTTATACATTTCACTTATTTGAGATAACACTGGTTATTTCCTGAAATAAAGGTGGAATTTTATAGCACATCTTCAATGTATAAATAAGGAATTCATACTATGAGGATTAACGTCAAAACTATTGCATAAATTATGCATATAAAGTATATTTTACAATATGATATTACAGAATCCATGATATGGTCCTAATCTTTTCAGCATTATATTTTTTGAAGATGTCTTGAACCTCACATTGAAAATAGGACAGATAAATTTGAAAAAAGACAGTGGAAAAAATCTTTGATAATGGCATTGATTCAGGCGATTATCCATACCTATATGTGTGTATGCATGGAGGACTATACTGTTTTTTAAAAGTTACTTTATTGGAGGAATAGCATTTCAAAAGAAGGAGATAGGTTGTAGAAATAAATTAAGCCTTGACATTTGTTGTACATTTTCAAAAATGGTGAAAGTATATTGTCATAATAATTTTTTTATTTCTGTTAGTCAATGCTTTCAAAATAAAAATTTATACTTTAAGGTAATCTTAAACAATTTATGAACTGTGTAAATCATTTTTTTCCTCTCTATAATTATCTAATTTTATTTATTCTCAGATGAAAATATTGCTTTCAGTTATTCTACATACAATTTTTTATTTTTATTTTATTAATTATAAAAATAAAAAAAAAAACAACAGCAAAATAATGATGTATTGAAGGTCTTTTCTAAGACCTTGTAAAATAAATATTTTATAATTATAGGGTTAAGAAAAAGGATTGGCTTTGGTTAAAATTAAGTAATTTAGACCAAAAGAAAATATTTGTTTAAAATTTTACTTCTTGTTTTAAAACAGCTGATTAAAATAAAATAACTATTCGAAGCTACCAGGATGGATAAGAAATATGGGTGATAACTAATTTAAAACAATCGGCGATAGTTAGGTAGTTTAAAGATACACATTATCCAGTTGTGTCAATTGAAAATGTGGATTTATTGACTGACTGTGTGTGAGTATGTTCTATTAAAAACATATTTAAATATTCCTGTATTTTTTTTTTTATCCCAAATCTTTTTTTTTAGCCATGTGAAGGCTATCAATATTGTCGCCGAAAATCGGCATAAAAATAAAGATTTGTTTTTGTAACATTTCTTCATTTTCCCATTTTATTGATCCACACGCACATGTATACATCTTCAATACATTTAGAGCTATGCGTGTACATTAATGTTGGTCTGTGGATAGTTCATTTAGCTAAAAAAAATGACAAATGGCCGATTTAAATATTTTAATGAAAAAAAAAAAAAATGGAATCGTTTCATTTGTCTGTATTATTTATTCTATTACAAGCGTGATTCCGGTCAGGAAATTGGAAGTAAAATAAGAGATAAATTAGTGTCTATAATGGGGAAATACACATCACAACACGTCTAATCGTAAGTGAATTGGATAACTCGAATATTTAAATTTATAATTTACTAGATTTATTCTACTAAATTTATATAGTTTGCTTATAACTGCTAGTAAAAATAAAGTCTGAAGTACGTCGATTTAAACTCTTACATAAATGACTTGATACTAATTCTAATGGCACTGAAATGTAGCAGGCCATTCATTTGTGTTGGCACTCCTGAGTATAAGGATTATTTTTACAATTTGATTTTCAACTCTTCTATTCAATATATTCCGGTTTAATTAAAATTTATTTAATAGGAATTTTATACAGAGGATAACTGAAAACGTATTTATGTTATATACAGCTAAACGGTTTTGTATAAAATACAAAACGTGCAACTATGACTAAGATAGTTTTTTATTTTAGTACTTTCAGTCAAGTTACAGTCATAATGTTCTAATATTAAGATATTATATAAGATATTATATGGGATTTTCAATTTAAAACAAAATGATAGAAGAAAAGATAAATAATTAAAATTATTTAAAAATTAATCCAATCGGAGATCACTGAGTATGTTCAAATTGACATTAAGGTTTGCCTAGTAAAAAGAAAGAAGAAAGAAGTAAAAAGAAAATACATTAATTAATAAAAAAACAAGTTTATTTAGTTATAAATAATTAGCAAAACCTGATTCTCAATAAATTATCAAACGATTCAATACATTTCAATTCATTATTCGGATTGTAGCTGCTATAAATGTTTAAAATTCCTTTTTTATCACAAATCCAATGGAAAGTTAACGGTGAAACATTAGCTTTAATATTTTTTTAACTGTAAAATTCTTTTGACCTGTTGGGCAGAATCACTATTTTTTGAAATATCAACGATCCCCTTTGTGCCTTGGACACCTTGTTAATAAATGAGCTTTTGATTGATATACTGTGATTAAAATTAATGAACTAAAATATTTGTTCACTATGGTATTATCTCAACTTATTGATACGTATCTTTTACTACAAGGTTAAGTGCATGGACTTTATAAAACTTTTGATTTGGTGTAATAAAAATTGATAGTTCTAACTTTTAAGCTTTATATTTTACGTTAAATAATCAAACTTTAATATTAAATTATGTCAAAAATAAAATAAATTCTGTACTTCACTAATGTTTATTAATTTGGATTACTGCAATCTAAGAAACAAATAGCTATCTTTTATAATGTCGGAATTCTGAAAAATAATTATCTGAACAAACATGGATAACGTATATTAAATACAAACTCAAGTCAAATCCTAGACTGATATAAGGATTCCTTAGAATGACATAATAAGGAAATGCTTTCTGCTATGAATAGATCTTTGAAATTCGCGGGAAACGCAGTCTGGGTCCCTCCTCCTTGCCAGCCAATAGGAAAAGACATTCTATTGGCGGCCAACATCTAGCCGACCAATGGCGGCTACCGAAACAACGGCCTTAGAGAGGCGGCTAAATCCAATATGGCAGCTGTGGCATTATTATTGCTCTGCCTCCGGGTTAAAATGTGTTAGATTCTTGAAATACGTGGTTACTATTACGTAGAGACGTTTCTTAGGTTAGTATGTGGGTAAATCATATATGGTTCTTTTGTTCAGTGAGTTTTGTGAGTATATCAACATCTCCTAATATTATTTGTTCTTAAAATATCCCATTTCGTAGTCTGATGACTTAAAAAATTTCCATTTTTTTATTATTTTATTTTGTTAATTTTTTTATTTCGACTATGTGCCCTTATCAGGTTTTTTCAATCTTCATTTTCTGACAGTAATGTCGTTTCCTTAACTTTTATTTACCTTGTCGTCCCCATTCAAACTAGGTATAACCTACATTTTGGTTGGTGGAAGGTTATCAATATTGTCTTAATTTAAATGTTAATATGTATAATTTTTTATATTATGTCAAAGTTTTAAATGTATATAATTAGAAATAGAGATGCTTTGTTAGATTTATAATTTTTGTAAATTTTTAATACTTGAAATTTTATTATAGATATTTTGTTAAATCAAGAAAAAAAAAAAATATATTGTTTGTAATAATTTGCCCTTTATTGTATTGGGAAAAGTGTATTTTACCGTACCTAATCATTGTATAGTTCAAAAACAGTTAAGTGCTTAATAAGTCATTACATTGTGATTATTGTGATGTTGAAAACAAGAAAGTGTTTGTGAAAGCAGTTATATCTGTGCAAATTGTTCAGATCTTCATTTAAATTGGAAACTTACTGCTTGGATAACAAACATTTGTGGTGAGTACTGCCTTTTATATATCTCATTATTACAATTTAAATTTAATTTATTGTAAGTTTCGATTATTTTGTTTTAATCTTTTTGTTAGCAATTTACCGAAATTTTTTAATTTATTTTTGTTAGCAAACTGTAGGGTATAAAAGGTATAAAATTGAAAAAAAGTAAATTAAATTTACCGAAAGTATAAATTGCAAAGTTAATTGTCCTCTTCATTATATTGTATTGTTATGTTAAAAATATGGCAGTATCTAATGGATTTGTTCTGCTTTTAATTGGTTTAATTAGTGTTTCTTGTGGTTGCATGTGTCACATAAGCTTGCCTGTTCCACTGATATGGTGATTAAAGTATTTTTTAAATTTCATTTTTAATATGATTATTTCATCATTTAATTACCGGTACGATATTTTTACTAGTTTTAGAATTTCAATAGTATTTCTTTGTTTCTTAAGTGGCGTTATTTAAATACTAAGAAATTTTATTTTTAATAAACCAATGATATATTGTTTGTAGGAGATTGAAATAATATCTCGTGTCCGCGCAAATTATTATAATTGATTTTTATATTTACTTTTATAATCGTTACTGGTCATTCTTAAATAACAGGTATGACAATATTTTTATGTGACAGGTGTAATGCTAAATATATGTAAGCTTGTCAGTCCTATAAATAGTGTTACTTTAATTCTAATCCTCTCAGTGTGCTTATAATCGTTGTTTACTTTATGAACATTCTATCTTTTCTATCGGCATTCCTCCTCCCCGGTTTCTTATTTGTTTATATATTGGTTTTATTTTTCCATAGTTTAAGGGAGAAAATAAAAATTTGCCTTTATTTAAAAAAATGGAAGGAAGTAATTCCTTGATATACCGGCGATGCTATCAGTGATGTTGGCATAGCCGGCGAAATAATTTTATTTTCATTTGCTAATATTAATTGCTAGTTCCTGATAATTATAAATTTTAAAATTATAGCTTTTCCCATTTTGATAGCTTTTGATTATCAATAAATGTTTTTTTTAAAAAATTTAAATTTTGGATTATAATCTGTAAATAAATTACTGGCGACGAATTCTCCGTATCGAAGTATGGGATTTGACGCGCATATCTCTAGGGTTATGTATGCATAGTACATGTTGAATAGAAACGAATCTATTGACGCCAAGTGAGCTTTGACGTGTTATTCACGGAATAATAATTTGGAGGATGTCAGAACAATCGCACCCCCCTTTCCCCCCTTTCCCTCAAATATCGACAAAACAATTGAATGAATAGTTAGCCATTTTTTTTTTCAACATCTCGTTGCGTGTCAAATTGAATAAACGCCACTCTATATTATGATTACCAAGTAACTTAGGAATATTGTTTTAAATTTCTCCCTGTTCATAGACATTATTTTCACCTATTTTTATATTAATATTGTTCATATACTAAAATGATTGTGAATATTTTAGAAGTTTTAGGAACTTTTAATGAAGGGAATAATGAATATACAATTTTATAAACTTACAGAAAGAAAACAAAAACCTATTAATATTTTAATTTTGTGGTCTAAAAATCACATATTTTTTTTAGGTTTTTACGTCCCCTTACATTTCAACCAGAGTATATTTAACCTATTTGGATTAATAAAAATATTGATTCAACAAAAGCAATCAGAATTTAATAAACAAATGACAGTTACGAAATCAATGTGATTTATTACAATTTCGCATCAGATGTATTCTTCTCAGGAATTTCTTCAAAATCACTTTAGACATATTTGGAATGCAAGACGTAATGAGCCAAGTGGCGGATATAAACATTATTAATTTAAAATTTAGTAAATTCAAAATTGCTTAGTATTTTTGTTTAATTATTGCTGTAGTTTATTTAATCAATATTTTCAATCATCCTAATAAATTTCATATGCCCTGGCTGAAGTGTCTGGAAACTTAAACGTCTAAAAAAGAATGAAACTTACTGCCGAGAAAATTCACAAAAAATCAATTGAGTGGTATTTTGTATCTTTCAGTTTATATCAGTTTTGTTTGATTTAGATCATTAAAAAAAGAAGTAATAATATAAATAAAAACATATTTAAATCAACTAGTAGAATAGAAGAGGTAATTTATATTGATAAGTTGAAAAGTGGAAAAAAAAATGACCAATCTAATTGAATTCAGTCCTATTAGGTATCGAATTCCAACGTTTTGAAATGAATTTAAACTTGTTCTTTATTTCATATTGAGATCAAAATATGGCATGAGGAGGAAAGATTAGTGTGAACATTTATCTTTAAATGAAACCCATCAGTTCTCGATAAGTACATACAGACGAATATTTGAAAATCCGTCTTTTTACCGTCTTTTTATAAATGTATTAAAATATCAAACATAAATTATGCATACAAATAACTTTTCTCCACTCTTCTAATTCTAGATGCATTCGTGATCAAAATCCCAATAAGAACTAAGCTATTTTTTTTTCCTGCCTTTTTGGTTTTATTTCTTACTGTGGTGCGGCCCAGTCGGGCAAAAACCTTATATCGGATATAAGAGTCGTATTATAAGAATGTCAATTTTGAAATCAAACGTTTTATGATATGCTGAATCGAATGAAGCCATAATCAACTTCGTCAGATCATCAGATAGGGTTACAATGTTAAATTAAAAAAAAAAAAAAAAAAAAAAAAAAAAAAAAAGGTTTGTTGTCTATCTAAACTCCCCGTCAAAAGTATCGCAACAGATCTGATCTTCTGGAGATACCCGTACTTTAAATTCAACCTCCCATAGAGAACCTACCTCGGAGGAGCAATTTTTTTTTTTTACTTTGCTATTTGACTTAATTATTTCTATTAAAAATATATTAAAAATGTTTTATCAATATCCACTCTTCTCTTATTATTATTATTATTATTATTATTTTTTTTTACCTTTTATTTGTTTTTGAAATTGTGGTAGAAATATGTACACATGAAATGTTTGTTGGTTTAGTGTTAAAAAACTGAACGAAATGAACGAAAAATTGAGATATCTTTAAAACAATATTACAAAAAAAAACAAAAAAAAAACAGTTAAAAAACAATTTGAACAGAAATGATTATACAAGATTATTAAAGGTTATCGTAATTTTTTGATCACGTGATGGCTGGAATTAGAAATCAGAATAACGCCTGGAGTTATAGATGATAATAACAATAATTACTCTTATTTTGAATGCCAATCTACTTTGACAAACTGGCCTAGTCCAATGATTCATTAGACGTCCCAAAAATTAAGACTAAAAAGCATTGAGAAATTTATATATATATATATATATATATATATATATATATATATATATATATATATATATATATATATATATGTAAAACAAAACAAATATATCTTACTAAAGAATTTCTGTTGAATGTGTGAAATAAAGCTGTGAATAAATACCTATAATGTGAATAAATTAGTGTTTTTTGTCGCCAACTGAAAGAGGAAAATCGAAAGCCAAAACATGGATAGTTCTCAAAATTTTCAAAAAAAAAAAAAAAAAAAAAAAAAAAAAAAAAAAAAAAAAAAAAAAGAAAAGATGCTTATTGTCTCATTCCAATATTTAAGACAATTTTCAATAAAATAATAACATAGGGATAATGTCTAGTTAGAAACAAAGAAAATATCAAATTTCTTCTAAGAGAAGTAACTTTACAAAAAGGGAACAATAAAGATATCTGAGATAAGTCAGCATATTTTCGAAAGTTGCTGGAATAACTCTCCAATTCGCAACAATATAATTGCTTTGTATTATTGCGCTTAAATTATTATTTTGTTATGTTAGCCGAAATAAAATAATAATTATTAAATTATTCATAATTATTAAAGTAATAATTTTGTTGTATTCATTAAAATACAGGTTCAAGTTTTAGTATCTTAAAATAGACTGAACATGCTAATGGTAGGTTTAGTTGAAAAGGTGGGTGTAGAGAATTCGTGGCGCGGAATGAATACAAAAGTACTATTTGCGTATTTTTCCTTGGCGAAGCACGGTGGGTTTGGCTAAAAAACAAAACAAAAAAAAAACCTAATATAAAATAAACGATTCGTGTCATAAGCATGACATTTCATTCAGGCACTGGATCGAATGAAACCATGATCAGCTTCATCCTATGATTAGCAAGGAGCCAAATTTTCAGTTTAAAAATAAAAAATATATATATATATATATCGACATGTTTGATTCTGTTTTAATATGTTCTCTGTAAGACCTCAAGTTTCCTACGAAGAGGACGTTTGAGAATTAATTGATTCGGATCCAGGATTTCCACAAACATATGCGGAAATAGGTAAGCAGTTAAATATTTCACTAGCAACAGCCTGGAGATACCCACTTCAAATGGGGAAAATAAAAAAAACTGGCTAAATGGGTCCTTCACAAGTTATCAGAGGTGACTAGCTGCTAAGTTGATTAGGAATAAATTAATGGAAATTGGATTGGAAACATTGTCCCACCCACCAAATTCTTCCGACCTTTTATCCACTTTTTCAGATCTCTGGAGAAATGTTTCCGGCTGAAATGTTTTGATAAACGGCAGTCTTGAATTGGAATTAAATCAGATTTTTACCAGCAATGTTCAATCATTTTCTAAAAACGGTATTTATGATATTGCATTACGGTGGGATAAAATTGTAATGTTGTAATGGAGTTTATTTTAATTAATAAAGTTATTGTATAGGTATTGGTTCATTGATTTTTTTTAAATTGCCTATAAAAACGACAGGACTTTCGAAACGACCTGGTATATCTAAAGATATTTTACGTCAGTTGAGAGCTGAATTCTGATGCCCTGAGCCTGGAGGACCAATCTTTCTCTTCCTGGAGTAGGGCTTGAAGTAATTCCTATAAAGAGTTTAATTCGAACTGAGCGTAGGAGCAAAGGGCCCGGAGTAATGCCACAATTAGCGAGATGTAGCCGGGACACTCGTGGCTATAATGGAGCGGCAATAACCTTAATTGCGGCTTGCTGGAGGTACTCCAGAACTCCAGTACTCCACCACTACCTTCTGGAGAAGAGTATCCATGTAATTATGTTCCCTTCTAGGGGTACTCTTGTAACTTCTAAATGATTTTGGAAATTAGGTTTTCCTCCTGGTTTGTCTAAACGTTCTAATCGAAAAGCAGTGTAGAGAACAATTTGTTAAGGGTACATAAACGGATCTTGAGATAAGAATCTATATTGAAAATCGATCATATCAAGTCTATTTCAAGGATGGTAGTGTTAGTTTCATGATATCGAATTATGTAATTATATAAAATAAAGCCAGGAGGAGGTACCATCATGTACTGATCTCTCTCATGGCTCACAGGATATTGTATTAGTTTCTTATAATTAGTGATGTAAAATTAACTGGAATTTAAAGTCGAGGAAATATTCCCAGGAAATATAAATTACCGGGAATTCATGATTAATTAGCAAGATAGTTAAAAAAAAAAACTGTAAATCAATAGGTAAATTCAGTTATTATATAGCTAAATTAAACTCAAAAACTGAAATATATTTTAAAATAAAATTATAATTAAATAAAATTCCTGGGAATTTATAATTTTAAAAGCGAAATTGCTCATATTAATAGGTCAATGTGGTTATTGTGCGATAAAATAAAACACAAGCACCCTTATGTATTTAAAAAGTATTATTATTGATTGAATAAAAACATCAAAAAAATAACTAGACAGTAAAATTTTTTCTAGGTCCTCTAGTCACTGTAACTCTCAATAGGTTTAGGTTTTTGGATCTGGCCTTAACCCCCTCGTTAGAAATAAACACATTATTTTGTTTTCAATGCTTTTGAGGTCAAAGAATTGAGTAAATATTATATTAAGCTTTAATTTCCCTCTTGTTTATTATGTTCCATATTAACTAAATACTGTGGCAATATTGGCAATATTATTGTCCTAAGAATGACAAATTGTAAAGTTGAAAAAATATAAAGAAACAGGAAATTTATAAAAATAGGTAGATTTTGAATATTTTAGACCTAGATGTTTGAATATGAGTTCCAAGGAGAAATTGCTTGTTAAAACATGCTCGGTTTTTAAATGCTTGCGTTTCTAATAATGGTTTAGGAATCGAAATCCATTGAATTTAGTTCTATAAATTCCAAGGATATTGTTTATGTCGGAAATTAATGCATGGAATTGTAGTTCTTGGATTTAAATGTATGAATTTACTTAGTTAACCTAGTTTTAAGATTATTTAACCGTTAGTAAGTGTTCAAATATTCAAAATCTAGGTTTCATAAATTCCCAATTTTTGGGAATCTTCCCGGGCCAAATAAATATTCCCATTTTATAAGTTCCCTTCCACTGGGAATATTTCCGGCCCTCGTCACTACTTATAATTTAGCTCGTTTGCTGATTGTCTCTACTACCCTATCTGTAATAGCACTGTGATGTTGTTAGAGAAACTAAAAGGCATATATACCTATATATAAAGGCACCTGTGACGGTCGGGAGGTACACTTAGGTACCGACCGTCACTTAAGGTATTGATAGCTAGGCAATGCTGGATAAGTAAGCCAGTCGAGTTACAGTGCAGAAATGATATTCCTGCGGAGAGCTGTTGGATGGAAAAGGAGAGACCGTGTTAGGAATGAACGGATAAAAAGGGAACTGAAGTAATGAAGCTTAGAAACCTTGCGCGAAAACCGACTTGTAGGATTTATTTAGGATTTTTTTAATTTTTTATTTGGTAGAAAAATCTGAAATAATACCTTTTTCGGAAAGATTTAGTTTTTAGAGGTAGTAAAGTTGAAATTTCCATCCATAAAATCATCTAAATAAATTAAGAAAACAAAACTATATTTTTCCCCCTGCATTTACAGGTTTCTCGCATACATTGAAACCAGCAAAAATTTAAAGAAAATACTTTGAACTTTGTATTTCGCTGAATGTGTTATATTAGTTTGTATCTTTACTAAATTATGTTTGTTTTTTTTGTTTTATCTACTTTTTAAAAAGTCAAAACTTCGACTCATTTCACTGTTGCTATACGCTTACCTGCCGCTGACGTTCGTGTTCATACAACTCCGTGACGTGTACTTGAAAGCGACGTCGACGTATTTAACAGATGTTCGTGTGCGTCAGTGGCAGTATTGACCTTCTAAGCCCATCTATTCAAATCGGGTCCTATTAATAATTTTACTCCAATTAATTATTTTTTGTAGGTAGCTCATTTATTCCCCTCATTTATTTTCATATAAAAAAAAAAGAAAAATATATATAGAATAAAATATTATGAATCTAACAAAATGGAAATAACCTTCATTTCGTTGGTATTTATTGCTGTGTTATAAAGATTATAACATAAATTAAGAATGCGTAAAAATAATATTATGGAGAGGTGTTCGAATATAAAGAACATGAAGGCTGAAATGTTCTTTAAATTTGTATACCAAATAGCAAACATAACTGCAATTAAACGTGAAAGAATCATTTCTCTATCTTGCATCAGAGCTGAGAAAAAAATAAAACGTGATTTTCATATTTTATTTTTTTTCTCGGCTCCTAATGCCCATTGGCGGCTATAACTCTAGTTTTGCACTATTATAGGTCCCTACTACCCACACACAAATCGGCATTCAAATCTGCGTGTTACTACAGCAAACGTACCCTTGTGAGACTAATTGTTTACAATTATAAGAATGACTTCTAACACCTGTATCCCATAGGGTCAGTCTATTTCTCTCACATCTTTTGAAAAAGTCCGCCAAAGCATAACCATATATCCCACTCATAGTGATTTTTCAAAGAAGGTAACTTTGATTCTTGTTTTCTTTGCATTCAACTATATGTTTCCCGCGTAGTTCGTGGTTTCATTTGTATTTTTTTTAATGCGTGTGGTGTTATTAATTTTAAATCAAACTCAAAATTCTATTTCCCTCACACCTGAAGTGAGGGAGGGAAATAGATTACAATAGGAAAAACTGTAAGTGAAATAAGACTTTTTATATGTATATTTTCACTATTTATATTAATGTGATACAATACCAGGTATGCAAGTTTAAAATGTCGTTTTAATTCCAATAGAATGCGCTCTTAGCCTATTGAAGGATTTGCTTATCTCTAAACGCTATTTTGTTTGTTAGTCATTTGTTTACAAAAGTCAGTTGTTTTTAAGTCGTTTACGTGGACGTATCATACCTTTCTTTGGTGTTAAAAATGTCTAATTTTAAGCCAAATAAAGAGCATTTGCGGCATGTCATTATTTTCTTATTTAATCAAAAGAAAAAGGCATCTGAATGTCATCGAATTCTTGTTGAGACTTATGGCGATGTTGCTCCAACCGTCAGGACATGTAAACGTTGGTTTCAAAGTTTCAAACGTGGTGATTTTGATGTTACTGATCAAAAACGAGAAAATCGACCAAAAAAGTTTGAGGACTTCGAATTGCAATCTTTATTAGACGAAGACAATACCCAACCCCAACAAATGATGGAAGAACAGTTGAATGTCACTAGGCAAGCCATTTCCGATCGCCTGAGAGCTATGGGAAAGATTCAAAAGGTTGGAAAATGGGTTCCACATGAATTGGACGAACGACAAATGGAAAAACGAAAAACTGTGTGCGAAATGCTGCTTTTACGCCACGAAAGAAAGGGTTTTTTGCATCGAGTTGTAACTGGCGATGAAAAATGGATTTATTTTCAGAATTCCAAACGAAAAAAATCATGGGTAACGCCAGGACAACCATCCATATCGAGTGCAAGACCGGATCGTTTTGGGAAGAAGACAATGCTGTGTGTGTGGTGGGATCAGAAGGGAGTAGTCTACTACGAGCTTCTCAAACCCGGCGAAACAGTCAATACCGAGCGCTACCGACAACAAATGATCAATTTGAGTCACGCATTGATCGAAAAAAAACGCCCAGAATGGGCTCACAGGCACGCCAAAGTCATTCTTCAGCATGATAACGCTCCTGCACATTCAGCCAGATTGACTAAGGAAACGATTTCTTCGCTTGGTTGGGAACTCCTACCCCACCCGCCGTATTCACCTGACCTGGCGCCTTCTGATTATCACCTCTTCTCATCGATGGGACACTCATTGGCGGAGCAACACTTCAACAATTTCGAAAACGTACGAAAATGGCTCGATGAATGGATTTCAAATAAAGATGAAGCATTCTTTTGGAATGGTATCCATATATTGCCCAAGAGATGGAAAAATGTGTAGAAAGCGAGGGTCAGTACTTTGAATAAAATATATTATAATTTTTTTTAAATTACTGTGTATATATTTTAAGAAATAAACGACATTTTAAACTTGCATACCTGGTATTAATTATATTAATCTAATGTTCGATTTCAAAGTTTAAATGTATAATATAATGTCTTACCATTTTCTTTTTTTTCTTTCTAGTTTTATGTTTAAATGTTTAATTTATTTAAATCGACTATTTAATCTCACACACATTAACAATTCTTTTGTACTATAAATATGTATTATTTGAATTGCGAATGTTTTCTATTTCCCTCACACCTTATCAGTTTCTCTTACTCACATGATTTCCATCATAATCATAAATGTGCAGATAGACTATATTCTATGAAGGGATTTTACGCTAGTAATATTAGTAGACTTTGATAAAGATTTTCGAAGAAAAACTTTATTCTAATGGAATACAATTTCGAAATTCCGGCGAAATGACAGAATGGCCCATATGTAAATGTTCGTTTACCGAGAGTACTTTTCTTTTTTTCCTTTATTTCTTATATAATTAGTATTTACAATTCACAAAATTATATGCTGTACCAAGAAAATAAACCAGACTCAACTTAAAATATAATACTAATAATCAACTTAAATATATGTGATGTAATCATAATTTATAATGAAAGAAAAATATACGAAAAAAAAAAACTTTCAACAAATAAACAGAAAAATATAACATCCTAGTAATAAAATAAACAAAAATTGTGACTATACATTCTTATAATATATATATATATATATATATATATATATATATATATATATATATATATATATATATATATATATATACATATATATACATATACATATACATATACATACTCACACACACATATATACACACACACATACACATATATATATATATATATATATATATATATATATATATATATATATATATATTCACACATACATACTCATACATACCTACATACACACATATTTACATACATATGCAATTCTTTATACATATACATTCTACAAGCATATTTAAAATAACAATAAATAATTTAGATTGATATATTGTGGGTACTTGTAAATCTTAATGAAGTGTGTAATTTGATATGTACCAAGGTTATTTCGTGATTAGTCTGAGTATTTTTGATTGGAATATTTGTATTTTTTTTAGTCCCGTATATTTGTGTGGCGTATTTCCATATGGGTTTAAGTTAGTATCTATTTAGTTGTTGTTGGAGTTTTAATATCGACTGTTTATAAAGTATTGGATATCCAATATATTTAAATATTAGAGACTCAAAAACGGTCAAACTGCAAGGGACCTCTACGCTTGTTATTGATTTCATGGTTTTGTTTTAGAGGACATTTTTAATAATAGATTTTGAGGATTAATCCTGTTTGGAGGGTGAACTGAAATATTACCATCGCTTAGTGAGGCAGTTGGCACGCGATACTGCACTTTTGGCTCCCTCCTTTCTCAGCACGTTGTGTAGATTTACACCTCACAGAAACACTTATCTCTTTAATCTACTTACTGACGCATTGGAGAAGAATCTATATATTATTTATAACATGTTTCTTTATAAAATGTGCGTCACATTTAAATTAAAAAAAAAAAAAAAAAAAAGAAATAGCGTAGGCCAAATAATTTTCATATAGTATGATATATTCACATAGTAGGAGTAGCCACGAATGACAGCTTTGTGAGTAAAGGGCCATTTACACTTGTCACTTTGGATGATCGTCTTGGATGAATCATCGGAAGTGACTAATGTAAACAGCTTTTCATTTTCGATTCCTCCGGAGTGATAAGTGAACGACGAAAGAAATCAATGCGAGATTGATTATCGATTGAAGAGTTTTTCACTGTTTTCAAGTAAAATACCTTTATTTATTTGTTGTTTTTTTTCCTCGTTGCCGTGTCGTTCATATGGCAGAATGGTCGTTTAACGAGCTACCTGGATGCATGCTAGAGAAAGGAATATCTTAGGAATGTTAAGACAGTTGAAAAAAGTAAAAGAAATTAAAGATGATAAGCCTCCTCCGAAATTTTGGAACAATCCAATTTACCTCGATCATCAATTGCAGGTATCGAAAATAAAATTAAAACGATTCGTACTCGGTACATGGCAGAACTATATATACTAGATCAGAATCTCGGGAAAAAGTGGCAGATATTATATTATGAAGTTCTGGCCAAAGCAATGGATAAAACTGAACTGTAAGCTGAAAAGAAAAAAAAAAAAAAAAAAAAATCATGAAATGTGTGAACACGGATGGATGGGTCACTTTGGTTGATCTCTATGGGCATCCACACTCATTAAATGTTGAAGACGTTTAATGAATTTAATTTTATTTAAAATAGTCTCAATACTTTTTTTGTAAATAACTTTCATTAAAGGTATTCATATACCTTTATAAAAATTAAATTTATAGGAGCTGTCATAATTTGATTACCAAGTATATATTACATTCTTAAAATTGAGCAGTTACAAATCAAAACCTAAAAGTCTAATCAAAATGATAGCGATAGTAAAACTAAAATCTGCCAGAATTTCATTTTATTTTTTTAAAATATGTTTTATTGAATAAATATTACAAACTGACCCTTAAAGGACAATGAGTGATATGGATAACAAAGAATTCATTTATACCATATAATTTGTATAATTAAATCCAGCTACTTAATACTTAAAAAAATAAAAATAAATAAAACATTCAAAATATATTGACATTATGTGCAACAGTCATCCGCAGCTTATTTTGGACTAATTTCTTTTGAATGTTTTTTTAATTTGTAAAGTTTTTTTTATTATTTCATACAAAATCATTGATAAAGAAAATATTTTCCATAGTAAAATATTCAAATAATTGTAACAATAGTGATTTTCAAAATTTGTACTACAAAACTAAATATTTTACCAATGGATCACAGAAATTAACTAAATAAAATAAACGAGAATCGTTCTAAAAAAAAAAAAAGAAAAAAAAAAGACGACACAAGATCTATATAAAAATTTGCCTTATAAATATTATAAAAGTTTGTGGTTGTTTTAGTTGAATATCTTGAGTTATTTTTGTTTGTATGTTTATTTGGGATTTAAGGCGTAAATCCTCCAGGACCACCAACGCCAGAAATTAATTCGTTGTTTTTATCAAGATTTGAGAAACAAAAAAATCACGATTTATCGGTATATGGATAAGTTTGATCGCCTTTATTTCGTGTTTGATATTCAGAGCTCAGGATATTTTCGATATGGAATAATATTGTTATTTTTTTAATGGTCCCATTTATTTATTGTCAAGTTTTCTCCGTCCTTCGTCGTAAACCTACGACTTCCTGTCCTACAGTATCCTTTAATGATGTCCCAATAATTCCCGTTGAAGAGATCCGCCACCTAAGACTCCACTTAGACAAAAGTCTTACTTGGAATCTGCCCAACTGCTGCCCGTCGTTACAGATTACTTCAACATTTACTTGACAAACGTTCAAACCTTCCAGCAAATTACAAAATACTCATATACAGAACAGTAATTAGACCAATTTGGACTTACAGGGTTGTGCTATGGGACTCCTCTAAACCATCCGATTCATCTCGTATCCAATCCTTATAATCAAAAATCCTAAATGCTCCCTACTTCGTCACAAACAAAATTATCCACAAAGATCTTATTATACCATACGTTTCTGACTTAGCTGAAACCAGATATCTGTTCTTTCGTAGCAAGCTCCACAACCATTCAAATTCATTAGTATCACAACTTGCTTCTCATTCCATTCCAAATAACCCTCCGAGGTGCCTGAAAATATAGGATAGGATATAATATCGGACTTCATTATATAGAACCTGCAGAAGTGCTACTAATGGTTAGTTCCTTTAAAAACAAATAACGTGTCATTTTTATCATTATCATTATGTTTACTTGATGTATTGTAGGTTTATATTGTAATTACAGTTGTAAATGTCAATGAAAATAAATTTAAAAAAAAAGTTTTCTCCGTCATTGGATTCAAATTATTTACGCTATATATTTTTGAGTCAATAAAACATTATCAAATTAGATTCTATAATTAGATTGGAATTCCAGAGCCAGTTGAAATTGTTAAATTCCCCTTAGTGAAGGGGATAAAGGTTAGGAGGCCAGCAAGGTTACTCCCTGTTCATGATTCTCCTCTGAACCAAATGGCCCCAGTATAAATGTCACTATGACCCAAAATATTTTCTAATTCACTCCTTCATCTCTGATCTGATCATTTAGTTCGATTCATCTCTTGAAGAACGGAATCGAAGTTTAAGATACACAAAAATAAAACTTTATTCCCGCCATCCGTTCAATTGTGATTCTTTATTTAAACGGAATAACAATTTCTAATTGATACAATAATATTACACCACGTGCATAATACTGACGTCATAGACGGTCGGCATTATTAGAAGCACGTTTATTTAATCACAACCTTCATGAGTTATTAATATCTGTTACAGAAGCTTTTTGTTCTTTATTGAGATAAAGTTTAATGTCATTCATAATTTGATCTATATCTATACTATTTTATAAAAGAAAAAGCCATTTTTTCGTTTGTGATAACTAGGGATGCGCAATTATATGCAATAAAAAAATTAAAAATATTCACTTATATATGCAATTACATAGGGTAAAATATGCAATTAAATACCCAAAATATGCAACTATCCACATTACAGTTAGACCTCCATAATCCATCCGGCACGCTCGGGGATCCGACGATGCCGGATTATCGAGGTCTTCCTTTAAAATGGTTTAAACAGGGAATAAACTATAAATTAACAAACATAAACTATTTATATATATTATTGGGTTGTTAAAAAGTTGTTACACTACACAAACAAAAATGTTACTATACATAAAATATAAACTGAATTAAAAATTGTTTCTTAAAAAATGTACATAAATAAACTCACTATATTTTAATATATATTTACATATTATGATTGGGTTCTACAACATTGTTAAAGAGTTAAACATTTCA
Organism: Euschistus heros; assembly: GCA_003667255.2. Lineage (NCBI taxonomy): Eukaryota > Metazoa > Arthropoda > Insecta > Hemiptera > Pentatomidae > Euschistus > Euschistus heros. The sequence goes on from RCWM02000054.1 coordinate 904,222, forward strand.
CTCGTGTAACATTACAACAAAAAACGAATTATTACATGCAGACATTTCAACACAATAACACAAATATTACAACACATAAAACAAAAATAGAACCAAAAGTTATGTTTCATCAAAAAAAGATGTACATACAGTACTGTAGAAATCAATTAGATTCACTGCCTGCTGCTGGTACAGTAGCCCCAAGATGATGTTGAGGGAGTCGGAAATGGCATTGTTGCTGCATTTGCATCTAGCATCGTCTTTTTCTAAGCTCTTTGGAACATTGAAGGAATATCAACCTGCTTTTTTGATTGGTTGCGTTTTTTGTAAAAATTATTTAGAATGATGTGCAGATTCATTACTTCAGTAGCATCATAAGGTTGCACGTTTCAGCAAACTTTACAAATTTATTCAATGCCTCCGAAGCATCAGCCTATGTGATGTTGGTTGGTGACTTTGCTTCCTCCTCATCGCTCTAGGTTTCTTTTGAATCCTGTGGGCTTAACACATTTTTTATGATTGCCTCATCACTAAGCTCTTCATCTGTAGGTTCATCTTTATGAATATCGATCCATTCGTAGAGTTCTTCTTCTGGAAGACCGCTCAGTGGAATTTTTGGAACAGAAGAAATGGCATTTACAACCTGTGATTCCCCGATTGATGGGTCATCAACATTTTCACCTTCCGAAGACGTTTTTTCAAAATATTTTGGCCATAGCTTGCCTCATGCCAAGGGCAATGTTGAGCGGTAGATTTTCACACACTGTTTTAGACGATGTGGAGCCAACAGATAGCCTAAATCTATAATTACCAAAACTCTAATTTTTATTTTTCAAGATGGTGGATACCGGACTATCGGGTCTGCCGGATTATTGAGAGCCGGATTATCGAGGTCTTACTGTATTTAGAAAACTAAAAAAATTGCAATACATACTTATAAAAGTACAAACTCAAGTTTAAGTAACTAATTGTGTTGAAAAGGAAAACAATTGGTAGACGACTATTAAAAAACAAAAAAGACAAGGCGATTATATTAAATTAAAAAAAAAACAAAAAAACCTACGGGAGGGAATGTCAGCTGGATTTCTGATCGTTTGTGTAATTAATCCGCTTAAACAATTCCACGAGAAGCAAATGCGATTGAAACTTCCAGTAAAGGAAAATCAGCGACTCAACAAACACCAGTTTTAATCAATAGGCGGGGGAAAAGAATAGGAAGCGTTACTGTATCCATTGTTCGGTTTTTATTTATATTTCATTTTTTTGTCTGCTCAGAAACTTAAAAAAATTCAAAAGTCAAATGCTAATACGCCGTATATGTAGATAAATATGCAATTACAGTTCAAAATATGTATTTATGGCAGAATATGCAAAATCAAATTGCCGGATATGTAAATAAATATGCAATTGTAGTTAAAAATATGCAAATTGAATATAACTCAAATTGATTCCAAATGCCCCAAAACATATCCATTTTGATTATATTAGATGTTTTAGTTGGTTAGGAGAAATATGCAAATACATATATTTCACAGCACTAGTGATCGATTAGCAGGAAATACCAAATTTTAACCACATCATCTTTATAGTCCCAGGAAGGTTTAGCAATGATAAAATCTACTGATTTTAAATTAATTTATTGATAAAAAACCGACCGATATGTGTTAGCATCATTCCGCAATGGTAAAACTACTGAACCCATCTCTACCAAGTCTACATTATCTTCATAGTTCTAGCAAAATTTAAAAAATATAAAATTTACAATTTAATACATTCAGACCCATAATATATATTTACATCAATATACATCATACAAATCATTTATCCATTTATAAGTATATTACACCTAAATACGGTAATCCTTTTTATAAATGTGGGAATACCACCAGTTGGGAAACCCTCCCTATATTTGTAACTGTTTTTCAAAAACTTCCCATGTCAGTTTTGTACTAGAATTGTTAAAATTTAGTTAGTCGATACCATATCCAACAGTAACATTGTAAGTAGTTACATACTCCTCTACATTCTGTAATTATATATATTTTTATTTTTCTAACACATGTTGTTATACAGGGTGTCCCGAATTTAAATGACAAAACTTCAGGAACTTATAGGGGACCGAAAAACTATGACAAACTATGACACACATTGTTCTCTAATCGTTTGAAGGACCTGAAAAAATAAAAATGTCCGGAATGCAGCCGGGAGGAAAGTGTTTTCTAGGTCACGGAAAACATGAGAGTGGTTGACCTGGACTTGAGCCTCCTGTCATTGGAGTCATTTTCGTACTCATCCTCTCCTCTCCTTCTCTATACCTTTCTGCATAGTCAAACTGAAATTATATATATTATAATAAAATATATCATATAATTTTAAATTTCTTAGAACTAAGCTAACCTTTACGACAGTTTTAATTTTCTACATTTAATATTATTCTTAGGTTTTGCTTTGTAAATTTAGAAAAATGTAAATTTTGATGTGTTATTAATTTATCCCTCACATTCAGGTGATGTATTTGTTTTCGAAGTTTTAAATGGCTACAAAGAAATATTTAGTTGATATTTGCCGCTGTTATTGGTAAAAAATGTTTAAAATAACCTTGAAACCCTTTGATGTACATTAATACAGGGTGAGTATCTCTTAGTGTAAAAAAAAAAATGGGTGAAACTACATCAAACATGTAAGCAAAATGCCGCAGATCTCACTTTTCTATTCCAATCCATTGCGGATGTATAATAAAACAAAGACTTTTTTGAGGAAACCACGTTTTTTACCATACAAGCTGTGATATCTCCATTTTGTTTAAACATTTTTCAAACTTTGATCACATTTTCGGATTTAGCATTAAATTTTCTATAAGAGCAGAGTACGTGTAACAAACTGACGTGCAGAGTGTGTTGAATTTTACAAACTTGTGACCTACAGAACAGCTTGATCTTCGCCTTATTTAAGGAAGTTACATTGCCTTATATTACTTCAATGCTCATCGATTTTCGAAAAAAAACTATCCGCAAAACTGCAAATCTCACAAAAACCTGCAAATTTAATCAGATTTCGAATGATATGTTAAAAGTAATGATTCTGTTTCGATTTTATTCTGTTCGGAGGGTATTTCTTCCTATCCATGTATCTCGTTGGTTTCTATTTGTATTGCTTTCGAATAATGTTGAGGAGCACCATGGTGTTTAAAAATATTTTGCCGAACTTCAGGTGGAATATCGGGATGAAGTTGTGGTTGGATAATTTGTTACAAAGTTTTGTAATTTTCATCATTCAATCTGTTGGGCAAACTATGATTTTTCAACACTATTTGACAGCAATACAAGGATGAATAAACCAAAGAAATACAAAGATGACATGAAGATACAAAGAAATACAAAGATGAATAAATCAGTTATACCCCTCATGAAAAGGTAAAAATGCCTTCCCCTGTAAAAACAGACTCATCTGCCCATAAAATTTACTTCAGAAAGTGGTATTCTTCAACAAAATCTGCATTCAGAAGCTATAGGCTAAATTGAGGTCTTTGTTCATTATCATTGGGTGTTAAACCCATTTTTTTTTTTCACTAAGAGGTACTCTGGCAACTGCTTTTCATATCCCTTGGAGGCTAATCGAGCGGGAAGCAATTTTGGAAACTTGTAAATTCAAGTGAATCACACTGGAAATGGAACTTACAACACAAAAGTATTGGTATCTGGTATGGGCCAAATCAAAACATATAGGATATGAAGATATTAATGGATAGGATTATTCGTGGCGTTATAAGGAACATTGTGGATTTTTTATTGTAAGGATTGAACGCGTGTTTGATGGGATAGTTTAGTGGAGCACCAAAGCAGACTCCGCTTGTTCCAAAAGGTGTAAATCCTGTTATATCACTTAATCGGAAACTTAGTAGAACGTGTGTCAAGTTGTTTGGATCTTAACGCCCTTATGTACCCCAACTAGGGCAGGAAGGTTAGGTTATCCTACAGGTTACCAACCTATTCTAACCAGGATGGGGAGTTCAAGATTTATTCTTCGGTTCGCCACGAAATAAATTTTAACACGCCCAGGTGGGATTCGAACCCGCTACCTTCTGGTAACGAGCGCGCTGAGACCTTCGCCCAACTCACTCGGCCATCGATCCTCCTTTGTCTAGTATATGTTTGTATCGCTGTTTAAGTAAAACGATTTTTCCCGTTGGAGTCCTAACTGTTCAACAGAGTGTAATTTTATCATTATATACTCGTATTATGTTTTAAGGATACTGTAGGATAGGAAGATAAAAGCTTGCGATGAATTAAATAAAAATGATTTTGACATGTCAAAAGAAACGTGTTCATTGTTATGTTTAATATAAGTATTTATTCGAGATGGGCCGACTGGTCGTCCAAGCCGGTCGTTTTTTCAGTTGGACTTGAGGTGACATCGGCAACACTCGAGGCGCTTCGTTTATAGCTTTATAGCCTTCTGTACATGTAACTGTAGGTTTTTGCTTATCCTATTTTTTATATATATATGTATATATATATATATATATATATATATATATATATATATATATATATATATATATATATACACTACCGAACGTGTAACGGAGTTTAATATTAATCAATATAGATTTGATTTCTGCAGCAGTGATTCTGCTTTTTGAGCTCTGAATCAAAATTTTAACTTTGCACGTTCGAAAAACGAAATTTTAATTTTTTTATTGGTCTTTGAGGAGGTAAAGTTGAAATTCGATTTTAGCACCCCTCAAAAATACGTTAACAAATTTATGTTGTTTTATTTTTTTATATTTAAAATTTTTATTGAGAAAGTGTTATAATCTGCCTTAAAGAAGGCGATTAGTAATATGGATGCCTTTATGGATTTACACAATATATACAATAAGAAATAAATAAAAATAATTGAAAACAAAACATAAATAAAGAACCTGAAAATATACAATATATAAAATGAAAAAAAAAGTACAATGAATATAGTAAGACTAACAATAATGTTAAAAATAAAAATAGAATTAAATTTAAAAATATATTTTAAAAGTTAAAAATACAGTCATACTTTATTTACAGTATATACTTATCCTTGAGATCATTGCGCTTCTCTTTGTTATGTCACTGATATACAGAAAACCCAGTGGAGGCTGAGTGGGAGCGCTATAGTACAGTCACTCAGAGCATGAGTTGAAAAGCTGGTCATTGCCTGGACTCCATGTCGACTATTATAATAGATCACGAGGCCACCCTAACCTGAGAGGAGGTTTATAGGAGTGAGTGGAACTGGATAAGGATTGCGCTAGTGGATTTGGATGATAAGAAAGTTAACATAGTTTTATATTTTTTCACGTTCGACGACCAAGTTATTACACTATAACTTCAACTAGCTTTAGCACCAAATAGTTGATGTGACATAAATAAACAAAGAAATCAATTGTTTGAAATTTAAGGTAGTTTTTATTCTATAACTTTTTTTTTTTGGAAAAAAAAGATAAACATTTTTCTTAATGTCCAAGTCTTTTCGAGGGTTCAAGGTTGAATTTTGTATTCAGAACCCCTCCAACCTTCCCCCTCCCTCACTCAAAAAAGAAAGAAATTAAAGAAAAACTGAATTTTTTCCTGGATACAGTAGTATTTTCCTCTCGTGACTGTACTAAAATGCTGCCAAATTGAGCGGCCTAGTATCGAAATATAAATCAGTTTTATTCGAGTGGAAAATATTGAAATAAAATCAATAAAAAGTATAAGTTGACAATTTTTCTGAGGAAAAAGATAAAAATATAAAATTGTTTGTCTCACTGAGAGCCGCCCTTACGAAAAGGACCTTTCCAGTTAATTTTCCAGCCGGGACTCAATTTAGTTTTCTCTTCTGGTGATCACAGGACACTGATGGGCTTTCCTTCTCCCCTCTCTCTCTCCCTCTTCCCCATCCTACCACCCTATTACCTCCCTCCTTTGATACATTTATCTTCTTCATCCTTCTCATCTATGTTGGGTTTATGGGAAGCTATTACCCAGTGTTGTTTTTATAATTGTCATGTATTCTGGCGACGAGTAGGGGATTGGGATTCAAATCGTTAAAATATTTATAAATATTATGAATATCAGAACTGACCTATAGTTAAATGATTTTTACAAGATCCTTTAACTCGATGAACTATGATGGCTGGATAATTTTGGAGATGGAAGACCTGTCATGGATCTGAAGAAGGCTTCGCTATGATAGATCTGAAGGTAAAAGAAGGAGCAGAATGTTACGTCTTGGTTGGACGACGTAGAATAAATTCCAAGAAATGAGTTTAGAAGGTTTATGAACTTTTAAACTACTTTTTCCTTTCTTTTTTTAAAAATTATAAATAATAAAAAAGGCTTAGCGAACCAAAAGGTTCGTTGCCGACGTCACTAATCTGTAACCACATAATCCCACCAACCCATCCCAAAAAAACTCAACTTCCTATGATAAGTGACAACTTCCATATAGCTAGCTCTCGGTCTACCCCAGTACTTTATTTTCGAAAAATTTAAAGCGTTGTTCTTTCCTCAACGTAAGCGGCCACGTTTTGCATCCGTAGATACAATACTAATATTTGTGGTATAATAGTTCTATATATCTAAAGTTTTAGATTTCCGGAAAGTAAGTAAGCGCGTAATATATATTCCGGCTTTTAATTTACCCTCTATTTTCTCTTAAATTTATATTGCTCTACTTTTACTAATTTAATACTGGAAATATTTATATCTATATATTTCCTATAATTGTAATTAATTCTTAGACCTATTGCGTTCCCTTTGCGTACCTAGTTATGTTTGATTTAATAGTTACATGTATTACATTTAATTAGGATTGATCCTTCTATATCATCATGCGTACCTCAAGTGAAAGTATTACATTTAATTTTACATAATACAATCTAGTTGTACGTAGTAAACTATTGTATACATTTGAATGCAATTACTTTTAATAATTTCATCTGCTTAATTTCCTTCTTCACCCAGTAGTGATAAATCATCAGCTTAACCAAGAATTTTATTACCCATTTCCCATAGTCCTTTTCCCGTTCGCATTTCCTTTCTAATGGCGCCATCCAGTGCTATGTTAAATAATTCTGGATAAAGAGATCTCCTTGTTTTAAATCTGAACGTATCTCAAACTTTTCGGAATAAAAAGTGCTAATATAGACTTTGTTAAATGTTTCGGACTAGATTTTGCAATTTCTGAGCTTGGGATGTTAATCAAAATACCAAATAGTTTTTGACTGTTGTTTCGAATATATTTTTTGGGGAAATCAACATAGAGCTGATGTACTACGTCTAAAATAATTAAAATATTTGATTGATAATTGAACGATTCTGTCTAAAACCACATTTATATTCTCTGATTATTTCTTCCGCATATTAAATTATTGTTCCTAATTATTTTATAACTCTTTAGGAGTGAGATACCACGATAGTTGCTACACCCCTTTTTTCGGCCCATTTTTTTTGAATCGGAGGCAGTTTTATTCATTACTTACTCCAATTGAGTTCCTTATTGAAATAAAATCAATATATGTACGTCTAATCATGACAATGTGGTATTAGAAAAGTTATTTCATCCACACATTCCTTTCCTGTTCTTTTTTTAATATATATTTTGGTACTATTATCGACCAGGCGCTCCATTCCCTTTTAGCGCCAAGAATACCTTTTATCGATTCTTACCTTGTTCCGATTTATTTCGATGTTTTAGTCGTTACTTTTCGAGGGGGAAGGTTTTACTTCTTTATTTATGCACAAACTCTTGTTGAATTATTATTAGCTTCTGTTATATTTTCTCATATTAACTTGAGAAATAAGAAATTAGTTATATTAAAATAATTAGGGAAAAGGAAATAACAAATCATAAATACAGAAAGTTATATTGTTAATTTCTACGATATTTTCTCGTATTAGGGAAGTTGATATATATTCCAGTCAATGAATGTTGCAATGAGGGGTGTAGTTTGTGCATGAAATATGCAAAAATTTTTACTCCACAGCTTCGTTAGGAGTAGTTAGAAGGTAAATATACTAAAAGTCCCCGTCCCTGGGGGGAAGGGGGGTGAGCTTACGGTTGGGGGGAGGGAGAAGGTCCCATTTTTGGGGTTTTCTATTTTATCTCGAAAAAAATGAACTCTAGAAAAATAAGCTACGAATCAAAATTAAAGCTAATTCAATTTCCTGTAAAAATGTTCCAATACATATTTGTCGAACTTCCAATGGTTTTCGAGATATACATTATTAAAAATTGTATATTATCGAAAATAGAATTATTTTCACCTGACGTTTTGTAAAAAATTTGAGTCAAGTGCCAGAAACGTATATATGAAATTAAAATAAATTTAATGCTCTGCAACTTTGATTTTGGATTTTTTTTTTTTTTCTAAAAAAACGATCGTGGAAGTAAAAAGCCATATTTTCTACTAATGTGTTGTACTTGTGCTAAATATTCAAAAGTCCTTTTATTGTGACAGTTCTTTGTTAAAATTCAGTTGGCGTGGCATTGCTATGACCTTGATACTCCTTGCGGTTGGACCTTCGCCCAGTCTAGGAAGCCGCCCTCAATGGTGGCGGAGGGAGGAGGTTCCAACCCCAGCTCGTAACCGCTGAATAAATTACCATAACAATAAGTTTCAGCGAGTCCCTCATCTTCTTCATCCCCTCTGGTTAATATTCACTGCTGCATTCCCTCTGTCGCTTAATGCTTGTGTATTAGCACGTTGTTTTATTTCTTATTTTTGTTTTTTAATATTTCAGCTACACGAAGCTAGAATAGAATTGAGTTGTTAACTTGAAATTAAAAGGCATTATCTATATTACGGGTTGACTGTGAGAAGAAGGTAACGATTTCGGCGGAAAATTTGGGCATTCTGAGGTTTCCAGGAAAGGGTTTGGTCAAAAACAATCCCGAGATTTTTTACAGGGGAGTAGAAAGGGATAGGATGATTATTTAAGGTTAAAGGAGGGAATTGTGAGTAGGAATTAAGGAGGGAGCTAGAGCCTATTATAATGGTCTGAGTCTTCTTTTGTTAAGTTTTAATTTATTTAAAGTCGCCAAGGCAATGATTCTGTTCAGGTCTTCCTGAATTTTAGCGAAAGCAGTGGATAGCTCTGAAGGGGAGAAGGAGAGATAGACTTGGGAATCATCTGCAGATATTGCCTTTATGTTACTGTCTTTACTCTTATACATTTATTCTTTTCATATTTTTTTTTTTTTTTTTGTGTGTGTTTTTATTTTAAATTTTCTACAATTTAGTCATACCTTTTTGCTTGTTTCCTTTTTTTCTAGCCCTGATGAAGGCTTGAAATGCAGGTCGAAACGTCGGCATTATAAATTAGAATATTATTTTGATTTGCTGTTTATCTATGATTACCTACCCTAATAATCTACATCTATCTATCTATCTATCTATATATATATATTTAATATTTATACTTTGTTACGTATCTATTTTCAACTTCGCAATTGATACTTAAATGATTTAAAATATTAATACAAAAACAAATTTTTATTATTTATATTTCTTTTTAAAGTATAAGTATGCTCATTTTTTATAAATTTTCTGAATAAGCTTTAATGTTGGAGTCGACATTTTAGCGTGTCCAAAGGTAAGCTCTCAATTTGCGAGAAACTTCGGCCGTCACAAAAACATCGTAAATTGAAGCAAATCTTCCATCCAACTCCTATCGGTTTTAACTTTCCGTGGGCATTCCTAGTGCAGTAATAAATGCTAATTATGTTAATTATTTTTATTATATTTATAGATGTAGATTGCTAGATCGATGAAGCTAATAAGGCCGAAGCTAGGACTCGCTGGTAGCAAGTACCCCGAGGAAGGAGCTATAACTAGCCAGCCGGCAGTGGCGACCCCTATTAGGCTAATTATCGTAGATTGGGAACTAAGAGGCAGCCAGCACGCAGGTTTAGTTAGTTCGTGACCATCCTTCTCTTATAATTACAACCCCTTTCATGTTCCCTAAAGTTAATTTGTATATCGCTTGGTCAGTGGGTGTATTATTACCTCTCTTCGCTGTTCGCTTTATAAACGACAAAAAACTTCCAAATTTTGGGCTTTGTTTCATTAAATGTTATTGTGTATATTTTAGGCAACGCTCTAAGGGTAGAGCCTCTGTGGTTATCGGTGTTTTTTTTTTTTTCTCGGTCCTCCCTTAAATTACAGCCAGATTTTGATAATAATTTAGAAACATGGTTAAGTATACTAGCAAATCTATTGTTAGATGATAAATAAAAAATATATCTCTTCAGAATGAGACGTAATGTAAAAAATAAATAAATAAATAAATAAAAAAAAAAAATGTGTTATTTGTTGAATGATATTACTGAATAATGATTCTGTATGAAACTGATTAAATAAATAAATAAATAATAATAATAATAAAAAAAAAAATGGAATATACTCCACTCTCATTGCAATTTTTTTATTTGGAAACTAGTTTCAAGTGTTAAACTATCATCATCAGTTCTAAAACCTACAAAAATTTCAAATCAGCAGCACTTTACTATATAGCTTGTATATATTATTTTTTAAATTTAAATGTAAGGCAATAAATCAAAAATGTTGATACTCACCTGAGGAAGAAAGACGACAAGCGTTTCTGACAGTAATCAGGATCTATTGTCTTCTTCAGTTACAGAGATCTTTTAAAAGTAGATTTAAATGGAAATGTAGGTGGAAAATAAAAAATAATTTATGAAAATATAGTTATTGCTTAAAAGAAAATAATAATATTTTTTTTTTTTAATTTGGCCAACTATGGACCACAATGAACTCAAGACTTCTTAACTTTTCTTCTCTTCTTCTCCTAGAACGTCTTCATACGGTCGCCTTTGCTTTTCCTCTCCTCTTCGCAATGATCCACTCTTGTTGGGTGGTTTCTCCGGATAATATTGTATTTTGTCAATTCTACTCCTGAACTCTTTTCTGTTGTGGATAATCTGTTGAGTAATTCCAACCTCCTCGGTATCCCTCTTCGCCTCATCCACCCTCTTAGAAGTGGATTTTAACCCTATGATCTAGTTGAAGATTCTTTTGGTCAGTCATCCTTAGCAGGTGAACTTCAACATCCGCTTCCTCATAGTGTACGTGATTTAGTTAGCGTACTTGTACAATATAATTCCTCATTTCTTCTATGCATTCAAGTCCCTTCGGGAATTTTCTGGGGATCGAGTGTTTTACTGTAATAATTTATTTTATATCATTTTAGCAATTGTTTATAGAAGTTATAGGTGGGGAAAATTAAATGTCATCCTCATGAACTTCCATCAAATCAAAAATAAATAGCCTCAAGAGGAACTTGTTCACAGGGTGCAGGATGCTTAGGAGATAATCACAGTGCACTTAATTCATTAAGGCCATTTTTAGAATTACCAATATATTCCATGTGACCATCGAATGATCTGATGCAATGAAGGGGGAAGTTAATTACCCATCAGTACCTATTCCAGACTTGCATTTAGTAAGAGATCTCATAGCACTTCGTCAGCGACTCAGCCTTCGAGTTGACTCAGGCAGACCCTTAGTCCACCTTGCTCAGTATTAATTTATTTGGAACCATTTCCACAAAGTGTGAATGGTCTTGTGCAGTGGGAAGGTGCAGGTATATGAACGTGTTAAAATTCTTAATATTTTTGAATTAAAGATTTGTGATTTTTCTGTCCCTAAAAATTGTGATACGCAGGTCCATAAATGACTAATGTTATAAGTATGAATACTTATACTTACTTCAACATTTTATCGATGTTTTTTTTCTAGATTCGATTGTTTCTGAAGTAGAGAGTATAGATGCCTATTGTCTATTGTTTAGGCAGAGGCGTTTCATTTTCACTTCTTGGCCTCAGGTTTTCCTGTCGCAATTAATTATTAAACTGAACTATATTTGTTTGTTTAATAGGATCATACTACTAAACATTAATTTTGTTTTTTTAATGTATGTATTCAGTTAGGAGCGGAGTTGCTCAGTGGTTATCGCACTGATGACAGAATTTTTAATTTGTTATTTCAGCCGTGGATCGACTTCTTTACATGTTGGTTACCCATAAATTGGGGGGGGGAAACCTTATGGTTGAGCTTGTTTACTCAAAACATACCAACTTGTGTAACCGTTGGTATAGAAACAATTCTTCCTTATCAGGATCTAAGTTTTCCATGGGTTGTGGCGCCACAGATTTTTTTAAAATGTATTCAGCGTTTTTTTTTTGTTTTTTTTTTTAAATTTTAATGAGGATATTACTCTTTGAATATGTTTTTATATTTAATACAATTAGAAATAACAAATTTAAAGTTGTTTAAAAAGAAATATACTCATTTGAAATGTTGTTTTAAAAATAGCTGATGCAAGTGGAGATTCAACTGCCGAGCGTGTTGATGAATTAAAGAAGGCTTTTAAATGAACTAGTTCCAACTGGCATAACCAACGATAATTTTTCGACATGAATTATTCAAAGGCGAGGGGTTCTTTGTCAAGACTCAACTGGGAGTTTGTCCTCCACTTCCGTTCTCACTAAATGTAAACTATTTCATTCCATAAATGTTGAGTGCTATGTCGTCCTTTACTTGAAACCTTCAAATTCGTTCCCTTTAACTCCCAAAGAAACGATTAAGGCCCAGGAACCTCCGACGGAATAAAACTGAGGTAATGATGTAAAAAATACATAACAGAACCTTAAAGGTGCTATGAATTTTAGATAGATCGTGAAAAAAAAAAACGCTAAGACTTATCAGGATATTATATTTTTATATCACAAACAACCCACAACTCAGTTCTGCATGTTTCCTCAGTAACCGATCATATAAGTACTTTCCTTTTTTTTTTTTTTACCTTCCCTTCCTTGCCTCTCTGGAAAACGGAGTTTCCTTGGCTGGAGTAGGTGGAGGTGCAGAACTAATTACTCAAAATTAATTAAACCCGATGCCAGTCAGGTTCGACGCTTGGACCTTAAGATTATCATGGTTGCGCAGGATTGAAAACTTAAAAAATTAAGTGCGTTACCACTGAGCCAGGCACCGTCCCACGGTGGTAAATATGGCCAATCTAGGTGGACATTGCTCATTACTTCTAAAGAAATAGTCGAAATCACTTGAAAATGTTTGATTATTTTTTATTTTTGCTTGCCTAAATACAATGAACTATTGTAAAATAGAACAAAAATAAGAGCTAAAACTTGTTTTTAATATATAGAACAAAATGTTGAATTTTTTTTTTTATTATAACTTAAATATTTCTCTCATGCCTGACATGCCAATTTTACATAATTTATCATAATCACATCCGCTTATTGTCACGATTTGAGTGACAGCTGTGGATAAAAGAAATAAAATGAAAAAACAAAAAATAACTTGAACATTAAATTTAACGCATACCATTTTATATTTACTATTTTATTAGCCAGTTGGCTCAGATAGTAAATGTAATAATTTTTCAGGGAAACATCATTAGGATCAAAATGAAAAAAAAGCACTGCCTTCATCAATTGACAAAGTTAAAATATATGAGTCAGATGAATAAAGCTGAGGAGTGCAGCATATAACAGCTCCTCATAGGAATAATTGTCCATCAAATGTTGAATTTGTCGCTTTTTTTTGTAGTACTTTGAAGAGATTTACTGCTGCTTGGGCCAAATGCAAGTGTCTTGGTATCTACCAAGTTTCCTTTCAGCCAATCGGATTTTTTTAAATAAAATTTTGACAGCTTCATTCTGAAAAAAAATAAATAGTTTAGCTCTATGGGTCTGGATGGGTCAGATTTCAATTGTTAAATATTCTTTAGATGTTATAATTTAAAACCATGCCACCCAGAAGGCGGAGGAACTTGGAGAAAAAAATTTACATAATTTTAAGTACGAAAATCTGTTGACTTGTTAAATATGTTTACTTAACTCAACTAAATACACCCATAAGGATACAATTTTAGATATGTATCACTCACCATGAAACGTTAATAGATGGACCTTTGATATATTATAAAAGACGTTATTATATGTAACACAGACTATGAACGGTTGGCCACAAAAGAAGTGTCCTACACTTTATACTGATCTAAGAACAACCTGTTTTTTTGGAAAGAATGTTTGCTTACACTAGTGGTAATCCATCAAATCGTATTCTCATTTCTGTTTTTATCTCGTCAACCCACTCACTCACTCACTCACTGTTGGGCGCTACAGTCCTTGCAGGACCTGGGCCTCTGCCACCGTTCTTCCCCATGCCTCGCGGTTTCCAGCGAGACTCTTCCAGTTTCCTATTCCCATTCTTCTTTCTTATATCCTCCTCCAAGTCCCCAACCCACCGCCGCCTTGGTCTGCCCCTTTTCCTTTTTCCTCCTGGTGCACCATTTAGCATCATTTTAGGCAGCCTACAGGGCTCCATCCTTTCTACATGCCCTAACCATCTAAGCCTGCTCTTCTTAATAACACAGAGGATATCAGGCTCTCCGTACAATTCAGCCAATTCGGCATTGCTTCTGATTCTCCATCTGTGTTCTTCTTTAACGGCTCCAAAGATCTTCCTACGGACTCTTCTCTCCCAAACCAGTAGAGCTCTTCTGTTTTCCTTGGTTAGAGTCCACGTTTCACTGCCATACATTGCTACTGGCCTAATTATTGTTTTGTATAACAAAAGCTTTGCCTACCTGGTGAGACTTTTGTACCGGAGAGCTTTTTGCAGAGCATAGAAACATCTGGTTCCTGCTACCATTCTGCCCTTAATTTCAACTTCTAAATTATTGTTCTCCGTCACAACTCCTCCCAGGTATTTAAATATGCTGCAGCTGTTAAACGTGTTTTCCCCTAACCCTATCTCGTCAACCATCTCTTGATAATAGTACAAAGTCCATTCAAAGCTCTGTTTACATGATAATTTTTCTTTATGTCCACGTAGATTGGCCGTTTATCGCTGTGTATTTAGTTATTTTGATATATGCCAGTAGGAGGTATTTTTGAGTGCTACTCCCCCTTATGCCTATCATGCACAACAATCAAATCATTCTCATAACATCGGGAGGTAAAATTCAAAATGTAATTTATTCGGAGGTTTTATAAATTTATTTTTTCCTTTTACCATGCTTTTTACAATAAATAATTTTAATTGATTAATATAAAAAAAAATTCAATCATTATTTAAAATTATCTACGTTCTTTAGTTAGGAGAGCGAGCTAAGCCGCGAAGAGGAATGCTAGTGCATGATTAAATTAGAGATGATTTTACAATGCATTATTAATTATTTTTATTATAATTAAGTAGGTAATTTATGTTGTTGGGATACTTTAAAAGGACCCCTAACAACTTAAACAGCGTGTTGAAACACCTCGGAGGACACTTCACTTTGGCAAGCTATTTGAGCCAAGAGTTAAATTAGGACCTGATAGTGCCCTTCAAATTAAATAACTGGCTACTGCATATTTTGTAACCTCGTTTAAATAACTCGTTATTTATAAAATAACGTACATAAACAATAAATTGAGTAAAGTTCTGTATGATTATCAGTTCTTGTTGCAATTCTCACTGTTATTTAAATATATACATTTTATGTACTTATTCACATGAAAAAAATTTTTATATATATATATATATATATATATATATATATATATATATATATATATATATATATATATATATGAATGTATGTATCTTGTATTACCAATGTAAGGAATTTTATTATTTTATTTGCAAAAATAGCTCCATCGAACTGAGTTGTTTTGTAACCGAGAAATAACAGATATTTCCCACTTAAATTCAATTATGCTTTTATTTCCTTTTATAAACATGAATCGAAATTAAAATCCGTGTGCTGATATTAACTATTAGTTCTATTAGTATAACAAAATCTAATTTTATAACAAATTATTGGAATGGGTCAATGTGTCTATTATGTTTTGGAAATGTAGGTACAAAGTTAATAAACCTTACAAAGTACTCGAAATTGTGATGTGAAAACATGATAAACCAAATCGACAGAGAGTTTGCAGTGGATCATGCAACCAGGAGTTAAGAGGCAGTAGCAGCGGTATTTGCGTAGGAAGGAGTGTTTGGATGAGATACACTTCTTAAACACATCTACTAATATGGCTAATGTAGATGAGGACAAAATCTATAATAGGAAAATCTTTAACTACTTTCCGTCAATATTATATTCAGTAGACGCCGCTTAATGTCATCGCTGTGGGACTCGCACAAGGTGGTCACACTAACCGACTGATTACACTAAGCAAAAGACACCAACAGAGAATTAAATGAAAATTTATCATGGACAATTTTTATTACGTGCGTAGAAAATACACTTCTTTCAATTCAAAGAAATAAGCTCTCGATATTCTTTCGCTGTTTTAATACCTAGTCTATTCAGCAATGTCTGAGAAATATTTAAAGTTATAGCGGCTTTACGCTGACTTATTCTGGTAGACAGGCGATCATACGATTTTAAGATCTCCATCTTTTCAATAAACTCAGGTCCCGTCGTTTTGATGGTTCCGCGCTCATTTAAAAAAAAAAAAAAAAAAAAAAAAAAAAAAACCGAAACCTCTCGGAAAACAAAAAAGATGGTCCGACAACTTCAGACGATGAAATCATACTGAGCTGAGTTAGTAAAGTTATTTTCACAGAAGTAGAGAGAAGGGGATGGTTATATTGTACATTCTTTGAAAAAGGGATGTTATTGGAAAGAATTATACCAGCTCCAGCCGTCCCGTTAAAAAAAAAAAAAATAAATAAAATAAAAAAATAAAATAAAAAAAAGCCGAGATTTTGAGAATGGTCACAATAAACGGAATTTTGATATCAATAAACGGAAAAATGGTAATGTTCGGCCATTATAATCACACAAAGCGGTTGATAAAATTAACCGTGATCACATTATGCGGCGTCGACTATATATGTTAATATTGATGTATGTATTAATAAATATTTCATTTTTTGAACTACGATTGCATAATTCTATCATAGGCCAGTTGCACACACACCGGTTTTGGACGCCCGGTTTTTTACCGGTCGTCCAAATTTTATTAGTGAACATGTCAAATAGTAACCTTGCACACACACCGACTTTGGACGGCTGGCAAAATGCCGGTGAGTTGTCACTGCATTATAATTACTGTTTTATGGACTATAATTACAAAAGTTACTACTTGTTTGAGTTACTGAATCGAATGAAACAATATCAATTTGTTAATCAGAAATTGTTAAAAGTTTTAGGTCGAAAAGTCAAGAATAAAATAAAATTATAATTCTACTAATTGTTTGACCGGCAAAAAGTCGGTGTGTGTGCAACTAGCCTTACGGATTTTTAATATTTGTTTGTTTTCAAAAGAAGTGAATTTAATATCAAGTAATACTATGAGACTGAGTTGGAAATAGCTGTATTTCGAATTATAGACTTTTTTCGTTTAGGAAGTGGATGCAATTTAAAAAAAAAAAAAAAAAAAAAAAAAAAAAAAAAAAAAAAAAAAAAAAAAAAAAAAAAAAAAAAAAAAAAAAAAAAAGTCTTTTGTCGACCGAAGTCTGAAATAAGTTTTGAATAACGTTAAAGCTGCCAACGGAAACTTCCCTGTTGTTGAAATGAGATTTGTCCTGGTGAGTCCCCTTCATACTATATCAAGTTAGAATGCTTGTTGTTCCTTCTTCTGGCAACAACACTAGTGTTTCGATACTTTTCAGTTCTCTCTCCTCACAGTTATCGAAGGATTGAATTTAAAGACAGTGAGTTCCCCTAAAACCAGATCTAAAACCAACTCCCTCCAAATTTCTGTAAATATATTTTAACAACTTTCTGTTACAAAGACAACATCTAAATGCATCGATTCCGCATCGCTCTTGGAGATGAGTAACGATGCTTAGCTTCAAGTTTCACATTTAACGATAGCTCTTTCCTTACGTGTATACATCCATTTCTTTAGTTTCAACCTGGATTGTATTGTTTCATGTGTTACATTGAGATTTTGTCTTCTTAATTGTAAAAGGATGTTACAGAAGTCAACATCGATTTTAATATGGATATTCCTTGTGTGAGAAATTTTCAATGCACCTATTAACCCTCGAGTGTTCGCGTATGGCTCATTTACATGAAAGGTCGCGCGGATGACTATAGTCATCCACTAAGTTTTCTGGTGTTTTAGCAATTGGCATCTTTTTTAATCCCTTTATATTCAAAGATGCTATCCAAAGGATAAGAAAAATAAATTATTTACTCAAAATAATGAAATATAAAAAAATACGTAGATCTTTATAAACACATATCAAGTTGAAAATAATAATTACGGGGAAGGTCGCGTGGATGACAAACGAAATAATTCATTCAAACAGTACAGTACTTCAAAAATATCAGTAGGGGGCGTTCAATGTAATTATAACAAACTCTCATTGTATTAATTTTGCTAATGTAGACAAAAAAATTGAAAGGTCAGGTGGAGGGCAATTGTTAGCTAACCAAAACAAATGACAAATAAAGGTCTGGAATATCAAATAGCAACTATCAGAGGTACTGAGACTATCCCCTTAGCCTTACTTTGCAGACTTTAGGCTTTTCATATTCATCCATGCCAAAACAAATACACAGTTGCGATGTTAAGAGCAGTGGAGGACTATTGTCATCCGCGCGAGCACTCGAGGGTTAAGTGAATAAATTCCTTGTCATTGATTTTATTTTATTTTTTTTATTTGGGAATGTTGCGACGAAAATATCGATATGAATCGAATATGGTTTGAAAAGAATTAACAAATTTCCCTTTGATCAAGTACCCACATCCTACCTGCCGCTCCATAGTGTAAAATCCTAATCGAACGATTAGAAAAGATTTTCCGTTGCATGCTCATAATAAGATTGCCTGATTTCTTGTTCGGCAATCAAATGTTTGTTTATTTATCTATTTATTTAAATTTACAACTGTATACAAAAAAAAAAAAAAAAAAAAGATCTAGTAAATTTTATTACATAATAACATGCCAATATCTTGTTAAACACGTACCCACAGGTAGCACTTCAATAAAAGTTCTATATAAGAAGATCACAAGGCCTTTTTCTTTTCTGACGCCTCGGAGGGTTGTCAGGAGTAGAATGGAAGCAGGTTAAGAGACCAGTGGGTTTGAATGGTTTTACACTTAACTAGGAAATGATGGGTATCTGGTTTGCAATGAAATAAACAAAAGAAACAACTACAGAAAATAGAATGTATACCAAAAAAAAAAATAGAAGACTCGTTTAATCGAGTACCAAGTGTACTACATTTATCAGGCATTAAATCGCAGTGTTTGTTGTTACTTAGTTTTTATTTCTTATCTCTAGTAACTATAAATACAAATTAAATATATAATTATCTTAATTTATTGAATATATATATGTGTCTGTAAGAATATTTAAATTCTTATTTATTTCCCTGACTATAAGCTGTAGAAGAAAGTATCTAGTGCTATTTTTGAAGACGCAGCTTTGCCAAGGCCTCCATAGATTAGATCAGCAACTTCGGATAAATCCGCATATCCTGATATATTCGCCCCTTCCCAATATTTTTGCCGTGTCACGGAGACCTTTTTCTAGAGCGTTAAAATATGTTGGAAGTTTGCCCATCCTCTTCTATCCGACGTATGATTAATGTTTCCGCATAGCGGCTATTAGATAATTCAGTGAAGTTCGGTTACATTTATTTTATTATTTTTTTTGTATTTTATTGATTAGGTCGTTACAATATTCAAATATTTTTTTTTAAATTTAAGTATATACAAATCCAAGTATTAAAATTGTTCTTGAACATAGAGGCTATGGAAGTTGAAATTTTTTGGTGGATAACAGGCTATATTTTCATGTCCTGAAACTCCTTTTATCCTGGTTAGGCATCCTTGTGTTCGGATTAGCTTGTGTGAACAACGGACAGTAGCTTTTTCATTCTGAAATATCGCTTTATACCAAGTCATAAAAACAGATTACTTTTAAATCTGCAGCTACTTTTTGAATTGTTTGCTCAAAAACAACCTCGAAAACCCTGCGCTAAATCAAAGTGCAATATATCCTCATTATTCCCAGAAGCATGAAATACAATATTTGTTCCATTTGTTCCCAGAATTCACCTTTCACTGCACAAAGTTTCAAGGATGTTGATGCAATTAGTCTTTTTTCTTTTTCTCCTTTAGATATGCTCAACTCTTCTTAAATTTACGTCTTTTTATTCTATAGCATTCTTTATTACTATTTCACTAATCCCTGTTGAACAGATTCATTAACTACTATTACTAGGACTCCACCTGGACATATACCTTACTTCTAATCCACCTAATAAACTAGAAGGACAAGAAACTGCTAGTCCTTTAAAACTACTTCAGTATTTAGTAGACAACCTTTCAAAGCTTTCAATTAATTATAAAAGACCCTAATCACATGACAGTAATTATATATACATATATACAGGGTGTTCGGAAGATCGTTGGCCAAAAAGGTATCTCGGGTAGGGAGGTTGATTTTGAACCTATTTAAGGTCACTTACCTATATACAAAGTCTTACGGGTTTTTTTTTTTTTTAATTATTTTGTATAAATGGCCAAATCCAAACATTTGTGCCTTATAACTCTGTTGTTTACTGATATATCAACGCCATTTTTTCCCAGTAATTACTAATACACTGTCCATGTAAAATAAAAAAGATATACTGCAAAAAACAAATACCAAAAAAACGGGAGATCATTAAATCTTGTTAAAGGCAAAAATAAAAATTATGAGTTTAGGTTCAATAAAAAATAAAGTAAGCGCAACAGCCAAATCCAAATTGTTTTAAAAACTTCTCTAGTTAATACTATTTAAAAAAATACCATTTGCAGGCATGCAGCACATCTAGTTTTTTTTTTCAATTTTTTATGAAGTAAAGGGTGCCACCAGCGCACAGTGACCAATAATAATAAATCGAATCACATTTTTTATGCAAAACGTAACAAATAGTTGTGTTTCTTTATAGCATAGGTTAAACTGCATATTTTCTCTTACCACAAAAATAAGAAGAACAACTACCACAGAAATAAGAAAAATATATCGTGCTTGTATTAGAAATAGTGGAGATCATTTTTAACAATACCCGTGATACTCTACAAATTAAATTTATGAATAATTTAAAATGGAGTTATAAGGCATTATGTTTGGATTTGGCCATTTTTACAAAAATATTCATAAAAAAAAAAAAAAAACCCGTAAGACTTTGTATATAGGTAAGTGACCTTAAATGACCTTAAATACGTTCCGAACACCCTGTGTGTGTGTATATATATATATATATATATATATATATATATATATATAGAGAGAGAGAGAGAGAGAGAGAGAGAGGAGGATCAAAGATACTGTTCAAAACAAGACTAACAGGCAGTGTTCCAATTCGTGTTCTGTAAACAAGGATATGGAAATGGGACGCGAAGTAGTATATCAAGCCAGTTCGTCTTTTATTGTTGTCCTAACAAGGCTTCCTCGATCTTGTTCCCTCTCTAAGTTACTGCGTCTGTTTACGGCATTATATAGGGTCAATCGTTTTTCTAGATTTTAGTTTCAGAAATAGAAAAACTGTTCTTGTTTGGAAATATTCCAATACTTTTTTTAAATTTCGTAGTGTGTTTATTTTCCTTTTCTGTTAATAATCGTAGAGGAAAAAAAATACATAACTGTTTAATATTCCTTTGTATTTATACATACTTGAAATTATTAATTAACAAAACGAAATGATGAAAAATAATTGTTCTATATTTTTTTTTTTTGATAAAATGATGATTTTATATTTTTTATATGGGTGATTTTCCGGAAAAAAACAAATGTTACTTTACTTTTAGTCAAAAGTTTGCTTCTGATACCTCCCACGATCGTTTCTCAGAAAACACGTCAGAATCAAAATCGTAGAGCATTAAATTTACTTTTATTTTATTTTATGTTTCTGGTATTTGCTTCAAATGTTTAACAAAAAGTGAGGTAAACATGTTTTTTATTTCTAAAATTGTCGAATTTTAATAACGTATATCTCGAAAACCGTCCGAATTTCTACGTATATAATTAATTTTATAGGAAATTTAATGAGCTTTAATTTTGATCTACTCCATATTTTTCTAGAGTTCACCGTTTTCGAGATATAAACGAAAAACAAAATTGGGACCATCTCCCCTCCCCCCCACCTTTAGCTCACCCCCCACGAGCGGGGACTTTTAGTATGTTTACCTTCTAACTATTCCTAACGAAGCTGCGAAGTCAAAAATTATCGCATATTCCATGCACTCTACAATGTGTTCATTGACTGGACTATTTTTTTTTTTTTTTTTACTTTAGAGATTGCTTCATTACTGGTGTAAAGCATTACATTTCGGAAAGGGAATAAACCTACCAAAGGATCGATTATGCAAACTTTTGTATGAAATCAATTACGAATCGCTAACGATAAGTTTTTTTTTTCATTCGATACTTAGCATTTGTATTAACGATATGTTCCCTGCATTTGTTGTAATTACTATTTCAATTGCTACTTCACATGTTCAGTTTTTGGCCGCTAATCGTGTTATTTATTTTTGTAAATGTGCTATTTAATTAATTAAGGTGTTATGTACAGTTAGAGTACAACTAATTTGCTGGATATTTTGTATACAGTTTTGAATTTGAGAAAGCGGTTATTTTTGTTTAAAAATAATGTAAATATACTGTTTGATTACCACATGTGTGTCGCTATATACATATACTTATGTCTATTGTGTGTATATTGAGAGTAGAGCCTATAGAGGAGATGCGGTAGGCTGGACCGTGGAGCGCACATTTCTCTTGCATCAGCTGTTGGGGGAATCGATTGCCTTCCGTGCGCCCTGTCCCAGTTGTTGCTTTCGCTTTGCACCTCGCATCGTCTACGGAATATCATTATTATCTATTATATATTAAATGGAGCCATGTTTATAGGGCTTTATATATATATGTATGTATATATGTATATACATACATGTATGCGAGTTTAAAATGTCGTTTATTTCTTAAAATATATACACAGTAATTTAAAAAAAAGTATAATATATTTTATTCAAAGTACTGACCCTCGCTTTCTACACATTTTGTCCATCTCTCGGGCAATATATGGATACCATTCCAAAAGAATGCTTCATCTTTATTTGAAATCCATTCATCGAGCCATTTTCGTACGTTTTCGAAATTGTTGAAGTGTTGCTCCGCCAATGAGTGTCCCATCGATGAGAAGAGGTGATAATCAGAAGGCGCCAGGTCAGGTGAATACGGCGGGTGGGGTAGGAGTTCCCAACCAAGCGAAGAAATCGTTTCCTTAGTCAATCTGGCTGAATGTGCAGGAGCGTTATCATGCTGAAGAATGACTTTGGCGTGCCTGTGAGCCCATTCTGGGCGTTTTTTTTCGATCAATGCGTGACTCAAATTGATCATTTGTTGTCGGTAGCGCTCGGTATTGACTGTTTCGCCGGGTTTGAGAAGCTCGTAGTAGACTACTCACACAGCATTGTCTTCTTCCCAAAATCACCACCTTTGAAACTTTGAAACCAACGTTCACATATCCTGACGGTTGGAGCAACATCGCCATAAGTCTCAACAAGAATTCGATGACATTCAGATGCCTTTTTCTTTTGATTAAATAAGAAAATCATGACATGCCGCAAATGCTCTTTATTTGGCTTAAAATTAGACATTTTTAACACCAAAGAAAGGTATGATACGTCCACGTAAACGACTTAAAAAACAACTGACTTTTGTAAACAAATGACTAACAAACAAAATAGCGTTTAGAGATAAGCAAATCCTTCAATAGGCTAAGAGCGCATTCTATTGGAATTAAAACGACATTTTAAACTTGCATACCTGGTATATATATATATATATATATATATATATATATATATATATATATATATATATATATATATATATATATATATTTATTAATAATAATAAAAAAGTAAGGAAAAAAGAACAAAAAAAAAAAACATGAAGGTTCTTGTATGTATTGTTACTGGGCAACGCTTGTGATAGGAGATTTGGCTGAAATTATGCTCAACCACCAGCTTTTTTCCCCAATTAACGGCACCCATTTTACTGAGGCGCAAAATGCTCCAGGAGAATGTCCCCACCTACAAGTTGATCTACGGGTGAAATTACAGAATATGAATTTTCTGGCTTCAGCCAGACTGGAACTCTGCCTTAACCATTGAGCTCCCGTGCCTATATTGCTTGATGGGTAATATTTTTCTAAAATGTATATTTAAATGCTTATTACAGCATTCAAATATCATTGTGGCAACTTATTACAATTAACTGGTGAAAAGAAATTCAAGATGAAATAAAACAAAGGTTTTATGACTGGGAACACATGTTATTTCTTAGCCACAAAATTATTCAGCCTAGAAACATAAAAATTAGAATTTACAAGACCATTATTCATACGACAGTTATTTACGAGTGCGAAACGTTGCCGCTTACGATAAACCAATAACAATGCCTTTAAGTCTTCAATAGTAAATTATTGTGTGTAATTAAAGCCTGGATTTATGTACTAATAAATATTTTTTTCTGCTCTATTTTTAAAAACATTTGTTGATATCTATACGAAATAGCTTGTTAAATAATTAGATCATTTTTTTTTTTTCATAGAAAAATGTGAATCCTTTGAATCTGTAGGGAAGGTATTATGAAGAAGTGATTATATGTTACTGATTGTGAGTATACAAACAGATGACAACTTTGGGGGATGGAGTAAACAGATTCCTATCAGGGCCACTTCTTAACCAATTATTTCAGAGCTTCAGATTGTGCAAACAGTTCATATTTTTTTTTTTTTTTTATCAACATCCTTCAATTACCCTCAGCCGGAAGATTATTTAAAATATAACATTAATACAACCAAAATAAGAACCGTTAGGCAACTGAGAATAGCCAAATATGACTACTTGAAAATATTTTTCAAAAATAACAGTTTAGAAATTAAAGCTAATGAAAAATGTGAAGATTGTAGCTTATTCAGCGTAAATAACTTAAAACATCTGTTGTTAGAGTGCCAAAGACACGATAATTGTTGAAAGAAATACCTAACAGACTAGATAATTCAAACAGATGAAAGTCTATCTTTGCAAAATATATAACTAACTTCTTCCTATTTATTTTAAATGTTTTAAATGCTAGCAAAAAGTAATCGATTTACCAGGTATGCAAGTTTAAAATGTCGTTTTAATTCCAATAGAATGCGCTCTTAGCCTATTGAAGGATTTGCTTATCTCTAAACGCTATTTTGTTTGTTAGTCATTTGTTTACAAAAGTCAGTTGTTTTTAAGTCGTTTACGTGGACGTATCATACCTTTCTTTGGTGTTAAAAATGTCTAATTTTAAGCCAAATAAAGAGCATTTGCGGCATGTCATGATTTTCTTATTTAATCAAAAGAAAAAGGCATCTGAATGTCATCGAATTCTTGTTGAGACTTATGGCGATGTTGCTCCAACCGTCAGGACATGTGAACGTTGGTTTCAAAGTTTCAAACGTGGTGATTTTGATGTTACTGATCAAAAACGAGTAAATCGACCAAAAAAGTTTGAGAACTTCGAATTGCAATCTTTATTAGACGAAGACAATACCCAAACCCAACAAATGATGGCAGAACAGTTGAATGTCACTAGGCAAGCCATTTCCGATCGCCTGAGAGCTATGGGAAAGATTCAAAAGGTTGGAAAATGGGTTCCACATGAATTGGACGAACGACAGATGGAAAAAACGAAAAACTGTGTGCGAAATGCTGCTTTTACGCCACGAAAGAAAGGGTTTTTTGCATCGAGTTGTAACTGGCGATGAAAAATGGATTTATTTTCAGAATCCCAAACGAAAAAAATCATGGGTAACGCCAGGACAACCATCCACATCGAGTGCAAGACCGGATCGTTTTGGGAAGAAGACAATGCTGTGTGTGTGGTGGGATCAGAAGGGAGTAGTCTACTACGAGCTTCTCAAACCCGGCGAAACAGTCAATACCGAGCGCTACCGACAACAAATGATCAATTTGAGTCACGCATTGATCGAAAAAACGCCCAGAATGGGCTCACAGGCACGCCAAAGTCATTCTTCAGCATGATAACGCTCCTGCACATTCAGCCAGATTGACTAAGGAAACGATTTCTTCGCTTGGTTGGGAACTCCTACCCCACCCGCCGTATTCACCTGACCTGGCGCCTTCTGATTATCACCTCTTCTCATCGATGGGACACTCATTGGCGGAGCAACACTTCAACAATTTCGAAAACGTACGAAAATGGCTCGATGAATGGATTTCAAATAAAGATGAAGCATTCTTTTGGAATGGTATCCATATATTGCCCGAGAGATGGACAAAATGTGTAGAAAGCGAGGGTCAGTACTTTGAATAAAATATATTATACTTTTTTTTAAATTACTGTGTATATATTTTAAGAAATAAACGACATTTTAAACTTGCATATCTGGTATTTCTTTTGAATTAACTAAATAGAATATTGGATTCTATTGCGATTGCTGCTACAACTTCTGTAACCCCAGACTGTAAATAATATCAATTAATTACATAAATTGCAAAAATGTATGTGTTTATTTTAATTTTATTTTTCTTAGTTTGTATATATCATTATAGCTTGTAAGAAAAAAAAAAATTATAATATGAAGAAATGCTTTTTCTGTTAGTACTAATTATATAACATGTAAAACTCTTCTCCTATTTGTACTTATTGTTTATTTTCTATTATGTAATTATTATTGTTATTGGCTAACTCAATTACCATAAAGAATATACTTTAAAGCAATAAATAAAAAAAAATCCATAATTCAGGTATTAAAAATCAGTTTTATAGTTTCATAAAATAGGAAAGAAATTTTTTAGTGATTTAATTGTAAACTTAAAGAAAAAAACAAAAAAGAAAAGCTAATGTCATTTTTCAAATGCCCCAAATGTTAAGGAACCAATCAGAACCTGCACACTGTTTCAAATACACGTTACCTAACTGCTATGCTTTCAAAATAAACTATAGCCATCTGCATCTACCTGCTTTTCTGGTAATTATTTAATTATTATTGGCGGTTTAGAATACGTCATTACCCGCTTGGTATAATATCTTCTTCTTTTTTCTCGTCAGCTTTTTATACTGCATTTGCTTGAAATTTTGATTTTGCATTGTTTTACATCTACGCTTTAAAAATGGTTGTGCCCAAGACCACTTTTCGATATATAATTGTGATCAAATTACGCTATCTATTCTTTTTTTTTATCAGTTGCCCAGATATGTTTTCATTTTTATTTAGAATTGTATTGTATCATTTAATGAAATCACCTAAATAACTCTCCAAAGTAACACGTTAGCGCAAATCTAGTTTCACCATCGTGTTAGTCGTTTAAAACCATATAAGAAAATATATACATTGTTAGCTGGAACATAAACATAATAAGTTCTACGAGGTTTGATCAGGTCAGGTAGATTCGTTATTCGGACCAGTGTAGTGCGCACTGCTATTAGCTGAACTACACATGTCCAGCAATACCGCGTTATGATGCCATCTAATTTCGCTATGAAAAGGTTATATTTTTTTAGGAATTTGAGAATAATATGTATATTATAACTATAATCACCAAGAATAGTTGGGAAATTTCTCTGTTATCGTGCTTTCAGAAAGTCAGTATCCAATAGAAGGCAGTCCTCTAGAATTATTTTAATTGTTAATTTATATTATAGCACGCTACGCACTTCGGTGGGCTGTCCTTCCTGTGTTTCCAAGTCGTTTGTGGCCGATCATAAGTGTGGTTTTAACAACTTCTTCTCATCTATTGTTGTGGAAATGTAGAACATTCCCATATCTTTATATATATTTTTACAGCTTTAAGTTTGTTTTGTTCCTGTATGTTTTTTCCAAAGCTGTATCTAGGTTATTTTTACACGATATTTTATCATGCGACAATGTCTGATGAGGTGTAGGTATTTGTAATATATATTGAAGAAGATGCGACTCCCTTATTCCGATCTGCTGCTTCATTGCCTTTGATCCCCACGTGTGGTAGAATCCAAAATATTGATACATTGTTATGGAGTTTTTTTGGGAATCTTCTTGAATTTTAGAGTAAAAAAATAAATAAAAAGAATATTATGCATTAAAGGACACACACTCGAGGAAAGATCCTCGATGTTGGATGTCCATAAGAAATTTAATCTAACCTAATCTTCTAAATTCTCTCATTCATTAGAATTAAATGGCCTTCAATGAGATGTATTATTTACTGTTCTGCTTTGGCTTGTTAAATACCGTTGGGCTCTTAGGCTTTGGGTTATAAACCTATCTTTGAGAGGAACTAAAACGGTGAATTGATGCCAAACATCGAGGAGTTTACTCTGTAATTAAACAGTTTCTTTTCTGCCCAGAGGTTGTGGGTTATATACTATTCTGAGCCGTGTTCTAGTATATATTCTCAAAATAGTTCGACCTCACCTTCTTGGCTGGAGGCAATAGAAGAGTCCTTATCGAAGAATAGCTGGAAGCCAGGCGCTATTTCTTCCCTGGACTATTTACCTTTGCCTCCTAGAAAGTAAATACTAAATCCTTTGTCGGGCCGTGAGGTTGCTGGAGGAGCGCCAGGGAGGGGGGAGGGGGGCTAAGTTGCACCGAGGAGGATGACCTTTGTAAGTGGTCGTGGGAAAGTATTCTCGAAGGAATGATGTTTATATTTGTTTATTTAATTGTAGATTTATTTATTATTATGTTAATTTAATCTAATAGCGTTGATTACCAGCTGGAGACTGAAAAGTTGTTATTTTTAATGTTTTATTTACACAAGTAACTAACTGATTTGTATGCCAAATGAGAACACCATGTTTTTTCGGCTTTAAAAGTAAATTTCTCCATGGAAACATTACTTTTAACATATCATTCGAAAGCTGATTAAATTTACAAGTTTTTTTAAGATTTACAGTTTTGTGGATAGTTTTTCAGAAAAACGGTGAGCGTTGAAGTAATATAAGACATTGTAACTTCCCTAAATAAGATGAATATCAAGCTGCTCTTTAGATCCCAAGCTTGTAAAATTCAAGGTTACATGTACCCCGCTCTTATAGGAAATTTAATGCTAAATCCGAAAATGTGGTCAAAGTTTGCAAAATATTTAAACAAAATGGTGATATTACAGCTTTTATAATAAAAAACGGGGTTTCCTAAACAATTACTCGATTTATCATATATCTGCAACGGATTGGAATAGAAAGGTCTGCGGTGGAAGGTGAGGTCTGCGGCATTTTTCTACGTTTTTGATTTAGTTTTACCCAATTGGTTTTTTTTTACACTAAGAGGTACTCACTCTGTATGACTAATAAGATTTGTGTGAACTGAGTTATGTTATGAGTCCATATTTGGTTCTTTAGAGGGATGGTTTCTTGTAATTACCAATTTCTCTGATAAGCGATTTTTTTTGAGTTTCTTATTTTTTTCAAAGTATGCTTTAGTTTGATCCTAGACGTAAAGTTTGATAGGGGTAAGATTAAGATCGTGCAGCATAAATGATACTTTTGTTGACTGAGGGTGGTCATTATGGGTCCTTAGTTGAGCTCCACACTAATGAGAAATACTTAATCTGAGCTCGAATAACTTTTGTATAGTATAAGCTTGTTTTTCTTACTTAATTTTGAATGTATATATATATATATATATATATATATTTATATATACCCAACAGCAAAAAAATCCGGACACTCAAATTTGGTCTCATAATTTTGGTAAATACGTAATTCTTTTTGATTTATGGTAAGAAATGGTTTATTTATAAACCATTAACACAAAAGCTGCCACAAATGAATATTTTTTATTAATTATTAACAAAAAATAAGAAAGTAACACATTTTTAAAAAACTTTATTCTTCATTTTTATCATTTTTTTTTTAACAAGGGATGTTCTTCTAATAGCGGGTCCCTCTTCTACGGTGAAGGGCCATAATCCTGTCAGGCATAGAAGAAATTGAAACAATCCAATAAATAACAAAGAAGTTGAATTTGCGAAATTTCAGTTATTGGAATTATTTTTTTAAATGTTTATTATATATTGGATATATTTTATAATCATTGGAATTATTCCTCATTCCTTCAAGACAGGAAGGTATTTATCAAAAAAGCATTTTTTTTCTGTTCCGTTTCATAACGTATTTAACAAAATTATGAGACCAAATCTGAGTGTCCGGTTTTTTTGCTGTTGAGTGTGTATATATATATATATATATATAGAAGAAGAAGAAAATGAACTTTATTCTGGGACTACTTGTCCCCTAAGAATAACATATGATTACAGTACATAGGACAATCGTCTGGCTTTGATAATTAATTATAATAAATAATAACAATAGATAATAATAAAAATTGTTAAATAATTAAATTATATGTTACAAGGTAACTGTGACATCTTGTAAAATGATACATCTTATGTATACTATTATAATGTATATTACATAAATATTCACGTTTTACATTAGCTCGGAAGATTGAAAATGAAGGAGGTAAAGGAATAAATGATGTTTAAAGGAAGTAAGAGTGGATCTTTTTCGAATTGTGATGGGCAATGAATTCCATAACGAGGAAGCACGGATAATAAAGGATTTCTCGAAGGATGCAGTTCGATGCGCCGGAGTGTATAGGTTGATGGGTTGGGTTCTAGTATTTAAGAGGTGAATGGAGGAGCGCAGAGTAAGGAGGTCATGGATACAGGTGGGTTTTTTGGTTTTCAAGGTTTGAAATATGAGAGCACCCAGGAAGTATTAACGTCGAAAACCGGGGTACAGCCACCCGATTTCAGAATACCTGTGAGATATGTGAGAACGTCTGGAGATCCCGAAAATAAATCTAATAAAACAGTTCATTACTCTTTTACATCTCATCTCGAGCTCATCAGACAGTCCTCCATATACTACGCATCCATAGTCAAAGTTAGGAAAAATGAGTGATGATACTAAAAGTTTTCGAGTACTTAATGGTAATGAATCACTGTAATGTGAAAGTTGCTTAAGAATAAAAATAGATTTTCTCGTGATTTGAGAGATATGGCTATTCCATGCAAGATGTTTATCGAAAGTTATTCCCAGATTTTTAATGGAATTTTGGAAATGAATTGGACGGTTTTTTAGGAAAGGCAGTGGATAGTAGGGAAGAGCTTTTAGGTGAGGTTTTGACCCAATGAGAATAGCCTTTGTTTTTTCTGGATTTAGACTTAATTTATTCTCCACTGCCCAAAGGTTAATGCTATCTATGTCTTTCTGTAGCTTACAAGTCGCCTCTAGCATATTTGAAGGATGAAAGGATAAATACGAGTATATTTGCAAGAATATGTATAAATATACACACACACACACACATATATATTTATTTTTTTTATATTTGTCTTTTTTATTGTTTAAGTGGTCTTTGTAAGATAAATTAGGTGTTTAATTGATTTAGACCCAAGGAATATATTCTCTCTTTAAAATAATATGTTTGTCTATGAGTGGCGAATATTTTATTTCTGCAATTAATTGGAAGATTTTGAAGAGCGTTTGTCTAGTATTTTTCATTGTTAAAAAAAAAAATAATATATATATATATATATATATATATATATATATATATATATATATATATATATATATATATATATATATTCAAAGAATGCGGTCAGGGCCTGTTGTATTTTCTACGATAGAACCAGCTGAGTTAAAGATCAGCTGTTTATCGGTTGAAACCAGAAATATATTTACATTGCTGTAAGTGGTGAACGGCCTCATTGAGCACGGTCAAGAAGCTCTTATCTATCCGAGTCGCTGTGACGTCAACCTCCTCGTGAGAAAATATTCATGTTGCTATTGGAGCTGTGGTTTTTTATCAAGGCCCCTGATAACAGAGAGGGGGAGGTGAGGGGTTGGTAGGGAACTTGCCTACTGCTCTATATTGAGTCCCCTAATTTATATCATCGCACCCCTAAGCCAAATTTATTTCCTCCAATATCCCCTAGGGTAGTGTGAATGGGACTCGTTTGAATAATGAATGGAACATTCGATGAAGTCATAGTAAACGATAGTTAGATTAAGGTGGATGCCCTGTCTGCGGTTTTACCAGTACATTTCCGCTTTTCAGTGGCAATAGCTAAAGTGATTTTTACTTTCCTTGTCAGTAGGGTATGAAAGTTGCTGATGATTGTTGGATGAATAAAGCATGTTGATTACATATTCAACCTCAAAGGATAATAAAGAAAAATTTGAAATGTTATTTTCAAGATTCGCGGATTTATTTCGTTATCTATACTATTATATAAAAGGACAAGCCATTTTTCGTTTGTGATCACTAATCGCGAAAATTACTGAACTAATCTGTACCAAATTTTAACCACATCATCTTTATGTTTTAAGGATGGTTTAGCAATAATAAAATGTACACGTGTAAGTTAAATTGTTATTAAAAAAGTGATAAGTGGTGCGCAGTGAAGTTTGAAAATTGACCGATGGGTGGCGATCGAGGAATTCAAGATAGGTTACAAAGATAAGCTATTATATAGAGCTAAAGATTGGTAATAACATTGGCTTCAATTAAGTTAGTATCAAAAAAGCTATAAATATGCGGAGTGACGTTGTGGATCCCAGTGAAGTTTAATACTCGAACGATATGTGGCTGGCACCATTATAAAACTATTGAACCCATCTGTACTCGATTTTAACTAAACTATATTCATAGTTCTAGGTAAAGTTTACAATAATACTAATTTAAATGTACAATATTCAGGGGCAGAAACGAGGTTTGCCACATTGTCATCTAATTAAATGGTTAGAAATTGACATTCAACCAGATGGAATTAATAAAATTATTGATTATTTATAGTGTCTAAAAATATGATTCATGGTTCTTAAGTTGTAAGCACTGATAATGAATTCTATTTCCTCCAAGATTTTCTTAATAGCCTCTGTTCACCTGGATTACCAAACTCATAAATTAAAATTTAAAATTGTCAATTACATTCAACAATACAAGGGTTTTATCGATAAACAAATACTACACAATCATCTAAGTTCTTTACTTATTAGAGCGGGCGAAGCCGTAACGGTTATGCTTGTATTACTATAAAAATTTCATAGTGAATGAAAAATATTCATAACTGCAAGTTGAATTCATTCAACTTTTGCAGAGAAATGTCTCTGTTTTCTGTTTTAGTTTTCTTTTCAATCTTATTCCACCTTATTCTCTCATACACGTGGCTAGTCATTGTTCAACATCCATGGCAAACAAGAAATCGTACGTACTATGCATTAAGTAAAGAATCATTCATCAAAATTGAATCATCCGTGTTCACATATTTTCATCTAGTGCTGTGGTCACTTGCACCTTATTGCAATTTATTATGGGCATGAAAAATAATGTTTATTAATAATTAATAATAAGACGGATAGAAGAAAAAGGGCCGGCACTCCTTTGAAGTTTAGAATATGAGTGTAAAGCCATAAAACCCTTCAAAGGGGATCTGGGCCTGGCAAAATTAGGCCAAACCTTCGGAATAACGTCGCGGGGTACCTGAAAATATTTAGTCTACAAACGTTTACTAGAGACAAAGAACGTTGTGACAAATAGATGAAAAATTTAAGTAAAGAAATCTAAAAAGTAAAGGGAAGGGGAAGTGTGTATATATTGAGGGCCCTGGAAACGATAAGGATAGTTTTTTTGGAGATAGTTTAATCGACAGAGGGTTTGGTGGAGGAGTCTTTTGGAGACAGAGGGGAGAGGCCGTTTGTTACATGGCTGAGGATGAGACACCGAGAGGCAATCGAGAAAGAGTTCCCTTGATGGAAGAAGATGGAACCTGATTAAGAAGACCAACCTCAAGAAGCCGACTTAGACCGTAACTATGTAAGATAAGTAAGTACCCACGTATCTTGTTAGTAATAATTGTAACTTGTAAATTGTGTGCTGAACCTTACATAGATTTGAGTATAAATTATTCCTGATCTTGAAACATCTAAAATAGTTATATTAAATAAAGTATGTCCAATAATCATTATTATTATTCAATTTCCTAAATGCCACTAAATAATATTGAATTGGTTTGCACGTATTGGATTAAAATCCAATAAAGGTAAGAAAGAATATATTAATAAATGGGGTTCTATTCATATAGTAACATAGCATTTTCAAAAAAAACCCAGAACTACATAGCATTATGATCTGTTTTGATCAGTTTTATCCAGTGCTTTATCTCGAATTATTTGAGTTTTCCTAAGAATTTGAAGATTTTTATTTCAGTTTTCTTAAACTAAATAAATAGATAAATAAAAATAAAAATAATTTAATTGAATTCCTTATTCTTTGTTATCCATAACACGCAACAATGGCCAACTTGCAAATGAAACCTAAATTTTTTGTCAAAGAAAAAAAAAAGAAGTGTAGTACAGATACTGGCCCCAAATGATTTGTTATAACCTTAGGGAGGGTACAAGTAGTATACATATATAATAATAATCATAATAATAATGGGATGAGATAAGGAAAGGCAAGGTGGAACTAGCCAGCCGCTACAATGGATGTAAGTGGGGCAGAATGGGCAGCCGGCTATGAAGCAGCTCTGTACCCCTCCTCTCTGTCCTCTAATAGCCACTGATAACACCGGCATCATGCACTCCACATAAATTGTCTTCCTATTTAATACGCTTTATCATAACACTAAATAATGTAAAACTTGCCTTCATTCATCATAGCAACGTTATTATCAAAACAAGGTTTTAAAGATTCGGAATGCAAGGAAAAACCAGACTCTTTACTTATTTATTTTTGGAGAGAAATGTAAAGAGTGAGACACTGTTCACATTTCAGAACATTAAAACTTCCCACGACCAACTGCATTAAGAATCATAGTATTTATTGATATTTAAAACTGTATACATATATGTACAATAAGCAAATTTGAGGAAATTATTACAATGACTTGTCAATAACAGGTGAATAACTACTCACTAGTAGTATTTCAATTAAAAAAAAAAAAAAATCTAATAAGAAGGTCTCTCGGCCATCATCTTTTCAGACGCCTCGGTGGATTATCGGGAATAGAATGGGAAGCAAGTTGAGAGACTAGTGGATTAGAATGGTTATGGAGTTTACTATGAAAGGATATATATCTGGTTTAGGTTAAATCAGTAACGTATGGAACATTAAGGTTTTTATGGATAAGTTTATTTGTGCCAAAGTAAGGAGCATTAAATATTTCGAAGGATTTTGGATTGCAAGGATTGGATACGAGATGGTTTGGTGGAGCCCCAAAGCTCAACTCTCCATGTCCAAATAGGTCTGATAACTGACAAAACGACGAAATATGATAATAAATCCATTATAGTTTATTTGACACTTGATACTTTGATATAGTGGAACCTCGATATAGCGAATGCTTTGAAAAATGGAAGTTTTTCTATTCCCTTTGAATCTGCCAACCATTCCT
The DNA here is from genome assembly GCA_003667255.2 of Euschistus heros. NCBI lineage: Eukaryota > Metazoa > Arthropoda > Insecta > Hemiptera > Pentatomidae > Euschistus > Euschistus heros. The sequence continues at coordinate 939,656 of RCWM02000054.1, forward strand.
ATGTTATTTATGTCTCTACTTATCGAAGGATTGGGTAATAATAAGACCTTGATATATCGATTTTTCGAAGATTCCTTAGCTTACACCGCACCTCTACAAAACGAAGTTTTTATCCGAAAACCTTTACATATTGAAGTCGATTTGTTAAATAAGTTGAGTTTAGACTGATCAAAGATTCTACGAAGGATTAACTGTAACTCCCATCCTCACATTTGTTTCAGTTTCTGATTAAGCACTTGTATGATACGTTTCGTTTTCTGTTATTCCTCAATATTCTTTTATTCTCGAAAATGGTAAAGCGTAATACGTAAAACCCTTTCGTATGAAGAAAATTGAAGATTATTCAAGCCATAAATGCCGGGGTTGACAGAATGTACAATATTTCAAAAAGCTTGGAATACCCACTGTATTAGATTTTTTCCAACGGTCCGCTTAAATTTTTAACAAAATTAATAATTATTCTTTTATTATTATTATTATTTTAATGATATATGTACATATTTTTTATAGTTGCATTGAGTATTTTATTATAAACCTCTAACCTCTATATATCGAAGTTAGTCAGAAATCACCTCAATATATCGAAATCCTCGATAATTCGAAGTTTTCTCGTTCCCCTTAAATAAATAAATAAGTAAAAGGTATACAATATTAGGCTGTTACTAAACTCCTTGTGCATAATTATGCCTCTATTTCAGATTACATAATTTAAACATTATTGAATACTACTTATCAAAGAAAAGTATAATGTTTTAAACTACTTTCGTATATATTTTTGCCAGTTATGAGATTTGATGCCGGTCTAATTATTCTTTTAATTTTAAGGCAAAGAGCTCACATTTCACGTCTTCGTTATTATAAAAGATTCGACCAATTAAAATTTTATGCTTTGATCTAAACGAACCATAATCTGATGGTGCTATATCTGGTCTATACGCAGGAGGTGGAAAAACGTTTTCCATTTTCAGTTCTCATATTTTATTCCTTGGTCAAACGAGAATTGGGCTTCATAGTGCGGACAGTAAAGAAGGTCGTGAGTTTGATCCATATCTTTCTTTCTGTGGAGAGAGCAGTGCATAGATCACATTGCCAAAATTGGAATAATAAGAGACTATACCCTCCAGAGAATTGAAGAATGGCACAGTATTGTGTCATTTGGGTAAACTGGCCTGTGGTCAAACCTTTACGCTTTGACGCAACTTGGAGTTATAGAAAGAAGAGTCCGCCAGGATACAGTTCAAACGTCCCAGGTTGGAATCAAACGTTAACAAGATCGTAGTCTTTGTGCCCTGTGACTCGCCCAAATTCACCCTTTCCCCTTTAACGTTTAACTTTTTTTTTTGTACTCTGTGTCTGATATAGTTATCTTCAAAAAGTTTTAATTTTTGTATTACTACTTCTATTATCAGTCTTTCTTTTTTAAAAAATATTTTTGAGTGTATTACATCACTTGTATAGCAACACAATCTTCCCGTGAATTCAAAAATTGTTGTAATCTGCCATGCCACGAATTAGGGGTTATATTTCGGAAGGCTAAGTGTTGGAAGTTTGTTGGCCTGTAAAATTATTACAATTAGCTAAAGTATGCTGGCCCTATATGGGCCGTGTCGTTGGGATTTGCATATCCAACGATCTCAGCTGGATCTTAAGATATTCCACCGAGGGGAGGTGATTATGAAAGCAGTGGCGCCGTTTGCCACATGTTCTGGAGAGTCCTATGCCCATTATCCTTCTGGCAAATTAGTGACTGAATAAAATAGGGTCAATATAAATAAGGATATAAGGACGGAATACATGTTTAGCCAAGTTGTAACTTTATTTTTGCCTTTTTACAAATATAGTATTGAAATAAATCGGCGGAGTAGTTTGTATTTATTATACAAACATAAATCCTGTGTTTGGTAATAAATAACCAATATAGATGTTTCCTAACTTCCTTCGCTAAAAATTAAATGTTATAAAATGTCAAGAAACCTTAATTGAAGCTGTAATATGAAAGCATGATAAATGTGTTTTTGCATGGAATTATTAATTCATAAACCTACCTAGAACTATGAAAATAATGTAGTTCAAAATTGGAACAGATTTTGTAATTGTAGTTACAGATGTACTGTAGTTTTGCGATCATAAACACTCCCGCGAAATGGTCCTAACCACACATCGGCCTATTTTCAAACTTCACTGAGATCCACATATCGCAACAGATATTTAAGAATTGGCCATTCGAGAACAACACACCTTCACCTTATAACCAGAGAGGCTCCTCCCAAATGTGAAATGTGTGGCAATGTTTTTTCAATAAACCATATGTTTACCGAATGCCCGTACTACAGTAGAAGGTTAACCGAATCAGGAATACCTCGAGACATCTCAAAGGCGCTGGAAAACGATGAAAAAATAATTTAAAAAACGATGGCTCTCCTTTATAGAGAAAAGCTATATCACAAAATATAGATAACTTTCTTACCTGACCTTAGGTTTTACGCTCAAAAATCTCTCAAATAAATAAATAACAGATATTTAAATATTTTTTAATAAGTTAATTGAATATAATAAATTTTAAGCTCTACATAGCTTTAACGCACCGTACATTTGTAACCTCTCATGTAGAATGGTGCCTCGCCACCTTTTGGTCAATTTCAAACTTCACTGTTATCCATTTTAATAACAAAACTAATTGAATATCAGTATATTTTATTATCGCTAAACCTTCCTGGAACTATAAAGATGATTTTTAAAAAAATTGGTACAGATTAGTTCAGTAGTTTTCGTTGTTTTTTATGGGTACTTAACGTCCTTATGTACTCCAACTAGGGCTGGAAGGACGGGTTATCCTAGAGGTTTCCAACCTATTCTAACCATGGTGGGAAGGTCAAGATTTATTAGTGGGATTCGAACCCACGACCTCCTGGTTACGAGCGCGCTGAGTCCCTTGCCCCAATTTCCTCGGCCATCGAGACCCCTAAGAGTAGTTTTCATAGTTAGTGATCACAAACAAAAAATGGTTTGTCCTTTTATGTAATAGTATAGATATTTATAAAGAAACATATTATTTTCTTTCTTCGGAACTAAAATATTCATATTGTAAGAGATACAAATGTTTTGATCGTAACAAGTTCTGTGGTATATTAACTATAAATTGATATGTGAGAATGTTTCCTACCATTTTAGAGAAGGAATTTTATCTAGGACATATAAAATATTTTAAAGGCTTAGCTATAATAGGTTTTGAAAGCCGCTGTGGTGGGGGTAGGGAGGGAGCCGAGCAGCGGGTGACATTTAAAGGAGCACTTTATATTTACTGATTGTCATCGTGTCAAGGACTGGGGGGGGGGGGAGTTACTAGATCTATCTCTCATTCACCTTTCTCTCGCCTCTTTGCCAATCCTCAAAGGACAGGCTCCTCTATCCTCTATGGATTTTGGTCATCATTATAATGCAGTATCATGATCCGAGAGCTTTTTTCAAGTCTAGGTTAATCATTTTACTTCTCGAGTTCTTGTTTTCTTGAGATGTTTAGGACTGACACTTACGAAGTTATTTTTCCACCTGTGACATACCCCGGCTGGATATTAATTGCAGACGGTCCCGCTCTCCTGTGGGCGCTGGCCGGTAGCCAACTATTCCTTTGGTTCCTAGGGGCATTCTTAGTTTTAGAAACAACGGGGGCTAATGGCCGGGAAGTTTTGGCAAGACCTTCGCAGTATTCATAATGATTTGTGCCTTGGTATTCGAATCGTCTGCGGTTTATTTAATTTAAATCGCCTATGATTTAATATCTTCCAGATGTTATTTATCAATGTGAAGCTTTGCTTTTAGTTAAGAAAAATAATAAAATAAAAATATTGAAAAATAATATTTTTTGTTTTGTCGTTAATCCTTTTCTTGGCATGGTATCCTTAGAGATACCATCCCTTTGTAAGTGTTTTTCCACAAATTTCAGGCATATACTGACGTACTTATAGTTTCCTTTCCAATATTTTACTATCACTGAGATACTCTGAGTGATTGAGAACTTCAATCTTGGTTTAGTTTCTCAGGAGATAACAATTTTTAATTAAAAAAAAATAAAATAAATTTTGATCAAATGTGTTTATATCAATATCTATCTATATCTATCTATCTATGAACGCACCGAAAAACTTTTTATGTACATTACACTGAATAAAAAACTAAATATAAAGTTATTTTTTCCAATGATATTCCTCTGAAAAAATATTTGCATGGAACTATTGTCCCATTAACCAGCTTGTTTATTTTTTAAATGATCGCGTTTATAAAAGTATCCTTTGGCGATTCACCTCTAATGGCCAGCCTCACAACAAGATACCTTCAGGTCAATCGAATTTAATATCTTGATACGACTCTCTCTCTCATGTAATCTTACCGATTTTTTTTTTATTCGTTTCACACCGCTGATCTAAGATCCAAGTTCCCAGCCTGTGGATGAAGGTAATTTGAAATCGTTTTCCGTCTGGTGTTATCGTTTCCCTATATATCAACGCAATACAACGCTTGGGCTACATTTGTAATAAAAATGATTTTATTCTTTGCTTGAAAAATGTTTTTCCACTGTTGCTTGGACCTATTCGTCCATGTCTGGGCTCGTGGATGGATCAGAAATCTAAAATTCCTGATTCCTTTACAGTGTAGACGATGCCTATGGAGAGAGCAGACATAGGTTTGTTTATTTTGTTTAACGTCACTTTATGCTGCTATGGCTAATCGGACGATGCTACGGTGGGAGTCCTAAATTTTGCCTATCCAGGTATAATTAGGATAGGGATCTTTAACGAGTACCTGACATCGCACAGGCTCGGGACCCCCATTTTACGTCCCTTCCGAAGGACGGCATAGCTAAGGATTTTTTATTCCCTTTAAAAAATCCTAAGGTCATCTGCCGGGCTGCGAACCCGCGATCTTGGGTTTAGTAGGTTGCTATGCTAACCACTACACCACAGGTGACCCACTAAAAAATTATTTAAATTGACAGTAAATAGACAAATTTGAATATACGGAGTTGAGCTTTGGGGCTCCACTAAACCTCTTCCAACTCTTCTCGTATCCAATCCTTACAATTCAAAATCCTCCATAGCAGACATAGGTGTGCATGATGTGGAGGTAAAGGATTAGGACAGGCTGGAAACTTATTGATAAGCATGTTCAATTTAAATGTTTATGATATAATAAAAATTTAGTTCTGAATTTACGAGCATGCTTTTCAAGAATTACGTTAATTGCTGTTAAATTTGCTGATAAGGGCCCAACTATTCAACCACTGAATATAGAAATATACCTATGAAATAGGTCTGAATCTATTTCTGTACTCAGTGAATCCACCTGGTGTGATCTCAAGATGGCCTAAATTGATTATAATTTTTATTTTAGATTCATTTTTACAGTTTTTTTATTTATTGTTTGGAACTTTTTTTTTTTTTTTTAGTAATAAATTTTTATCCACCAATCAATTCGATTAAATTATTGGTGTAACATTTGGATCCCAGTGGGGCTTAAGATACAGTGTTATATAGAGCTTGACATTGATAGTAAAATTTATTATTTATTTATTATTGAGCGCTACAGTCCTAGTCGGACCTTGGCTTCACTAAGTACAGACAGCCATTCCTGTCTATCTTCCGCCTTCCTCCTCCAACTATTCACTCCCAGTCTTCGCAGGTCATCCTGGACGTTGTCCAGCCACCTCAGCCTTGGTCTTTCTCTCAATCTTTTTCCTCCCGGCCTGCCGTTCATCATCTTTTTTGTATGTCTATCTTCCGTCATCCTTTGCACATGACCGAGCCACCTTAATCTGACTACTTTGACTATTGAAATGATGCTGGGTTCACCGAACAATTGTTCCAGCTCCAGATTGGTTTTTATTCTCCAATTCCCGTGGTTATTCACCGAACCGAAGATTTTTCTGAGGACCTTTCCCAAATCCTCAGCAACCTCTCATTCTCTTGGGTCAGCACCCAACAGTCGCTTCCATATGTCACAACTGGCCTTATTACAGTTTTGTAGACCGCAATTTCGGCAGATCGAGACATTTCTCGAGACCTCATAAATTTACTTAGGGCAAAAAGGCATTTGCTGCCAGACACTATTCTTGCTTTGATCTCTATTTTCATTTCATTTTTTTCTGTTATTAGAGATCCTAAGTACTTAAACGTGCTGCAGCGCCTAAATGTGTGCCCATTAGTTTGTACTTCTTTATCTCCGTATCCTTGTAGGCATTTTGAAGTCTCCATGTATTCCGTGATAGTAAATTTACTTATTTTAAATTAAATGTATATTAAAAAATCTATAAATATTTGGTGTGTTTATGAAGGGATTCCAATGAAGTTTAAAAGTCGAACAATAAGTGGCTAGCGCCATCCTGCATTTCGTTTGCAATGGTAAAACTATTGAGCCCATCCCTACTAAATTTTAACTACATCATCTTAAAATTCTAGAAAGGCTTACAATAGTAAATATTATTGATAATAAATAATTTAAATGTCCAGTGCTGACTTCCAGAACGAGATTAGCCACACTTTCATATACTTTTATAGTTAGAAATTAAATTCGAACCAATTGTATGTCCAATATTGTTTTTACGTGAACTTCAATTACCTACTCTTTGCAATGGTAACAGGTTGAAAATTAATGCTTTGCGTGGAAATATCATTGAAGAACTAATGCTCAATTACATTCTTCAATACAATACTGCTATCGATGTACAAATAAAACTTCTGTTATTAGTTAAAGCTATCTAAGTTCGTTACTTATAAGAGCTGGCGAAGCCGTGACTGGGGATGCTAGTTATATTATAAATATCAAGACTTATTCACATTATTATATAATACTAGCATCCTCAGTTACGGCTTCGCCCGCTCTTATAAGTAACGAACTTAGATAGGTTTAACTAATAACAGAAGTTTTATTTTTTAACAATTATAATGCAGTTGAGAATTATTTTCTTACAATATTTCTAGATATTTTCACTCAAAGCTGTAACCCTGTACTATTACAATGATTAGGTTGTTGAAATTTATGTTAAAGCATAATTGGATATTCAATTATTAATAATTAGCAAAAACTACGGTTAAGCCGCCCATATTTTACATACTTTATCAAAAAATAAGAGATCGATGTTTTATTAAGCCTATAATTTTTAGTGCGGCAGAAATAATCGATTTCATCTGGTTGGATTTTAATTTCCAATTATAAAAGTGAATGATAGTGTTGTTAACCTCGGCCACTTAACACTGTACATTTAAATTATTATTCTAGTAAACTGCTATCTTAAACCTTCCTAGAACTATGAATATAATGTAGTTAAAATTTGGTACAGATTAGTTTAATAGTTTTACCTGCAAACTCTGTTGCAGAATGGTGCTAACCACATATCGTTCAATTGTTAAACAAGCCTCGATTCGTCGAGCAAAATCCACTTATTTCCATGAAACCCTCTCTTCTGCTCCTGATTCCAAATCGAAATAGCATCTCCTCCGTAAACTTTCCCTTCCTGATTCACGCACATCTCCATCTACCTATCCTGTATCTCTTGAAGAACTAAATTCATATTTTGTTTCTTCCTTCTCTTCTGATTCTCTTCACCCTTCATCCCATTCTACCTCAGCTCCTGCATACAACGATGCTAATTTTTATTTTTCCTACATCTCCTCCTCTGAACTTATTTCCTCAATAATGAAGTCCAATTCCAATTCTATCGGCATAGATGAAATCCCTATAAAATTGACAAAACTGTGTCATCCAGAAATCACACCAGTCCTCTTATTCATATACAATTTTTCCCTTCAAAATTCAGTATTCCCTACCTCCTGGAAAAAATCCCTAATTCATCCTATAAATAAAGCATCGAATCCCACATCTCCTAAAGACTATCGCCCGATCTCCATCTTATCTAACCTCTCTAAACCCTTAGAAAGATTAGTAAAATCTCAGTTATCCAACTTCCTTGAAGAATCCAATCTCCTCGATCCCCTACAATCAGGTTTTCGACCCGGCTACTCCACACAATCTGCTCTCCTCAAAATCACAAATTTACTGCCATAGACGGAAAAAAAACTGACTGTACTGATAATTCTGAATTTTTCTAAAGCGTTTGATTCCCTGGACCACTCTATCCTTTTTTCCAAATTAGAATCTTTAAATTTCCCCTTCAGTTCCATCCGCTGGTTTCAGTCTTTCCTTTCTCACCGTTCCCAAGCAGTTAAAACACCTAACTAATCCTTATCTACTTTTCTCACTATTACTTCTGGTATTTCTCAAGGGTCCAGCATTTCTCCTCTCCTTTTCAATACCTACATCAACGATCTACATAATTCAATTAAGCACTGTTCCTATCACCTCTACGCAGATGATTACCAAATCTGTATTTCCTTTCCTCCTTCCGAGCTTCCTTCTGCTTTCGCCAAAATTCAGGAAGACCTGAATAGAATTAGTGCCTGGTCGATCTTAAACAAATTACAATTAAATTAACAGAAAACTCAGGTCATTATAATAGGATATAGCTCCCTCCTTAGTGCATACACCCATTGTCCTCCCTTAATCCTAAATGATCACCCTATCCCTTTCAACTGGTCTGTTAAAAATCTCGGAATTATTCTTGATCAGACCCTTTCTTGGAAATCTCAGATTGCCCAAATCTCCCGCCGTTCTATAGGTCTACTTAAATTATTCCACCGATCCCGTCACCTTCTTCCCCAGTCAACTCGTAAGCTTCTAGTATCCTGTCTAATATTCCCTTGATTACGGTTGTATATAACCTTGATTATGGTTGTCTAGTTTATGGTGGTCTCTCGACGGTTCTTGAAGGCAGATTGAAACTAATTATGAACTGCTTTGCCAGATTTGTCTTCGATAAACCGAGGCGCTCCCACGTTTCCTTCCTCTATTCCGAGTTAAACTGGCTTTATCCCATATTCCGTAGAAAATATTTCCATGGATCATTCCTTTACCAAATTATCAGCACCCTCCATCCTTCCTATATTTACAATACGCTTCAATTCAGATCTACAATCAAGTACTGAACACAAGATCCCGTCTTTCTGATCTATATACCCCATCCCATAGAACCACAACATTCCAGCGCTCTTTCCTATTCCGCTCAACCATCCTATGGAATTCCATTCCTTCTCTTATTAGACAAGCGAAATCTCTAAAAACAATTAAATTCCTCTATTTCCAGTACCTCCTTCTAATCCAAGGTGACGCTTACTAACAATATATGTTCTCAATTAAACGATATCTAACTCTTTCTGAAACACTCTCAGTGTTACCTATTAGAATAATTTTTTCTCACTGCGAATACAACATTTGGGTTCTAATATTGTATATAATTAGCATTGTATCAAAGTAACCTATTTATTATTTCATTTGTAGAATGTCTTCTTATTTTCCTGTTCATATATTACATTAGTATCTATGTATACATTATCATTGTTATATTAATATTTCTTCTTTATTTTAATATTTTTTACTTTTATTTTTTCATCTTATTAATTCATTATGTCTCTGACCAGATGTAACTAATATCATTTCTTTCTGTACAATTTGTTATTCTTAAGGGACTTGGTCCCAGAATAAAATTATCTTTCTATTTCTACCTGGGATCCACATGTCACACTAAATATTTATGGTATTTTTGATAACAATTTATTTAAATTAATCAAATTTTGTTATGAATTTCTAGCTCTATATAACACTGTACCTAAATAACCTCACTTAATGGTACTCGCCACCTATCGGCCAGTTTTCAAACTTCACTGCGCACCGCATAATTATAGCTTTTTAGCAACGATTTAATAGAAAATTTGTTAATTTTATTATTGCTAAATCTTCCTTGAACTATGAAGATGGCGTAGTTAAAATTTGGTAGATATTGGTTCAGTAGTTTTCGCGGTTAGTGATCACTAGGGCTGTGAATTATACGCAATAAAAACTGAAAAATGTGCAAATATATTTGGTAAAATGTGCAATTAACTACATGAAATATGCAACTATTTACGTTATTTAGAAAAAAAAATGCAATATACACTAGATACTATGCATATGTACAAACGAAACTTTAATTAACCAATTGTGTTGAAAAAAGAAACAATTGGAATAAGATTATTAGAAAACAAAAAGTCAAGGCGAATATAAAAAAAAAAAAAAAAAAAAAAAAAAAAAAAAAAAAAAAAAAAAAAAAAAAAACAGATATAGAAGGGTATGTCAGCTGGACATAAATCGATATCGAAACCAGTATTTTCTGATCCAGTAGTTTGTGTAACAGAAGTATTTTCAAATTTAGAATTCTTTCCTCGTTAGATTGGTACTTTCCTGTTTTTATGTGCTGCGTTACTAAAAACTGTGCAGTAATTGGTACAACTTTATCAAAACAAACACAATATAAAACGTCCCACCGAACTTAAAACTCTCACTAGAGAACTCAGAAAAATTCTTTCCAATAAGATCTTTTGCCTTTGACAGAGTGATTTTCGGCATTTTAGGTGTACATGAATAAACAATTCACGGATGATGCGTCTTGGTAGACACTGTGTGAGGGACTGGATAGTCGAATGATGTTAAGGTAAAAGGATATAAGAAAAAAATAAGTAATATTCCAAGTATTAGAGCGGAGCAAAAACAATAAATTAATCCAATTAAACAATTCCAAGAGGAGGAAATGCGATCGAAATTTCACACAAAGGGAGGATCAGAACTTGTACAAACACAAGCTTATTCATTGGGCCGGGGAAAAAGAATATGAGGAGTTGCGATAACTATTTTTCGAATTTTATTCATATTTAATTTTTCGCCTACTCAGAAACATAAAAAAATTCAAAAGTCAAATGCTGATATGCCTGATATGTAGATAAATATTCAATTATGTATTTCTGGATAACTTTGCAAAATAAAAATGCAGGATATGTGGATAAATTATAGTTCAAAATATGTAAAAATATGCATTTTTGGTCAAATATGCAAAATAAAAATAACTCGAATTGAGTCCAAATGCCTCAAAACATATTCATTTCGATGATATTAGATGTTTTAATTTTCAAGGAGAAATATGCAAATGCATATATTTCATAGCCTTCTGATCACAAACGAAAAATGGCTTCGTCCTTTTATATAATATTATAGATATCGATAGTAATATATTAATCGATATTACATCATAAATATCAATAAGAACCTTCCAGGCATAAAATTCGGCCCGTAGCATAAGTAATTAGGGTAGATATTGGAGAGGTGTGTTGGCGAACTCATATCTGTGGGGCAGGTGGTGCCAGATATTGGGACGCGGTCTGCTCTAACTCCTCTATTACCCATCCTTTCATTCCCTATCCAACCAAACTAGTGCTCCAATCCAGCCTCAATATCATCCAATCGATAAACATTTTGCTAGCCGCAATGAAACGCGGAATAATTGCGTTGCGGTGGCATTTATGTCGAACTAACATCTCAATATTATATTAAATCTGTGGCGCCTGTGAATGATACGGTGAGTGTAATTTTAGGAAAAAGACTATTTTTGCTCAATGATACACATATGAATATTAATCTCTGTAATACCTACATTACTAAGCCCATTAGACACAAATAAAAATAAAATAAAATAGCTTTTTGACTATAACCATAACAAAAAATTCACTATGACACTTAACACACAAAATGCACTTAGTAGACTATTCACAAGTTCCAAAGAAATTTCATCTGATTTTTAAGTCTTCTTGAGCTATTGAGCCAGTCTAATATTATTATTAATTACACCTGATATTCAATTATGGAAAGGATAATAATCCTTATACAGATTATCGAGAAGAAAATTGCTACTAATAGAGAAACACATCTACTCTTCATAGACCTTCGAAAGGCTTACGACACCATTCCTATATTTAAACTATGGCAAGTATTAGAGGAAGCACGAATCAACCACACCTTAATAAAATCTCTTAAAGAACTGTATAGAGGCTCCATTACACAGATAAAAATGGGAAGCAAAACATCTCCAGGTTTCTTTGTAACAAAAGGTCTTAAGCAGGGATGCTGTGTCTCTCCCACCTTGTTTAAGATATATATAGAACATGTTTTAAAAACTTGGAAAAAGAAATGTAGAGGAATGGGATTAGAACTAGGAGGTACATCCATATTTACATTACAATTTGCGGACGATCAGGTTCTCATTGCTCAAGACAAAGATGATATAGAATATATGACTCGAAAGATCAAAGAAGAATATGAGAAATGGGGCCTATCAATAAATATATCGAAGACAAGGTACATGTGTGTGGGAGGTAGCACAGATGATTTGGAGATAGGAAACGACATAATTATGAAATGTGATAAATATAACTATCTTGGAGTACAATTGAATAATGAAGGGAAAGATTCACTAGAAATACTCGTAAAAAAACGTCTAAGACAGGGAAAAAGAGCCATAAAAAGATTGAACGGAATTTGGTGGCACAATAAGATTTCGAAAAAAAGAAAACTGAATATATATAATGTTGTCGTAAAAAGCATAGCATTGTATGGAGCGGAAACATGGAAGCTAACAGAAAGCGATAAGAGCAAAATAAAAGCATTAGAAAAGGATGTCCTTAGAAGATCTTGTGGAATCTCGAGAAGACAAAAGGTAACAAATGAAAGAGTAATGCAAATAACCGACATTAAAGAAACTATTATCGACAACGTTACCAAGAAACAGCTGATATGGTACGGTCACGTGCAGAGAATGCCAGAAAACAGACTTCCAAAAGTAGCTCTTAAATGGGTACCGACTGAAAGAAAGAAAAGGGGAAGACCTAGAAGAACGTGGGGCGAAGGAATAAGAAAAGCAATGAATGAAAGGAACCTCACGGATGATCATTGCCAGAATCGTGAACAATGGAGAACGAGTCTAGAGGTCGGACAGCGTAGACAAACGCTATAAACCGGCATATATATATATAATAATCCTTATTTTTAAATTTATTGACAATAGGAGAAAAACGTAATAATAAATTAAGAAAGTAGATTTTTAAATAAATAAATAAAAGGCTTAACGAACCCGAAGGTTCGATCCCGACACCACCAACCATTGACCACACTCTCTCAACCCTCTAACCCTCTCCGTTAAAACCCAAAGCCCCAAGATCTGCCTCACAATTCTCCCATTTTCTTAGTCTACCCCTCGATTACCCCGCTGTTCAAAACTGGTCACTTTTTTTCGGAATTCGGTCATCATTAAACCCAACGACTTTACATGCCCATTTTAAGCGCCGCACAAGCTATCACTTCAACTATATTTACCGGGTATAATTCGCGCAGTTCCGCATTGTGAAGCCTTCTAAATTCTCCTGTTTCATTATCCATTTATTAGCCAAATATTCTATCCAGTACACTATTTTCGAAAACTTCGAAGCAGGCAAGGTAAAAAGGCTAAAATAGATAAAAATATTAAAAATTAGTATTCCTCTCCGTTCGATCAGCAGTTTTCTGAATTGTTATTTAAGCGCTCTGTTTCAATAACTATGAAAGATAATAAGTTTATGTAACAAATATAGGATATATATTGTTATGCATGCCTCAACTGAGTGGGGACCATGATGGCTTATAGCGTTTCGATTTTATTTGGTGGTGGTCTCGTAAAATTAGTCAGCCTTTTCGGCTATGGCTAGAATAGATTAGTAACTCTTCCTTTGTATCTTATGTAGAATACAGGAGGACTTTGAAATGTGACCAAACAAGAAAGAACTGAGCCAGAATTATTAGTACCATGTTCTCCAATAAGCCCTGTCGTTTTTTTCAAGTGGGCTATAAAAAGTCAGGTGTGAAGTATGCAAACATTTTATTCATCGAAATATGCACCATTACATTCAGTTGTTTTCTCCCAACGCGATGCCAGGTTCCAAATTCCTTTTTTTTTTTAAATGTTTTGTTTTATTACGGAAAAAGTTGTCCAACTCCATTTCTAAGCTCTGACGATTGTTAAAACATTTTTTTCTTAGACTATTATCTTAAGCCAGGAAAAGATGGTAATCTGTTGGCGGAAGATCAGGAGAATAAGGTGGATGAGGAAAAGTTCCCTGTTTTTTAATTGAGACAATAAAGAAAAATTTGTTGTTACCCGAACCAGTTTATTGGCATCCGATAGTTGGTGAGGTACCCATTTATCCAACTTTTTTACTGTCCCCATTTTTTTTAGGTAGTTCCAAGCTGTAGATTCGGAAATGTTGAGCTGTTCAGCAATTTCTGAACATGTTTGGCGTTGATATGCTGCGATTACATCACGCACTTGTGCTTGTTCAACCACTTTTGGTCTTCCAGACCGATATCCGTCTTCAAGCGATTCATCGCCCTCCCGAAATTTTGAAAACCAAAATTGTGCCTTCCGCTCACTTAGACTATCTTTGCCAAAGACGGGACAAATGTTAGGAGCGGCCCCTGTCGCTGTTGAACCCCGTTTGAATTCATACAGCTAAGCAGATCTAATTTTAATTTCAGTGCTCACCATTTTGACCACACTTTTTAAAATACACAGAGAGACTGAATTAAAGGTTGCCGCTGTCATTGTGAAGAGTAAACATTATTGTTTACATAAGAACAAATGGGATTAGGCAGAAAGGAATTTACATGGTGTTAAAATAAAAATATAAAATATTGTATTAAAAACGACAGGACTATTTGGAGGACGTGGTATAACATTGTCTAAAACGCTAAGTATTTTTAAAATAAAGCAGTTTTTGAGTTCTTTTGTATTTTTAAAGTACTATTTATGTACATAATTTTATTCCATTCTGGATGAAATAGATTGGTAACCTGAAGTATAAACCGTCTTTTCTGACACAGTTACGAGTGCGTATTGAATTTATGTCCTTCCTCCCCCCCCCCACCCCCCCACCCCCCCCCCCCCCCCCCCCCCCCCCCCCCCCCCCCCCCCCCCCCTTCCTTGTCTCTAATAAATAACATTTTTTATGTATATAGTTGTCATGTCTTATTTATTTTTTTTAATTAAAGATAAAAATGATTGATGGTGTTATGACGAATACTATTTTTACTCATGTTTTATGCCAATTGAAGTGAATAATCTTAAAATAAGAGCTAAAGACAGAATAGAGGAATAAGGCACTTGATGGGATAATAATACTAATCAAAAATACTTGTATAATATTCTATAAATATGTTCGTAAACTTCATAGGCGCTGTTCTTTCCTCAATATAAGTGGCTATGTTTTAGCACCCATAAAGAATGTAAATACATCTGGTATAATAATAGGTTTATAAATTCTAATGTCTATGTTTCCAGGCGGCGCAGCGGAGTAATTATGCGACTGTGAAATAACGAGTGTTCCCGGCCTTTAATCTTGCCTTAATTTCCCTTGAATTTCATTTTTCTTAGACTTTATAGGGGTTCAACATCAATCCCTTATATGTACCTAAGCAGGCATAACTATCACCGTTCCTTCTACTAACCATATATATTTAATGTCTAATGTCCCGCGATGTTTTTCAATATTAACAAAGTCTAAAAATATGAAAAAATAGCATATTTTTCTTCCACATTACTCATTGCTTTATGTCCTGGATTCTTGGGTAAAACCATTCCTTAAGATTTCACTCAATATAAAATTAACTCGACATAGTTATGAAATATCAAACCACATTTCCTTCTGGCAGCATCTTTAAAAGTAATGATTGTACAATTTTTTAAACTTTTGCTCATTCTTCAGGATGACATTAATGTAATAATTTGTTACAAAATCCTGCTCGATTTATAAAAATTATGATCCTATGTCATCGTAAAAATTATTAGGTGTTATAAAAGAGTGCCTTAATTTTCGATGCATATTTCACCGGTGCCTCACAATCTATACCATTGGTTCCCAAACTGGGGGGGCGCGAGATAAGTTGAACATTAAATTACATTTTAGTAGTCTTTCTAAAATTCTAAATTTTAAAAGACATAGCACAATATTTTCAGTTAATTGTTTATGTTCGGTATATTGAAAACGAAAGAATGAAAGACGAGCTACTCTTTTCTACAGAGTTGGAGCCCACGACAGAAGCTATTGATGTTATGAAAGCAGTGTTAGACTTTTTTGACAAACATGAACTCTCTTGGCATATACTGATCGGTGTATGTACGGATGGCGCGCCTTCAATGCTTGGTTCTCGCTCAGGCTTTGTGCAGTTAGTAAGAGGGAAAAATGCTGATGTGACTGGTATACATTGTTTTATACATCGACAAGTCTTGGCAGCAAAAACCCTTCCAAATGAACTCAATACTGTCTTAAAGTTGTGTATTAAATTAGTGAATTACATACTCGACTGTTTAAAACTCTTTGTGAAGATTTAGGAAGCGATCACAAAACACTGCTATTTCATACAGAAGTACGATGGCTCTTAAAAGGAAACATGTTGGCAAGATTATTTGAGTTTCGAGATGAAATAATCACCTTCTTGGAATATCAAAAGCAAAATGAACTAGGCGTGGCCTTCAAAAAACCTTGTGCCCAAGTAATATTAGATTATTTGTCAGACATCATCGACTCGTTGAACAACCGTAATCTAAAACTGCAGGGTGGAGACACAAATTTAGTTACTCATCGTGATGGGATCAAGATTTATTTTGAGAAATTGCAACTTTAGAGGCGTAAAATATCAGTGAACCCCTGCAATTATTCAAATTTCCCTAAAGTAGAGTCAATCTCAGAAGATACACGCTTCAAGGACATTTATGAAGGATCAAGTTTGAAAATCCAAGTATCAAACCATTTGGAGAGCATAATGGAAGAGTTCCAGAAATACTTTCCAAGCACTTGTGAAGATAGTATTTACAGAATGTCAACTGACCCATTCCATGTCAACATAGACTCCCTGCCTGAATCACTTCAAGAAGATGCTTTAGAAATAAAACATGATTCCTCTGCCAAATACAACTTTGATATAATGGACAAACCTTCATTTTGGCTAAAATATTTCAAAGTGTATCCTAGTGTATCACGGGAAGCTCTTCGTTTATATTTTCCCTTTTCAAGCACCTATTTGTGCGAAAAAGCATTTTCAACACTTGTGGCAATTAAAACAAAGTATCGGAATAAACTTGATGACTGCTAATGACTAAAACTCAGCCACGAATAGGCATATTAGTAAAGAAAATGCAAGCCCATCCATCTCACTAACCAACCTAATCTATTTTTCTTTTATTAATAATTTTTGTATTTTATGGAAACTGATATTGTTGTATCTAATGGCAGTATAAATATATATTTTGTTTTCAATGTAACACTTATTTGTTTTTTTTTTGTTCCTAGGCCCATACAATTTATTGTTATAGGGGGAAGGGGGCGCGAGAAGCTTTCATTTCAACAAATGGGAGCGTGGTGCAAAAAAGTTTGGGAACCCCTGATCTATACTATTATATAAAAGGACAATCCAATTTTCGTTTGTGATATATATTGTGAACCGCGAAAACTACTGAACCAATCTGTACCAAATTTTAACTGAATCATCTTCATAGTTCAAGGAAGGTTTAGCAATAATAAAATTTACACATTTTAAATTAAATTGTTGCTAAAAACGTGATAAATATGTGGTGCGTAGGGAAGTTTGAAAATTGACCGACAGGGGGCGAACTACATTCAAGAGAGGTTACAGAGATAAGGTGTTATATAAAGCTAGAAATTGATAACAAAATTTACTTATATTTAATTAAATATTTAAATATGTGGTGCGACGGATCCCGGTGAAAAAAAAAATAGAGCTTTTTGGTTAATATTCCGCTATATACAATATAGTCCACAATGGATGTACATAAGAGCTTAAACCCACCCGTTTCAAATATTAAATATATCATATTCATAGTTGTAGGAAGGTTTAGAAGTACTATAATCATATTTTAAATGTACAACATTGAATGTCAGAAACGGGATCTGACCCACTGATATATAATTTTATAGTTAGAAATTAGAACCTGACCAGTTGAAATCAATTAGATTATTTCTGCCAAATAAAAATTATTACCAAATCAAATTGTCGTTCCTTTCCTTTTTGATATTATGTGTAAAAATATTATTGTAAGCACTGATAATGCAGTCCATTAACCGCACGAGTGTTTGAATAGTCTCTGTCCATCTGGATTACCAACTCTTACATTAAAATTAAACAGAAACGTCAAATTACGCTATTACGTTGTATTATGCTTGTGTGTATGCATGACAACATCATCATGGAAATAATGCTCAAATACATACTTCAATACAAATAAACAAATAAATTAATGATAAATAAATAAAACTCCAATTATTAATTTAAATTATCTAAGTTCTTTTCTTATGAGAGCGGGCGATGCCGCGACGGGGGATGCTAGTATGTAATATTTTTGTTGCAATTTTATGAAAAAAAAAAAAAAAAAAAAAAAAATATATATATATATATATATATATATATATATATATATATATATATAAAAAAGCCACTTTATGGGATCTAGGTGTACCTCAGAATTTTTTTTTTATTCTATACCAAGCAGTGTTGGTCTACTAAAAGTTAAACTTTTCCCTTATGAAAGATTTTTTTTTTTATCATTAGAAAATAATCTAGATCAAGAATCTATGCTTAATAATTACTTAGTTAGTTACCAAAAAAAATATTTCCGACATCAGTGGTATTGATTGGTTCCTTGTAACCTACTTTGTTTCATGGTGTATCGACAATCGACATTTGCAATCCATCTATAGTTCAAATAAAAAAAAAACGTTGAGCCTCTTCCATTCTGAATGTGCGAAAAGTATTATTTTTAAATTTATAATTTTTTTGATGAGTACTTCATCACTAGAAAATTATGGTTTTTCTATGTCTACTCAGTTTGGCCTTGGACAATGCCAGTGGAGGAAGAAGACGGTATAAGAAGAATATTTTTTCCGATGGCAGTTGGACCGGAACGATTCAAGCGAGGCGTGTGAAAATCCAACCGTGACTAAACCATTCTCTGTCTTCTCACCTGTCATTTAAGTTTATATACCAGTTATTTTTACAGCCCATCCGTTAATCTGTTGAAATTTAAACATGATAATTTAGTCTTGAACAACGACTACGTTCGTTAATTTATTAATTAAATTCCTCTTGGTGGATCTCTTGTAATCCGATCTGTACAAGAAAAAATATTATGTATAATTAATTATTTGAAGTAGTGATCTCTTTCAACCTATGATAAAGTAAACGAGGTTCACTTAATTATTTTTTTAATTCGGAATATAGTTTATACGTTCTACTGTAAAAAAAAAAAAAAAGAATAGATTCTTGATCATTTCTTTTCTTAATCCCTGTTCTCTCTTCCATCCACATCTTCATGTGGTTCATTAATGATGCTAGTTGGCTGAATATTTTTTAGATTTAATCTGTGGATATACCTATATGGATGTATCGTATATATATATGTATAAAGTTCGTAATATCAAAACTTTGAATGTTTAATTAATTTTATTAATTAAGAAATTCTAAAATATCGAACATTCTTTCTTAACATATCTCGTTGAAGCCGATTGATGGAATCACCACTCAAACCAACATGGTTAAAATCGAATGTGCGAATTGATAACGAATGTAGAGTTGATTTTACCATTAGGCTTTCATTTACTCAGGTTATTGAAAGACAAGGGATTGTACTTTACTTGTCTAAACATCCAGTCTGTATTTTTTTTTAACTCTGTACTATTCATAATTTTGAGTTAATAGAGATAATGCTTAATCCTTTTATTTCGTAGAACTAAAAAGTAGGAACAACAACGACTTGACAAAATAAACATATTTTTGCAGGCTGAACTAATAAAGGTTACGATGTGGAAGTATGGATGGCAATGTGTCGAAAATATATGGACAGGCGAAAAATTCAATTGGACCGGGGCACATTTTCACATTCAGGTAACTTATACTAACAAGTGAAAAAATTCCACCCTTTTAATTTTTTCACTTCCTTGATTAAGATTTCATTTATGGGTTTATATCCCGTATACTTTAAACAGGAAATATAAAGCATAAAAATATTGATGTAAACTCCGTAAAAAGAACGAAGCTTTTAGTCGAAAAATGAAAAGAGCAGTTGCTTCGTAGTCATTAAAAAAAGAAAATATTTTTAAAATGAAGTCTCCCTTAAACATTATAATTTATTACCGAAGAGTCAAAGCCAAAATATTTTCCAAAGTCAGTGTGTGTAAGTACTTCTTTTCCTCTGCTCTGAAGTAAATAGTTATAAAAAATTAATCTTGGCTTTTTACAAATTTTGTTTTTTCTTCCTCTTTGCTGTTTTATGCAACTAATTTACAGTTTCTATATACATTCAAACTAACTTGATTAATTGAATGTAATTTGAATTTTGTCTGTCGTAATTTTCTGCTTCATGTTTTTTTTTTTCCCCCCTTTCCATCCATCAGTTTTCTTTGAATCAGACCAAATAGAGAAAAAGGGATTTTCTTCCCCCTCCCTCTAAAGTCTTTACAGGTCTCGGGATCCTTCAAGATTCAATATTTATTCTTTTTCTCATTCTACCACTCTCGAGAATCCTACCTTACCAAATATCCGATATTCTTCTTTATATGCTTTCCGAACTCAATAGTTTCCACGCCAACCAGATGATGGAATCATCATCATCGTAGGTAGAAAAAAAAAATAATACAAAATAATATATCATGTTTAGAGTAAGTACAGTTTGGTGCTGATTTTCCTCATGTCAAATTGTCTTGCATATCATGGTCACATCTTCTTGTCACAGGATATTTAAGAGGAGTGGATTTTAAAATTAGTTAGCTGAAATGAAATTTAAAAATTATAATAATAAATTAAAATTTGTAAGAAAAAAAAAAGAAAGTAAAGAAAAATAAACCCTTTAACATATAGGATACAAAATATAGTAAATAATAATATAAAAGGCAAGTCATTATCTCAACATTTGCCTCTGAACCGCGTCACCATTGTTTTAATCCAGAGGTGAATGAGATAGAACGCCTTTCATTTCATGCCACATGAAAAAATATAAATTATGGACCTGAATTCTTAAAGAATAACAGTTCGCTTTGTTCCTTAACCTGTTTATTGAAAAATAAAATAAAATAGGAATATAGACAATATTTTTCTTGCCATTTAAACTAAAACCTTTTTTTTTTTTGTCCGTTTCTTTTCTTTTATCACCTTCTACATTATTTCCCTCGTTCTTTCCCATATTTTTATTTTATTATTTTTTATTTACATTTCATTTCCTTCTGTACTTTTTTATTGTTCATTTATTATCCTTTTATCCATTACCATTAATTTTTATTTTATTTTATTTTTATTATTTTTTTCCTCCCCTTTATCATTCCTGTCTTGTCCTTATTCTTACCTTGCTGCTTTGTATTATTAGTGATTCATGTATCTCATCATTTCTATGCGGTTTTTTGTATGTTTTTTATCCATGCTATTTTGTATTCCAATTGTCATCTGCTTATCGTTCTGTTATTATTGTCACATCTAGTATTTTGTTCATTATAGACCTGAAGAAGACCTGCAAGGCAGGTCGAAACATTGAAACGTATTAAAGATTTCTTCTTAGACGTTTCGTTTCTCTTTGACTGCAAAGATGTGTTCCTGATCATCTTCTCCATCAACTAAACTAAAAACTGAATTGGTTTTAAAATATTTTCTACGTGAGGTTTCACCTCCTAGTCAGTGTTGAATATATTGTTATTTAAAATAAATGTATAGCGAAGTTGGTATTCTGGAAACAGAACAATGTACAATTGCACAGGCTCTATTGACTAATTTACTGTTATACAGTGTCAGTTACGATTGTGAGGAGGTATTTTATAAAGTCATTTTGAACTAGCTTTGGGAAGCATCATGGCAGATATGAAGAGGAAGAGAACCAGGGGATAGAATAACTGAACTTAAGGCTAAACATCCCGATTTTTAGTAAGATTTTTTTTCAAGAGATGGCAGCACTTTTGGGGCGAATTTATTTTCGCTCTCATTTGTGAACAGAATCATCAATATTGGATCTGTAAACGGATTTAGTAATAACAAACCCATTAAATTCACGCTACGTTTTCCGAATTTTTTTTTGTCAATTATTTTAGAATTTAAAAAAAAATATCTGGCGAACTATTGGTTTTTTAAATAAAAGCTGGTTATAGTCACTTAGCCATAAGTCAATTGAACACAATTATGCAAACAGATTCATTTTAGGTTGCATAGGTTGATCGTAATTTGAAAAATACGATTTGTAAGGAAGCGGGTGATTAGATTAGTAAGCTACTTGCTGTTGTAGTAGTGGGGGAAGGGCTGTGAGGGCCCAGCTCCCAGTCAGCTACCGATCTAACGTCTCCCCAATAGTGGAAAAACCGGCAGAATAGAGGCCAACAAAATTTGATATACTTTTTAGAATATAAATAATATTTTAAAAAACGAACCTGTGTGCAAATTTCAAAATAACTATATATGTTCTTCCATAGTTAAAAAAAAAAAAAAAAAAAACTAAAACAAACTCTTTTAAAGCATAGTTAGAATATCTATGAAATTTATAAACATTTTTAAACCCAGAAGATATTAAAAATAATAAACTGACAAAAAATGATATTTGGAACAAATATCGAGTTAACATATGAATACTTTAGGTAATTAAAAATACCCTAAACGTATATTTTGGCATTGTTCAAGAGGAATTTATTTCACTTATTATTATATTCGAACAACGGAATTCAAAGTGTAAAGTAATCATTAGGACCAAAACATGTGTTTAGTTTTCCACAAAAGGTAAATAAATCGAGAAATAAATAGTAAACTACAACTGTTTATTTAAAGAAGTAAAATTTTTAATTTTATTGATAACAGTTAACTAAGAAATATATAACTGTTAATAATTTATCAATTCCTAAGAACTGTTTCATTGAACCCTTCAACATGAAAACACATTTGTAATATAGAATGTAACAGCTGATATTTATAAAATTTGATAATCAAGCTTCTGGTATGTCTACTAAGAAATACAAAGTAAAAACAACATACATATTAGGAGAAAATAATATTTATATGAACATTTTTTATTACTAAAATCCTAAAATTACCTTAATTATTCATTAGAACTTCATAATGTAAGTTGAAATTATCTGGAATATAAGAGTCCTGAACTAACTACATCGGCTAAGAATTATGGTAAAAGAAAAACGTTTATCAGTCTCTGTAAGTGTAAATTCACTCTTACCAATTTGTTTCATTCGATCCATGAAAATTATTTATTAATAAATAAAATACAATTCAAATAACAAATGATATCTCGGAATAATAATAAAATATTGGTCAATAAGAATATTTATACCTTGAGAGTATACTCAGTCAAATAAGGAGTTTTAGACAGCAAATCTCGAAATGGAAGCAATGAAGCTAAATTTTGCGTATATTTTCGTTTTGGCATTCTAAATAAGTGGTGAAAAGTCACCAACCTCAGCATATTAACATAATAATATTCATGGTCAAAGGTCAGAAAATCAGTTTTTTTTTCAAATATCTCGATGTCTTTGCCTCGGGCGTCAATCGAGAAGGTTACAAAACAAAACTATGATTTTTTGTAGATAATAATTTTTTATTTTTTTTTTTTTTTTTTTTTTTTTTTTTTTTTTTTTTTTTTTTTTTTTTTTTTTTTTTTTTTTTTTTTTTTTTTTTTTTTTTTTTTTTTTTTTTTTTTTTAGGATAAACCGTTTTCAAGATATAGTGGGGGAAAACAGTAGCGGGCCCCGGTTCGGACAAATATTTGCTTCTAGTGCCTTCATCAATCGTTTCTCAGAAAAAAAGTTGTAGAGCATTAAATTTTCTTTAATTTCGTATATACATTTTGGCACTTAAAAATATTTGACAAAAATTGAGGTAACAATTTTTTTTTCTCGATTATTATCTATTTTTAATTACGTATATCTCGAAAACCGTTGAGCGTTAGACAAGTGTTTATAGAAACAATTTTATAGAAAATTTAATTAGCTTTACTTTTGACTGGTACCATATTTTTCCAGAGTTCACCGTTTTCGAGATATAATCGAAAAACTGAAACAGGAGATCTCAGGAGGAACCAACTCCAAAACTGTTTGCCCGATCTGAAATTTCATTTTTTTAAAAATAAATTCAATAAATAAATAAATTAAATTTATAAAATAAAATTTTAGAAAAACTTGATTTCGCGGAGAAGTGCGACCCCAGTCAGAGTGCTGAAATGAGGGGTGTAGAGTATGCACTCTACAAATAAAATATGCGAGTATTTTTGACTTCACAGCTTCGTTAGGAGTCTTTGGAAGGTAAAGGTGACTTTTTGCCCCTTATTTAGAATGCCAAAACAAAGGTATATGTAAAAATTTAGCTTCATTTCTTTCGTTCCGAGGTGAAATCGTTATTTGAATGGAGTTTTGGTGGTATTTCTCGCTGGCAGTTCTATAATAATTTATGATTACGACAAAACGTACATTACAATTTAAAATTATTGTAGATATTAGAATTCGTCAGATTTCTAATCTGTACAATATAATCAAACCATTATGATCTTGTATCAAATTTTATAACTTTTTGAACTCAACAATTTTTTTATGAAATCAGCAAAAGTACAAAAGCTTTTTTATTTTAATACTAATAAAGTAAGTAATTTTACAATATAGCTCGAACGTTAGTAGTAGTAGGAACTAAAACTTTTATGCAAACCCTCTTTTAAATTAAATGTTCACTCAATACGTACATTTGAGCTCTTTTTGAAAAAAAAAAAAAAAAATAATAATAATTCAACACCTTGCAATAAATAATATTCATTATTGTTCATTAAACAGTAAAAAAAAAAAGTTTAGATATTCTATGAATCAGAGATCTCCTAGATCTCCTGTTTCAGTTTTTCGATTATATCTCGAAAACGGTGAACTCTGGAAAAATATGGTACCAGTCAAAATTAAAGCTTTGATTTATTTGGTTGTAAATACAAGTAGTGGAAATCAATTGAAGAATGTGATTTTTTTTTCTGATTTCTCTCGGCCACATCACATTGTGGGGTTCGTTATGTTTTCTTAGCAAAATATAAAAAATATATCAATAATTTGTATGAAATCGGGTAAAAAAAAAAAAAAAAAAAGCTCATGAGTTGACATTATTACAGATGCCGGGACTATAGCGGTAGTCAACATGAATCAGAGTCAAACAATATTAATCCCTATACAATCATTGTTTTTAGAACATTTTTGAAAGGGTTGAACATCGTATGTTCTTAGCTGTTTGTTCAAAAACTCGGAAACCGCTACTCTTAGCACATTTTCGTTCTATGGATAAAGCAAATCTAATTTGCAACAACTTTAGTTTTATATACTTTTTTTTATTAAATGTGCTTATTTTCGAATTGGAAGTATTCTCTGTTTTGTTTATCTGTTTTAAGAAAAGAATTAGTGTCAGGATTCCAGGTGTGTTTGGGTATGGTTCTTGAAAAAAAACAGATAGACAAAACAGAGAATACTTCCAATTCGAAAATAAGCCCATTTAATAAAAAAAAGTATATAAAACTAAAGTTGTTGCAAATTAGATTTGCTTTATCAAAGAACGAAAATATGCTAAGAGTGAAATTTCACGCTTCAAGTAAAAATAAAAGTTTACAAATTATTGTAGCTAGGCCTGTTTGTTCTTAATAATTAGTCATTGAAAAGGGCCAATGTTTCCTATAGATACCGCAATAAAATAAGGATTGCATAAACAAAATGTCGTTTTTTTTTATTTGGTAATAAATAGACAAATAAAATATTTAATAAATTTATTAAAAATATATATTAAAACTTGAATTCAGCTTCTGTCAATTTCGAAAAATTTAATTTAATTGCCTTATTCTTACTTACTTTCTTACTTAAAATGAGAAATTGTTAATAGAATGAATCTAACGACACATAAAAAATAATAAAAACAAGAAAACAAAATAATACAATTTTTCTTTGGCTCTTCACAAATCGAGGAATACCTATGTGAGAGACATTTCGGTAAGGAAGAGACCGTTTCAGCCGGTGACGCAATTCCATCCGGTTGTAATCAAAATTCGTATTTTTCACATTACGATCGTAATATGCATGCTATGATTAGTTGGAATGTGTCATTCGTTTTAGAAAACGTTTCTACAACTGACCATAACCTCATATTTTTAAAAATATATATTTAAACATATTTTTACGTTCTATTTTCTTAATTATTGAATTTATAGAAAAAAAAACGCTTCGTAGCGTGAATTCTGTGTTTACCAAATACCCAAAGAATTTTACAGATTGAAAATCGGACATTCCGTTCCGGAGAAATTGCGGAAATAAATTCTACTGTTTCCAGCGCTTGACTGAAAGGGGTACATTTAGCCTTAACTGAAGGTTTAAAAAAAACAAAAACAAAAAAAAAAACAGCTTTTGAAAGTTATATGTTATTTTCTTGTATTTTTATTAATTTACTGTCGTTTTTTGAGATATTATTGACACATACCTATAATGGTAAGGAATATTAAATTATGAAGATTCCTTTTATCTTCTTCGCATTCAGTTGGGCACACTCCATTAGCCTCGTGCGCATCGGTTAGAGGTCTCCCCCTAGACGAGGAACAGCTGTAGAACCCTCCCCCCCCCCGGACGAGAAGACAGGTGCTAAGGGGGGCTGGAATTGATGACCGCTCCATCGGTGGCTGATTGATGGCTGGGTTCTGGGTCACATCATCCGATCCTTGTTAGTTGTAAATATTATAACCTTGTAGAATATTTAAAATGGTTTAATCAACTTCTCTATCATTTAGCTGATAATATTGATAGTAATTATTTATAATTCATAATTAAATTGATATCCACATAAGGTGGCAAAGCGGAAGTAGTAGAAAGAAACGAGGGTGAAAGAAAGCTCAAAAATCAGGTAAACAGACCATGTTGTTTTCCATATGGATACTCAGTTTTTTTCGGTTCTTATGGAATATTGAAAAGATTTATTTGGTTATTAAAGCAAAAATTTGGATTTCTTTTTAACGATTTTATTATTTGAAATAAAATATTATACTTAACTGTAAGAAATATATAATGAACAAGGTAGTCTGGGATGCAGTTTGGCGAATGAAAAAAATACGTCCCAGTTCTGTACCAGACTTCCCCGATCGCCCTGAAGAAGATCTGCAAGGCACGTCGAAACGTCATTAAAATTTTTTAACTTAGGCGTATTTTTTTTCTTCTCTGCATCCTAGATTATCTTCTTCACTATAGATTTTATTATTTCTAGTGGTTCATAAATATTTAATTTTGTAAATATATTTTAGTATTTATATTTCTACGTGATATATTAGTTTCACTCTCGAGTCTTTGTTGAATTTATGGTTATTTTCATTTAAAAGTATTACAGTTTTAGAATTCCAGTTCTGGTAATTGGATACTCTTATATCTGTGGTACTTGTGAATAGTTGGTTTAGTGCAGACAAATCATATTTTTGGAAAAAAGCAATTTTTTCCACTATCATTCACAAATTAGTATTCATCTCTGTAACAGCCTCATAACTAAGTCCATTAGATACAAACAAAGAGGGGAAAAGTAGCATTCTGGTGAAACCGATAACCCAAAATTCGTAAAAACATTTAGCACACAACTTCGCCGATTTTTCAAAAGTGCAACAGATATGTACTTACCAGGTATGCAAGTTTAAAATGTCGTTTATTTCTTAAAATATATACACAGTAATTAAAAAAAAATTGCCTAGTGACATTCAACTGTTCTGCCATCATTTGTTGGGTTTGGGTATTGTCTTCGTCTAATAAAGATTGCAATTCGAAGTCCTCAAACTTTTTTGGTCGATTTTCTCGTTTTTGATCAGTAACATCAAAATCACCACGTTTGAAACTTTGAAACCAACGTTCACATGTCCTGACGGTTGAAGCAACATCGCCATAAGTCTCAACAAGAATTCGATACATTCAGATGCCTTTTTCTTTTGATTAAATAAGAAAATCATGACATGCCGCAAATGCTCTTTATTTGGCTTAAAATTAGACATTTTTAACACCAAAGAAAGGTATGATACGTCCACGTAAACGACTTAAAAACAACTGACTTTTGTAAACAAATGACTAACAAACAAAATAGCGTTTAGAGATAAGCAAGTCCTTCAATAGGCTAAGAGCGCATTCTATTGGAATTAAAACGACATTTTAAACTTGCATACCTGGTATTATACGTACCTAGGAATTTACTGAATTATTTTTTATGTAAAACCCGAGAATTGTCTACAATTCCAGTTATTATTTTTATGTTGAATAGTTACGAAGGAACGTTTATGCAATGGTCGTATAGTGTAGTTGTCAAAGGGGGAAAAATATAATAATTTAATTTTTTAATAAAAAAAAATAATATAATCTCGAAAAAGTAACATTGTAATTTTAAGTCAATTTTAACCAAAAAAAAAGAAGGAAATCCAAGATTTTGATAATTAATAAGCAAGCTATTATGTTTAGTTGAAGGGAGCTAAAATACTAAGAGGATAGCCCATTGACAGGGGATGTAAATATCTAAGCCCGTTTAATGGTTACTAGTCGCGCTGGCTAGTAGCTAACTAGTTTACGACTAGTCCCATTAAAACCTTCCTTTATAAAATAATTTCATTAGACCCTGAGATTGCGGCCTGGCCCGGGCTAATAATGCCTTTCTCTTTATTGTCCTCGTAGTCTCGGGGTCTCTTCGAGCGGTTTACTACTGAATTATTTAATGGTAGGTTTTATGAATGGGGCTTCATACCTCTCTATATAGTATTTTATGGCCCTTATTCTCTATTACGATTTCTGCCTCATAAGTTTTTCCCAACGCTATAGGATTTAATCCACAATTTATTCATAGTATACTACAAAATGAGGACATACTAACAGCTTACATATTACTTGACGTATGTATGATGTTATAGAAGGATTAACAAAATTACGGTTGATGTATAATTTGCCACTTGAATTGGATTTTTTAATTCTAAGACTAGTTTCGAATGTTAAACATTAATCATCAGTTCTAAAGGCATACATAAAAATCAAAACTAAAATATAGATTGGCTTTGAACGATTTTATTATTTCTAGTGAATTAATGAAATTATTTTATTGACTAATAAAATAGAGTTACAATAAAGTTTGGCCAATCTAATGGGGTGTATAAAAAAAATGACAGTTTTTTAAACAAATATTTGTATTATTATTTCTTTGATATAAAATACAATTAATACTTAAAGTATAGTCCATTGTTATCTAACGTCATTACCCATCTGCTAGCCAATTGCTCGATGCCACGCTGATACCATCCCTTGGAATGGCTGTCAAAGAACTCTTGGACAGCATTTTCAACGTCCGCAAAATTATCAAATTTTTTCCCAATCAAGAAAATGGGCCATGGGTCGAAACAAGTAGTAATCCGAAGATGCGAGGTCTGGACTATGTGGTGGATGAGGCAGGAGTTCCAACCCATGAAGTTCTGTAAACTTTTCTCAACTTTTGTAAAATTGTTGAGGAGTAAGTTCGTGAGGGACCAGTCTACAGGTCTTTTTCACCTTCCCCATGGAGAGAAGATGGCGACTAACAGTATCTTTCGACACACCACACCCCCTGGCAAGTTCGCGAGTACTTGTGGACGGATTTGACTAAACAGCTTCCTTCAGAACCTCATCAATATCCATTAATGTTCGCCCGGAGCCCTTCTTCCTTTCCAACCTCGGATCTCCACTTCTAAATTTTTCAAACCAACGCCGCGCCGTGCGCTCTTCAAGGACACCTTCCCTATCATATTTAATAATTTCACGAGTTGTTTCAGCTGTGAATTTTTTTTTTTTTTTCCAGTGATGTCTTAAAATTGCGAGAATTTTGTAGGATACTATCATGTTTCTTCTTTGATATAAATAACTGAACTGAGGCTTTTTTTGAAGAATTCCAGTGTTAGTAAACAAGCCTAGAGAGGATCTAATCCCTCTAAAGGGATTATTAAATATTGGTAAATGATAAATAGCATTACGATATTTACAGACTTTTGAACTCTGGAATTAGATAGAACGGTCATTTTTTTTATACGCCCTATTAGTTAGTTACATTTATACAGCAAAATACTCATGTTTAAGTACGTATTTACAAGAAAATAAAATATAGACCCATTTGATTTTAGACATATAAAACTAAATTTCTTAATTAACAATATTTTTGATATAACATAATTTCTTACTTAACTAAGTGGTTTTATTATGTACAAGTAAACTATTTAAATTAAGCCAACAAATCGAAACTAAAATAAAAACAAAAAATTACACCTTGCTTTTGTTATTAATCCTCTTGGGTGTTATGCCATTGTTCGGTCAAAAGGAATGTTCTAAGCTTAGTAACATTTGTAATGAAATTATATACTACATTAATTTTTTGCTCTTCTTCAGTTGTATATTTTGGGAGGCGTTTTTTATTTTATTATTAATTAGAGACATCCGTCTGAGTATTAAGTATTGGGGGCAGTTGAATAGAGCATAATTTAAACTTTCTTTTTCATTTTGATTACATAATTTACATATGGCTTCAGAGCCTATTTTGTACATATTATTTTTTTAAAAAATCTGGTATTTTTTTATCTGAGGCAAGCCTGAGTTGTGTCATTCTTATTTTGTAAAATGGGGCATTTAAAAGAAGGCATTTGGCACCAGTAACCAGTAACCAGTAAGTGTGGGTTTTATTTCCTTATAGTAGTGGTTAAAGGTAAACATTGTTTACCCTTTCTAAATCCTGAGCTATTAACATGTTTTTATTATTATTAGTTGTAGAATGTTTTCTACGTGATGTGCTAGTTTCACTTCCGAGTTTTTGTTGAATATATAGTTACTTCACTCCAATGGATAGCGTAGTTGGAATTCTGTGTCTAAACGTAGTTCTTGGAAAATCGAATGTTCTTAGTCGTTTGATCGAATAACTCGGAAACCGTTCCTGTTAGTATATTTTGAGCTATTGTACATTATAAAGCAAATCAAATTTGCAAGAAATTTGGCACTATTTATTTATTTTTTCTCTCATCTTTAGTTTTCAAACGGTTCAGCCACCAATGATTGGCTAACTTGTTGTAAGTAAGTGGCTAAATTTCCTACCATACTACATATATTAAATTTATATAATGTCTTGTAAAATACCCACGCCAGAATATTTTGGTACATTTTTTCGTTAAACCCTTAAAAACTATTCGTTCGATCCAAAAACTTTTTTTTCAACTGATAGACGACTAAATTTTCAATCAGACCCATATATTAAATTGATATAAAGTCACGTAAAATACCAATTCCAGCACATCAAAACCTTGTACTGGTGTGGAATCCAATTTTTTTTGGCACATTTTTCGTTATTACCCGAAAACTATTCTTCCGATCCAATATTTATTTTTCTCAACTGATAGCTGACTTAATTTGCAATCAGGCCAATATATTAAAAAATTGATATAAAGTCACGTAAAATACCAATGCCAGCACACCAAAACCTTGTACTGTTGTGAAATCCAAGTTTTTTTGGCACGTTTCTCATTATTACCCGAAAAAAACTATTCTTCCGATCCAATATTTATTTTTCTCAACTAATAGCTGACTAAATTTCCAATCAGGACCCATATATTAAATTGATATAAAGTCGCGTAAAATACCAATGCCAGCACACCAAAACCTTGTACTGTTTGTGAAAACCAAGTTTTTTGGCACACATTTTTCGTTATTACCCGAAAACAATTCTTCCGATCCAATATTTATTTTTTCTCAACTAATAGCTGACTAAATTTCCAATCAGACCCATATATTAAATTGATATAAAGTCACGTAAAATACCAATTCCAGCACACTAAAACCTCGTAATGTTGTGAAATCCAAGTTTTTTGACACATTTTCGTTATTTACCCGAAAACTATTCTTCCGATCCAATATTTATTTTTCAACTAATAGCTGACTGCGGACTAAATTTCAAATCAGACCCATATATTAAATTGATATAAGTCACGTAAAAGACCAATTCCAGCACACTAAAAAAAAACCTCGTAATGTTGTGAAATCCAAGTTTTTTTGGCACGTTTTTCGTTATTACCCCAAAACTATTCTTCCGATCCAAAATTTGTTTTCTCATCTAATAGCTGACTAAATTTCCAAACAGACCCATATATTAAATTTATATAAAATCACTTACGAGTAAAATACCAATTCCAGCACACTAAAACCTCGTAATGTTGTGAAAATCCAAGTTTTTTGGCACGCTTTTTTTCGTTATTACCCGAAAACTATTCTTCCGATCCAATATTTATTTTTTCTCAACTAATAGCTGACTAAATTTCCAATCAGACCCATATATTAAATTGATATAAAGTCACGTAAAATACCAATGCCAGCACACCAAAACCTTGTACTGTTGTGAAAACCAAGTTTTTTTAGCACATTTTTCGTTATTACCCGAAAACTATTCTTTTGATAAATATTTATTTTTTTAAACTCCTAGCTGACTAAATTTCCATTCAGACCCATATAATAAATTGATATGAAGTCATGTAAAATACCAATCCCAGCACACTAAATCTTCGTAATATTGTAAAATCCAAATTTTTTGGCAAATTTTTCGTTATTACCGAAAAAAAAATTCTTCCGATCCAATATTTTTTTTTTCAACTAATAGCTGACTAAATTTCCAATCAGACCCATATATTAATTCATATAAAGTCACGTAAAATACCAATTCCAGCACACTAAAACCTCGTAATGTTGTGAAATCCAAGTTTTTTGGCACGTTTTTTCGCTATAACAAACCCCAACAAAAACTATTTGTTTTTTTTCCAAAATTTATTTTTTCAATGAAAGTTTACTAAATTTACAATCAAATCAAAATTATATAATGATGAATGAATCTCGCAAAATACCCACGCCAGTCCACTGTAACATGTAAAATTGTTATGTTTTTTACCAAAACAATACACATTTAGACTGCTGGTATGGATTTCAATTAAATATTCATGTATAAAAAATGTGATATCAAATTTAGTCACTTTCAGTTGAAACAAGTAAATTTGGTTTAGACAAATTGTTTTGGACTAATATCGAAAAATAATCTAAATAATTTGTACTTGACAACAGAACTTGTTTTTAGCACGGGTATTTTACAGAGCTTGATCAAAGTTTTATGTATGGGTCTGATTGTAAATTTAGTCAGCTATCAGTTGAGAAAAATAAATTTCGGATTGGACGAGTAGTTTTGGGGTTATAATGAAAAATCTACCAAAAAAACTTGGATTTTACAACAGTTCGGTGTTTTAGCGTGCTGGCATAGGAACTTTACATGACTTTATATAAATTTCATATATGAGGTCTGATAGAAATTTAGCCGGCTATCAATAGAAAGAATAAATAAATTTTGGATCGGACGAATAGTTTTGGTGTTATAACGAAATATGTGCCAAAAACTTCAACTTTACAATAGTACGGATTTTTAGCGTGCTGGCATGGGTATTTTAAATAACTTTATATACATTATATAGATAAATTATATTATATTATACAAATAAATTTTATGTATAATGTCTGAAAGGAAATTTTCATCAGTTGAAAAAAATAAATTTTGGATTAGAGTTATAACCGACGACGGAAAAGTACCAACTGCTTCTTTTTACGAAGAAGTGCGACTTATATGAAGTTAGTCAATCTTTGGTGGCCAAACCGCTCTAAAACTATTGATCTGAGAACAAAATGACTATTACAAAATTTAAAGTAACGATTTCCGAACTTCTAAGAAATACTATTTACAACTCCTCTCCCCAACTGTCATTTTTGCGGGCTTATTATTGCATAACCTTGTATGATCTTTGATTTACTGATTATTCAGTTTTCCTTTGTATTTAACTTCGCAGTCATTACATGTTAGTTCGTATACACCACTTTTTTTTAGGAAAGGATGTAGGTTGGTGGGTATATCATCCAACAAGGTGTGATTTAAATAATCTTGATTGAGTAGGTATGCTTCGCAATAATTTTACGCAAATGCCTACAACAAAAATTTCTTTCTCATGGAAAATACTGACAACATATCTGAAATTAGTACTAAAAATAAATTGAAATCCGCATACTTTTGTTTCTGGAAAAAAAAAAAAACAAATTGTAGACCAGTCTAATTATAATTTTCTTGAATGAAAGCTTCAAAACATTTATGAATACCCATATTTTTATTATTGAGGATTCCACCATCTTTTGTTTTCCTTTTTTTTATATAAAAAAAACAAGAACATAGCGACTATTTGAGAGGTCAGTTAAAGAACATGGAAGTGGCTACTGTATACGTCAGCTAGCCTGTAGCCTGGTTATAACTTCCTCCCGCTGGGCTAGTATTGACGTAATTGAGCCAATTAACGTGATTATTTTTCTTTACGACATTTTCATGGTTTCTTGTTTTAATTGTTTTAAATGGATTTTTCTTTAATTCTCATTTAATTAATTAATTTTTCTATGGAGAGATTTGAAGATTACCTAAAGAATCTTATGTTTTAAGTCATTATATGACAGTGTTGAATACCTGA
This sequence comes from Euschistus heros, assembly GCA_003667255.2. Classification (NCBI taxonomy): domain Eukaryota; kingdom Metazoa; phylum Arthropoda; class Insecta; order Hemiptera; family Pentatomidae; genus Euschistus; species Euschistus heros. The sequence continues at coordinate 974,199 of RCWM02000054.1, forward strand.
AGAGATGTTTGATAACATTCTATTGATTTTTACTTTATTATTATACTGCAATGAAAATTCATTATAGTTTGTATATTATAAAGATAATATTTTCCTTACAGTTTCTGTTTAAATACAACAAGGTCATAAAAGTCAGTTAAGGATTTGGCCTAGTAATTAATACAAATAAAACAAAGTATATGGCTAGAAGTAGAAGTAATAACCTCGGTGATATTGACATATTGGGGATTACTTTGTACACGTAGAACAATTTAAATGTCTAGGTAAAATGAAATTCATGAGGAAAGAAAGCCTTACTCTCCAGAAATTTAATAAGTAGGATAAATAAGTCTATAATACTGCCTACAGATTTTTTTTTCATTTCAAGTGAAAAAACTATTATGGAACTAGGTTCTTAAAAAATAACAAGTCGATTTGTTCCTTAACTTTCTTATTGAAAACAAAAATAAAATGGGAATATAGGGAATATTTATCTTGCCATTCAAAATTTTTTTTTGTTAACTATTTATTGATATTTGCAACTGTACATCAATATACATCAAGTAAATTTTAGGAAATGATTATAATGACATGTAAATCACTTGAGAAGAACTTCTCACTAGTAGCACTTCAATAAATGTTCTAAACTAGAAGGTCTCTTGGCCATTTTCTTTTCAGATTCCTCGGTGGGTTATCAGATATCGAATGAGAAGCAAGTGTGGGAGTGCAGTTTACTATGAAAGGATAGGTATCTGGTTTGGGCTAAATCAGCAACATATGGAACATAGAGGTCTTTATGGATAAGTTTATTGGTGACAAAGTAAGGAACATTAAGGATTTTTCGAAGGATTTTGGATTGTAAGGATTGGATTCGAGAAGAATTGGATCGTTTAATGGAGCCTCAAAGCTCAACTTCGTATGTCCATATAGGTCTAATAACTGTCATGTAAATAAGTCTTTTGTAATTTATTGGAAGGTTTGATCGTTTGTCTTGTAAACATAAATTTACATTGTTTTATTAGATTAAAATAATATTTATCAAGACCCTAAAGCCACTGAAGGATATTAGCTTATATATTAACTAGATCTGGCAGGATCACAAGATTTTTCCAGAAAAATTAGTTTTTGTCGTTTTCAAAAAAAATATTAATTAATTTTCGTTTTTTAAAATGACACTCACTCTTCCCGTTTAATCCTTTTCATATGACATAAAAGAATACTATTTTAAGATATGTCAGGATTTAATGATTTTTTACGAATGAAAGACATCGTTAGCGAATTCATTTCGTCCTTTTGAAAATCGATTAAATATCCAAGCGCACAATATTTAAGTGTTTTAAGTATGATGATTCTAAATTTTAAAGTCATAGAAGGATACATTCATTATTCCCACTTACTGGCTAGGATGGTTTAACATGGTTTTTCCCAATGGCCCTTTAATTTACTGGTCTCAAACAAATAAGCTAAGGGCTACAGTGTTTTGTTCCCGCAAACAATAATCAGTGTGGTGATGCCTCGTTATTCGTGGGGCATTGAGAATTTTTTTTTGGTTTGTCTAGAAGCTTTGATCGTTTGTCTAGGCCATTCAAATTAAAAATTGAATTGGTTTTAAGCTTTTCTAATGACTCCTAAATATTTAATTTTAGCTAATTTGCTACGTGATTGTTTCACCCCCGGAGCCTTTGTTGAATTTATTGTCATTTTCAGTTAAATGGATAAGGAATTTGGTTTACTGGAAAGAGAACTATGAAATAGATTTATTTACTAAAGTACTCGTTTGCTGTGTCAGTTGCGATTGATTTTGAAGAGGTATTTTATAAAGTGGATTTTGAATTAGCTCAGGGAAGAAGTATGGCAGAAATGAAGAGGTGGAGAATTCCACTTGATCGGATAATTGAAGAAATTGAAAATTTTTTATCTTCGTTTGAATGCCAAGTGTTATTCTCTTTTAGTTTATTAATTGACTGTCATTTTTGAGATATTACTACACCTACTTGTAATGTATTAAATAAAATATGTTAAGGAATATTAAATCATGAAGATTCTTCGCATTAAGTAGCACATAATTAGGTCTTGGGAACATTGTAGAGATTGGCTAACTTGCGGTCAGCCCCACTTTCCCGCGAAAACACGTTAATCGGTACTCTTTTGGCTATAACTCCGTATCTATTTGTCCTATCCATAATTTTTTTTTTTGCTGGTTAAATTTACTATCAGACTTTGTATATGATGTTTTAATGAAGTCCTTTAAAATACACATTTTTTTTTTTTGGGAGACTTATAGGTTTAGTGTCGTGGCTGCTGTACTTATAGGTCTAATGTGATTATAAATTAATTCTTGTAGGATATACATTAATGCAAAACTATAATAAATCTTATTAATTTTATGTTTTAAATTTTTCTTTAATATTGGCTGTTTTCATTGGCAATTTAATTAATGTTTTTAATAATCCTTGCTAATCTGTTTCTGATATGTTCGTTAAGTATGAGAACGCAAATCCTTAAAAAAGAATTAAACTTTAGCCAAGAGAATTAATTTTAAAAAATGGGTTGAACTTTTCGTTTTCAGTACCTATATATTTTAATTGTGAAAATTCTTATTTTACTATGAACTATTTATCTGTTATACTTCATCTATTTTAGTTTATCAACTATATTAGCCATTATGTTTTCTATTTTTTTGTTTTTTATCACATTTTATGTTTTCTTCTAGCCCTGATGAAGGCTCGCATTAAAGTAATTTTATTGAGGAATATGTGATTGGCCATTGATTTCGTTCACCAATGAATTAGACCGGACATTAGAGTACAGATCCGAACCCTAATTCCTCTCCTCTCATTGGCTAAAATTGAGATCCCTGGCCAGGGGAGGCCGGCCAATGATCTTGGAGAAGAGACCGCAGGAGCCTCAGGTCCCACCCGCTCCTGTACTTGTTCTCCTAAAAGCATTCCTTTGTCCACTTGCCTTAAACTGTTGAAATATCTGGGGCCACTCCTTCCTCTCCTATATCTTCTCCTACCTGGTCCAGGGTTGTTAACGTTGGTTATATGGCGATGGCATAGCGGTCTGGGTATAGGCTGTAAAGGGGTTGCCGCTTAGTTATTTAGTAGTAGTACAGTGGTATTCTACCTGTGGACAAGGAATGTCGTTGATAGAAATGTATCTATGATTGTAGTTCTTGGTCTATCTTAAATATATAATACTAGCACACCCCGTCGCGGCTTCGCCTGCTCTCATAAATAAAGAACTTACAAGGGGACGTTTGGAGTTGTAACTCACAGATTTGAATGCATACAACACCTTTAACTCCGAACGTCTCCTTGTTAGATTATTTTAACTAATAATTGGATTTCATTTGTTTATCGATAAATATCGTGTATTGAAGTATGGAATTTAGCATTATTTCTTCAATTATATTTCTAGCATTATTCCTTCAATGACAGTAATTTTAACCTGATAAAAATTGCATTGATTAGGTGTTTGAAGAGTACAGTTTGGCAAACCTCGTTCCTGGCACTCAAGATTATTCATTTTAATTATTATTATAGTAAAATTTATTAATATAAACCTTCATAGAACTATGAAGATGTAGTTAAAATTTTTTACAGTTGGGTTTAATAGCTTTACCATTGCAAAGTGTGTTGCAGAATAGCCAAATATCGGTCGATTTTTAAACTGCACTGGAATTCTCATGTCCCTCCATATATTCATAGCTTTTTTTTAATAATTATTGAATTGAAAATAAGTACATTTTCTCATACATTTCTGGCTCTATACATCACCGTATCACTGTAACCTCTATCGAGCCACCTATCGGATGATTACCAAACTTCGCTGCGCACCACATATTTATCGTTTTTTTTAAGGCAATATAATTGAAATTGAAATTTTATAATTGCTAAACCTTCCTTGAACTATAAAGATGATGTGGCTAAAATTTGGTACAGATTGGTTCAGTAGTTTTCGCGGTTAGTGATCACAAACGAAAAATGGCTTGTCCTTTTATATAATAGTATAGATATTGGTAGGATAAACCAGAAAATTTTTGGCACCCTAACAGAAATGGAAAAAAAAAAAAATTATCTAAAAATTATTTTTTTAAAATCCTAGTACTCAACTGTGTTAAAATACTTTCACTTCTGTCCGTATTTTAAAAGATATCCTTAGGGTGTCAATAAATGATTCTGCATTATTTATTGACACTATCTTGTAAAATACATTCCAGTAATGTTTGGTGCGAACTTTCTTATTTATCTTAAAGTATAGTAATTAACTAAAAATAACTGTAAATTTTAACTTTATTGTACTATTCTTTTTATAATTATAGTATGAACATTGCTTAAGGGTGCCAATAGCTGTTTGGTTTACCATTAATTTGATTGCTATTATTTATATATATTCTCAATTCTCGATACCGATAATTTATAAATTAAAAAGCAAAACTAATCATTAATAAAACAGTAATAACTAAAAAAAAAAAAAATAGTAAACAGGAAGTAGCATTTATTATCTAAACATAAGTAACATATGTCTATTACAAAATTATAATTGTTCAAAAATATTATTCATTTTACAAATTTGATTAAAGAGGATAAACATTTCAATGATTCTTGATTGATGTATTCATAAAGGAGTCGAAAATGTTACCAAACCCTTTTCCTCTATATCGGAAAATGTTCTGATATTTCTGTGGATTTATTTTATTTGTGTATAAGGGTTCGAAAACTATGAAAATTTGGACTTTTTTATAGATGAAATTGTAAGCATCAGTGGATTGTACTAATGTATTTGATATAAATGGTTTCAATACACATGCTACAATCGATTTTTGTATCTCATTAGCGAAAATAACCGCCATTCCATTGCAAGAAGTGGATGCCTTTTACTCTCCTGGGACTCTCTTCATACTCTGTCTGTTTCGGATCAGTGAGAATTGAAAAATTACAGTTAATATTTACTAATTTGTTTATTTTCATACAGAAAAATCGAGCTTTGATGGCCTAGAGATTTAGTGCTTTAAAACCTCGAACGAACGAACTAAGCAGAAGAAAAACAATTATTATTTTAGTATCGTCCTCCTGAGAATAACAAAAATGTATATTAAAATTATTTTCTTGCTGTTATTTCGTTAGTTAAAAATTTAAATTTTATTTCTTCATTTATCCAGTAATGTTTGGTCTTTAAAGGGGTATTTTTGTAATGGTGTACCATGAAGTATTGTTCTAGTACACAAAAAATTGCTTTATCATTAAAAATGAAGAAATATTGGGAGTTGGAATTAATTTTAAAGGATTGATAAGTTATGGTATTACTAGTCTCTAATCCCATCGGGCCAACTTGTTGCTATATTCATGTTGAAGCGTCATCATTTAGCTTTGATTTTCAGTAGGTGTCATTTCTCTGAAGTGTGAACAACATTATTTTTTTGCTCTCTAAACATGTCAACTTTTGTGCCAAGTAAGTCGAATTTGCGGAAGGCTTTGCTTTTCTGCTTTCATTTGAAGAAAAAAGCAGCTGAAGCCCATCGGTTAGTTTGCGAGGCTTATGGGGACTATGCTCCATCGATTTCCACTTGTGAGTACTGGTTTCGGAGGTTTATTATGAGTCTATTATGAGCTGCTGAAACCGAATGAAACGATCACGGGAGACCTCTACCGAACTCAGTTGATGCGTTTGAGCCGTGCACTGAAGGAAAAACGGCCGCTATTTGGGGAAAGGCACGACAAGGTAATCTTGCAACATGACAACGCTCGGCCGCATGTTGCTAAAGCAAACAACATAAAAAACATACCTGGAAACGCTGAAATGGGAGGTCCTATCCCACCCGCCGTATTCTCCAGACAGTGCTCCTTCTGACTTTTTTCGAAGCATGAGACACGACCTGACTGTCCTGCGGTTCACTTCTTATGAAGATTGCAAAAAATGGGTGGATTCATGGATAGCCTCAAAAGATGAAGCCTTCTTCCGAGCTGGTCTCCGTAAATTGCCAGAAAGATGGGAAAAAGTAGTCGCTAGCGATGGAAAATACTTTGAATAATATACATTGTACCATTTTTTCTAAATAAATGCTCAAAAATCCTTTAAAATTAATTCCAACTCCCAATATATTTTTTTCATTATTATGGAATACAATCGAAGAATACTACTTACATTATTAGATTTTTTTATATTTAAAAAAACAAAAAAAAAAACATCGTCAGCACTATCAATCGGCTCATTAGCGTCGACATTTTTTTTTTATATTATGTTGTAATATTGGTGAATTATTTTATTAAACATCTAATTTTTAAATTTTATTTTCAGGTAAGAAGTATTCCATTTATTGCAAGAAAGTGTAAGTTGTTTTATTAATTTTTTCATTTACATGCATTAATAGCAATAAAATGGTGTATTGTAATTGACAGAATCTCAGTATATTATTGAGGCTACTTGAGTCAGAAAGTAGAATATTGCCTTTTAGAACTGAGGCTTTATATTTTAGTGATCGTTATAAAATTTATTTACTTCAGATCCTGTCAATTGTTGTCCCCATTTAAATATACCAGGTAGTTATATACGTATTTTCAAATACTATAGTAGTACATTACTATAAGTATATTACGGAATATTTGTTCTCAATAAGAGTCATTGTGTCGTAATTGCAACGAAGATATTATAGAGATGTAGATTGTTGGGGTATACAGTCATAAATACACAGGAATTAGAAATAATATTTTAATAAAATATAACTGGAGTTTCGGATTGCTACTCTCTCTGAAAACCTGATGGAGGCTTGCAATACAAGTCGAAACGTCGGCATTATAAATTAAAATAGTATTTTTAATCGCTGTGCTGTGTATTTAATTTTTAAGAGGGTTAAGGGTGGAGAAGCTCAGTGGTTAAGGGTTGGCATTGATACACGATACATAGAATATATCGATATATTTCTTTGATAGTCCAATATTTTTATATCGATTTTTTTTCTTTCATTATTCATTAAAATTGATAGAAATTATATCCCCGTATGGTTTTCTATATATATAATTTAAAATTCGAACGTGCTATGTTACTTAATAAATATAACTTTCACTGATAAGTAATAATTCTATTAAGTAATAACTCAATTAATTTTAATTAATTTTCTCGGCTGATAGTTTTATTTATTTTTTTTTTTTTAGAGCATATAGAAGGATTTGGATTATTATTATTATTTGAATAAAATACAGCTGAATTTGAAAAATTTACTGAACAATTTTGGATTTACGAAATTTTATATTAGTAAGGTTTATATCCGCTCCTTGCATTCATTACGTCTTATATTCAGTGGGAGTTAGGTCTAATGTGATTTGGAATTAATTCTTGAGTTTTAAGCCTCATCTAATGCAAAACTGTAATGAATCTTTTTTTTTTTTTCAACAATTTATGGAAATTTACAACTGTACAAATATGCATCAATTAAATGTGTTAAAAACGCTTACAATAACATGCCAAAACTTGAAAAGAACTACTCATCGGTAGCACTTCAATAAAAATCTACACAAGAAGATCTCCAGGCCTTCTTCTTTTCAGACGCCTCGGAGGATTATCGAGAATTGAGTGGGAAACAAGTTGAGAAACTAGTTGATTTGAGTGGTTATGGAGGTTACTATGAAATGATTGGTATTTTGTTTGGACTAAATCAGCAACATATGGAACATTAAGATCTTTATGGATAAGTCTATTGGTGACAAAGTAAGGAGCATTGAGGATTTTTCGAAGGGTTTTGGATTGTAAGGATTGGATACGGGATAAATGGTTTAGGATGGATGGTTTAGTAGAGCCCCAAAGCTCACCTCCGTACGTCCATATTGGTCTAATCACAGTCATGTAAATGAGTCTTTTGTATTCAATTGGGAGCTTTGAGAATCTTATTAATTTAAAAGTTCATAACTTTAGTTTTTTTAAAAATACTTTCTTTTATTTAATTAATATTTTCAATGGTTATAATAAGTTTCATGTGACCTTGTTTAAGAATGTAGGGACATAAACGCCTAAAAAGGAATTAAACTTTTTGTAAAGAAATTGAAAAAAAAAAAAAAAAATTAATTGGGTGAACATTTTTGCTCATGATCATTTCCCTCCACATAAAATTTCATAACCAAAAAATAATTCTCAATGCCCCACGAATAACGAGGCATCACCACACTGATTATTGTTTGCGGGAACAAAACACTATAGCCCTTAGCTTATTTGTTTGAGACCAGTAAATTGAAGGGCCATTGGGAAAAACCATGGTAAACCATCCTAGCCAGTCAGTGGGAATAATGAATGTATCCTTCTATGACTTTAAAATTTAGAATCATCATACTTAAAACACTTAAATATTGTGCGCTTGGATATTTAATCGATTTTTAAAAGGACGAAAATGAATTTGCCTAGAAGGAGTGGCTAACGATGTCTTTCATTCGTAAAAAATCATTAAATCCTGACATATCTTAAAATAGTATTCTTTTATGTCATATGAAAAGGATTAAACGGGAAGAGTGAGGGTCATTTTAAAAAACGAAAATTAATTAATATTTTTTTGAAAACGACGAAAACTAATTTTTCTGGAAAAATCTTGTGATCCTGCCAGATCTAGTTAATATATAAGCTAATATCCTTCAGTGGCTTTAGGGTCTTAATAAATATTATTTTAATCTAATAAAACAATATAAATTTATGTTTACAAGACAAACGATCAAAGCTTCCAATAAATTACAAAAGACTCATTTACATGACAGTTATTAGACCTATATGGACATACGAAGTTGAGCTTTGGGGCTCCATTAAACCATCCAATTCTTCTCGAATCCAATCCTTACAATCCAAAATCCTTCGAAAAATCCTTAATGTTCCTTACTTTGTCACCAATAAACTTATCCATAAAGACCTCTATGTTTCATATTTTGCTGATTTAGCCCAAACCAGATACCAATCCTTTCATAGTAAAGTGCACTCCCACACTTGCTTCTCATTCGATATCTGATAACCCACCGAGGCGTCTGAAAAGAAGATGGCCAAGAGACCTTCTAGTTTAGAACTTTTTTTGAAGTGCTACTAGTGAGTAGTTCTTCACAAGTGATTTGCATGTCATTATAATCATTTCCTCAAATTTACTTGATGTATATTGATGTACAGTTGTAAATATCAATAAATAGTTTTTTTTTTAAATTATGTTATTTATTAATGTTATTATCGGTAGTTTGTTAAATAAAACAAGGATTATAATTTAATGAAATTTTTAATGCATTCAATAATTAAAAGTAACTGCTCATGACCTACATAGTAAGGATTATTTAAATAAATCGATCCTGTCGGACACCAACCCTCAGCAAAAATTCTTCTCTAAAGGTCAAAGCTTATTTTTGTCCTCTTCTTTGTAATTTCTTATCTAAGTCGGTGTATTTTATGGCGAGCCGTAATGTAAGGGAATACATTCTGTAAGGTCTGATAGAATGCAGGACCTCACTCCAATATTGGAAGGAGTGCCTCGTCTCCTCCGCCGTGTTTGTGTCATCTCTCTAAAACATTATGGCTTCTTCGTCCTAGAGTTGAAGTCTTATTCCGATATTTATTTTCCGATCTTATGACATATATTCTAAAGACTAATTTAATTATACTTTTTTTTAACCTAAACCAAACAACCAACAAAAATTATCAACCTATAAAATAATTGCAAGTGGTAACATGTAACATATAAATCAGATGATAACATTTATATATATATAGCTAAATAAAAGTATCGCGGGTTGAAGTTTTTAAAAAGAAGCTTTATTGAGAATTACATACATTGATTCAAGAACAAGTACACAGGTTAAAACTTATTGCAAGACTACGAGCATAGTATGACCATACGTCTCAAACGACGCGTATAGAATGTCTGATGAGGCTAGGTGGGGGCAGCCTTTTATAGTGTTGGAAGAGGGATTAAACACATATTGTTTATTTATATCTTTAACACTATTTAGGCGTACATAACTATATATATATATATATATATATATATATATATATATATATATATATATATACATTTGAAATTCATTTATTGAGTTCACAACTGTAAAAAATATATACATCAAGTAAATGTGTTGATAAAGAGTATAATAACATGTCAAAACTTGAAAAGAACTACTCATCGGTAGCACTTCAATAAAAATCTACACAAGAAGATCTCTAGGCCATTTTCTTTTCAGACGCCTCGGAGGATTATCGGGAATTGAGTGGGAAACAAGTTGAGAAACTAGTGGATTTGAGTGGTAATGGAGGTTACTATGAAATGATTGGTATCTTGTTTTGGCTAAATCAGCAACATACGGAACATTAAGATTTTTATGGATAAGTTGATTGGTGATTAAGTAAGGAGCATTGAGGATTTTTGATTGCAAGGATTAGATACGAGATGAATTAGATGGTTTAGTGAAACCCCAAAGCTCAATTCCGTACTTCCAAGCAGGTCTAATCACAGTCATGTATATGAGGTTTTTCTAATTAATCGGGAGCTTTGAACGTTTGCCTAGTAAATGTTGAAGTAGTCTGTAACGACGGGCAGTTTCTTGTCGTTTTAATCATGTTTTTATAAAGTTTAAATCTAAAAATATCGAGTTTATTTAATCGAATTTATTAAATTCAGCAGAAAAATTATCAATTTATTGTATATGTATTGATTTAGAATTATGTCACTCTACCTGTCCTCACTTCTACAAACTTCTACACACGTCAAATCGGAATGTGATGACTATCTGGATGGTACGGAGTTAGGATCAGATTAGGAAAATATTGAAGAATATAATTATCGCTACACATTACGTCTCCAACAAAATCTTTTTCATGAAAATGTTTTTTTCTACAAGATATGTTTCTCCGATAAAATTTTCTACGTATCACTAAAACCTTTCTAAATGTCCAAATAAGACTAAAGCGACAAGAAACTGCTCGTCGTTACAGACTACTTCAACATTTACGAGACAAACCTCCCAATTCATTACAAAAGACTTATTTACATGACTGTTATTAGACCTTTTTGAACGTACGGAGTTGAGCTTTGGGCCTCTACTAAACCATCCAATTCATCTCGTATACAATCTTTACAATCCAATATCCTTCGAAAAATCCTAAATGCTCCTTACTTTGTCACCAATAAGCTTATCCATAAAGACCTTAATGTTCCAAATGTTGCTGGTTTAGCCCAAACCAGATACCTATCCTTTCATAGTAAGCTCCATAACCACTCAGATCCATTAGTTTCTCAACTTGCTTCCCACTCCGTTCCCGATAATCCTCCGAGGCGTCAGAAAAGATTGCTTAGAGATCTTCTAGTGTAAAATTTGATTGAAGTGCTACTGATGAGTAGCTCTTTTTAAGTTGTTACATGTCATTGTAATCGTTATCAGCTCATTTACTTGATGTAAATATGTGTATTGTTGTAAATTTCAATAAATTGATATATATATATATATATATATATATATATATATATATATATATATATATATATATATATATATATACTTGGGCTCAATCATTATAAAGTAATATTACTCCTCGGAGGTAAAAATAAATGACCTAGAGACAGTTTTTAAGAAAGATAAATTGTAACAAAGACCACGTCTTTAACGTTTTATGTTAGTATCGAAAAAAAAATATTAAGTAGGTTCATTGTAATTTGTTTTATGATTATTTGATGCATATCTTTTGTTTATTTGGTTTAACGGACTAAACAGAAAGATTGAGTATCCTTTCAAGAAAGGAAAAGATATAATAAATTTTCAAAAGGACAAGGGCCGAATAATCTTAGGCTGCTATAAGTAGTTAGATCTGGCAGATTTCAAAATTGTATCCTTTAGCTTCCTGTGAAAAGAATTAAACGAGAGCATCCTTTTAAAAGCCGAAACGATTTCATTAATTTTAAAAAGTACAAAAATTAATTTTGCTGGAAGAATTGATTCTGATGATCAAATATGTGGCCATACACAGGACGTGGCAAATTAATTTCCAATAATTTTTATTTGGTCGAAAGCAAACAATGTGCAGAGGCAATTTCGTATTGTAAAATGGCTTGGTTCCTGTTGTCTTAAATGGGGTACTTCTAAAAGTTACAGAAATCATACATCAGAATCATTGAAAGGTTATTGTTGAGAAAGGCCATAGTGAATTAGTTTTAATGTGTAGTGCTTTGATTGTAACTCTCAAAAAGTTATTCAGCGAGTTACTTTCACATCTATACACACCTTTAGGCTATGTACAGCAAATTGCCATGGGTATAATCAATATTAGTTTAGGCGATATTAGTGTGAGTTATATTCGACTAACTTTGGATTTTTATGAATTTTGTTTGAGAGGACTATTTTTTGTCAAAATAACATGAGACCTTCAGCCATGGGCAGTCTCAGATGAAAAAGTTTTTTTCTTTGCAATTAATCTTAAATTTGACAGAATGGAATGGAGAGATAGAGAAAGAGATAGGGAGTGTGTGTGTGTGTGTGAGAGAGAGAGAGAGAGAGAGAGAGAGAGAGAGAGAGAGAGAGAGAGAGAGAGAGAGAGAGAGAGAGAGAGAGAGAGAGAGAGAGAGAGAGAGAGAGAGAGAGAGAGAGAGAGAGAGAGAGAGAGAGAGAGAGAGAGAGAGAGAGAGAGAGAGGGGGATTTCGGTGGACCAATTGAACTGCCTGCTATCAGGGCACTTGTTAATTAAAAGTGTTCCTCAGTTAACTGACATTTCAGGAATGTCATCCGGGGTTCGGAGAAAAAAACTTCTTTTTTTCTAGGTAAAGAATTTTAATTTTAAATAAATGCTTTCGGATTTTATAAACAGGATTGGAAAAAGGTTCTCTACAATAATGGGGGTTTCTTTATTTGTTCTTAGGGTTAAGTCTCACATAATGAACTCAAATTAACTTTGCGTCAAATATAACTTTGCCTTATATTTCGATTACATGCTATTCGCTTGAGCGATTTTACATCACTATTCATTAAGTAGATTTGCTTTTCCCCTTTTATCAGTTGGAAAATAGTTGCTTTCCCACTGTCATCCGGCAAACACGCTGGAAGCTATACCCATCTCTTGTTTTTTTGTATGTTGTTTAAAATATTGTAAGTCTGTAAAAAACAGTATATGCATATTACACCTATTGTTATTATTGTTTATTTCCACTAAAGTTGTAGTTTGGCTTTTCAAAAACCAATCATGTCCAAAAATCTTCTACTGTATAGGTAATCGTCTATTTCTTCTAGAATTTCTTCCAAAAGCAGTTGAATCATTTTAAAGTGAAATGACATCAGTTGTACATTGATAGGACTAATCAATTAGTTTTGAGTAGTTAAGGTACACATGATATATAGTAAAGAAGGATCGGTACGATTAAGAATTGGTGAATTATTTGCCACTTTTATTCGTATTTTGTCTTATCAACATTGTTAACACAGTTACAGTTAACACTGAATTTAAAGTTGACGATTTTATATTCTAATTAACTTTATCCTTTCTGAGATTTTTGAGGCATCTCGTAAGATGACATTGATAGCTTTAGGGAATTATAGAAAGCAATGAACAGTAGATAATAATTTAAGACTTAACCCTTTAAAAATCAACGCAATGCTAAAAGGGATCAAAACCCTCCGTTACTTCACTTTCCTATTATCTGTTCATCGTTTTATTTAGTCAAACTTCCTATGCAGTTCTTAAGCTCTATTAAAAACCTCTGAATCTTTTTCGATCAACATTTATCAATATCCTGGAATTAAAATATTTCCCATATTACCCGAAAGTCCATTTCAATTCTCAAATAGCTTCTAAGATTCTTAAAAATTTTCCCACGCTGTATCCGCCGACTTTTAAGTTCCTCCCTCATCTTTCCCCACCTAGATGATGGATGCTAAGCATACGGAGAATTGTCTGGAGAGCTTGAAATGAGGCTAAAACAATTAATGAATTCCTATACAAGTTCCCTTTTTTTATCCTCAGCACTTCTTGGTATTTTGATTTATGGATGGTCGATCTATCGTAGTCTTTGACTATTGTACTTATCTGGTACTTTTCTATTCTTTAAAAAAAAAAAAAAAACCTTTATATATTCATTATATCTTCTTCCTTTGTAAAAATTTCAACCTATAGGATATCTCTTCTCATTGAATAATTCATTCTTATTCTTTTAGCCTTATTTTGGAATTCCTTACCCATTTCAATTCGCAATGCTTCCTCTCTCACTCCCTTTAAACACCATATATTTATCAACCTCCTCGATTAACAATCTTCCAATATTATGTAATAAAATATGAAGGTAAGGATGTCTTGTTTATATATTTGTAGTTCAGTTTTTAATTTGAATCTCCCCCTTATGCATTTATAAGTATCTAATTTATCTGATCAACTTTCCAAACTACACGTGGTCAGACTATGATGCCTTTTTAATTTTCTTTGGTATTATACTTTGGAGGGCGGAACTGCCTAGAAGTCAGATTTAAATGATACGTGTTTTATTTATTTATTTTTATTTTTTTTTATAGTTAATAATGTATCATAATAATATTTAAAGTTATATATTAACATTTAAGAAAAAATAAAGGAATAAGAAACGTCCTTTATTTAAACTTTTAGGCTAATTCGTCTACATAGATATGTTTTTGTCAGCTATTTATACATAGAAGCATTGACTGTAAAAACATTATATTACCTTAGGTTTGTATAAAATTAAATCAGCTTTTAAATCTTTCATGATGACCGTCTCTGAACGTCGTGTTTAAATACGTAAAGAATAAAACCATAAACAAATTTATAATTTCTACCACTTTTTGAGAGCATTCCGAAAATTTTAAAGGTTGTATCTTAGTACTCGTTTAAGCTACAGAACTCGTTTTCAGCTCTTTAGTTTAGTTTAATTCTGAATATATAAAGCTTTTCTTTAAAACTAATCGTATAGCAGATATTTTGTTGAAACGTAGAAAAGGTCGAAAGTTTTGACGCTTTAACCCTACCAATCACCAAAATGCGGCGCTTCAATGGCTAGAAATTAGATTTTAGTACACAAGCACAATGAAAATAAATATATTAATCCAAACTACCAGATATTTTGCACACTAAAATGTACAATTTTACTGAACTTCTAAGGATTCCGTGAAAATGTTGCGTGTGCCCCCACTCCGGACTCCGTGGGAGGGTTGGATTACCCGGAAAGTCGGACTAGTGGGACGCGGAATATAAGGTTCTACAGTATATCTATTTGTTGTGATTTAAAATTGTGAACGGGAACAAATTTTGATAATTTATATACACTGCATGCTTATATTTGCCAGTTCTCACGGCTATGATAAAAAATATATGTTTTTAACACTTTAAAATATTTATACTGGAATTGTTTATTAACAGGGAAGAAGACCTGGTGGGAGTTTTAATCTAGCTGGTAGTGAATTGATATAACCTCTTGACGTCACTGACTCCTGATGCCGGGCACGTAATCCATACGCGAATAATTTTGCGACTATTTTCGGTCTCGGTTGCTATGGAAATTCAAACAGTCAATAGATTTGAATTAATTAATTCAAGTATTTAAATTATTCTTCGATCTAGACTCTTTCGCCGATCGGTGTTTAGCGGCGCTGACGAGATGTGTTTATGTAAAGTTATTTATCTTCCTTGACCTCAGTTCTTAGCCAGGCTATGTGCGTCCTCTGCTATTAGGAGATTTCAATTCAATCAAACCTGCTGACAGTTCTATATCTGTACTTGATAGGTCTAGGCGAGATAGTGCCAAAATCAGCACAGCTGAGTAAATACTATTAAAATGTTACAAATCATATCGAAGTGTCCAGCTGTTGCTTTTGGAAAAGGTATTTATTATAGTGCATGAATTATATTAGCCGTATTATTGAAATTAAATCCTAAACGTACTTTATATTTTTTAGGGTGCTGAACACGAATCTGAAGTTGTCCAACAAAATTTCCATCGGCAAATATGAGAAAAATTAAAAAAAAAGTAAAAAATCTTTAATTTTTTTCTTATTTTGTTTGTAATTTGCAGAGTAATCATTTTAAGCAAAATATGTATCTATATTAAATTAAGGAGGAGAAAATGACCTACAATTTATTTCCTTAGGTTTCTTTTTTTTCAGACGAAAGGTATCCACAACGGAATTTGGTCAACTGGGAGCTAGGGTTGGGCGATAGTCGATAGTTAGCACTATCGATTGGCCGATACTATCGGTTGGCAGTTTGGGCAGAAGTTTTTTCAAATTTTGGTTTCTTTCCTTTGTTAGATTGATGCTTTCCTGCTGCGTTACTAAAAACTGTGCAGTAATTGAAACAACTTTATAAAAAAAACAAAAAAAAAACGCAATATAAAACGTCCCACCGAACTTAAAAATCTCACTAGAGAACTCAGAAACATTCTTTCCAATGAGATCTTTTTTCTTTTTCAGTGTGATTTTCGGCATTTTAGGAGTACATAAATAAACAATTCACGAATGATGCGTCTTGGTAGACACTAGGGTTGGGCGATAGTCGATAGTTAGCACTATCGATAGGCCGATACTATCGTTTGATAACTATCGACGGCTATCGATAGTTTTTCGATAGTTGCTTACTTTTTAATAAAGGTATTCAATAAAAAATTTCGACTAATTTAATTAAATTCAATTATCTACTCATTATTTGAAATTTGCAGGATTATAAATTATAAGATTATATCACAAAGATGAGAGAAATAACTAATTTATTAGAATTTTAAAAAAAAATTTACAATTTACATGGTTACAATAATAATGAACATATCAAATCTTCAGAAAAGAAAAATAACGAAATAGTTAATGTCAAGAGTCAAGTTTGCTGCTTGAGCCACATATTTCCCGAAAGAAAAACTAGCATTTCTGCTTTCCCGTGGCTTAATCTTTGAGTGAACTCTTGAGCTCTAGGAATTCCGAATTTAATTTCAAAAGAAGACACTGGACAGAGACAGATCAGCATAATTTCGAGAGTTTCAAAACTTGAGGTAGTAAAAAAGATCTATCGGTAGTCGACACTATCGATTGTGACCATCGGTAAGCATGACCTATCGATATATCGATAGTAACAATTGACTATCGCCCAACCCTACTGGGAGCCAGTCCCACTTCTGTTGGATGAAAAATATTTTTGTCGTACTTCCTTGTCAATAACTCCGAAACTATTTGTCCAATTCGAAATTACTTTTTTTCATCTTAAAGCTGATTAAATTTATTATTAGGCCATTAAATATAAAGTTTTTAATACTGTCCTTTAAAAGCACGCTAAAAAATTTGTAGTGTTGTAAAATCTACGTTTTTTTGCACATTTGTCACTATAACTCCGAAACTCAAAATTTCCTTGTTTTTTTTTGTTTTTTTATCTAAAAGGTGGTCAAATTTGCGATTCGATTCTGTATATGAAGTTTTAATCGGGTCTCTTGAAATACACGTGCCAGAACGCTAAAGATCCCGAACTTTTATGAAATCCACGTATTTTGGCATTTGGTATATTATTGGTATATTATAACTCTGAAACTATTTGACCAATTCAAAATTTTATTTTTTCATCCCAAAGCTGGTTAAATTTTCTTTTATATCACATATATGTAACTAAATCCCGTGTAACACCCACGCTAGCATGCTAAATATATATATTTTGGCGAAATATGACAATTATGACATGCCCAGTGGGATGGCGTGGGTGTTTCGGGGAATTTAATATAAATTACATATGTAGAGTCCATTAGTAAATTTGAACACCTTTCAGATTAAAAAAAGAAATTTTGAGTCGGACGAATAGTTTCGGAGTTATTGACTAAAAAGTACGACAAACATATTTTTGCGGAGCAGTGGGACTGGCCACCAGTTGGCCAAATTCCTTTGTGGATACCTTACGTCTGACATAAATTGTAGCCATTTCTCCTCTTTATTTTAATATAGAAGGATATTTTGCTTAAAATGATTACTCTGCAAATTACAAGCAAAATAATAAAATAAATTTTTTTTTTTTTTTTGTATCTCATATTTACTGATGGAAATTTTGTTGAACTACTTCAGATTCGTGTTCAGAACTTCAAAAAATATAAAGTAAGCTATAAAAAACAATTACCAATAAACTTCCCACTTCAAGCCTTATTTTAAAACCATTTGACTGAACTATTTCTGGGTTCATAGTATTGCGTATAATATTTGGCCCGAAAACAGATTTAGTCCAGTTAAATAAGGGTTTGCCGAAGAAAAAACTGCCGAACTTTTATTCTCAACGGATTATTATGTTTTTGAGGTGCTGAATACGAATCTGAAGTTTGCTACCACAGCTTCATAACCAAAATCCCGAAAAACCGCCCAAAACACTGGTTATGTTTTACCTATAACACGACAACGAAGCGTTTTTTCTAGAAAGTCTTAAAATATTAACTGTAGCTGGAACCAGTACCTACGAAAAGAAAAAAAACTGACTATTTTTTGCGAAATTATGGCCTTGGGAGTGTGTTTTTCACGAGATTTAATATAAATTACATATGTATGATATAATAGTAACCAGCTATCAGATAAAAAAAAAAAATTTCGGATCGGACAAATAGTGTCCGAATTACAGCGAAAACTGTGCCAACAAAACTTGCATTTCACAAAAGTGCGGAATTTTTAGCGTGCTAGCATATGTTTTTTAAGGGACCTAATTCAAATTTCATATATAGGGTCTAATAGTAAATTTAGCCAGCTTTTATATAAAACAAAAGGAATTTGAAATCGGAATAATAGTTTCGCAGTTATAGTGAAAAAAGTTCCAAAAAAAACTTGGATTTCACAACAGTAAAGAGTAGAGATCAGTAAACGAACGGAATAAAAAAAGGCGATTTTTCACATTCATTAATTTTACATTGTGGCGACGATATGTGGAACAGAAGTAATAGAATTATGCTAGTTTATACAATTTTTCTTGCCTCTTTATTGATCGTTATTCTGATATCTCATTAGCAGCTTTAGAAATGCTATTTTAATCGTTCCATAGATCCATAACTGAGTTTTATGCTGCTAATAAATAAACCCTAATTGAGAGGAAATAACCAGTTATTTCCTCCGACCCGAGTAAAAAATAAAAAAGCTATTAATACAAACAAATAAAATCTATAAAAAAAAGACATCATATACAGAAAATTTATGTACCAGGTATAAAAGAATAAAAAAAGGAAAAGAATGGTAAATCTAACAATAATAATAAAACAGCCTTATTATTTGAAAAAGTAAAAATACTTCAACATGAAAGCAAAACTCATAGTAGAAAAATAAAAAATTTCATCAATATCTATACTGACACAGATAAAATTGTATCTTAAGGTAAGTACTTGTCCCTCAGGTAGTAAGGAACGCACGGTGTGTGAGAAATATTATTTTTCTTTATGGGCTATTTCTCTGATTGATTGGAAGTGTAATTATAAGAAATACTGTTTTCAGTTGAAGGAACTTAATAGAGGAATAATATGCCAAGTTTTGTCTGGTTATTTTTTTAAAATTATTTGAATTTAATATTTTCTGTCATGAATTATTTCTTTGTTATTATTGAATTTAATAAGATTTGTTATTAGAAGATATTTCTAAGAGATTTTAGGAAACTATTGTTCTTTATATAGTGGTTGATGTTTTGTCATGTGATACTTCACTAAATACACTTAGTCTCATTAATGCGTTCAAAAGATAGTGAGCGGAACTATGAATTAATATTTCTAAGGGAAGGCAATAGGTAATAGAGATAATGGTATGTTTATGGAAACAATGAATACAAATACATCCTATAGGTCCTGAATGCAACAGTAAATCTCAAAACAATGGCATGTAGCACACAAGTGAAGAAAGACCTGGAAAATGCAAAAACAAACTCAGAAGAAGCTCCATGCGGAGGAAAGGTTAACGGGAAGTACAGAATAAAGAAGACTGGAAGAATTTTGTTGGAAGATAGGAAAAAAGAACTTAGAGAGAAAATGGAGATCGTCGGGGTGCGTCGTAAGGAGAGAACAGCAGCTTCAAGTGATCTATCTTATATCAAAATCGTATCTTAATAATATCTCTAAAGGAATATAATAATAATTATAACATATAATAATAATAATTACAATGAACAAATATAAAATAAAATAATATTTTATTTGTTTTTGTTTTTTTTACTCACTAAATTTTACTACTAACTCATTGTTTCTGATAATAAGGCAGCATGTTGTTTTATGTATTGTTATAAAAGTTGTTTTAACCAAAATAATTTAGAATATTGGAAGAAAATGGAGAAATGATGTTTGCAATAGTAATTCTTTTTTTACTTTACTTACAGGAAACCCTCTCTTTGGCTTTCTTCTAATGTATTACTCTTAACACATTAGCTGTTCAAAGAAATTATCTTACTCTGCGCTTGAGAAAGACATTTTGTATCCAAGCAATGAATTTATTTCACTTTCTGAGTGGAATCGAGACTGGAAATCATATGATGTAAATGACGTAACCCTGGTAAAATTAAAACTGTCCGCTTTGTGAGATGTTTGTCAGAAGTGACAGTCAAGTGAAGTTTAAGTGTATAAAATCGACAACCATTTTTAAATTGGACTGATTATATGATTGCTGGACTACATTAGTGTATTTTTCTATTCTTCAGTCATGATGGAAAAAAGCTAAAATTTTGACGTAATTGCAAGTAGTACTGATGAATATTCAGAATTCGCAGTGGTTTGAAATGGACGTATTCTGTTTTTCGTAATTTTTCACTTTGCACAAACTGTTTCTCATTATACTAATGATCTAGAACATTGGACTATTCAAAGCGTTCTGTTATTTTAAAATTTAAAAATTATCATTTAAATGAAAATTTATTTTTTAAAAATTGTGTTGTTTTTTTTCTTAAGGAACTTGTAAAATGTAGAATGATAAATGAGTTTTTAACAACTAAGTGGTTTAATTATTTTGTAATGCCTAATAAAAAATTGTATAAATACCATAGTTTTCATTAATTCCTAATTATTAGACATTAAAATAGCCGATATAACCTGAGCTACCATGTACTTTGAAAATACGTGTATGCACTTCTACCACCAAAAAAAAGAGGAAAAAAAAAAGAAAAAAAAAAGAGCATTGTCGAATTCAAGATTTTTAAATAATATTTTGTCTTTTTATTTATTTTTTTAATCTTTCCTCAACATAATTTTTACTGATGATATTCTACTCAGCCCTGCTATATTATCACCGTTCGCTAATGACAGGTGTATTAAACAGACCGTTGTTTCACTAACTTTTCTACACCATATAACGAAATATTACAATTCTGGTTTAAAAAAAAAAAGGTAAATAAAACTCTTTTACCACAAATTGGAGAACCTTATCATTACACTCAGACATGACTCTTTTCCACCTGTCTTTATCTGCGAGCAACCTGTTACATCGACTAACAAAATTAATTGCTTAAGACTTTCATTCGATAGAAGAATGATTTGGACCCAACACGTAAAATAAAATCGTATCGGTTTAAACAAGAGGCATTGTAAACTCTTATATCCAATACTACAAAAACGGTTGACATTAACACTCCGATGGAGACTAAACACATATGCTTATTTTCTTAAAAACCCATATAGACATACACCGCACAAATACTTTATTAAAAAAATACAACTATTTCAATAAAAAATACTTATACTAATCATGAAATCACCTGGTAGATCAAAAACCACGTACTTAATTCGGATTTACACCAACTTCAAACAATGTATGCAACATCAATATTGTCATATATCAGTCTTAAATTTTTACACAGTCAATTTAACTCAATTTTGCTACTATTATGGGTTTTTTTTTATCGCCGTTTTCGCTTCACTGTAATAAACAGTGTCTTTAAAAATCATATTATCCAACCTTTACTTTGAAATATTTTTTTATTTTATCTTATCGTTACAGACTACTTCAACATTTAGTAGACAAACGTTCAAAGCTCCCGATTAATTGTAAAAGACTTATATGACTGTGATTATACCTATTTGGAAGTACGGAATTGAGCTTTGGGGCTCAAATAAACCATCCAATTCATCTTGTATCTAATCCTTACATTCCAAAATCCTTCGATAAATCCTCAATACTCCTTACTTTGTCACCAATGAACTTATCCATAAAGATCTTAATGTTCCATATGTTGCTATGTTAGCCCAAACCAGTTACCTATCCTTTCATAGTAAGCTCCGTAACCACTCAAATCCACTAGTTCCTTAACCTGCTTCCCACTTCATTCCCGATAATCCTCCGAGGCGTCTGAAAGGAAGATGGCTTAAAGATCTTCTAGTGTAGAATGTTTATTGAAGTGCTTCTGATGAGTAGTTTTTTTCATGTTTTGAGATGTTATTGTAATCGTTATCAACACTTTTACTTGATGTACATATTTGTACAGTTGTTAATTTCAATAAATTGATAAAAAAAAAAAAAAAATATCTTAAGAAGTTTACATTCAAATAAATAATTAAAAGAAATGGCGGATGAGTATGATAATAAAACAAATAATATTAGAGCACTAAGCATAGAATTTCAAACCCATAGTATAAAAATCATAGCAATTCATAATTTTTTCTCGAGTCAAATTACAGTTATAAACTTTTATAAATAAGTTTCAGCTTCTTATCTCGCCAGAGCCGAGCGCAGGCGTAATAAAACACAGATCCGATTCCCGTCTTATCTTCCCTAGTGATCAGCAAACTAGGCTAATGGGAAAAGTAAAATGGGAAAAAAAGGAAGGATGAGAAAGGATTATAAAAAGTGAATAGCGCATTATGGTGAAGAGGATGGGTAAAAAATTAATTATACTGAAAAAAAAATTTAATTACTTATGAAGAAATATGTACGTCTTTCACAGTTGATTTAAAAAAAAAAAAATGTAATATTATATTCCTAGACGAAGAAATCAAGCATTGCATTGATCTCATTACAAATTTTATTTAAATGGATAAAAACACATGTTGGCTTACTACTAGGGAATGAGCGGACAGATGAAAAGGCAAATAATTTGTCAAAGGACACTACCGTCCAGTTTTGTTTAATGAGGCTCCAATTAGTGCAGTCAAGTACATTTTGAAAGGGTCAACCAGACAAATATGAAAATATGGTGGACTTCAACAAAAAGTAAGCATACATAAATAAGAATTAATTATAGCCGACATGTATGTCGGCCAAACTAACCCAATTTTCGACTGAACACGGTAAAGCTATAAATTTATTTAAAAAGGATTTGAAATAAATGCGTCGGTGACAATGGGTAGGTATTTCCATCTTATTTATAACTGCATAAAATTGGAAAGATACAGACACTAACTGATAGTTAAAGCCCTCGAAGAACGGAGACCAAAAGCCGGTTTCAAAAAAGGAGCTTATTGACTGACAAATAATTTAAAATTATTGCAGAAATTCCTCAAGTCAAAATCAAAGAAATGATGGGATATGTTTCATCAAAATAGACTCGTATGCCAGGCTCAGACATGAAAAATATTGGAGACATTTATTTTTCAAGAAAGGACCGGACTAGGTTCTAACCTTTTGATTCTGAAACATTTTTTTCATATACAGTAGAAACTCCATAGTTCGTCATGAGTTGGGGAGAAGAGGGGGTGACGAAATAACGGAAATGACGAATTACCGAATTTTGCTGGTAAAGTAACAAAAAAGCATTTAAACTATATAGTTGTATTTTTTTTTTTGCAATTTATTGAATGTAAAAACTATCAGATGAACATTATACACATTAGACTTGAGTGACAATGACAAAAAAAACACAAAAAAAGCTAAACACTTGCCTCATCCCATGAAGTATCTGAACGTGAAATATCTGATTCACATTGCTGCTCGAAACCTCTCAATGCACTTATTGGGTTGTTTCACATGAAATGTCTGTTTTCAAGGTAAAGGGATTTTAGTAAAAATACAATATGAAAACAATATAATGTTATTCGAAGTATTTACCTTCTTTTTCTACACATTTTTCCCAACGTGACAACAACTTTTTTATCCTGGATTTGAAAAACTCTGAGCTTTGAAGTGAAACAAAATCTGAAAACGCACTTTTGATTTCAGCATCATTTGCAAAAATTTTTCCTCTGCAGAAGTAGTCTAAATTCCTGAAAAGGTGATAATCTGTTGGAGACAAGTCGGGAGAATATGGTGGGTGTGGAAGAACTTCGTACTCCAGCTCTTTCAATTTATGCATGGTGTTTTGAAACGTGGGGTCAAGCGTTGTCGTGTAGGAGTATAGGGCCCTTCCGATTTACCAATCCAGGTTGTTTTTTCAATAATCTTTCGTGCATTTGGCCAATTTCATTGCAGTAGGTTGTAGAGGTAATAGTCTTACCTCTAGGCAAAAAGGAATAATGTATGATTCCAGCCATGGACCACCATACTGTAACCATCAATTTTTTCGGGTGCAAATTTGGTTTTGGCATTTGTCCTGGGCTTTCGTCGATGTCTAACCACTGCCCTGACCGACGCTGATTGTCATAAGCAATCCAGCTGCCGAACGACCTAGTTTAAACTCATAAAAAAAATATTATACGAAAATCGCGTGTTTCCATGTTCATATATGAAGGTATACTAAACAGTGTGTAATTGATTGGGAAGCTAATGTTTATAAAAGAAAAGTAGAGGATTAGTAACTGCTTGATTATGATATGTGAACTTTGGAAGTAAACAACAGAGACTCGCAAAATCCTCTATGTATTTCAAATATTATAAAATCGGACATTTCATGTGAAACAACAGTAGTTAACATTTCCTCTACTTCTTTGCATGGAATAGTGAAAGAATTAGAAACGTCATCATCTTTTTTTATCACTAGTAATATTTTGAGCACTCAGCACTTGTTCTATAATTCCATTGTCATTTAAAATTTCATATCCTACATCCCTACTATCCATTTTTAACCAGCTGCTTACCTCTTGCTTATCTTTTCTCATTTTATAACCTGGAGCTGAAGTTGCTGAGCTAGGTTCTAATGTTTTTGTAGGAAGAGCTTTCCAGTATTAAATGATTCCGGGAATTCATCAACTGCACTCATACTTCCTTTCATCTCTGGATAAAACAATCAATGGAGGGATCGACTTGAGGCTTGTACTGTTTGTTTGTTTTTTTCAATGAAATGATTTACAAAATGTATAAATATAGGATTATTTTTCAGTGACAAATCAAATGAGGCGGTTTAAAGATTAAATTAGTAGCAAGGGAAAAAAATGAATTATATACGTATTTAATTTTGATATTTATAGTTGCCAATTAAGAAAAAAAAAAGTGACGAATTACAGAATAAGGCAAATTATCGAGTGACGAAATAGCGAGTTTCCTCTGTAATAAATTTACAAACAAAAATAAACATTTAATAAAATAAACGCAACAAACAAATAAAAAGTACAAAAAAAAATAAATTTTCTCCCTGACTGGAAAAAACAATAGATCAAGGATA
Source organism: Euschistus heros (assembly GCA_003667255.2). Lineage (NCBI taxonomy): Eukaryota > Metazoa > Arthropoda > Insecta > Hemiptera > Pentatomidae > Euschistus > Euschistus heros. The sequence continues at coordinate 999,616 of RCWM02000054.1, forward strand.
TATCTATCTACTAGCATACCACGTCACGGCTTCCCCGCTCTCATAAATAAAGAACTTAGATTTTTTTAACTAATAATTGAATTTCATTTGTTTATCGATATAAATCTTGTATCGAAGTATAGAATATAGCATTATTTCTTCAATGATATTTTCGCGCATGGCAGTAATTTTAACCTCATTAAAATTGCATTGAATAGGTGTTTGAAGAGTACATAAAAGTTTAATTAGACATCCAATAAGGAAAAATTAATTTTATCAATCCATCTGGTTGGATTTTTTTTTTTTTTTTTTTTTTTCTTCTAATCCCCTTTTATTTTTATTGATTTAAAATACAATAACAAACATTTAAATCCATCCCTTTTTCTGCACTTGGTGCATTTTAAGGGAGTTTTGTTTAAAGTACAAAAATTATGATTATATTAAGTACAGCAATACAATAGATGTTGATCTAATGATGGCGTTCACTAGATGTTTGGGAAAGATAGTCTGTTGAGTCATATTAGTCAAGTCTAAGTGTTTTGAGGTAATTTTGCCACCTCTGTGGCTTTTCAGTTGGCGTTAATGTGTTGAATAGTGGGTTAGTCGAGTATTTGAGGCTATCAAAGAATTTGATATGTCTCCTTGTAATGTATTCTGTCACCTTTGGTAAGTCTAGTGTTTTGTGTATTATGTCAGTTTTAGTCCTTTGTAACGTTGTATGTCGAACGATTCGTCTCAATTTATTTTTAAGTATGAAAGTATATGACAGTTTGGCAAACCTCGTTTCTGGGATTCAAGACTATACATTTTAGTTATTATTGTTGTAAAATGTATGATTCTAAACCTTTCTAGTACTATGAAGATATTGCAGTTAAAATTTGTTGCAGTCAGGTTTAATAATTTTACCATTGCATCCCCTGTTGCAAACTGGCCACATATCGGTCGATTTTTAAATCGCACTGGGATCCACATGCCGCTCCAAATATTTATAGTTTTTTTAATAACAATTGAATTGAAAATAAGTATATTTTACCATAAATTTCTAGCTCTATATAACACCGTACCTTTGTAAGTTTTCTCGAGTGGTGCTCGCCATCTATCGGCCGATTACCAAACTTCACTGCGCACCGCATATTTATCACTTTTTTATGGCAATAAAATTTAAAATCTTTAAATTTTATTAAAACTAAATCTTCCTGGAACTATAAAAATGATGTGGTTAAAATTTGATTTAGATTTGGTTTCAATGATATTTCACTAATCCCTGTCGAACAGATCCGCTACCTAGGACTCCACTTGGACAAACGTCTTACCTGGAATCCACATACAATTCTAAAGCGACAAGAAACTGTTCGTCGTTACAGACTACTTCAACATTTACTAGACAAACGATCAAACCTCCCAATTCATTACAAAAGACTTATTTACATGACTGTTATTAGACCTATTTGGACGTACGGAGTTTAGCTTTTGGGATCTACTAAACCATCCAATTTATCTCGTATCCAATCCTTACAATCCAAAATCCTTCGAAAAATCCTAAATGCCCCTTAAGTGCTACTGATGAGTAGTTCTTTTCAAGTTGTTACATCTCATTGTAATCGTTATCAGCTCATTTACTTGATGTACATATTTGTATAGTTGTAAATTTCAATAAATTGATATATATATAAAAAAAACACCATTTCATCTTCTGTTGGAAAATGGCCACATATCGGTCGATTTTTAAATTACACTGGGATCTAGATGTCGCTCTATATATTTATAGCTTTTTTAAAATAACAATTGAATTGAAAATAAATATATTTTATCATAAATTTCTAGCTCTATATAACACCGTACCTTCGCAAGCTTTCTCGAGTGGTGCTCGCCATCTCGTCGGTTGATTAACAAAATTCACTGCGAACCACATATTTATCTCTTTTTTTTAGCAATGATATTTAAAATCATCAAATTTCATTAAAGCTTCATTGAACTATAAAGATGATGTGGTTAAAATTTGTTCAGATTTGTTTTTCGCGGTTTATGATCACAAACGAAAAATGGCTTGTCCTTTTATATTATACCTTTTACAGTATCTATTATCTACTGCTTCTGATGAGGAAACTGTTGATTTTTGATCCGAGCAACACCAACAGAGCTAAAGCCTGTCAAAAAAAATCCCGAACACTTGAAAAATGTTGGCAAAACTTTTTTAGGTCCTAGCGACAAATGTTATCAAACTAAAATATTCTTCATTAAATTTGTGATATGGAAACTTTTGGTAACTGATTGTGATTGGAAACTGAAATGGCTGTTTTGGAGACATCAATTTCATTTTTCACTGAATATTCAATATTCGCCTGTAAATTGCTACCATAACTTCACAAAATGACTCTTCACACTAAGTAATAATAAGATAAAGAGATAGAGCAGCGAGGCTCCCCATTCGCTATATATTGCAAGTCCTATGATGAATGCTCGTCAGCTGCTATTGAGTTATTTCATTAATTCATCAAAGGCTTCATCAATCACTCCTTTGCCACCGGCTGCACTGAGAGACAGTCAGGATTTAGATTTTGGATGATCGATCCTAAAGATTTAAGTTGACAGGTTATAACTCTCAGTAAGAAAGCCTAATATATTACATAACATAAAATATAATATAATCAACATAACAAGTAGCTAATCAGTCGAAAATAATTCCTGCTTTTTTTTTTCAAAACTGACAGGGAGAGCTTAGTCTCATTCATATTTCCGAGCCCCAACAGTCCCAGTGGAAAAATAAATTGAAACTCTCTTTTGACTAATCAAAACTTAAAAAATACGTACGTTTGTATATAATCAGAAGTAGTCTAACGTTTTCTGTATTGGATTATACTTAAGGAAAATGAGTGTTGATTTAATAAATATCATTAGGGAAATCAATTCGATACGTGAAAGACTGATTTTATATACACATTAAAACATATTGCACTCACCTAATTTGGACTTACTTTACTTAATTTACTTACTTACTTAATTTGCACTTACTATTTGGACCGAGTTAAGCTACGGGACTCCACTGAACCTGTCAATTCTTCTCGTATCCAATCTATACAATCCGAAATCCTTCGTAAAAATCTCTATGCTGCTTATTATGCTACAAATAAACTTATCCATGATGATCTAAATGTCCCATATTTAAGAATCGGCCCAAACCAGACACCTATCCATCCATAATTAGCTCCATACCGACTACCGGTAACGGAATCTACCGTTCTCTCAACTTACTAGGTTCTGGATAACGTTGCAAGGCGTCTAAAAAGAAAATGGCCGAGAGACCTTCTAATAAAGAACTTTTATTGAATTACTGCTAATATTATTCACCACTATTATTATAATTATTAGTTTCACATTAGATGAAAATTTTATATACAGTTAGTTATGAGTTATTAGATTATTTAGAATAAACAAAAAAAGAAAAATGATTGGAATATGAACGCCTGGATAGTTGAAATATAACTGATTTATTCCTCAAATAATTCTATTTATTACATTTGGTCTTATTTACATCTTTAAATAGGATTAAGTTAGGTATGAAGTATATTATACCTATTCCCTATTGTATATATTATATTATATATATGAAACTAGAGTTTGTTGGCAATACTATAAAATGGATGGCATATCATTGCCGAGTCACATCATTTATCTTGAGGAATAAGGTTCTCTGTGACAGCCATGACACATTTGGGACACGATAAAACAATCACACTCCGGATGACATTTGATCAAAGACCAACGCCTAATTCAATAATAATTGAGCAATACCAACGGGCGAATTGGGTACCGCAAGTGTTGTGCAATGGCAAGTAGCAGTCATTATGATGTATATATAGGACTGTAAGATGAATGGTACTCTCAATAAATATGTCATCAGCATTTGATACAAGAATGTTTTTTTTTTGTTTTTTTTTTCAAATAAAATACGTCGCTTTATAAATAAAGTTCATAAAACCTTCTGGACGAAAAGTAGTCCTGAGGCCTGGTGGCATGTTGACCTGATTGTCATTATCCAAATGATTTATGTCATTTAGGCAGCGATGGAATCTGTTCCTTTATGGACCGGGAATGGTGCCATTGTTATCAGGATTTTGAAATATCATTCCCACTAGCAAGAGCGAGTCGACAAATAGTCATTACTGTGGCTGTGAATTATATGCAATGTAAACTGACATATGCACACATATATGTAAATATATAGGGTAAAATGTGCAATTAAATACCTATAATATGCAATTATCTACACTATTTATAAAAATAAAAACATTGCAATACATACTTAAACATATAGTGATAGGTATGTTGTGATAATTTTAATTCACATACTTAATTATTAATTTACACATACATTCAGCAGCTAGGAAATAACTAAGAATAAACTATTAATAAGGAACTTTTATTTTTATAAGATCAAGGAAGACTAAAGGGAAATAGTTTTTAAAATTTTACAGGAGAGGAACCTAATAACTCCATAGACATTTAACTTTTTCTTTTTTTTAAAAACTATTTATTGATATTTACAACTGTATACGGAATACATCAAAAACATTTGAGGAACATTATTTATTTAGGACAGGACGTTGTAGGTTTACGACGAAGGGTAAAGGTTATTTGATGGAATTTATTTTAATTCTCCATTTTTGATACTATTCTTGAATGTTTATGATGTGGGATTGAAATGCCTGGGATGCAATAAAGGGATCATTATTTACTGATAACAAACATGTGTCATCACCGTAAGTGGTGAGGACTATGCAAGGATGAGTCGGGATGTCAGCTGTATACACTGTGTAGAGGATGGGAGCTAGTATACTTCCTTGAGGAACTCCGAAAGATAGAGTAAAGAGGGGTGAATGGGCGGAATCTTGACTTACCCTGAATGTTCTATCATTGAGGAAGGAATGCATAATAAGGAAGTTTGTAGGAGGTAGGAATTTACGGAGTTTGTAAAGCAGTCCCTGGAGCCAGATTCGGTTAAAGGCTCTCTAATACAGAAGAGAACATTTTACTTAAAAATGAAATAAAATATCTGAAAAATAACTGAGGTCATAGAGGAAATCAACATTAAAGTTTCAAATCTCCATTAGTCCTGGGAAAATCCGAATATCTTTATACATAATTAGTATCACTAGTAGAGTAAAGTATTAGTAGAGATCTAGTGGTTTTTTTTTTTTGCATAAAAATGGTTCTGTACGTTCCACTAGAGGCGTAGGTGTAACTTCACTTGTATTTGCAAACTCTCCCGCTTCCAAAATAATAATAATAATAATAATAATTGCATTATTAATAATAAATGCAACAAAAGCATACAGGAAGCACATCTGTGGGGAGACCATAGATGATCAGTGTCGCCTTTGCAAAAATGGCGTAGAATTGATCCAGCATGCAACTTCTGGATGCAAAGTACTGGTTGGCAAGGAATATCTTCAAAGGAATAACAATGGAGCCAAGGTTGTGCACCACGCTATGGCCCTCAAGTTGAAGCTGTTGGATAAAAGCTGTCCCTACTATCATTATCATCCACAAGCCATAATTTCGGAAAAAGGGATAAAGATATTTTGGGATCACCCGATAATAACTGATCATATGATCATAAACAACAGGCCGGACATAGTGATCATAAACAACGTAGGGAAATCAGCTTTTATCATTGAAATCGGTGTGCCATCGGATGACAATATGTTCCGAGTTTTAGCTGAGAAGAAGACGAAATACCAGGAGCTGGCAGAAGAAATCAAGCAACTATATAGACTGGATAAGTGCAGTGTCTTGCCAATAATTATATCTTGTAATGGGCTGTTTCCTAAAGGCACAATTTGTTCTATAGAGAAGTTGGAGCTGCCAAAAACAGTGCTGGAAAAAATGCAACAAGCGGCATTGTTGGGAACTGCACTGGGAAGTTTTTAAACTCCAAATAAACATTGATGGTTGTCCATGGTTGGTCCCTAGAATGTTTGCTACCACTAGGTGTGAAAAAACAAATAAATAATAATAATAAAAATAAATAAAAAAGTCGATTTAGCCATAGTAAAATCGGAAGATTAATTATAATTAGCCTATGGGTTGAGGTCTAAGGAATGAATCCATTTACTTGATACCTTGTAGAGCTAATAATTTATTTTATCATTATACAAATGTTGACTTTTATATTATACTATTATATGATTATGTTTAACTATTTTTTTATTATATTAAGCGTCAACTCTTCTCTTCAGGATCTTGGGTTGGTTAAGATATGTTAGGATTTCTAATTAATCAGCATCTACATTAACAAAACCTGCGATATAAAGAACCTTGATGTCATCAGAGCGATTCCTAATAACTACCCAATGAAAGAATATAAGGAGGAAGAAGGCCCGAATAGCCAATACCGATAGAGCTCCGATATAGGTGGCACTTGGAAAGTTTCAAGGTGACCAAACCCATTAAGGAAATAGCAAACAACTTAAACAGAGTTATCTCCAGGAGAAAGTTTATATTGGATTTCCAGTTCCGGAGACATCTTATCGGGTTAGGCAGGGATTGATCCCAACCGAAATGAGTTTATTGTTAATATACCTGTAATATGTGCGAGTGTAACATTTTTAATATTGCTTATTAATCTCAATCCTGCCAATTTAAATTGTGGTCTGAGGATTTTTTTTTATTTTATTTTATTATTTTATAAGAAATGAGTATGTCTTGTCCATGAAGGCTGTCACGAAGTTGACTATAAAAGTTATGTATATGTTCTTTTACTGTGGGTTTATAGATAATAATTTATTTGAGTTCCTATGAACTTGTCCCGAATCTTTACGAACTAACTTTAGCAGGCCTCTGCTATTGGATTTATATGTCTCTAAAGGGCTGGAGTATTGCGTGAGACGTTACCAATGTACCCCAGTTCTCCTTTGCTTAAATGGATCGTAGATTGAGGTTCTTTATAGTTATTGAATGAAACCATGGAATATGTCCAATAGAGGAATCTTGAACTGTCAGATGTCAGTAGTTTCCCTATAAATCTTTGATTCTCTGTTCAATCGTTTAACAACTGGTGCCGAACTAACATTCCCGAGATGATGGCTTCAGTGTGAGCAAAAAAAGAATTCCTCTGCAGTACATCGTGACCTATTTTTTTTAGGTCCATCAGATAAGTAGGGGCTTCTTTTTATTACATTATAGAAGTGACAGGATCCGAGAGAAGGAATTCTTAAACCAACAGAGAGCATAAACCTTCGTAACGAATTCGGCCAAGAGTTAGAGTCTACGATTAGCATTTGTGACTTCAATTGGCGTTATGTCAGTCGTTAACAACCTTTAGTGAGACATTTCTCCAGGCGATCTGTTCGCAACCTGCAGAAACTACTTCGTAAATTTCATCAAGATACCGCTAATCAGAGTTCAGGGCTTAAGAGTTCATTTCTAATAAACCTGTAAGGATTGGTTTAAAATAATCTGATTTCAAAATTATTACTCTTTAAAAATGCCTTTCCAATATCACCTGAGTATTGATTTGCGGCAGATGCATTTCCCATCTACACTACTGAAATAAATGTATTGGTAGCTGGTTGGTCTTTCAGCAGAAGTTCCTCTTTGGTTGATCATCGAAGGCCTCAAGCTTGTTCCTTTTTGCCTGGCAGTGGATTTAGTTTATGCAATTTTGAGTTCAAAGTATTCCGTTTTTCAACCCGACAGGGTCTCTCCACATCGTAATTATTATAGAAAAATTATGGTAACTGCAAGTTACCTGAGTAAATGTTTCAGTTCATTTTATTTGAAATATCAAATTGATAACTACAAAGATGTAGAAATCGGATGTTATTTAAAATATTTATTTGAAACAATAGTAGTGTTGGGATTCGATGGCTGAGCGGGTTGGGGCGCTCTATACTGAAGGTGGGGGATTGAAACCCATTTAACCGGGCGGGTTAAAATTTATTTCGTGGCTGACACACGAAATTAATTTGGACCTTCCCACTCTACACTATAATAGTACATAAACTCTAGTTGGAATACATAAAGACGTTGAGCCCAAATAAAGAAACAACAAATATTACCAAATTTGTGGTACCGGTATCAAATCTAATTAGTGGTAGAAAGCTGGATGGAACTAATAAGAACAATGTTTTTTACTTTGAATAATTGTATTCAGTAATGTTTAAACTACGTAATCTGAAATAAAACGATTCTTACGTACCAGGACTTTTCTAACAACCCAATATACTGACATATAATTTATTAATCCTATTTGTATTGACCCTTCTCTAGTTTCATGCGTGCCTTACGTAAAATATCCAACATTGGAATTAGTTTACTAATTATAAAAGTATAGCTTTCCCTGTCGTGGCTCTGCACCCTCTTATACATTAAAAACTTAAATAATTTTAACTAATGATCTAAATTTTATTTTTTGTTCGATAAAAATCTTGTCAATTGAAGTTTGCTAGCAGTGATTGGTAATAACCACAAATTAGTCGATTTTAAAACTTTACTGGGATCTGATTGTCGCAGCACGTATTTAAATCTTTTATAATAATTTATTTGTATATAATCTTAAATGGCGACACCTATTCGGTCTGTTTTTAAACATCACTGTTATCCACATTATATCGTTTTTTTAAAAATAACAAATTAATTAAAAATCAGTAGATTTTATAATTGCCAAATCTTCCTGGATCCAAAAGGACGATTTTAAAATTTGGTACAGTAGTTTTTGTAGTTAGTGGTCACAGACAAAATATGGCTTGTAGTTCTCTATAATTGTATAGATAATTGATTTAAATAATGAAATGTTCATTAATGGAAGTATAATCTTTATTAGCGACAAGATTATAATAGCCATTGCTGGGCCGAACTATTCACTAGATTGTTCCTCTTTTGTTATACCTTGTGTCGTTGCTTTATGGCACCATAAATTTCCCGAATATGAGGGAACGAAAATTATTTAACTTATGGCTCAGGCTGGTATTAAACAGTTTCATAACTTTCAGGAATTCCAGTAAAGTGGATTCCTTTCTTAGTAAGATAGCGAAAACCAAAATCTTGAACTCGTTCATTCTCTGCATATTCATTCTGTGATTTAGTGTTTAGGTTATCCTATAGCTTCCAGCTCATTGGTTTACCCAAGGTTTTAATGAAGTTCATAACATTCTTTTAACTCATCACTAGAATATAATCAATGAAAATGTTTGTTTGTTTTATACATGTTTTAAAAAATAAATAAGAGCTAATAACGAAGATATCAGTGCTTAGAGAAATACCTAAACTTGTGATGAGCTACATGAAAACCTTGTTACTGAGGTAAATTATGTCATTATCAGGTTAACAATCAACCTAAATATTAATTATCAACCATAAGGTAATTTCATTAGGTAGAATGGGCAGATGCGGATTTTCAATAGGATAAGTAAATAAAAGAACGCAACAAGAAGGCGATACTAGCTGCGATAAAACAGACTGTAAACCCGATGACTCCAAAGGAACCACAGACCATATGCCTCAGGGTATTTTTATCCCAGACATGCAGCAGACGTAACACTACATCATCGGTTGACAACTCTCGCAGCTTAGCCTTCGCCTAATGTTCCGTCGTAATATTATTAAGTACGGAAATAATCTAATCACCTGTAAATCAGTCTATTTGATTGGAACAAAGGAAGATATAATTAAGATAAGATACTATGAAGTAAGATTCTATTTAGCTTATTACATATTTAAGAACTAGTTTATTTCCATATTCCCTTAAAAAAAAATAATAATAAAATTAAAATTAAAATTAAGATTTTTTTGTTTCATATAACGATATCGAAACGCTCTCGACTTAATCCCTGCCCCTGCCCTAAATGCTTTTTTTCGATTCTTAGCTTCTCAAGTTTTTTTTTCTTTTCCTTCGTCGCTTCTTATGGAGTTGGTACTCTTATTTTTTCTTCATCTTTGAAGATAAAGTTTCTTTTTTCATATTTATGTCATCACTTTGCCTCTACCCGAATTCACTATACTGTTTTCAACAAAATGAAGGATACTTTAACACAAATAATTAACAATAATCATGCGTCATCGCTTCGTTAGCATAGGCATGAAGTAAACAATGTTCCTTGATGCAATATCTTTATTTGCAGTGGATTAAACATGAGTATTGTTTAAAATTTGATAGAAGTTTTTTTTATAATTTCAACCATAACCTTGAATGAAAACATTAATAAATGAAAAGTGATCAATATTCTCTGATAACAAATTCTCCTAATAATAAAAAAATGGTGCTATTGTAAGGCTGAATTTATGGCGGTCTACATAGTTTGGATCATCGATTCTTTTTTCAATTATCTGTAGAATCGAAAATCAACATTTAGATTCAACACATTTATTAACGCAATTAATGGTTTATAGCTTTCATTATTAGTAGGTATCATACATACGTGTAATTATTATATGATAAGGAGATTAATGTTGTTAGGACAGTGATAGCAATATTATGTCCTAAAAAAATAATTATTTTATCCAAAAAATATTTTTTATTATATAGCTAAGCAACATTTATTGGTCAATGCTTTATTTTCAACCCCTCAAGATATACTTATTTATTTATTAAATAATACAAAATAGGTAAATTTATTTATTCGATCATACCCGGAATTATTTTCAAAATATGAAAAATTGTTACTATAGAAAATAGAAAGGGTTGATGATTCAGAATATTACTAAAAGTACTATTTAATTTTTTTTTATTATTATGTCCAACATTTTAAAACTTAAACCTGAGATTTATATTAATTTTAAGCAATCGGAAATGTTTTGCTTCTAAATGTTTGTTCATCAAATCTGGTCAGAACTGGAAATGACTGATGTTTTTTACACGGATAGTAGAAAAACTAATAAGTAAGGATAAAGGAAATATACGGACTGGAGTACGGTCCGGCTCAGCCAATCAGATTTGATTATTCATAATTAAATCACCTGATGCCTACTATACTTCTTCATTTATGACTTATTTTGGTCAGTTTGATTTAAAATCTCGAGGTGTTCTCTTCGGCTTACGGTCGTGTGGTGCGGTTTTCGGTTGTTTTATGTTTTAGATGGTGTTACAGTGGTTTGTGATTTAGTTGTGTTATAGTGAGTTTTATTTATGTAATAATATAATTTATTATTTCCGCTCGTTGATACTTTTGAAAGATGAATGTTTTGAATTGAAAAACCTATGTCGTTGTGAGCTGAATGAAAAAGTAAATCAATCCTATTATTAAAAATAATAATTTTACAATAAATAAATAGTAAACGGCAAATAGCATTTATTATCTGTAACATATAATATTTAATGTAATTATAATTTATACGATTTAGAAAAAAAATAATTCATTACATAAATTCTTATTTGAAGAGAATAAATAATGATAAAAGTATAGTTGACTGGATGATGAATGGAGAAGAAGATTCTCAGGGATGCAGACAAAGTAACACCACGTTAAAGAAGGAATTCTTTATTACGTGCCAACGTTTCGACCTGCGTTGCAGAAGGACGATGACTGATCAAAGAACTAATATTTTGAACCCAGCTACCAACCCCTTTAGAATTCCTTCTTTAACGTGGTGTTATTTTGGCTGCATCTCTGACAATCTTCTTCTCCAAGAGAATAAATATTTTAATAGTTTTGATATTTATTTGTCTAACGGCTATGGATGGGAGGATGCTCTCACATTTCTTTGGACATTGTTTTAATAACTTTTTAAGGCTTTTAAAATTAGTTTCAACACGTATTGAAATTAGTAATAATCTTTATTCTGGGGTAACGAAAATCCTCTAAGAGAATAACATTAGTAATACAAAACATGTAATTATTAGACTTAGAAATGAACTGTGAGATCGTTCATCCAGCTACTTTTCAGGATGTGTTTAATGATAAGTGGAATTTCTTTCGTTGCCTTTTTATTATTATTTGTTATTTTAGTTCAAGTGTGTGTGTCTCTTGTCATTTTTAGTTCAAGTTTTGTTCGTCAATATAACAGTAGCCTTTGTGTAAATATGTTTTTATTATTCAAGTATAATAAAAAGTGGCGTCGCCCACTTTAAAGGTTGTTATCTCTATCATTACTCTGCGTTATGTTTTTATTATCATCGTTGCTGTTGACGAAAATAGAATTAATTTTAAGGTTTCATGTTAAATACATTCAATATTTTTGTATATTTATCTGATATTACTTTGCCGCAATTAAGCTTTATGATATCGTCTGATGACTTGAATAGCTTTAAGTTTGGTAGATTTTTTTTTTTTTTTAATCTATTATATGAAGTGTGTATGAATATCAATTCTATAACACATTATATACTTCTGTTTACATACTCATTTGCAAACCGCGTTTTTTACAAGCTACTTCCAGTTCTTGAAATCTCCTCCAAGGGCCGCTTTAGTCCTCGCTGTGATAAATACGTCATCAGCATATGGGTCATTCTCACAGAAAGGGGCATTTTTGGGTTCACGATTTCAGAAATTTAGAAGTATTCCAATCAAGCTGAAAAAAAATTAGGATGCTCTCTTAACAGCTTTAATTAAAATTCAACGCCCTTCCAAACAACACCGCTTTAATTTATCAAGAAAAAAAATAAACAAGAAGGCACATGGACAGGGACATGACTGACTCTCCCGTTTCATGACGCTACCTATGCCATGCCTTTTTCTTCGCGATCATCTTGGCTGCCTTCTGTAATATAATTATTTTAATCTCTCTAGTTGCAGGTGATAGGTTAAATAAAAATAAACAGTAATCGAGTTTTCAGAAAATGTTTTTAATATCTAAATCATACAAAAAAAATATAGGTACATCATTTATATGATAAAAAATAAAGAAAAATAATTAATTATTAGTCTTTTATTTTGACCAGAATTGTTTAAAATTGACTTAAAATATTGACTAAATATTCTAAAAATAAAAAAGGGTATCAGAACAAACGTGAAAGAAAATCAAAGCGTGTCACCTACAGATTGCCGCTTTAAGTTTGTATGAATTTATTTATATTTAATGAGCGGACTTATTGTGATTCCGGCGCACAGACATTTATTTGTATTTATTATAAAGTGTAAATGTACTAATACAACTTCAAATGCAGTTTTTTGTTTAGTAAAAATGATAAAAACGTTTGGATACCGTCATGATCCTGTCCTCAATTTTACAGATGAAGACAGGGCCTTGACGAAACATAGGTATTTCTAAAATATTTTGTTTTATTGCTACGTTTTTTCAAAAATATTTATATAAATAGAAACTGTTCCACGCCGTGAACAAGTACAGAACAATAAGAAAAAACAGGTTTGAATAATTAAGTTTTTAATGAAGCCAGGAACTTGACGGTGGTTGTTTTGACACTCATGACTTTGCCGATGTTGTTCTTCTCTGAATGTTCCCACTGTACTCCAAGGACTAGTTAATGAGTGATGCAATAAGATAATAATGGCTTAAAAATTAAGGCGGGAAAACAAAGCTGGTTAACACAAGCGTTTACGGGGAAATTTGAGAAATATAATCGGACAGGGCCATGACGTCGATGGCATGGACACTCTTATTTTCATTATAATATTGAAATCTATTGGCTCTGGCCTATTTTGGACAATCACTTCTCAATCTCCAGCAATATTATGATCTAGGATTGAATAATCACTTCTGTATTTGCAGAGATAGACCCCTACCGAAGCTTGAAGTTGGGAATATCGTGCCCGGACAGGACAGGGCCCATGACAATTGGTAAAATTTTACAATTTTTCTACACAAAAAAAAAATTTGATCGTGAAAAGAAAAATTTCACTTTTAGATAAAGTGATGCACTACAATTTTTAAAAAATTTAGATCCAAAATCATAAATGGGGAGCCACAAATGTACTGGACACCACTTCTGCCCCTCTCTATGAGAATGACCCATATGCCAAGTGTTGTGCTAATCTGTTATAGATGAAAACGAAGCGAAGACTAAATATATGTTAACGTCGCGAACCCATTCTCAAGTAGAACAAATCCAGTTCAGGGAGTACAGTTTCCCAGCGTGTGAAAAATTTAAATACTTAGGGTCGCTAGTAACAAATAATAATGCTGTTATCGCGGAAATCAAAGGATGAATAGTGGCAGGCAACAGATGCCTGTTCGGAGTTCAAAAAGCTCTTAGGTTCAAAAATTTAACGTGTAAGGCTAAAATAACAGCATATAAAACTATTATGAGACCCATTATTACATACGCAAGCGAGACATGGGTGCAAACAAAAACAAGTGAAACGCTACTCCGAGTTTGGGAGAGAAAATTATTTAGAAAGATATTTGGCCCACATTTAGATATTTTTATCTAAATGGAGGCCAATCCTCCTATAATGGAGGATAAGAAAAAATGATGAATTAATGGCATTTTTTGGTAAGCCAGATATAGTCGCCCCCAAAAAAAGAAGCGAGATTAAGGTGGCTGGGACACGTGGAAAGGATGCCAGCAGATAGATTTCCTAAAAAACTTTTAAAAGAAAAGCCAGAAGGTTTTAGAATTCGAGGGCGGCCACGATTGAGATGGTTAGATGACGTAGAGCAAGACCTCCGTCAGGCAGGAGTTAGAGGATGGCTAGGTCCAAGTGGTGGGTGGGGATCGAGGAGGTTGGAGGAGACTTATTGAGGAGGTCCTGGTCCTGCTCTTAGGACTGTCGCACCGAATAAATAAATATACATACTCATTAAATATTTGGTGATCACAATCAATAATAAATTTCTTTCATTATTATTTTTATTTTTTTTTTTTTTTTGAACAGTTTGGTTAATCATACAGAATTGCAGTTTATATAGAAAACATTACTTCTTCAAAAATAGTGTCGACATTGGAAAATTTCAATAAATCCAAACAAATATCATCAAATAACCTTCACTTTTCTTGGTAACTTTTCCTCAATTATCCTTTAATTATATTCCATTAATCCCTGTTGAACAGATCCGCTGCCTGGGTCTTTATCTGGACAAGATAACCTTACTAAGAACCCACATACAAGACTGAAACAACAAGAAACTGCTTGTCGTTTTCGACTACTTCAACATTTACTCTACAAATGTTCAAAGCTTCAGATTAATTACAAAATGCTAAATTACATTACAGTAATTAGACCTATTTGTACATATAGAATTGGTCTTTGAAGCTCCACTAAACCGTCCAATTCATCTCTTTTCCAATCATTAGAATCCAAAATCCTTCTAAAAATCTTCAATGCTCCTAACTTTGTCATAACTAGAGACCGGATTTCTGTGTTATTGCACATTTAGTTCGCTTTGATTAAGCGCTCTCTAACCCAAGTAGTTATCTCATTCATAGCCTAAGGATTCTTATTCTTAAATTTTATTTTGCACGAAATTGCACAAATTTGACTTTTTGAGCTTAATTGCACGAATTCGGGTTTTACTGCACGAAATTGCACAATTCATCTAATTTTATTCACTTAACCATTTATTTTTTGAAAATTTTACTTACGATTATTAGGCAACATTTATAACAATTATTTATATTAAATAGGTTAATTAGTTTTAAATTGAAAGTATAAAGTGGCTTAAATCAAATGTATTTGTGACCTACGACTTTTAAATGATCGTTTTGAATCGGGAGCTTTGAGGATTTAGGCAAACATTGAAGATCGACGTACTTCCTAGAACTAAGACGTTTCCTCAGAAAATTTTACTCCCCGCTTCCCATTTCATTCCCTACTTCTGATTTAACACAAAGGGCTAGTTGTTGAAAAAACTTTAAACTATCAACTTTGAAAATGCCAAAAACGTCCGCGAGTGTTTCTACAAAATTGAAAAAATGAACAAATGAACATCCAGAGCTGATATTTGTTTGAAACTCTCGCAGAAAGCTTAAAACGAATTGAAAATGAAAAGGGAAGATGCTTGTTTTCAAAATTCGAGTAAATCCTTGAGAAAAACTACGGCTAAATTCGTTAAAAAACATTAAATTATTGTATTACCAGAAAGGAAGTAGAAGCTGATAATCTGGATCCATCCACAATCGCATGCTACAAAAATTGTCCTGTTACGTCCATAGATGTAGAGCGTTCCTTTTCTTTGCTAAAGAACATTTTATTAAGTGACAGGCGGCATACTGAGAAATATTTTGAAATTTATAATGCCGTACATTTTCACGAAACTTTTAAAAACTAATTTATTTTTCAAAAACATTTAATTATATTTTGATTCCACGTAAAAGGAAATTTTAATGAAGATATTTTAAGTTTCTTTTAATTAACAATTTTTTTCATCTCTTTTTTTTCCCAAATTTTAAAGTATTTCAGATTTAATTAACTCTAAAATGAAACGTTTGTTGAAATGTTCTTAAGTTTATTCAAGGCTGGTAAAGATTTGCATATTTTTGTAAATAAATGGATTGCTGCATGTATTAGTTTTTAAATTCACGTTTTGAGTTTTTTTACTGCATGATTTTGTATGTTTTGAGTTTTTGCTGCACGATTTTGCATGTTTTGAGGTTTTTACTGCACGTTTTTTGATTTTTTACTGCACAAAAATCCGGTCTCTAGTCATAACCTTATTTATAAAGATCTTAATGTTTCATATGTTACTGATTTAGTTGAAACCAAATACATAATTCAAAGCCTCAACCACTTATATTTACGTGTGTCTTAACTTGCATCTGTAAACAAGATGGCCTAGAGACTTAATGTAGACATTTTATTGAAGTGCTACTAATGGGTTCTTCCTTAGAAGATGACATACCATTTTTATCATTATCCATACATCTACAGTGATTTATTTATTGTATACCGTTTTAAAGATTAATTAAATATTAAACAAAAAAAAATTATTTCAGGAGTTATCTTTCAAAATTGAACATGTCCACTTCAGAAAAAGTTTTACAAAACAGCAAAAAGCTTACACCATTCCTTACACCTTGCTGTTAAATCCAAAACAATTTTCTTATTCGAATTCTTGATAGATGTCTATTCGCGAAAACTAGATATAACTGTGTGTGCAGCTTGTAAGTCTTTTTCAGAAAATATAAAAATTAGACTTTTTTTTTCTTTTTTTAAATACCCTTTTATTAACTTCACCTGTATGTAACGGAATCTTGCATCGTAATTTTCACCGATTTTCAGCTATCTGATTATCTTGAAAATTTGCCCACATGTCAAGGACCAATGACAATACAATAACTGCTCAACTTTGTTTCAATATTCTTACTTAGTTCAGTCGAAATACCCCCAAAATGAGGGTCAGCCTTGCAAAAGGCTGAGTAGTAGGTTTTTATGATCCAGTATGGTCCAGGTGGGTCCTGAGAATAAAGTATCAAAAAATGTGACTACATTTGATAAGGGGAAAATGTTGAGGGGGCAACAAAACCCAACATTTTTGCACTTTTTTTCAAATAAAAAAAAAAAAAATACAAAAATGCTTTAAATCGAAAATTATATTTTTACGAAATTAAAGTTTATTTAATTGTGCGTCTAAAGACAACTCTTAAGCTGAATTTGATTAAGGCGTTAAGCCACAATCGATTGTCAAAAATCGACGAATTTCGTCACTTTCTCAAAAAGTTAGTTTTGATCATGTTTAAGAGTCTATTACACAAAAATGGCTAATCCAATCAAAAAATGTTATACTCTTAAGTTTCTTGTTATATTTTGACATCTTTTACATATAGGAATCCCATATTATAGATTCTTTTTTTTTTTTCCAACGAGATTTAAAATTATTGATTATTCAGAATTATTATTCAATGTTGAAAATTATTTCTATATTCGGTTAGATTATCGGGTTTCGCCCAGACAAAGGTTGACTGATAAATAAAGCCCGCAATCGGATATTGTATTATTGACCATGTGTCCTCTTGGACAAAGTTAAAAGCTGCTTTGAACTCATTTAAATGCGGTTTTGATTATAATTATTCCGTATTAAAATTGTCTATTGAATAATGTGCTCTTTTGGAATTATCAGATTAGGCGAATGAATTGAATGAGAACTTTGTATCGTGTTTAGTATAATTTTGTTCTGTTTAGATCCATTATTTTTCGTTTCAGCTTTGTAGAATTTATTTTCAGATAATTTATTTTTTATTTTCCAATAATGGTTTTTATGTTCTAGGTATCGCATTAATAATTATACGAATTTATGAAAAAAAAACTATAATGATAAAATGTTTTCCTGTTATCCTGGCTGATATTGGGCGGTTTTTTTGCGAGGCCGTTCTAGTGCAAGAGAGCCCGAGCGGAAGGGGATGTCAGATACTGGACTTTTTATCGTAAGCACTGCTCCCGGTAGGCCTTATAAATGTTCCAGTATTCCAGATATATTCCACTTTAGGATATATCTAAATTGTGTAGTAAATTAATTGTGGTATTAATAAAATATTAGTATCTTTCTTTTATAATTCTTATGATAATATTATTGTTTAACAATGGTTATATAGACACTGCTGGATTGGCTATTTTTTTATACAGCTATGGAAAAAGTGTTGGAAGACTAACAAATAAAAATTACTATTTTTCATTATTCAGATTTAATTAAGGCATATTTCAATAGAGAATAGAGTATATAAAATATGAAATAATAGTGTATATTATAAATATGAATAAGCTATGATCATAAAATTAAACACGCAAAATGGAGCTGTCAATATTATTCCTGTTTTTTTATAGCAGAAACATTTTTTTTTCTTTATTGATACTAAATTACATAATGCCTGTATAATCTAGGCTATATTAACATAAGTACATGTCTGGATACTCATCTATCTCACATGAAACAATAAGTAATAAGGAGGAATCTATTAAAGAATGAAGAATAAAAAATAGATAAAACAGTAGAAAAAAAAAAAAAAAAAAAAACCTACACAACAAAATAAACAATCATCGTCATCATCTTATGGCACCTTATGGTCCTTATAGAACCCTGGCCTCCTCTACAATTCTCTGCCATTCAGACCTTTCTTCAGCAGCCCTTCTCCATCCTCTCACACCCAGAGTCCGAAGATCGTCCTCTACATCTCCAAGCTAACGAAGTCGAGACCTTCCTCTTATTCTCATTCCACCCGGGTGCCCCTCCAACATCATCTTAGGGAGCCTACTTGCTTCCATTCTTTGCAAATGCCCTCGCCATCTAATTCTGCCTCTCTTTATATTAGCTACAATATCTGGGGTAGCATATAGAGTTTTCAGTTCCTCATTTGTTCTCATTCGCTAGGATTTTTCTTACCCACATGTTTAATAATTTTTCGTCGTCCATGTCTCACTCCCGTACATAACAAATGGCTGAAGGATCGTCCGGTATACCCTTATTTTGAGATTGCTGGAAATGTTTCTATTTTGGAAAATTCGCACTAAAGACCAATAGCACATGTTTCCTGCTATTAGTCTTGATTTTATTTCTTCTTTGATACTATTGTCCTCAGTGACAATAGCACCCAGATATTTAAACTTAGGCACTCTCTCAAAGGAATATCCTGCCCTCTCAATGTATCTATGTCCTCTTTCCTCTCTGGTTGTTACCATATATTTGATCTTTTCTTTATTTAGTGTGAGTCCTACATTTCTTGCTGCTTTTTCACAAAGCTCCTAGGAGCGCATTAGTAAAATAAGCAATACTAAATAACAATAGTTAATTGTTATAAATTATAATAAATAATAGTTAAATTACAATCCAAGCCAGAGTAATACAAATAATTTGTTTGTTTATTTGTTTATTTCGTTTAACGTCACTTTATGCTGCTATGGCTAATCGGACGATGCTACGGTGGGAGTCCTAAATTTTGCCTATCCAGATATAATTAGGATAGGGATCTTTAACGAGTACCTGACATCGCACAGGCTCGGGACCCCCATTTTACGTCCTTTCCGAAGGACGGCATAGTTAAGGATTTTTTACTCCCTTTAAAAAATCCTAAGGTCATCTGCCGGACTGCGAACCCGCGATCTTGGGTTTAGTAGGTTGCTATGCTAACCACTACACCACAGGTGACCCCAATACAAATAATAATATACAACTTATACAATAATACATAATGATAATAAAACTACTTAGGTGATATAAAACAAAATCAAACTTTTATTAAATAACTTCATGGTGTAAAAAGATATTAGCAATATTCTTATTTGTGTACTAAGAAACACTTTTCTTTAATATGTTGTTCCCTATTAGATCTATCTTTTCAGCCTAATTTTTTTAAGGATGTCTGTATGTTTAACATGGTTCATAATCCTTTCAATAAACTTAAAATAATAAAATTATTTACTACATAAAATTTCCCTACCCCCATACACCCCCTAACCATCGTAGAACCTTTTTTATATTTAACAATGTCCACAAAGCTCTTGGATTTGAGCTCTTCATTGTTAACATTTTCATTTGTATAAAGAAATTTTTTCTTTAAGTTCGGTTTGGTTACAAAAAAAATGGTGCTGATTGGCAATGGGATTTACTTCTTTCATGTTCATTTCTTACTGACGGTCAGTCCATTCAAAATAGATCATTCCCTGTAAATAGCTGATGCATACACATTAAAGCTACTTTTGAAGCTCTTTGAGACATTTATGTCAGTTAAATTTAACAATTTTTATATTTCACGAAATTTTTTCACTTATTATGGATTCTACCTATTAAATAAGACCTTTTTTTTTTTTTTTTCTTCATAAAATTGTTTATATCATTGAGGAAACTAGCCTTATAAACTTTTCACATAAAACATTATAGTGAATAAAAGAATTGTTAACCTCTTTAATAATTAGCTACATAATGTTTACTGTATAAACCAGCTGGAGCTAAAAATTATTACTCTTTCCATAGCTGGAATCGCCAATAGAATTACAGCCAATAAATTTTAAAGGTACACTGGTTAATACTAAATATTTTGCTAGAATATTGTTCAGTTTAATCAACACAAAATCGTATTATTATGTAGCAGATGTGGATATACACTGATATTTTAATAATAATATCGTATTATTATAGCTGATAATTGTAAATTTTTTTTTTTTTTTTGTGTGTTTAACAATAGATGACCTTAGTATTGTAAGAGTTTAAAAATAAAAAAAAACATAAAAAGTTGTTTATTGTCTGATCTGAAATTAATGACGCACTTCTGAGTGATTTTTTGTAAAAAATAAATTTACAAATAGCCTTATCACACACTCCAAAAATTTATCTGATATTTTACTACGTTCCGAAATTTTTTATTAGTTGATAAACAGGCTCTGCGTTTGCCTTTTTATAATTTTTAAATTGTTATTATAATTTGGGTGAAACCTAGAAATATGTTTTTTGTGGTAAAAGAGCATTATTTGCAAAAACATTACAAAAATAAGTAAAAAAAAAAAAAAAAAAATGTGGTTGGATTTAGTATAATTTTAATTATATTTTATTCTTTTAAATAAGTCTAGTCCATCCTAGACAGTTTTTACCAATTATGGAAAACAAAATTACCAAATAAAAAAAAAAAAAAATCTACTATTTGGAAGTATAAATTGAATGTATTAAAGGTATCTTGAATGTTTGGTGTATGATACGTATAGACATGAAGACTATAGACACTGGTTAAATTCAATCCATCAGATTACTGTCAACGCCACTTTCATGTCAGATGCAAAGGAGGCGGTGAAGAAACTATGGGTATATCAAAGGGAGTTCCAGTTAGTGTGTTGTGTTTCAATGAAGCGTGATTCAATGGATTTTATCACAGATAAGTAAGAGTGGTCAGTATTTCGGATTGAAGAGATTATTTTGGAGTACATGGGACCTTATTTCTAATTTATTTCGACAGAAGGAAAGGAATTCTGACAATGTAAGGATATGTATAATAAAAAAATAAAAAAGTGTAATGGCCAAAACATTTAATATCGACACATATTCCACCGGTCACGCGGTTGGACTTCGTCTTACAACTTTATTACGGAACCACTTTATTTCGTAGGATCGGGAACCATTTTTTTTTTTTTTCTATTTCTGTTTCATGCAAGACCTGCTGAGTTAATATATAAGGAACTAGAACCCCGTCTCGGCTTCGCCTGCTCATAAAAATAAAGAACTTAAATTATTTTAACTAATAATTGAATTTAATTTGTTTATCGATGAAAATCTTGTATTGAAATATGGAATTTAGCATTATATCTTCAATGATATTTTCACGCTTGGCAGTATTTTTAACCTGATTAAAATTTCATTGATTAGGTGTTTGAAATGTACGTAAAAGCATGATTCGACATCCCATTTGGCAGAAATAATTTTATCGATCCATCTGTTCGAAGTTTTAATTTATAACCATAAAAGTATATGACTGTTTGACAAATTTCGTTTCTGGCATTCAAGACTATACATTTTAATTATTATTATTGTGAAATTTATTATTATAAACTTTCCTAGAACTATGAAGATGTCGTAGTTAAAATTTGGTACAGTTGGGTTTTATAGTTTTACCATTGAAAACTCTGTTGCAGAATGGCCACATATCTGTAGATTTTTAAACTGCACTAGGCACCACATGGCACTCCATATGTGTTATTTTTAAAAATAACAATGGGATATAAAATAAGTAATTTTCATCATAAATGTCTAGGTCTATATAACACCGTACCTTTGTAACCTCTCTCGAATAGTGCTCGCCACATATTGTTCGATTGCCAAACTTCACTGTGTACAACATATATACCGCTTTTTTATGGCAATGTAATTGAAAATCTTTAAATTTTATTATTGATAAACATTCCTTGAACTGTGGAGATGGTGTGGTTAAAATTTGGTTCAGAGTGGTTCTGTAGTTTTCCCGGTTAGTGATCACAAACGAAAAATGGCATGTCATTTTATATAATAGTATGGATATAGATTAGTAATCTGGATTTACTCAAAGGTGTCTGAATCGGAAATGAGTTTCCAGAAACATTTTTTCGTTATTATTTTAGAATTCAGGATGATGATTACTTCGTATGTAGAAAAGTTTTGATAAATTTAAGTGTTTAAAAGTTCTTATCTGTTTTCTATATGCTGCTATTAACGATGTGGAGATTTGGCATACGTATTGTTTAGCATTGCGTATTGTTTTCGTGTAAAATAACTTGAACTAATTATCTATAAAATAAAATCCATAGTATATATATATTTTTTTTTATCATCTCATGTCAATTTCATGAGATTCGTCATTCGTCTCTTCAAATTATGTATTGGACTCAATGAGTATTATGAAATTGAGAACGAAAAGAAATAATATTTTTTAGGGTTTTCATTTAAGATTCTTGTCCGATTCCTGAATGATGGTTATATTTGAAAATCGCTGAATATTCTGATGGAAATATCTCGTACCAAATGATGGAAGAAAACAGTGTTTAAAAAAAAATATTTATGACATCACGAGTTATGAAAGGGACGAATCTCTGGATTCAAATCTAAAGCTACTTAGTAAGCTCACCGACTATTTTAGAATTCAGATTTTTTTCTATGGTTTTTAACATATTTTAAAAAAAATTTACGCAGTCTGTTGTCTTCATCCTGTAGCGTATACGAATCCATGCTTTAACTTACTTGATTCTGTGTACACAAATGCTTTCTTATTTATTAAACGGAAACTCATCTGTTTACAGGGATGTTTTTTTCGAGAAAAAAAAAAAAGAAGAAAAGTATTCTGCGTTAAATTGGCCGACAAACGCCAGAAGATTTGAACGAGTAGAAGATAAGGAATTCTGTGAGCGTTGGTCTTGCTAATTTTGAGGTGGAGGGAGGTTTGTTGCAATCGATTGGCGATGGTTTCGGCATCGAACTTTCCGGTCCAATAGGTCTTTTTTTTTTTGTATTATCTACAGATCATATCGTATTGTGTTTGTAACGGATAAAACAAGTTGTAAATTTTATAAATATCTGCTGCGTCTTTTGCCACCTCAAGATTACATCTTGAATATCCTAATTCAAGAATTAGAATTAGGTTTATATTAGATATAGTAAAGTATTTAGCAGATGAATTTACATAACAAAAATAATTTATAGCTAATATGTACACTGACAGGTGAAAAGTTCCACACAATTCATTTTTTCATTCTCTCGGCAAATACTTTAATTTTTTTTTAAGTGATCACGTCACTATATACTTTATTCAGGCCATGTGAAACTTATACGGATTGTTTAAAAAAAGGTAATTAAACAAAAGCAATCACTATTTAAAAAAACAAAAGAACAAGTAATTTTCAATGTTGCAAATGTTTAATTAATAAGGTCTACATCTTGCCCTACCCCTTAAATAATTTAATTTATATCCTACGTCTTGCATTCAATGAGTTGTAGGTCTATGGTGATTCTGAATAAATTCTTAAGGGATATGACATATCTAATACAAAACTGCTGTAAATCATATTAATTTAAAATTTTGTAATTTTCATTATATCTATACCTCGGAGGTACAGAACACCCTGTCACATTTCCATAACTTTGCAGGACAGCAAGTTGAATTGATTTTATTTTTAAAAGATTTCATTTCCTGAACTGTTTATTGCATTTATATCTCGTACGAAATGAATCACTCAGGCTAGAATAGGTTGGTAACCCGTCCTCCCTGCCCTGATTAGAGCACATTAGGATGTTATGCCCTCCCCCACAAAAAAAGTGAATACGAATACGTAATAATGTATTTTTGATCAAAAATGGACAAAGTGTTCTGTACTTCCGGTGTACTGATATGATTATTAAATACAGCTTGCTTTTGTTTAATTAATTGTTATTAATAATCCTAACACGTTCAATATGCTATAATTAAATAATATAATATAAGGACGTATAGAATGAAATTTTTAGCCGAAAAAAATTAAAAAATCGATTGGGTGAAATCATTTGCCAGTCAGTGTATGTATGTATCACCTAGGAATGGGTGTCACGATATATCGAAAATATCGATATTTTTTATTTTAAATTTTATTCCACTTTGCGATCTCTATTTATAGATAATGAAGTCTCTATATTACAAAAATTCATCAAAATGCTGTCGGCAAGAGGTATCAATAGGTACTGGTCTCCCTCATGCTAATGCCATCTTCATATTTATTATGTATTCAACAAATACGTTGATTGCCTCCAGCTTGAAAGGCAGGTGTAGTTTAAAAAATAAAATCATAAGAAAATTTAATAAACAAGGGAATGTTTTTGATTTTAAGTATAAATTCCCAGACAATTCAGTCACATATTACTTTCCTCGAAGAATGGTGTCATAACTAGAGAGTCAAGATAAATCCTAGCACATCCCAACAAATAACCTTTACCCTCCGTCGAAAATCTACCTCATCCTGTCTTCTAGTATCCTTTAATGGTGTACCGCTAATTAATGTGGAACAAATACACCTTGAATTTCATCTGGACAAGAGACTTACCTGGAACTCTCATAATAAGATTGATAAGACAAGAAGCTGCACGTAGATTTCGATTGCTACAACACTTACTTGACAAACGTTCAAATCTCCCGATTCACTATAAAAAAACTTGTCTATATGACGATTATCAGACCTATTTGGACTTACGGTATAGAATTGTGGGGATCCACTAAACCATCGAATTCTTCCCGCATCCAATCACTCCAATCCAAAATCCTTCAAAAATCCTTAATGCTCCTTACTTTGTCACAAATGAATTAATCCGTAATGACCTTAATATCCCATATGTCGCCGACTTGGCTGGTTCGATAGCTATCCTTTCATAATAAACTTAACACTCATCCAAATCCTCTTGTTGCACAGTGGTGCATTGCCATTCCTGGCAATCCTCCGAGGCGTCTGAAAAGAAGATGGCCTCGCGATCTTCTTTTGTAAATATTCATTAGAGTATTACCAATGGGTAGTTCCTCTACAAGTTCTATTCATGTCATTAATCTTATATATACCGCATATTTACTAGATGTGTTTTCTAATACAGTTGTAAATTTCTATTAATAAGAAAATAAAAAGTATAAATTATTCGGAAAATATTCTTTTCCTTCATTTTATTGATGACGATGTCTGGGGCTTGAATTTTTGACATACTATTGATATCTTGCTATGTATACGGACCTACTGCCTACTGTTTAATTCATTATAAACTACCTTTAAAATTTAAACATTTGAAATAATTTTTTTTTCCTATTTAAGTTGTGAAATAAATTTTAAAAATTGTGGAATCGATAAATCGCCGCATGTATCGATATTTATAGGTAAAAAATGATTGATATGAATTTTCGATATTTTTCTTACGATTTCCATCCCTGTTTTCAGCTGTTATTATGTAAAAAGGTATGTAAAAATAGACAGGCAACTGCCAGAGTTGGGCAAAATGTATTTATAACTAATAACTACCAACTACAACTTCATTGGTATGATTGTAGTTACAACTACTAACTAAAAATGTAGTTGGTAGTTAACAGCGGGCAGCTACATTTTTTGTAAATAGTAGTTAGTAGTTAAATTTTTCCAACTTCCAACTACAAGTTAATAAATGTAGTTAGATGATCTTAACTACTAACTACAAAATGTAGTTAGTGATTGCAGTTTTTTAACTTCTAACTACTAATGATCGTACAAGTACTAATAACTTCGAGGTATTACTAACAATAAGTGAGTCTTATTGGGGTTTCTATAATTTTTGAAAGGGGTAGAGGGACAAGCTCTGCCACAAGACTTGCTGAATTAACAAAAAACGGCTATAATCGCTGTAAAAAAAAAAAAAAAAAAAAAATAAATAACTGAGATTAAAGGACCACAACACCATAGAACTTTAAAATACTTTTTAAAAAATTGTTAATAACTGCTTCAAATGAAGAAGAAAAAATATTAAAAATCACAGTCAATTTACAAATGACTCTAAGAGTTTCGTTATTGCATGGTTGATTGTCGAAAATTTGGGTTCTGGTACAATAGGCCTTATTTGAAAATAAATAATAGAATTAGAGCTACAATGTTTATTTTATTTTTTTTTTTTTTTTACTGATTTATTTTCATTTTTTACATTAACCAATTTGTTGGTTTCAATGAAATGTTGCAATACAAATATTTATAAGTGTAACTCATTATTTTCACTGAACGAGTTGCTTAGATAAAAAAAAAGCAAACAGAAAACTACCTTTTTAGTTAACTACTAACTAGTTGTTGGTTGTTAAAAAATATTAACTATTTCTTTTAACTAGTAGTTGGTAATTAAGATAACTAACTACTTCTCCTGTAGTTGCAAAAAGTAGTTGTTCATTTTCAACTACCAACTACTAGTTTATAGTTGCTCCACGCTGCTACTTAACTTGTAGTTAATAGTTAAAAAATAAGTTAACTACCACAATTAGTTAACTATTTCCCCACTCCGGCAACTGCTTATATAATGTTAGTCGCATGATGTCCATTGTCATAATAATGTACTGTGATACCATCTTCTCATCTTTTTGGACAATCGTTGAACCATGTTAAATCCACGAAGGCAACCATAAACTTATCCTAATATTCAGTCATTATCTCTCTTCCTGTGATGTATTTTAACCTACATTAAAACATTTAATTTATCTTGAGAAGATTAAGTAACTCGCATACCTTCTTCGACCGCTTCTCGCCAGTTCTGCCCATTCATCTATTCCTAAGCAGGTCGACTCCCATTTTAGACAATTCTAATTCGGCGAGGCTAGTTTCTTGTTCTAAATTAGGCAAGGTAGCCAGTTTGGGTTGGCATTCGGCAATGTTTGATTGGCTATTTCGGTCTATGACGTCATATTTGTTTTAATCAAGGTATACAGTTAGTTGAGGGAATTTATTTATCTATATAGATTCTCCGCCTCTTAACTATTTTTAACTTTAACATTTTTTAAATATTAATTAATTTACTTTAATTTAATTGAAACCATTAAATAGATTATTTTTTATTGTGTTTCAGGTGAGTCGAGTTCTATACTAATGATGTCGCAAGCAGGTAGTTATTTTTCAATTGAATAAATGTAATCGTAAAGCATGGTCATTTTATGTATTACCTCGAAGAACATAATTTAGTACAGGTTTTCACACAATGAAATGTTTTATATTCTACACATTGTCTAACAACAATAATAATTTTTTATTGTGACAATGGTCAATAAAATAAACCTAATGACCCTGTTTACGAGGTACTGAATTTTTACATTTAAGAATTATAGGTAGTGCTGACGACACTGCTATTATTACGACAAACCCAGATCTAATAATAGCCTCTGTAATGTTACAACACATTTCGTACAGAATACATATTTTTGTAATGGAAATTGAAAATTAACCATGACAAATCACAACTCGTTACATTTACATTACGACATTCTTGCTCTCCTGCTTGTATTAACCACAACCTGAAACCACAAACTAACTCAGTGACCTACCTATGACTTATGGAGCACATATCTGTGCCATTTGGGAAAAACTAGGTAAGTTCTCTTTTGTCCACAATAAGATAAATATCTTGAGCAACCCATATTGGATTCCTATTCATCATGTATATGTTGGCTAGTTGTTATGGATATGGTATCCTTTTATACAATTGACGTTACAACTTGCCTACATTTACAAGATATGGTTTGCCCAAAGTATTTATCATATTTTGGATAGAAGAGAACTTATCTAGTTTTTCCCAAATGGTACAGATACGTCAAGACAAAATGTGATACCTGACTTTCCGACTAATACTGTTATTTTCGATACTTCACAAGATGCTCTAACTTAGGACCTAAACAAATTAAACTTACGTTTTTACTTGTAACACAGATATAATAGTGCAAAACTACGGTTATAGCCGCCAATGAGCATTGAGAGCCAAGAAAAAAAAAAAAAAGAAGAAAATCACGCTTATTTTTTTCCTCAGCTCTCAGTCAAGATAGAAAAATGATTCTTTCACGTAAAATTGTAGTTTTGTATGCTATTTGAAGTAAACGTACTTATAATGTTCAAGACACGACCCAGCGTTAGGGTGCTCAAAAACTCCAAACAAATGACATAATTCCAAAGAAATCCGCTGTAAATGAGTGGAAATTTTTTTTTCAAATAAGACTGACCTCAAATCTCGATTTAACATACCAAAAAACCCTTATATGTGAAATTTATGAAAATTAAAAAAATATTGTTTTTTATTTACACCTCACGAGGACGTTAAAACTTCGAAGTTACGATCTACAACTTCTAGCGGCCATAACGACTGCAGTGTTGGACCGATTACAATAGTAATAGCATCACTAGAATCAGCGTTCCTACTATTCACCCAAAAATCGGCTTTCAAATCTGTGAGTTACAAGTCAAAACGTCCCCTTGTTAGACTCACCTATTTCAATGATAACATATGACATCTGAAAGACCTTATAAAAAATATTACTCCTCCTGACTTTCCTGACCTTACTTTGCGAAAGCTGAAAAGGAGTTGGATGAGAGATATCCTTGTCTATTATCACTTACTGAATGCCAGGAGGATGCACCACCGGGTACTTTCTCCTTCATGCTTGCTTGTTCTACTGGTCATTCGCTGGCTGCATTTTCTTGTACATAGGTGTGAATAAAAAAATAATAAATAAATAAATGTATAAAAGAAAATTAAAGTAACATTGATTCTTACAATTAAAATATTGTTTTCTTCGTAGTAATGTATTTATGTAAAAAAAAAAATTGAAAATCCATTAGGAAAAGATCTGGCTTATAGTAGGACAGGTCTTCCGTCCATTTTCCATTTCTTGCAGTTTTTGATGTCATAACATTTTGGAGATCTGTTAACTTTTTTTTTTTTTTTTTTTTTTTGTTATTACTAGTTTTTAAGATTTTAAAGCAAATTTATGCCCATTTTCTAATTCTTAAAAAAAAAAAATAAAATAAAACAGATCTATAAATTTAGTAATATTTCTGTCTAAATTTTCTACTTTGCTGAATGTTTTCTTCAGTTGAATATTAATGCAAAAATAAAGAAGGAAAAGTAAAACAAAGGAAAATAAATCATTAAATTTAGTCTAATTACTATTCAAAATAAGTTAAATTGAAACAGCATAAACATTTATTTAGCATAAAGATTTATTATTGCGCATACATCTATACGACTGGCTTCATAATTTATCAGCAAATGATAAAGAAGACTTTATAAGCCATATTTATCGATAAGGTCTTTAAGCTTGACAGGCCATTTCGAATATTTTTGAATATTTTTTGTTGTTAATTTATTACTGTTCAAGCGTATATATTTGTCTGTCAAATTTAAATAAATTACTGTAAGTACCCATTAGAATAAAAGTCCTGCGATTTTTCTTTTTGAAATATTTCCCAAGTTTATTTTAAACGATCCAAATGTTCTTTGATGATTTACACACTCTCAACTTCTTTATTTTATATTATATTCCCTTCATAATTCTTGACTTGATTTTTCTGTAAATTTTTCAAATGTGTGTTAGTATCACGAATATTGAAATCCTTAAATAGTTTCTAATAATTATAATTTTAACTCTATAGATTGGGAGAAATTTTTGAATATTTGTTCTAATAATTTAAACAGTAATTTAAAAGATTAGCAATATGATATAAAGGTACTCATACAGAAAAGGAAAACACCTAATAATACTCTTGTAATCATTTCACCGCACATTTACTGATTGTATATAGTGCATACAGTTGTAAATATCAATAAAGTATAAACATAGAAAATATATATACAGGGTGTCCCGAATTTAAGTGGCAAAACTTCAGGAACTTATAGGGGACCGAAGAACTAAGACAAAAAGTCTTATAGAGATTTGTTCGTTTTTGCTGAGTTTTAGAGAAAATCGCAAAAAAAGAAACTAAACAAGTTTTCATTTTTATACTTATTTATTTACATTTATATTTATGTTATGTTCTTTTTAATGTAAATATTGCTCAAAATGTTGTCCTCTTGCACCAATGCAAGCATTACATCTAGCACTCACTTGATAAATTGCAGCTAAACATTGTTCTGATGATATTTTCATAGCATCTATGATTCGGTCTCTTAATTGCTCTCTTTAGTTAATTGACACCGAATAAACTTTCTGCTTCAAGGTTCCCCATACGAAGAAATCCATGGGTGTCATATTAGGCGATCTGGGTGGCCAAGCTCGAGCAACTCTGTTATAATGAGCTGGACATCCATCGAGTTGGAACCACATTTCAATCCGCTGCTGTAAGGGAATGTCATCTAAATAATTAGAAAAGTCGTTCTCCAAAAAATGTGTAAATGTTATACCATTCAATCTTCCAGGTAAAAAATATGGTCCCACCAGTAATCCGTTCCAAATTCCAAGCGAAACGTTAATAGCAAATTCATGCTGAAACCTATTCTCTAATAGCTCTGGGATTTTCAAGAGCCCATACATGATAATTTTTTTGATTAGCAATTCCTCTTCTTGTAAAGGTAGCTTCATCCAATGGAAATAAACTATCATCGCGAATTTTGTCAAGAAACCAGTTACTAAAATTCAATCTCTTAACATAATCTTGAGGTAATAAATTCTGAACTTTTTGAAGATGGTATGGGTAGCGATTATCACCTTTCAAAGTTCGCCATATTGCTTGCCGCGATATTGCTAATGCAGCAGATGCTCTTCGGATGCTAGTCTCAGGATTGTTATCGAAGTGGCGTTGGACCCGATTTCTTCTCTGATAATCTGCTCTTATTGTTGCCTGGAATTGGTCGCCTTCATTACGTATTAAGAATGACCCAGTCTCTCGTAGTCTATTAAAAGTTAACGAAAAGACTCGTCGATTAGGAACTCATCTATTTGGAAATCGGCACGCATACTCCCGCACCGATTCTAAAGCATTACCGTTACAGAAACCATACACAAAAATCATATCAGCGTATTCAGCATTAGAATATGTATGCGGCATTGTGGCTGATGCTATTCACACAAACGTATCTGACAATGAGTAACTGACTGAAGACTGATTTAGGAATTATAGTCCTAAAAGGAAGCCAAAATGTAAACACATAAAAGAATGTAAAGTTTTGTTTCTTTTTTTGCGATTTTCTCTAAATCTAAGCAAAAACGATCAAATCTCTAAAGGAATTTTTGTCTTAGTTTTTCGGTCCTCTATAGTTCTTGAAGTTTTGGCATTTAAATTTGGGACACCCAGTATATTTATAAAACCAATACATCTTTCCTCAATTTTGGGACTGAGATACGAATTGAAAAGGTGTATAGAATCAGTAGCTTACTAAATTAATTAACTGTAATGGTTTTGAACAGACGTAGTTCCCAGAGCCCTTTTCCGCTTGGAGGTGAAATTTATCTTGGACCTGGTCCGGATAAGCGGAGCTTAAAATTGTCCTCCATTGATGAGACGTTGTGGGGCGGCGGTATTGAAACATGTCCCCTGGGAGCAGTGATCCATGTTCACGGTCATAATTCGCTTTGGAAACGATTTGTTGGAGGGGCCTCGAGCCGAAATGGATATTCATTGTGCTTTGTGCTTCGTGCTTTGTGCTGTGTGCTGTGTGGGGCGGTCAAAGGGACAAAGAGATCAGCTGTCCGCTCTTTGCCGCTATCGTATTCCTTCCGTGTCATTCTCTTTTTCAACATTTTGTCCTCTTTTACGGTTTTGATGTCTTATTTAACTGAGTTTCTTGTGATACTTTAGCCCTTAACTCTTTTGTATTTATTTGTTTCTTTCTGTTTTAATAGATATGGATCCTTTATTCAACCGTATATAATTATTTTTATATGTTTATATATTTCTGCTAGTTGTGAAGAAGTTTCAATTGTTTTCCTAAATACTGCAGTTACTCTAAAAGTACCATTACGCCTTCTTAATCGCGACTGAACCAATTTTTACAACGCATATATTAAAAATCCTGCTTTGAAGGTTCATAGTGAACTTTTTTTCGAAGTACAATGAGCGGCAAAAGTTTTCGTACCCCTTCTAAATTTACTAAAATATGATTACTTTTACTCTGTACTCTACATTACTCTGTACTCTGTATTTTACATGTACAGTTTTTTTTTTTTTTTTTTTTTTTTTTTTTTTTTTTTTTTTTTTTTTTTTTTTTTTTTTTTTTTTTTTTTTTTTTTTTTTTTTTTACTTGAGAAGCACACTTAGTAATAAAAATACCAATAAAATGTATTTAAACTGACCTTAGCAAAAGCTTTCGTACAGTATCAAGTTATCTTCTTTAATCCATTACACTTAAGCCTCTGATGTAGTTAGCTATGTAGTTGTTAATCCTACACCTATCTAGATAAACGTCATTTATACAATTAAATATTAATTATAGCAAAAAAATATTAAATACCATTAATTAAAGTAACGGATATATATTTTTATATCAATGAGGAAAAAAAAATTAAAATACTCCAGCCATAAGAAAAAAATCAGTCAAAACTGTTCAAATAAGCAAATATTTGGTGCCTTTTATGCAATGGAGGCCCCAGAATTTTGTTTTATAATTTTTATTTGTAATTCTTTTGTGATTATTCCATATAATTTTAATAAATTACTGACTAAAGGTTTTTTTAGTTGAACATTAATCTGATTGTTATATCTGATGTATAAACGAGCAAAAGTTAATTTAATACGACTGAGTTGAGTTAGCAGCTGGAAATAGATAAATAAAATGAAAGACTAAAAAACGTAAAAGAATATCCAGATCAAAACAAGATATAGAGAAAATGGTTATCTAAAAGGCTACTAGACAGAAAAACTTCTGGATAACTGTGAAAGACAGTTCTTGTATTGTAGAAGGAGAGGCAGAAAGGTGAACGATGGATTAGAAGAACGAAGGAGAGATATGGGAGAAAATATTTATGAGAGCAAAGAAAAAAAAAATGCCTAAAATGGTATTGGGTTTTTTTATATGAAATATCCAATTTAACAGGAAAGGTTATTTCGTAAAGCAACGTTATGAAATAAAAATATTTTTATTTTAAATATTCACTCTCATTCGTCTTATCAACTGTTCAATCCCAGACCTGAAAATTTCAAGATTTTATGGTGATGTGAGAAAATGAGTTTTTGACTTGAGAATAATTAAAAAAATTTTACTTTTTTTGATTTCCAAATTTTTGAACAGAGTGAAACCTGTTGCAGATAAATTTGGGGACTAAGGCGTGCATGGAAAGACATTGTAACACAGCTCTTTACTTTCTTTAGTGTCTGTCGTGAAACATGAGGTCTGGCGTTGTAATCTAATAGTGTTGGTCGATATGAATGTGATGGTTTCCTCTCTGGATAAAAAGGAGAAATACTACCTACCTCTTTCGTCGTCTACCAAATCTTACGTAGTAGAGACTTATTTGTTCCCAATTATAAAATATTTTATTTGTTGTGTTATTTATTCTTCAGTCACCAGAATCATTTTTATTTTATCATCATTTTCCGAAGGTTAAATAAATAAAAATCTTATAACCCATTCAATTAATTATACATTTTTTATTATCTTGAGCCATTTTAATTTATTTCTAGGCCCACCATTATCATTTTTAAACATGACTATAATAATTTAGTTGATTCATTTTTTGATTTTTATTTTACCCCAACTTGTTTGCGTTCTATTAATTTCATATTCTAAATTACAGTAATCTCTCAATAGAGGGTGAAGTAAATCTAAATTTAATTATTTCTCTACCAATTTTTAAATCAATAACTCAGATTAAAGTAAACATGGACTTTATTATTTAGTTTATGTTATGTTTAAACATGGATTTGAATTGAAATAATGAACGCCCATTTATAATAGCTCATTACGGAATGTTTCAAAGTTTTATTCATTGTTGGCTCCTCATTAAATCTCTCTCCTGTTTTTGTTCTGAATCTCCTTTTATACAATTTTAATGTTTATTATAACAGTTACAGTATTGTTCACTCATTGTCTTGTCATAATAATGTAGAATTATTGGATAAATATTTTGAAATTTTTTATTTTATTTTTTTTTAGCTTTGAACACTGTAATGAGCAGTAATTCTGATAAAAAAACTTTTGAGGATAAAAGTAATTTATATGCTATCAAATGGATTATATTTTCTTTAATATTTTAAAATATACTTCAGACTACTTCAACATTTAATAGTAGTAAATATATAAAACATCTTTAAAATTTATTTATCCACACCTGTCAAAATAAATATCTAAAATAAGCGGAATATTCGCGTTGATAGATAAAAAAAAAATTAAAAGGTGATTTGTCATGAGGAAGAACGATAACTAGTAGTACTTCTTGCTTGGCATTCATTTACTTATTAGTGAGAAAAGTTGTAAAAGTAGATCTCTCATCCACCTTCTTTTCATTCTCTTTTTAGTATTTTGGTGATGGGCATTGCTGCTATTAGTTCTGTGTCCTTATAAATTTTAATGAAGAATCCTTCAGAAATTAAAAAAAAAAAAAAAAATTTGAAAACTGCTAGGTTCATTATCAATAACGGTGGAATAATGAACTTAAATGGAATTAAATATATTAAAAATGGGAAAACTAGGTCTTCCATGTCAACCCTATTGGCCGGATTACTGAAGCCGAAGTGAAATAACTGATCAGAATGTTCGGTAAAACAATAAGAGTCTTTTGTAGTTCCTGAATTTAAAATATCCTTTGAAAATCGACAGGTTAGTTGGTTCGGGTGTGCTTGTCACTTCCACATAAACAAAATAAGGAGGAAGGACCCAAAAGGATGGAAGCCCACTGAACAGAAGACGTCCATGGATCCTGGTACAAGACCTAAGGAAAACATTAAAATATTCCTTCAATAAAACAGCGATTGCTTGAGGAAACTTTAGAGAAAAATAAGAAATTAGCATTTTGGAACGATCGGCAGCATAAATATCGAAAACGTCAAACTCATGAGATGGAAAAAATAATTCCGATGGAAAATTCATAGTTCATGTTCTGAAAGTGAAAAAAATTTTTTAAAGTTAAAATGCAGATTTAAAACACTAGCTTACATAAATTAAAAAAAAAAATTAATGGTTATAGCTTTACTAGTGACGGAGTTGCGGGAAAAGGTAGTGGGAATTCTTGGGTCGTTGGGCTTGTTCTTCCATAACCAGAAGTAAAAGCTTGGATCAAGGTCATTGTGTGTTTGTATTTTAATTTAAATTTGTTTTTCTTCATTTCAAATCATTATTAATTTATGTTATATTATTATTTATTATAGCTTGGTGAATATTTAGGTGATGTAGATATTTCTGGGATGGAGTTTGAACACGTTAAACAATTCTAGGGTCTACCACTTCAAGGAAAAATAAAATTCAAGAGAAATAAGGTCAATGATAAAAGTCGGTAATGCTTGTTATTCTTCGGTCGCAGAGCTACTCGGTTCGCGCTTACTCTACTGAAATTTCAAAAATTAGGATATATAAGACTATTATACTACCAACAGTTCTCTACGGATGCGAAACCTGACCGCTTACGTTTATGAGGAACAACGGCTTAAAGTTTTTGAAAATAAAGTACTGCGTAGAAAATTTGGCCCAAAAAAGAATGAAGAAGCCGGAGAATATAGAAGGTTTCACAATGAGGAACTGGGCGAGATATATTCGGTAAATATAGTTCAGGTTATAGCAGCACGACGATTGAAATGGGCATGTAAAGTCGTTGGGTTTAGTAATGACCGATTTTCGAAAAAAGTAATCACTTTAGAGGCGTCAGGTAAACGACCGAGACGTAGATGGGAGGATTGCGTCAGGGACGACCTGAGGGATTTGGGTTTTGAGGGAGTGGGTTGGAGAGAGGTTTGGTCAGCGGTTGTTGGTGTCGGCATCGAACCTTTGGGTTCGCTAAGCCTTTGTTTATTATTATTATAGCTTATTTTTTATATTGCACAGTTGAATGTTTTTATTTTATATTATTTGTTTTCATTGTAGATATTGTCTGAATAGATTCTTTGTCATCCATATTGCTAAAATTAGGCAGATTGTAGTATCAATTTAATAAATAGCTTTTATCTCTCTAAATATGAGTTTTAGGGGAAATCAAAGCAGAATATGTGATACTAAAATAAATTTTGGAGCCAATATGGTGTCATAATAATATTTTCTTAATACTTGTTTTTTGGTCGCAACCTCCATTTTTTATTTGGAATTAGAAGTAAAGTATAGTGATAAAGACAAAAAAATATGAATAAATAAAACATTTATTTATTAAGGTTTTATTACGGCTTTAATCTACATCATTTCTATACAGGAACACTCAATTCTTTCTTATTTTGTAACAGCATTGCATTTTATTGATACACGACAAAAATGAAAAATTGTCAACGATTTTCTGAATAACGATACAAAGATTGTGATTAATGATAGAACAAAGAGTGAAACACCAAGAGCTGGAATATTCATCAGGGCCTTTGGAAAGAATATAAATGATAGGAGCCGCTAACTGTTTGCTCCTCTTTTCATTTATTATTTATTTATTATTAAACCTTCTTTCTTATATTTCTTCATTAGAAAACTGATTCTTTTCTTTATAGACCCTAAATTAGGATAAAACAAAGTATTCCTTTGTATCTATTAAATTTACTTTAAAACATAACAATTAATCAAACGTTTTTAGATTATGTTCTAAGTACGAAATTCGTTTATTTAACTTAGATTTTTAAAATTTAACTTAGAAATAGAAATCAATTAAAAAAAGAAAAAGTACACGGTTAGTAGAAGGAACGGTATTTGGCGATATAGGTATATAAGGGATTCAATTGGAATAAGTAGGACAATTTATGTATCTATGACCTACAAAATTAAACTCTTTCTTAGTCGCAAAAATACTTATTTCACGCATTTAATAGAAATTGGGATCTACAATGAGTATTACCCTAGATATAGGGTAATACAGCACTTTAAAATTATGAAAAATAAAGTATTCATGAGATTTTTTGTTCAAAAAATAATGAGCACACTGGAGGATTTTAAAGGTTACGCAATGCGGAACTGCGGGGAATTTATCTGATTAATATTAATATAGCATTGGTGATATCAGCTGGGCGCTTATAAAAAACCAGGCAGTTATTGATACCACAGACAATTATTGACATACTAACTTAAAAATGAATAAAATATCTTTTAAATCCTACAACTCAACTGTGTAAAAAAAAATTTTAATTCTGTCCGTATTTTAAAAGATGTTCATAGCGTGTCAATTACTGTGTTGCATTAGTTATTGTCATTATCTTATAAAATACATTCCAGGACTTGTGTTTGGTGTGAACCTTTTTGTTTAGCTTAAAATATAGTAATTTAAGAAAAAATAACCGCAAATTTTAAGTTGAACTCTTGAACTATTCTTTTTATAATTTTAGTTTGAATATTTTCGAATATTTCCTTAAGGGTGTCCTTCGTCTTAAACCTACGACTTCCTGTCCTACGGTATCCTTTAATGATGTCCCACTAATCCCTGTTGAACAGATCCGCTACCTAGGACTCCACTTGGACAAACGTCTTACTTGGAATCCACATACAAGACTAAAACGACAAGAAACTGCCCGTCGTTTTCGACTACTTCAACATTTACTTGACAAACGTTCAAACCTTCCAATCAATTACAAAAGACTCATATACATAACAGTAATTAGACCAATTTGGACATACGGAGTTGAGCTTTGGGGCTCCGCTAAACCATCCAATTCATCTTGTATCCAATCCTTACAATCCAAAATCTTTAGAAAAATCCTAAATGCTCCTTTCTTTGTCACAAACAAACTTATCCACTAAGATCTTAATATACCTTTCGTTTCTGACTTAGCTCAAACCAGATATCTATCCTTTCATAGCAAACTCCACAACCATTTAAATCCATTAGTGTCACAACTTGCTTCTCAATCCATTCCAGATAGCCCTCCGAGGCGCCTGAAAAGAAGATGACCTCGAGACAATCTAATATAGTATCTCATTATATAGAGCATGTAGAAGTGCTATCAATGGGTAGTTGCTTTAAAAACAAGTGACAAGTCATTTTTATCATTATCATTATATTTACTTGATGTATTGTATGTTCATATTGTAAATACAGTTGTGAATTTCAATAAATAAATATAAATAAATAAAAAAAAAATCCTTAAGGGTGTCAATCACTGCCTAGTTTACCCTAGCTAAATTTATGATTAAGTTTGATCCTTTCAGTTTTTTTTTTTTATAGAACAAATATTATAACTACAATTTATTATGAGTATTCTTAAAATTGAAATTTTGAATACATATACACTCAACAGCAAATAAACCGGACTCTCAGACCTGATCTCATGATTTTGATTAATACATTGTGAAACGGCATAGGAAAAAATACTTTTTAATAAATACACACCTTCCTGTCTTGAAGGAATGATGAATAGATTTTTAAAAAGTTGCTATAACTGAAATTTCGCAAATTCAACTTCTTTGTAATTTATTGAATTGTTTTAATTTCTTCTATGCCTGATAGGGTAAGGGCCCATCGCTGTAGAAGAGGGATAAATACCCACTATTTGAAGGACATCCCTTATCAGAAAACCTGATAAAAATGAAGAATTTAGTTTTTAAAAAATGTGTTAATTTCTTATTTTTTCTTTATTTCATAATTGTTTGTTAATAATTAATAAAAAATATTCATTTGTGGCAGATTTTATGTGAATAGCTTATAAATTAACCATTTCTTACCATAAATTTAAAAGATTAACGTATTTAAGAAAATTATGAGACCAACTGTGAGTGTCCGGTTTTTTTTACTGTTGAGTGTATATCGCGATGAAACTTGTTATGCACTAATATTAGTTTATAGGGT
This sequence comes from Euschistus heros, assembly GCA_003667255.2. Lineage (NCBI taxonomy): Eukaryota > Metazoa > Arthropoda > Insecta > Hemiptera > Pentatomidae > Euschistus > Euschistus heros. The sequence continues at coordinate 1,039,262 of RCWM02000054.1, forward strand.
GGTCCTAAAGGTTGTATGGATCAGAAACTATCTCCTAGTTGCTACCTTTATCAGAATAATTATAATTTTAACCAGCGATGGAAGGCTTTAAGTTTAAGTTTAAAAATTCGTTACTTACAGCCATTTCATGAATTAGATCCATCAGAAGCATACTTTATCCCTTATATTGAAATGAATCGCGTCAACTTTTAATGTTTTATTAATTAATTTTTTTATGCCAGTTGTTTTAATGGAACTAGGCGTTGGATTCCATCTCTAAAAATAAAATTGAATTTTCCGAGGATTCATTATCAATGAATGGTATCGATCCATTGCTAAAATTGAATAGGTTTTATTAAAACCGTTAACTTGTCCCAATTAACTGATATGGCTTGCATCAAGGCTCGCGTCAATAATGCAAATGTTGCTTTTTCGACTGAGCATTTCGTTATAGAATGAAATTATCTGCTGTTTGAAGTTTCTCCATGTTAATAATGTTGTGTTATGTGCTGTATAAAATAATTCTTTAGTAGTACACTGGTAGTATTAGTTGGGAAGAAGGGGAAAGGCCTAAGATGGATGAAAAGTTGAAGCTTGAAGACTAAGTCCTCCCGAGGCGTTGGATAAAATCTTGAACAATCTGTTTGTAAAGCCCCTGCCTCGTCAATCACCATTCTCTCCCTTCAGCCTCTCTCCTTCTCTCTTCCATTTCTTCTTTTCACCATCTTCTTAGTATGGTAGTATTTAGATTCTTTATTTTGTTTTTTTATACATATCGCCTTTAGTTTTCTTTTGCAAACATTTGTCTAAATCACCGCATCGATTTTTCCTTCTTTGGTTGCAGTGTTGTATATATTTTAAGTATAAATATATTTCCTTATAATTAACCAGTATGCTCATATAAGGTGTATATTAATCAAGTGGTTCTCAATTTGGATTGATGAAATAATTGCCACTTCTATTGGAATTATTTTATTTAAAAACTAGTTTCGATTTTTTTTTTTTTTTTCATTTATTGATATTTACAACTGTACAAAATAATATACATTAAGTGAATGTGTTGATAGTGAATACAGTGGCATGTAAATAACTTGTGAAGAACTACTCACTAGTAGCACTTCAATAAAATCTACACTAAAAGGTCTCTAGGCCAGTTTATTTTCAGACGCCTCGGAGGATTAACGGGAAAGGAGTGGCAAGCAAGTTGGTAGACTAGTGGATTGGAGTGGTTATGGAGCTTACTATGGAAGGATACGTATCTGGTTTGGGCTGAATCAGCTACATATGGAACATTAAGATCTTTATGGACAAGTTCGTCACAAAATAAGGAGCATTGAGGATTTTTTGAAGGATTTTGGATTGTAAGGATTGGATACGAGATGAATTGGATGGTTTAGTGGATCCCCAAAGCTCATCTCTGTATGTCCAAATAGGTCTTATCACAGTTATATAAATGAGTATTTTGTAATTTATTGGAAGCTTTGAGCGTTTGTCTAGTAAATGTTGAAGTAGTCTGTAACGATGAGCAGTTTTTTGTAGTTTTAATCTTTTATGTGGATTCCAAGTAAGACGTTTGTCGAAGTGGAAGATATCAGTAGTGGAAGGAAATGTAGGTTAAATCCTTGGGATTTTCCAATTTTTGGTTGATTTTTTCCGTTCCGATTGGGTAAAAATTTAAAATGGGACTATTGGAAATATTTAACTGGTCGTTTAAGCAAAAATCGGGATTGGTTTTGAACGATTTCATTATTTCTCCTGATCAGTTGATTTTAGGCTGTTTTCTTTTTAATGTGTTAATTTCACTCTTGAGTCTTTATTGAATTTATTGTTATTTTCATGTAAATGGATATCGAAGATGGAATTCTGGGTATTATTATATATGTTCTTTTAATCTTTGATTTACTAATCCAGTTCTCTCGTGTTTTTAGCGCCAGAGTAAATCAATTTTAGTTTGTATCAGCAGCATGATGAAAGTAAGAAAGTAGGCTTGACCGTGTTGGCATTGAACGTTTGGGGTTTATAGGCTTTTTATGTTTATAATAATTGAAAGAGATGTATGTGGGTTCATTGCTGAGTGAATAAATAAAGTTAAGAACAACTGGAGATTATATATTCGAAATAATGTATAATGCTATTTGTTAATTTCTAAAAAAAATTACATTTGTAGGGTTTATAAAAAAAATCACCATTTTTCAACCAAATATTTGTATTATTATTTCATTGATATAAAATTTAATTAATACTCCAAAGTATAGGCCATTGTTATCCACCGTCATTAGAAATCTGCTAGCCAATAGTTCGATCCCACGTTGATACCATCCCTTGGGATGGCTGTCGAAGAATTCTTGAACCGCAATTTCAACTTCAGCGAAATTATCAATTTTTTTCCTTGAAGAAAATGGGCCATGGTACAGAAGAAGAAGAAAGAAAGAAGCAGTAATCGGATGGTGCGAGGTTTGAAATATATTGTGGATGAGGCAGGAGTTTTTAAACTTTTCCAAAGGAAGTTTTAGGGCGAGCATTATCTTGTTGGAATAAAACTCCTTTTTAGTTGACCAAAGCAGGATAACGCCGTTGCAACTTCGCGTGCATTCCTTCCAGTTGTTGACAAGACAGTTCAGAATTCCTAGAGCATCTATCAGGTACAAATTCGTAATGAATAACATCTTCCAATTCCAAAAAAAAAAGTAAAGCATGTATTTTTTTTTTTTTTTTCAATTTGTTCCCTTGTGTAGCAACTGGAAAAGCAGTTTGATCGCGATCTAGCCATTGCTGACGGGTATTCGGGTTTTGCCAGTAAACCCACTTTTCATCACAGGTGACAATCTTCCGATAAAAGCCCATATTATAAGGGTTATTAAAAATAAATTTTCACAAATTTCTAACCTCTTAGTTGATTACTAAGCATTAAGTACGTTAGGGATCAGTCTACTGCTCTTTTTCACCTTTCCCATAGAGAGAAGATGGCGACTAAAAGTATCTTTCGACACACCACACTCCCTGGCAAGTTCGCGAGTACTTGTGGACGGTTTTGACTCAACAGCTTCCTACAGAACCTCATAAAAAAATCTATTAATGGTCTCCCGGAGCCCTTCTTCTTTTCCAACATAGTATCTGTTAAATTTTTCAAACCAACGCCGCGCACTGCGCTGAATATAGACAACTTCTACTTGATATTTAATAATTTCACGTGTTACTTCAGCGGCTGTGAATTTTGTTTACCAATAATGCCTCAAAATTACGAGAATTTCGTAGGACACTGTCATGTTTATTCTTTGAAAGAAATAACTGAACTGAGGCTTTTTTTTTTTTTTTTTTTTTTTTTTTTTTTATTTTATTTTTTTTTAAGTCGAATGGGAATACAGAAGTTTAGTGAATGTTCTAGACGGATTATTAAGTATTGGTAAAAATTAAAAAGAATAAAAATATTTGCTGTCTTTTGAAATCTTGAATCTGCTAAAAGTTCATATTTCTTGTTTAAACACAACATTGTATTTAAGGTGCGAAAGATAATATAAAAAATAGCTGAATACTTTACAATAGAGAGAGAGAAATTACTTGTTTTGTGACATAATCAATACGCTACGCAGCTGTACTCTCTGTCTTTATCCTATATTTTACCGTTTAATCGGCGCTGCCATATTTTGTCCTGGCATGAAAGAAAATGGAATCTGGAAATATGAGATAAAAGGAATAAAATTTCGTTTGGCGGTTGGAAGTGAAATTGAACCGACTGGAGTAGACAGATCTGAGTACTACGCCTCCAATACTCCGCTCCGTTTCCCCTTACTCATTCCTCACCCACTCTTGTCTTTCTGTCTTTAGGACGATATTAAGTTTGAATTGTTTAGTTTTATGGTTTCTTTCGAATACGTCGTGATCAGAATGCTTTAGGATTGCTTGAGACTTTTTTTATTTTTAAGATATTTATTAGGAAAGCAACGCGGACGGGAAAAGGACTAGACATGGGTGATAAAATACAGGTTCTTTGTACTATTGGCCAATAAATTAAACTCAAAAACGCTCATCAAAGCCGGTAACAAAATCGTTCTATTAATTTATTTTTAAAAAAATTAAAATTTGTTTTTAAGTAGTAGAAACGGTGCTAATTTCGTTGATGTTGATGTTTCAAGGATTAAATTTGTATTATATGTATTTTTCTTTCTCTTCTGTTGCAACCCTTAAGAATTGGTGTGTATTTTAAAATTTTTGCGTACACCATGCAAAAAGCATATATGTATGTGAGATAAGGTGGGATAAGTGCATTAGTCCGCCATAATTTCTGTTGTCATTTTGTTATATCAACTGCCATTTTTTGTATGTAGACTGAACTTCATACCGTCCAAACCTAACATACTAGAGTGCTCTGCTGTAGAAAATAACCTCTCTAGGAATTTTCATAGTTCAACCTGTTGATCTAGGTGTTGTGTAAAGTTGAATGAGTTAAAATTATAAAGTTGTATTGTATGTATTTTTCTCTATTTTTTTAATTTCAAGGAGTAAAATGATTTCTGGGGGTTGCTTATTTTTGCACTTACCCCGTCAAAGAATCAATTCACTGCTAAGGAGTTTACAAGAGATTTATGCACTTACCCCGTTTTACTGGGGCAAGTGCGTAAATTGGACTTAAAATTGATTTTCCTTCGCACTGAAAATAATTTTTAGGATATCAGGGAAATCAACTATATTTCTGAAAAGAGTATAGTTCAACGTTTGCAATATAACAAAAAATATTATCCTAGCATTAATAGCTGATTTTTATGTTAAGTTAAAGTTGAACTTTGCACTTCATATGACGCACTTGCCCCACTTCACCTTATATTTATATATAATAAAAGTTGTCTAAATTTTTAAACAGAAGAAAAATGCTGGATATGAATCTTTTATTTTAAAATAACAATATTTATTTTAGGTAGATGTAGAATGACTTCATAATACATATAAATTTCTTCACTGTCTGTCCTGAAACTTGAGGTCTGGCGTCGCTTCCGGTTAACCAATGCCGTTTTTTTTTTTTTTTTTTTTTTTTTTTTTTTTTTAAGATTTGTTAGCAAAATCTATTTTATATGTTTAGTTAAAATTCAATTTAGCTTTATTTATTTTTTATTATTATTTTCTTTCTATCTCAATTGTAGGTTACCTTTTATTTATTCTAAAACTTCAGTTAATTAAGTGGTTTTATCCCTATTTAATTCTTTTAAATATGTTATTTCTTCCTGAGGATAAAAATTAAAATTTAATTCAGACATGATTTTGTTGTGTTTTTTGCATCTGAATATTGAACGCTTTGTGTCACCCGGCCTGTCACAAGTCTTACATTTTTAATTGGCTTCTATTTTTATCAAGTTGAGATATTTCCTTATACAGCCATGATTTTTACTAAGCCTCGTTATTTTCACAATATGAACATTTATATGAATATTGATACCGATTCTTTCCCCACCTCGATTATGGATGCTTAGTATACGGAGGACTGTCTGGCGGGCTTTAAATGAAGGTGAAAAGATTAATGAACTCCTTTATAAGATTCATTTTTGGGATCCCCAGGCGTTCTCACATCACTTGCTGGTATTCCGAGTTGAGGTGGCTTTATCCAAGTTTTCGGCGACACTTCCTTGGTTCCTTTCTATTCCAATCCTTAAAGTTCAAAAAACCTTCGTACATTTACGACACCCTTACCCTACGTTCTTCCATTAATCTTTTGAACACCAGATCTCTGCCTATAGATTTGTATATCCCTTCTCATCGAACTGCTTCCTTTGAAAAATCCTTTATTAATCGTGCAGCTTTATGTTGGAATTCCATACCCATTTCGATCCGCAATGCTTCTTCTCTCACTTCCTTTAAACATAATTTATTCACCTACTTCCTCAATTATCAATCTTCCAAAATTATGTAAAAATTTATTAGTGTTATAATATTTCTTTTTATTTTATTAAATTTTTTATTTTAATTTTAATTTTGTTATTTACTTATTTTGTTTTTCTTATGTAAACCCAAAGACTTGTTTTTATATCTAAAATTTCACCTTATATATTTATATATATATAATTTACATTCTATATAAGTTGCTGCCTGATATGTACGCAGCCAAACAATAATACCTTCTGTATTATTCTTAGGGGACAAGGTGTCCCAGAATAAAGATTATTTTTCATTCATTTACTTTAGGGTGAACTTGATAATAATCTCTACCCTTTGATTGTGACTCCTTGTTATACCTCTCCTGCTATTCTTTATAGCTCTGAGTAGGTCTGGAGTTGGAACTTTTGCATTATCCCTTTATAACCTACCTGTCTGTCTCGCGCTACTCTGTCATCCAGAGAGGGCCCACATGACTTTAATTTAATTTTTGGTTGGTTTGTGGTTTGATCTTAACATCATCCATAAACGACAGTTTGTTTACTAGTAAGATTTTGATGCATTATGTCGATATCACTGCTGTACGACCTGGATGAGATGTTTTCATTCATGGCTTTAAAGGAGAAATGAATAATTCCTGCCATTGACAACCAGTCAATTTTTTTTTTATTTTATGCAAATTTGTCCAAAATTACCAGCGAATGGTCCGTTCGTTACAAATCTGTAAACAAACTTTGTGGTAATGTTTCTTGCAGCTTGGGCTCCCAACTATTTAATTTTAAACTCATATAAAGTAATTATTCTAATCGCGTGTTTCCATGGTCCTAGTTGGTGTATTACATTTTCATAGTAGCTCAACAACCTTGCGTATTCTATTCTTTGATCTATCATGAAATTAAACTTGTATTTAAAAAAATAAAAAACTTTTCCTTTTATATCAAAGATTCCAGATATGAGAATGGCATGATTCAGAATGTTCAAATTTTTAAGTCATCCCTCAGCTTTGATTACTATAGTTGGTACACTTGTGATTTCTTTTTAAAGATGCTCTATTGCAGTTTAACCTCATCGATGTCTTCATCAAACTTACCTCATCTCCTGCATCATAATTTAGGCTTAGTGCGTATATTAAGAATTATTCTTTTAGAAAAAAAAAAGATATTGGAATTTCATGGCTGCTCCAAGTTGTGGTAAAGTTCAAGGAAAACTTATCCTACAGTCACGGATTTAATTTATACTTAATGTTCTCAATTAGTGCGTCATATGAACCCTCTGACCGGTTTGTGGTTTGTTATTTCCTTTATACATTTTTCACTTACCTGTTTTCTTTTTTTTTGTAATATATACATACAGTATCTTTATTATTTTAATTTAAATGTTTCTAGATCTTGCTTAAAAATATATTTTTTGTAAATCAAATAATAGAATGTTCAGTATAAGACTGCAGTAATTTCTGGAATCCATTCTGGTCATCATTTTCGACGACAAATTTCAAATAAACTATGGATCCGTTTTATATGTATATTTGATTTTTTATCTTTTCAAGAAATAACTGATTTTCAACAAAACATTTCCCTATATTACTAAAGCTAGAGGAATTTCAATATGCTCATTAGAAATAGAAACTTGATAATTCGTCACCAGTGGGGGTGGAGGGGGTGACAAAATAACGGAAATGACGAATTACAGAATTTTACTGGTAAAGTAACAAAAAAGTATTTTAAACTATATAATTGTAATTTTTTTTAAAATTTATTGAATGTAAAAACGACTAGATGAACATTATGAACATTGGACTTGAGTAACAAAGCAAAAAACACAAAAACCTTGTAACACAAACATTTTAAAAAAATTAAGTCATATACAAAAACGTACATACATGTATAAAATAGAAAAAAAACAGACACGCATACCATATTTATTCAATACAGAAGTATCTTGAATGTAAAACAAGAAACTGTTTCATAACACTCAACACCTGATGAACTACAGTATAAGACGAATTATCGAGTGACGAAATAACGAGTTTCCACTGTCGCTACATCTGGTACATAACTATTTCCTTTTTATTTTTTATTTTATTTCCTTCCTAAAATTTGACTACATTGTTCTCAAAAATATTATATATATTTCAAACGTGCAATACAAAAAAAAAAAATAATAAAAAATAAACTTTTACAAAAACCTTTCGAATAGTATACCTATACCATGATAAATTCTTTTTAAATTAATACTTAAATCGCCTATTAATTACAAAAAACAGACGCAACAACGACATTTCGGGAAATATTTAGAGCATACTCAGTATAAATGTTAAATAGTTTTATTATATTTTACTAATAGAAAAGTAATTTAATCACATTTATCTATTTATCTTACTCTATATTTAAGATAGTTTAATTAAAAGTTTATTTTACAGAAAGTAACATCAACAAGAATAATTTTTATTGTTAATTTACTTACATTTGTCTTTTCTAATACCGACTGCATCCAATGCTCGGTGAAGTTCATGATTTTGCCGCATTGTATTAAAGCACGCGTATATTCTATCAAATTTTCTCGGGTTTTGAAATATAAATAGGCTTATTTCAAAGAAAATTTGGTCTTCCTTCTAAACATTCATCTTCAGTTCTAAAACATACAAAATTTTTCCAACACATCAGTACTATGTTACGTAGATTATATATACTAAAGTTTTAAAAGTCGGAAAAGAATATTAAAAAAATAGGTTTAAACCCTGCATTTAAAATAGATAAACCATTGTCATCATACTTCCCTTCACCTAAAGTCAAAATAGACCCCTTCCAAAAAAGCGGCGTATACGAATTAAAATTTAATGACTGTAAAGCAAAATACACGGGAAAAACTGGAAGATCGGTAAATCAAAGAGTAAATGAACACATAAGAGCATACACTAATAAGACCCAAAATTCCAATTTCGCTATCCATCTAAATGAAAATAACCACAAATTTAATAAAGACTCGGGAGTAAAAATATTACATCAAGTAGAAAATAGCCTAAAATTAAATACTTTTGAATCACTAGAAATAATAAAATCGTTTAAAACCGATCCAATTTTTTTGTTTAAATGATCAGATTAACATATCCAATAGCCCCATTTTAAATTTGTTTCCCATAGGAACGGAATAATCCAATGAGTCATGAGGGAAACCCCATTGTAAATCGAAAACTTAACCTACCTGCCCCCCCCCCCTTTTACTTCTCACGAATTCAGTGTTTTAGTTACCTCGAAGTTGAGTGCCCATGCTTGATTTTTTGTCTTACCTATTTAAAAACTTTAGTATATATAATCTATGTAACATAGTACTGATGTGTTGAAAACATTTTGTATGTTTTAGAACTGAAGATGAATGTTTAGCATTCAAAACTAGTTTTCTAATAAAATAATTCCAATAGAAGTGGCAATTAATTCATCAATCCTAATTGTATTGATCCTTGTATACCATCATGCGTACCTCAAGTGAAATTGCTTTAGGTTTAATAGTTTGGGAAATAATAGAATGGTTTGTCAAAATGGTGATTTTATTGTTGACTTTAGGATGTAATGTAAGTAATGAATTGGTCAGGGGTGCAGTCAAGTAAATAAACACGTCCAAGTTTTTAAATAAAAATCTTTATATTTGGCGTGCCGACGTTTCGACCTGCCTTGCAGGTCTTCATCAGGGCTAAAATAAAAAAAAAATTGGATGTGACCAAGATGATACAAATTAAAAAAAAAAAAAAATTAATAAAAATAATTTAAAAATGAAAACAACAATAATAATACAATGTAAATTAGTCAATGAAAGAATTAATAGCTGTTTACATAATTAGAAGAATATCTGAAGTTAATTAAAAAATTGTAATTTTTTTCATTTTTTAATTATTTTTATTAATTTATTTTAAAAATTTGTATATATCATCTTGGTCACATCCAATTTTTTGATATTTTAGCCCGGATGAAAGCCTGCAAGGCAGGTCGAAACGTCGCACAGTGGACAATATGACCGATTTAGGTGGACAAAATTCTGATACTTGTCCATATACAACCTTTGGGGTCCCACATTACGGAAAAAATAATTTAAAAAATCTAATTAATTTTTTGACATGATTGGCGAGCGCACAGTGGTCGAAAATAAAATTTATTGGCTAAAATCAAAAACTTTCCTACATTTAACGTTTGAGGTCCCAGAATAGGAAAAAAATAATACAATAAATCTAATTATCGGCTCGGCGTGTTGCAAACCTGCTAATAGATGTATTTTAAATCATTTAGGAAACTCTTCAAATTTTAGATTGTAAAACTTTTATTTATTTATTTTTTATTGTTTTATTTCCTTTAATAATCAGTGTACATTAAATAGAATTTAAATCAATTACAGAAATACAATTAGGCATAATTATAGTAATTAATAAACGTAATTAAGCACAGGTAGATAAATATTTAAAAAAATTCTGAATATTGAACAACTAATTATCTCCTTCGCTTGTATCATAACATGATGATCCAGATTGATCTGATAACTCTGGCTCTGACATGTCATCATTTGGTTTCTCAAGATTTAAGTTTGATAAGGATAATTGTTCTTTCGGAGTAGTGCACTTTAGTAAATATAGCACATCTGAATCTGACGGTATTTTTTTTTTTTTTTTTTTTTTTTTTTGTCTGGTTTTCGTAGTGAAGCATCAATTGGGTCCGATGAAACTATTAGCATTGTCAACAAATTTGTCGCTATTCGTGAAATTTTCTTTTAGAAGAAGATGGCTGTTGAGAGGTAGATGCCTCTTTCACAACTTTGGAAGCACCAGGCTTACCAGAAACATAAAGCGGGCGCTGTGCAGCGAAAGTCAATTTTTCACAATCTACCTTCAATAACTCGCTAATTTTTTTTTTTGTTTTTCTCACTAGAACATTCTAAATATTTTTCAGGGCGTTTTGAGCGTTGACGAGTAAGCTGGATAGCTGAAATACTAAAATCCAAGTCATCGGAATCAAGCCAACTAGAGTATTTATTGAAAAATCTTCCAAGTTTCTGTGACATTGGAATTTTGTCGAAAAGACGGGAAACTCTAATTTTCAAAGGCCTAATCTCCACATTTTCTTGACTATTAATATAAAAGGAAGTTAAAATAAGTTTCAGGAAGCAGTCTTGGTGGGTTTTTTTGGGAAACTTAACCCACTCTTCAAAAAATTCCCCCCTCGAAAAAAATTATGTATCACCCAAAACGCAAAAATTCTTTGCATCATTTAAATACTAGAAGGATTGATGAAACAAATCCCACAAACGAATCCTTGGGGTAACTTGGGGGTTATATAGTTTTTTGTTATTGAATAGGAGCATACATTTACAAATTGCTAAAATTAACTCTACCGGCAGATTCTAATGTATATTCAATAGCGAGTGTGGAAATATAATGTCTTACCTGCCTCAGCAATGTCCATTTTTAAATAAAAGCAAAAAGACTTTGCGCTACACACACCTTGAACATAATAAATGGCCATCGAATAAAGATAATCACACTGTTGGTTATAAGGCACTTGTGTTACACAGGAATGATTCACTCAAATACTATTTATTTGTAAACACGGTATGGCGGAAAATATTAGTACTAAGCGTCTTACCAACTAGTAATAAAAAGGTCAAGCACTCAGAAATTCCAAAGTTTTGACTTGACTTTTGTCCACCTAAATTGGTGATTTTGCCCAGTGTGCGTCGGCACGCCAAATATAAAGTTTTTTATTTAAAAACTTGGACGTGTTTATTTACTTGACTGCACCCCGGTTTGTTAAAAAGTAGCGATTAATTAAAAATATAAAATTCAGAATATATATTCGGGCCCGAATCTAATTATGTATATATTGTAAATATCGAATATTATATTTAGTGATTTATTTTTTATTTTTGTTTTGTTTGTACATTTCTTATTATTAAGTTGGACAATTTATATTTCTATTTTAGCTATTATATTAGCATATATGGTTCCTATTTTTTTTTTTAGTATCATTTTTGTAATTAACTGCATTCTTAATTATTTTATTTTTATAGATTGCTTTTTTAATTTTTCTGTTATGAGTTTTTATCCCATAATTTAGTATTTTTACATGTTCAAAATCAAAAGTATGACCTAACTTTTGTGTTTGGTCTAATAATGATCTTTTGTTTTTATATGTTTTACTTATGTTTTTACAGTCATTTTTATGTTGATATAATGTTTTATATAAATTTTGTTTTCTCTCGACTATATAATTTTGTTAAAATGTAAACTGTTAATTTAAAAGACTACGTCTTATTTATTCATTGTTGTTATGAATCACATTATTTAAACTGAAGAACAGCGGAGTACCGAGCTGTATGTATTGGCGTCAAGAGGATTACAGCTCAGCTCAACAGCAATCGACGCATTGGTTTCTTGTTTGTTCTGCCTGTTAACAGCGAGCGCTCTTACGAGTACGTTATTAGCATTTATCAATATATTTTATTTTATTTATGCATTTATTTCTTTGTATTTTTCTTTTATGCCATACAATACACTCCGACGCAAGCTGGTTTATCAAGCTAACTTTTAATTTTAATTTTTTTTAATCTTCCCTCTCCGCGTCACTAACGTGAGACAGTTTGGGTGATGAAACAAGATGCATTTAACGAATGAGAAACGAGGCATAGTTTCTATGGAGTGTTTTGTTACAAATGATGCCCAAAATCGAATCCCGAAGTTACTGCAGTCTTATGCTAAACGCCCTGTACAGTATTCGAGTCAGGCAGGTATCGAAAAAGATGTCTGTCCTACATAAAGGTTATTTAATGAAATTTTAGAAAGTTGTGTATACGAGGGCGGTAGTGAATATCCTCTATATAAGGTTCTCTATATCAGGTACCTCCATATCTATGACATGGATAAAAGGACATAGTGGCATCTCAGGTAATGAAAAAGCGGAAACATTGGCTAAGACAGCTGCAAATGATACAAACTTAACTTACGAATACAATACAGTTCCTTTCACGTATTTAAAAAAATACATACTTGATTGAGGACTGGAACAGGCACTGGCAACAATCTACTAAAGGACGACCATTACAGAAATACATTCCAAATATAACACCACAAAACTATAAAATAGCCAAACGTACTCATTACAAACTAACTCAATTACTTACAGAACACGGACCAACGAACCATTATCTCAAACGATTTCACTTAAAAAACTCAGACGCTTGTGAATGTGACGGACTCACGCCACAAACATTCTTGCACATTTTAAATGACTGCCACTTATACGAAGACGAAAGACACAAATTAGTTAGGGCTTCTCTAATGGAAGGGGGTACATGACCTCTTTAACAAGAAGCTTTATACCGCAAATATAAAAAGGAACTACTGGAATACAGCAATGATTTAAAACTGCAGTAACACTACTTGAAGAAATGTGAAAAACGAATTGTGCATTGACAAATTTTCCATTTTATTTTTATTTATACTCATTTTTCTTTTTCAGTTTATTCAATTCAGTTTTAATTTTTTTTTTTATCTTTTTATTTTTGTTGAAAGTTATTGAAACTTAAAAATATTGAATTGTATTAAAGAAGAAACGCCACCTAAAATATTATATGCATATAATATGCTTTTTGCATGGTGTATGCACAACTAAAAAATAAACGCCTCTTCTGTAGGGTTACTACAGAAGGGGAGGAAAAAAAAAAAAAAAAAAAAAAATCAGGTTCCTTCTGGAGGAGAAAAAAATCACTATATTGATTAATTTATTCATTCACTCTTTTATAATCAGTTTAATGCAGGAATACAGGTAGTAGGGACCTTGTTGAATAGATCTGTTCAGCTTCTTGGTTATGCCGACATTTAGACCTTATGGGTAAAACATGGAGTGATGTAGTTATCATTCGAAGCCCTAGATGTCTCGGCTCCAAGAATGAGACTTAGAGTGAACAACGAAAAGACAAAGTATATGACTACATCCAACCAACAGCAGGAGCAAGAAGGAAATGTCGAAATAGCTACTTACAAATTCCAGAAGGTACGAGAGTTTCTATACCTAGTGGCCCAAGTCAATACCAAAAATAGGATCGAAGAAGAAATAATTCTTTGCATATTCTCAGCAAACCTACTTACGAAGCAGAGCTCTATCCATAGCCTGTAAAGCTTAGAACTTTTAAGGCGCTGATTCGCCCAGTCCTTGCCTTTGGCTCAGAAATGTGGACAGTGACTAAAGCAACTGAATTGTATCTCCTGAGGTGTGAGAGGAAAATTCTCCGAAGAATATTCGGACCAGTATGCATTAATCAAACCTGGCGAGAAAGTACAAATAACGAGCTAAAGAACCTTTACAAAGATGTAGATATTGTGCAGGTCATTAAAATAGCCAGATTACCATGGGCCCGTTAACGTAATAAGGATGAACCCTGAAGAAATTCCAAAGAAGGTGTTAAGTGAGCGAGTGTATGGAACTAGAAGAGTTGGTCGTCCAAAGCTTGGATGGGAAGATTCTATAGTGCCTATAGGATATAGGAATCTGCTTGGTAACCCAAATTGGAAGGCAGCAGCACTTGATTGGGAAAACCGGTGGTCGATATTGGAGCAGCCCAAGTCTCCAATTGGCATGTAGCGCCAATAAATAATAATAATAATAATAATCATTGTAGTCATTCAGTACTAAAAAAAAAAAAAAAATAATAATAAAAAAAAAGAGAAGAGAGAGAGAGAGAGAGAGAGAGAGAGAGAGAGAGAGAGAGAGAGAGAGAGAGAGAGAGAGAGAGAGAGAGAGAGAGAGAGAGAGAATATAAACTGTGCCTTGCCCATGTCATTTGATCGCTTCTAATATGTTTTCTTGAGGCGGTGTTTACAACAAGCCGCCCATTGTGCCATGTTGCCAGGCAGAACGTCGGGATTACCAGGGGAAGGAAGGTCTCCAGATGTTACCACTGCCCCGGCAAACAGATATCGTCAGCAAACACTGGCTGGAACCAACTCAAACCTTTTAAGGCCACTGGCTTAGGAAACACTTTCACTACTTCTGCCTCGTCTAGGGCTTAAATATTTACTACTTTGTTGCTTGGAGATCGTGGAGTACATGGGACAGTTTAGTCAAGACTTCAGGCTCGTATTACTTTATTAATACTTACATTATATATACTTAGTACCTCATGTAGTTGAAGATTAATCAATGATCCGGATTAAAATGTTCTTTGTTCTAAGGATCTGAGACCATATTCCTTTCAGAGGCTTAGGAGGATTACACATATCTGCAAAAAAAAAAATAAAAAATCGCTCTATAAATTAAAAAAATAAGAAATTAGAAATCGTTCCTAATTTTCATATTTTTATATGTACTGAAAACGAATCTGAAGGTGAAAAAATTCTTTCTAGAATCATTTTTGAAAAATTAGACGTTATATTTGAACAACCAAGAAAATATATATATATATATATATATATATATATATATATATATATATATATATATATATATATTTTTTCACTCCGGTGAACATTTTTTGTGACTTTTATAGATTAGAGGTTGTTTAAAAAAAATACCCTCTGAAATAGCTCTTTTTTTCATATATTTTTATAAAACTTTTTTTGGTGATAAACAGTATATAATAATAATTTTTAATACTGAACATAATTAATGTGTATATTATTTCCTTTTTTACTCTACATCACATGTCTCCCGTTGTAGTGTCCAACAGTAGTCGACAAATATCATCTTATTACTTATTGGTTATACCTTTTTTTCATCTGGGCTATCTCTTGATAAAATCGTTCTCCGGGTTCATCTAAAACTGTTCCCTAATTGTTAGAGAAGAAATTCAAATGGGAATTCAAAAAATGAATTTTTGAGAACATGTTGCAACCCATGGCCTTATATGATAAAAACAATTCATCAATGTCATTAATGCAACAAAGTCTAATACTTATGCTCTCCATTTTTTTTTTTTTTTTTTTTTTTTTTTTCATTTTCTAATACATTATAAATGTTTCCAAATCAAATTGTTTTTTAAATTTTTTGTTAAAACTTTCAGTGATAAAAAATGCTCGAACTATCGAATAACACTTCATTTCGACCTAAAACACAAATTTGACAAAAATCGTGCCTGATTGGGATTTTCTTACTTCGGATTCGTATTCAGCACACTTCAAAACATAATATAAATACATTTTTGTTGAAGGGAGTATTTTTATGCATGACAGTGTTATCAGGGTAGGAATAGAATGAAAAAAAGGAGAGCAGCGGTGTACGGTTGTTATATAATTTATTAATTTACATTTTGTTATTTTATTATATTCCATATTTCATCAGCCTACTAGATACTAAACCGCTCGTGCTAGCTCTCGTTACAAGACTACAACTATCCTTTAATTAATTCCGCGAAGTTCCTACAAACAGGTCCTTAGAGCTCTGTAACCTGTTATTCGGCCCGAGCCGTTTGACTCAATGACCGCTACGAGAATTGTTTTTTAAAATTTTTATGAGCCTGTTTATGATAATTATAATAATAACCATTAATTATAGGGTTTTGGTTCATTATCACTAATCATGAGAGTAGTTACCTCTGATATCTATTATTTAATATTTTAATAGTTTAGTAATATTTTTTTTTTGAATTTTTATTCTAGCAATGTAAATCTACACTCCTAGTCAAAATTATAGCCCACGCCCATTTTTATTTTTTTTTTTAAACTTTAATTGTAATAGATGAAACTTGTTAGAAATATTTATGGTTGTGGCTAATTTTTACATAAAAAACGAAGACCAATATACTTATAACACAAATTTATTTTTTATTCAAATTGAAAGAAAGAAATACTAATGACCGCGAAAAAAAGTATAAACTAGTATATTTATTTATGTATTACTTATTGCTAGTTTTACTCTTAAGTAATGCGCTGATCTATCGTTTCTCTGCAAAGCTTCTGCCAATCATTTTGGAATAGATTTGAAAAGTTTCTTTAAATAATTTTGGCAAGTATTGGCCTTATTTTTATATTGGGCCAAGTTTTGATTTCTTCTTTGAAGTTAAACTGCCTCCCTCGGCCATAAAAAAGTACTCCCTAGCAGTTCTCAATAACGTTCAGATCTAGCTGGTCAGGGTGAAATAGATAGCTACAAAAAATATTTTTGCAATACGAGATGTATCAACAGGCGCATTGTCTTGCTGAAAGATGAATCTCTCGCGAGCCAGTTCTTCACATCTTTGAACAATCGGTTCCCGGGTGGGATCTGTATTCTTTATTGCATTCATTGTTGCTGAACAAGGTATGAATTCTGTCTTTCCATAGTATCCTATCTTAGCCCAAGCCATGACACACACTCTTCCTATTCGCAAATCATGAAATCCATCAGAACCACTCTGATTTATCAGCTTTTGACCACTGAAGAGAAATTTCCCTCAATATTTCCTATTGGAACATGTTTAGAAGCAAATTTCTTTCTGTTGGCTATGTGTGCTATTGAAAGAGGAATACCTCAGTTTAGGGCATTATAAGTGAATAGCTGTTAGTCCAGTCAATAAACATATTGTAGAGTGCATGGAATATGCGATTATTTTTTACCTCAGGGCTTCGTTAGGAGTAGTTAGAAGATAAATAATACTAAAAGTCCCCGCTCCTGAGGGATGGGGAGGGGGGGGGGGTTGAAGGTCCCATTTTTGGGTTTTTCGATTATATCTCGAATATGGTGGACTCTAGAAAAATATGGTTCAGGTCAAAATTAAATAATTAAATTTCCTATAAAATTGATTATATACATATTTGTCGAACTTCCAACGGTTTTCGAAATGTACGTTATTATATAAAATCAATAATTTTCGGATAAAAAAATTAATTTTTACTTCACTTTTTGTCAATCATTTTGATTCTAGTGGCTTCCACGATCTTTTCTCAGAAAAAAAGGTAAGAATCACTGTTGTAGAGCATTAAATTTACTTTAATTTCTATATATACGTTTCTGGCACTTAAGTCAAATATTTGACAAAAAGTGAGGTAGAAATTATTTTTTACTAAAATTACCGATTTTCAATAACGTTTATCTCGAAAACTATTGGGAGTTTGACAAATAAGTGTAGCATCAACTCTATAGGAAATTTAATTAGCTTTAATTTTGGCTTGTAACATATTTTTCTAGAGCAGTGTTTTCGAGATATATTCGAAAAACCCAAAAATGGGACCTTTTCCCCTCCCACCACCGTTAGCTCCCCCCCCCCTCCCCCAGGGGCGGGGATTTTTAGTATGTTTATCTTCTTACAAAGCTACTAAATCAAAAATAATTACATATTTCATGCACCCTACACCCCTCATTTCAGCACTCATTAACTGGACTATATGTGCAAAATGCTTTTTAACATTCGTTATGTTTGTTTTTAACCCAGCTTTTTCATAAATTCGTGTCTCTGTGGCTTGGAAATTTAACATACATACATCGGTGGCTCTACATCCCGTCACCGAGACTGGGCCTCCTCCAAAAGCTTTCGCCAGTCAGTCCTGTCAGCTGCAGCAGCTCTCCAGTTTCGGACTCCCAGCAGAGTCCTTGCGCCCAGTGTCACTGAATCCTCCCATCCCACATTTGGCCTGCCGACTTTTCTTCGCCCATGCAACTTTCCGGACAGTATCCTCCTGGGTATCACCGAGTCATCCATGCGTGCGACGTGCCCGGCCCATCGAAGTCGTCCTATCTTGATAAACTTCACCAAGTCTGCATCCCCATACAGGCCAGCCAGTTCAACATTTCTTCTTCTTCTCCAAATACCACCCTCTTTAACAGGACCAAAAATCTTCCTCAAAATTGATCTTTCAAAGATCAGAAGCCTATTTTCATCCTGTTTTTAAAGGCCCATGCTTCTGATCCATAAGTTAAAACAGGACGGACCAAGGTTTTGTAGAGGGTGATCTTGAAATTGAACACTTGACGTAAAATAACTCGCTGTTCTCGGACAGTTGTTGCTATGGGACCACCAGTACTTTTCCTTGCCCAGCCTAAATTCCTTATGAGAGGCCTACTTCTATTTACAACGATTTTCGATATTTCCAATTTCAATCACGTAATGTTTTAATCACGACCTCTTCACTTTCTGACAACACTCGCCCTCTTGGCATTGCTTAGTTAAATTTAATTAGAAGAAATAATATAGACCTAATGGTTTATAGCCCTGAACGTTGAACGAAATTTAGATAAGAACTATGACTGGCCTATACTTTTGTCTTTTGTATATCTTAACGTTTTAGGTATTGGTAAGCCATAAAAATTAGAACTCAATACAAACAAGTTGTTTTAAGTATTACCGTATTAAAAAAGTATTTCACTGTTTGATTCATGAGCTCATTGTTCGTCTTTTTTTCTGTTATCGTTTTCTACTTTAGTCGGGCCATTTTATTTTTTAGCATTTTCCTCTTCCATGTATTCAGGTGTCTTTCCTGTTAGTTTGTGACTGTCTACGCCACAGTACCGTACACCAACACTAGTACTAGGATTGTCTGGAAACTGTTCTTGAGTGACCAATAGTATTTGTTGCCATCTTGAATTTTTACTATTATATGTTATTCTGGTTTTTATTTTTTATAATTTTGCCGAGATAATCGAATTTCACCTCTCCCACTTGAAAATAAATATATATAACATAACATAACATAATATGTAACATTAATTTTGTATATCAGAATAAAAACCATTTAACCTGAGAATCTTTTTATACATTTTGGTTTTTATTTTAACCTGTTAGCATTCCAGAGAAAAATAAGTTCTATAATTTATTTATATAATAAACTTTGATTAAAAATAGGCCAATTAAATCCTATGCAGTCTATTATAGATGAAAGGCGGTATTTATTTTGATGACACGGGCAGTTGGTCGGCTTTGACCGGCTGACACCAGAGAGAGATGTGCCATAACATGTTGCCGCCGAAAGACTAATGTGGTCACCATATGTTAGGCATTAAGACGTTCCCTCTGTCGGAGTATGTTTGTCCTTCGTGTAGTTAATTAAGAAGGAATTTCTCCCTCTGTCTCTGTTAGTAAACGCTTTTGTATTTGGTCTCTCTGTTTTAAATAGTACTGTTTTCTAAAATATTTCTACTGATTCGTCACTAGATTGTAAATAGAAAAGACATTATATCCTATGAGGAGAACAAAATTTTAGTTAAATTAAAACTTTTTTAAAGATAACAAGATCCAAATAAGTGATCAAGCCAGGTCCATTCTTACCTGAGCCAGTTCTCGAACATGTGTTAAAGAAAGAACTTTTGTTCATAGTAAGATACATCGTTCGTTGCTTAGTTGCAATGACTTCATTGTATATATGCTATCGTTATAATAGAAAACCACAAGTATTAATTATAAGTATATTATAAGTATTAAGTGATGTTTTTTTTTCAAATCTTTGGTCTTTATATAGTTTCATATTAATAGTAACTTTACTGTATAAATAAAGGATGTTCTTAATCAGCTTTGATTTTATTTTTAAGCTTTATCTATCTTCATTGCCCAACCCTTAGTGAATTAGTGCACTGGGGCTCTGCATTGCGACTGTCGAAACTTTTTTGGCTATCTGACCTTTTCCAAACTTCTCTATCTTCCTGATCCTTTGATATTTTCGTGCTTGTTTTAAAACGAATTCGTGTTTTGCTGAAAGTAAAGCGTGAGCGAGTAAAGTAGTTTTTGTTCGATTTGGCCTTATCAAAGTAAACAAAACACTATTCACGCGCACAAAAAAATTACAAATCATTTCTATTAAAATTGCTATTATGATGTAGTTTTTTGCTAGTATATAAACAATCTCATTGAAGGAAAATAACTACTGCAGTACAGACACTAAATATAGAGGGAACCCTGAATCAAGTTCTGCTCTCTCGACGTCGCACGACAAATGACCAATCTAGGAGGAAAAAAGTCTGAATCACTTAAACATACCTGGCAACCTGATTTACATAAACAATAGAGTTTAAATAAGGTAAAGTAAAACCACTAAAGTCACAACAATTAGGAAAATACTATACAGTAGGCCCCCATTATCCGTGGTTCATATATATATATATATATTATAATTATTTAATATATTTTCACTATTATATATATATTATATATGTATCACTATTTATTTCATAATTTAATGAAAATAATGGATTAGATCGTTTCTAACGAATATATAATTGTTAACTATTTATAGTTTCTGTTTTGCAGTAATTATTTTTAATTATCCTAAAAAAGTAATGAATGAAAAACCACCTCAAACTGGTATCGTATAAATGAGATGTTTCCGATGTTCTAATCCAATTCACATTATGAAGGGATACAGTTTTCAAATCTTTCTGTGATATTATTACTTACCTGTTTGTCTACTCAACAAAACTATTTACTCAGTTATCCTTTAGACTCCATTTAAATAGAAACTATCGAAATGTCACAAAAAAAAATATATAAAAAATAAACAAATATTAAAAAATAAAATAAAAACATGCTTATTTACATTAATTCTTATGTATTTTTGAGTATTGAATCTTTATAAATGTATGTAAAACTATTTTTTTCTTATAAAAGTAATTTTCTCAATCTCCATGATGTTTGGAGTCAATAAAATGTAATATGATTACGGGTTTTTCTAGCTTCCTATTATTTCGTTTTAATTTTCCTAACTACAAATTTTAAATATCTCTTAAGTACAGCTGAAGATGTTGGAATAATATCCTCTGATTTAACTGTTTCAAATATTGTAATATATATTAAATCAATGCCCTTACGGTTTTGCCAAGTACGAAATAACTCCCTTCGAGGAATTGAAAATTCGTTTTCAGACAAGAATGCAGATAAAAGCAGCTAAATGCTTCATGATTATTTCATATACCTTCTAAGGCACCTCTACCATGAATTTCAGAGAGGTACTTTGGGGTACCTTTTAGTAATAGATCTTTCTAGTTAAAAAAATTTTGTTTACGACACTTTTCAAAAAATTATATTATAGGTCAAATTATAAAAAAATTATTTTGAGCATGGCTTACTGGTATAACGATCGTATATATTCACTAATTATAAAAGAATAATGAAAAAATATCAATAGGATGATACACAAATTTAGATTGAAAGAATCAATAGTTTTAACAAAATTTGACCTGTCTAGTTAAGTACTACTTTGATCGTTCTTTTTACCTTGAAATCCACCTCCAAAAAACGAAAGAACCTTTGATAATGTTCCATAAACTACATAACTATACAACTATCACAATAGTTTCATTAATTTTCATTATGACTTTTTTCCTCCTTGATAGCCCATTCGTCCCACAATAGTTTCATTAGTGATAGCTTTTTATTCCCATTATGACTTTTTTCCTCCTTGATAGCCCATTCGTCCCACTGTGCGTCGTCACTGGCATCAGCATCCAGTGGAGGCTGAGTGATAGCTTTATATTCCCAGACGTTCTAGCCTGAGTATCTGGCCCTTCTTTATTTTTGTAGTCCATACTGTAAAATATCGGTGGCATTTTACAGAATTTAGCTTAATTTTTTTTTTTTTTTTTTTTAATTTCCCAACATATCCGGTCTTGCACTCGTGTGGAGTATTTTGCGTTTATCTTCCATTTTCTTTTCCTTTCTTTCGTGGCGTAAAAGCAGCATTTCGCACACAGTTTTTCGTTTTTTCGTTTTTCCATCTGTCGTTCGTCCAATTCCTCCAACCTTTTAAATCTTTCCCATAGCTCTCAGGCGATCGGAATGGCTTGCCTAGTGACAAATCCAAGTCCTCAAAGAGATGACGGTTGGAGCAACATCGCCATAAGTCTCAACAAGTGTGATTCAACTAAAAAATGATAAAAATCAATATATCATTAAAATTATGTTTGTGATAGTACAAATTTTAAGTACCTGCTTTTTAAATACTGTTTTTCACAAATGTTAAATTGGTTTTTCAAGCACTACTGAACCGTATTAGATCATAAACAGACAGCGGATCATAAAATGAGGGATATTTATATTTTCAAAAAAACCTGAGGTAGTAGAATGTGATAAAAAAAAATCTTAAAGGGAATTCGATACCATGGAATATCATAAATTGTAAATTAGATCTATTTGCTGTTTACATTTTTTAAATTAAAATCAAATAAAGATAAAATTGTGATGTTAGCTACGCAGAAGCTACGCAAGAAACATCATAATAAGTTTAAAATTTATAAATCCTGAACAGTAGACTCCTTCTTATCCAGCGTTATCAGGAAAGACCCCGCCTTGAATAAGGGAAAAGGGAATTCAATTATAATTTGGAAAACATAGTGATAATAATAATAATATAAAAATGTTTTTAGGTTAAAATGTTTCTCGTGAAAATGCGAATATAAAGAGTATGTCCCTCACCATGGCTCTAACGTAAATGAAGAGAGTTTAGTGGATAAAGGGGTTATGTAACAAAACATTTTGAGTAATTTATGTTTATATTTTTTATTTTTACATTTTCCTTTAGCAGGGAAGTGGTACATAGCTCATTTATCTTCTTCCTAACTCATTTTTCTAGTTGTTTTGAAATATTCAGATATTGCTGTCTAACACTTCGGCACATAAATTCTTCATCCTACGAACTAGATTGCATTTAAAAAAAAAAAAAAAAAAAAAAAAACTGACTTAACCCCTTCATCTACGAAACCCAATCTATATTACAAAAGGTCTGGGGACCCCTGCCGTTTCATCCATCTAGGAGGCTTGTAGGGGTTATAGAAGAAAAGTTCGACGATAGAGGGAGACAAAAAAAGGTTTGAAGACAAAAAGGTTCGTGGAAGCTATTATTTACTGGATGACGATATTCTCAAGTTTTCATTGATGAAAATCTCAGTACAATACGAAACTTTATCGAAAAAATATTCGAGTTAGGAAATCGAACGGCTCCGACATACAAAAAAAAATCGCTATGAAATTCTTAGATTAGTTATGAATCTCTGCATCATCCGCCCATATCTCCAGACCTCTAGCCTTCTAACTACCATTTTGTTAACGGCCTGAACCACTTTCTTGCTGAGAAATTAATTTATTTAAAGTCGATAGAAGTCAGAAATGGTTAATATTATGTATTCCAAATTCTATTCAAAGGAGCCGAAATATTGGCAGAAATGTATTCAGAGGAGTTCAGAGTATTTTGATTAATAACTGTTTTTTTTTTTTTTTACTATTATAAACCTGCAATATTTTTCGGAGAACTCAATACTTGATCTTCAAGAAAAATTGGATATTGATGTATGTTTTCCTAGTTTTAATTCCGGCTATAGGACCATTAAACTATTCTTCTGTTAGGCAAAACAAACTTTTATATGAGAACAAAGATTGTAACGTTGTCCCGAAGTTAATTGGAAAATTCACGTAGCATCAGGCGAAGACGATCACTGAATATAGGCTGTATCTGTATTTTTTACATTTTAGAAGAATACTACTAATTGTTTTTTCCCAGAGTAACCCTTAAATTGTTTTATATAATACCAATTTGACTTTCATCCTTTTACTCTTATGTTGGCATTGGCAGTATACTAATACTAATTATCGTATTTATGTTTTATTGTACATCCGTTTACGTTCTCGGTTAAATGGAAAATCGCATTAAATAAAAACACCTTGTCCTAAAGAGCTTTGGGTTCTAGATAAAACCTCTATAAACCGGCCCTTGAATATTGTTTACTCATTGAAGTTTTAATAATAAGAAATATTAAATCAAGCACCCTATAACTATTATATAAATATAGGCCCGTATAACTCATAGCTTATTTTCAAAAAGAGGTCGAACTGAGGAGATATCAAGGGAACAGAACAGATGACAGTAGGAGAAAGAACTCCGGGGAAACTACTTATTCAGAGAGATTTCTAAAAGTTTCGAGAGGGTTCTAG
Organism: Euschistus heros; assembly: GCA_003667255.2. Classification (NCBI taxonomy): domain Eukaryota; kingdom Metazoa; phylum Arthropoda; class Insecta; order Hemiptera; family Pentatomidae; genus Euschistus; species Euschistus heros. The sequence continues at coordinate 1,063,961 of RCWM02000054.1, forward strand.
TGGAAAAAGTTCTTGAGAAAACAGATCACATTTTCTTCCCCTTTTTCTGGAATAACAAAGATTTCTGGATGAATTCCAGCTTTTTTTATTTTTCTTGATGCTTTGTCTTATCCGATTTATTGATGATCGCTTTATTTCCTTAGGATCAATAAATTGTCATTTATATAGGAAAAATATAATTAATCTTATAAGCATATTTTTGTTCTATTAATGCCAATGTTTACTTTAACTAATCATATAATTTCTCGTCAACTTGAGTTGGCTTTAAGGGGTCATTTTTAAAACACTCGGACAAAGAAAAATGTTCAAGCATAAAGGCAGTCTCTGAAGAAATTTGTGAATAGGGAAAATGTGTGAGGGAGAACTAGTTGGACAGACGAAAATGGAATCAATTTATTTTTGGTAAAGATATATAACATATTATTGTAAAAAAGTCTTTAATAAAAAAATAATAATATATTTTAACTTGAGATTTGATGAAAACTCTCTTATCAGAAGCAGTAGATACAAGCGGTAGACTATTGATAGACATATTTATGATCTATTTTTTTTCTCAGCCAGGGAGAAATTGATATATTTTTAAAATGAATTTTTCATGAAATGGTCGGTAAAATTTATGAATATGGGTCTTAACTGTCGGAATACGTAAGTCTGTATGTAGCATATCGTTTGACACATAAAGAGGGGAGTCCGTTATCAGTCTTAGGAATTTCGATTGGAATGTTTGTATTTTTTGAATATGCGTTCTTTTGGCCGGTCAATAAATTTGCGATTCATACGTCCAGATGGATTTAATCAAGTAACTGTAAATGTTAAGTTTCTGTTTTAAAGGTAGTTTTGAGCGTCTGTGAAGTACTGAGTATAGAAGTCGAGTATAGATGTCTGTCTTGTATCAAGCGTAAGCCCTAAGTATGTCACTCTAAGTATGTAAACAGGCGGGCAGATCTTGCGCCGTAGTGTAAATGTAATATGAAGGGATTTGTCATAATTTAGAGAAACTTATGTTTTTTATTTAATTGAAATTTTAAGTACCAAAATAAAGAAATATAATTTTAGTTAGGTTCTTAAATTACATCTTGAGACCAATATTCAACAATGTCCTTTAGTATTCTATTAGGATTGATGAATTAATTGCCACTTCTATTAAGATTATTTTATTAGAAAACTAGTTTCGAATGCTAAACATTCGAGCAGTTCAGTTCTAAAACATACAAAATTTTTTCAACACATCAGTACTATGTTACATAGATTATATATACTAAAGTTTTTAAAAAGGTCAGACAAGAAATCAAGCGTGGGCACTCACCTTCGAGGTAACCAAAACACTAAATTCGTGAGAAGTAAAAGGGGGGGGGCAGGTAGGTTAAGTTTTTGATTTGCAATGGGGTTTCCCTCATGACTCATTGGATTTTTCCGTTCCTATGGGAAACAAATTTAAAATGGGGCTATTGGATACATTAATTTGATCATTTAAACAAAAATCTGGATCGGTTTCAAACGATTTTATTATTTCTAGTGATTTAAAAGTATTTAATTTTAGGCTATTTTCTACTTGATGTAATATTTTTACTCCCGAGTCTTTATTAAATTTGTGGTTATCTTCATTTAGATGGATAGCGAAATTGGAATTTCGGGTCTTATTAGTGTATGCTGTTATTTGTTCATTTACTCTTTGATTTACAGATCGTCCGGTTTTTCCCGTGTATTTTGCTTCACAGTCATTACATTTTAATTCGTATACGCCGCTTTTTTGGAAAGGGTCTATTTTGCCTTTCGGTGAAGGGAAGTATGATGACAATGGTTTATCTATTTTAAATGCAGGGTTTAAACCTAATTTTTTTAATTCTTTCCCGACTTTAGCGGATATTGGGCCGTAGTATGGTATCAAAATATATTTTTTAGGGGTAGCTTTATCCTCTGGGGGTGTTTTTTGTATATATTATTTAGTAGTTTTTTTTTATTTTTTGTTTTCTTAAAATATTATCGATTGTGGTTTTATTGTATCCGTTGTTGTTAGCTATAGTGTGTGAATTGTTTGTATTTCTTTGTTATAATTTCGTTCATTTAGCGGTATATCATGCTATGAAATGCTGCGAGTTTTGTGTGTGGTCTCCTGGCATTGTTGTCAATAACTACATCTGTATGTGTGGGTTTCCTGTATATATTAAATTCGTGTTGTTTATTTTTTATGGAAATTTCTATGTCTAAAAAATTTAAAGTTTTATTGTTCCCTAACTCCAAAGTGAATTTAATTGAAGGGCATTCTCTCAAATAACTCTTAATTTATGTACCTTTGCCTCCACATAAACTTAAAAAAATATGAGTCAGTTATTGAGTGATGAGTATTAAATTAAACTTGAACATGTGTATAATTTGTGTATCAGAGGAATCAAATTACATAGCAACAGTTAATAAATATGATAATAAATTCACTGGTGGGACAATACTATTGAAAAGGACTATCAGAAACAGGATCTCAAATCACATTTAGTTTCCAACTAATTTCTTATTTCTTATTTATTATCTATTCATTTTCTTACTCCTAGTTTTTGGTGATGAGTTAATTTTTCTTATAATTTCGTATTTATATTTGGCTGATGTAATTTTGTTATTTTTTTTTCATCTTCTCAGAAATATCTGTAGAAATGTTTCGTTTCCGATTGTACTGGAAGGGAAGGTATAACATGCGGTAGGGCCTGAACCGCTGTCAATGTTACACCGCAAGAGGCGGTCGAGAACCTTGCCTCATAATATATTCATGGCTAAGCCGAGTGAGTAGTACAACCACTCCTTTCTTTACCGACTACAGGATATCTTCCGAAGAAGAACCACATCGCTTTACAAATTCTTTTTTTCGGTAGTCCGAATATTTTGTTGTGTTTTCTTTGATTTGTGTTTTTATCTGCTGTCTATTTTAAAAATATTAATTATTAATTATTCGAACATTAATCTATCATTGATTATTAATAAAACTAGATTATTTACATGAATGACTGCTTAACATTGAGCTTCTCTTTCAAACGCCATATTTTCTCTTCCTAATGTTCAATGAAATTTTAGTACGTTGGTCTTAAAAGGGTTTGTCCATCTCATAAAGTTGATTGCATCCATTTCACATTATGCACCATGTACTAAATAAAACTTAAATTAAAAGTCATAAAGTTACAACTAAACACATTTATATAAATCCACATACACAAGAATGTTCACAATGCTCACCAATCTCAGTCTTTCCGCAGTTGAAGAATTCATTTAGTCGTATAGCGAAATTTTTTTACACGTCAACTGAAAAATCTGATTTTTATTTTACTCTATTTAACTTGTAAGCAGTGTTATTTTTATTTTTATTTGTATTATTGTATATTTCTAAACTGATCATGAATAGAAGCGGGCCACTCATTAATAGTTAGGTAACATTCTTATTCAACCATGCTCCTGGTAGGTTTTTTGTTTTTTGTGTATATAATACCTTACTTATCCATTAATAGTGGTATTTATGTTTAAAAAATAAACCTAACAAAATTTAAGGAAAATTTATTTTTTTAAATTAAATTCAATCAAAAACTCCTAGGACTCCACTTGGCAAACGTCTTACTTGGAATCTACATACAAGACTAAAACGACAAGAAACTGCACGTCCTCATGCCGGCAGTACACACTCGCCGAGGCGCTCGTCAACGAGGCGAGCTGAGCGGAAGCGAGCTGTGTACACGAATGGTGCAAGTACACACTCGCCAAGTTGCTCGTGGACGAGGGAAGGCGAACTTTATAAAACTTGGGTTGTTCAGTTTTATAAGCTAAAGCTTATTGGAAGTTTATGAAGATGAATCTGAGGATTTTGGTTGCAGCTATTGCAGCTTAAAAAAAAAAAAAAAAAAAAAAAAAAAAAAAAAAAAAAAAAAAAAAAAAAAAAAAGGAGATGGTTGATATAAACATTCATTGGAACAGGACTGGATCTGGATAAGTCTAAATTTATTTAATATTTTCTGATTGGATATCTATTTTAAGCGAATTTTCGAATTTAGCTCCATTAATTAACTGCTTAGAATTTGTTTAATTAGAAGTTGTAAAAACCCACTTAAATAACTTTTTAGGATTTCATGATTTTATTTATTGCTTATATATATATATATATATATATATATATATATATATATATATATATATATATATATATATATATTATTTTTTTTTTAAATATAAAAAATATATTGGCTAAATGAACGAAATAAATTGTCTAAATGAAGCCATTAAGGAATATTTTTTTTCTCTAGTTCTAAGTTAATCTTTTTTTTCTTTAGTTCCTTAATTAGCAAGGAACTGGAAATTGAATGGTGGAAGCGTTGAAATGTGATTAGACGAAACTTAGATGTGAATAACAGAAGTGCCTTGCCATTCGCAGAAATCTTAATCCCGAGCTTAGGCGAGTGTGTACTGGGTCTGTTCGCCTCGCCGCTCGTTTCCTCTCGGTCCTTTGACTCGTGCCCAGAGACCGACGTTTTTTGGAGCGCTGCCGAGCCGAGCAGAGCTAAGGCGAACTAACACGAGGTGACCCAGTACACACTCGTGTTCGCCTGCATTCGTCTTGCCTCGGCGAGTGTGTACTGCCGGCGTTACAAATTTCTTTAACGTTTACTGGACAAAAGTTCAAATTACTAAGCTCCATAACCACTCAATCCCTATAATTTCTCAACTTGCTTCCCAAACCATTCCCTATAATCCTTCGAGGCGTCTTAAAAGAAGATGGCCCAGTGACCTTCTAGTGTAGAATTAAAAATCAAAAACTTTAATTTTAAAGATATTGTGTTTTTTCACTTTGACCTTCTTTAATAGAGTGTAGGACCCTCTCTACATTGAATTGATGCTTCACATCGGCACTAACATACTCATTATAAAGTTCAATATGTAATATTTAGGCAAAGAAAACCCATTCCTCAATAAAAGCGCCGGCAAGTTCATCCAAGTTATCCGGACAAGGCGGACTCATGTGTAACTGGCATTGTCGTTCTCTTTGACTGTTGGAAATCTCTTGTTACATCGTGAATCTGTTGATGAAGAAACCTTTTATCAATGAAGTAAAAAAAATTATAAAATATTATAAACTGTTTAAGTAGTCCACTTCAATTTGTGAGCAGTTTATTTAAATCGTAATACCTGATTTGTATCATAAACTCTCTCTATTCTGTACGAGTATGTCCTTTTGCGCAATCCCTATCCAGTTCCACACTTCCCTTTAATTCTCGTCACTGGTTAAAAAGGCAGTGTCCTCGAGGGCTGTCTTAAAATTCTACATGGAGTCCTAGTAATAGCTAGCTTCAGTTTTATAATTGTTATTCTAAGTATTATAGATTTGATTCTAAAGGTCTTTTAGGTTTTTTGCTTCTATTTTTAAATAATAAAATGTATTTCTTTTACAGATACAGAAGCCTTGATATCATTAGGCTGTTTAAATATCTGTAATTTATTTTCAATTAGGACCATAAAAAATAAATTAATAAATAATAATTCTTGGTAAATATTTTGATAAATATATAAACAAAAAAAGGAAAAGAAAAACGGAGCTGTAAGCTGTTCTAAAAAAATGTACACTGCTTTATCACCTACTATCACAATTTATGACAAGATAAAAATGTTTATGTCATAGTACACGTTGTCGTTGTGATTCACTGGGTCATTGTTTCCATGATAAAGAAATCAAACATAAACAAATCCGTCCTTCTGTTGTTCTTATAATAGTAAGTGCAGTAAATTCAAATAAACTATTGTTTACGTAGTTTTAAATAGTTTGAAAGTACGAAATGGGGCTAAATATTTGAGTTTTACGATATTCTGTATATAAGTTTGCAGTCTCTGAAACCTGGCTTAAACCCTACATACCTTCTTCCTCGGTTTCTCTCCCTAACTACTCCATCATTCGTCATGACCGGGTTAACCGGACCGGTGGTGGAGTGGCGCTATACGTCCATGATTGCCTGAAGTCTCGAGTCCTTTTTCATTCACCTCCTTCAAATCTCCCTAACATTGAGTCCTTATTTGTTGAAATATCCATTAATGCCCATTCTCTCCTGTATGTAGTGGTTTACCGTCCTCCACATGTTCCTTTTGACCAATCATTCGAATCTAACCTTTACCACTATGTCCCTCTCTACTCCAATATAATCATCTCCGGTGACCTAAATACCAATCTCCTGTCTGACTCCTATGACAAAATCTACCTTGAAAACTTTTTTTTTTCCCTCCACCTTTTCATTGTACCATTCAATACCACCCACCACTCCCGCGGGTCCGACACATGGTTGGACCTGCATGTCATAGATTCTCCAAAAAATCTTCTTTCCTCAAGTCAACGACCTGTTTCATTCCGATCCTCTCATGACCTGATACAAATATCATATGATATCCCAACACCTCGTTTCCTTCCTAAAACAATATCCTTCCGTAACATAGACTCCCTCTCCCGAGATATGATTTTATCCGATCTCGAAGCCATAGATTGGAATCCAATTTACTCCTGCTCCTCAATTGATACCATGGTTGAATTACTCACCACCAATCTCCTATCTATCCTTGATACCCATGCTCCTCTTAAAACTTCAACATTTCGCCGGCGTCGCCCTGCTCCTTGGATGAACCAACACATTAAAGATTTACAAAGAAGACGCGAGGCTGCCCGGAGACGCTTCAGGCGAACAAGGATTGAAGATGACTATCAAGCGTTTAAGTTTCTTAGAAATTTAACTCAATCCACGATCCGGCGAACTAAATCCAATTTCTTCCACGAAGCCCTTTCATCTGCACCCGATCCTAAATCCAAATGGCTGCTCCTCCGCAAACTTTCCTTGTGTGATCCTCCTAGTTCCTCTCCCTCGGGAGACCTTCCTGTCACTCCGGATGAGTTAAACTCCTATTTCGTTTCTTCCACTTCATCTGCCCCCTCTCGACCCTCCCAGTCCTTACCTCCGCCAGCATTTAACGACAATAATTTTTACTTTTCTTATATCACCCCCTCTGATCTAATTACCTCCATTATGAAGTCTCAATCCAACTCATCTGGTATAGACAACATTCCTGTTAAATTATTGAAATTATGCCTTCCTGAAATCCTTCCGGTTCTCCTCTTTATATACAATTTTTCCCTTCAAAACTCAGTATTTCCCACTTCCTGGAAAAAGGCCTTAATTCATCCCATCAACAAGAACCCAAACCCTATATCCCCAAAGGACTACCGCCCTATATCCATACTTTCCAACCTTTCTAAGCCCCTAGAAAGATTGGTGCAATCCCAAATTTCCAATTTCCTAGAACATTCCAAGTTACTCGATCCCTTCCAATCTGGTTTCCGTCCCGGCTTCTCAACACAATCCGCACTCATTAAAATTATCACTGACATCCAAACAGCGATGGACAAAAAAAGAACTGACCATCCTGATCCTCCTTGATTTCTCTAAAGCATTCGATTCCTTAGACCATAATATCCTTTTTTCCAAATTGAAATCATTGAACTTTTCCCACAGCTCCCTCCTTTGGTTTCAATCTTTCCTTTCCGACCGCACCCAAGCAGTTGCCACTGCTAACCAAGGCCTATCCTCTTTCCTCACTCTACAGTCAGGAGTAGCTCAAGGTTCGAGCATTTCCCCTCTACTGTTTAATTCCTACATCAATGATCTTCCCCATTCAATTCACCATTGTTCCCACCATCTTTATGCCGATGACTTCCAAATTTACTTCTCCTTTCCTCCATCCGAAATGTTAGCTGCGTTTGCCAAAATTCAGGAAGACCTAGACGAAACCTGTGCCTGGGCAAATCTGAACAAATTAACGTTAAACGCAGCTAAAACTCAAGCAATTGCCATAGGATCACACTCCCTTCTCCATTCAAATGCCAACTTTCCCACATTATTCCTTAATGGTCATCCAATAACTTTCCATTCCTCTGTTAAAAATTTAGGCTTAACCATTGATCAAACCCTCTCCTGGAAATCCCATATTGCACAAATCTCCCGAAGGTCAATCGTTATCCTAAAACTATTTCACCGCTCCCGTCACCTCCTTCCCCTACCCACACGCAAACTTCTAGTATCCTCCCTTATCTTCCCCCAATTTGACTATGGTTGCGTGATATATGACGGGCTCTCGATGGTTCTTGAGGACAGATTAAAACGCATCATGAATTGCTTCATTAGGTTTGTCTTCGGAACATCGAGACGTTCCCATGTTTCGCATCTCTATACTGAGTTAAATTGGCTTTTCCCCTCCTTCCGCAGAAAATACTTTCTAGGCTCCTACCTATTCCAAGTTATCAACACCCGTCACCCTCCCTTTATTTACAGTAACCTGAAATTCAAGTCTGCTATCAAATCACTGCATACAAGATCTCGTCTTTCCGATCTCTATACTCCATCCCACAGAAGTACTGCATTCCAACGTTCCTTCCTTGTCCGATCCTCTAATCTTTGGAATTCCCTCCCCCCGTGTATCCGCAATGCTTCCTCCCTTGGAACATTCAAAACACTACTCTTTCACCATCTTCTTTCCTCCAACCCGACGCTCTCTAATTATAAGGATATATGTACTATGTATGTAATTGTCTAATTTATTTATTAAGACCGTCAGACATAAAACATTAGCAAAAATTATAGTTTAACTATGATAATGTTTTGATTTCTTGTAATGCTAATTTTGGATTTTCTATCTTTTATTTTTCTTTAAGTTTCTGTTTGTTTTTTTCTCTTCTGCAATTTTGTTTACAATATTAACCTCTTTTTTGTATATTTATCTTTTCTCTCTCTTTTTATTAATAGTTTTTTTTTCTTTCTCTAGTTTTTCTCTGTATTTTTTTTTTTCATACCTATTTGTATTTAATTTTACCTAAGTTGTTTTATTTTTTAAAAGCCTCTCGGCCAGTTATGATTTTACTTTGTGATATTCAATGTTATTCTTAAGGGACTTTGTCCCAGAATAAAGTTTTCTTTCTATTCTATTCTATTCTAAGTCTTTTTGGCAGTTCTGTATATATTAGTGAGGCACGTGTCCAAGTAGGTTTTGACTAGTAAGTGTACATAATGTGTTTTTGTCCTAGGTCTAATTTGAAGTGCCGTCCAATTAGGAAAAGACGTGACCACAGCCGTTGATTTAATGCCTTACGTTTCGCCGAGAGGTGTCCATGTCATCCTTCGGTCAATTATTAGTTCTAGTTAACGTTCTCTTTTTGAAATGAAGATGTAAAACGATATGAGTTTCGTTTTTATTTTTAAAAAAAAAATCATGCTTCTAGTAAATGTGATAATAACGTACACAGTGACTAGACATTTGCTTGTGAAGCAACTACCTAGTGGTAACTCTTCAATAAATGTTCTGTATGAGAAGTTTCCGAGGCTGTCTTTTTTTTTGACGCCTTGGAGGATTATAGTAAGGAATAAAATAGGAAGCAAGTTGAGAAACTAGTGGATTTGAATGGTTATGCAGTTTAATATGAAAGGATAGGTATCGTGTTTGTACTGAATCATCAATATATAGAACATTAAGGTCTTTATAGATATGCTTATTTTTATTATTATTATTTTTTTTTTTTGTACATTTTTTCGTGACGATTCTAGAAGATTTTAGATTGCGAGGATTGGGTACGAAATGAATTACATGTTTAAGTGGAGCCCCAGATTTCAACTCCGTATGTCTGAATATTACCCGTATTACTGTCAAGAAAATGAGCTTGTGTAATTAACCGGCATCATAGAGCGTTTGTCTAATAAATGTTGAAGAAGTCGAAAACGGCGAGCGGTTTCTTGTCTTTTTAGTCTTGTATATGAATTCTGAGTTAGAAGGTAGCCCAGATAGAACCCATGGTAGCGGATCTGTTGAATAGGGATTGGTAGAACGTTGTGGAGGGATATTGTAGGACTAGAAGTCTTAGGTTTACGACAAAGGGTCAAGGTATTTGATTAGATGTTTAATACTGGTAGATTTTTTTTTTTTTTTTTTTGTTTTCTTTTTTTTTTTTTTTTTTTTTTTTTTTTTTTTTTAAGGAGATTGTGTTGTTTTTTTCTCGTTATTTTTGTAGTTTAAGTATTTTTCGTGTATTGGTATGTCCATGATATTTTTTTATGGAATCGTTTGAAGTAGATTCATATTTGTTCACTAACTGTTGATATGCAAAGGTAAATTGTTTACCTACCAGGCTGATCTTGTGATAGTCTCAAGACTTCAATATTTTCTGACCGGATGTTATGTATGAAATAAGGTAAGAAAATAACTGAAATTTATTAGTTGCGTTTGCATGGGAAACATGCTAAAACTGTTTATTGATTATTTTATTGTTTGCATTTAAATGTGTTATTGCCGCTTATTAAATATAAAAATTACTAATTAATATTTTTTTTCAACTATCTCATTAACAATTATAAATATCGCAGATATTGTTTACTGTTCCTGTCCGTTTTATTTATAATTATTATTTCTTATCTTCTATAAACGTATTGTTTAGCAGATTAGGCAGGTGTACTGGTGTACCAGCTGATACCCAGTTTGGGTTACATAAATTATAAAAACAAAACACGTCTTGGTAAACAGGTGAAGGTGTATGGCTGCTTACGTCAATTGTGTCCTCCAAGGCAGGACGTCCTTGCTTCCTCTCTTTGTCTTTGAGATTTAGGAAAGCGATCGCTCTATCCCTTCCTAGAGCTAGATCTTGAGGCGTAATAACATCTCTTCTGTATATAATAGTGCATTACGGACTTATGTGCGTTTCTATCGAGTCTTAGGTTATACGAAAAAAATTAGGAATATTCTACGTATATTTTCCAGGTTTATTGTCTTCAAGATTATAATTTTATCCATCATTTCATATGGCTGCTGTTTTCCAAGTTATAAACACTCATTTTTTTCTGTTGAGTAATTAGGATCTATGAATTATTTGCCCCTTCTATTGGAATTATTTTTCTTTGAAAACTAGTTTCGGATGTTTAACATTCATCAACAGCTCTAAAAAAAATTCAAAATTTCCAAAAATTCTTTGTTTCATAGATTGCATATATTACATTTATTTTTAACAGCGTAAGACAAGAAATCCTAATATGCTGGTACTAAATGAATAGGGCTTCTAAAAGATATTAGGACTAGATATAGCTTTTATAGCTCGGCTGCTTGAAAAGTGGGTTTAAACTTTTTTTGGTTTCTCCTAGATTGGTTGGTTTTTTTCTGTTCCTATTGGAATCAAATTTAAATTGGGACTATTGGAAATCTTCATGTGGCTATTTCAACAAAAATCTTGATTAGTTTTAGACGATTTTATTATTTCTGATGATTCATAAATATTTAATTTTAGACTATTTTCTTCTTGCTGTATAATTTTTACTCCCGGTGGGTCTTTGTTGAATTTGAACCCAATCTATAGGTATATTAGCAGTTTTAACATTGGGGAACCAGAGAAATATTTATCATTTAAAGTTGGCTTCCATAAAGTGAGTATAGTCAGTCAATTGAGAGTTTCCAGCCCGGCAGTCATCTAGCTGTATTTGAAGATCACGACAATTTCACTTGAAGGAAACAAAAATTGTACTTTCTGTGAGCGTTTTGTGGAGGACAGCATGAGTCACCTGTTACTGCACTGCTCTAAATTCAATGAGCCCAGAAAAACCTTCTTGCAAACCTTTATCACGAAGACCAATGACATTGCCAATGTTGAAAATATTTTAAATATTCCTGATATTAATAAAATAAACAGTAGTTATAATTATATCAGTAAAATATCTGTACAAATGAAATCCAGTATCTAAATTTTTTGTATGTATCCATACAAATTTGTATAAACTTACCAGTTCATTAGTGCACTTAAATGGTTAACTGAGAGAACTCCTGCTAATATTTATTTTTTTCTATAATTTATTTATAGATTAATTCATGTATTTGTTTGTAAAAAGTGTATTTTTATTTCATATTCTATCCCATTATGTAAATAACTTTGGAATTGTCTGAGAATGTACCAGACTCTTATTTGTACGATAATTGTCTTTTATAAATAAAATGATTATCTATCTTTGTTGAATTTATGGTAATTTTCTTTCAATTGCGATAGCAATGTTGGAATTCTGAGAATTTTATATCTTCTTCTATATAAAACGATTAACATTAAAAATTATGCAAATACTGAATTCTTCCACTTTCTAAAATTACTAAGTGCGTGCCCCTCTTTGATATTCAAATTATCAAGATTGCACTGTATTGACGATGTTAGCTTACTTTTATTTTATTTTATTTTTATCTCTCTGATTTGGATAGCAAAGTTATTGCTTTATAAGATTTATCTTTGGGGTCGACGGACGGTCTCACGTGTCTCCGATACAATGAGCTAGGGTGGCTTTTTTCCGATTTTCGACGGCAATACTTCCTCGGTACTTTCCCATTCCAGTCATTAAAAACCCAATAAACTCACGTGTCCTTGCCGATACAATGAGCTAGGGGGCTTTTTTCCCGATTTTTTCGACGGCAATACTTCCTCTCCTATATCCTAGACCTACTTACTCTGCGTTCCTCCATTCACCACCTGAATACAGGATCCCAGCCTTCCAACCTATATACTCCCTCACATAGAAAAATCCTTTGAAAAATCCTTCGTCATCCGTGCTACCTTTTTTTGGAATTCCTTACCTACCCATATTCGCAAAGCTTCTTACTTAACTTCTTTTAACATCTTTTATTTATCCATTTCCTCGATCTTTAATCTTCCACAAAAATGTAAATAATATGTAAATATACATAAGTGTGTTAAAATTTTTACTGTTGATTGTTTTTATTTTTATTTTTTTATTTTTTATTTTTTTTACTCGACTTTAATTTTTTATTTATTTCTTCTCTCTTCTTTTTTTTCTCATAATTTAATTTGTAATACTGATGAGCTGATTTGTAACTAATCTCAGCCAGGCAATTGTACCTTTTACTGTGCACTTCAATTAGTCTGTCACAGAATAAAGTATATTTTTCATTTCATTTCATTTCAAAGTACATGCCATCGGTTGCTGCAACTTGTTAGTTTAGAGGAAAGCAGTAGATATAGAGGATGGCGAAGCCATTTGTTGGAGTGAGGGTGCAGTTAATGATGGCTATATCTCACAGAGCGAGCTGTGCATCTGTTGCAACTTGTTCGGTCTTTCCTACTACTACCCCCTCCCCTCCAACCTAGTTGGTCTCTGAATTGTTGGCTGTGAAGGCAGCGAGATAACTTTGTAAACTTAAATCTATTCTCTTTGATTTGTTAAAGGTCGATAATTTCTTGTCTGTGTTTGCTGGCTTATTTCCAGTCATTTTTCTCTTTGAATAGCAACGTATTATGTGACACGGCTATTGTTATTTTATTTATTTGAAGACTTAAATGTTGATAATCCATAATCAGTGCTAACATAATTTAAATAAATAAATAATTTTATTATTAGATTATTTATGTGGCTATGATATAATCTTTGGATGTGGCTGTAGTTAGCCCACAAGACGAGCTGGAGATACATTTTCAAATATTAGTTTCTACTTGCAGAAAACTGATTCGAATTCAAATACCTTTATAGTTTTATTTATCCTTTAGTCCAGTTAATAAAGTTCATTTTAAGTATCCTCGCTTACATTTATAGTTTAAAAAATTAGAGAGTTTATGACGATAGAACAGAAAAAAATTTTGATTCCGTGAACAATATCTCAAATTCTCTATACAGCCAAATTTCACCCTCGGAAGCACCGAAATGATGGCAGAAATTATTTTAAATCTAAAAATATAGATTTACGTGTTTTTTATTTTTAGTGAGCCCTATTACTTAATTACTAATTAAATTATATCAATTGAAAATTAAATTATGTTAAACAAAGTACGACTCCCTATAATGCTAGAAAGCAGCAAGAGGAGAATGTGCAATACATTATTAAATTCATTAATCTAAGTTTTTCATTCTATTTATATGATCTCCCAATGTTTTGCGGTATTGAACTGGACTAAGGAAAATTTTGTGTTTTAAAACGTGTTAGCGTGGGATTTCGTGTAGCTACATCAGTTGTCTATATCTCTTACTCCTATATATTGTCCTTCTTACTATTCAAAACCCAGGAAAAGTTCAATCTAATTTCGAAACTGGAAAATAAAATATTCTATTACAATAAAATCCAGCATTGAGTTATCAGATTTATAGTAGCCGATTAATAAGAAATTTTCATCTCTGAATATTTTTTTTACTGCAACTATTGTAATTTTAAATATAAAAATATGATACCGTCAGATAAAATCAATGAATAAATAAATCTATTTTCAGTATCTCATTCTTATCCAAGATGGCGTTGGCTGATTATCTACTGACTCATTTAAATTATATCATGATCTTGCATTTCTTCCCTCCAATAAATAAATATTACTATTGGTATAATTTAGATTTCACTCAATACAAATGTTTCTTATTTATATATATATATGTATAACATTTAAATTCCTTTGTTGTATGTTGTGCATTACGCTAAGCCTTTTTTTAAGGAATTTTTTAAGAAATTTATTTCTAATGCCATTTGTGGAGTGTTCTCTAATTTTCCTATATATGTCTTTAGATAGCATTTATGTATACATTATATTTTTTGTAATTATTTATTCTTTTTTTTTTTTTTAATTTTAATATGACTCTGACCAGATGTAATTGTATTTATGTCTCTAATTAAGAAATTGATAAGCAGTTATATGCTAATATATTCTAACACCATCAGAAAGTTATATGTTAACCTTAAACATGATTATAGAAAATACGAGGTGTGATCAAAAAGTTCCAGGACTGAATTTTTATACATTTATTCATACAACATACAGATTATTCAAATTTGTACTCCCCTTGGGAAGCTACACACTTTTCCCACCGGTGTTTCCACTGATCAAAGGTCCCAGAAAACTCTTCTTTTGTAAAGGTGTTTAGCAGATCCGTTGTTTTTTCTTTAATTTCGTCAACTGTTTGAAATCTTCGTCCTTTCAGGTGTTTCTTGAGCTTCGGGAAAAGAAAAAAGTCGGCTGGAGCCAGGTCAGGTGAGTAGGGGGGCTGAGGAATGACAGTCATTGCTTTTTTTACACAAAAAGGCCATCTTTAAACCTCTTGAACCACTGATGGCAGCATGATCGGCATAGACATTCTTCACCAAAAGCCTCTTGAAACATCAAAAAGGTTTTAGAAAACGTTTTGTTCAGTTTCACACAAACACGTTGCTCTTCTTTCACATTCATTTTCATAAAATAGCCAAACTCTATAAAACTAACCTCAAACAAACTGTGCTAATGTTACTTTCAGTGATGTTATGCTTGATCTGCAAACACAGCTGTGTTCCTGTTGAGTCAGGCAATACAATGCTGCCAACCGCATCGCTGTGAGACATTGCATTCCCATAGTATATAAAAAGTCCTGGAACTTTTTGATCACACCTCGTACTTCCTTTTTTTTAAATTTAGATAATTATATTTTTATTTTAATATTTAAAGATAATTTCATATATTGATTAGTTGATAGTAGATATATTATTTCATACATAATTATATTTAAAAATAATAAAAATTAAATGTTTATAGTGGTGTTTTTACTCTGCTGATAAGATAATTCACAAGATATATCAATCTATAGATTTTAGCTGAAGATTTTCTTAGCTAAAACCAGTCTGAGAGTATTATTAAAGAAACAGTTATTGAACCGCAAATATAAACGAAGTTTTAATTAAATTTGTTTCTCAAGTAGTTATAAGTTTTTGCAATAGTTATTGAAGATCAACATCGTTGGTTTCTTTTTAATTGAGTTTTAACTCTTTAGAGGAATAGTGTCTAGATTTGTTTTTTCTTATTCAGCATTATATGTGTAAGCGATGTAAACTTTAAAAAAATTGTCTTATACATAAAGAGCTCTTATTTAAAACATATAATTAAATAATCATCATACTAATTTATTAAGATCCATTTTTATTTTTTTATATTTTAAGTTTTGTTGACACTTACCTAGGAAATATATTTCTAGCCATTGAACTCAGAATAGCGATTCGATGCTAATATTGCGTTGCGAGGCCAAACTTTTTTGTGCAGTTTCGAATAAGTGCAAAAATCGTCTTTCAGGGAAAACGCAATTTTTTCTACAAATATTTACAAATTAGTATTCATATCTGTAATAGCTTCATAACTAAGTAAACTAAACACGAAAAAAGAGAAACGAGAAAGGGAAAGTATTGAAACAATAAAAGGATAGTGAAACCAAAGTTAAAGATAGCTTTACAGCACTTAACTAATTAAAAATTATAAAGATCTTTTACGAAAAATTCTCAGGATCTAGCAAATAATTTCTTTCTTTCTCGTTTTAAAATCTCTTGGTTTTTACTTTCACTTTAGCTCGAGTAAGTTGGACGTTAAACCTCAATAAACAAACAGCTAAACATTTACCAGGTAAATGTTTAATAAATAACTAAGTCATAAGAACAGATTATTATAACCTTTACGTAATTTACCCTTACCTCCCGGAAACTAAGGATGTGTGTGTAAACAACAACAATCTAATTAATTGTTGTTGTTTACACCCTTGACAATCAAGGTGCTAATTTACGCACAACATTGAGCCAACTAAAACCTAACTCTTGATTTAATATGTGTTGTTATTTCTGTAACAGAATATAGTTTTTAACTCGATATCCTTGTACTTGCACTGATTTTCTGAAGAGACCAGTGGTTTGGAAAGGAAGTGATTGGTTCATTATCTTATGCTGGTAATGGGTCTGAATAGAGCTTTTGTATTTTAGTAGTCTTAAGGCAACGTAATATGGGGTCACTTTAGTACAGTTTTAACATATTTGTAAGTATCAAACAAGCAAATCAAAGTATTTCCTCCAAAGTAATTTTTTACCTGAATAAGTTGTTCCTTCTGAATAATTTAAGATGTGATTCACGCCTGTATCTAGAAATGGTTGTTTAAAAAAAAAAAAAAAGAATAGAAATGTACTAATCACTCCCCATCGGGTGGGGTCACATTATTACAAATAACAAATCCCATGTTGTAAAGCCATGTAACAATCTCAACCCGTGAATACGTTGCCTAATATATTAGAGCAAGCAAAAGCGATCACTTTTAAAACCTGAAAATGCCATTAGGGTTTTATATGGAATAATTTTGTTGAGTGAAGCCAAATTTTATTTTATCATAATCATCGCCAGAGCAATAATGTGGGTAGTTAACATTTCCTCTTCGGCACCACTGAATGCAGTTTTCTCACACCGTCTAACTTCTTCGGGTCTTTTAAACCTCCCTATCTCCAAGATCAGCGAACTTAGAGTTGTGTTGAACCTGTAATAAAAAAAATTGAGGTACTTATATAATATAATAACTAATATTATATTTAAGATCAAGAAACCATATAACACACCTTTTTGAAGCAGCTCGGAAGGATATATTTTCTCTCGAAGAAGGCTCAGAGCTTCTTTCATTGTATAATTTTTATACCACTATAATTTTTTTACGGTCTTGTCCCTAACTTCTTCATATAGTTTCGTGGCACTGTTTCTAGAAAGGGAAAACAGTTGGATATGAGATAATAATTGGCTGTACTAAATTGACCTCACAAAATTTCTCTGATACATATGTACTAAAAACACCCCACTATTCTCCAATTTTTATAATTTTTAAAATAGGTTTCAACTTTTATTAAAATTGATAAAAATTTGGTTTAACGTATCAACTTTATTTTTTTACACAAAATACAGGGTGGTAATATACTTGAAATGTATTTGGTTTCATCATCCTATCTGGTTTCAAACTCAAGTTAAAAATCAAAATGTTTTTAGGATTTTCCAATTTTTTTAATAGGTTTTTGTTCATCGAATTTTACATTTATATACATCAAAAGAAAGCTGAGACTCTCCTCTTTCCAGCGATACCAACCAGTGAATTGCGTGACAAAGTAAAGGCGTTTTAAAGGTATGCAACCAATAATCGGTTAAAAATTTCATTTTCCTGGAAGAGGGTGAAAAAAATGATATTTTTTGATTTTGTTGAATAAGCGTTTTTTTATATTTTTGAGTGTGCTAAATTAGAATCTGACGTCAATTTTTGTCTAAAAAAATCTTAAGAGGTAAATTGCTTGAAAAACTAATTATTTTTTTAGAATTTAATTAACCTAAACCAAAATCTATGAGGCGACTGTATTTTTCCTTAAATCCGCAATCAAAACTAAAAATCTTGGTGCAAGAATCATGTCGATATCATTTTTTTAAACTCGAAATAAAAAATAAATTATTTTAATGCTATTTTGTTTTTTTTTTCTCGGCTTCTAGGGTCCATTGGTCAGAACGGCAAAATACGTGACTAATATTTTTTGACCAGGAACCTCCAAAAAAATCGCCAACAAGATCCGTGAGAGACTGAGTGTGTCCTCCCCTTGTTAGATAAATAAGTGAATGAAAGTAACTTACCTTTTAAAATAATTCCTTGCAATAGAAATGAAAATAACTTAGCTATTAATGCTTTGTATATCTGTGTATAACCACCTGTTGAACAATAACCTTCCTTAGTAACTTACAAAAAGATATAATAAAGATGTAGAAGCTCATTTGACGTCGTAAGGAGCCCACGAAACGACTCATTCGTTAAAACGACTCTCACTTGGTAAATGTTGACGCAACAACCTTTCAGAAGGAAATCACTACAGAAATAGTTGTACCAATTTTACCCCCATTGTACTTATGTGACCCCATTTTACGGTACTTATTCTTAAGCAACTATATAAAAATTCCTTATTTTTGTATGTCACGAATATTAGTGCTTGTAAATTAATCAATTGACTGTATTATTGTTTTTGACTTGTTATTTTGACACTTATTTATTGAGGTGAAATACTTTACATTCAACTATGTTTTCGCAGTTCTATAATGAATTCCCAAACAAAACTCTTTTGTTCTAAACGTTAATGGCCTATATTCTTTTCATTCAGGTGGCTATTGAGGCAGTTAATATATTTTATTAATCAGAGCAGGGTCTATACTATTGGGTCTATTATGACGTGCTAAGGTTACCATTTCAATAACCTATAGATCCCCTGATAGACCTATAGATTGTTCCCAGTCGATATTCATTCACCACGTTATGAAGCCCATTGACGCAGCCGCCTATTGAAATTGTTCCAACACATTGATGGATTTCCGTTCATTGAGAGTGAGGATGGAAGCTAAACTGCTCTCTTTGTTCAAATGCTTTGGGACTTTATTTAGTTATAATATATTTTTGTAACTTAAAAAAAAAAAATATATATATACATATATATATATATATATATATATATATATATATATATATATATATATATATATATATATATATATAGTAAAAGTAATAAGAATAAGAATAATGAGAATATGATCGAAATCAGAGATGTATGATTACACGTTTGATACTGGATAATCTGGACATGATTGAATCTATCTAGGATCACCGAAACTCCTGACTAAAGAGAATATTTGCAATACTCATTTTATTTATAGTAAATAGGCTTTACATTTCAAAGTTTATCTTTAAACAGTAGGAAAAAAATAAGAAAAAAACCCACATTACAAAAATATATATATTAAAAGAAAAAAATGAAATAATAATAATAATGAATAAATAGAATAATTAGAATAGCTTATATGTATATATCTTACAATATTTAATGGTATAAAAATTACAAGAAGTACGTACAATAAAAAAATATTTAACATAGTAAGCAAGAGCTGTGTAAATTAGTTTAAGTGAGGAGTACATGTTTTATTCTTTAGAGATATACGTCTTATTCAGTGATGTTTTATTGTAAGTTACGGTTTCTCGGATTAGCGAAATTCTGAAGTTGTTGTTTTTCCAAAGTATATTTTTGGTTTGATCATAAACGGGAGGTTGGATAGGGATTGGATTGAGATCTTGAAGCACTGTTGATATTTTTGTATAACGAGGGTAATCATTGATTATCCTCATACACAAGTTTTGTATTCTTTCGAGTTTATGTTAGTTGGTTGTACAAGTTAAGGTCCACATGGGTGAGGCATATGTAATCTGGGATCGAAGAACTAGAAAATATAGGTTTGTTGGCATTTAACTCAAATAATAAATTGTGTTCGATTGAATTCATGTCAGGGCTCCAAGCAAGCCAGTCCTTAACTTCAATTCTAACTTCCTGTAGGTATTCCCTGACACACCTGTCCAAGTGAGGTCTTGCATTATCGTGCGTCAAAATGAAGTTATCCCCAATGAATGGTGCAAATGGGACAACGTACGAATACGTGAAATATGTCTGTTACGCATGAATCAACGTTTGAATTGCTCCCCGCTAAAATGTACAGCTCAGTTTTTCCATTAAATGAAATACCAGCCCATGCCATAACTGAGCCACCCCAAAAATTTTATTATAAAGTTTACCTCACTCCACTAGCCTTTTCCTCACAATTAGTGGATTTACTGCTTTCCCAGCAACACTTCTCAGTTTTCGCCAAATTTTCGATTCGAGCAACACCAAGCTAGAGTGTCTTAAAAAAGCCTCAACACCTAAAAGATTTAGGTAAAACGTTACTTTTTTCATTTCTCCTAGGATCTACTAGCGGCAAATATTATTCAACGAAAATATTCTTTATTAAATTTCTGATATGAAACGGTTGTCATTTTTTTGATCCGAGCAAAGCCAACAGATCTAAAGTGTGCTAAAATGTTACACTTTTGAGTGAGAAAAAAAAACTTTATACGTTTTGAGGGTGAAAAAACCATCACACAAGATAATTATTGATCCCCAGCCAAAAGACATTTTCATGTCAATTTCTACTTTTAGTCTTTTGGAGCAAATCTGGCTGATGAATAAAATATAAGTTTATAACAAAAAAAATAGCCTATTCAGTCTAGACTGCTATGTTAATTCAATCAGATTAATGTTCATTTGTGTAGAAATTGCACGTACTTCTAAAAGAGATTTAGGGCCGCTCTATTGCTGAGGAAGAAGTGGCGACTAAATATAATTAGCCATGACTGGGAGCCCCGGCTGTTCAAATTGCCGGTGGAATGGGAGCTTATCTAAGCACGATACTTGCTATGTGGCATGCAATGTGGTGTGCAATATCTCCCTCCACAAGCTCCTCCTCTCCTCCACTTTAGTTAATGTCCCCGTTTTCATTGCCGGAGGTTTATTACTAATAGCGTTATTACTGCCTTCATGAACCTTCTCGGCCAAGTAATAGATGACTTTATCATATTCGTGCCTTTCTCGTCATTGGACGAAAAAAAAATCTATTCTGTCACTAGACCGAATTTAAGCTAAAAAGAAATGACAAGATTGTTACTCTCATGCATATAACCTTGGGATTACTCCAGGAAAAATTGACGGCATCTTGCCTTCTAAAATTATACAAAATTTTAAAGGTAAAAAAAACTTATTTTTGATTTCGACAAAATTGAGTTTCTACATGGTTTTTAAGATGAGGAATCTGAAATTAATATCAGTTTTTAGTTTAAAAATTGTCCTTACCTTACATCAGTTTTTTCCACTAAAATCTGGAGTAATCCCAAGGTTATATGCATGGATAAAAAGCAGAATGTATGTTGATTCTAGTGATGCTATTACTATTGTAATCGGTTGAACGCTGCAGTTGTTATGGCCGTTAGAAATTGTTGATGGAATCAATAGATCAATAGAAAGGGGTAAAAAATCAATATTTTTTGATTTTGTTAAAATTTCACATATAAGGATTTTACGGCGCGAGATTTGAGGTCAGTTATTCATGGAAAAAAAATTTCCACCTATTTACAGCGGATTTCCTTGGTATATTGTCAATTTGAGTTTTTGAGCACCCTAATGCCGGGTGGTGACTTGAGCATAACAGAAGTATTTTTAAATTAAATAACATACATAACTGCAATTAAACGTGAAAGAACCATTTCTATATCTTGACTGAGAGCTTAGAAAAAAAATAAAACCTGATTTTCATATTTTTGCGGCTACAACTCAAGTTTTGCACTAATATAGGTCCTTACCACCCACACAAAAATCGGCATTCAAATCTGTGAGTTACAACTCCAAACGTCACCTTGTCAGTATTTTTTTTACATATAAAAAATATATAAATATCATAAATATACTGGACTAACGGCAAGAAAAGGCGTTTTCGACTTCTTTACAAAAAAGCATTCTAAGGTCCTATCGAATTACAAAAGATTATTTTATATGACAGTAATTAGACCCATTTGGTCTTACGGAGTCGAGCTTTGGGGCTCCATTAAAACATCCAATTCGGCTCGTATCCAATACTTACAATCCAAATTCCTTTTAAAAAAATCCTCAATGTTCCTCACTTTGTCATAAACACATACGCCCTGAAAGATCGTAATGCACCATTTGTTACTGATTTAACCTGAACCAGATAACTATGCTTTTGTTGGAAACTCTATATCCATTTAAATCCAGTAGTCTTCGAACTTGCTTCCCGTTCTATTCCGAGGTGTCTGTAAAGAAGAATTCCGTATAGAAAGTGTATTGATGTGCAACCAATGGTTAGTTGCTTTACAAGAAATTGACATTGCATTACGAGCAATATCTTCGCATTATTTTTATTTTATTGTATACAGATGCGAATTTCAATAAAAAGCCTTCACAAAAATTAACAAAATGTCTATTTTAACTTTTAACGTAGTATAAATTAGTATAATGTAACAACAGAGAAGTGCAAGTAGCTTTGAATCATTACAAGATAATTTATTTTGTGATGGAACGGTGCTGTGAATATCAACCTTCCTACTCTAGCTAGAATAGCTTCGTAACCTGTAGTACCCCGTCTTTCCTACCTTAGTTTGAGTACATAGTAAGAACATTTTTAATTTAAGTTTAATAGAGCGTCGAAAATCCGAACCAATTGGGATCATAGTTAGTTCGGATTACCGAATTGTTTTCATTTGCGAACATAACCTAGAAATCCCGCTTGGACCCATAATTAAAAGTACACTTCTAGAATACAGTACAGGAAATAAAATGTACTTACATGCGTTTATATAATGTACATTACGGTAGTCAGTTTCTTGAAGAAAAATGTAGAGTACATACAATGGTTACAGTGCACAAATTATCAAGATTGCAGTGTATTGACGATGTTAGCACAAAAAGAAACACTCTAAACCTAATGTATAAAATCACTTACGTGTAGGTATCTTTTTTACATTGAAAATACAGGATTCCAACCTTCCAACCGATATACCCCCTCACATAGAACTGCCTCCTTTGAAAAATCATTCGTCATCCGTGATACCTCTTTTTGGAATTCCTTACCTATCCATATTCGCAAAGCCTCTTCCTTAACTTCATTTAAACATCTTTTATCTATCCATCTCCTCGATCTTCAATCTTCCACAAAATTGTAAATAATATGTAAATGAACATAAGTTTGTTAAAAAGTTTACTGTTGGTTGTTTTGTTTTTTTACTTAACTTTAATTTTTTTTTTTTTGTTTCTTCTCTCTTCTTTTTTTTCATAATTTAATTTGTAATACTGATTTGCTGATTTATAACTTATCTCAGCTAGACAGTTGTACCTTTTATTTTGCACTTTAATTATTTTTAGGGGACAGTCTGTCCCAGAATAAAGTTTATTTGTCATTTTAAAATATGTTGAATTAAGTATTCAAACGTATCTTGAGTATGCGTTCAGATTTTCGATGCTCTACTTTATATGTTCTTTTTCAGTCGTAGAAATTCTTTGCTTGCTGATACTAACCAAAAATTAAAAACAGTTATGGTATTTTGATTGAGCTGGGAACTGTACCTAACTATATTCTCTATAACTTTTATTTATTTCCTAAATTTTAATAGAAAATTATGAGATACTCTCTAGTATATAACCGCCATTTTATTTTATTAAAGTATCACTGAAATATGTCATTAGAAAGGTAATGTGTAATAAAATACCTGTGCTTAAAAATGAAATTCATGAGGATATAAAGGATTGAACACTGGAAATACTATTTTTTTTTTTCGCAAAAAGGAAAAAAAAAAAAAAGAAAGTAGTATTTACAAGGCTATTATCCTACTTTCAGTTTTTTTAACATCTAAGTAGCTGCTTAGGTTAAAGAAGATCAATGTTTAGGAAAAGAAAGTGAATTGGAGGTTTTAGAATGCTCCACGGAATAGCGGAACATTCGTCCGGTGGGTTTATTTGGTTTATTAGTAGAGCTACGGTTATAATAACCATTAATAATTCGTTGCATTTAATAATAAATTATTAGCGAAATAGGTAGTCTTGAATCATCAGGTTAACGTCAGAGGAGTTGACCAAGGCTTTGATGAAATATTCTTTTGGCCGATCATTTAAATTTAGGATTTGATGGGGTGGGATGGAAGGAATCTTGTGGTCATAGAGTGATGGTGTCGGCATCAAGCCTTAGGATTCGCCGAGCTTTTTGATAATTCTTCTGAATAAAGTATTCCCTGGTGATTGCGATAGTCGAGAAATACGATATGGAGATAAAAGTCCTCTCTAGTGGTCTGAGTCAATATTTAACTTGTGCCTCTCCATGATATATTTTTTTTGTTTTTGATAGCTGGATATATTTATATTCTGGGATTGAAGGTTTATGTAAACATTGAACCAAATAATGCGTTTTAAAATGTTCAGGAATTTACTCCAATAAAAAATCGAAAATAGATTGGTATGTCTTTAGAATGCTTCCAATGTTTTTTTGTTTTGTTTTTTCTCATAAATCCTTGAGACGAAACGTTGTTATCTTTTAATTGAAAATCAATATTTATATATTTATATTCATAAAATATATATTTTTATATATATTTTTTTTTAAACGTGTAGGTTATATTTTTTATAAATACAAGTTTTGTTGTTTCTGTAGTAGGTATTACAACTTCTTCCATTTACGAACACAATAATTACCTAATATTTACATAATTAAATAAGTCTAATCAATTATAAGGCTAGCAACTTGTAGTAGATGGATAGAACAGAAAAGTAATTCAAATTAAAAACAAAACCAACAATGCATAAATCAGTATGTTTAAACTTTTAAACGAAGAAAAAAACTCTCCAACCAAATATATATATATATATATATATATATATATATATATATACACACACACACGAGTGCAAAGAATACTATTACATTCCTACTAAGATGCAGGGCTTATGAGAACAATATAGTCTCGAAACGTCGCCAAAAAGTTGTTTTTTTTATTGACTGAGCCTCAAGAACCTATATATATATATATATATATATATATATATATATATATATATATATATGTATATATATATGTATGTATGTGTGTGTTTGTGTGTGTGTGTGTATCAAATTTAGTCATTTGATAACGACATTGCTTACATTATTTTATGAAACATGAAATTATTACTGAGAAACATTATTAGAAATTAGAAAAACGGTAGCAGGCTCTCAGTGGGTAATTGGATTCCAGCTGATGGCAGAAAATGTATTATTTGTTTTTTCAGTTTGGAATTAACTTCGAGGTCGGGAAACCTTCCTGGGGTGGTTAGGGTTAAAATTTGGCCGTTGAGCGTAATTTAGGTCCAATTTCTTTCATTCTCAACCAGAAATATAATGTTTAAATGGAATATAACATCAACTTTGGGCAAAACTGAGAACAAAAAAAAAATACTAGTTTGTAATTTCTGCTAGGATTGTGATTAGAAGATTTTCAATGTGTCTGGTATAAGCAATCGGATATTAAGAGATAGAGAATATTGCAGCGGATGAGTTAAAATGATGTAGTTACTTTAATAGGGAGATATTGTCTCTTGATATCATGGCTGCGATATGGCTGAATGTTATAGTAAATTATGTATTGCACTAATAAAATAAGTTATCTTAAGGATTAAAAGATTCTCATTTAAATATGTATTTAAATTAATCACTTCAAAAAAATAAAAAACTTGAGTAATTTAAAAAAAGAATCCTAGAACTAAAAACGAATGACAAGGCAGATTAATTTAATAAAATTATCTTTTGTTGTATAATTCCCGATAGGGCCCTCTCATGGCACGAAGGTCTATTCCTAAGGATAACGAATGAGGTGTTTTCTTTCCCGAGGCGTAGCGTGGACTGGCAAAGTTCAAACAATGGATTTAAATGAATCTTCTACTAGATGTGTATCGCTCGTTTATCAATGTCAAACTTCTCTTTAAAACGGATTAAGGCAAAAAGGTTGGGGGAAGGGGACCTAACGTATGGCGGTCTATTTTTCAAGACACGTTGCCATATTCCACCACGCAATCTTCCGGCTTTTGTTTGCATATTATTTAAGTTATTCTATTTGTTTTTCGTATAATAAGGCTAGAATATATTTAATATTAATAATTTATATTTAATTATGAATCTGATTATACTTATAATCATAATAATAAATGTTATACTTAAAAATTATATGTTCTAAACAAATTATATGGTTAGTAGTACTAAAGGTTGTAATTTCGGCGAAATATATACAGGGTGTCCCGAATTTAAATGGCAAAACTTCAGGAACTTATAGGGGACCGAAAAACTAAGAAAAAAAGTTCTTTAGAGATTTGCTCGTTTTTGCTTAGTTTTAGAGAAAATCGCAAAAAAAGAAACAAAACAAAAATGTTACAGGTAGCGATTATCACCTTTCAAAGTTCGTCAGGCTAGGCAGTGAGATATGTAAACACTTAATGTTATCCTTTAAATTCTTTTATTAGTTTACATTTTGGCTTCCTTCTAGGATTCTATTCCTAAATCAGTCTTCAGTCAGTTACTCAGATATTTTTGTGTGAATAGCATCAGCCACAATGCCGCATACATATTCTAATGTTGGATACGCTGATATGATTTTTGTGTATGGTTTCTGTACGGTATGCTTTAGAAGCGGTGCGGGAGTATGCGCGCCGATTTCCAAATAGAAGAGTGCCTAATCGACGAGTCTTTTCGTTAACTTTTAATAGACTACGAGAGACTGGGTCATTCTTAATACGTAATGAAGGCGACCAATTTCAGGCAGCAATAAGAGCAGATTATGGGAGAAGAAAATTGTGTCCAACGCCACTTCGATAACAATCCTGAGACTAGCATCCGAAGAGCATCTGCTGCATTAGCAATATCGCGGTAAACAATATGTCTGAAAGGTGATAATCGCTACCCATACCATCTTCAAAAAGTTCAGAATTTATTACCTCAAGATTATGTCAAAAGGTTGAATTTTAGTAACTGGTTTCTTGACAAAATTATTATATATATTTATTTAATTTATTTCCATTAATAATTATATGGACCGATGAAACTACCTTTGCAAGAGGAGGAATTATTAATCAAAGAAATTATCATGTATGGGCGGGCTCTTGAAAGCTCGAGCTTAGCTGGATATAAATTATCCACAACGATGGATTAGACGTGGAGGAGTAGTACCTTGGCACCTGATATGACACCCATGGATTTCTTCGTATGGGGAACCTTGAAGCAGATAGTGTATTCGGTGTCAATCAACTCAAGAGAGCAATTAAGAGACCGAATCATAGATGCAGTGCACCAAATATCATCAGAACAATGTTTAGCTGCAATTTATCAAGTGAGTGCTAGATGTAATGCTTGCATTGGTGCAAGAGGACAACATTTTGAGCAATATTTACATTAAAAAGAATATAACATAAATATAAATGTAAATAAATAAGTATAAAAATGAAAACTTGTTTTGTTTCTTTTTTTGCGATCTTCTCTAAAACTAAGCAAAAACGAGCAAATCTCTAAAGGACTTTTTGTCTTAGTTTTCGGTCCCCTATAAGTTCCTGAAGTTTTGCCATTTAAATTCGGGACACCCTGTATATTGGGGAATTAAGTTTGATTATAAGAATAAGGAAAATAATCAAAAAACATTTTACAGTTTCACTTCGAAAAGAGTCCTACCCTCGTCCCTAGTCATTATCGAAAACGATTATATTCCTATTATCTGATCAATATGTTCCAATATATTCCACAGCACGTTATCTAAAACTTTGATATGTGATGAATACATGCGGCCTACAAATAACGTAAAACATAGAATCATCGGCTAAGGTTACATTATTCCCTTATTGGACGAATTAAAAAAATACCAAATACTAAAATTAGACGGAGAAAAGATCAAATGGGCAGCATCATCTACAGTATCGAGACTATGAGACTAAAGTGGTATGAGGATATGAGGAGCTTACTATGAGGATGGAAGAGTAATATTGGGTAGCCAAAAAGAATTGATGAATTGAGCCCGGAAAGAAAACGGAAGAAAGGTCGCCCTAGAAGACGGTGGGTTGAGGGCATCCTGGAAGGAATGATGAATAGAGGAATGTGTGAGGGAGACTGGTTGGACAGACAAAAATGGAACCAACTTATTTTTTGCGAAGATATATAACATATAGTAAAAAGTCTTTAATAAAATATATCGAATTTTAAATAAGACCTAAAACATAAACTCAATACCTACTCAAAAGGAGAATAAATTGATGGTGAACACTAAATAGTTAGCATCTGCTATCAGTATTTTTACAGACTGATTTATAAAGAAATATTTATCTGTGCTATAACCGCATAACTTAGTCTATAAGAAGCAATTGCGGATGAAAATAAGAAAATAATAAAGTATCTTGTGATACATATAACCTAAAATTCACAAACTTACACTTAATACACTCTTTACAGGTAACACAGAAATAGCATAAACATGCTTATATTTCTTAGGATTCATGCATTCAACAAAACGGTATTTTTTTTTATATACTATTATTAATTACATATGGAACATTGAGGTCTTTATGGATAGATTTATTTGCGGCAAAGTAAGGAACATTAAGGATTTTGGATTGTAAGGATTGGATACGAGATGAATTGGATGGTTTAGTCGAGCCCCAAAGCTCAACTCCGTACATCAATATAGGTCTAATAACTGTCATGTAAACGAGTCTTGTAAATTATTGGAAGCTTTGGACGTTTGTCTAGTAAATGTTGACGGGCAGTTTCTTGTCGAATTTAGTCTTTTATGTGGAATCCATGTGAGACGTTTGTCCAAATGGAGTCCCAGGTAATGGATCTGTTTAACAGAGATTAGAGGAATTTAACCGATTTAATGCGGAAATGCAAATTTTTTTTTTTTAATTTCACTTTTATTTATTCTAATTTTTATTGCTGTTGCGTTAATTTTAAATTTTAAATTAAGTATAAGCGCGAAATTGATTTTTTTTTTTCGGTTTTTTGCTCTTCGGTGCGTTTGCCTTTAGCATTCATACAAATTTGGCTTAAAAACTAATTTAAAAAAAAGTGATTTTATAATACGATTAAACGCTTATTTGAGCTATTAGAAGCAAAAAAAAAAAAAAATTTTTAGCATAATTATTTATTAAAAAATAAAATAACAATTCTATATAAATCTAATACATTTTCAAAACTAAAACTATTTTTTGTAATTTACTATTTCCACAATATTTATAATAAATTTAGAATATTTATAAATAAACATTATAAAATATTTACAACTTATTTTACGATATAAACCTAGAAATCACTACTTACTATAACTTACAACTAAAAATAATGACATATTTACAAAAAAAAAATTAAACAAAAAAACAACGTATTACAATTGTTTTTATTTTATTAAGATTCCAATATTTATTGAATGAAAATTATTATTTATGCATATTGAATGTACATTTAAATATTTTTTACCTTTAGAAATTTCGATCAACCGAAGCTCTTTCAGCTTAAGTGGTGAGGACGGTGCTAGGATGGGTCGGGATGTCAGCTGTATGTATACACTGTGTAGAGGATGGGAGCTAGGATACTTCCTTGAGGATCACCGGCTGACTCAGTAAAGAGGGATGAATGTCGTCACTCTTAAAATCTAAACAGTTGATTAATGACTCATAAGAAAAGTAATTTTATTTCGTACCGTAAAGACCTGCTATTTTTATTTATTTTTAATATTTACAATATTTTTAGAAAGGAAGATAGTCAGGGATGCAGTCAAGATGCA
Organism: Euschistus heros; assembly: GCA_003667255.2. Classification (NCBI taxonomy): domain Eukaryota; kingdom Metazoa; phylum Arthropoda; class Insecta; order Hemiptera; family Pentatomidae; genus Euschistus; species Euschistus heros. The sequence continues at coordinate 1,093,963 of RCWM02000054.1, forward strand.
GCCACGTACGTGAGGCACGTATTAAAAAATTCTTTCTTTAACGTGGTGTTACTTTGACTGCATCTCTGACTATCTTCTTCTCCATTCATCATCCAGTCAACTATACTTTTATTACAATATTTTTTTTTTAATTACTATTATTTGTTTGTATTGTATAATTAGTATTCATCGTCTTTTATTCCTTGAATTCCTAAATCATTTTATTTATAAAGAATCCTTCTATATATTTTTTGTTTAAACTGTAAAGATAATGTATTAGCAACAATCCCAAAGACAACAAGTTCCTCCTTTGTACGGAGAACCCTCATAATCTATAAAGAAGAGGGAATTTCAACTTCAAAGGTTAAGAGGCTTTGGACCCTCTCCGATGTTGACGATGGCCAAATCCAAGCTTTGGTCTAAGTCCTCCAGCCAATCCCCTTACTGAACTGAAGCAAGGCTAACTTACTAGGATATATTTATTTATTTGTTTTTCATGTCCTTTTCAATGTTTCTTTGATAATAATGTTCACATACATTATTACCGACATCTATATTTTATTTCTCTGTCTACAGTCAGATCTCCTTTTCATTTCTATAATTTATAGAAACTGAAAACATTCTTAGTATATAGTATTTTGTATGTAGTTATTTGTAATCCAATGGTTACATTTCCGACGTGAAAATGTCTCATTATATGAACATATACGTTCAGAGTCAAAAGTTTTCGTACACCTGCTGTAAATAACAAATATTAGCGTTATTTAACAGGATTGATTTAAAACAATAAGACCATTTAATGTATACGTCAACACTTTTATCAATAAATATATTTTTGGAATTTATAGAACATTTTACAAAATAGCTCATTAACAATAATTTAAAAACAGCAATAACATCATAAGTCAAAAGTATTCGTACAATTATTAAAAATTCTATTTAATATTTGAGGAGGTAACTTTCAAAACGTGTTTTGTCAAAGTAATCCCACTTTTCAGCAATAACAAAAAACGTATTTTATAAGATGTAATTACCCTTCAGAAACAAAAATTCCTAATTAAACTTACAACAAGGATTCATAATATTCTTTACTCCTAAAATTAGCATTTTTAATTTTAAATATGGACAAAACACGTTTTGAAGAAACAAAGTGGACAAAACACGATTTGATGAAATAACAAAAGGATTACAAAGGGACAAAACACTGCTTGAAGTGGCTGTTTTATTTTACAGAAGTTTATTTTGTTTGTTCAAAAGTACACAAAATAAAAATTATAATTACATACTATATGATGTATGTTGATGACACTCATAATTTTGGAGGAATATTTTCATTTTCTTAACATTCAATAGTTTTTAAATATGCAGTTCACATCTTTAATTTTCTCAGCAGTCACAAGTTTCATCCTCTTCCACAACATTTTCAACACTTTGAGAGTCAAAAAGTACAACCTTGCGTACCAGTGTAAGCGATTGTTTTCAATGTTGTCATTATTGTCAATAATGCAGCGTTCCAATAGGCTTAGTGGACAAAGCATGGTTTGAACTAAAAACAGGCTGTGGACTTTTTTTGATGGCAAATACTCTATAACAAAGCTTGTTTTGACGGCTAATACTCATTACATATTGTAGGGTTCTAAAAATTAAATCTAGTGATACCAGAAACTCAAAAAACATTTTTTTTGGACGTTTTGAAAGTTACCTCTTCGTTTACATTCGATAACAATTATTATTTAGTAGGACCACCTTTGGCTTTTAATATGCACTCTGTGCGCTGTGGCATTGAATTCACTTATTTTTTAGCTAAAGACACTGTTTATTTATTTATTTTATTGTATTACATTCCGCATCTACTCACATGAGTCATTAGTGGCTCAATATACTCATATTAGATTTTGTCGAACAATTTACAAAATTTTAGAAATTCAAAAATGTTTTTGATTTTGTCATCTGTGTCTTCCAGTGCTTTATCTATACCTGAGGGTATATTGTACTTTGTTCTGGCGTCAGAGTATAGTGTACATGTTGTTACAATGTGTTTCAATGTCAGTGCTGTCATGCATGTTGTACAAATCGGTTATTCTAGGCTTCTTATCAGGTAACCGTGGGTGAAAGCTGAATGTCCTATTCTTAGTCTCGTCAAGATTATTTCCTCTATTCTTGATTTTCTACAAGATGTCCAGGGTTGGGTGTCTTGTTTAATTTCTTGTAGTTTGCTGCATATTTGGTTCCATTTTGTTTTCCAGTGATGGAGCAATTTTTTTCTACAGGATGTTTTTAAGTCAGAAGTTCCTGTAATGTCTATAATAATGGTTCCCGTTTGGTTCAATCTCGCGAGATTTGCTGCACTGTCTGCAGCTTCTATTCCGGAGATACCACAATCTGAGGGTACCCACATTAGCACAGTCCCTCCACCCATCGACTCGTGCATCCCCCACAGGCAGTTAGTAATCTTCCGTACTAGGGCATTTTCAGAGTTGCCTTCAGCTATTGCCAAAATTGAACTTAGAGAGTCTGTTACCAAAAGAGCATGTTTTGTATTTGTAGATTGTATTAATAGAAGACCTTGGTAGATCGCAAATAGTTCTCCTGTAAAAACACTATTTAGTGACGGTAGGTTAAATTTTAGTAAGCTATTGGTTAAAACCACTGCACAACCGACTTCTCCATCAGTTTTCGGTGCATCAGTAATAATTGTTTCGTGGTTTGGATACTTTTGCCTTAATTCTGCAAAAAGTCTCTTCTTAATGATGGGTTTGTCGTCTTCAATCTTTTCCTTAAGGGATGTGTCAACCTTTATGTAAGTATTGTCCCATCGAAAAAACAATGGGTCATCTATGGTTAGTACTGTATTCGGTTTTATGTCTAAAAGTTGGAGGAGATTTTGGGTTCTACTTGCAATGCCCACCAGATTGTTTCCTTGGTTACTATTAAGGTTATGAAAAATGTGAAGGTTATGAAAAAGACACTGTAATTTTGTAATAATAACGTCCTTTAAATTTCCATTGATAGAAACACACCTCTCCAACTTGATCCTCTAGGTATTTTCACAAATGCTCACTAGGGTTAATGTACGATGATTAAAGGGGAGTAACCACCCACTTCGCTGTGTTTTACTAGATCCAAATCTTACAATTCCAAGCTATATGCTTGGAATCATTACCCTGCTTAAAAAAGCAAATCTTTCACCACTGATTAGAAGATTTCTTCTTATTACGACAATATATTTTATTTGGTCCTTCATATTATCGATAAATTCAAGACACCACAATCCAGAAGCATTCAAACTACCCCAGATATTGAATCACTTTCCTCCATTCTTAAAAGTTGGAACTATATTTCTTATTCCTGCATTTTTGTCTACTTAAATTAGTGGCTACTAAGTGAAGTATAATTATGAATGCTTGTAATTTATTTTATTGAACATTATGATTTTAGAAATATGAAACTATGGATGATTTTACTATTACACTACTCTTAAGTCAGTAGACAATTTATGTTATATTTTTATTGCATGCTATTAACATTATAAGGCACTCATCTTAGCTAGAGTCTATCCCTCTGTCTGGTATCCTCTCGTCCATCGCGGTCCGCTTTCTACAGCCTCTTGTTCTATGCCAAGCTCCTCCAAAAACGAACCTTAATTCCTAGGTACATGTGAATTAGGGGTATATCTCCTCCATCTAACCTTTGTATTCCTTCTTTTGAACTTTTGACTCCTTTGTTTCCCCTTTTCCTTTTTTCTAGGAATTCTCGGCTGAGTATGTTGGTCAGCTGCTCTTATTAGGGAAGTATAATTGGGCATCCTGCCGAAAGTTAGGTCCCTAAGGCGTCACTCACCCTTCAGATTTTAATGAACTTAGTAGAGATAAATATTCCGTACGGTGTCGTAATTATATAATTATAAATTTGGTGGTATACAACGATTTTTCATCCTAATGATAAAAAAAAAGCAAACGACATTTTTTCCATATTCAGTGATGGAGCCATTTTTATGAACTGTACTGCTTGATACGGAATTTTAAACGATTCTTTTCAAAATTCAAGTGTTTCTTCTACGAATCAAATGTCAAGTTGTTGGAGATAAAGTACTTAAAAAAAATTGATTCAAAATAATCACAAAATTACACGAATAAAACTAAAACAAAACAAAATAAAGAGGAATAAATAAATGACGTTCAGTTTCTCGAATCATTTATTTCTTCTAACTAACTTTTAAAAGTATATTAAAATAGTTTTAAAAACTTTGCTACAATCTACCCTCAACCATAAGATTTTTCTCTCTAATATAGTAAAAAAATGGATACAAATATCCATGTTTATATTGCTTTTCCCAGCCAGGGACTATTTGTTTGTACAAACTACATAAGATTTTAGAGAAAAATATTGGAATGAAATTGTTATGATTTAGTTTTCCCTAATAAAGGGTATCCACTTTAATGAGGCTAGGTGTGCCCCAAGAGAGTCTCCCGGTCTCTGAGTTGATTGATCCTTGGCTAAAATAATGGATTTTTTTTTTTTTTTTCCGCAATTGTAATAGAATCAGGATTTGGATTCTTTTATATTTTCCATTGTGCTACAGTTACAATAAATAAAACCTAACTATATTAATAACTTTTTACTTATAACGATTTAATTAATTTTTTAATGCTTTGATTCTCTGTTTTAAGAAGTATTTTCTTTGGTAATTAACTTATTTTGTTTTGATTTCAGGGTCATGGAATATACTAACAAACTCCCATAACAAAGGTATGCCATACAAATTTTTTTTTCTTTTTGTTTTTATAATTTTGTTTGTAGTTAAAAAAAAAAAAAAATAATCATAAGAATTTGCATTATTTAAAAAAAAAAAAAAATTAATAAAAAAAATTAAAAAAAAAAAAAAAATTCATTTCTTAAATCAAACAATCGAAACCATAAATACTCCTGCTCCTGACCCTAAGATAAGATGTTATGAGAGATAGGACAAATTTTTAAAATTAATATATGATGGGAAGGATCACCTTTATAAAGCCACCTCTATACTAACTTTACAAAAATATATTGTATATATATATATATTTATTACAAATCATAAATTATGTTTAAAATAAATAAAAATATTTCATTTCTAAGTCATTATAATCATTCAGAATTATAGATTTAATTAAAAAAAAATTAAAATTTTTTCAACTGAAGAAAAAATTAATATATATTTATGTATATTATCTAGCATAATTTTCAAAGATTCTGACGCACTTTACATCAGTAATCATTGGACATTGAACTAAGTATAGCCAATTTGTAGGAAATTTAATATTCAACATAAAAGATTAGTATACTGTATTGGTTTTTTCATTAAAAAAAAAAAAGGTCTATGAACCAATGATTTTTACCTAATTAGTAGTAGATAGATAGATAGATAGAAAATATTTGTATTAATAATATTTACAGAATTTTATGTTATTTGCAAAAGTGTTCAAAGTATTATTACTGGCATAGCCACGGCTGTCTGTCAGGAGCACTTTTAATTTGAATATGAATTTAAATCATTATTGTTTATTTATTTTGAAATATGTAAATATTTATTAATTTATTAACTAATTTAATCACAAACAATACAATACTATGTAATTACATGTTATATAATCTATTATTAATCATTAATTAGGTACGTCTTATATAATGATATCTTTATCATATCTAGAATAATAATATAAACTTATATCCACCCATTATTATACTATTCATTATATCTAATTCTTATCATGTTAATCGATTTATAACATATATTATCAATCAATAATATCCAAACATTTTTTAGGTTATTAATAATTAAAATTTTCAATAAGAAAGAAACGGTAGATATAGGCTTCTTTCAAGTGATTCACTAGAGCTGCCCGCCCAGTCTTCTCCATTTAGGTATTTGACCATATCAATTTCAGTCATAGTAACTGCACCAAAATATTTTTTTCCTCATTCCCTCCAAGACTTTAAAACGTCCTAAATGATGAAATACATATTAATTTTCTCCAATATTACACATAGAAAAATTTAATTCTGTCCCTGTATGAATGGTCTCTAATTGAGAAGTTCGCCTCAAACTTTAATTATGACGCCTATTAATTGGTAGTATTCTGATACTATTTACATTTATTGTTGTGGTTATAGGTAATAGTCCTCCTTCCTTGTGTTGGAAATCCAATCTTCAAAGGCTGATTCTGTTTGTGCGTTCATCCCTGTAACCTTACTACCTCGTTTACTGTTTCAATATTGTCGTCAAATATCGCAATAAGTCTTACATGAACTTTTGAAATATTTTCTTTAATTTGATTGCCTGGTTAATTCCTTATTGGAAATGTTATGTTTTACAGTTTTTAAAGTAGAAGCAATAATTAAAGTTGGTGATAATTTGTCAACAGAGATATGAAACAAAAAAAAGAAAGCAATTATATTGTCCAAAACTGAGATCTGTCTTTACAGGAGAAGAAAATAACCCCTTCAAAGACTGTACAAAGTCTCATTAAAAGAACGAGTCTGACAAAAGGAATGTATAATTAAAAGAAAAAGAAGAAAAACTTGAATGACTTCAAAAATATAACACTGATGAGTATTTTAAGATAAACTGAAAACATAAATAGGCCAGGGGTTCAAACCTCCCACTTATTTCTCCAAAGTTATCTGTTATTTGAGAAAGAATATAGCAAATGAACTTTCTTTTTTTTTAATTCTTTTTTGGGAAAAATTGATCATTTTTTTACTTGTGAACTTTTGATTCTAGAGTTTTACAAAACTATTTTTTTGGAATCTCCAAACGGCGAATCATTCTTTATTATTACATTATGAGCTCACACCAATCGACTCTAACAACTCAATATTTTTTATTCGAAGACTAGTTTGAAATGTTAAACATTCATCAGTTCTAAAAGCATGAAACAGGAAAAAAAAAAGAATCAATACATTACAACTATGGGTAACTTATTATATATATGGAATAGATGAGAAAAATAATTTTATTCTCGGACAAAATCTCTTAAAAATGAATAAAAAATAAAGAAAATTATATCTGGTCAGAAATATGTTAAATTGAAAAAAAAAAAAATTACGAAAATAATAATACAAAGATAATAAATATATTTTGATTGTAGATACAGAGAGGAAAATAAGAGAAAAATCCAAAAATGAAATTAAAAATAAATTCTTATATTACATTGTTTAGTTTAGTGCAAAACACACATTTGAGATAACTACAAATGTGTAAAGTGCTATTTAAATTGTAACCAAAACATATGTTACTGCAAGATTTACAATCAATGTAAATCTAATAACAATATATGTAAATCAAATTACTCTTTTGCTTTGAATCTATTTTGTTATTTTTTCTATTTATCGTTGAATAATTTATTTTTATTTTTTTGGAATGTTTTGTGTTTTTTGGATCTGATTGATTTATTTAGTCTGTGAAGCCTGGTGAAATTCGCTATCAACATTATCAGATCTTAAATATTGTTCATTTTTTTTTTTTTTTTAATATGTTGCTATACTAGCAGATAATATTAGCAGAAGCAGAGAAAACCTTCCTATGTTTCCCGCTGTTGTGTTTATACTGGAGCTGTGAGTTGAACCGCGAGTAACGATAGAGGGTGTCGATAATCACCTCTCTCGTTTTCTTAGCTCTTATCGAGTATGAATGTTGATTCATTAATATGTGAAGTTTTTCTTATGGGTGTTTGTTTTGTGGGACTGAAAAAAAAGACAAGAATCATCATAACAGATATTGCTACATTGGAGCAGAGAAAACCTGTGGAACTGGTGGATGAGTTGAAGTAGCAGTTAAATCGAATTTTTATCGAGTATGAAATTTTATTAATATGTTTTGGGACAAAAAATACAAGTAGTCAAAAGTTTCGAATGATGAAGTAGCAGTTTGATATACGTAGTCAAAAGTTTCGATTTTGATACGCATATATTCAATAAATTTTCTTGGATGTTGCCTTAAATGATTAGATTGTGGAATTCCCCAAAGGTATACCTTTCCGTATTAATAGGGCGAGCTGCAAATTTGCGCTCTTTCCACATGACTGCAGCAACATAAAACCTATGAAGCTTTTAAAATAATTTTTTTAACAGAATATCACTTGAGGGGACTATACAAGGAACAGTACAATGAGAATTGATGAAATCTTTGTTAGTTTTTTTGGAATTTATTTTATCAAATACTAGTTTTGAATGTTTTTTTTGTTATTATTATTATAACAATTAATTGAAATTTACAACTGTACAAAATATATACATCAAGTAAATGTACTTTTAACTATTACAATAACTAGAAAAAACTTGAAAAGAACTATTCAACAGTAGCACTTTAATAAAAATCCTACACTAGACGGTCTCTGGATCATCTTCTTTTCAGACGCCTCGGAGGATTATCGGGAATGGAGAGGGAAGAAAGTTGAGAAATTAGTGGATTGAAGTGGTTATGGTTATGGAGCTCAGAATGAAAGGATAGATATCTGGTTTGGGCTAAATCAGCAACATATGGAATATTAAGATCTTTATGGATAAGTTTATTGGTAACAAAGTAAGGAGCATTGAGGATTTTTCAAAAGATTTTGGATTGTAAGGATTGAATATGAGATGAATTGCATGGTTTAGTGGAACCGCAAAGCTCAATTCCGTACGTCCAGATAGGTTTATATTTTATAGCAAATCCTAAAAATCAATCCTAAGATTGATGAATAATCTAAAATTAATATCAGGTTTTGGTTTAAAAAAAAACAAAAACTCCCAATACCTGTATTTTTTTATAATGGTCTTATTTGAAATTCATTGTATAAAAATTAAAATAATAATAGAAATAAATCATTTTAAAACGTCTTTTTTATATAATATAGGTGAGAAAAAATTTAAACAAAAAACTAATATTATTTTCAGATTCCTCATCTTAAAAAACATGTAGAAACTAAATTTTGTCGAAATCAAAATTTTTTTTTTTTTTTACCTTTAAAATTTTGTATGATTTTAGAAGGCACGAGGCTGTCAATTTCTGAAAAAATGTAAATAATTTGCGCTATTTCCCACATTTTGCCACCGATTATTACCAAATTTTAAGCCGTAAAACTGCATAGTTTGGCCGTAATCCGGAGGTCACAGGATTTCCCCTTATTGAGATATCTCAGGTTATAGCCGACATCGGATTTTTGCTTCCACATCAGTTTTTGTCCACAAAAATCTGGACTAATCCCAATGTTATATGCATGGATAAAAAGCAGAATGTATGCTGATTCTAGTGATGCGATTACTATTGTAATCGGTTGAACGAACCAGTTGTTATGGCCGGTAGAAAATGTTGATGAAATCTTAACTACAAAGTTCTAACCTCCACGAAAGGGGTTAAAAATTAATATTTTTTGATTTTGATAAAATTTCCCATGTAAGGGTTTTATGGTGCGTTAACTCGAGATTTGAGGTCAGTTGTTCATGAAAAAAAGTTGCCACTGATTTACAGCGGATTTCCTTGGAATTTTGTCATTTTTTTTTCATTTTGGAGCACCCTAAAGCCGGATAGTGTCTTTAGCATAACAAAAGTATTTTTATATCTAATACAATACAAAACTGCAATTAAACGTGAAAAAATCATTTCTCTATCTTGATTGAGAGCTGAGAAAAAAAAAACAAAAACGTGATTTTCATATTTTATTTTTTTTTGACTCCCAATGCCCATTGGCGGCTATAACTCTAGTTTTGCACTATTATAGGTCCCTACTACCCACACACAAATCGGCATTCAAATCTGTGAGTTACAACTGCAAACGTCCCCTTGTTAGATTTAATGTTTACTCTCATCGCTTGTAACAGCTCTAACATAAACGCACCCTTATGTACTTTTTATCAACTCGCAAACTATTATCCTAATAATATGTTAATTAATAAATCATCTTGTTCCACACTATTTTCGGGTTTAAGAGTTTTATAATTATGTATGTACCTAATTTGTATTAGCGTAGTGGTGGAATTATGTAGAAATGTTATATCCTGAGACCTACTATAAGGAGCGGCGCATTAACCTTTGGAGTAGAACTGACTTATCATAACCCTATCAGGATTTCAATTAATGAATAGCCGTTTTTCTTTTCTCAAAGGTCACAGCTATCTCAGGATGACCTTTCTGATGGGGCTTCTACATTTTTAGGAAAAGACTTTCAAAATCTTATACTTTAATCTGGCTAAGAGATGTAAACGTTGTTTATTGCATATTTTTATCAGAAGGTTTATGCTTTTAACATCCGAGCTGTATAGCCAACAGTGGATTTTGAGTTCAAAATTATTTCGTCCGTCCTTATAAACCGTTTAGATAAGTTGAATTATTGTTTTATTTGACACTGAAAAGCATCCTACCCGGTAAAAAAAACAACTAGCTGTTAGTTTGTACTAACTTATTATTATTACACTTTACGTAACGAAAACATACAAAATTTCTCTTGAATATTAGATATTCATATTTAAAAAAAAAAATAAAAATAAATCTTGGCAGATTGAAAAGTGAATGTATGTTAAATAAATGAAACATAAAAAATCCGAACATGCTGCTAAAAGTGGACTGCGAACCCCAGACAGTCAAGAATAAAAAAATGTTAAGCTTTGAGTCGGACACCTCCAGTTAATACAAGGTTATCGGTTAGGTCTGAAAACAACATCATCCTATAAGAGTGTTCTTTGGATATATGAATCAACAAAGCATCTTATATTTTTTATTTATTTATATGTTTTAATTTAACCCGCCCACGTGGGATTCGAACCCACGACCGAGCGCGATAAGTGCCTCTTTCATACTCACTCGAGACTATCAAGTCCCCCACAGCATCTTTTGCAAAAAAAAATTAGGATTGATGAATTACTTGATGAATTTCCCCTTCTATTGGAATTTTGTTATTTGAATACTACTTTTGAATGTTTAATATTCGTCATCGGTTCTAAAACATACACAATTTTCAAAACATCAGCACTTTGTTACATAGATGATGTATTTATTAAAGTTTTAAAAAACGTAAGACAAAAAATCAAATATATTGGTACTAACCTACAGAGTTAAAACAATTATTGAATTTATGATTAATTTCATTTCGAAAACAACTAAAAATTCAAAAAAGGCTTGGGAGGGGGGGTCAAAATAATACAAAAAGTAGAAAATAGACCCAAATAAAATATTTATGAATCATTAGAAATATTAAAATCGTTCAAAACCAATCCAGATTTTTGATTAAATGATCAGATAAATGTTTGCTTAAATGTTAAAATAGTCCAATAAATGTTTTGATTTATTTCCAATAGGAACAGAAAACCAATCAGTCATAGGAAAAACCCAAGGGTTTAATTAACCTACCTGGCCCTATTCTTCCCCCCCCCCCCAATATCTATGCGAGATTTGATATCTTTCAGAGTCCCATTTTGCCTCTTCAGGTGACTACTAATATATTTGATTTATGGTCTTACATTTTTAAAAACTTCAATATATATATAATCTTTGTAACAATGTGCTGATGTTTTGAAGATCTTTTATGTTTCGGAACTGATAATGAATATTTAACATTCGAAATTAATTTTCAAATAATACAATTCCAATAGAAGTGGGAATTAATTCATCAATACTAATTGTATTAATCCTTCTATACCATCATGCTTTCCTCAAGTATAACTAATTTATTAAAAAAAAAAAAAAAAAAAAAAAAAAATGAAAAATATCAGAAACAGTAAAAGAAATTATTGATTTATTTTCAATATTTTTTTTTTTAAATTTATATACCAATTGATAATAACAATATATGAAGGACTAGAACCGGCTGCTTTTGTTGAAAATTTTTTTCACTTTGCTCACACTTTATTCCTATTACTTATATATCTATTCCTGCAATAAATTTATAATCAATGACTAATAATTAAATAATGCCGTCGGATGATGAATCTGCTGACTAGGTGTTCTGCGGCTACGGACCTTGAAAATCACGGAAATTGGAAAAAGATGAAACTTTTTTATCAGGCAGCTGTCAGTGTTGGAAAAAGGGAAAATGTATTTGTGCTAGTCTCGGGAAGGCAGTTTGGCTGCCATTAATCGCTATTTAGAATTATCTTAATATATCATGTATAACTAATTTGGTTATTATAAATAATATAATTTTATTTTTGAGCTAAAAAAAATTGTTACTAAGTTAGTCCATTTATTGTACAAAAATCAATAGTATAAATGGCTAGCATATAAATTTTATTTAATGCACAGTCTAGCTGAACTTGAATGTAGCAGAGCTTTTTAATATTTATAGTGGGTTTAATAATTCAGCTATTGATTTTTCGATTTTATTCAGTATTGATGTTAACTCATTTTTTTTTATTTACTCGAATTAAAATTTATCGATTTAAGCAATAAATCGATGTTTTAGTTCTTCTAAAAAATATTTTAACAGTTTTATAACATTAACTAATTAATCTATAAATGTATAAAATGCCGAATTCCTCTTTGTGAGTGTGTGCAATTGATTTTACTTTATATTTTTTCTCTGGGTTTTGTTTAAAAAATATTTATTATTTTATGAAGTTATAGTAATCGAATTGATTTATTCATTTTTATTCTTTTACTACATTACTACAATTTTACTTGCTTTATTTACTCACCTTATTCTATGTAGAATTAAAAACAAATTTGTGACATATTTAAATATACTGACATGTATATTTTCTCACATAAATGTTTCATTTTTCTTTTGTTGTCTTTGTTGTCATATTCTTCATCAAGTGAATATGAAACCTACTATGATTATACGTTTAAAATTACAAATTTTTAAATTAATATGATTCATTACAGTATTCTATTAGATGGGACATATCTCTCAAGAAATTATTTTAAAATTACATTAGATTTATTCGAATAGTGTAATGAGCGTAATGACCCTATTATACAGGTTCTTTTATCATAATCTATTTTTTTTTCACTCTATTTGTTGTATAGTTTAAGGTTTTTTATTTATTAATTTTCTTTTTCAATTTATTTATTGTAATATGTAGTATAAGGTTAGTTCTTAATTTTATTATTTTTGTTTTCCTTTCATTTTCTTTATTCTCTTTCTATATATTGTGTGAATGGATCCATAAAGTCATCCATATTATGTATTGCTCTTCCTAAGGCAGATTGTAATACTCTCTCAATAAAATATTTATAAAAACAAAAACAAAAAACGGGAGATCGTTATATCTTGTTAAAGGCAAAAAAAAAAAAAAATGGCGTTGATATATCAGTTAACAACGAAGTTATAAATGTTTGGTTTTCATCATTTTTTTTTTTTTAAATAATTCATAAAAACCGTAGATACTGACCTTAAATGGGTTCAAAATGAACCTCCCTACCCGAGATACCTCTTTGGCCAACGATCTTCCGAACACCCTGTATATTAGAAATATATTAAATTATTACTTGATTTTCTATATTAGTGTATAGGTTTTATTATTTTTTTTATAAAAATGCTATATTATTTTACGCTTAGAAAAGACACATTTAAGTTTTTTTATTTTTTTGTCAAACCTACTTTATAGGCAGTAGAGCGCGTTTATGTTATAGTTCAATGACTTTATCGAACGAAAAATCCAGAAAAAAAGTATAGAAGTATTTTTATATAACGCTTTAGGTCTTTAAACAGTTGGTTTGGCAAAAAAACTAATAAAGCGTAACATATTTCTTTACTTATAGAAACAAAAAACTAAAAATTTATATTTTTTAATTTCGTATGCCTTTTTTTTCTGAGCGCTTTGAGGTAAATTTTGGATTTAAGATCTTGAAAAAAGCATAAAAATCAATTGAAAAAAAAACTCAACTAAACAGATCACCACTCACGCTATGGTTTAGTAACTTCAAGAATTCTTTTTGCTTCGTTGCAACTGATGATGAAGCTCTAACATTTGAAACAAGTCTTTTAATAAAAAAAAAATTCTTTTCCTTTGATTACTCCAACATTTACTTGACAAATGTTCAATGCTCCCGATTAATTACAAAAGACTTATTTACTTTACAGTAATCATACATTAATTATCCATTTGGACTAAAACTTCTAATTCTTCTCGTATCCGATCCTTATTATTTAAAATTCTTCAATGCTGCTAATTATGCTGCTAAAACTTACCCATAACGATCTTGATATCCCGTATGTAGCAGATTTGGTCCAAACAAGATACCTATTCTTCCATGATAAGCTATACCCGTATCCACTCGAATCCACTAGTCTCCAACTTGTTTCTCACTCGATTCCCGATCGTCTGAAAAGAAGATGGTCTAGGGTCTTTCCGATACAGAATATTTATTGATGTACTACTATTGAGTTGTTCCTTACAATTTAATGAAAATGTTACCGTAATTTGTTTACCGAAAATTTACTTATTATTGCATAGTTGTAAATTTCAATAAAGTGTAAATATTAAACAAAGAAACTCTGAATTTTGTCCCGTTTGATAACCAAACTGATGCAGTGTAACTCCAACGCCTTCATAGTTCGTTTAACCAACAAACTTATCAAGCATGACTTATAAGTGTGAGGAATTTGAACTTTTCCCCTCCTCCCATCCCTACTTAAATTTCTCACAAACTTCGTCACTTCATTATTTTATACACATATTTTAAGTCCAGAAGGGTCTTCACTGACAGGTGAACTTAATTTATACAAATGAAACCATGTAAGGTATATCCTTATACGTTCTTTGTATCAATGATTACATTTTTCTTTGGAACAATTAAAATATTCAAATAATAATAAACAAAGATATTTATTTCAATAAAATTAACATTTTATTATTTTGTAACATATTAGCTAATACATGTTTTGGTATCTAAACAATTTATACTAGAAGGTTGATTTAGCATGTTGAATTATAAGAATATTTTTATTTTTTTTTCAACAGTAGGAAAAAAACTACACAATGAAAAAATAAATAAATAATATTAAAAATCATTAGATTAAATACACAAATTAAATAAATAAATTCTTGGGAGTAAAATAAATAAATTTATGTACCATACGGTTTAATATTATCTTAATTTAATAAATTGAGGAAAGAACGAAGCTCTCAAGGCTCCATAATCGGAGCTTTATCTGTTACATATAGTTGAGGTAATGGCAGTGCGGAGGTTTAAACTAAAAGTCGTTGGTTAAGTGAAGAAATGGTCAGGGGTGCAGTCAGGTAAATAAACACGTCAAGTTTCTAAATTAAAAACTTTATATTTGTGAGTATAGCTTTATATTTAAATTAAAAACTTTATATTTTATACTTTTATATTTATAAAAACTTTAAATTAGAAACTTTATATATTAAACTTTTTAATTTAAAAACGACGTATTTATTTACCTGACTGCACCCCTGACCATTTCTTTACCTAAGTTACATCTCACAGTCAACTATATAATCATCATCATAAAAGTCGTTGGATTTATTTATGACCGAATCCCAAAAAGGGTAATCGGTTTCGAGCCTTCGGATAAACATCCGAAGGATGGAACAAGACGTAGATGGGAGGATTCCATTAGGACTGATATTGTGGATTTGGGTTTTCATGGGGAGGGTTGGAGGTCTGTGGTAGAAGGTTGGTGGTGTCGGCATTGAACCATCGGGTTCCCTAAGTCGTTATTTATTATTTATTACTTTGTTTTATTAAATTAAATTTAAACTAAATGAATAATTCAATGAATGTACTATGATGTAAATTTTATTATAATAGTACATACCTTAAGGTTTGCTTGTTAAAACTGCCTATTGTTTGTATTATGGGATTTCCTAAATTTTTTGTTAAGTTGATAAAGTTCCGGGTTTGAGTGTGAATTGTCTGTTTAATTATTTACTGTTTACGTTTAATCTGATTGCAAGGTTGACACTGTATTATAGTTATTTTACTTTGACGTGTTTATTCTTCCAAACTGCATCTCTGATTATCTTCTTCGTATATCTTACTTAACAGTCTACTATATTTTCGTCATTATGAATCTGTTTAATTGTTTGAAAGTCTAAATAGAATAACATGACGGTTATTTTATGTCCCTGGAGTAGTCATTTATGATTCTCATGGACAGGTTTTGTGTCCTGTCTCTTAGGATCCTGTATCCTGACTCAGGCTCACATGAGTAGCTCTATACGGGAGATGCGTAAGTCACTAATGGTCGTATGACTGATATATATATAAAACTCCGTGTAGCATACCCCGCCACGTCTTCGCCCGCTCTCATAAATAAAGAACTTAGATTATTTTAACTAATAATTGAATTTAATTTGTTTATCGATAAAAATCCTGTATTGAAGTGTAGAATTTAGCATTATTTCTTCAATGATATTTTCACGCATTGCAGTAATTTTAATACTGTTAAAATTGCATTGATTAGGTGTTTAAAGAGTACGTAAAAGCATCCTTAGACATCCGCTTTGGCAGAAATAATTTCATGGATACATCTGGTTGGATTTTTATTTTTAACCATAAAAGTATATGACAGTTTGGCAAACCTCGTTTCTGCCACTCAAGACTATTATTATTATTATAGTAAAATTAATTATTATAAACCTTCCTAGGTTTAATAGTTTTACCAGCTAGTTTTACAAACTTTTACAAAATGGCCACATATCAGTCGATTTTTAAACTGCACTGGGATCCACATGATGCTCCTTATATTTATAGCTTTTTATTTACAATTGAATTAAAAATAAATAATTTTTTCATAAATTTTTTATTCTAAATAACATCGAACCTTTGTAACCTCTCTCTAATGGTACTCTCCGCCTATCGGTCGATTATCAAACTTCACTGCGCGCCACATATTTATCGCTTTTTTATGGCAATATAATTGAAAGTCTTTAAATTTTATTATTGCTAAACCTTCCTTGAACTATGGAGATGATGTGGTTAAAATATTTTTAGTAGTTTTGGCGGTTAGTGATTACTAACGAAAAATGGCTTCTTATTTTATATAATAGTATAGATAATTTTGTTTTTACTTGACAGCGGAGATTTTCTTCGGAAATGTGGATCCATTGTATTCATAAGTTTTCTGGCTTTTGTAACATTTGTTATTTATATAAAGTGTGAACAATCTATTGTCTAATTCCATACCGACTAAGGTAAAAACTGCTTCGAATAATATGATGAAAACAACTTTTAATGTGATAGTAATCGTGTGAATTTTTCATATTATTGTGCAACTGCTAATGCGAACAATTTATGTTATTGTTTACAATTCTAAATTGACTAACATGTCGGTTATTCTTGTGTCTCATGCATTGGTTATGTATTTTTTCCATTTTTTTTTTTTCAGTTTATCTAGAGAGAAACACTTTATTAAGTGGTGCTGCCCGATTTAAATGGGTTGCTAAAAACCCAGTATACTTAATCAATCCAAATATGACATCTTACAATATTTAATATTAAAAAAAAAAAAAAAAAAAAACTGTAATAGTCATTATTTTAAAAATATAAAAATCTACATATTAAAATGATCGATCCATGCGGAATATAAATTACAATTAAAACAAAATTTAAAATATTAAAAAGATAATATATAACCTTATTGATTACAATATAAAATATAATATATAAACGTAAATATAAAACTATTCACATAAATAACAATAACAATATAAAAACTAGGATAAACATGCAAAATATATCTCATTTTACCTATTTTTCTTTCTTTTTACATACTTTTCATCTCTTTTGCTCTTCCCAAACCATCAGTTACCATATATGTGGTGGTGGATTATTCATAGGGAGTCCAATATAATATTTTCCGCTAACACAGCCACATCCCTCATATCAATGCCCAGGTCTTCCATGAAGCTCCTTGTTCTATTAGGTTTAGTTCCGCGAGCTCCGAACCATAGGCCTCTCACGTGGAACTCTTGCATTTGTCATATATTCCCTTCTTTTCCCTTTCCACTTTACCTGCTTGATCCGGATCGTTGCTTTCGAATCTAACCGTGGGATCTAGAATCAACGCTAAATTTTCTTTTTTTGAAAATGGAACATCAGCGTATCGTGTAGATCCATCGGTATCAATGCAATTATATTTTTATAACTTTATATAATATATTTGATGCAATTATAAATTATATTTTTAGTTTGATTCAACAGCGCTTTGTCACTTTTATCCTACCTGAAACCACATGCTTATACCAGAGTAGACTATCTATAATGCTATCACGTACTTAGCCCAATGAGGCTTAGACTGGACGCTTTCTCATGCATACTTATGCCTCAGCTGCGATAGTTTTATTTAAATTAGCTCAGCTCAGTTATTCACCGCGCTGGGGGGAGATTTAAAATGAAATTAAACTAGAGTTTTTCTTTTATTCACGAATGTTGCCGGAGGATAGACGGGCCCCGGTGGGAATAATGAAGTCGGAATAAGGGAGTAGTTCTTCTTCACTTGGGGGACCTTTCTTTATTAAGAATAAACGGAAGAAGGAAATGATAAGTCGAGATTATTACCTAGGGATCCCTTAACTTTTTGACAGCTTCTCTACCTTTTTACTTTCCAAGCTTTTGAAAATAATTTACGATTTATTCTTTTCTTTCTCAATTTTTTTTCTTTGCTTTCCTCACTGTTATATAAAGCGATGGTGTGTTCTCCCCACGCTTTTTAGTTAAATAATGCATTAGTAAAAAAGAGTTCAACGTAGGCGAAGGTTACTAATGACGTTTCTTTTCAAAGTAGCTTTTTTTAATATTTTTGTTATTGCTTTGTAAAACTCCGAAAAAAAAGTCATTCACAAAAGAAAAAGTAATTATTCTTCTTCTTTTTTTTTTTTCTTTATAAGTAATTATAGAAATCCCGTCCCGGTCGTCCCGGTTGATCCATCATATGTCTTACAAGGGGAGGGCACACTTAGTCTCTCACGGATCTTGTTGGCAATGTTTTTGGAGGTTCCTGGTCAAAAAATATTAGACACGTTTGCCGTTCCGACCAATGGGCCCTAGAAGCCGAGAAAAAAAAAATAGCATTAAACTAATTTATTTTATATCTCGATTTTAAAAAACGATATCAACATGATTTTTGCACCAAGATGTTTAGTTTTGATTGCGGATTTGAGGAAAAATACAGCCGCTCCATAGATTTTGGTTTAGGTTAATTAAATTCTAAAAAAATGATTAATTTGATAATGGTTCATAACATTTTATCATTAATAAATATTTGTATACCAAAATGCGATTATTTTTTAGAGCATTGAGAAACAAACTAAAAACAATAAAGTATTGAATTACGTAGTAGTATCAAAATATTATTGACTCTGTTTTTTAGCAGTAAAATTCAAAACAAATATATATCTGAAAACTATTTTTATAATGTTTAAAACCATTTATTAGTTTAGTTTAATAAACAAACAAATAAAAAAAAAACATGAAACGTAGTTGAAACATGGACAAGTCAATAGTAATTACGAACACAATAACAGGTAACTTTTCTAAACAGCTATTTGTGTTTCTTCCACCTTGTTTTTGTCTCCTAAATCTGACAAATAATATGCATATATGGCAGCCATATTGTGCGATACTCCCTTTTATTTCTGTGATAGGCATGGTTTTAATTCCTTTTGCAACAGTACGTGATATTTAATTGTAAATTTGAACAGTTTTTCCTTTATGTTTAAACCTAAAACCTAGTCAGTCTTCTGCGTGGCAAGGAGCTGGATCGAACGGTATATAAAACTCAATTTCGATTTTCGGTGGATTTGCTACGCAATTAGGCGCCTCATTTATACTTTACTAACAATTGTAAGCCAAAATTATCTAACAAGGGTTTATTATCTAACACACTCAGTCTCTCACGTATCTTGTTGGCAATTTTTTGTGAGGTTTCTAGTCAAAAAATATTAGACACATATGTTTCCGTTACGACCAATGGGCCCTAGAGGCCGAGAAAAAAAAAATGAAATAGCATTAAATTAATTTATTTTATATCTCTAGTTTAAAATATGATGTCGGCATGATTTCTGCACCAAGATTTTTAGTTTTGATTGCAAATTTAAGAAAAAATACCGCTCCATAGATTTTGGTTTAGATTTTTTAACACAAAAATTGACGTCAGATTCTAATTTAGCATCCTAAAAAACATTGAAAAACGCTTATTCAACGAAATCAAAGAATATCATTTTTTTTCACGCTCTTCGAAGAAAATGAAATTTTTAAACCGATTATTGGTTACATACCTTTAAATCGCCATTACTTTGTCACGCAGTTCACTGCTTGGTATCGCTAGAAAGAAGAGAGCCTCATCTTTCTTTTGATGTATATAAATGTAAAATTCGATGAACATAGACCTATTAAAAAAATTGGAAAATCCGAAAAACATTTTGATTTTTAGCTTGAGTTTGAAACCAGATAGGATGATGAAACCAACGACATTTCAAGCGTATTGTCACCCTATATTTTTGTAAAAGAAAAAAAAAGTTGATACGTTTAACCGTCTAAACGTAATTCATGTTTTTGTCAAATTAAACAAAAGTTCCCTAACATTTGGTCAGGCAAATTTTGAAGCCTACGAATTTTTAATTTTCTATGTGGATAAAATTTTGTATTTAAGGGTTCTTTGGAATCCTGAATTCGAATCCGATGTCGGTTCTTTGAATAAAAATATATTGAATACACTTCACTTGAAACATCTTTGCTTTTGCACTGTAAGATGTGATAGAACATTTTTTTAGCCCTAGAATTCCATTTCAGCACCCTCAAAACTTAGGAACCGTATGTATCTATAACGTATGTATATAGATATCAATAAAAAAAAAAAAATAATAAAATCTATATATACTATATACTATTTAGGAGAAATAATTTATTACTTTAATAATAAATATTAAAGTAATTATAATTATTTATTATTTACTGCTATAATAATTTATTACAAATTAATATTTATTTGACTTACAGACAGAACCACATATTAGATTTGATGGTTAGGTATTTACACTTTTTGTTTTATTTTACAGTTGAAAATGTTAGAATATGATTGTGATATTTGAAATAATAACATTATAGCAATAACTGCCTCACTTCCGTTGCTGACAGGATTTTTTTGAATATAATGAAAATGAATATATATATATATATATATATATATATATATATATATATATATATATATATATATATATATATATATATGTGTGTGTGTGTGTGTGTGTGTGTATTTTTTTTTTATTGATATCTGTATATACATACGTTTCCTAAGTTTTGAGGGTGCTGAAATGGAATTCATGAGCTAAAAAAATTTTCTAGCACATTTTACAGTGTAAAAGCTACGAGTAAAATATTTCAAGTGATGTGCATTCATCGAATTTTACATTTATATACATCAAAAGAAAGCTGAGGCTCTCCTCTTTCCAGCGATACCAACCAGTGAATTGTGTGACAAAATAATGTCGATTTAAAGGTATGTAACCAAAAATAGGTTTAAAAGTTTCATTTTCCATATAGAGCGTGAAAAAAATGATTTTTTTTTTTATTTCGTTGAATAAGCGTTTTCAATGTTTTTTAGGATGCTAAATTATAATCTGGCGTCAATTTTTGTGTTAAAATTAATTAATCTAAACCAAAATCTATGGAGCGGTATTTTTTCTTAAATTTGCAATCAAAAATAAAAATTTTGGTGCAGAAATCATGTCGACATCATATTTTAAAATCGAGATATAAAATAAATTAGTTTAATGCTATTTTTTTTTTCTCGGCTTTTAGGGCCCATTGGTCGGAACGGCAAAATACGTGTCTAATATTTTTTGACTAGAAACCTCACAAAAAATTGCCAACAAGATCCGTGAGAGACTGAGTGTGTCCTCTCCTTGTTAGTTCCAGAATATACAATAATTACGCTATACTTGGTCAAACCCTTCAGCGGTGTAAAAGTAAGCGGCGTAAAATTATATCTTCGACGTAGTTTTAGTGCGTCCATAATTCCTGGAGTGATCTTTGATGTTATGCGTACGCAGCTCCGCGCCGCCAGATCGCAGGGAACGCTGTCTTGTTTCGTAGCGTCAAGATGGCATTCTTAATTTTCCTTACTCTATGCTCCCAACTCCCTTCAGTTTGTCAATATTCTTACATATCAGATTGCGTGGAACGCTTTGTACACTACTAATTTTTTTGAGTTTTGATATGTGTCCCGGTCAGTACCTAGACTGTTATAGCAACCCTACCATAGACCAACTTGGCAGGAGACCTGTGATTATGCCCGTGTTCTCGGAGCGCAGTATTGTAATGATATAAATGCACATCATACTTTTCTGAAAAAAGTAGCGATTCGGTCATGCTCATATTTATGAGATTAACGAATTTAATTACTATAATTTAATATTAACCAAGGATGTTTAAAACTTTGAAGATACTAATTACATTAATTTATTTAACCATTTCCTTTTACATACAGTTATTCATTATGCAATATATCTATACTATTATATAAAAGGACAAGCCAATTTTCGTTTGTGATCACTTAACTGCGAAAACTACTTAACCAATCTGTACCAAATTTTTAACCGCATCATATTTATTGTTCCAGGAAGGTTTAACAATAATAAAATCTACTAATTTTCAATTAATTTGTTGTAAAGTTTGAAAATTGACCGATAGGTGGCGATCGTAATTTTGCATGGCAGGTTACAATGGTGTTACATAGTGCTTGAAATTGATAATAAAATTTACTCATTATCGTATGACATGTGGAGTTTGAAAATCGACCAATATTTCTCTGATGATATAGTTAATATTCTCTGCCCATCTGGATTACCGGCTCTTACATTATGATTAAGAATGGGATGTACAATTATGTTTTTACTTAACCTTTAACCACCTAATCTGTGCAATGGTACCAGGTTAAAAATTACAGCTATTTGTGGAAATATCATTGAGGCTATAATTCTCTGGTGTTTGGTAAAAAGGGCTTAAGTCATCATTTTTATAAAAATAATTTTATGAAAACAAAAATTAATAAACAAATAAAATTTTGTTTTAAGTTTTTATTTTACTATAATGAATAGTCCCTTATGATATAACATAGTGATTCATGAAATAAGAAATACTCAGGCAGGATTAAAAATAAGTTTCCAAACCTTTGGAAAATCGTCTTGTAAACTTCACATTCCAAGACCTAAGCCCTTTTGACCGAACAACAGTGAATTGTCCCTTGAACAGTGAATGGAGAAATCGCATTTATTCCTAGAATCCCAGCGATGCCTACTAATATTAATTCAGAAATTCCACTTCAACCAAACGATTAAAATTCTAAATTAATGTTTTTTTTGTATTTACAATCAACAAATCGCAAGGCCAGATTTACAAAAACGCTGTAGTGGATCTTGGAACTGACTTTTTCTTTTACGGTCAATAATATGTTGGGTTCTCCAGAACTAGAAATCCTAACAATCAAATCATTCATAATATCAGGAGACAATACTCGAAATGTAGTCCGTTCGGATGTTTAATGTATGTATTTTTTCCTTTTTGCATGCTTACTACAGTAAAAGATTTTTATTAATAAATAAATAAAACTTTATTTGAGGCATCCAGTTGCAAATCGTAGCAAAACCAAATTTCTAAATTTTTCACCAGAAGCAAAAAACCATAGCAATATGATGCCAAATTGATATAAGTGTAATTTCTCTTGTATAATTAGCAGAAAAATAGATGGTTTTAGTTGGGCAAGCGTAATAAAGGCCCCTGTTGACCAGTTTTTTTAAAACTTTGTTTTTCCTTTGTACTTACTCCGTTTTGCATCAGTTTTGGGGACCTACCCCGTTTTGCAACAGTTTGACACTTACTCCTTTTTTAAAATGAAATAAATACATGTCCTGAGTTGATTTACATAATAGAAATGATGTTTTTAAAAATGATTTTACGTTCAAAAAATCCAATTCATCTCGTATCCAATCTTTACAATCCAAAATCCTTCGAAAAATCCTCAATGCTCCTTACTTTGTGACCAATAAACTTATCCATAAAGATTTTAATGTTCCATATGTTTCTGATTTAGCCCAAACCTGATACCTATCCTTCCATAGTAAGCTCCATAACCACTCCAATCCATTAGTCTCCCAACTTGCTTCCTCTTCAATCCCTGACAATCCTCCGAGGCGTCTGAAAAGAAGATGGCCTAGAGACCTTTTAGTGTAGATTTTATTGAAGTGCTACTAGTGAGTAGTTCTTCACAAGTTATTTGCATGCCATTGAATTCACTGTCAACACATTTACTTGTTGTATATTATTTTGTACAGTTGTAAATATCAATAAATGATTTAAAAAAAAAAAAAAAAAAAAAAAAAAAAAAAAAAAAAAAAAAAAAAAAAAAAAAAAAAAAAAAAAAAAAAAAAAAAAAAAAAAAAAAAAAAAAAGTTCAAAAATGTTACTTATTAGCTTGTTCAACAATAAAAACGGATAGTAAAGTAATAAACGATATGTGAACATACAAGGACTAGTCTATGTAATCACAATACACATTTTCCTAAACAAATTATTATTCTTCCTCATCTTACTTCTAGACAGACTTTTAGGAAAACTTCTTTGAAAGTAGTTAAAAACAATTTATCATTAATAAATATTTGTATACAAAAATGCGATTATTTTTTAGAGTGTTCAGAAACAAACTAAAAACAATAAAGTATTAAACTATTTAGTAGTATCAAAATATTATTGACTCTGTTTTTTTGTTGGTAACTTTAAAATTCAAAACACATATCTATCTAAAAACTTTTTTTATAATGTTTAAAACCATTTATTAGTTTAGTTTAAGAAACAAACAAAAAAAAAGAAATATAATTTAAAAAATGGACTAGTCAATAGTAATTACTAACACAATAACAGATAACTTTTCTAAACAGCTAATTGTGTTTCTTCCACCTTGTTTATGTCTCCTAAATCTGACAGATAATATGCATAATATGGCAGCCATATTGTGAGATACTCCCTTTTGGTTCTGTGATAAGCATGGTTTTAATCCCTTTTGCAACAGTACGTGATATTTAATTGTAAATTTGAACAGTTTTTCCTTCGTTTTTAAACCTAAAACCTAGTCAGTCTTCTGCGTGGCAAGGAGCTGGATCCAACGGTATATAAAACTCAATTTCGATTTTCGGTGGATTTGCTACGTTTTGCAATAAGGCGCCTTATTTATACTTTACTAACAATTTTTAGTTTAAATTATTCATGTTTTGTAATTATGAGAGCGGGTGAAGCCGAGACTGGGTATGCTAATATCTTATATTCCTTTTTTTATGATCCTATTATAACGAGCTTGATTTATAATTATCATTAGCTGTATATAGTTTCGCTTGGATGATTAATACCTCGTGCAAAGGGAGTTTGGGAAGCAGATGAATTTTCTGTAAAGAAATTATTTTTAGTGAAAAATAAAGTCCATTTAATCTTGCGGTAGATAAGAGCTAGAATATTTATCCTAGGAAGAAATATGAGCCGCGGTCCCGGAGAGGAGAGACTGATTCTATCAGTTAAGGGGCTGACACTCTGTTTGTCTTAGCCAGCTAATAACGGGCCCGCAGTTTGCTTTCGGTTCCTATATTAGGTTTAGGATTTGTTTGCTCGGTAGGACGTGGGGGGGGACCTCAGGACTTGCTAACAGGTATTGCCGAATACTTTTCTGATAACGTCATTAAACCTCTATTATAAGTGAATTTGAGTATTCTACCCTCATCCAAAACTGAATAGGAATTAACAATCACTTTCTGACATTGACAAGATTGGTTTAAAATTTAAAAATGGTATAATGTGAATTTATAACACATTAACATTATGCCGTAATACGACGGAGGAGCTGGAGTTTCTAAAATGGTTCAATTAGTGTCAATGATATGGGAAAAGAAAAATATATTCTAAGAAACAAATGTTTCTATACTTCTTTTATTTAACAAGAAGGGACCGAGAACATAATGTATAAACTAACGTGGTATATCACTCCTCCTATACTATACCTATTCTTTGTTTCCCGATGATAGGCTGTCCCATCTTTAAATACCCTTAATAATTATTTTGCTCACCTATTCCTAGTCTTCCAGGAAAACTATTTCCTCCAGGATGATGGACTTCTATTAGAAGATTCCTCCGAAGATAAACATGTAAAGCTGTTTAGATTGATGTCAATCTTGGTTGTTAGTCCTCAGACGAAGAACGTGAAATAGGTTTTTTCCTTTTTTGTTTACGGTTCTCCAATTTTAGTTCTATTTAAATATTTGAAATTCTTGAATACTTAAATGCATTTCGTATTAGTCTTATAAATAGATTGTATAAATATTCAATATTTCATTTATCACTTATTTTACTAGGAATAATCTTTGTTTCATCTTTGTTATGTATGGAACATACCCATGCTCATGGAATAAAATTGGTTTAAAATTCTTCTTAGAACATTATTTTTTAAAATGGTCTAAAAAGAGGTTTTGGAATGAAGCAATGATTAGAAATGAATGAAATAAATACAAAAATCATGGAGGAATTAATTGAGATAAAATAAAAGTGGTTTTGTCAAGATTCCATTGTTATTTATTCGAGCCTATCGGCCCAAACTATTGAGCCTTTATTATTTTAGAGTTGTAGATGAGTGGGGTAGGAAGTCATAGTTACACAGCAATTAAAAATAATATTTTGGAATGAGCAATGATTAGAAATGAATAAAATAAATGCCGACGTTTCGACTTGCATTGCAAGCCTTCGTCAGGGCTAGAAGAAAAAGAAAACAATTAAAAAGGTATGTCTAAATTATAAAGAGTATAAAAAACATTCTGGTGCTACGACGGATAAGTAGACTTCTTTGAAAACTAGACATATTCCTAAGGTATTAGTTGACTGGGAATTATTTAGAATCGTAGATTATTGGGGTAGGCAGTCATAGATACACAGCAATTAACAATTTTTTCTAGCCCTGATGAAGGCTTGTAATGCAAGTCGAAAAGGCGTCATTATAGATTAAAATATTATTTTTAATTGCTGTGTATCTATGACTGCATGCCCCAACAATCTGCACCTCTAAATACTTCACAGTCAACTAATACCTTACCTTTATTATTTTATGTCCATATATTTTATTTCCAAATACTTCCAGCGCCGCACTGTGGCCAAAAAAAAAAAAAAAAGATTTTTAAGAAAAAATACCGCTCCATAGATTTTTTTTAGATTAATTAAATTGCAATTGCAATTCTGATTTCGCAATGCCAGTCTTCTCAGTCTCTGAAAAATAGTTTCATTTCAGCAATGGTTTTATTTCCATTACCCCCAATCCTGTATCTTCCTTTTCCAATCCCTTTAGATGTGTTTCTGATAGGAGATACTTGAATGCCTAGTAGTTTCTTTTTTCTTGTAAGTCTAGCTTCCGTCGTCTTCCTTGGTTCTCTCACTTCGGGTCCAAACCATTTAAGTTGTGTGTTTCCCATATCGTCTTCATTGGAGATACCTCTTATCGTTTCTTTATCCTTTCTTCCGTAATGTAGTCTCTCCTCGTTCAGCTTCTTAGCATAAAAACTTCATCACAGCAGCATTGATGCGGCTGGCTGGCATGCTTGACTTCTGCGTTACATGATATTTTAACATTTGTTTTCTTAGTTCCCATAGTGAAGTAGGACCTCTTAAATACCTTTTAATTATTAATGAAAGTAGTTTTTTAAATATTTTTCTTCTTCTTTGGAGGCACCTCCTTTTAAAGAATGTAATATAATAATATTAAGTATATTAATAAATATTAATTATAAAAAAATATTAATAATTCTAATATTAAAATTCCGTTTTTAAATTACCCTCTTGTTTTTTAATAAAAATATCTCATTTTTTTTTTCTGACGGCTGGTTGATTAGCCAGACGAAAAAACTTTTAGGGGGCCGAACGCCTTTCAAAGTTTTTAATTTATTAGAAATGAGAGCTGTTAGCAGATGATTACCAAAGGAATAACTTAAATGGTGGCTTTGGCGTTGGTCTTTTTTCCACTTTTTCAGAAAAAATTATATATTTTTTTTCCTTATAAAATTTATCCTTATTTCTAATATATTTTTTAATTACATATGATTTTAAAAAAAAGGGAGAAACATAACATTATCAATCGAAGAGGGACATTTTTAAAAAGTTGGTCTTTTTGACATATTTTGGCGTGCCTTTTTTTTTATCAGGGTTAAAATAACAAAAAATGGATTTTTTTTAGATACAAACATTAAAAAAATAATTATTTAAAAACCAAAATTTTTTTTGGATAATTGAATACAAAAATAGCAAAGTTCTAGTTTTGATTTAGAAGGGAGTATCCTTTGATATTCTAAATTTTGTAAAATACAATTTCAACAATAACAGATGTTTTTAAGGAATTTAAAAAAAAAGGTGTAGGGATGGAGAATCTAGAACAGGCACTTCATTTTAACGCTATAACCTGAAACGTTATATATATAAAATAATGGATTTTACTTCGTTTTAGGTGAAGGCTTAATATTCACTAATCATGACTGGCAGAAAGTAATTATGGCATCTCCGTGGGCGCATAAAACCAAAATTTTTATTTAAAAATATTAAATATAGACACAACAATTTAAAAAGACCAAATGGTTGATGAAAATAGTTGAATAAGTTTTTTTTTTTAAATTTGAATTTCTTCTGTTTCTATTCTGGATTTATATCATTTTGTGCTATTAACTTTTAGGAATTCATGTATTTTTATTTTATTTGCTCTTTAAACTTATGTTAGTGTTATTGGTATTATGGACACTAGTACAGTTACGTCACTTTGGTCCATGTGATACCCAAATCAGACAAATCAATAGCTTCCTCTTTCTTCAACCACAACTCAACTCACACAATTAAATTACATAATTTTATTTTATTTGAAAAACTTTTTATTTGAATAATTGCAAGCTGCCTTACTCGAGGGCAATGTGTAAAATGAATGATAGAGACTCCATTGATGCAAAAAAAACTTTATTCTGGGACAAAGTCCCTTAAGAATAACTTTAAATAACACAAAGTAAGATCATAACTGGCCGAGAGCTATTAAAAATAAAACAACATAGGTAAAATTGAATACAAATATGTCTGAAAAAAAGTATAAAAAGTAAAAACTATAAATAAAAAGAGATTGAAAAAATAAATATATAAAATAGAGTTTAATATTGTAAATAAAATTGCAGAAGAGAAAAAATACAAACAGAAACTTAAAGATAAATAAAAGATAGAAAATCAAAAATTATCGTAGCAAGAAATTAATACATCATCATAATCAAACTATTACATAAATTGAGTAATATACATACTGTCGAACTTCATGCAATAGCCTCAGTTATCCACTACTATTTGTCAATAAAACAAAAAAAAAACAATATTATTAATGAACGGTTTATTAAGCTCTCTAGAAGACTTGCATAACATTTATTCTATGGATCTAAAGCTAAATAAATTCAAAGAAAACTATTCTCACTATGCTAGAACATTTAGGTAAAACAATCCTCTTTAAGTGGGTATTGTTGTCAAGTGGGTATTGTTGGCAATGAGCTCGAAGAGGTTGCAGCTAAACAGGCTCCTCTACTTCCAAGTAGATGTACTACCATCCTAACATCACAAGAGATCCCACTAATGGATAGATTTGTGGAAAAGAGTTTCCATTTGGTGCAGCATAAAAATTGGTTGAAAACATGGGCTCGTTTCATCGCAGAGAAGAGTTGTATGCCGAATGAGAAGTGGGCACCCAATATCACCCACTCTTTTCTAATAAACAGACAGCCGCCACCAAGATATAAAAACGGTTATATAAAAATGATGGTTTGGTGTCATAAAATATTTTTCATGTATTTATGTTCGAGTTCTTTAATATTATTTGTAATTTTTTTTCCCTTCTACAACTTTAATACTGTGTCCCTTCGGGCACGAAAGTCACGAATGCCTCTTTATTTATATTAGGAAATTAGTTTATGATGACTACTAC
Organism: Euschistus heros; assembly: GCA_003667255.2. Taxonomy (NCBI): domain Eukaryota; kingdom Metazoa; phylum Arthropoda; class Insecta; order Hemiptera; family Pentatomidae; genus Euschistus; species Euschistus heros. The sequence continues at coordinate 1,123,884 of RCWM02000054.1, forward strand.
CCGTTCCGTGTTCGCATGATGACTGTTTGTTTGGAAAACTTATTTAGTATGATGCTTATTTGTTTAAAATTATTCCTGGAGATATTTTTTATTTTCTCTTTGTTTTATTTTTTAAACTATTTCTAAACCAAGGCTTACCTGTTTTACCTCTTTAACTGCCATTTTGTTCGTCTAATAAAAGCAATTATATAATTATCAATAGATCTTATTTTAAATCGTTAGCTTCAGCTGATGTTGGGCACATGAAAGAGGCACGCGATTTGACGCCTAGAAGAACCGAACGGCCCACTTACCTCACTAATACCCACACCAATTAGTAGGATGGTAAATACTTTGAACTTTAAGTTCTTCTGTTTCAGTAAATCCTGTTAGCAGCTAATTAAACCTTTTTTTAAAATTTATATAGATTTAGAATCTTTTATAACCTTTAAAGGTTATTAAGAATCTTTTAAATCATTTTTAAAAAGCCTTAGCAATAAATTCTTGCATGGCTTCATTGCCTTTGAATTTACGTAAATAACTAAATTAAAAAAAATGTTTATTCATTTTTCTATTAATGAAACCATTATTGAGCATTATTTCTTCAAAGATATTTTCACGCATAGCTGAAATTTTTTCCTGTTACCATTGCAAAGGTGATTAAGGTTCATGTGAAACCAAAATTGGATATCTAATTTTTACTTTTAATGTATGAATTGGCTATCCACAGGGACAAAACTGCTAAGAAACTGTTGTTGCCACTCAACAGTGTTCATTTAAATTTGTATTATTGCTCTACCATCCTGAAACTATGAAAATGAGTTAGTTTAACTTTTGTACAGATGGGTGCAATTGTTAAGCTGAACAGAGCCGAACAATTTCCACATATCGGCTAATTTTCAAATTTCACTGATTTCGACAAGTCGCGCCACATATTTATAACTTACCTAATTACAATTTCATTGAAAATAAGTGAATTCATCATAAAATATTAGCTCTGTATCTCTTTATATCAAAAGTAAGAATTTTTTTTACTGACATTATTAATAAAATTAAATAGAATAACGAAACAAGTGAATCTCTTACATATTAAGCCGGCTCCACACATTCGTGTTATGTCATAACACGCAACACGAAACAGACATGCTCGTTGAAGATGCGAACCAGACGAATGTGTGGTTGGGCACTCGGCTCGTGTTATGTGTTATCAAGTTATTTCTGCTCGTGTTATGGGTGTATCGCTATAGGAGGCGGTTTTTGACACACATCAAAGGAAATTTGTTTCCCCATAACACAAGCCGAAACGGAGAGAATCACTTATTCACAAATTAGCTTAGCAACAGCGAATCGTGAAACCCAGTTAATCATTATTATCAATAATAACTGTTTTAAAATGAACTATTAAATTTGATAATAAATAACGTCATGTAAGCAAGTAGCGATTTGAAAAATATATAATTTAATTCGATGGCTAATTTTATGCATTTTGAATTGAACTGGACTATATTAAGTATATTTTTTTTTACGGTAGCATTTGTAATGGGAAACTACGTTGTTGACAGAGTTTTTTTCGTCTATTCAATTAGTCAAGAAGAGATTTTCGTAGCTTATCTTCATTTTTGCTCTTAGTTCAGTCTGAAAGCAAACTTTATCAACACATGAGATAATGTGATAAAGAAATAATAAGAGCTGACTCTCAGGAGATTAAGTAGCCTTGCATTAAAAAATAAAAATGGTATTTAAGAGACTAAAAGTCCTGAAATAATGGCAAAAACTCAAATCCTAAACAGGGAAAATTTAAGAAAGGGGAGACCGAAGGATTAAACTCAATTTCTCCTAAACAGGGAAAAGAATAGATCATAGCCCAGACGATTTATACATCGATGGATACCATCCTAAAATACATGTTTTTAAATACGCAATTTGTTAGAATAGATACTTGACTCACTTTTCTAACATCAATAGACGGAATATCTATACAGCAATAGATACTTGTTCAAAGAAACAGGTAGATTCCTGCCAATTCTCTCACTCACTTTTAAAATCAATTCAATTTCTTTCCTCTAATCCGATTTTGTAATCTTTTCCCGTTTCTAAAAAAAGTTTGTCTACAGGTACAGTTTAGATATCAAATTAAAGCTAATTAAATTTCCTTTAAATTCTTTCTTAAAGAAATTATTGTGAAACCAGTACTTTTGTTAGAATGCGGCCGAGAACTTGACTCAACGGAAAATTTTCAAATATTGTGAGATATCACTATTTTTTGGAGAACTGTATTTCCGCAAACAATTAATCTACATAGCTGCGGTTAGAATTAAGTTGTCACACATTTAGTACTCTTTTTAATATAATAAATGCTATGTCAAGCAAATTTTCATATTTTAGAGGTATAAATGAAAAACGAAAATAGTGCTACAATTCCGAGGATTATTGAGTACTACGAACAACCCACCTGATTTTGAGGTTTGAAAACTGGGATTTTAACTATCCTCATGGGTCCTAACAACATATTAAAAAATGGTAGATACATGCATTTTTACTAACTTGGCTTATTTTAGTAGGTATTGATATATTGTCATGACAACAGAGAACTGTTTCGTCATTGTTTCGTGTTATGTGTTATGACATAACACGAAACAGGTTCGGCGAACATTGTTTCGTGTTGCGTGTTATGACATAACACGAATGTGTGGAGTCGGCTTTATATTCATTGTTTAACATTTGTTTTTTTTTTGTTTTTTTTACAGTTTTCTTTTTCTTTTTGTTAATGTTCTTTTATACTTTTTGGTCTTCTCTCATTTCTTATTTTTTGAACACGTTTTTAGTGGTTTCTAATTCTCAAAATAACAGGGGCAATTTTCTGTTGTGGTATTTCTTCCCACTATAATGTTTCTCAAAGTAGCCTGGGTTGATTTTGATGGTTATTTAAGCGTCTTTGTTAGTATACATGCCAATAAAGAACAAGACCGCTTTGTGAGTATTAATGCCTTCGGAAATGCTGTTTTGACAGCTCAAAATTTACAGAACAGTTTTATCGAATTCCCTGGGGCGCGAGTGTTTGATAAAACGATCAGAAATTGATTATTCGGTAACGCATCGGTGGTAGTAAGAGTGGAGTAAACACCTAGCTGTAATAAAAACTAAAAATAGGATTTAGTATGGTTCTGTAAAGAGTCATGATTTTGTTTTAAATAATTTAAGGAGGCCAGAATTAAAACACCAGTTTGAGAAAGAATTTATAATGTTGTATATGTTATAACTACTACGGTATGTCATGTTAGCATTGTTATGGTGTGATAACATAAGCGCCAAAACTACTAAACATTTTCCTGTAAATGTAAGTAGGTATAGGAGACGGCATATTCGAGTGTCGTTTTCAAATATTCAAGACGATACATACACCCATAAATGGCGCAATCCATTACTGGATCTGTGCCTGAACCACCATGGTCTTGAAGAAATTATTTATCTTTTTTTTTTCCTTTTTTAAAATTTAATATAGTTTTAGTTGAACAATATGGATGACAAAGAATCCCCTCATACAATATCTAAATTAAATTAAAATAAAAGAAAAATAAAAGCCCGTAACTATACAAAATACAAAATATAGTAAAGTAAAAAATAAAGCTTTGTCTTTTAAATGTTTTTTTCTGATTTCCCAGAACATTTTAAATTTTATTTATTTATATAATTTATAATAGCATGTACTTATAGTTTTATTTATATTCTGTTTATTCTAATGTTTTTTTCTTTCTTTTCAGGTAAACTTTCTTCACAATATTCTTCCTAAACTTAGGTATGTAATCTATTTTTTATATTTGTTTATTGCTCACTTCTGGGATCATAGTTGAAAGTTATGCTATTTAAAATGAACCTATGTCATTGATAGTTGTTATTTTTTTAAAAGACATAACAGCTTAATTTTGATCATTATTTTTTTTTTAAATTTATGTTCTTATTATATTCTTCCTTGTGCTGTATACTAACTTGCAAAGCCCTACTTTTTTTTCCCTTTCTGATGACGAATATAGTCCTTTGAATACTTATTACACTTTGACAGGTGATTAGCCCTCGGGACTACTGTTGGTCAGGTTATACCCCAGTCCATTAGGTCTTCTCAGGAATGTGATCCTGAGGTTCTATGCTGTATGTGACCTTAAATGTCAGTGTATGTGCATAGTGTACTCTTTTGTTGTGTTTGTGTCATGTACTGAACTGAGGAGTCCGGGGGAGTGTTAATCCTCACCGGCTGAGCACTTTAGCTAGTCCCTGCTGGTTAAAATAATATTATTCATTTTGTAATTTATTGATATTAACAACTGTATACAATGTATATATTAAGAAAATGTCTGTAAAATTATTATAATGACATGCCAAACCTTGTAAAGAATCATTCCTGGCACTTCAGCCAATGTTCTGTATTAGACAGTCCCTAGGCTTCTTCTGTTCAGATGCCTCGGAGGATTATCAGTAATGAAGTAAGAAGCAAGTTGGAATACTAGTAGATTTGAGTGGGTATTTAGCTTATTATGAAAGGAAAGGTATCTTATTTGGGCCAAATCTGCAATATTTGGGACATTTAGATCTTTATGGACAGTTATAAAATTGATGAAATTATTAGGAGCATTGAGGATTTTACGAAGGATTTTACATTGTAAAGATTGAATACAAGAATAATAATAATGTTTAGTGGAGTCCCTAGGCACGACTCCGTATTTCCAAATAGGTCTAATTGTGATTTAAATAAGTTTTTTGTAACTAATTTGGAGTGTTTAAAGTCTAATGTTATTATATTTAAATATATATTATTTTTTTATATATGGGTCACCGCCATCCAGATAAGACTAGATACTCAGGCTAATACGGCGTGGGTTCGATTCCCACATGAGGGCAGTACACTGTCCTCACCCTGGAAGTCACAGGGAGGTGCCCTGAGATAGCTCCTGGTCCTCCAGGTTAGGGGTTAGGTATAGGACTAATAACCCTATCCTGTAAAACCCTACCATTACGAAACCTTAATCAGCCACAGAAAAACTGTGATAAAAAAACGGACCCCGGCTTTAAGATACCAGACGAACTTGACACGAAGCGGAAGCACTGTCCCAAGATATGCAGAGGTTTAGCAGGCAGGTTGAGGAAGCCAAGGATCAACAAGGTCTGTCGATCCAAGAGAAAAAAAAAAAAAAAACAATTATTTTTTTGATAATATTTTATTTATGTTTTCGAACGTTCATATTCGTTCTAAACATTTGATTGTTATAATTATCTATAACCTAATAAAATATTGGCTTAGTATGCTGCATGAGTTTTATCCTTGTATTAAATGAAATGGTTAATGAGAATATAGGTGACCAAAACAATAAGCTGGTACTGTAACTTAATATAATTTTGTAAGGCCAGAAGGAAAATTTTTCTTCTTCTCAGTTTCCTTGCCGTTTCACGGGAATTTCTTGGTCGGTAGGGTCAGGGCGGGGTATTAATTCCACCCTTCCACATTCCGGTTCATCAGGCCGCTATAACAATGCACTTTGTTTACTAGTGCGATACCTATGAGCTATGCCCGGGGAAAGTATTGTCTGAGACTTTGTACACCAAAATACGCACAGTCCGAAATTTCTACTCACTAAAAACCACATCCCTATTCTTCTTCAACACCCCACTTAACCGCTGTCAGACATTAATTTATAGACTATGGGTAGGCTAAGTACTTACTTCTTTTCTTTACTGATTATCAAGCCATTACCAGCACTCACTCTTCTTTCCGCTCCTTCTTACAAATCATTCTTCGAACTTAAGCTGCGTAATTTGCTGCGCAATAATGATTATGCTGCGCAATAATCATTCGACCGACCAGATTTTCTGGAACCAATTGGAACTGCTGAGTCCTTATTTATTCATTTTTCGGTGCAACAGTCCTTAGAGCAGGACCAGGACCTTCTCAGTAAGTACCCTCCAACCTTCTCGATCCGTGGCCTTACGGCGCCACCCTCTCACTCCTGCCTGGCTGAGGTCTTGCTCCACGTCTTCTCACCATCTCTATCTCAATCTAGAATTCTAAAACCTACTGGTTTTTCTTTTAGTAATTTTCGAGGTAATCTCTTAGCAGGCTTCCTCTCCACGTGTTCCAGCCACATCAATCTTTCTTTATTTGGGTGACTATATATGCATACTTCAAACAATGCTATTAGTTCTTCATTTTTTTCCTTTTCTCCATTCGCTATTTAGACACTTTGGGCCAAATATCTTTCCAAATATTTTTCTGTCCCAAACCCGAAGTAGTTTTTCATATCTTTATGTAAGCACCCATGTTTCACTCGCGTATGTAACAATGGGTCTAATAATGGCTTTATATTTATTTGAGCCTTAAGCGATAAATCTTTAAACCTTTTAAACCTTTAAAAGAACTTTTTGAACAGCAAACAGGCACCTAGGCAGAGTCCTTACCAGCTCTAAATGTAACTGACTGTTATAACGTAATTGGTTGTAATTGTCATATTGACATATGACCTTGCTGCTGATAGACTGTACCTGTTTTTATGACATTCTTTATCATTCTTAGTTTGTGTTTTATTTCTATAATTTAATAGGACATAGCTCAACTTTTGCTCGATTATCCAAAATATTTGTATGAAAAATACATTTATGGATATATATCTTGACAGTTATTATTTGATATTTAATAAGGTTCTTGAGGTTCAGTCAATAAAATAACAACTTATTTTGGCAACGTTTCGAGACGGTATTGTTCTCATAATCAAGCCCTTCAGTGAAAAAACAGGTTACAATACGATTATGTGAGTTATATATGCTATTTCAAAACATAGGGTGAGCTACAATATAAATTAATATAAAAAGAAGCGTTTGAATATTTAACTACTTATAATGTTACTTGTGGATATGCTATTGGTATCTAACCTGGCGAAATTTCTACTACTGTATACATAATACCATATATATATTTATGGATAAATTTCTTGACTGTTACTATTAAATGTTTATTAAGGTTCTTGAGGTTCAAAAAAACAACTATTTTATGACTGAACCTCAAAAACCTTATCAAAGATTATATATATATATATAAATAAATATATATATAATCTTTGATAAGGTTCTTGAGGTTCAGTATTGTTCTCATAATCATCATATATGTACATAAAATATTTTTTATAAACCAGTGAAGTAAACTGTAATGTAGCTCATGCTATTATGGATTCTGTGCCACCATGTACTCAGTAAGCTACCCTCTGCCTCCGATATAGGAATATATCTCACTTTTTACCTGCCCTTCCGTCGTCCCGGTCCGTCTCTTTTTTTCCCTATTTCCATATTTTTGTACAAACGACGTTTTCCGCTTCTAAATGAGCCGAGAGGAGAATCGCTAACCTGAACGGGTCCGACCTCGGTTCCTGTGGCTGGGCTTTTCGTTATTTCCTGTGATATTTTAGCCTGTCCCTTTTCGCCTGGTTGGGTTTGTGTTTTATTGTGAGAAAAGACGCCATGACTTATCCTTTGTAGAATAATATTGTTAAAAATTCAGAATTTTTATTACTTTTTGATCTCATGATACTGTACATAATGTACTGTTTATAGTTGGAAATGTAAATTACATTAATTACACGGAATATATAAGGAATAAGCTATTTTATTGGATAAGCATAATCTGTCTTAATCAAGCAATTATATTATATATTAGGTTACTAAAATATATTCAAGTTACCTGGGGAATTTGAAGGAAAGCTTGACCCTCCCCACTTTTGTGAAGGTAAGCCAGACTCAAAGAGATCCCAACTCTGCTCTCTCTTCTCTCTGATCTCTCTCCCAACACTTCTGAAGGCTTAACTGTAGCTTTATGGTACAGTCCCTGAGGACTTTCGTAAAGAAGCTGGCCATTATCAGAACTTTAAACTTTTAGTTTATCTCTCAGACATTTGATATTTGAGTGCCTTTGGATTCATTTCATTTTACATGTATAAGAAACCACAATCGCTTTGGGGCATAAATTAATATGTAATGGTAGAATGACCCATATAGTAATTATTCATAAAACATATTTTTTCCCTTAAATTGCACCACAATTTTTACTGAATAATACTCACTAGCCATTGTTTTTCCTTCACTCCAAGTAATCTATATAGATTGATAATTACAAGAAAATCTCTATTGCTTTTATATCTCTCTTCCTCTTTATAGACGTTTGATTTTAATATCTCGCTGTTTTTACTGTTTCATAGTATCGATTGCAGTAGAATCATCTGTTTAACAGCTGTCCAGGCTGAGGCGTAGGATTGCTTCAATTGATATATGATCTTGGGGAATGAAAAAGCAAGAAATTGCAGTGGTCAGAAACTCAGAATTGTGGGACATTTATAGTTATAAAATATACTAATGTATAGACTTTATTATGTAATCTGTATTGTATTATAATATTGTTGATATTTCTCAGGGAAACTTGTGGTTTTGGGTTGCGATAGAAGTGTGTGGTGAAAGATTTGTGTTGTCATCTAGTTTTTCGGTCTTTTATATAATCTATTTTCCTTCATTTATATATGTATACACACAAACACACATAAAAGAAAATTAGCTGGTGAGATGAGCTCGTATGCATTTTAAAGCAATAAATTTTGATGTGGGTTGTTGTTTATTCAGCCCTGCCAAGCGGATACCTAGCTCGTGGTGGAATGAAGAAGAATGACTAAAATATAAATTTATTCTGCCATAAAGTTTAGGGCTGTAAAGTTCCATTCCCAAGGGTCCTATAAAGTATACCGCTCTAACTTTATATTCTCTCGCCGTACCCTTAACATTTGCTAAACTAATTTCGAATATTATATTGTAACATATATAATATTAATTTTATCTACCTTAGTGATTTAGTGTCATTTGTAAATTTAATGATATGTGTGTTTGGATATTTACAATTTATTATATTATTATGACTTTTATTTTATCTATATATATATATATATATATATATATATATATATATATATATATATATATATATATATATATATTCTATAGAGAGAGAGAGAGAGAGAGAGAGAGAGAGATTTTTATTTATATATATATAAATAAAATTAAATTAAAAAAAAATATAAAAAAAATATATATATATATACAGGGTGAGTACCTCTTAGTGTAAAAAAAAAAAATTGGGTGAAACTAGATCAAAAATGTAGCAAAATTCCGCAGACCTCACCTTTATATACTATAAATCAAAGACTTTTTTGAGGTAACCACGTTTTTTTCCATAAAAGCTGTAATATCTCTATTTTCTTTAAATATTTTTCAAATTTTGACTACATTTTCGGATTTAGCATTAAATTTTCTATAAAAGCTGAGTACCTGTAACCTTGAGTTTTACAAATTTGGTATCTAAAGAACAGCTTGATCTTCACCTTATTTAGGGAAGTCACAATGTATTATATTACTTCAAGGCTCATAGTTTTTCGAAAAAAATATCCACAAATCGTCAAATCTCACAAAAACTTTTTAATAAGCTTTCGAATGATATTGTTTGTCACTTTTGAAACCGAAAAAACATGGTGTTCTCATTTGGCATACAAATCAGTTAATTGTGTAAATAAAACATTATGACAATCCCTTAATGGAAATGTGCATTTCAAACACAATGAACTCTTCATTGGATTAAAAAGCAAAGAAAAAAAAGTATTGTTTAATATAAAATAAAGAAACACTGTCAATTAAGCGACACCAGGTCAGAGGATCTTATGTTATTACGTTTATTTATTTATTACTATAATTTAGGATTTATTTGACTAGATTTTCAATGTAAGGTTTAAAACTGAATGATAATGAACATAGACCTCAATTTTGCCGTTAGCTTCTTAATGCAGATTGTGTTGAAGAATACTTTTTGAGGTGAATTTTATGGGCAGAAGAGTCTGTTTTTACAGGGGAAGGCATTTCTATCTTTCCATGAGGGGTATCGTTTGTTTAAAATCCAAAATTCTGTTTTGAAGTACGCAATTTACAATGTATCATATATAATTATATCATCATCTATGTTTTTGTGCATAGCTGTAATTTTTAACCTGGTAAATTTGCAGTGATTAGGTGTTTGATGATCGCACTGATATGATGTGTTGTGATTGATGATTGTTTGGTAATCCAATCATCAGAAAGTATTGGTTTGTAATCCAGTTGGACAGAGACTATTAAGAAACTTGCGGACGATCTACTGCGTTATGAGTGCATACAACAAAAAGCCCATGAATTATATTTTTACACACATCATAAAAAAGCAAAGGATAAAAATTTTGGTTTGGTAATAACTTTTATTCGGCAAAAATAATGTCATTAATCTCATCAGGTTGGATTTTTATTTCTATCCATAAAACTTTTATGTTGCTTTTATGATAAAAGTATGTCTATGACACAGTGGCGAACTTGGTTTCTGCCACACAACATTGTGCATTTAAATTTTTAGTATTGTAAATTTTACTATTGCTAAATTTTCCTAGAACTATTAAGTTAAATAGTTGATTGTTTTATCATTGTTCACTATATTGCGGGATAGTCTAGCAAAACATTTCGATCGATTTTCATGACTTCACTGGGATCCACTTGTCGCACCTCATATATAATGTTTTTTAAATAATTTAATTGATTATAAGTAAATTTGATTATCAATTTCAAGCTCACGATAACACTGTATCTTTGTAGCCTCCCTTGCAGAATTTTATTTTTGCTAAATTTTTCTAGAAGTATAAAGATGATGTTGTTAAAATTTGTTACAGATTGGTTCAGTAGTTTACTGAATGAAATTTGACTTGTCCTTTGATATAATAGTATAGATTAAGTTATTACATCTGTTTATAGTTACGATATAAGTGACAGGTGTGAATTTACAAAAAAATAGGATAAATAAAAAACTTTTAATCGATTTTAGAAAGGGTTTATTATGTTGTTACACACAACTTGAGGGTTTATTAAATACTTTTACCTTTATCAATAATCGATGCTATTCCCATTCACACAATAGCCCCCTCTGTTGATGCCTCATCTATTTGCCCCCATCTATCCTGTTAATCAATTCTATTTTATGTACATTGTAGCATTTAGGCCATCGTCTATTTATAAAGATCATAAAGTGTCTTCATTTCATTAAATCTACGGATATTTTATATTTGATACTCATGGATTAGCACAATCTACGGATATATTTATATTTGATACTATGGATATACATATATATATATATATATATATATATATATATAAGTTAAGTTCCTTCAAATAAAAACGACAAAAAAAAAAGGAAAATTAGGAACGTAATAACACACACGGGTACTGGTAATAGACTGATTTTATTTTCCTGCAATCCTCCTTATATACATTTGGTGGTTGTTTAGGATTAAGTTTAGGGATTAAGCTGTATATTGTTCCTCTATACACCTTAACTCCCCACACCAGTTTACGAACAATCCTCGTAAACTCCTAACAGAGGTTCCCCCAAACAACCATATTTGACATAAAATAAGAAAATGAATGTTAACACAAATAAAAATAAAAATACTTTTGAACATAACTCAAAATTTTCACAGATGCTTTACAAATTTCCTTCCGTAATAAGACCACAAAGAAAAAAGATAAACGAAAAACAAATATTACACTTCTCATGTTATCTGATAATACATTCCATAGTATACTACTCACACTACATGTTATTGTGTAGAAAAGAGGATACCTATTGAAAAACAAGAAAAACGAATGAATCTACAACAAGTAATAGGAAAACGATCACAACGAAAACGAGCAATATGAAAACGATCACTCCGAAAATGATGAAAACGAAAACGAACGATACGATAGTGATGAAACCGAAAACGAGCAATATGAGAGAGAAAAAAAAAATCAAAATATTAAATTTAACTCATCGGAATTTTCAATTGTTCGATGTGAGCGTTTCTGTGCCTCTGGGGATCGTGAATATGTTGGATCGTGACGACATTATGTTCACGGATTGCTATTACTTTGAAGGGTCCTTCATACCGTACAACTTCTTTATTCCTATATGACCCCACCCTTCGGTATACTACTGTACCAATCTTGATGTTCTCCATCCCGTCTCGAACCCTGAGATTTTCTCGCGCCACCCTTCTGCTTTTCTCCGCCATTATCTTCCGCCGGACCCTTCCCCACCTATCGATAAGAGCCACTTTGTTCACCGCTAACCGTTCTGCTAATTCATCATCCACTGCCGTGACCCTACCGTCCCACACTGGGGCCATCTCCTCACTAACACCGCTCAAAACTCGATTTTTGATTTTTGGGTATTTCTACTTTTTTTGTGGCTAAAATAATCTACATAATATGGCAAATCAATTAGTAAACAACACTCACTTCTGTTTGTTTCCTTTCTATGTTTTAATCCGTTTTATGTCGCGGATTATTAGAGAGCATAATTTAGTCGATTGTAAAGTGCAAACCATTTCAATACGCTAATTTTTTTTTCTTTTAAAGTTTTATATTTCAAGTCATACTATGTGGTGTTCAAGTGAAGGTATATAATATAAAATATTAATAAATAAAATATTAACGATGAAATTCAAAATTTAAATTCTTAAAACTTAAATTTAATTAATTCAATTTTGCGCAAGGGAATTGCAAAACTGTCATTGTGATATGATAATAGAAGCCTTTGTAAATATAGATGTGAAGGCAAAAGTGCAATTCCCTTGCGCAAAATTAAAATATTGAAAATTTTGAATTTAATGAAAGGCCCACAAGAAAGATTTTAAGGCTTACAGGAAAAAATTTAGTAGAAAAACTTCTAGAATTAAACAGGTATGTACTATAAAACACTAATAAATAAAATCTTATCAACGAAATTGAAAATAAATCTTTAAATTTTAAAATTTGAAGCCTAAATCTTTGAATTTGATTAATTCAATTTAGTGCTAGGGAATTGCAAAACTGTCATTATAATATGATAATAGAAGCTCTTGTATAAATAATTGTGAAAGCGAAAGGGTAATTCCTTCGCGCAACATCAAGATATTGAAAATTTTGAATTTAGTGAAAGGCCCGTAACAAAGATTTTAAGGCTTATGGTGAACAATTTACTAGGAAGACTTCTAGACTTCATAAAATTAATGACGGTTTTAATCGGCTGCTATTATCTAATAACTAGTCTAATCTAATATCTGATAATTGATAACTAACCTCAGAAAAATGCCAACATAAAAAAAAAATTAATTAATATTAATTCGACCCCGATGTTTGTGGCATGTTAACAATTGGACCATCTACCTTAAACAACATTGCATGTCACATTACATCTAGCTATATATTACGGATTCCGATAATTCTGATTAGACCCATAATAAACTTTTTTTAGGGCATCAGGTAAAACTAACATTGATTCAATATTAAAATTTGAAATGAATCTTCAAAATTTACGTGAATATTAAATAGGTAACTAATTTAAAGACATCATGTAAAAAAAACATTACATAGTTATTCATTAATTATAATCCTAAAAATATGATTGATACTTAAAATATGTTAAATGCTATTTGTTTATAAACATATTTTATTGTTTTATCTGTAGATATTGTGCGAAATATTTGTACCTACAACATTTGTACCTGTTATACTGCAGGTACATATTATGTAAATTTTATTACTTTTATGTTTTATTAAATTGTTCAATTTGTAGTTCTACACATTTTGTTTATCATTAAGATAATTCTGCCAAAGAAAGTTTTATATTAAATTTTTAATATAAGTACATTATAAAAATTAATGCATTTTATTTAATTAAAACCTATCATTAATATAAAAAAAATGCCTTTTTTAATTCAATTATAACTTTATCTTTTATTTTATTATTTAAAATAAATTTATAAAACGAAAAAACCGCTTTTTGGAGTTTTGAGCGCGAGCGCCCTATATATGGCCCCAGTGTGCGTCCCTTCGCCTTTCGCGAAGCCCGAAAATGACTTCAAATGGAGAGAATCCCGTCGACATGTGAATAGAATGGTTATACGCGGATGTCGCCTTTGGCATTGCCATCCCCGCATTCAAACCCTTATCGATATGATACACTCGGAGATGATCCCCCAGGGTGCTATGTAACCTTGCGATCCCTCCCCGACCTTTCGGATGTCCCGGAGTATTAATATGCCAGGCTACGCCCACCTCCTGCATCTCCCTCCTTAGACTGACGTTATCAAACTCCCGCCCACCATCCGAAACTATTCTTTCCGGTACTCCATACACTTGGAACCATGCCCTTAATGTTGCGATCACTGCCTCCGCCGACCTTTCCTGCACCGGGTACGCCATCGCCAACTTACTGAAAACTTCTATCACTGTGACCCATTTATAGCCCTTCCAGGTGAAAGTGTCCACTTCCAAATCACTCAACGGCTCGATGGGTGTTATCGTTTCCTCCTGCCTCCCAGTTGGGGGATGCCGGTCGTACTTGGCTGTGTTGCAAATTTCGCACGCCCTAACCACCTCCTCAATCGAATTGCGCATCTTTACCCAAAAGTACTTTCGTTTAAGTGCTTGTAATGTTTCTTGCACCCCGCGGTGATTAGTTTTACCCTGATGGTAAGCTATCGTGATTTCCTTTTGCCTATCCGTTTCAGTTACTGTCTCCACCATGAGCTTACACCGGATAAAAGTTCGGTCCAATCCAATCCTCTCCGTTCGCCACAAGCGCTTTATTTTCTCCCATAGAACCGCATTTCCCACGAATAAGTGAAAGGTTTTCCCTGGTCGTGTCTCCTCCTTCAACACTTTTTCGACCACTTCTTCCCTTATTCCTGGTTGTGACCATATGGTGGTGATGCGTTGTCTCCCATATGTCAAGTACTCTACTTTAGTCAGTCCTGTCGTTCTTGACTTCCAAATGATCTGTCTCCGTTTGTCATTTATAATGTCTTCCCTTTCCTCCATTTCCCCAGCCCGTTCGCCCACTGAACTCTCCTCCCTTGATACTTACAGCCCATCCTCCCTCTCTTCCGATTCTTGTTCTACCTTTTCCGATTCCCGCTCCCCCTCTCCTTCCAGTGTCCACTCCCTTAAGAACCTCTGAATCCCTCCCGAGTATTCCCCTTCTTCCCGTTCTATCGCATTTATCTGTAAAGCCCTAGATAGCCTGTCAGCTACGATATTCTCCTTCCCTGGCTTATATATGACTTCCATATTATACTGACTCAATATCTCTTTCCAACGGGTAACCCTCGCTGACGATTCCTTCAACTTCCCTACCCACATCAACGGCCGATGATCCGTTAATACCTTAAAAATCCGACCAAACACGTACGGTCTAAAGTGTTCGACCGCCCACACTACTCCTAACAATTCTCGTTCCAACGTACTGTAACGCAACTCGGTCTCCATCAGACGTCTACTCGCGTATGCTACGGGTTGCTCTCCTTTTTCCCCCTCTTGGGATTCGGCCCCCAAAGCATACTCGCTAGCGTCTGTCGTAACTGTGAAGGTTTTGGTGAAGTCAGGAAATGTGAGAACCGATTCCTCTTGGAGTCTCGCCATGCACTTCCGGATGTTGCTTTCGATTTCAGGGGTAATTACGATTTGTCGCCCCTTCTTCAGCAAATCGTTTAGGGGTACGAGATGCCTCGCCATCTCCGGAACGAACCGCCGGTAGTAGCTCAATGTCCCCAGGAGCCTCCGTATCCCTTTCACATCCGACGGAATGGCCATCCTCCGTATAGCCTCTACCTTTTTTACGTCCGGCCTTGTAATCGTGTGTCCCAGAAAGTTGATTTGATCTTGCCCCATGGTCGAATTTTTTTTCGGACAATTTCAAACCGAACTATCTGAGTCTGTCGAATACCTGTCTCAAGTCCTCAATGTGTCTCGTCTCGTCCTTACTGAATATCAGTGAGTGGTCCATGTAAACTTGGCATGTCCCTTCGTCCAGTCCTCTTAAAAACTCGTCCATCAGTCTCTGGAAAGTTATCGGTGCGTTTTTTAAACCAAATGGCATCCTCGTAAATTCGTAGTGGCCTCTTTCGAAAGTAAACGCCGTCTTATGTTGGTCTTTGGGTGCATCCTTATTTGATGGTATCCCACCTTCAAATCTAAAGTGCTAAATACGGTTGCCCCTCCTAACCTATCTAGTATGTCTTCGAACCGGAGTATTTGGTATTTCTCATCTACCGTGTTCTCGTTTAACTTTCGAAAATCCACGACCACTCGATATTTTTCCCGCGATGTCCCATCCTCACTTTTCTTTTTAACCGCCCACAGAGGACTGTTGTACGGCGATGTCCTATTAACAATGATCCTGTGTCTCTTCAGACTGTCAAGTTCCTCCCGTATGTGCTGGCGCAACGCCTGGGGGTACCTCCGTTCTTTCACGTAAATTACTCGCTCTTGCTTCAGCGGAATTTAATGCGCCGTTTCCCCCGTGACACTCAGCGCCTCCCCTTCCTTGAAGAATACATCCGAGAATTCTTGTTTCAATATCCGACGCCAATCCCTCTCCGAGTTATAGCTCCGACCATAGCAAGATTTCCCTTTCTGACTCTTTCGCACTGATATTCTCTCTCTCCTATCCGGATTGACCATCGTTTCCCACCATTCTTTATCTTTGCCCCAACTTTGGCCAACAGGTCACACCCTATTATGCCCCCATATTCCCGTGGCATTTTTTTTCACGATGTGTACTTTTAACTTACCACCCTCGATCCCCCATTTACTTAATGAGATCTCCGTCTCCCCCTCTACTCCACACGGACCGCTCAGGGTGACTAATTTACATCCACACGATTGTCCTCTCTCCTTTACAACACGCTCTCATTGTTTCGCGACACATTATCGTGTTAGAACTGCCTGTGTCCACCATGCATCGCACCCCATTCCCCACTCTAATTATGGGCAACCTACCACATCCACTCTCAACACTATCTAAAACTATGTGGTCGCCTCTTTTCTTCCACACTCCTCATTCCTCGTCCCGCTCTCTCCTTTCCATCCCAGCTCGACGTTCTCCGCTCCTCGGACCGCTTCTCTGGTTGCACCTCCCAGCCGCCCGTCCTCCTGCTCCCGGTTCGCCTTCTTCCGTCTCTGAAATGTCTGAGGATCTTGTCGATTCCGAAGGTTGCCTACTTCTCTTCCACACCCGCTGGGCGTTCACCTCCATAGGCTCCCCTTGGTTGGCTATTCTGTGCCTGCTCATATATGGGCACTGTCTCGCAATGTGTCCCTCTGAACCACATTCGAAACACCTCGTGCGGGGGCACTGAGCTACCAGAGACCCACCTTCCCGCACCCATGGCATTTCCTATCCTCTTTGTTCCAGCTCCTCTTCTCTGTCCCTAGCCTCCTATCTCGTCCCGATGGCCGTTCTCGGGTTCCAAACTCTGTATCCCGTCTTCTCCACGTATCACCTCGAGGCTGAGCGTGTCTTCCGCCATCCGTGCTCCATCCATCCTCCTTCCGGACTTCCTCATCCCTAGCGCTAGAATCCACCTTCTCTCTTGCGCGCTCCAAAAAGGTTTTCTCTCTCGGGAGTCCATCCTTTTTCCCCGTCTCCTTCGCCAACTGGACCTTTAGAATAGTTGACAAAAAGGCCATCCTCGCTTCTACTTCCGCAGCTTCTGTTGTCTCCCTCATTTTTTCTGTTATTTTGTTGAAATGGGCCTACAACGATCCTGCGTACTGCCCGCTGGATTGATTCGGTCTTCTCACTTCGCGGAACATGCGGAAGATATCTTCTTCTGGAGTCCACCGACCGCCTCCGAATGCCTTCTTCAATCGGTCTTTCACTACCACCCAGGGCGTATCTTCGTCTGCCTGAACCACGTTTAATACTCCACGCTTGACACGACATACAAAAGTCGCTCTCAATGCGCAAGCGTCTACTGGATCCAAAAGACTTTCGGCCGCTTTTGCTTCTATCCGTGCCATTACTCTATCTCCTCGCTTCAGAAAGTGGTTTAATTTCCCTACTTCTCCATCGTATCTTTCTATATCTGCAATCGCTCTCCGCAGATCTTGCGACATTGCTGTCTTAATCTTTAGTAATTCCAGCGCGTTTGCCCGCGCCGCTGCCAAATTCGCGTGGGCTGCAGCTGGCGTCTCTGGTGGTAAAGGTTGCATTTCGGGCTGTACTTCAAACGATGGAGGTTTCAAAATGTTATTGCCTTCCATTTTGTATTTTTCAAAATTAAAAAATGAAAATATGAAAAATTCCGGGGGTTCCAAACAGAATTACGATGAATGAGATGGGTGCGAAATGTTTGATGGGGAGAAAAATAAATCGCTTACCCAGAAGTATGCTTGAATGATCCCGGGTTTCGGCACCAGTTAAGTTCCTTCAAATAAGAACGACAAAAAAAAAAAAGGAAAATTAGGAACGTAATAACACACACGGGTACTGGTAATAGACTGATTTTATTGTCCGGCAATCCTCTTTATATACATTTGGTGGTTGTTTAGATTTAAGTTTAGGGATTAAGCTGTATATTGTTCCCCTATACACCTTAACTTATATATATATATATATATATATATATATATATATATATATATATATATATATATATATATATATATATATATATATACACATACAGGGTGAGTTGCTACTCGTGGGACAAACTTCACCAGTAGATTCGACTCCAAAAAATGAACAAAAAAGTTCATATTAACCATGGTCCGATTCTCAACCATTTCGTAATAATTTCGTTTTTCTCGATTTTGAAAGATACCACTACCTGATGTCGAAAAACCGTGATATCTTTTAATTTAAAAATTTCTCCGAAAATCTGATAGCACCTTTAAAATCTACATTAATTTTTCAATAAGATTATTACCATGGCAAATTATTTGTGCCTCTTTTTTGTGCTTTATTTCAGCCAAAACAACAAAATAAGTGAAAAATTTTGTGAATCGGAAAATGTTTAAAGTAATCCAGAGTTTTCAATTATAGTCTCAGATGGCAGCAAATTTGAGAAAAAATATCTTATTTAATTGCGCTTCTAACGCACTCGTCATTTTTTAATTTGGTGTTTTTGAGACCAAGATATCGATGACATTAAGAGAAAAAATGATGGTTCAAGGATTGTTAATGTTTGAGAGTTTTGCATTTTAGATTTGAAAAAAACAAAAAACAAATACATAGAAACTCACCATTAATCTTTAAAATTCATTTATTCTTAATCATGTGAAAAACACCGAAACACGCTGCCCACCTTGCTGGAGGACCTTCCTTTACAATTGAGGGAAAACCTAATTTTTCAGCACGATGGTGCGCCTCCTATATATATATATAAACTATTTACAATATATGATACTTACCTGAATTGCTAAAGTCTAGGTCGGAATCGCAAGGTCCTTCTCTACCTCAACCTGTACTAGGGTTGGGCGATAATAGATAGTTACTGGTTAGGTCATGCCTATCGATGGTTACTATCGATAGTGTCGATTATCGATATATCTTTTTACTACCTCAAGTTACCTCAAGTCCTCTGTCTAGTGTCGAGTTCTTTTGAAATTGAATTCGGAATTCCTAGAGCTCAAGGGTTCACTCAAAGATTAAGCCAAAGGAATGCAGAAATGCTAGTTTTTCTTTCGGGAAATATGTGGCTCAAGGAGCACACTTGACTTTTGAAATTAACTATTTCGTTATTTTTTGTTTCTGAAGATATGATTTGTTCATTATTATTGTAACCGTGTAAATTGTAAATACTTTTTTAAAATTTAAATAAATTAATTTTTTTCTCTCATCTTTATGATATAATATTATAATTTATAATCCTGCAAATTTCAAATAGTAAGTAGATAATTGAATTTAATTAAATTAGTTGAAATTTTTTATTGAATACCTTTAGAAAAAAAGGAAGCAACTATCGAAAAACTATCGATAGCAATTGATAGTTCTCAACCGATAGTATCGGCCTATCGATAGTGCTATCACCTTTCGCCCAACTCTATCCTGTACTCACTCTAGATTGCAAAACTCCCTTTATTTCTCTCATTCCAAAAATACCTCATCTTATTTACCCGGCTATCTTAAATATAGGTCTTATATACCCTTACAACAAACCTTTGAATTTGAAAACCTTTTCCAGAGTGATCTAAACAAATCCGCTACACAGGACTCCTTCTGGACAAACGTCTTACTTGAATTCCACATACAAGGCTAAAACGACAAGGAACTGCCCGTCATTTTTGACTACTTCAAAATATATTTGACAAACGTTCAAACCTTTCGATTAATTACAAAAGACTCATTTACATAACAGGAATTAGACAAATTTGGACATATGTAGTTGAACTTCAGAGTTCCAATTCATCTCGTATCTTATCCACAAAGATCTTAATATACCTTACGTTTCTGACTCAGCTTAAACCAACTATATCCTTTCATATCAATCTCCTCAACCAATAATATCCATTAGTATCACAACTTGCTTCTCATTCCATTCCAGGTAACCCTCCAAGGTGCTTGAAAAGATGATAGCTTCGGGACCTTCTAATATGGTACTTCATTATATAGAAACTTTATAAATGCTACCAGTGGGTAGTTGCTTTAAAAACAAGTTACGTGTCATTTGTTGGGTTATCGTCACATTTACTTGATATTTTATACAGTTGTAAATTTAATCATAATAATAATAAAAAAGAGTTATCCAAGTCCTGCAGCAGGTCTATAACCTAGTTGGGTAGTTTAATTTACCAGAATATACATACGCTAAGGGCCCTGCTAACCCTTAAAACCTTTTCTATGTAATAATTATTTGTTGGCTATATGGTTGTTAGCAAAATATATCACGCATTATAATAACACTTTATTCTCATGTAATATGAAATTAGGGATGCTATCATCAAAGAGCTAGAGATGTTGGGTAAGTACCTACTAACTAAATTTACTCCGAAATAACCATTTTGCGTATAGTAGTAGGCGCCAGACATACAAAGGAAAATATCAGAAAAGTTTATGGTGACAGATAACTGAACTATTGAAAGGAAACGATGAAAGTTTAATATTTATTATAATATATGAGAGTTGGCGGGATACGGTGTTACTTACTGAAGTAAACATATTTTTCTCCTATTATATTTCCTAAGTTTTCGTTTCAAATGTTTGTTTTTGGCATATTTTTATAGGAGTTTAAATACAGAGAAGTGATGATTCATGAACGATGTTTGTATGAGGAAATGAGTACACTCATAAATGACGCTGCATGTGCCCTAGAATATTCAAATGTAAAGTTGATGAATATCAAAATACAATATAATCAGATCAATTTTATAAAGACTCTTTCTGTATATTTCAAGATCATAGTTTATTTATTATATGTATTGTAAGGCCTGCATCGACTTTAGAATCATTAAAAAATATAATTTTTTTTTTTTTTTTATTGAAATTTACAACTGTACAATATCTAGTAAATGTGTGTCACAACAATTTCAATAACATGTAAAAGCGTGAATGAAAAGAAGTGTTCATCAGTAGCACTTCAACTAAAATTTTACACTAGGCCATAGGTCTCTAGGCCATCTTCATTTTAGACGCCTCGGTGGATTATCGGGATAGGAGTGGGAAGCAAGTTGAGCGATTAGAGAATTAGTGTGGTTGAGCTTACTATGAAAGGATAGGTATCTTCTGGTTTGGGCTAAATCAGCAACATGTGGGACATTAAGATCGTTATGGATAAGTTTATTGGTAACAAAGTAAGGAGCATTAAGGATTTTTCGAAGGATGTTGGATTGTAAGGATTGGATATGGGAAGAATTGTAAGGTTTAATTGAGTCCCAAAGCTCAACTCTATATGTCCAAATAGGTCTGATAACTGTCTTGTAAATGAGTCTTTTACAGTAAATCGGTAGTTTTGAAAGTTTGTCTAGTAAATGTTGAAGAAGTCGAAAACGACGAGCAGTTTCCTGTCGTTTTAGTCTTCTATGTGGAAAAAAAAAATACATATATTATAATTAGAAAAAAATTAAAAGAAACGTCACTTATAATAAAAAGTCAAAGTTATAAGTTAAGATCTTCAATCATAGACAGTAACGTAAATCATTAACTGAAACATTTAAATTTCCATTCAAACTTATTTCTATCTGGGAATAATTTAATAATAGTATATAATAATAGTCCAATAACGTTGGCCGAGATATTTAGAAATATGTGAAAAAAATATAAGTTTTTAGTTTTAATTTTTTCTTGAATTAATAAATTAATTATCTCAAGAAAAAATTGTAAGAATTGTTAGATTTAGTTCCAAAGCTCAACTCCGAATGTCGAAATAGCTCGAACTACTGTAATGTAAATACGAGTCTTTTGTTGTTCATTTGGTACGAGGTGTGATCAAAATGTTCCAGGACTGAATTTTTATACATTTATTCATACAACATACAGGTTATTCAAATTTGTCTCCTTCGAAGTACTCCCCTTGGGAAGCTACACACTTTTCCCACCGGTGTTTCCACTGATCAAAGGCCCCAGAAAACTCTTCTTTTGTAAAGGTGTTTAGCAGCTCCGTTGTTTTTTCTTTAATTTCGTCAACTGTTTGAAATCTTCGTCCTTTCAGGTGTCTCTTGAGCTTCGGGAAAAGAAAAAAGTCGGCTGGAGCCAGGTCAGGTGAGTAGGGGGGCTGAGGAATGACAGTCATTGCGTTTTTTACACAAAAGTTACGGATAACTAATGCAGAGTGAACAGGAGCATTGTCATGGTGAAGGACCCAATCACCACTTTGCCACAGCTCAGGTCTCTTTCTTCTCACAGCATTACGCAATTTTCTGAGGGTTTCAAGATAAACAAAACGATTAATTGTTTGACCTTGTGGAAGGAATTCATAGTAGACAACACCTTTACAGTCAAAGAAAACCGTAAGCATGACCTTCACATTTGATTTGACTTGGCGTGCTTTCTTGGGTCTTGGAGAACCTTTTGATGTCCATTGTGATGATTGGGCTTTTGTTTCCACATCGTAACCAAAAAACCCATGTCTCGTCTCCCGTAATGACATGTTTCAAGAAGCTTTCGTCGTCATTTGCCTTTTGAAGAAGTTCCTTAGAAACATGAGTTCGGTGTTGTTTTTGGTCTTCAGTCAACAGTTTTGGCACAAACTTTGCTGCAACACGACGCATTTGAAGTTTTTCAGTTAAAATTTCCTGACATAACCCAAATGAAATGTTACACTCTTCTGCCATTTCACGGATTGTTAGTCGACGGTCTGATCGTACGAGAGCGTTCACTTTAGCAACATTGTCATCATTGATTGACGTTGAAGGGCCTCCGGATCGAGCATCGTCGTCTGTGGATGTTCGGCCATCTTTAAACCTCTTGAACCACTGATGGCAGCATGATCGGCTTAGACATTCTTCACTAAAAGCCTCTTGTAACATCAAAAAAGTTTCAGAAAACGTTTTGTTCAGTTTCACACAAAACTTCACACAAACACGTTGCTTTTCTATCACATTCATTTTCATAAAATAGCCAAACTCTATAAAACTAACCTCAAAAAAACTGTGCTAATGTTACTTTCAGTGATGTTATGATTGATCTTTAAACACAGCTGTTCTTGTTGAGTCAGGCAATACAATGCTGTCAACCGTATCGCTGTGAGACATTGCATTCCCATAGTATATAAAAAGTCCTGGAACTTTTTGATCACACCTCGTACTTTGAACGCTTGTCTAGTAACTTTAGGAGTATTCGAAAACGACAAGCAGTTATTATTTTTATTTTTTTATTTTTTAGTGAAATTTATAACTATACAATATATATTTTACGTCTAGTAAATTGTTCATAACAATTACAGTAACATGTAATACTTGAAAAAAAAAACTATTCATCAGTAGAACTTCAATCAAAACTCTACACTAGGTCACTAGGATATCTCCTCTTTTTTCTTTTATGTCTCGCATTTGGATACAAGAGTTTTAGTCTCTTTAAATAGAGAGGCTTTAGTTGGACGTGTGGGTCCCAGTCTTCTATCGAACTTATGTCTTAAGTAATGAATTTCGTTGTTGTTTTTTTGTATAATGGGTCGATCGTCGATGAAGGCAAGTGGGTAAGATGAGTCTGTGATTTTCAAGATCGTTCTTTATTTTGTCGTTTCTTTTTTTTTTATTGTATTTAGATTCATTTATTTGCTTTGTTTTTATATGTGGTACTTGTGTAATGCCCCCGTGGTATGATAACAAATAACAGCGATTCTATGAATATTACTTTTAATAAACATGACTTAATTCTTTAACTATAATAACGTTATTTTTCAGTAACGAAAACAATACAGATTAAAACAATTAATAATGAAGAAATTACAGTTTCATTTTTTTCAGGAAAAATACATTATTTCAAAAGAAAAGATATGCAGTAATGGACATTCTATGAAGTTATATTATTCAGATGATGATTGTATTGTTGACTTTGAGTTGTAATTAAGGAGATGAAATGGTCAGGGCTGCAGTCAAGATGAATAATAAACACGTCAAGTTTTAAATGAAAAATTTATATTTTGGCGTGCCGACGTTTCGACCTGCCTTGCAGGTCTTCATCAGGGCTAAAATAACAAAAATTGGATGTGACCTAGATGATACAAACATTAGAAAATAAATAAATAAATAATAAAAATAATTTTAAAATGAAAAAGGAACCAGAAAAAATATCTGTAGTTATAATAAAATAATTAAAATTGAATATTGCTACAAAATATTGGGAAAGTCTAGTCAAAGATGCAGTTGCAATAAAATAATTAAATAATTTAAATTCAATTATAAATAATTTATTCAATTTAAAATATTTAATTATTTTATTACAACTGTATCTTTGACTAAACTTTGCTAATATTTTGTATTCAATTATGTAATTAACTACAGATGTTTTTTATTGTTTGTTTTTTTAAATTATTTTTATCATTTATTTATTTATTTATTTTGAATGTTTGTATCATCTTGGTCACATCCGATTTTTGTTATTTTAGCCCCGATGAAGACCTGCAAGGCAGTTCGAAACGTCGGCACGCCAAAATATAAGTTTTTCATTTAAAATCTTGACGTCTTGTTAGAAACTTGAACAAAATATTTAATGAAAATAAACATATATGTAAAGTTGTTAATTTTTTGTAAGTATAATTACTGTTACCTGGTAGCGAATCACGGGGGCCCGTATAGTACACAAGTACCTTATAGGTATTCAGTTCTTTGTTAATATATTAAGTAAATACGTCACGCTAATATATTTGTAATCATTTATATAATAATTAATCGAACAAACTTAGCTCTTTAGCGTATTTATTTTCCGGATGGAAGAGGGCTGTTGGAAGCCAGCAGTGAGTCTCCTAATCTCTCGGCTTGTCTGCAACTTAAAACTTTCCCGTCCTTGTTATTCAGCCTCAGTGCTTTTCAATCTTAACATTGTTCTTAGCCCAGCTCTCTTGTATAAAATATAACCCATGTGTATAACATTATTTACTCTATGATAAGGAACTAACTCTTTACGATTTATGGCTATCTTAAAAAAATCTTTGCACAACGACTATATGTTAGTACTAAATCATATTAGGAATGAAATGTTTGTAATGTCCACTTGCAAATATATTCTGCGAATCTTTTTAAAATTTAAATCAAACAAAAAATATAAATAATGCAATTCTATTTACAATCTGCTTGTGATCCATCCCAGAATAAGGAAAAGTATAGTTTTAAACACTTCTTTTTTTTTTTTATTCAATTTGCGTCATCAACTTTCAGGTTCGGAAAATATATCTGTTTGGATTATTTTTGTATAAAAATAATGTTTTTGTTTGTGTGTTTATGGTTTTCTTGTTTGTAATTTTATTTCACGCTATAAACTATCTTATAGTATTTTAAAAATAATATTTGCCTCACAAAGTCTACAGTGCGCCCGAACTTGTTATTTAATTTAATTTTTTTTTTAACAAATAAAAATTGATATCATCACTGCTGGTTTCGGAAATACAATTCGAACTTCGGGTTCATTTTAAGGATTTCAACGCTCATTATTAATTCCATTTTCTGTTAACAGACCGATTATATCTGTCCAATGCATAGATCTATATGAGATGTAATTTAAAAAAAAAAAAAAAAAATTAAGATCATAAAAATGTTTCAATTCTTGGTACCAATTCTAAAAAATCGATTCTCGGTACGAGTACATCGCTTAAATATAACGTGCAATTATCGACATGAGATCGAAAATAGCATACAAAATCTTATTAAAACAATAATAAACCAATAAATAAATCAGTAAGAAACAAATAGCATTTAATATCCACAAAATACAATATATTAGTTGATAGCAGTTCGAACAATGTACAAGAAATATCAACTATTATTATAGAAGATAAATATTGTGAACGTTCGATAAAAATTACTTAAGGAATCGGAAATCTTACTACTTTTCACTTGACTTTGTAGAAGAGAGGAAAGGATGCACTAACATTTCTCTGTTGTTTTTTTTTTTTTTTTTTTTTTTTATAAACATTTATTTAAAGAAAGTATTACATTCTGCCTCAATGTGGGCAATAAGTAATATGGATGGCTAAATGGATCCATTCACCCAGTATGTAAAATAACAAATAAATACAATAGGGAAGACCGAACAGGTCAGTCACTTTAAATATCTGGGAGAATAGATCACAGCGAACGGACTAGATCCGAAAGGGATCAAAGACAGAAAAAACAAAATGGAGATAGCCTATTACCTCACCAGAACAACATATTCCAAAAAATGCCTATCCATGAAAGCAAAACTAAGACACTATATGACAGTCATACAACCGGAGACTCTCTACGCTAGTGAGACGCTAATCCTGAACAGAAGTATGGAAAAAATTAAATAAGTCGACAGAAGAATGATCAGAAGGATCCTGGGTCCAAAGAAGATCGTACAAGGCTGGAGGCACAAAAGCAACGAGGAAGTGTACGAGTTCTCAGAGAGCATCGTCTCCAAAATGCGGAAAAGACGTCTCGCCTTTTACGGACACTTGACGAGGATGGATCCGAACAGACTGACCAAAAGGATATTCGACTATTTTGGTAAACTCAAGGCATATAACAATTCATGGATCATGGAGTGTAGAGCTGACCTGCAACGTTGCGGAATACAGGAAAGCACAATACACAACAGAGCACAGTACAAGAGGGAAGTGGAGGAGAGGGGGCGGATTGAGTGCGGAAGGGTGAGCAGACCGAGCACGCGTGTGTGGTCGCAGTAGAGGAGGAAGGAGCACAGTGAGAGGATGAAGGACAGAGCGGGAAAGAGATCCAGGAGAAGATGACTGCCGGGTTTCCTTCATGACGAATAAAATTGTAGCGTGATCCACAGCGGTCTTAACGAAAAAAACAACAACAAATAAATACAAAAAACAATGCAAAAACAAAAGTGAATAATAAATAAAAATAAGTACAGAATCTCCTCATAATATATAATACAATTAAATAAAAAAAATATATATATTTTTTTTAAATAAACAAAGTACCTCAAACTATAAAATACGTAAAGGGGAGAAAGAAAAAAATATATAAATAATCATTAAAATAAATAATACAATCATATAAAAAAATAAAATAATAATAATAATAAGAAGAAGAATATCCCAAATTCTGAAAATGAATAAGGACGCTAGAGTGCAATTTGAAGAAAAGTTCAAAGGAAGGGTAAAAAAACTGCTCAAAACACACTTATCTGGGGGGAAACTAATAAAGGCAATAAATACTTGGGCCCTCCCTTCGTTAATGTATTCATTCAGGATCCTCAAATGGTCAGACACTACTCTACGAGAAATTGATAGGTTTGAAGGACAGAAATGGTGAAAACAAGGAAACGACATCCCAGATCTTCAGTGAGCAGGCTCTACATACCAAGGAAACAAGGAGGAAGGGGAGTTCTAAGCGCTCATTTTATGTGTAGGCGATTGGAAGCAAATCTTAAGCAATACTTTTGGAATAACCAAAAAGAAAAGCTCTGAATTCTTTGCTCTATGGATAACAATTTAACTGCTCTCAATCTTGCAGTAAGGCAAGACAATATGGAACCATCATGCCTGAAGCTGGTTGAGGAATGGAAAACGAAGCCGTTACATGGACGATTTTACTATTCATTAAAAAAAGGAGTCAATCGACTCCCGGAGACGGAAGGTTTCGTGATGGCGATGCAGGACCAAACACTACCAACTAATGTTTGATGATATACGGGGAGGATATTTCTGAGGTATGTCAAGTGTGTAAGCAAAGTCCTGAGTCAGTCCAGCACTTGGCTTCGGGTTGCACTGGGTTAGCAGGATCG
This sequence comes from Euschistus heros, assembly GCA_003667255.2. Lineage (NCBI taxonomy): Eukaryota > Metazoa > Arthropoda > Insecta > Hemiptera > Pentatomidae > Euschistus > Euschistus heros. The sequence goes on from RCWM02000054.1 coordinate 1,152,127, forward strand.
GAATACCTCCGTCGACATAATCATGTGGCAGGAATCATCCACCAAGAATTTGGCAAAAAAATATGGATTGATTGACAAGACGGTGCCATATTATAAATGTATCGGCAGCTGGTGGATATAGACTGTACTGGGATCAGCAAATATTAACCGTCGCTCACAATAAGCCAGACATCTTGTTGCTCGATATGAACGAGGGAACTGGCAAGTTATTTGAAGTGGCTATACCTGCAGATGACAATGTCCATAAGACAATAATAACAAAGATTTCCAGGTATCAGGATCCGGCAGCGGAGCTAAAGGCTGTATACAGGCTGGATAAAGTAAACATTTTGCCGATGGTAATATCTTGCAATGGACTGATTCCAAAAACTACAGTAAATTCTTTTAATGGAGAAAGAATATTACTTGGAAAATTAGAAGATGCACAAAAAGCAGTACTTTTTGACACAACAGCAATACTCAGGAAAACGCTTAACTTATAAAATTTCGGTTGGTGAAAACCCCCGAAAGAATACAATCACCACTTTATGTGCGAATAATGAAGTAATAATAAATAATAAAAATAATATCTCTGTTGGTTTTAATAGCGTATTAAGGTTACAAAACATCTATGAAAATTCATTGAAATGAAAACTTATCTTTATTTTGAGATTATTAAACTCCTTTAAGAGTAACAAACAATTTAATTAAATGGTGCAATTGTCTGCTAGGGTTGGGCGATAGTCGATAGTTACTATCGATAGTGTCGACTATCGATAGATCTCTTTTACTACTTCAAGGAATTATACTAATCTGTCTCTGTCCAGTGTCGAGCTCTTTTGAAATTGAATTCGGAATTACAAGAGCTCAAGGGTTCACTCAAAGATTAAGCCAAAAGAAAGCAGAAATGCTAGTTTTTCTTTCGGGAAATATGTGGCTTTCGTTATTTTCTTTTCTGAAGATTTGATTTGTTCATTATTATTGTAATCATGTGAATTGTAAATAATTTTTTTAAATTCAAATAAATTAGTTTTTTTTTCTCTCATCTTTTATGATATAATGTTATAATTTATAATCCTGCAAAACTTTAGATGGTAAGTAGATGATTGAATTTAATTAAATTAGTTGAAATTTTTTATTGAATACCTTTAGAAAAAAAAGGAAGCAACTATCGATAGCAATCGACAGTTCTCAACCCGATAGTATCGGCCTTCGATAGTGCTAACTATCGACTATCGCCCAACCCTATTGTCTGCCCGCATTATTCGTATTTATTTTATTTTATTATTTATTTATTATTATTTTTTTTTTTGTGATTCAGCTATGGCAGTTGGAAATACTAATCCTATTTCTTCGTTTCCCAATAGCGAAAACATATCTTGAAAAATTTGACATTTGGCTTTCAGGAGTAATGCTTGATTTTCCAAAAGAGTGCTTACCCAAGAAGGGTTGTTCAAGCATACGAAAGATTGTTCTCTTATTTTTATATACAAATTAATAATAATAACTGAAGTATTATTTGTTAATTGATAACAATCATGTATCGTAGCTTGGAACTTAACTTTATCTCCTCAATGCATACCAGTAACTTTTAACTTGGTTGTAATGCACTGATTAGGCGGTTGAAGATTACGTAAAAGCTTAATAATAATAATAATAATGAGTTGGTAATCGATATGGACAGAGAAACTATTAAGAAACTTGCAGATAATAAACTGCATTATCAGTGCTTACAACAAAAGACCCATGAATCATATTTTGACCGAAAATATCAAATAGCAAAGGATCGACATTTTTATTTGGTAATAATCTTTATCCGGCAGAAATAATTTTATTGATATCATCTTGTTGGATTTTAAATTCTAACCATAAAAGTCTATGACAGTATGGCAAACCTCGTTTCTGCCACTCAACGTTGTACATATAAATTTGTTTTATTGTGAACATAATTGTTCATAGCCTTCCTAAAACTATGAAAATAATACAGTTGAAAATTCGGTACTATATTTGGGCTCAATAGGTTTACAGTTGCGACCACACAAAATGCATTTTAATAGGGAGTTTTCGCTGAACTGAGGCTGGCCGTCAAAAAGAGGACTCGATTATCGTGTTAAAACGAGCACATAAAATTTAAAAGCAACCAACCTTGTAAATTTTGTAATGCCGGTAATAAAGATTATGCAATTAGCATAAGAGGATTGCTCAGCTTTTCCAAGCATTTTGAGGAAACATCTCATGCCTTAGATTATTCCTGACCTATTCTTCAGAATCTTTTTCTTGTTAAAAAATCACTGATGTGTCGGTACCAAATTTTGTCGATTATCAGTACCGGAACCGATAACAAATAATCGATTCTGCATCGATCTTAAAAATAAATTGATGTTCAAAAATTGAAGTAGAAAAGCAATACAAATTAATTTCAAAAACAACAATAATAATTCAAGAAAAAAAAAGTAAACCGCTAGTGCCATTTATTATCTATAGCTTTATAATTTACGATTATGAACATATAATGTTACATTTATGGATTAAGGAATTGATAATAACTTAACCTTGTAGTTACACTTATATTTCTCTGGATTTGTTTTAATTCAATATTAGGATTCGAAAATCAGTATGCACATTAATAAAATGGAAAAACAAATGTTTATCCTGGGATAACAAGAATAACAAAAATACTATAGTATGATTTAACTATATCATCTTTTCTTAAGAATCGAAGGAACCGAGAATCGACACACCTCTATAAAAATATGGTACATAATAAACAAATAAATAAATAACGGCTTAGCGAACCCGAAGGTTCGATGCCGACACCACCAACCGTCGACCGCACACTTTCCTCTAGGGTTGGGCGATAGTCGATAGTTAGCACTATCGATAGGCCGATACTCTTAGTTGAAAACTATTGATTGATATCGATAGTTTTTCGATAGTTGCTTCCTTTTTTTCCAAAGCTATAGAATAAAGAATTTTAACTAATTTAATCAAATTCAATTATCTACTTACTATTTGAAATGTGCAGAAATATAAATTATAAGAATATATCATAAAGATGAGAGAAAAAAACTAATTTATTTGAATATACAATAATAATGAACAAATCAAATCTTCAGAGAAGAAAAATAACGAAATAGGTAAGTGTGACCTATAAACATACTGTTTTATATATATATATACTATTATAAATATATTTAAAAAATATTTATCAACCAAGAATTATTTCATATTTTATATATATATATATATATATCTGTTCATTCATTTATTTTTTCTTTCTTTTATTACATATCGGCCTTTTATCGCCTTGAGCCACATATTTCCCGAAAGAAAAACTAGCATTTCTGCTTTCCTTTGGCTTAATTTTTGAGAGAACCCTTGAGTTATAGGAATTCCGAATTCAATTTCAAAAGAACCCGACACTGGACAGAGACAGATCAGCATAATTCCCAGAGTTTCAAAACTAGTAAAAAAAAATCTATCGATAGTCGGCCCTATCGATAGTGACCATCGATAGGCATGACCTATCGATAGTCACTATAGTAACTATCGACAACCGCCCAACCCTACTTTCCTCCAACCCACTCCTCCAAAACCCAAATGCCCCAGGTCGGCCCTGACGCAATCCTCCCATCGTCGTTTTTGTCTACCCCTCGATCGATTACCTGACGGCTCGAAACTGATTACTTTTGAGCTTCTATTGGTGTATATATATTGTGTAATATATAATCATTGATTCATCCACTTATTTTTAATTTCTCTTATTCTATAAAAAATAGAACTATGCTTTACTGATCACAGTATATGAGGACTGGTCGCCCGAACAGCACTGAGACCTGCCCTTTCTAACCTCTCATAATTTATTCAGTCCATGAATTTTACAACATTAGAATAGAACCCATTATTTTCATCAATCGATTTACTGTATATATTATAATGGCAATTTAATTATTATATGAATAAAATAGTACAAAATGTAGCTTTTTTCCATGTGGTTCGGATTATAAATATTTCAATGTTTATCTGATCGCTGACCTCGAAAATTACAGAACCAATCTGTACCAAATTTTAATCACACCATCTTTATAGTCACAAGACGGCTTAGCAATAATAAAATCAATATGATTCAGTTAATATGTCAAGAGCTGTAAAGTTTGTAAATTGACCGATAGGTGGCGAGCGAGATTCTACTTGATAGGTTACAAAGGTGCGGTATTACGTAGACCTTAAAATTAATAATAACATCTACTAATATTCAATGAAATAATTAAAAAATATTTTGTGGTGCGGTTTGAATATCGACCGGTATGTGGTTGGCACCATTTTACAGTAGAGGTTACAATGATGAGTCTACTCTACTAAATTTAAACAAAATCATGTTCATAGATACATAAAGGTTTAGTAATATTAATAATAATAAAGTATGTGTGTGTGTGTGTGTGTGTGTGTGTGTGTGTGTGTGTGTGTGTGTGTGTGTGTGTGTGTGTGTGGGCGCGTGCGTGCGTGCGTGCGTGCGCGTGTGTGTGTGTCATTTATCAAGAAAAACGGGGCTGTGAATTGTATGCAATAAAAACTGAAAAATATGCACATATATATGCAGAGATATTTGAAAAAATATGCAATTTATTACCGAAAATATGCAACAATCTGCATTATTAGAAAAATAAAAAAATCGCAATACATACCTATACGTAAGTACAAACTCTAGTTTAAATAACTAATTGTGTTGTAAAGGGGAACATTAAGAAGAAAAACCTTTAGTAAAGATAAATGAAACAGGAAATATTAAAAACGATAATCATGACATTAATTTCCAGAAAACTTAAACAACAATCACAACCAAAATACTTATACTTTAAAACAATAAGCAACGACCATAAAGAAACTCTCCCGACTTATTCATGCTACTTATTCACTGTTGTAGATTTGAATCGCAGACAACCACTTTTTCAGGTTTTCTAACAAAATTGATCGTCTATTGGGCCTCAAAATAGATTTAAAACGCTCTACACTAAACGACCGCTCTACATCATATAAATATAAAACGTCTCCATCACTCTTGAAAGTCTCATTTGAAAGCTCACCTACGTACCTTCCAACAAGATCTTTTGTCTTTAAAGGAGTGACTTTCGGTATTTTATGTTAACACAAAAGAACAATTTACGAATGATATGTCTCGGTAAGCACTGTGTAATGGACTAATGGAAGGGATAAAAGTGAGATGAAAAGTAAAGTCATAATATTAAACGTATTTGAGCGAAGTATAAACTAGGAATTAATCGGATTAAACAATTCTAAGAGAAGCAGATAAGATCGAAAATTCGAAAGAAACCGAAGAATCAGCACTTTGACACATCCAAACGCATTGATTAGGCGAAAAAAAAAGAATGGGTACTTCTTTAAAAGGAATACCACCCAGTCCTTTTAACTTAATTTTTAAGAAATAGGGATTTCCCCACAACCTTTGTAACCGTCTGTTCAAAATTCTCCTAGGTTAGTTGTGTACTAGATTGTTAGTCTATTCCATATCCAGCTATTAGCATTGTTAGTAGCTTCATATTCCTCTATATTCTGTATTTATATATATTTTTATTATTCTAACACATGTGGTTATATACTTGTACTGTAGCTAACTTAATGTTTTAAAATAACTTGGATAACTTATATAATTATATTGTAACCTGTTTTTTCACTGTAGGGCATGATTGTGAGAAAAATATAGTCTCGAAATGTCGCCAAAATAGTTGTTTTTAATTTATTGACTGAACCTTAAGAACCTTACTAAACACACACACACACACACACGCACGCACGCACGCACGCACACACACACACACACACACACACACACACACACACACACACACACACACACACACACACACAGACACACACATATATATGTATATATTATGCAGACACGTCATACAAACAACAATAAAACAGTATAAAGTAGGTTATCTTTACCAAGAACAGGCAGCGATAGGGAACTCCTAGAAGAACTTTGGTAATTACTAAAGTAAATCTTAGCTCTAAGATCTAGCCCCTTCCACAAGTAGACTCAACCGTCTTCGGCTATTTCAGAACTCAAACAGGATATTAGATCTGCATTTGTCTTCTGACCAAACACGATGGTCCTGTTTTACTTGTCTTGATTATACAGTATGTATTATAAAAAAAAAAAAAAGTTAATATAAATGATTTTTTCATATTCGAAAAATTGTAAAGTCTTTGTGAATATTGTAAAGTTACAAACAACAATTGCTAACATCTCTCCCCTGTTGACTTGAAGTAGAATTGGCAATCTCCGCTTTAGTTTGGCTCCCTCCAGTCAGATTATATTTTCTATCCATAATGCCATTCCCTTGAATGTAAGATCAATGTATTGATTCTACCTGTATATACTATCGAAAATGCTGATTTCAATTTTATTTATTTTATTATATTAAATAGACTGAGTAAATAAGGTATGTAATTAAGAACCATTAAATAAACTTACCATTTGTGTATTTTTAATATCATTTTATTGTTACCATGAACATTCTGATGAGGAAAAATTACATTTTTTTTTTTCATAATACTTTAGTTATAAAATAAATCTATTAAATTAAATCCCACAAGTAGGAACTTCTTTATTCTGTAATATTAATCTTTATTCTGCGACACATTTTCCCTCTAGAATAACATGAAAGTACAATAAAAATATATCATTATTTGACTGTGTACGTTGCAGAGAGAAACTTGATTACTTAATTTATTAGTTAATTTGTCAAAAAATATTAAAGAATACACAGTTGTGATATGCTCAGTTTAATTAAGGTTTTAAAAAGAAATTACATTTACGAACTAAGGTTTTTCTTTTAATAACAATAAATAAATAAAGGCTTAGCGAACCCAAAGGTTGCTGTCACCACTAACCTCCTCAGAACTCTGATTATCTATTATATATTTGTCAAATACCACTCACTCATTTAACACAAAATCTCAGAAACCACTGAACGGATTGAAATGAAATTCGATTTGTAGATTTCTTTAGGGCCGTAGGTGCTCGCTAAGAAAGGAATTTTAAAAAATCGGCCTGGATCGCGGCTAATTTGCGAAAAATGTGATTTCAATTTTTATTGGGTGAATAATAAAAGATTAATTATCATATGGTATTTGGAGATAAGCTAAGTTAAAAAATAGGTTAGATCTTTAAGTCGCAAACTTTGATCACCGATTAAGATTAGTTGTAAACAAACAAAAATACGATTGATGTCGAAACCTTATAATATTTGTACTTTCTGTGAACTCATGGTAGCTGCAGAGGTTACTTACAACTTACAAGTTTGAGTTGTTTCGTGACGAGGAACAATTAAAAGACTTATGTTAAAGAGGAGGTTAAAAGACTTATGTTCTCTGGTGGTGACATGTAAGGCCAGTTCGATGTAGGGACAAAAACAGATAAGAATCAATGAGTTCTATCAAGTGTATGATTCTCTTTAGTATCGTATCATGTTCTACCACGGAGAAGAAAGGTACAGTATTAACATCCCTCAGCGTGACCCAAACACCAATACATCACTTAAGAAAACTGTGTCTGCAGCTGATTTTTACGCCTAAATGTTAGTGGAGCGAGGATGTGAAGAACCTTATTTACTTTAATTTCGTAATCTCCTCAACCAATTTATGATTGATATGTACGCAAAAATAGAAACAGAAAGATTAAACTTCCTTCAAAAATGTTCAGAAGTTAAGACTATATTCACTTAAAGTATGCCATAAGAAAAGCTGATGGTTTGGTATCAGAGCTGGGTAAGATGGTAGTACTGCCTCGAAGCTTCACTGGAGGACTATCAAAATAATATAAAATTAACTTTTGCAAATTGTCAAATTTACTTATTGAAATTATTCTAAGAATGGAGTTTTTCAGGTATATTTAAGTAATAATAATTATCAACGTTAAGCTTAACTTTTACTAATTTAAGTTGTCTTCATCCTAATGATATTAAACCGTAGCGGAGCAGGGTACTTTCAGCTAGTAAATTATATTTTTATAAATATATGAGGCAGAGACAAAAATTAAATATCTTCGAATTCATATACAAAGTTTCCTTATATTCATATGGTATTATATAATTGAGAAAGTATTTATAGTATTTAGATGTTTCATTTCCTTTGAACATCATATATATCATCAAATGATGTTCAAAGGAAATGAAATTGGGAGCATTGCTATTTGAGATCGATAAGGAATTTCAAAATAAGACAGCACGAATAATAATAAATTTTTCAAAGTAAGGAATTAGATCTGACTAAAAATTGACTTAGCGGTGGTATTCAAAAGGTAGATGGAGGAATGTAGGACAAGGATATCTCCTATTCCAAAATCCACCTTACATTTCTGAACTCCTTCAGCTCAAATCTTCAATTCTTACCCGCCAAAACCGTTTCCGCCAATCAGATTTATAAACTCCTGCACATTGTTCAGTTGCTTTCGGCAGATCTTTCCTAATCCGATCCTTTTCTCTTTGGAACTCCACCCCTTTTACTATTCGCAATTCAAATACCCCTTCCACTTTCAAGTACTACTTCTTTAATCACCTACTAACCAACCAGATTCACAAACATTGTCAGTAGTCACTTTTTAGTTACATAAAAAAAGTTTATTTACATGAAATTTTATTGAAGTTGCAAAAACAGAATATAAGACTTTAAATATTTCTGTTACTATTTATCATTGTCTTTTTTAAAGTTTAATTTGATTATTATTATTTATTTTATTAAAAAAAATTTTTTTTTTCATTTTATTCTCTGAAGACACTTCAAGTGTAAACTATATTTTATTCTTTAGGAACTTAAGGTCCCTTAAGGTCGTATGTTTTTAAATTATAGATAAAAAACCCAGGGCTGGCATTGTAATAACTAATAAACATATCGATGTTTGCATGGTAATGCAATATTCTGATTCCGATTTTATTTGCTTAGAATTAACATATGGAAAATTGAAATGGATTTTGATTAGCGCATATTTCGACATAACCCATTGTATAAATTCAGACTTACAAAAATTAGAAAAAGTATTAAACTATTACAGCAATTATAATATTATTATAGTATTGATTCAAATGCCAGGTCTAAATATTGGTTTTGATAAACGCACAAATGCAAGGGGTAAACTAATGGAAACCTTTATTGTGGAAAACGATACTGACTCAGAACTAACAACTTTTCAAGGTGCGAGAGGTAACAGTAATATCAATCTTACTTTAATAAATACAAACGCAACTCGACATAACCTTGTACAAAACTGGACGATTTCAAGAGAAACTAATTTTTCGGACCACAATATGTTAACATACCAACTACACGTATACGGGAATGACTGGACAGCAGAGAAAATCAAAAACTTTGTATATTTGACAGAAAATGGTGACTGGGAAAAATTCATGACTAACTTGAGACATCAATTTATGAAACAATTTTTACCGCAACGCATTCATACCAACTGGGAATGGACAGAAAATGAGACAGAAGACCTGATAATTAATGAAATACTCCACCTTTCGACTGACAGCATAGTTAATAAAATTACAAAATCTATTACGAAATCTTGCAATGTTGCATTCAAAAGATCCGGAAACTTCAAACGTCGAACTGAACACCGTTCCGTACCTTGGTGGAACCCTGAACTGACTAACTTACGAAGACATACTAATCATCTTAGGAAAATATATCAACGGACAAAACATGACGGAATACTAAGGGAAATAAAAAAAATTGAATATCTAAAAAGTAAGCATGAATATCAAAAACATCTTAAGAATTCTAAATTAAATTCTTGGAAAACATATGCTACTGCTTCTACTGCGTGGCAATGGCCTTATAAATTTGCAACAAACAAAATTAAATCTCACAGTTTACTCTCAACAATAATGACCCGACCAGGAACATTCACAACAGACACTCAGCAAACATTATATCACGTACTGGATAAAATAATTAAAGATGACACAACAAATAATGACAATAATGAACATAGACAAATGAGACTAGACGTACTTACCTCACCCAATAACGAAGATGACGAAGGCATCCGAGATTACGAAATATTAGATACAATTAAACAATTAAATGATAAAAAAGCCTGTGGAATAGACAAAATAGACTCTCGAATAATTAAGAAAATTGCTGAAACTTTTCCAAAATTGATTACAGCTATTTATAAATTCTATTTAAAAGAAAGGAATTTCCAAAGAACTGGAAAGTGGGTAAACTAGTTCTAATTCCTAAATCAAATTCATATTCACTTAGACCTTTGAGTATGCTTCCTGTAATGGGTAGGGTTTTTGAAAAAATATTAAAAAATAGACTAATGTACCACCTAACGACTAACGAAATACTTGACAGACATCAATTTGGATTTAGACCACAATCTGGAACTGACCAAGCCCTCAACGAACTGACTGAACAAATCAATAACACGCTCCACCAAAAAAGTAACTTATTAGTAGTTTCTTTAGACATTGCTGGAGCTTTTGACAATGCTTGGTGGCCTGCGGTTCTACATAATCTTAAAAAATATGACTGCCCAAAAAAACTTATACACAATTATTCAGAATTATTTCACTGACCGAAAACTTACTGCTCAGACAAACTATCACTCAATAGAAAAGAAACTGACTTTAGGAACTCCTCAAGGATCAGCATTATCACCAATATTATGGAATGTATTAATTAATACAGTTTTCGAAACAGACTTACATGAAAATACAACGTTACTAGCTTACGCAGATGACTTACTGTTACTTATAAAAAGAAAAGACTTTGATGAACTCCAGGAAATAGCAAATCTGACACTATCAAGACTAGGACATTGGACTAGAGGTAATAAACTTAACTTTAATTTGGAAAAAAACTAAATTCATTATTTTTACAAGAAAAAGGAGAGTACCAGACTTAGACATACGACTCAATACAGTTAGACTAGCCCAATGTGACACAATGAAGTATTTAGGTGTACTTTTCGATAGAAAACTAAATTGGAACAGGCACTTAGACAACCTTTATAACGACACTCTACGGATGATTAACGGACTGTCAATAGCTGCTAGAGCAACATGGGGCCTTAAATCAGAGGTTTTAAAAGTAATATATGAAGCAGCTATCCTCCCTAAAATGCTTTATGCTGTACATGTTTGGCACAGCTGTACTTCGTAAAAAAAATGGTATAAAACTACAAAGGCTACAAAGGATCATTGCAATCAAAATATGCAAAGGATACCGCACGTTGTCATTTGATGCTGCGACATTATTGGCGGGTATTTTGCCAGTTCAATTAAAAATTGACGAATTAACGACATTGTTTAACATTAAAACACACAAAGACAGGATATAAAGACCTAACATTAGACAAAATAGAAAAAAACACAAACTGTAAGTTTTGGATACACCCTGCATCAAATTTGTGGACTACACCCAAATGTTATTCAGTGAATATCGACAAAACAGAAATCTATACGGACGGTAGTAAGGACAGCGAGAACGTTGGATGTGCATGGTTATTTAAAGCTCAAGATGGCAGAACCATAGAACATCAGTATAAACTAGAATCGTACTGTTCAAATAACCAAGCCGAGAAATTTGCTGTTTTGAAAGTTACGGAATACATAATTACAATACATACGGACAGTAAAATTTTAATAGAGTCGATTAATAATACAGCCATACATGACTATTTGACTGACCTAATCAGACGAAATTTAATAACCATTAAGAACAAAGGGAAAATGGTCTCTATAAAATGGGTTAAAGCACACTTTGGAATTGAGGGTAACGAAAGGGCCGATTACCTAGCCAAAGAGGCGGCTAAAAGTAATTTGTTACCTTCGTATAACAAAGTTCCATTATCATATATAAAGCGGGACATAAGTTCTGATATGGTTAAAAAGTGGGACCAATTGTGGGTGACCTCATCAAAGTCACCAAGCTTACACAGATTTATACCTCACATTACACACAACAATTACAAACACATACAAAGTAACAACTACAAACTAACACAACTAATGACAGAAACACGGAAACTCTAAACAATATCTCAAACGATTTAACATAATACGATCTGACATATGTAATGAAGACGGACAGACTCAAAATTTCAAACATGTACTTTATGATGTAAAGCATTTGAAAGACACAGGTTTAATCTAGTAAAAAAATATTATTCTCAAACATGGAACATGGCCAGAGACAGAACAAAATTTGTTCTCTAAATTTAAGACTGACTTACTCACGTTTATACGAAAGATCGACTTTTGACAAACTGACAAATGATGGGCAGCGAAGGTAGTTTCTTGTTGGCTTTGTTTTGTTTTGTTTTGTTATTTTTTTTTTCTTTTCTTTTTTTTTGTGATTTGTTTAAAATTTTTGTTATATTACTACGTTATGTACGTTATGCGTAATCATGTTAACTTTTAACAACATTGTAAAACATGTAGTATGCCTGTAAGGCATGGAACATGTTAATATTTAAACGGTCCTTTATGGGGATACCTATAAGGAAAAGAAGGAAAAAAAAAAAAAAAAAAAAAAAAAAAAAGGTCCCAAAATAAATAAAGAACTTTTTATTTATATATTTATTAATTTATAAATGTACGAAGCATTCTTTATATTGTAAAGACTGGAATATCATAATGTATCAAGGAAAATTTTTAGAAAATCCGTCGTCGAAAACTTGATTATGAACTTAAGAATACTTGTAAGTGGAGTAAAAATACCTGGTGATCTTATAAATAAATCTTTTTATCAAATTCATTAATATCTGAGGCTCTCCTCTGGCCTGTGAGAGCTTTATTTTAATTGATCCTATTAATATTATTACAATAGAAAAATAAAATAACAAATCTAATTTAAATTGACTGAAATTTAAAGGGAAAAAGAAAGAAAGTTTGTCAAATGTTCCTTTCCTCCTTCCACCATTCTTTCTTCCTCAAGATTTATGGTATGCGTCTCGTTTTGATGTTCGAAAAGTTATATTGTCGTAGCCCTATCTATGATAACAAGTCTATAATTTCTAATTTCTAAAATAATGATGGATCCAACCAGATCCTTGGTTGTTGGTCGTTTGGAACTACATATCTTTCCCCCAAGCTTACCGTCTATAGTCAGAATTTCCAGTAGGATATTTTATATCTTACTCTTAGATAAGATTATGATACAAATATTAATTATACAGTGACATAATATTGTGATTTGTGATCTTATTATGTCTTATTGAACATTTTTCCAAAAATAATTTTCGCAATTTCGTATTAGAAATGTACTAAAACAAAAGAAGACTTGGGTAGAGGAAAATGGATGAAGTTGGGTTAGGTTCGGGCCATTTTAAGTGCTGAGCGTGAAGTGAATATGTTAGGAGTGGAGATGCACTCAGCGTTCGAGTGTTTGATTAATTGCTCTAGTTAATTAATTGCCTCGGATGCATCCAGCGTGCCGTCATTTAGCAGAATAGTATGGAGAGCATTCTTTCTGTGTTTATTTTAGGTTAGTTAGTGTGTATCATACTGACTGAGAGGTAGTAATATTCTGTACCTAATTAAATAAAATCAAGCAGTATATAAACAAAATAAAATAATGAAATTTAAAATTAATATGATTTATTACCTCAAGAATTTATTCAAAACCACATTAAACCTATACTGCAGTGCTAACAAATGTTATTAAAGAGAAAAATGCTCTTAAAGTTTTGATATTTTTTTTTTTTTTTTACGAATTGTGTCAAATCTTGTAAAGTATAATCGATTTTTTTCACTGTTTAGGATTTACATATGAATTTTCCAATAAGAAACATATATAATGTCGTTTTTATTAAAAAGAGAGGCATGCGGCTGTTTAGCTTAGCATAATATCTGAAAATCATGACTGGGAATTTTCTAAATTGCCGTGTTTTTATGACTCTGAAGACCAATTAAGGAGTTTATTTGCAATTTTAATATTTTAAATTAATATTATAATGCATTTGAATCGATTAAAATAAAAATCTTGATTTTGACCAATTTGGTCGACACAGCGTTCTTTCTTAGCAGGGCAGTATACCCACCCTAACCGAATGCGAGACGTAAAGAACGAAAAAAATGGAAAGATATAAAACGTATTTATTGAAAATTATGTAAAATTAAAATTTCTATGTTATTTTGTTTTAAATACTGCTACATTTTATTAAATTATTATTTTTAATACGTTTTATTTTCCTTGTGTTAAAGTACCTGGGGACGTAAAATACTATCAAATTATGAATGAATATTTAACCGAGAAAATTAAAAAGATCGATTGGGTGAAATAATATTTTAAAGGAAAATAATATCTAAAACAAAACTGTTAATTATTATTTAAATGCATATTATTACTATTATATATTATACGTTTATCTATATTTATATTATTTTCTGTTCTTCCTATCTTTGCCAGTAGTTCCTGACGTCCTTTTCTACTAAACCATCCAAAACTACGAAAATTGTCAAAAGCCTCAATAGCCACTTTTTAGGCATATATAAGTTATACATAAAATTTTATTCTTTATGCAAAAAATGTTACTTTTTATTAATATATTTTTGTTCTGTTTGTATTTTAACATTATTTTCACTATAATTACTTGTTATTTTATTCTAAATAATATTATTTTATGTTCATTATACGGCTCTCAATCCCACTGTTTGTAATTTGTTGTTCTATTCTTATTTTAGTCCCTACTATAATTAAAGAACTTTTTTTTATTTATTTATTTAAATAAATAAAAAAAATAAATTATGTTCTTCCTTTTATGTTATTCCCAACTCTTATTCGCCACCACTTGAACCATAGGACCTACCTTGAACCATACTATTGTGGTTCGAACAATAACGTACACCATGACCTCAATATCAGATATGTGCTAGACTTGAAGTTGTAGCGTTCCGATCTTAATCCTCTGTACCAATCCCTATACAGTTCTACTCCTCCCTTCAAAGCTCCTCGTAGCTTCGAACGACCACGGACCTAGGATCTTTGTTAAAATAAGGTCCCATCAGTGTTCAGCCACTGGGGTGTCTATGGCTATACTGCTCGTATATACTATCTGCCGTTTTCTTTTCTCAAGATAAGTCCAGTTTTATCTTACAAACGTTACAAAAAATTGTTCAGGTCGTATCATAATCAAATAAGTTAGGCTTTTGAAGATAATTATTCACTTTGATGTTAAAATAAATGTTACCTAATTACCACAAATAATTTTTAAAAACTATTTATTGAGATATAGAACTGTATACAACATGCATCAAGTAAATTTGAGGACATTATTATAATGACATGTAAACCACTTGTGATGAACTACTCACTAGTAGCACTTTAATAAAAATTAAACTAGGTCTCTTGGCCATCTTCTTTTTATACGCCTCGGTGGGTTATTAGGATTTGAATGTGAAGCAAGTTGGGAGACTAATGGATTCAAGTGGAATCGTACTTTACTATGAAAGGATTGGTATCTGGTTTGGGCTAAATCAGCAACATATGGAACATTGAGGTCGTTATGGATAGGTTTATTTGTGACAAAGTAATGAGCATTAAGAATTTTTCAAAGGATCTTGGATTGTAAGGATTGGATACGAAAAGTAACCATAATCCGATGGTTTATTGGAGATCCAAAGCTCAACTCCGTATGTCCAATAACTGTCATGGAAATGAATCTTTTGTAATTTATTGGAAGCTTTAAACGTTTGTCCAGTAAATGTCGGAGTAGTCTATCGGGCTATTTCTTGCCTTTTTACTCTCTTGTACAAATAATTTAAAATTTGAAAATGCATTATTATACAGGCTGGTCGGGAATTCCTTGAAAATGAAAACGTGGATTATGCATAATAAAAACAGTTCACAGGAAATTTCGTGTGATGATCGAGAAATGGGTTTTATTTACTCATCGTTAAATAAATAACGTTTTATTATTTATCGGCTACATCAGCATCGATGGCCATCCATACACATTAAACGCACGAAAACTTTAATGAATTTAGTTTAATTTTAAAATTCACACTCAATAATGTTTTTAAAGAAACTTTCATAATATTTTTCACATATAAAATATCAAATTTACAGGAGCTGTCATAATTTTCTATGCAATACATTTTATTATTTAAATTGAGCAGTTACAAAACAAAACTTATTAGAATTTGAAATAACGAAAACAATCAAACGATCAAAATCTACAAAAAACAAAATGATCGGCTAGAAATAATTAAATAAAAAAACAAAACAATTGACCTGTATTGTACAACAGTATTCGATGAGAAACATTTTCTGCATCTATTTAATTTTTAATGATTTCTTAATTCTTAATTTTTTAAATTATTCCTTTTATAATCTTTGAAGAAGAAAATATTTTAATATGAAGTATATTATTTATATGGATTAATAATTTATGAGAATAAGCCATTTATTTTATGTTTAAAAGTATTATAGAATTATAAATGAACATTCTATGGTTGCTTTTGCTAAAAACGATGACCGTAGTCGCATCGGGGCTAAGTTAGTATGTGATGATGAAAGGGAAAATTGAGTTGTGATTTCGAATGGGTACCGATTCAATGCGCGCCGGTAAAACCGTAACTGGTTACCGAAAAGTAACTCTTAAAAGGGGCAAGCCACATCTTCTCAAGTGATACCAAAAAAATTAATGGTATATTTATAAACATGAAGGTATACCATCTGCACAGATTTTAATAATTCTTTACCGTAAAAAAAAAAAAAAAAAAACTTGACGAGACAACCCAAAACGAAGAGGCTATCATTCACTTTAATAAGGAAAAACAAAACGGGAAGGGCAAAGCAGTGCAAAAAGAAAAAAACAAAATCATCTGTTCGAAGAAAATCTAATTACTGGAGAGTCCTCTAATCCTGGAAAAAGTATCGACCGCGTCAAAGAAACAAATTGTTCTTTGGAAGAAAGATCCTTTGGCAGGCTACTTTTTCACAGGGACCTTCCTCCCCGGCGAAGGATAACAAGATTATCCTGTTGGATCAAGGTGACAAGGACCCGAGGATGTAATCAACAAGAGATGGATCTGCATTCTACCACCTTCGTTATCGCAACTAATTAGCATAAATGTGATGAATCCTTCCTCATTATGCCACAACTGATAAAGTTCCGATTACTGTTCATTGCATTTAATTAACTGAATTATATTTGACAATTATTCAATTGTCATCTCTTGGTCATTGGCCAAGTATTAGTACAATATTTTTGTATAAAACTATTTTTAAGACCATCATTGATTGCATTTGAATAATGATTAATAATATTATTTATTAATTTGGTATTCATATGTAAACTGCACTCTCCAGAATATTAACCATAAATTTTTTATTACGTACTTAAATACAGTCCTAGAAAAAATGAATAAGTGCTATAATAAATAAAAGTTAGTAAAAAAAAGAAAAAGAAAAGAAAAGAGATTTAAATATCATCACTTAATAAATAAATAAAAATATACATTTTATATAATTTATAAAGTAAACAAATGTGGATACCATTTTTTTAATTGGTTGTTCTAAAAATTATATTGTTATTTATTCTTGTAAATTTTTTTATTATTATCATGATGATTGTATTTTTGACTGTGAGTTTTTACTAAGGAGATGAATTTGTCAGGAGTGCAGTCAGAATGAATAAACACGGCCAGTTTTTAAATGAAAAACTTATATTTTGGCGTGCCAACGTTTCGACCTCCCGTGCAGGTCTTCATCAGGGCTAAAATAACAGAAATTGGATGTGACCAAGATGATACAAACATTAAAAAAATTAAATAAATAAATAATAAAAATAATTTAAAATTGAAAAAGAAACAAGGAAAAATATCTGTAGTTATTTAGATAATTGAATACAAAATAGTAGTACAAAATATTCAATTATCTAATTAACTACTGATATTTTTCATTGCTTCTTTAATGTTTGTATTTTTGAGGTCATTTCGTATTTCATCTAGCCATGGTGTGGAATTCTTAAGTGAAGTTACATAGCTTATTATTTTTTTCGTCAGTCGATTTTCTGGTAGTCGGCTGAGATGACCGAAGAATTTCATTCTCCTTTTCTTAATATCAATTTCAATGTTTGAATAATTTTCCGTAGTTTTAATTTTTTGTAACCTGTAACCGTCCTGGGTATGTCTTCCTCCTAGAATTTTCCTGATGATCTTTCTCTCTTCTTTTTTTGATTTCCTGAAGTTGTTGTTTCCTGTTAAGGGTTACTGTTTCACTTGCGTAGAGAATTGTTGGTTATACGACCGTATTGTAGTGTCGAATTTTCGATCCTCTTGACATTGATTTTTTGGTTTGTCAACCCCTATCTGGCGCATCCCCAGGTGGCGGATAGGGGAATGCTCGGTAGATATGCCGGGTTGGTGGGAAATAAAATACCCGCGGACCAAAATGACAACCAAAATCCATGCTGCGTGTGACTTAGAGCAAGCGGCAGAATGGTCAGCGTCTGTTCACCAGGAGGTGGGGCTGTAAACATGCTCCAGGAACTCTCAATCCCTGGTTCTACAACACTAGCAAAGTTAGACAATCAATGACAAGCATAGCAGCATGACTCGTACAACTAATGTAAAGTGTATTTAATATTATTATTATTATTATTTTCTATTTAGAACCAACATCGTCTTAAAGACTAAGATTCACCTTTTAAAATCTTTTAAACCATCCTTAAAATTTGCACTCACTCACCTTATCATCGATTCAAACTTCGTTAACAGCTGGGGCAGTCGATAGCCTGTGTTTGGTATATAATACAATTGAAAATCGAACAAACATACTTTTTTTTTTATTTTTTGATCCCTTTAATAGCTAAAGTTTGGTGCTAAATAATTTTTATTCTGAATTAAAAATTGTTTTTATATTTTATAAGATTGAACAAAAGCTCCTATCTCTCCAAGACTAGAGCCATCTCATTTTTGAAGCAAGGGAACGAAATATATATATATATATATTGCAACATAATAATATAAAAAAATGTAAACAGTAACTGTAAAACAGTATAAAAATCAGTTTTTTACCCTGGTGACGTAGAGAAATGTACGCAGAGACTGTTGATATTAAATGATAACATTTTGGCCGGACCAGAGCCTCAAGCTAACCCCGATAAACTCTACTCTAAATATGAACAGGGGGGGTGGGGGGGACCGGGATAAACTCCTACCTAAACAAACACAAAGCGCTGTATGTACAGGGCAGCGGTTGGGTTTTGTGCACTCGGTTTGTTCAAGTTGTAATAAATATTTAATGTATTTCAAATAAAGTGAAACTATTGTAAGGGTGCGCAACAGATAATAATAATAAGGAGATGAATTTGTCAGGGGTGCAGTCAGAATGAATAAACACGGCCAGTTTTTAAATGAAAAACTTATATTTTGGCGTACCAACGTTTCGACCTCCCTTGCAGGTCTTCATCAGGGCTAAAATAACAGAAATTGGATGATACAAACATTAAAAAAAAAAAATAAATAAATAATAAAAATAATTAATAATGAAAAAGAAGCAAAGAAAAATATCAGTAGTTAATTAGATTATTGAATATTTTGTACTACTATTTTGTATTCAATTATATTGAACCCCCCCTTTATATATCGTTCCCTTGCTTCAAAAATGAGATGGCTCTAGTCTTGGAGAGATAGTAGCTTTTGTTCAATCTTATAATATATAAAAACAATTTTTAATTCAGAATAAAAATTATTTAGCACCAAACTTTAGCTATTAAAGGGATCAAAAAATAAAATAAAAAGTATGTTTGTTCGATTTTCACTTGTATTATATACCAAACACAGGCTATCGACTGCCCCAGCTGTTAACGAAGTTTGAATCGATGATTAGGTGAGTGAGTGCAAATTTTAAGGATGGTTTCAAAGATTTTAAAAGGTGAATCTTAGTCTTTAAGATGTATTTTAATTTTAATTCAATTTTGTTTTATTGTATTTTAATTTTAATTCAATTTTGTTTTATTTTTGATTATTGTAAATAATTATTAGTTTTATATTATGAAGATATTTATTTATTGTATTTTATTTTTTTATTATTATTAGTTGTGTGTGTGTGCATTTGTAAATATGGTATGAATGAATACATTTATCTCTGTACCTATTGCCCTTTACTGAGGCAGATTGTATACTTATTTCAATAAAATATATTAGAAGAAGAAAAAAGTCTTTAAGACGATGTTGGTTCTAAATAGAAAATAATAATAATAATAATAATAATAATAATAAATACTCTTTACATTAGTTGTACGAGTCATGCTGCTATGCTTGTCATTGATTGTCTAGATTTGCTAGTGTTGTAGAACCAGTGATTGAGAGTTCCTGGAGCATGTTTACAGCCCCACCTCCTGGTGAACAGACGCTGACCATTCTGCCGCTTGCTCTAAGTCACACGCAGCATGGATTTTGGTTGTCATTTTGGTCCGCGGGTATTTTATTCCCACCAAACCCGGCATATCTACCGAGCATTCCCCTATCCGCCACCTGGGGATGCGCCAGATAGGGGTTGACAAACCAAAAAATCAATGTCAAGAGGATCGAAAATTCGACACTACAATACGGTCGTATAACCAACAATTCTCTAGCAAGTGAAACAGTAACCCTTAACAGGAAACAACAACTTCAGGAAATCAAAAAAAGAAGAGAGAAAGATCATCAGGAAAATTCTAGGAGGAAGACATACCCAGGACGGTTACAGGTTACAAAAAATTAAAACTACGGAAAATTATTCAAACATTGAAATTGATATTAAGAAAAGGAGAATGAAATTCTTCGGTCATCTCAGCCGACTACCAGAAAATCGACTGACGAAAAAAATAATAAACTATGTAACTTCACTTAAGAATTCCACACCATGGCTAGATGAAATAGGAAAAGACCTCAAAAATACAAACATAAGACAAGCAGACATTTGAGAAAGAAACATCTTTAGACACAAAGTAGACAAATGGGAAGTTGTACCAGAGCAACCAAAACAAAAACAGTTCAGATGTTTGTCAGAAGAGCGTAAACAAGCCTTTTCTGAAAGAATGAAGGCCTACTGGAGGAATAGAAAGAACCCAAAGAAAAATTGATTGAGTTAATTGCTTAACGTCTTCCATTTCTGAGGAGAATTCGCGGAGAAAAAAAAAATTAATACACTTTAGTTTAGGTTAAAAAACCATTAAATAATTTTTTTAATTATTAATCGAAATAGGCTTTCATGCACTCAATGCGTTTCTGCCTACATGTTGGCTCCTCTATTGACATTATCTGGTACCTAATCTCCTTCAATCTTATCATTCGTCTTCTTCTGTTAAAAAGAACTTCTTATGACCAGTCTTCCTAGATCATCCACTTACCAAAATCCAATAGAACCCATCTTATTACAAGGGCACATCTTAAATAGAGATATATTCTCCATCTAACATCAGTATTTTTCCTTTGAATATTTGCCTCATTTGTTTGAAAACGTTTTTCCCAGGTATTGTTACTATTGTTAAATGCTCCTGATTGGGTATCCTCTTATCCTATTAAATCAACATCTAAGGTGGGGTTATCTTATTTCTAGGACACATCTTAAATAGGGGAATATCCCCCTTCTAACGTTTGTATTTTTTCCTTTGAATATTTTTTTTTTCTGTGCCCTTTCTAGAGGCTTGAGGTGGTCAGTCTCGTTCGATTTGGCAACTGTTATTTTCTCTGCAAGTGTTCGAACAGTGCTGGGATATTCATCCAGAGCTCCCAGAATATCGCTATCCAATGAAGAAATCTGCCTCTCGGAATTTTTTATACCGTTTAAACTATTGTCGCCCCGCACTTTATTAATGTTTCTTAATATTTGAGCCCTGTTTTTACTGAATTCGCACTCTTTGTGAGAAAATCACGTGTAAACATGTAAATTCTGAAATATTTCTATGCTCAAGAAGTAAAATAATACTTTTGTTTAATAGAGGAATAATTAATATTGGTATTTATACAAAAAAAATAATCAGTTAAATATAAACATTTTATTACTGGTTCAATATATTTTCATTTAAAACCTTAGTTATGAGGCACCTCTCCATTTTTCAGACCTCTTGCCTACCGATATTTTAGGCAGCTGGATCATCGTTCAAAAGTTAAAGATGTATCGATTAAAATTCGATTGAAAATTCGTTTTCAGAATTTCTTAATAATAACGATTCCGATATCTATCCATAGTTAATGGGGAAGCTATTAATAAGTTGGCAGGAATAAATGTGGAATTTATGTAACATTAAAAAAAGTCGTTACTTTTTTTTTTAATTTTTATTCGTATTTTCTACTATATACAATATATAAGGAGTTATCTTTTAAAACTGAACATGTTCTCTTCAGAAGAGTTATAAAAAAGAACTAAGAACCTACAAAAAGTCCTTCCTCTGCTGTTAAATCCAACATAATTAAACTACTTGAATACTGATGTATTTCTACTAACAAAAACAAAATATAGCAGTTTATTAAGCTCGCAAGGCTTTATCAGAGAAAAAAAAAATTCGACCGAAAGTGGACGCGTTCAGTTTTAAAAGATAACTCCTCATATACTTCGGAGGGTTATCGGGAAGCTGGTTGGGAAATTATTGGATTCAATTTAGTATGAATGTTGTCATGGAAAGATAGGTTAGGCCAATTCAGCGACATATGGGACATTGAGATCTTTATCTTTAAGTTCATTTGTGACGTAATAAGGAGTATTGAGGATATTGGATACGAAAAGAACTGAAAGGTTTAGTTTAGTGGAGCCCTAAACCTCAACTCCGTTTGTCCAATGCAGCCTAATTATTGTTGTGTAAATTTGTATTTTGTAATTAACTGGAAGCTTTCAACGTTTGCCCAGTAAATGTTGGTGCAGCAATAAAATACGAGCAGTTTCTTGTCGTTTAAGTCTATAGGTAAAAATCAAAATTTATTTTTCTTCTACTCACAAGGTTTTTAATTATCAAAATATAAACCATTGTGCTCTATGGTTTGACGCCATCTGGAATCCTGCTGTAGAATTCTTTGATGGTACCACTGTTTGGGTTTTGAATCGAAGAACTCACGAACCTCATTTTCAACTTCATTTAAGTTGTTGAATGTTTTTCTACAAATAAAATGAGCCATTGATCTGAACAGGTGTGATGGTGATATGCCGGGTGAAGGAGAAGTTCAAATCCATCCAAATTAGCTAGTTTTTCTTTTTAAGGCGAAAGGTGTAGGGGCTGGCATTATCTTGTCGGAACAAAACTTGCTTCCTGTTGACTAAACCTGGATACCGCTGAACCAAAACGCCGTACATCCCCTGCAGTTGTTCTGAATAGAGCTCTGAAGCGCAGAGAGTCCTAGTTGACTACTGAAACACGCCTTGATCCTGATTTCCTTTCAAGGCTCAAATCACCTTCATTATATTTTTGGAACCACCTTCTCATCTTCACCTTTCATTCTAGAGAGTCTTCATCCACAAATTCAACAACTAAATGAGGGGCTTCAGCTGATGAAAACTTCTGTTTCCGATAATAATAATAATAATAATAATAAAGTTCTTTATTTATTCTGGGACCTTAAGTCCCTTAAGAATAAAAAATAATGTACAATCAAGGGCCTTCAGAGCCTTAAAATAAAATAATACAGTAGACCCTCGGTATAACGCGGTTCGTTATACCGCGGATTTGGATATAACGCGGGTCAAGCTCCGGTCCCGATCCTGATTTAATTAAAATTAATAAAAAATAAGATTACGTGTGTTTTAAAACCAACAATAGAAAACTTGAAAACAATTCATTAAAAAATTAGAAAATTAGAAAAAAAAACGAAAAGGTTCCAAAGTTTAATAAGTTCTGGGAAAAAGGGAACTCTGAAAATTAAGTTACATCTGTTAAATTTTTTTTTTTTTTTTTTTATACACATTTCTAATTTTACTGAACATTAAAAGGGATTTGTAAAGGAAAAAAATTATAACTGGTTGTTAACGTATGAAGTAAAACTAAATAGGACGTTTAGAATGAATTACGATTGTCTAACCAAGTTTCATTGTTTTTGTTTCAATTAGAACTTTTTAAAGTTTGATTTTTATTAGAATTTTAAAAAAAACTTTAGGAAAGAGTCTGTACATCGCTTGTGTCGTCCTGGAAATAAGCCGAAATGTGTTGCTTAGACAATGTCGATTGAATATCTTCCCGGTAACCTACCTAGATGACGTACGGAGAAGCTGTCTCTATTCCTGCCTTCTTGGTTCACGAATCCCCTTCAGTTCTTTTTTAAAAACTGTCTATTATTCCTTTATTGTTGCCCGAGTTTATATCAGAGTGCATTTTCATTATTTTTTTTATCCCCGATAATTCATACTTCCGCCTTCGTTATACCGCAGGTACGTCTATAACGCGCAAGGTTTCATTTCCCCTTTACCCGCGTTATAACGAGGGTCCACTGTATTTACATAACAAAGTAACAGATAATAATAATAAAAAAAAAAAAAAAAAGAGCAGAAAGAAAGATATATTAATAAAAAGTAACAGAAAATTTATATTAATTTTTTTACAAAAAAAAAAGATTTTCTTAAATATAAACTGTTTATAATTATAGTTTATAGTTTATAACAACTAAAAAGTGGCTATTGTCAGTTTTTGGAGGACAGGATCTGGGTGGATAGTAGGTGGTTAAAGAAGTGGTATTTGAAAGTAGAAAGGTTAATTGAATGACGAATGTTGAGAGGGATGGAGTTCCAGAGAGAAGAGGATCGGATTACGAAAGATCTGTCGAAAGTGGCTGAGCAATGAGCAGGAGTATGCAAATCTGATTGACGGGATCGGGTTTGGCGGGTAAGAATTGAGGATTGGAGTTGAAGGAGTTCGGAAATGTAAGGTGGATGACGGAATTGAACGGTTTGAAAAACTAAGGATTCCAGGAAATACTAGCGACGGTAGGAAGGAATAAGCCACTTTAACTCCGCATAAAACTGCGAAATGTGGGCGCTCCTCGGGATCCCGAAGATAAAGCGGATAAAGCAGTTAAATAATCTTTTGATTCTGGCCTCGAGATCCCCAGAAACACCCCCATACACAGCACAGCAGTAATCAAAGTTGGGGAAGATGAGAGAGGTAACTAGTAATCTTCGGGTTTCGAAAGGAAGAAGGTGGCGAACGTGATTGAGACGTTTTAGGATAGGGACGGTGCGGCGGGAAATTTCGGATACTTGATTTTTCCAGGATTGGGTTTCATCGAAAACGACTCCAAGGTTTTTGACCGAGGAGTAGAATTTGATAGGATCACTGTTCAGAAAAAGGGTGGGAATAGAGGATATGGTTTTTGAGAGGTGACTCGAACCTATTACAATCGCTTTGGTCTTTTCAGCATTTAGATTTAATGATAATGATAATGATGATGATAATGAGGAAAAATTACGAGAATTTCGTATTTTATTGTCACTGTGAACAAAGGAAAGCTAATGAAGTACTGCCGGATAGAGGCTGTTTACCAAATGATTTAGACGGGATCAAACATGAACTTCTTATCACAATTCTTAGCTCTCGAGTGTATATAAGAGAGGAATTACGATGCAAAGCTCAAACACAAAGAAAACGGTCATTTTTTCTGACTAATTCCATTAAATACGTTGTAATATTAAATGTATCTTATATTTTTATTTTAAAACTATAAATGTGACATTTTAATAGAACTTAATAGTTGTAAGTGAATCCAGAGTGGCTGTGTTGATATCTTCGAACAGCTCTATAAAGGGACTAAAACTCTGTGGTGTGATAAATCAGTTGGTGAGGTTTGGGAGGTGGCCAACCTTACACTGGTTTACTGTGGCCAGCTTTCGTCGGGATCTCTGCCATCTCCCCTTGTCTTTGTTCTAACAGTTCTGTTCTATATCCGTAATGTTTGTTCTTGTAGGTTTAGCGTTCTGACTATTGTGATAATCGTATCTTAAATATCTCCTGGCAGGAGTTGAAAATACTAGAATTGAACATCTTAAAATTGTTGATGTAAAATGAAACTAGGCATGGGACTTTAGATGAAATAGGTTTATAGGTTAAATCCAATATAGTAGGGGCCATAAAACTGGGCTATTGAGGAAGTGCTGTCGTAAAACTGTTTTACTGGCCTAGCTACTCCTCGTCTACTGGAACCTTCCATTTAGCTCAGATGAATACTTTGACCTTTGAAAACCATTTTATGTTCGATTTCTTTTCACATTTTACGTGATAATCAATTTTCTTTCCCCTTTTAATACCTTTATTTTCCAATTTAATCTTATTAAAATAATACACGAGTGCTGAAAAAGTAGGGAAAATAAAGGAAAAACATTAATATCTGGCCATTTTGAAGACCTTTCCAAAAAAAAAAAAAAAAAAAAAAAAAAAAAAAAAAAAATGCAGATGATATTAAAGAATACCACTTTTTGCGGTGAATTTATGGCAAGATGAGTCTGTTTTTACAGGGGAAGGCATTTTTTATCGTTCCTTGTGGAGTATCGTTGGTTTATTCATATTCGTATTGCTGTCGAATAGTGTTGAAAAATCACAGTTTGCCGAACAGATAGAATTCAGAAGCTAATAGCAAAATTGAGGTCCATGTTCATTATCACTGGATTTGAAAGATTACATTGAAAATCTAATAAAATAATTCCTAAATTATAGTAATAAATAAATAAATGTAATAACATAAGATTCTTTGATCCGGTGTCGCTTTATTGACAGTTTTCCTTTATTTTATATTAAACAATAATTTTTTTGTTTGCTTTTTATTCCAATGAAGAATTTATTATGTTTAAAATGCACATTTACATTAAGGGATTGTCTTAATGTTTTATTTACACTAGTAATCGATTTGTATGCCAAATGAGAACACCATGTTTTTTCGGATTCAAAAGTAAATTTCTCTATGGAATCGAAACAAAATCATTACGTTTAGCATATCATTCGAAAGCTGATCAAATTTGCAAGTTTTTGTGAGACCTGACGTTTTGTGGATAGTTTTTTCGAAAAACGGTGAGTGTTGAAGTAAATAAGACATTGTGACTTCCCCAAATAAGATGAAGATCAAGCTGTTCTTTTAGTACCAAGTTTGTAAAATTCAAGGTTACAGGTAGTCAGCTATTATAGAAAATTTAATGCTAAATCCGAAAATGTGGCCAAAATTTGAAAAATATTTAAACAAAATGGAGATATTACAGATTCTATAGAAAAAAACGTGTTTTTCTCAAAAATGTCTTTGATTTATCATATCGCTGCAACATATTAGAATAGAAAGGTGAGGTTTGTGGTATTTCGCCACATTTTTGATCTAGTTACACCCAATTTTTTTATTTACACTAAGAGATACTCACCCTGAATATATATACATGGATAAATTTCTTGACTGTTACTATTAAATGTTTAGTAAGGTTCTTGAGGTTCAGTCATAAAATAAAAAAGCAACTATTTTGGCGACGTTTCGAGACTATATTGTTATCATAATCATGCCCTACAGTGAAAAAACAGGTTAAAATAAAATTATATAAGTTATTTCAAAACATAAAGTTAGCTACAGTACAGGTAGGTATATAACAACATGTCTAGGGTCATAAAATTATAATTATAATTATTCAATTATTCAATAATTCAATAATTGTTTAAATTATATTATTATAATTATTCTGTAATTATATATATTTTTATTACCCTACACATGTTGTTATATACCTACCTGTACTGTAGCTAACTTTATGTTTTGAAATAACTTGTATAACTTATATAATTTTATTGGTAACTGTTTTTTCACTGTAGGGCATGATTATGAGAACAATATAGTCTCGAAACGTCGCCAAAATAGTTGCTTTTTTATTTTATGACTGAACCTCAAGAACCTTACTAAACATTTAATAGTAACAGTCAAGAAATGTATCCTATATATATATATATATATATATATATATATATATATATATATATATATATATATATATATATATATACGTACAGGGTGAGTATCTCTTAGTGTAAATAAAAAAATTGGGTGTAACTTTATAGGGAATGTTTTTTATATATGTATTTTTCCAGTTTATGAAGAGGATCCCACATCATTTGTGATCGAAACGTCATTATTGAAAAATAGCAAAACATAATTGAAACTTCCTTAATCAATTATTTCCACCTGTATGATTTTTTTTTGATTTTTTTACCAGGCAATATATCGCTCTTCTATGGAAGATGGTAGACTGATATATTTTATGTTAACGGGTAATTGTCTATATACAAAGGACAGCAAGTTCCATTTAAAAATGTAAACTTTGCTTGTTGTAATTTGTCATAGTTAAGTTTTAATGTCCATTGGTTGTACCATCTTTTTTTTTTTATTTTCTGATATGGTAAAGCTTTACTTTAAACGTATTTTTATTATGTCTCGTTTGTAATTTTCATCACATAGCCCTGAGAGCTTGTTCAGAACGAATTGGCAATAAGTTTTCATTGGAGTCAATTTAATTTATTTTCTCTAATAGAAGAATTAAAGTCAATTGGAGTAGTTATCAATTGGGAAGCAGGTCATCGGATCAATGTGATCATCTTGTCCCTTTAACGTCTCCATCTTCATTCTCTCAGATTACAGCTTGATATAAAATCTCATTTATTTTCGAAAAAGTAATAATAAATGAATATAATTAGGAATAGCGGTTCTTGTTGACAGGAAGGTTGACAGGAAGGAGCCGAAGGAGGGTATGGCATGGACAGAAGAGAGGAAACAGAGGATATCAGAAGGAATGAAGGAGATATGGATGATGAGAAGGAACAGAATTAAAAATCCATTTTCGTAATATTCGCGTGGTCTCTATGGCCTTTTCGTGAAAAAAAAAATATATATATAATATATAATAAAAATTAGAGATAATGGAGTAGTGCATCAGCTTTACTTTGATTTCCAAAAGGCTTTCGATTTGATTAACAATCATAAGCTGTATATTTTGATCAAGTTGGGGAAAAAATCAAGTAAATATTTGCATGTCAAAAATATTGGGTAAAGATGAAGAAACTATACTCATAAAAGCCGGAAACGAAAGTGGCCTAGTAATTAATTCTAATACAACAAAATATATGGTTAATATTAGAAATGGTGATAATTTCGGTGATATAAATATGTCAGTGATTCGTTTTGAATAAAAAAAAAACAGTTTATATATCTAGGGTCTACAATATCGAGAAAAAATGAAATTCAAGAGGGATTAAAGGCAAGATTAAAAACTGATGATGCTTTTTCTCGATCGCAAAAATACTCATTTCACGCTCACTCTTCAGAAATTTAAAAATTAGGATGTAAATATTAGAATATTATACTAACTAAAGTTCTCTATGGATGCGAAACATGGCTGCTAACCTTCAGGGAAGAACATAGCCTAAACCAATGCGTAGGATATTTGCCCCCCCCCCCAAAAAAAAAAAAAAAAAAAAAAAAAAAAAAAAAAAAAAAAAAAAAAAAAAAAAAAAAAAAAAAAAAAAAAAAAAAAAAAAAAAAAATTATAAGGTTCCAAAATGCAGAACTGCAGGAGCTTAATCCGGTATATATAGTTTATAGCAGCGCGATGGTTGAAAAATGCATGTAAAGTCGTTGAATTTGATAATGACCGAATTCCTAACAGTTAGTGTTTATTTTGAAGCTTCAGGTTAGCTGAGGCTTTTATTTGTTTTATTTCTTGTTATAAAAAGCTAAGAGGAGTTAAATTAAAAATATTCATGTGCCGAATATTCCAATGTTGGTATCACTGAAGGAATTGGATAGATAAGTTGGGATGTTGGCATGACTGCTATCGGTCCCAGAGCAGGAAAATCATCTTATTATTATTTATAGATTTAGGATTGAGGGGGACCTATAAGACTTGAGTGGAGTATATTCGAGGACGACATGGATTCGATAAGTCCACTCGAACTCCAATGTTATTAAGCTCTTTAGAGAAAATATTTTTCCTCTATAGTTTATTAATCAGTTTTAAAATTTACTGAAGAAAAATATACAAATAAATTTTCTGTTTTCCATTATTGGATTGTATTCTACAAATTTAAAAAAAAAAGAAAAACGTTTTTAAAAAAGGACCTTGTATTAACTTATCTTAAGTTTTTAGGAAGAGTTTGAGATAGCCAATATTTGGGGTTGGTAAGTTTAATAACTTTTAGCGGTATTTTTATTTTTTCTTTAGTTTTTTGACTAATTATTGATATTTACAACTGTATGCAATTAATACAACAAGTAAATTTAAAGAAAATGATTACTAAGAAATGCTAATGACTTGTAAAGAACTATTCACGAGTAGAATTCAGTAAAAGTTCTACCTTAGAAGAGGCCATTTTCTTTTCAGGCACTTCAGATATTTATCAAGGATCTAGTGTGAAGCTAGTTGGGAGACTTATTCGAGTGGGTATGGAGTTTACTATGAAAGGATTGGCATCTGGTTTGGGCTAAATCAGCAACATATGGAACATTAAGATATTTATGTAAAAGTTTGTGACATAATAAGGAACTTTGGGGATTTTACTCTGGATTTTGGAATGTAAGGATTGGATGCAAGAAGAATAAGAAGGTTTAGTGGAGCCCCAAAGCTCAACTCCGTATGTGCTAATAGGTCTAAAGACTTCCTTATAAATAAGTCTTTTATTATTTAATGGAAGCTTTGCACGTTTGTCTAGTAAATGTTGAAGTATTCGAAAACGACGAGCAGTTTCTTGTTGTTTTAGTATTTGATGTATTTTTGAAATATCTTTCAATTGACGACTAGAATTTTCATTTATTATAATCTGTATAGTTAAGTATATTATTAATTATAATCAGTTTAGTATTCAGTATAGTTGGGACATGGAAAGATATGGTGTATCTCGCCAGCTCTGAAAGGCCTTGGGCGATATTAAACAGTTCATTGGTAGTGCTATCAAATTCCTTAAGCATATTAGATTATGTAATTTAAATTTAAATTTTTTTTTCCTGTATACATACACAATGAGTACCTCTTAGTGTAACAAAAAAAATTATGTGAAACTAGATCAAAAAAGTAGAATAATGTCGCAGGCCTTACCTTTCTATTCCAATCGAATCCTACGGTAATTCAAAGACTTTTTTGAGGAAACCACCTTTTTTTGACATAAAAGCTATAATATCTTTCTTTATAATTTTTTAAATTTTGACCGGATTGAGCATTAAATTTGGTATAATAGCAGAGTACATGTAACCTTGAATTTTACAAACGTGGGCACCTAAAGAACAGCTTGATCTTCACCTTATTAAAGGAAGCTACATTGTATTATAGGTATTACTTCAACGCTCACAGTTTTTCAAAAAAAAAAAAAAAAAAAAAAAAAAAAAAAACTATCCACAAAACGTAAAACCTCACAAAAACTTGCAAATTTAATCAGCTTTCAAATGATATTTTAAAAGTAATGATTATGTTTCGATTCCATGGAGAAATTTACTTTTAAAACCGGAAAAACATGGTGTCTTCATTTGGCATAAAAATCAGTTACTTGTGAAAATAAGTGATTATGATAATCGCTTTATGGAAATATGTATTTTAAACATAATAAACTCTTCATTGGAATAAAAAGCAAAGAAAAAATTTATTGTTTAATAGAAAATAAAGGAAAACTGTCAATAAAGCGACACTAGATCAAAGGATTTTATGTTATTAATTATTTATTAATTATTATTATTTAGGATTTATTTTATTGGATTTTCAGTGTAAGGTTTAAAACCCAGTAATAATAAACATAGACCTTAATTTTGCCTTTGGCTTCCGAATGTAGACGACATTGAAGAATACCACTTTTTGAGATGAAGCTCATGGACAGATGAGTCTGTTTTTACAGGGGAAGGCATTTCTACTCATCCATGTGGGGTGGGTCTCGTTGATTTATTCATTTTTGTACTGCTGTTCGAATCGTGTTGGAAAATCATAGTTTGGCCAACAGATTGAATTGTAAAAATTACAAGGATTAGTTACAAAATACCCTACCACAACTTCATCAAAATATTCGTGATGTGTCGGCAAAATATGATTTTTCAACACCATACTGTTCCTTCACATTTTTCGAATAATGATGTTCAAATGTAAGAGTAATTATAACCACTAGCAGTTTGTTGCCCTTAAAACCAAAACAATAACAACGACATTTATTTATTTACTTATTGAGGCCTTCCTTTTATTTTGATTTTAAACGGAGTGTGTGTAAATGCATGACAATTGGGAAACTGAACCCTGATGTACTCTTGCTGTCCCATTTTTCATTAGGCTATTCTTTCTCGTGTTTTCCTCGTTTATTTCAGTTATTATTTACAGGTCAATAATTCCCAACAGTATGATACCTCTAAGACTTTAATTATCGTTTGTTTGTTTTATATGCTTCCTTCTACTATATTTTATATTTTCTACTATACTAAATATACTATACAATATATATTATATACAGTATAATACTATATGTTCTACTATATATTTTTATTTATATTGTTGTTGAGGAGGGGGCTTTTCTCATTTCAAAAACAATCACCACCCCAACTGAACGCTGGTGAAAAATTACTATCAGCCAAATGATTCCCCATTATAAAATAGAGAAAAAAAATAAAAGAATTTTACCAATTTACTGTAATTGAAAATTGAGAAACCTGAAATAAAATCAATGAAATGCAAAGAAAAATAAAACCGTTATACAGGAACACCACTTGTAAAATAATTATATTTTAAAAACTGATATAAATATATACACAGTAAAAGAATTAAAAGAAAAGTGGTGAGTGAAAAAAGAAATATAATACTACAAATAAAATATATCGTAAAGTGGGTACAATTTAAATATATACCTAAAATAATCGAAATGGTGGTGGGAAAAGTGATATAAACTTTTTAAAAATTAAAATTAAACAAAATTAATTAAAACTAATTTTAAACTATTTTGATAATTAATGAATTAAGAAATGACAATAGTAATTTAACTACGGCAGAATGTGGTTCAAGTTACGTAGAAGAATAGGGTTTAAATACTTGATAGATGTCGAGTGGATGGAAGTCTCCTCAGCTTCGGTGGGTTTTCAGTGCGGTGGGTTCTCAAATACGAGGGTGAATCAAATATAAACGGTAATTTTCAAAATTATATTTATTTAATAATATTATACAGAAATCGAACACCCTCCTTGCAGTCCAGACCTGTCCCCTTGTAACTATTTTTTGTTTGCGCCCCTGAAAGAATCACTTGGAGGAAAACGATTTGAAAACAATGAAGACGTCGAAAAGCACGTGCGCTAATGGTTAAAAACTCGCCCTCAGTCTTTTTATGAACAGGGAATATTCAAGCTTCCAAATCGGTGGCAGAAGTGTGTAGATAATGCAGGAGACTACATTGAAAAATGTTGAAGGTATAGTTTCTGTATAATATTATTCAATAAATATAATTTTGAAAATTACCGTTTATATTTGATTCACCCTCGTAGACAGCAGTGGAGAGAGACGATCGCGCAGAGGAGAGAGAAGATCGCGCAGAGGTGAGAGAAGGCACAGCCAGATGGTGAGTTAAGAAGATCGCGCAGAGGTGAGAGAAGATCGGTGAGTAAAGAAGGTGGCTGTGCGTAAATAGCACAATCTAACTTCTTTCCAGACAGATCTGGCTCAGACTGCCATGCTACTGTCGCTGGCGACGCTCATATGTTTTTCTTTTGTTTTTTATAACAGCTGTCGCAATTTACCTAATACGTAACTTGATACACATAATATACATAACTTGAACCATTATTTATACAAACTAACTAACAGGAAATATTTAGAGCTATTTACAGTGTTATATTTATAATAAATTATAACATAATATCTTTCTCACTATGGGAGATCTTGAAAGGAAAAATTAATTAAAAAATTAAACTATCAGCCTTTAACAATTGTAGTTTTATTTTTATTGATTTTCAAAAATCTAACTGGAGTAACATGTTGGTGTTTCTGGGGTAGTCTCCTTCATCTTCTTTTATTTCTTAGAAATAGATATTTGTACTTGGATAATAGATTTCCGTTTTTCCTGGCATTTGTGGTTGAGATGTAATTAACGAAATTTAGTTTTATTAGTATTGTACCATAGGGTTTGCTATTGTTTTTATAATGAATGTAACTGATGGTTGAGCCCGAGCTCCAAGGTAATGTCAATAGCCGCTTATAATAGCTTATTTTTCTGAAAACCTTTTGTTGGAACTTTGTTTGAATATTCATGAATATGTTTATCCTCCTACTGACGTCAACACTTTTTCTCTGTAAATTGGTGAACTTATTAAACTGTCACTTGTTATGTTCAATTAATTGTTTTTAAGTATTTTTAACTATAAGATAAATTTATAGTTAACTATTGAGATAAATCGATTCCAACAATTCCTAAATCTATCAAAATAAATCGGTATCGAAATTCTATAATCCAAAGTCGATTCATAGGAACCGATAGATATGGCCGAAGTTGGCATTTGTTTTGGGCCACCTAACTATTTAATCATGATACATTGATTCTTCTTCCACACTCCTTAGGTACCTCATTTCCTCTGCTGTTATTCGGTTCCAGGTTTTGTCCTTTGGAACCCAGCTCTTGCTTCCATGAATAAAGAGTGGGTAAATATATAGACTTAAATATGTGTATTTTTACTTTATTACACATCTCCTTTTTCCCTGCAATCGTGTTGCATAGTTGGTAGTAGATTGATTACGTAAAGCAGTTTAAATATTTAGGAAATATGAAATTCAAGAGGGATTGAAGGCAAGATTAAAAACGGATAGTGCTTCCTCCACGCTGAAAGCCATTAAGGTGGAAGAAGATTCTTTCTTCTGAAACAAAAAACAACAAACAAATAAAATATATTGTTTCATCCTTAATAACTGTATATTTTTTTACCTGACAGATCAACAATGCTTGTTGGCACAGGATTCCAATAGTTGGTATAGTTTCAAGAATTTTTATTGCTAGCAAAACGTCAAATTGTTCCAAGATGTGTTTTCGCTGATTAAAAATGAAGATCAAATTACAACACACTGTTTCATTAAACTTTTTGTTATTTTTAAAGGACTTTAGCTAGAGATTATTTTTCATTTTATTTTATGTTCATAATGCTTTTCGATAATAGTACAGTGAAACTCCGATTATCTGAAATAAAAAATAGAGACATATGTAATGATTTAACTATGTATTTTATTGAATAATTGTAAATGTGGCTGTTTATAAAATATTTATGTAATAACAAAGTTTAGTTAACATGTCGGAAATTGTGGATTTTCCGACACTGAACTTTTCCCTGATTCTTTTCTAAAACGTTCTACATCGGACCGTTTTTCGGAGACAGTAAATACAACACTTCTTTATTGTACTACAACATTTTAAAGGGTTGCTCCATTAATTTGTTTGATTAAAATACTGATGTATTCATGCTATTATTGGACCTTACAAATCTATATCTGGTGAACTTGATAAAATTAACTATTATTGGTAGAGAATAAATCAGTACATTTATTACAATCTCAACAATGTGACGGCAATAGGGTCCAGGCTAGGCAAACCCCGTGTAGGATGGATGTGCTATGCTTCTAGAAATTCACTAACAAGGGGAGGACACACTCAGTCTCTCACGGATCTTGTTGGCAATTGTTTTGGAGGTTCCTGGTCAAAAAATATTAGACACGTATTTTGCCGTT
Source organism: Euschistus heros (assembly GCA_003667255.2). NCBI lineage: Eukaryota > Metazoa > Arthropoda > Insecta > Hemiptera > Pentatomidae > Euschistus > Euschistus heros. Next base: position 1,187,791 of record RCWM02000054.1, read on the forward strand.
CCGACCAATGGTCCCTAGAAGCCGAGAGAAAAAATAAAATAGCATTAAACTAATTTATTTTTTATCTCGAGTTTAAAAAATGATATCGACATGATTCTTGCACCAAGATTTTCAGTTTTGATTGCGAATTAAAGGAAAAATACAGTCGCTCCATAGATTTTGGTTTAGGTTAATTAAATTCTAAAAAAATGATTAGCTTTTCAAGCAAACTACCTCTATAGATTTTTTCACACAAAAATTGAGGTGAGATTCTAATTCAGCGCCCTCAAAAACATTAAAAAACGGTTATTCAACAAAATCAAAAAATATCATTTTTTTCACCCTCTTCTAGGAATATGAAATTTTAAAACCGATTATTGGTTACATACCTTTAAATCGTCATTACTTTGTCATGCAATTCACTGGTTGGTATCGCTGGAAAAAGGAGGGTCTCAGCTTGATGTATATAAATGTAAAATTCGATGAACAAAAACCTATTAAAAAAATTGGAAAATCCGAAAAACATTTTGATTTTTAACTTGAGTTTGAAACCAGATAGGATGATGAAACCAAATACATTTCAAGCGTATTACCACTCTATATTTTGTGTAAAAAAATAAAGTTGATACGTTAAACCGTCTAAGCGTAATTCATGTTTTTATCAATTTAAACAAAAGTTGCCTACCATTTGGTCAGGGGCAAACTTTGAAGCTTACAAACTTTTATTTTTCTATTTGGATGAAATTTAGTATTTAAAGGTTCTCTTGAGTGCTGAATTCGAATCCGATATCGGTTCTTGTGAAAAAATTATATTGAATATACTTCACTTGAAAAATTTTAGCTTTTACACTGTAAAATGTGATAGAAAATTCTTTTACCCCTAGAATTCCATCTCATATATATATGTATATATATACTAATTGGGAGAAATAATTTGTTACTTTAATTATTATTAAAATAATTATAATTATTAATTATTTATTGTAATGATAACTTATTACAAATTAATATTTACATTATATACAGACAGAACCACATATTAGATTTGATTGTTAAGTATTTACAATTTTTATTTTATTTTGCAGTTGAACATGTTAAAATATGATTGTGATAGTTGACATAAAAACATTATAGCAATAACTGCCTCACTTCCGTTGCTGACAGGATTTTGTTGAATATAATGAAAATGAAATTGTAATGTAATAAGCTTCAGTTATTAGAACCCAGTAAACAAAGATTACAAAACGGGTTAGAGATGTGTTCTGGGTTTGAAGAATAAAATAAAAAATATATATATATATATATATATATATATATATATATATATATATATATATATATTTATTTATATTTTTTTTTTTATTGATATCTATATATATATACATACGTTTCCTGAGTTTTGAGGGCGCTGAGATGGAATTCTAAGGCTAAAAGTACTTTCTATCACATTTTACAGTGTAAAAGCTAAAATTTTTCAAGTGAAGTATATTCAATATAATTTTTTCACAAGAACCGATATCGGATTCGAATTCAGCATTCAAGAGAACCCTTAAATACGAAATTTCATCCAAATAGAAAAATAAAAGTTTGTAAGCTTCAAAGTTTGCCTGACCAAAAAATGGTAGGCAGCTTTTGTTTAAATTGATAAAAACATGAATTAAGCTTAGACGGTTTAACGTATCAACTTTATTTTTCTACACAAAATATAGGGTGGTAATACGTTTGAAATGTATTTGGTTTCAAACTCAAGTTAAAAATCAAAATGTTTTTCGGATTTTCCAATTTTTTTAATAGGTTTTTGTTCATCGAATTTTACATTTATATACATCAAAAGAAAGCTGAGACCCTCCTCTTTCCAGCGATACCAACCAGTGAATTGCATGACAAAGTAATGACGATTTAAAGGTACGTAACCAATAATCGGTTTTAAAATTTCATTTTCCTGGAAGAGGGTGAAAAAAATGATATTTTTTGATTTTGTTGAATAACCGTTTTTTAATGTTTTTGAGGGTGCTGAATTAGAATCTGACCTCAATTTTTGTGTGAAAAAATCTATAGAGGTAGTTTGCTTGAAAAACTAATCATTTCTTTAGAATTTAATTAGCCTAAACCAAAATCTATGGAGCGACTGTATTTTTCCTTTAATTCGCAATCAAAACTGAAAATCTTGGTGCAAGAATCATGTCGATATTACTTTTTAAACTCGAGATAAAAAATAAATTAGTTAAATGCTATTTTATTTTTTTCTCGGCTTCTAGGGCCCATTGGTCGGAACGGCAAAATACGTGTCTAGTATTTTTTGACCAGGAACCTCCAAAACAATTGCCAACAAGATCCGTTACTCAACTTGACTGGTATGAGGTAGGTGTTTGGGCTCCGCCGCTAATTCTGAGACGCAGTTCTATTTAGTTTTACGTCTTTTATTCTGTCATTTAAACTACTAAGATGGGACCTAACGTATTTTAATCCAAACCACCCCCTACACCCCTGGTTAATAAACCAATAAACAAAATTGGTGTAATAACAATACATATATATATATATATATATATATATATATATATATATATATATATATATATATATATATTTTCTCTTCAAATCAATCCGGATAATCGGAGTTTCACTGTATACCATTAAAACTACATCCAGAGAAATATTAGTCCACTCTTCCGTCTATGGTGTTTAGTGAAAGGTTTTAGTAACATTGTCGATTCCTTAAGTACAAAATGGATCCTTGGATTTAAGAATTAGTAATCTTCTTAAACAACAATTATTAAAATTATTTTATTTTTTTTTTTTATTATTGCATTGTGCAACTTATACCTTGTAGATAATAAATACTTTTTGCTGTTTTCTAAGTGATTTCTTGAATAATTATTTATAAATTTGGTTATCTTGTTTATCTTCCGTTTGGATTATTTTCTATAATTGCAATTTATTTTAAAACTGAAAACCAGTGTCGATAATCGTGAATATTTTGGTACCGAAATTTGTAACATTTATCTTCTTAAATAAGAATTTCGAGAACGAATTATATCTTATATTAAATTTAAATGATCTTATACATTATGTTTTAGATAGTAAATGCTGTTTGCAGTTTGATAATTTATTTTCTAGATAATAATTGAATTTTTAATTTTATGTTTACTAGTAAAACTTCACCTTTCTTGACCTTAGCGACTCTACAATGGTTCCCTAGTTCGCACGTAGCCAGATCTTTCTGACATAATGAAGAATTTAGACGGATACTCTTATTACGTGACCCCCTTATTAGCTTTAATAGTTGTAGGTACGTGATAACCAATTTCAACTTTTTGTTAGTTTTTTTTTTAATTTTATGTTAGTACGCGTTAATTATACGACTTATAAAAATCTAGTATTTTTATCAATTTGCCTATTCGAACATTATCTGTATTGAAGAGATAAACAAATAAAACAAAAATGAAGTAAATCATAATGAGTGAATTCCTATTCCTAGTAAAGATCAACCAGAGACAAAACAAATTTGTAATTAATAAATTAGATACAAAATAACGGATGAGCCATTACTGAATTAAATAATCTTCCTGGTGAGATTTCAGGACCTAAGTAGAAAAATACAAATTAGAATGATCTATTGTCATTTTTGAATCACTGCTGCGATCTGTCGTAAAACTGTCGCATTATGACTCTTCTATTGGGTTCTTCACTAAAAATCTCAGTCTAGTCCTCAGAAAAAAATCAGGTAGGTATAGAGGTTTTTCGTCCGAATTTAAATATTTTCAAATTATCTATCGTCAATTACATTTATGTTTTTAATTTTAAACGTTTTATTCTGAAAAAAAAAAAAAAAACGTTCATTTCACCGCAAACAATTCTAAAAAGTAATTGTGCTCTATAGTGCTTATTCATTCCTTATTTTCAAAGAAATTATTAAATGTATAATTAAAATTATATAGAATAGAACAGAAAAATAATTTTATTTATTTACAACATAAGTACCCAATGTTATATTTACAAAAAGTGAAATTTATAGTAAATGGAATTTTGATTATTATATCTTATTTATAAATAAAACTATAAACTAAAGTCGTACCTATTAGAATAAAATTATGATACAATAGAATAAGAAAAAAAAAAATGAATACAAAAGATATGGAATAAAATGAAGGACTGAAACTTATTCACGATAATTCTTATTGCTAAAAAAATCTCAGGTAACTTCATAATGCCTAGTAATACGTAAAAAGTTTAAATATTTTCTAAACACAAATTTAATTTCGATTTATAATTAAATTGATAAATAAAATAGTATTTTATTTGAAATTAGACCTTGCTGACATTAAAAATTACTTAATTGTTTAGTCTTGATAGTTCGAAACTTGATTATTGTGAGTCACTCGGTCAGGTGGATTTTTAAGCGCGTCATCGACTGTATTTGTGTTAGCTGCTCAGTATTAGCGTCCAATTCAATTGACTAAAATTTGGAAACCGGAGAACATTCAATTCCTAATGAATCTATATAATGTTGTATTTACCTGAAAGCAATGAAATTCTGAACGTTTGATCTGTTGGTAGCACATCTGAGTTCATCAAAGCCATAGTTCCAAATAGGTATTAGTAGATGTTTGTATTACAAACATCTACTAATACCATCTAGGAACATCTACGAAACCAATCGCCAAAGTTGTTCGTTCTAGGTGGAACGTAAACCAACGCAAGATCTCTCGTTTCGTTCCCTTGGTGTAGTGCGGGTTTAGATCGCATCTCTGGTTTCGTTCCACCCTTGGTCGTTCCGATTGCTTTGTTGCGTTGATCCTTCCGCTGTTGATTTCCTCCCCCCCTCTCCATCGCTCTACTCTAAATTTTTAATTATAAAATAGAATGAGGAAGTTAACAGCTCGAAGTCAGAACTAGAGATGGAACGAAAATGCATGGTACGTAGGTAGTAGGTTAGTAAAACTAACGTGTAACGAAAAATAAAACGGAACGAAAACTGGAACTGGTTCCAATCGTGGAACGGAACGTAAAATCTCATTCCACTTTTAAGTTGGAACGGCCCTTCACTAGTTAGTAATAAAGTATTGATTTGTCCGAAAATGAATGTAGGATTTCAGGTTTTCTTTAAATAATCTCTCTTTATAATAAACTGTTTACCTTTGACGCATTATTTCTTTGTACGGATGGCTTCGTTGATTAATCCTTATCAAGACGAAAAGGTTTGTTTACCTCTGTACTATGCTACTGCTTGGTTGTGATACAGTTTGTACTAAAATATCAAAGCGTTATTTTCACCTAATTTCGTTTTATGAGTTTAAACTTGGACGGTACAGGCCCCAAACGGCCAGAAACATTAACAAAGTCTGGGGCGATGGTAGTTCGAGTACACTGTTTAACAGTTTTTTAAAAAGTTTCAAGGGAGATTTCAGCCTTGCCTTCTTGTGCATAAAGATTTTTCGCGAGCTTTTTTTCGAAGAAAACTCTAGAACACTTGTTCGAGAACTTGCAGAAAATCGCTTCGTAGCAAATCGTCCGTCGCTGACCTCTTCAAATGCAATTGGCTTTGGTTATGCATTGTCTCACGTATGACCTCACTCAGCTTAGTTATGAGACTCTTCCTCATCCACCCTATTCTCAGACCTCTTACTAACCAACTACTGTTTTGACACTGACAACACTTTTTTAGATTTAAAAAGTTTCACTGTAAAATTCGATAGAAAATTCTTTTTTAGGATTTTTTTATACCTAGTACTCAAAATTTTATTCAAATATTATAAAAAAGTTGTCAATTCGTTGGCTAGCTCCGTTGGTGTTGCTCGGATCGCAAATGTGTTAATAGTTTCCTAAACAGAAATTTAACGGAGAATATTTTTCGTTATAAAGATTTGCCGCTAGGCTCTACCGTTAGGCTCTCTAGCTCTATTAGGTTTGGGTGAAAAATACACGCTCGAAACCTTTATTTTATCTAATTTTTTTATCGAATAATCACTGTTAAATTTAATGTCATTACTAATTTAAGTAGTTTTGTCATGTTAATTACAAAATGTCAATTGGGAAAAGCTGTAAATTATGGATATTTTATTCATGTTCTATTGTTTTTCCTAGTCAGGGAGAAATTTAGTTTTTTCTATTCATCGATAATAAATCTTTACTATTATATAAAAGGATAAGCCATTTTTCGTTTGTGATCACTAACCGCGAAAACTACCGAATTAATCTGTACCAAATTTTAACCACGTCATCTTCATAGTTCAAGGAAGGTTTAGCAATAATAAATTTTAAAATTTTTTATTTAGATTGCTAAAAAAAAATTATAAATATGTAGTGTGTAGTGAAGTTTGATAATCGACCGATAGGTGGAGAGCAACATTCGGGAGAGGTTACAAAGGTACGGTGTTATATAGAGCTAGAAATTTATTATGAAATTTACTTATTTTCAATTCTATTGTTATTAAAAAAAAAAAAAACTGTAAATATATGGAGCGACATGTGGATCCCGGTGCAGTATAAAAATCGACGCATACGAGGTGTGATCAAAAAGTTCCAGGACTGAATTTTTATACATTTATTCATACAACACACAGGTTATTCAGATTTGTCTCCTTCGAAGTACTCCCCTTGGGAAGCTACACACTTTTCCCACCGGTGTTTCAACTGATCAAAGGCCCCAGAAAACTCTTCTTTTGTAAAGGTGTTTAGCAGCTCCGTTGTTTTTTCTTTAATTTCGTCAACTGTTTGAAATCTTCGTCCTTTCAGGTGTCTCTTGAGCTTCGGGAAAAGAAAAAAGTCGGCTGGAACCAGGTCAGGTAAGTAGGGGGCTGAGGAATGACAGTCATTGCGTCTTTTACACAAAAGTTACGGATAACTAATGCAGAGTGAACAGGAGCATTGTCATGGTGAAGGACCCAATCACCACTTTGCCACAGCTCAGGTCTCTTTCTTCTCACAGCATTACGCAATTTTCTGAGGGTTTCAAGATAAACAAAACGATTAATTGTTTGACCTTGTGGAAGGAATTCATAGTAGACAACACCTTTACAGTCAAAGAAAACCGTTAGCATGACCTTCACATTTAATTTGACTTGGTGTGCTTTCCTTAAACCTCTTGAACCACTGATGACAGCATGATCGGCTTAGACATTCCTAACCAAAAGCCTCTTGTAACATCAAAAAGGTTTCAGAAAACGTTTTGTTCAGTTTCACACAAACTCTTCTTTCACGTTCATTTTCATAAAATAGCCAAACTCTATAAAACTAACCTCAAACAAACTGTGCTAATGTTACTTTCAGTGATGTTATGATTGATCTGCAAACACAGCTGTGTCCCTGTTGAGTCAGGCAATACAATGCTGCCAACCGCATCGCTGTGAGACATTGCATTCCCATAGTATATAAAAAGTCCTGGAACTTTTTGATCACACCTCGTATGTGGCCCTTCTGCAACATAGTTTTCAATGGTAAAACCTAACTGTAAAAAATTTTAACTACAACATTTTCATAATTCATAAGTTTATAATAATAAATTTTACTATAATAATTATTGAAATGTCTTGAGTGAATTAGTCTAGAGTGCTAGCAACGAGGTTCGCCAACTGTTATATACGTTTATGGTACAGAAATTAAAATCCAACCAGGTGGATTTATGAAATGAAAAAATAAACTTTATTCTGGGACTTACTGTCCCCTATGATTAAAATAAAATGCACAGTTAAAAGTAGAATTTTCTGGCCTATTATTTACAAATTAAATGCTTCAGTAATTACAGCATACATTTTTGACAGGAAAAAAATTAAATTAAATTTTAAAAATATATATGAAATAATAATAATAACATAAAATACAATCGTATATAGATAAACATATAAAAGAAAGAAAGAGAAAAAAAAACAGTACTTCTAAGTATTTATTTAATTATTGACATATTTGCGGAAGATTGCTTGTCTAAAAGGTACATAATAGGATTTGTCAAGGGAAGCAGTTTTATGTGAGGGCGATATACAAGGTAAAAGGTTGGGACCGAGTGTTTAGGAGGTGGATAGAAGAGCGCAGAGTTAATTGATGAAGAATATAGAAAGGTTTTTTGGTTTTTAGAGATTGGAAAGTATCTAGAAAGTATTGCCGTCGGAATTAAGGAAAGAGCCACCCAAGCTCTGAATATCGGCAAGTAACGTGTGACCGCCTGGGGATCCCGAAGATAAATCTAATGAAACAATTCAATTGATAAAATTATCTCTGCTATAGTGGATGTCTAACTATGGTTTACGTTCTCTTGAAATATCTAATCAATGCTATTTTAACAAGGTTACTAAAAATTTTAAAATTCACTATTGTGCTTGAAAGTATCATTGGAGAAATAATGCTAAATTTTATTTTTACGAATACAAGATTTTTATCGAAAAACAAATAAAATGAAATTATTAGTTTAAATAAACTAAGTTCTTTATTTATGAGGACGGGTGAAGCCCTACGAGGTATCCTAGTTTTGTAATATCCCTTCAACCATAAAATCCGGAGCCATAAGTTTATATAACTAATATAAAACTTTTCTACATACATGAATTATAACTATCTCCCATAACGCCCTGAAAGTCATATAACTGGCGCGGTAGACTATAACAAAGAAGAAAGACGGGGAGAACTGGGAACTGAACAAATGCCCCTGTTGATTAGGACGAAGACCGCAGCACAGAGCCGCTCAGCACTTTTGTTCTCCGCCGTACTCTTTTGTGTTCTTTCATCAGCGAGATTACTCTGCCACGGTTTTCCCTCTTCTGTGAAACCCTCCCACCTTCTTTATATGAATAGTATTTACTCGGTTATTCTTGATATACGCTGTATATAATATAGGCTGTTCGTCTATCGTAATATATTTTTCCTAATTAAAATAAATAAAACGTTTACTGTTAATTATTACAATATAAAGTGGAAAATTGTTTGGAAAAGATGATGTTATCTAAATGGTAACCGTTATTCTGCTGGCATTCTTCCAATCGGGAACGAAGATTGGCGATCATATGCTGTCACATAGCTCTCGATATTGCTGCCATTTCTGACCTGATGTTTTGCTTCTGTTGCATCAGGTTCGTCGGATTATACTCATAGACCTTACTTTTAAGGTATCCCCATGCAAAATAGTCGGGGCTTCTGGGAGGCCAGTTGATGTTACCCCTACGTGAAATGACCTTATTAGGGAATAATTCGTTAACAGCTTCCATTGCTTGATTTGATGTATAGCAACCCCCAACTTGTTGAAACCACGTTCTTGAGATAAAACCTTGAAATTCGTGTAACTCTAGAAGTTTCGCAGCACATCGTAATAACAGTCACTATTCGCATTGAGTGTTCGGCCTCGTTGATCTTTATCCCTCTAGCAGACATAGCGGCCCAAAACATTACTTTTTGGCTGTTCAGGGGTCGTACATGCTTTCGTCTAGGATTTTCCTCTGCCCAGTACCGACAATTCTGTTTACAGACATGACCATTCAGATGAAAGTTTGCTTCATAACTGAAGAGTATGTTATCAAAATTGTTGAAGTAGTTTTTGTTTTATCGAAGTAACAAATACCTGATATTCTTTTTGGTCACCCGAAAACTCAAAAACGTGGTGTCAACAAGATTGTGCTACTTGCCATACATCAAATCAAGCAATGGAAGCTGTTAACGAATTATTCCCTAATAAGGTCATAGGGTTCACACCAACTAGCCTTCTATAAGGCCCGAACTTAGTCCACTTGACTATTTTGCATGGGGATACCTTAAAAGTAAGGTCTATGAGAATAATCCGTCGAACCTGATGCAATAGAAGCAAAACATCAAGTCAGAAATAGCAGCTATGTGTCAGCATGTGATCGCCAATCTTCGTTCCCGATTAGAAGAGTGCCAGCAGCATAACGGTTACCATTTAGATAACATCATCTGTTCCAAATTATTTTCCACTTCATATTGTAATAATTAACAATAAACTTCTTTTTTTTTAATTTGAATTAGTTTTTGTTTTATCGAAGTTACAAATACTCGATACTCTTTTTGGACTCCCTGTGTATATAGCTAAATAAAAGGTTCGCGGGACTGAGTTTTTAAAAAGAGGTTTTTATTGACTGACATACATTATACAAGAAAAAGCACAATTTACAGCCTAGTACAAGAACTGCGTGTTGAACATCTGTGAGTCCTACGAGTGACTATATCAGAGTGTCATCGGGCGCAGGTGGAGGTGGCCTTTTATACAGTTATCTAGGAGAGGGGATAGTGTACATTTGTTTATTATCCCTAATACTTTTGGGTTTCCATAACTATATATCTTCATTTATTTTTTATTTCTCACTTCATCCTTCCAGCGGCATCTTGGTCTTCCGCTCCTTCTCTTCCTCTTCAGTCTTATCATTAGTCTAGCCAAATAACATATTGAAGAGAGCTTGAAATAAACTATTATTTTTTACCTCAGGGATTTGTTACGAGTAGTTAGAAGGTAAACATACTAAAAGTCCCCGTCCCTGGGGGGTGAGCTTACGGTAGGGAGGAGGGGAGATAGTCCCGTTTTAGGTTTTTTTCGATTATATCTCGAAAACGGTGGACTTTAGAAAAATATGTTTCAAATCAAAATTAAAGGTAATTATATTTCATATAAAATTTATATCTCATAAATATTTGTCCAACTTTCAACGGTTCTCGAGGTATACGCTATTGAAAACCGATAATTTTCGCAAATACATTTTTAATTTTTACCCCACTTTTTGTTAAACATTTGCTTCTAGTGCCTTTGACAATCTTTTCTCAGATAAAATGACAAAATCAAAGTTGTAGAGCATTTAATTTACTTTTACACCATATATACGTTTCTTGAACTTGAAGCAAATGTTCGACAAATATATATATATATATATATATATATATATATATATATATATATATATATATATATATATATATATATATATATATATACATGTAAACAGTTTTATAGGAAATTTAATTAGCTTTAATTTTGGTTTGTAGTATATTTTCCTAGAATCCACCATTTTCGAGATATAATCGAAAAACCCAAAAATGGAATGTTCTCCCCTTCCCCCAATCGTAAGTTTAACTCCGAGGGGCGGTGACTTTCTTTATGTTTACCTTTTTACTACTCTGAGCTGTGAAGTCTAAAATTATCGCATATTGCATGCACTCTACACCCCTCATTTTAGCACTCATTGACTGGAATACATATCCAGCATTTTCCTCTAAGTCCTTTTATCCTTCATTCTCCCAACATGGCCTTCCCATCGCAGTCTACTTGCCTTTATATAGTTGACAATATCCTTACATTTCAGTATATCTGCTATTTCCGTGCTACTTTCTACCCTCCACCTTCCAATCAATTCTTATTGCACGATGTATTATTATTATTATTATATAATATCTTATTATTGCCTTTCCAAAACCTTCAATCGTTGGCAAGCCACTGCAGATAAACACCAGGGTTTTGATCCATAGGTGACCACAGGTCTGAGGAGGGAATGATCATGATTAACTTTTGTTCTCCTTGAAAGAATTTCGGATTTGAATTTTCTGCTGTTCGCATAGTACTCCCTATTTTCAGCCATTATTCTATTTTGTATTTCAGTGCTAATTTTTTGTTTTCACTGTTTAGCGGGAACTAAGGAATTAAGCACACTTTCAAAGCTGAGACCAAGATAAGATATGTTTGATTTCATTTTACTTGCTAATATTTATAAAATATAAATGGTTCGATATAAAATATATAAAAAAAAAGTTAAGAGGTGTTACAAGGTTCTATCCGCCTAATGACTTTCACACCGAGTATTCACTTATTGTATTTCAACGAATTCGCTGATTGTAATAACTTTAATTGACAGTTATGAATAAAGAATAAATGAAAAAAAAAATTGCTATATTTCATAGCTTTTATATAAAGAAAATAAGCAATAATAATCTATAAATAATATATATCACTTGAGGTACGCATGATGGTATAGAAGGATCAATACAATTAGGATCGATGAATTAATTGCCACTGCTATTGGGATTTATGAGTCAGACTCAAGTAGGTGGAGTATAGAAGTGATTTTACTGTACAGGATATAAATATATTATTTTTTTATTTATTTTTTTTTTTTATTGAAATAAATATACAATCTGCCTCAATTAAGGGCAATAGGTAACAGATGTATTCATTATACAATATATACAAGTACTCATACACACAAAATTAATGATAATAAAAGATAAAAAAAAAACAAGTAATAATTATAAAAATAAAACTAGTAATTGAATCATCAAGAATAAAATGAAATAATAAAAATCAAGTAACAAAAAATAATAATAAAAAAAAAAATAAAAAAAAAAAAAAAAATAAAGAATAAGATACATCCTTACTATATGTACAAAACAGACACACTCAGCCTGGGGAATCCCGAATCGAGCCTATTCCCCCTGTTTCAGCCGTTCATTTTATGTTTAAAAACAATTCCTTATAATTTTTTTTAATTTAATTAGTCTAGAACTTTCTCTCTCAATTTCATATTTTTAGAAAAATACTTTATTTAAAAAAAGGTTAATAACAAAATAATGTTATATTTTATATTAAATGTTTATAACAGCGGTTTGTTGTCATAATCATAATCATGTATTAGATGTAGTATTAAGCCTCAGTAGTTAGCCGGTTGTTGACCAGTGAGCGTCATGTAAAACGGACGATGTTTTTTTTGTTAATGGTGTGTCCCATGCCAGAGCATTTATCATTGTATATCATTAATCGTAACTATTACGATTGAATTCCGAAAGATATACTTAAACCTTTCGGTTATAGACAATTGGGAGGCCGTATAGCTCCTATATTGTTGTTTTTTTTTTGTTCTTTTATCTCAACCCAGGTTTTTTTTTTGTTTCGTCTGGGACTCCTGGACCACGACTATCGTCAAGTAGTTCGTGTGCGGCCGGCTAAGACGAAAAAATCAAATTCAGTAAATCAACAGAACCAAAATGAAGACATTTTTTTTCACAGGGTATTTATAAGTCAAATGTTTTATTTTTTTATTTTTTTTTTTTTTTTTGTAAAGATAAATATTAGTTTAAATATGTACATATTAGCAGTTAATTTTTTTTTTTTTTTTTTTTTTTTTTTTTTTTTTCTAAATCAGAGCTCTGATTATTTTATTGGTTTTTTTTTTCTAATACAGATATATATATATATATATATATATATATATATATATATATATATATATATATATATATATATATATATATATATATATATTTTAAAATTATACAAACACAAATTGTGAGTGAAATTGAGAGTAATTAGATTAATTTTATTACAAATGTCTATTAATAAATAAGTGTTTCAAAAAGAAAAAAGGCATTCAATATTTTTTTGTATATTGACTAATTATTGGTCAAGTTAACCTTTAATTTTAAGAACCAGCGTTCCAGAGTTGGTACGCAAGGGAAAAAAAAGCTGTTCAAGGGTGCAACTTCTGTTACCCTTACGGTGCCCTAACACCCCCTATATATTATTTTTAATTATCTCTAACTGAGTACTAATGTTTAATTTCAAATCTTACCCATTGACGTCTTGCATGGTGAAAGGCTATCGACGCTGCTCTAGTTTGTTACGCTAGACACTGTACGCTACTCTTTATCCCAATAGAATTGGAAATTAATTCATCAATCCTAATTATAATACATATAAATTTAAAACAAATATTATGGTTGGCATAATACAGTTTCTATTATATTATTATCTATGTTTTTTTATTTTTTGTTTTTAGGGTATGAAAATATAGTACAGCTATGAATCGTCGCCTAATCGTTGGAGTTTTAATTTTTGAATAATAATATTAATGTTGGAAATATTATTGCTCATTTTCTTTATATAATACTTAATCTCATTATGTAATAATACATATTTTAAATTTTGTTCAGAGGGAATAAGAAAGCTACTAACTCGTTGACAGATCATTGAAAGTAATAGAACTCGTTTTAACTAATAAAAATGTTTTATATAATTTTATTTGAAAACCTGCTTCAATGTTTTTTATACTATTTGTTTTATTTTATTCTATTTAAATTTCAAGTATATTTAGTTTACTATCCTGGTCCAGAATCCTTGGACATTCCCTGACTACTGAGCTACCCAGGTATGATAGGATAAGTGAGCCCCCATGTAAGAGCATTAAGTTTGTGCCTAATGATAGCTTTGCCCACTCGTCACCACTTATCTCTCCTGCTCCTGTTTTCTCTTGGCCGCCTACTCGTTGATGTGGCCGTAATTTAGGCATGAATTATCTACCATGTAATTCAACGTCGATCAGGTCTACAATTCTGAGACCGCAAGTTGTATTAGCCCTGTATGTTTCAATAACGCGCGGTAGATCTAATATTAGGAGGTTCGAGCTTATGGGTTATGGATTTGGTTGAAAAAAAAATATATATATTTATTAATAATATCCTAGTTTACAGGACGAAAAGAAATACAACTTGATGAGCTGTTGTACGCAGAATAGTATAGCAATGATTACAGGGAAATATAATTAAAAATTTATGAATCAGTTGTCACTTCTATTGATATATATATATATATATATATATATATATATATATATAATATATATATATAGCTAATATATATATATATCAAGAAAAAACATATATATACAATACTTTTTTTTTTTTTTGTCTCAGGTGGAGGTGGCCTTTTATAGGGTTTTATTGACATTTACAACTGTAACTAAAAAAAATTTACAACTGTACAACATTAAGTAGTAAATATGTTAATAGTGAATACAATGACATGTAAATAACTTGTGAAGAACTACTCACTAGTAGCACTTCAATAAAATCTATACTAAAAGGTCTCTAGGCCATCTTTTTTTCAGACGCCTCGTAGGATTATCGGGAATTGAGAGGGAAGCAAGTTGGGAGACTAGTGGATTAGAGTGGTTATGAAGCTTACTATGGAAGGATGCATATCTGGTTTGGGCTAAATCAGGAACATATGGAACATTAAGATCTTTATGGATAACTTTATTGGTCATAAAATAGGAGCATTGAGGATTTTTCGAAGGATTTTGGATTGTAAGGATTGGATACGAGATGAATTGGATGGTTTAGTGGAGCCCCAAAGCTCAACTCCGTACGTCCAAATAGGTCTAATCACAGTCATGTAAATGAGTCTTTTGTAAGTAATTTGGAGCTTTGATCGTTTGTCTACTAAATGTTGAAGTAGTCTGTAACGACGAGCAGTTTCTTGTCGTTTTAGTCTTGTATGTGGATTCCAAGTAAGACGTTTGTCCAAGTGGAGTCCTAGGTAGCGGATCTGTTCAACAGGGATTAGTGGATTAGAATTCTAGTTTCAAATGTTAGACATTCAAAACTGAAAAGGAAATATATTAGTGTATATAATTAAAAGCAGGATTCCAACTTAGCAATACATTTAAATAAAAATAATATGGTTGATTGTAGGATATATATAATGAGGAAATATTTTGGAATGTAGTCAGGAGTAAAAAATATCACATTAAGTTAAAAAAAAAAAAAAAACAATTAATAGAGAGCCAATTTTTTGACCTGCGTTGCAAGTTAATAATAGTCATGAAGATTGATTTCATGCACACCGAAACGTCAGCATTCCATTAAAAGCTTTTTTAATTGAATTATTATTATTTTATTCCTTATTGCATCCCAGACCATCTTTTTCATAAGATAATCTTAATCTTTAAACGAATAACGTACATTATAGCTCAAAATATTGAGCTGAAAAGTAAATTTCTAGCGTTTTACAATAAAGAGAGGTGCTGTAGCTCTGTGGGACAAGAGACTTGACCTTAGTTCGAGTCCGACTGGAGGCAGAAAATTTATATTCTGTTATTTCAACCGTGGATCGGCTTAGATGTCGGAGCACATTCAGCATCTATAAAAGTGGGTACCCTTGATTGAGGAACAAACCTGGTGGCTCTGCAACATTTCGGCCAAATCTCCTCTTTTTACAACCGTTGTCCGAGTAACAGTACATCATTATCTAAGTACTACACCCAAGACCAAAACTTAATCATGACTTATCTCTGTGATTAAATTATTTGTGAAAATGATGATGAACTGTAATTCTATTATATTATATTCTGTTAATACATTTTTTAGATATTTCAATGAAATTTGATAATCAAGTTTCTGACATACTTACTAAAAAATCAAAAGGGTTTTTACAGTTTTTAATTATTAAAGTTGGAGAGGAGGGGGTTAAGTATGTAGTTGAGAACGACTCTATTACTGATATTGTGTGTTTTAATAAAATGTCTCAGATATAAAACTCCAAGTCTGTGGCTTAATGAAGTGCAAAAAGAACTAGATTCTGCTGGAATTTCTGACATTGATGTGTTTGTTCAATCTAAATTTAGATATTAGAGAAATCTTTGTCCCCACCACCCAAAATTAAAACCCGTCGAAAACCTATGACGGAAGAGAAAAAGGGAAACTGCTGACTTACCTCAGAAAGTATTGGGAACAAAAAAAAAGCATTCGTAGGAACTGATCATAAGAGCTCCTAGATGGGCTTAAATCAATAATAATAAATAATGTCTCAGACACTTGTCAGCATTAGCTGCATTCTTACACTTCCCTACTTTTAGCGTTAAACCTTTAATTATGAGTTCTTGCAAAAGTTTATTGATATGACCTATGTTTTTTCTATGTCTTCGAAAATTTTAATATACCATCTATATAATTTACACCACAGTTATTTTGATTATTTCTACTTAAAATGTTTGATAAAATTCTTAAACCAAATTAAAAAAAAAATACTGGTGCAATCTCCAAATCAAATCTAAGAACACAGAATTTATATAAATCACAAATACCCCTCTCACACCCTCAGATTAAAAACTATCTTTTAACACTTAGCACGTTTTAATAATGTTAATATGTCAGAAACGTGATTATCAAATTTGATTGAAATCTTTAAAAAGTATAATACCAGAATTATAGTTGTCAATCATTTTCACTACTAATATAATCACAGAGATTAGCCATGATTTAATTTTTTCCCAACACTGCCTGGCAATTTTTTCAAACTCCCTAGAATTGAAACTAACCTTAACACAACAGCGGATAGCCGAGGTATATCCAACTAAGGGGAGCTCCTTTGGCCTGTTACCCACTTTTTATCGAAACTGCCGGGGCCTGTTAGGGCAAACAAAGAGCGGCGATTTGTCCTGCTCCTCCAGATTGGACGGCGCTGAACCAATCGATTCCAGCTCCATAAATCCTGGATCACAATGCTGGAAGCCGAAGACACCATTGTTCGATTGACCTCACCTCTCTGAGAGTTATCGGCCCTCCAACTTCGCAGCGCCTGTCTCCCACAGTTCCTAACACCTTTAAAAAGATTGCCTTTGTTCTTCCTGTGTGAATTTATATTTACCTATTTGGTTTTTGAAGGAAATTGTAGATTAGGTAAATTTATATTTGTCCTACCTTACATATTGCTATCGTAATGCAATGTGCGGGTTTAAAAATATATATGAAATATCTTATTTATAAAATGGCAGTACTCTAGATAATTTTTCGTATGTATATTAATGTATCTTATGATACACATATATATGCTTATTATAAGATTATTGTAGAATCTTTATATATATGATATTATCCTTATTAGAGTATTCTGGCCCGACGAATATACGTAATGGTCTGTTGTATTAGCGGTCAATCGGCACTAGAGGCGAATCGCTGCTATGAAGAGAATTACCTCACTATCAAGTTAAAATATTTTTTTATTTTAATTTTAATTTATTTGATTGAAATTTACAACTTTACAATATATATACATCTAGTAAATGTGTTAACAGCAATTACAATGGCATGTATAAACTTGAAAAGAACTACTCATCAACTAAAAGTTTACACTAGAAGATCTCTAGGCCACCTTCTTTTTAGACGCCTCGGAGGATTATCGGAAATGGAGTGAGAAACAAGTTGCGCGACGAGAGGATTAGTGTGGTTATGGAGTTAGTTTGCTATGAAAGGATAGGGATCTGGTTTGGGCTAAATCAGCAACATATGGGGCATTAAGATCTTTATGTATAAGTTTATTGGTAACAAATTATGGAGCCTTAAGGATTTTTCGAAGGATTTTAGATTGTAAGGATTGGATACGGGAAGAATTAGAAGGTTTAGTTGAGCCCCAATAAAATAATTAAAAATAGTATAAGAGAGCTAGATATAAAGGACGAAAGAGTACACAGCACTGCTCGCAGTTGATTATTTAGTGGCACAAAATGTGTAGGAAATCTAGTGGACGCATAAAGAGAGGAATGAGTACAGTCGCTGAGGACTTGAGCGGAGAAGCTGGCCATTACCAGATTTCCAACAAAAAATATTTACAATATGTCTGTATACAGTGTTGGATTATATCAGGATGTTTGGAATTGGATAATGATTAAGCCAGAGAGTTGAGATGGTTTTGAAAATTTTAGGGATATGATACCAAGGACAAAATGTATAGTGATATCATTACCATATGTTGGATTTGTTAGAAACGTATTATTCACTTGCAAGTTTTTAAACTGACGATGAACGTTAACTTATATCACATCAGAATATTCCTCCGCTCTAAAGCAGGTTTTAATTCTATATAAAAACAGAATCTTATAAAAAACACTTTTACATAAATAAACTACATCACATTTCCCACAATGTATTTTATATATTTTTTGCAAACCAACTATTTAGATATTTATCTGCATGCAAATAATAGATCGAGAAATAAAATGTACTAGATTCCATAAATTTGATATGCCTGTTCATATTCAACTGCTACAGTGATTCTTGGTTACCAATTTCGATTTATTTATGAAGATATTAATTGATTGAGAAAAAGCTGAATTTTTTTCCCCCTTGTTTTGCTACCAAATCACTGGACTTCTCTGAGAGGACTGTTTTATCTCCTGTATGACGTAATTAAAACTTTTCTTGGAAAACACGTATATATACAGCCATTGGTCAAAGTAAAAATAAAAATAAAAAAAAGATATACGTCGTAGATTGTATAAGATATTTTAATTAATTAAAACAGTAATCAATTAAAGTTTTCTTTTTTTTGTTTGTCTTTAGCTAATTTAAAAGTTGTTGTTGTTTTTCTTGTGAACTCACCCTCCTTCTTTGCCTCTCATTCTCTTTTTATAACAGCGATTAGATTTTATCGATTTTGGAATTCTATATTACTTTCTTTATTAAGTATGACCTTTGTCGTTTGCTTTTTTTTATGAGAAAATCAGTTTTCTTAGTAACGAGATCCAATTTTTGTCATAACGGTGACTTTGAGAATAGTCGTTTTTTAATTCTTTGATGGTTAACAAGCTCTAGGGCTATTGAGCTTAAGGATTTACTTATAGGTTAGAAGTTATTGGGATCGACTGGCGGCAGTTTGAGTGGCTGTTGTCCTTCTTCAAACAGAGCCCCCAACCCCTCCAAAGGACAAATTTACCTTTGGTCTTGGTTAAGTGCTTTTAAAACTCGACGCTCTTCTGTTTATCCTAGCTACTGCGGATCCTATCTTATATGTCTCCTTTGTTTCCAGAGCTCTGTATATCTTATACCACAGAGTTCTTGTGCATTGTTTCTATTTTATATTAGTGTATTTACTACTTTATTCTTGAAAAGGTTTTACTTTGGTAAAAAAGAAGTTTCAAATATTTTAAAATTTTGATTATAACAATTTACTGAAATTTACATAAAGTAAATGTGCTTTTAACTATTACAATACCGTGAAAAAACTTGAGTAGTACTACTCACCAGTAGCACTTTACCATAATAAAAATTCTACACTAGAAGGTCTCTGGGCCATCTTCTTTTCAGACGCCTTTGTAGGATTATCGGGAATGGTTTGGGAAGCAAGTTGAGAGATTAGGGGATTTGAGTGGTTATGGAGCTTACTATGAAAAGATAGATATTTGGTTTGGGCTAAATCAGCAACATGTGGGACATTAAAATCTTTATGAATAAGTTTATTGGTGACAAAGTAAGAAGCATTGAGGATTTTTCGAAGGATTGGATACGGAATGAATTAGATGGTTTAGTGGAGCCCCAAAGCTCAACTCCGTACATCCAGATAGGTCTAATCACAGTTTTGTATATTAGTCTTTTGTAATTAAATGGGAGCTTTGAACGTTTGTCTAATAAATGTTAAATTAATCTGTAACGACGGGCAGTTTCTTGTCTTTTTAGTCTTGTATGTGGATTCCAAGTAAGAAGTTTGTCGAAGTGGAGTTTCAAATATTAAAAATAATATCAGAATTAGTTGGAAAAAAAAAGAAGAAAAGATTGATGTAGAACTATTGATGATTTAGCAATAGTCACAGAAAATAAAGTAATCGCCAAAATTTATATTGAAAATGTATTAGAAATTGCGTCTAAAACAGGTTTTTCGATTTCTTTCAAAAATACAGTATATATGCCGGCTCATATGAATACAAACTAAAAACTAAATAAAGTGACATTAAAAGGGTGAATAAGTTTAAATATTTAGGTAAAATTTCTAGAAATAGTTAAAGCACGAATTAATTGACGGTGGTCAGGTAAAAGAAGAAAACACCAGGCAGAGGTAATGGAGAAATATTGGAAGGAGCGGAAGAGTAAGAAATAAATTGTTGAACGTGGTCCAAAGATGGTCGAATTCGAAATAAGTGGATTTATTATATTTATATCTCGTTATAAATTTTAAAAACTTTTTAAAAAAAGCTACACCGAACTAGGTCTAAATTTCATAGGTTCAAATTGAAGTATAGGTATCTATGAAACCCGGGTTATTTCTAATTTAAAACATAAAATATATCTCCAGGCTAATGATCAATTATGCTGATTATGATTTTGATCGATTAAGTTGCTGAAAAACGAAAACAGAAGAGTAATCAACACCAATTTTTTTTAAATAATAGCCCTCAAATTGTGCACTTTTCTGATGACATATAACACGACTCCATTACATGATATTACGTTTTTACGCATATTTATCTCTTTTTTCCCCCTACTGTCTGTGCGCCGCGGAAGGAGATTGGCCAAGTATGTCCTTCGGCCTAAAAAAATCGTCAGATCCTGGCAGATCTGTAAAACAGTGTCCTTATAAGGACAACAATGGCGGGAGTTATCCTTCGGATAACTTAAAAACCGTTAAATCGTTCAAAACAGCAAAGTCCTTAAGGACGAAAAACTAATAAAATCGTTAAATTTCGCCATCCTAAAGCAGCATCCTTGCGGACGAAAACTAATTCTAATTGTGGAGCCTCAAAAAATCGTCAGATTCAAGCAGATCTGTAAAATAGTATCCTTATGTAATGTCTCGTTTGGGAGACTTAGGTTTTAACTTTTGGAAGAGGGAATCAATGGTCAAGCAAGTTGGGGTGAGCTTCTCAGCGCGCTCGGTACTTAAGGCCATGGGTTCGAGTCCCACCTGGGCGCGTTAAAATTGATTCCATGGTGGACCCACAAAATAAATCTTGGCCTTTGATAACTTAAATTCCGCCATCTTAAAACAGCATGTTTAAGGACGAAAACTAATTCTAATTGTGGGAGGAGAGAGTGGCCAACCCATACTCCCATTTCCCTTCCTTAATCTTGAATTATTATCCCATCTCTTTCTACTCCTCTGTTAAAAATCTAGGGATTATTATTAACCAAACAATTGTCTGGAAATCTCAGATGGCCAAATCTCTGGCATTTATTCCACCGATTTCATCATTTTCTTCCCCAATCAACATGTAAGCTTTCACTTGACGTACGCATGATTAAAAAAATAAATAAAAAATTGAAAAATATAACTTATATGATAAAATTATAATTATATAATATTTATACTTTAAGTGAAAAAAAAATGTTAAAATTGAAAGTTAAACCTTATCCTCCAATTTATCTGAGCTGACGCCAGAGACCTATTTACAGTCCTTTAGTCCACAATTGGCAGATGATAAGATAAAATCCTGCTCAGGGTTAACTCTTTAGTCAATTGTTCAATGAGCAACTTCAAAATATCAGTTTCTTCAAATTCAATTTCTTTAGAAATCAGTTCCTCAATAAATGTGAAAGCAAGCTTTTTTTCATTGTAAATTTTTTAAATTTCTCAGTACTTTTATATTATTTTTTATACTTATTTTATATATTAGTGGTTTTCGTTAAGAAGTCGATAAGTATAAACTTGACTGGTATTTATAAAGAACAATATATATTTTAAAAAATGGTTCACCTATAAAATAACTATTAGAAGTAAAGTGCTTAAAAAACAAAAATTAATCTTGACTTATCATAATGAGAGATGTTATGGCGTGGAGACAGCTTCTTCCGTGGGAGGCCATGGTTTAAATAGGTGAGGTGTCATCAGGAGATGATGATGTCGGCTAGGCTACATGGTGGTGTCAAGACAAGACAAGAAGATCAAAAGAAGACAAGTTCTCGGATATATTTTTCAAACCCTTAATGCAACCGTCGTCTCCACCCTGAATGTTGTAACTATCACATCTACTGATTTCTTAGATGATTCTTGAGATTGGATGTTAACTTAAGACGGTTAAGGGAATTGTCTATTTATTTGTGACCTAATTGGTTACACAGAATGTGATGGAGCAAGGGATTTGTACAAAAACTATCTTTTGAATATAGTCCACCTGCTGTCTACTTCCGAGAAGGGTTCCGGATTTCTTGATTTTTGTTAAGTTGGTCCACTGCGTATCACGACAAATATTTCCTTTTATTTTAATCTTCAAATCAAAAGGTCTGGGTTTAACACATACCATTTTTAACTAACGTCAAAATGGAGGAGATTGTCAATTCGCTGTATTTATTTATTTGATCTTATTTTTATTTATTTATTTTTTGTATGTTTGTTACGAGATTATTCCGTCAATTATGAATCTATTTTGATAATTTTTTTTTTATCGTGAGGACATGCTTTAGAGGCGACCCTATAAAAATTTTATTGAAATCAACTCAGCACTTTTTAAGAAAAAAAAATTAATAAGAAATCACTGTTTTATAACCTTCCATTATAAACATAAAACGGTAAATAAATCTAAATTGAGTGGTTTAGATACAAAGGGGTACAAGTAACAAAACCTCATTGTAGAGTAAAAGCCAATCAAAGTATCCGTTTGCCACAAACACTTTCAGGATTTTCGGTAAGTAGTTAGATTTCTTCTCTAAAGATGGCATCACCTAGCGGAATATTCAGTTGTATCTCTTTGCCACAAAATTATTTGTAATTTATTTAGAATTAAAGTTTCACAATATGCACTTACTCCATTTTCCACTTGTACCCCTTTGCATCTAAACCACTCAATTATTAACATATATAATTTAAATATATAAACAAAAATACTCTCACCGAAAAAAGATTAAAAATTAAGCTAATTTTTAGAAAAATACAAAAACCGACTTGAACAATCTTGAACGAAAAAGTAAAAAATAAAAATTTTAATAACTACGAAACAAAGAGCAATAAACGACATTCAACGAAATTATCGATAGTTTTACGTTTATTCACAATTAACGATCAGTTATTTTTGGAGTCGGTGCCTACCAAAACGGATAGAATTCGAATGAAAGCTGGTGTTGTCTTGTTTCATTCGAAGTTTTGTTGCAAAGCCCTTCTTGTTATGCACCGACTCAAAAAATAACTGATCCTTTAATGCTCTATGTTTCGAAGTAATTACAATTTTTTTTTTGTTTTACTTTTTAGTTCAAATTTGTACATAAAGGTTAAATCTTGAAGTCGGTTTTTGTTTTTCTCTAAAAATCAACTTTAGTAAACTCAAGTTACATTTCCTAAAAAGTATTTATTTTTATGTACAAATGGTATTTTTAGAGTAATCACAGCATTTTGGAAAACGATCAAAACACAGCGGTAACATACTGAAAAATTAACAATTTTGATCGATTTTTTCACGACTGTAAGTGTTATATATTAAAAATTATGGCAGATAATATATATGAATAAATATATAATTTTTTTTTCAATTGAATAAATAATTAAAAATTTTATAATTTATAACTGTTTGGGGGGTGTTGAATCCAAAGTTTAACTCTTCCAATTATACTAGCTTACTCCGTCGCGGAAAGTCGTGTGGAAAGTGGACTGGATAGTCCTACATATATATAATCGATCGTGAGAGGAACAGTCAGTACCAAAATCTATTCGCAACGTTCTTGTAAGTCTGACCTTCGTCGATAGTAAAATTGTCAATTGCAAAAGCAAAAGAAACTTCAACTGAAAATTGTATTTTTTTAAACTGAAATAGCAGATCAGTAGGCATTATTGAGATTCCAGGGATAAATACAATTTCTCCAGTCTATTTTCAAATCGCTTTTTTAATAACAATTTCACTGAAAATAAGTACATTTTTATAATCAATTTCAAGCTCTATATAACACCGTTTCTTTATAACCTCTCTTCCAGAACGGCGCTTAATTACTATCGCTAATTTTCCAATTTCACTGGAACACACATATTTATAAATTTTTTAATAACCTTCCCAGAACTGTTATATCCTACTATTCAGAATATGTATATTATGAATGAATGAAAGAAATTAATAAAAATAAATTTTATTCTGGGGCTATTGCCCCTTAAGAATAATTATAATGAACAATTATTGGCGGCCTAGCTGCCATATGTATAATTTAGAAATATAATAAAAGCAAGAAAATACAATTAAAATTAAATTAAGGAATTGAAAAGAAGTTTAAATTACAATATAAAGTATTAAAAGTAATAATACATGTTTTAAAATATCACCCGAAAAACAAATTACATCTTAAGGTTAGAAATTTAAAATAAGCTACAAAAACAAAATTAGGAAAAAGAAAAAAAAAATCAATGAAAAAATACAGTAGACAAAGCTAAGAAATATAAATTATACGGAAAAATAATGTATCTTGTTTGATAAAATAATATAAATTATGCCAAAACCAATTATACAAATTTAGTGCAATAGTACTAAAGTAATGCTGTACAAAATAAATATTTTATTCTGAATATCCATATTTTATTTTAAAAAATCAGCTGACATCCCAACTCATAATACCACTGTCCTCACCACTTACGCTGATGACATGTGTGTTATCAGTAAACAATGATCCCTTCATTGCCTCTCAAACACTACAATCCCATATCCTAAACCTTCAAGAATGGTGTAAAAAATGGAGAATCAAAATAAATCCAAACAAATCCCACCAAATAACGTATATCCTACGTCGTAAATTTACGACTTCCTGTCCTACAGTATCCTTTAATGATATTCCACTAATCCCTGTTGAACAGATACGCTACCTACGACTCCACTTGGACAAACGACTAACTTGGAATCCACATACAAGACTAAAACGACAAGAAACTGCCCGTGGTTTCAGACTACTTCAACATTTACTAGACAAACGTTCAAAGCTCCCAATTAATAACAAAAGACTCATATACGTGACTGTGATTAGACCTATTTGGACGTACGGAGTTGAGCTTTGGGGCTCCACTAAACCATCCAATTCATCTCGTATTCAATCCTTACAATCCAAAATCCTTCGTGAAATTTACTTACTTTGTCACCAATAAACCTATCCATAAAGATCTTAATGTTCCATATGTTGCTAATTTAGCCCACACCAGATACCTATCCTTTCATAGTTAGCTCCATAATCGCTCCAATCCGTTAGTTTCTCAACTTGCCTCCCACTCTATTTCTATTAATCCTCCGAGGCGTTTGAAACGAAGATGGCTTAGAGACCTTTTAGTGTTGAAGTTTTAATAAAGTGCTACTGATGTGTAGTTCTTCTCAAGACTTAACATGTTATTATAATCGTTGTCAATACATTTACTTGATGTATATATTCTGTACAGTTGTAAATTTCAATAAATGTATATATAAAAATTTATAAGAGCACTTATAATGTATTGAATTTTCTTACCATAAACTATATAATGGAAAAAATAATTAAAAATATATTTTCCTGTTCTGCGTTGCAGTATGTATATGGATTTGTTAGAATTCCTATCAGAACGTAAACACGAACTGAGAACATTGAAGAGGCCCTAGAGAGGAATTAAGGGCCGGCTAGAGAGCTACAAGGTACAATCTCAAGCAGTTTATAGCCCTCGGTATAGAGCTCGTAAAAACATCTAATCGTAAATTCCCCACAAACAGTAGTATAATGCCAACTTGAAGGGCTTTATTGGTCCTTCGGTCATAAAAAAGAAATCTAGTAATAGTTTATGTAAATTAATATACCTTGTTATGAGTTAAAATGAAAGGTACACATATTATCAAGGAGTATACTTTTTTGTTCTATGTCTGAATTTTAATTGGATACATATATGGGCAATTCTTAGATGACGGGCACTTTTCAGAACCGAAATTTTATAAATTTGAACCTTTACTAAAGATTAAGAAAAAAATGTTTAGTCGTAAGAAGGATGTCAATTGAACATTTTACTGCTTGGTACGACCCAATTCCTATTTTCCTAATAAAAATTTAAAATTTGAATTTTTTGATCATGGAGGTGCTATAATTGCTACCTCAGTTGTTATCAAATGATTTAATTTTTCCTAATCAGTTATCAATTTCGTTGTCACATAAACCAAGGTTGATTCATAAAACACAGGCAGTGTTTTTTTTTTCCTTTTTCTTGTTTTTTCCTTTTAGTATTTGATTATTATTTTAAACAAAAATATTGGTGGCCTTTACTTATTTGTATTTCTCACTTTATTACACTTAACTGAAGTACCTTTAAAAAAACCAAAAAAAAAAGTCTAATTTTCACATTCATGGGAAATAATGGGAAAAAAAACACATCGGAGTTACACGATTTCTGATACAAATGCCACGTAAAAATACAATATTGTTGGAACGGTTATAGAAAAATTTTAATTTTAGACATGCTGCACAAGTTTTTATCGTGTTTAAAACATGGTAGATTGTATATCGCCGTCTCTTGACCATCAAAATATCGGAAGATCTGCAATCATTAATTAAATCACTAAGGTTAAGCTACTTTTCCAAAAGTACTTATTTTTGGATGTTCCGAAAATTCCTCATCATATTCATCTTTTTTTTTCCCCCAAGTGGTTTAGAAAAGGCAGATCTAATTTCCTTGGCAATTAATTCTTCATAAGTGTGGTAATTTTTGTCAACTATTGCTGTTTATCAAATTTTTTCATTCATTCATCAAACAACTCATTACCCGGAAAGTTGAGTGAAAGGCGGATGGCTGAGATTCTGCTGTGTATGTACAGTAGAACCCGTCATTTCCGACCTCTGGATATCCGACTCCTCGGGATATCCGTCACCCCTCTTACCGCCAGTCTCGAATGTTGGATTCTGTGAATTGAAAGGCTATGAAGTCTTTCAATACATAAGATGCAATTCATATTACCACTCAAGCATGGGAAGAAATAAAAGATACCACTCTACAAACTTTGGCCAAGTGTCATGGAAGGTGAGGGCTCAACCCCTGATGAGCCTCAAATCATTAATACAGATGTCATGGAAATCCACCAAGATTTACAAACCAAGGCACATGACAAAATTCAAACATCCGATGTAGAAGAGTGGCTATTGGAAGGAGACATGGCTGAGGTCACCAAAGAGGATCTTGACGACAATCAAATCGTTGCCGCGGTTCTCTATGCAGAAATGGAGGATGATGAAATAACGAAGAGAAAGAAGAGGCTGAAAAGATAAGTTACACGGCTGGTAAAGGGCTTTCGAAATTGCGATGAAATACATCGAGCAGCATCCGAACGCAACACCGATGGATGTCCTGTACATTAAGAAGTGGAAAGATACCACTGCTAAAGCAAGATTAACTATATTAATACAGAAAAATATAACTGATTTTTTAAAAATTAATTTATGTTTAATTAATTAGTTGGCTATGCGTATATGCACATACTTGCATACTTCCGTATTTTATGCTTCAGTATTTTTTGTGTTCAATATGTTTTGTATTCAATAAGCACGTACATTTACGTACACATATATACATAAATACTCGTTTATGTATGTATTTATTAATTTTTTGTTATTCCTCGGATTATCCGACTTTTTGTTATCCGACCACGCTCCGGTCCAGTGGGTGACGTATATAAGGGGTTCTACTGTATTTATATTTTTCAGTCTTTATACCGCCAATTAGATCTCGTGTGTAATATATCAGTTAATTTATCCTAAAAGAGGCATCTTGCAAGGGAACTATTGGTTCCAGTTCTAGTCACAAAGTAAAAATCTCAATCTGAGCAAAGAGAGAACTGTTGACGGCCCAGAATGTGAGGAATGCTGGCAACCTCGGAAGAACAGAAGAAACAAGAGGACCGAGCGCACATAGCAATTCCCCAGCCCAAAGTCACAGCTAGTTCGAGTTTCTACAATTTAAATATCCACTCTGAATGACGGACGGTTACTGGAATTACATCAATAAATGTACGCTGATGGTATATAAATTGTTTATTTTTAATTTGCTATATTTTGTTTTTAATTTCCTATATTGTTACCACAGCTTGTGGAACTATTTACCTTTGCTCATATGACACAATGGCTTTGTCTATTGATGCCTGACTCCTATGATCTATTTGATTCAATCTCTTGTTTTAATAATTTATTAGGTGATCAATAATTAAACAGGTCTGCAAAAAAAGTTTGTTTGTCAGCTGCATGAGATATTTTAACTGAGTTTTATGTTTTAAAATGCGCTGATTTCAGAAGTGATGTATATTTTTTTCTATCGCATAAGGGTTTTTTGCTAACTCAAACATAAAAAATTGGTAAAAGCACTCGTTTTTTATCAAACATATTTTTTTACATCCAATGAAGCATTGTTTTTAGAGATAAATGAACAATATTACACTTATTCATGTATTTTATGAAACCTTTTCTTCTTTTCCTTGATACTTCGCCGAGTTCTTTTCTGATTTCCATCTTTAGTTATTATATAACCTTTGTACATATATATTTAAAACAGTCCCCATCCTGTTCCAACGATTTTACAAATTGTTTCATCAACCCTTAGATGATATGGAGAGGGGGCAACAAAACCTTTTCTGGTGGTACCAAAGTAGTATTGATCACATTTTTCTCTCCAGGTTTTAAAATTTCTCGGGGTGGTCAATCACTCTTAGTCTAGTGCTGTTCTCTGGCTCTACTATCCCACAAGCATAAGAAGCATGGGTTTTAGTATAGCCTGCCTGCTGTCTCAAAAGCATCGTGAGTATTTTGATACTTTGATACTAAACATGACATAATATATATATAATAATAAATATAATACTGCAAAACACATAAAAACCTATGTGATAGAAATGTTTTCCTGTTTTTGGGAGGTCAAAATCTATAAGAAAATGTTAAAAATCCTGTGCAGTTTTTTAGTCGCAGATACAAGATAACGCAGATAGAAGATAATACTTTTGGTATTATGAAACTATTGATGATTTAACAATGACTTATTCATGGGCCACACACATTTTGCGTCATTACCTTATTTTAGGCTTCGGAAATTATATGGTAGTTATCTTCAGTGCTTAGATCTATGTTAATATCGCAAGGTCCTTCTATTTTGCCATTCGTCTTCCTCCATCAAAAGAACTCTTTATAGACTATTCCTCGTCTGTTCAGCATCTGCACCATTATTCCACTGAACTCCAACAGTCACCTTCTCATTTTCAGGACACATCTTAATTAGGGGTACATCCTCTCTACACATCGAAAATATTATTTTATTTATATCCATGATTCTATTTCTTCCTTTAAATGTTTGACACCGGTTTGAAATCTTTTCCCCCAGATTAAACCGTCACCGGACCTAAGGGCTCTTGATTGTGTCTCCTGCGGATAAAGTAAATCTTTAAGGGGCCACCCACCTTTTAGCCTTTAATGCTTGTAGTAGATATATGAGTATCCCTTAAGGTAACGTCCCCCCTTGAGTTCGTAATATATAATAATTATTAATTTGGTATTAATAAATGTATTGCAATTTTATTTTATTTATTTTATTTTTTATTTTTTTATTATATCGATTACTTAGATCACAGATGTGTTAAGTACAGAAAATTAAATCTTACAGTATTAGAATTTGTAACTTTGAAGTTCCATACTGGTATTATAATTCGATTCTATTTAGTGAACACGAGTTATTCGAATTATCTGAGTTTACATTTGTAAACACTCCTTGTGGTCAGAAGGAGATGTATTCATGTTTTTTCAAAGTGAATACAAGCTGAGACCAGACATATGTTTTGATGTTTTTGTTATTTCTTTAAGAGGAGACAGGTGAGTCATCATGAGCTCCCGTTAAATAATGGACTTTCGGAGGGACAGCGTTTTTATTACAGTTTACTGGTTACTTAACTACTGCAATCCTGTTTCTTTTTTTTTAATTTTTTTTTTTTTTTAATTTATTTAGTCATTTTTTTTTTTTTTTTTTTTTTTTGTATTTGGCAGATCACAGATGTTGACTGTTTTCGTTTAATATATTATATTTTATTCCACTTTTTTTAGTGGAATTCAAGAACGTATCGTTGAGAATTATAAATGTTTATATTTATGATATAAAATCAATCAGTAATCATAAAATCATTATGCGCATTGTCTTCACATTTACTAGATGTATTTTTATTTTACTGTGCACAGTTGATTGAATTGATAAAAAAATAAAAACAGTAAAAAATAATATAGGCTGTTGTAACATTATAAACAATACTTTAACCTTACTAAAAGGTCTTTGATCGGAAAATCATACTAATAAAAAATAATAAGTAAAAGAGGTTTTGTCTTCAGTATGTGAAGATCATATCGAATTTCTATGTCGTTTGAAGGCACTCCTAAATGACGAGTGTCGATAAAATTGAAGGGTTTCTCCAATAGTTATGAAACCATATATTTCATCTAATATCACGTTACTTCAATATGATGAGCCAGTAAAAAGGTAAACAAAGTTTCTTTCTGCTCCTTTATTTTCTGAAACCTCCTCTGTTACCGACCCTCGACCTTGTTCCAATTCCCCTCTGACTGTAGGTACTTATATGTACTGAATACCTTGATCACCGAATCCTATCTATGATGATTAGGGAACGTGGGGTTTTCTGGAGGATCTAAGCCGATATCCAGTATTAGGGGCATTAATCTGGAGGTGGAGGGCCTGGAGGCTGCTCGATCTAGGTGGCTTTTGCGGGCTAATTAGGGTCGTCTTAGCTTCGGTCGTATTTCATAGCGCGCGTCCTTCCGGCCCTAGCCAGCCAGCTCTCCCCTCTCCTCTAGGGCTTAGTACTTGTGTTGTAAAACATAATCAATGGAAGCTGACCTCCTTCTGCGAGGCAGCAAAGACATGTAACCGAATTGTTCTGTGTATAAAACTAAGATGTTCCACAACAATAATATGTTGCATAGAATAGAATAGAATAGAAAGAAAACTTTATTCTGGAACAAAGTCCCTTAAGAATAACATTAAATAATACAAAGTAAGATCATAACTGGCCCAGAGGCTGTTAAAAATAAAACAACATAGGTAAAATTAAGTACAAATATGTATGAAAAAAAAAAATACAGAGAAAAACTAGAAAAAAAAAAACTATTAATAAAAAAGAGAGTGAAAAAATAAATGTACAAATAAAGAGGTTAATATTGTAAACAAAAATGCAGAACAGAAAAAAAAAACAGAAACTTAAAGAAAAATAAAAGATAGAAACTCAAAAATTAGCATTACAAGAAATCAAAACATTATCATAGTCAAACTATAATTTTGGCTAATGTTTTATGTCTGACGGTCTTAGTAAATAAATCAGACGATTACATACATAGTACATACATCCTTATAATTAGAGAGCGTCGGGTTGGAGGGAAAGAAGATGGTGAAAGAGTAGTGTTTTGAATGTTCCAAGGGAAGAAGCATTGCGGATACAGGGGGGGAGGGAATTCCAAAGAGTAGAGGATCGGACAAGGAAGGAACGTTGGAATGCAGTACTTCTGTG
The DNA here is from genome assembly GCA_003667255.2 of Euschistus heros. NCBI lineage: Eukaryota > Metazoa > Arthropoda > Insecta > Hemiptera > Pentatomidae > Euschistus > Euschistus heros. Next base: position 1,219,746 of record RCWM02000054.1, read on the forward strand.
GGATGGAGTATAGAGATCGGAAAGACGAGATCTTGTATGCAGTGATTTGATAGCAGACTTGAATTTCAGGTTACTGTAAATAAAGGGAGGGTGACGGGTGTTGATAACTTGGAATAGGTAGGAGCCTAGGAAGTACTTTCTGCGGACGGAGGGGAAAAGCCAATTTAAAAGATGCGAAACATGGGAACGTCTCGATGTTCCGAAGACAAACCTGATGAAGCAATTCATGATGCATATTGGCACATCTCCGAATAAGTATAGTAAAGTGAAAAACTTGAGGATGGAAAGGATTTTAAAAGTTAATGGATACGTTGTCAGTTTGATCTTAGTCAATTAAAGTATGCAACTAATTTGTATTTGTATTTGTAAATTATTTAAAACTAATTTTGCCTTTTTTTCAGGTAGGAACCAGAACTCCTAATGGTTAGATGTCTCATCGATATTTTGTGAGTTTATAAAGACTATATATAATTTATAAAAATACTTTAATCGTTCATTCTTTACGGATGGACATAGAAGCTTACTACTTGTTACAATATTGCATTTATTGTGCGATGTACTTAATAATACTATACTCTATACTCTCTATAATACTCACTATTTTTTTCTTTATCAATACTATTATATTCTAATTAATTTTATATTATAATTAACTAGGTTTTATATCTCGTATAATTATAGTTTGTTTTTTTTTGTTATCTTTTTTCAAACATATTTGAGGGTTATCGATTCGGACTTAATTGTGTTTTATATTTTATGGATTTTATACGAGTAGATATTAAGTTTTTTATTTATTTATTTGTTGGTCTTAGTCTCAGCTTAGTCTTAGCTCAGACAGAATGAGTGTTTATTATTTAGTAATCTTTATAATGAGTGTTAAGTTAAGAAACGAACTGGCCACTCGCCATAGATAGCGTCTTGTAACACACTGAAGCTTATCTTGTTAAAATCATTTGATTGCTGTACAATGTATTATTTAATTATTTTTACAGCCGGATAAAGGGATCAACGAAATAATATTACTTCATTCTTTATAACTAATTTTAATGCTAGTTTTATGTACTTGTGGGAAAACAATTTTATAATTTTAATTTGACACACTTGTTGATCTTAAGACATATATTTGATTTCTTGTGTATATATATATATATATATATATATATATATATATATATATATATATATATATATATATATATGGATACATTTCTTGACTGTTACTATTAAATGTTTAGTAAGGTTCTTGAGGTTCAGTCATAAAATAAAAAATCAACTATTTTGGCGACGTTTCGAGACTATATTGTTCTCATAATCATGCCCTACAGTGAAAAAAACAGGTTACAATAAAACTATATAAGTTATACAAGTTATTTCAAAACATAAGTTATTTCAAAGTTAGCTACAGTACAGGTAGGTATATAACAACATGTGTAGGGTAATACAAATATATATAATTACAGAATATAGAGGAATATGAAGCTACTTACAATGTTACTGGTGGATATGAATAGACTAATAATTCTAGTACACAACTAACCTAGGGGAGTGAGTTTAAACAGACAGTTACCAAGGGTTAGTGGGGAAAACCCTATTTCTTAAAAATTAAGTTAAAAGGACCGTGTGGGTATTCCCAAAGATGCAGGTACAAAAATATTTCAGTGTAATATACTAATAAATGGAAGAATGATTTGTATGATGTATAAAAATGTAAATGAATATTATTGGTCTGAATGTATTAAGTTGGAATAACAAGTGTTAAGATTTAAAACGTCTGATTTTTTGTTTATTGTGCGATTTTTAAATTGTTCTATGGTTATCATTTCTTTAATATTTCTTTTAAAATTATTTTGTTCATGGTGAATAATTTTGGGGAAATCAAATTTAAAAGTATGTTTTGTTTGCCTGTAATGTGTGGTGAGAGCTGTTTGGTCAGGTTTGTTCGGGTTTTTATTTATAGACGCACGTATCTATAATATATATATGTTTTACTTTAATGAAATAAAAATTTGTATATGGAATCATTGATTCTATGAATGTTGTATGTTTCTAGAACTAAAGATAAATGTGTAGCATTGTAAAATAGTTCTATTTTATTTTAAGTGACAGCGAAGTAGAAAATAATTTATCAATACCTTTTATATAATTTTGAGATACATCGAAATTGATTTAAATAAATTTAATGGTAACAATCATGGTTAGTTAGAAGTACCTAATAACAGAATTTAGTTTCTAACTTACTGAATATGTTACCCTTGTCAATTCTCCTGCCTGCCATACTGCCACAAACAAGCCAGTTTCTCGACTTGAACTGACGTTACCGAAATCGTGGCTTACCTGTTGGCTATGTCTGTATTTGAATACCTCCTGTTCGAGTTTATTGTTAATTGAAACAATGTTCGTAATTAGTATCAATTATTCACATTTTTGTGTGTGTTGGTTTCTGACGTAAAATCTAGGGTAATCATCATATACGTTTGTTAAAGGTGAATGACTCTTTATTTAAAAGATATGGTTCGTTCTATATTATAAGGTTCGAGGCCATATTTTTTTTCTTACGTCTCTCAGGGTTGTCGGGAATGGAATGAAAAGTAAGTAAAGCTACGTCGTTCAGGTTAAATGAGCAATTTATATAACAATCAGAACATGATGTAAAAGTGTTTAAAGATAATCCTTTTCAACTAAGTTGACCGGTTAAGATAGTGTTTCGGATTGTAATGCTGAGATAGTTCCTTCGGGTGTTTGACTTTTTTCTTTTATTCATGAGCACATTCCTTTACTTGGCCAACTATTTTAAGGTCTAGACATTGCGAGCAGGTTTTAGTTTAGTTATCATTCGTTTTGGCTAGAAGCTTATGAATTTTTAGTTACATGTCAGTTACGCTTTTTTAGGAATTCATTTTATTGATTGCTTTATGGTATTTATTTTATATTGTTATAGATAATTCCCTCATTATTCCGGTTAATCGTGTTTGATCCAGCCCACCCTTGTGAGGGCCATAGTTGCTAACTCGGGACAAGAGCTGTTGACTGTAACCGTGTTGGCATAGACCTGCCCCTAGCGATTAGATTAGCGGGCTTGTCGGCCTTTATTAGGAAACTTGGGTCTATGCCGTCGTGCGCCTTTTGCGGGTGCGCGGTGATGTCTGCTGCGCAATATCTGTCCTCTGCTATTTTCTCAGTGTGTTATGTTTAGAGATACATACAAGCCTCCATAGAGAGAAAGAGGGAGTCCTTGTTACATAGATATTACTCTAAGAATAATTATCCTTTTTAAATTTAGATCAATCATTGTGTAACAACTCTAGTGAAGCTTCCAAATTATAAATATATATATTTAACGCCCTATATTTACGAGTTAACGCTTGTACTCAAACTAGGGCAGGATGTAAGGGTTATCCTACAGGTTTCCAGCCTCTTCTAGCCGAGGTGGAAAGGTCACGAAATAAATTTTAACCCGCCCAGGTGAGATTCGAAACCACGGCCTTCAGTACCGAGGGTTCTGAGACCCTCGTCCAAACTCGCTAGGCCATCGAGTTCCCCGTTTTTCAGTTATGAAGATGATGATATTATAAAAGTAGTGTTCTATTAAATGTAAAAAGGTGTACCAAATTAGCTTCAAATCTCATCCGCTGTTGCTCATTTCTGTCACTTTTATTTGTTTTCAACAGACTTTTAGACATGTCATTAACAAACTTTACCGCTGCATCTTAAAAAAAAAAAAAAAAAAAAAAAAAAAAAAAAAAAAAAAAAAAAAAAAAAAAAAAAAAAAAAAAAAAGAACTATTAATGAATGTAAAACTTAGAAAAAAAAAACAAAACATATCGGTACGAAATACTGCTATCCCCTTTATTTTTGGTAACCATAGTCTTCAGCTTACCTTTGTTTGGAAAGGGTATTTATAAGTATTTAAACTTATTTAAAAAAAAATATGTATATCTTACTGTTCCTAAAAAAATTAATTTAAAGATTTTAGTTCCGAAGTAACTGGGCCAAATGGAAATATTAATCATGAATATTAATGTATCCTAGGTTCAAGATCTTGTGTCGCATTCATTTAGTCGCATTAGTGCAATGCAATTGTAGTGACCCATTCAAAACCTCATGTTTATGTGTAACAGGACTGTTGAATATTTGTTTCACAACACCTTCAAATTTTTAAATTGAAAAACAAACTTTATTTTTGGACGCTAGATGTCACCTAGAATTATAAAAATTTATTTTTACATTACGTTCTTAAAAACGATGAAAAAAAAAATTAATACAAAATATGTTATATAAATACAATTCTTTATTCAAGGAGTCTGTTTCTTTTTCTAACTATAAAGAGTCAGTAAATCGAAGAATCATTGGAAATTGAAGGTAAAATTTTGAAACTGCAGAAATGGATTATTGGAAGCGATCGTCTAATTTAATCAGGTTTTAAGAAATTAGAAGTATTGAAATAAGAAAACGGCTGGGACAAACGGAAGACATCATCTTCTACATTGTATTTACTTGAAGAGTGACAATTGGCTAAAAGGATCCTTTAAGTGAAGCCGAGAATGAAAAATTAAGAGGTTTCCCTAGAAAACATTGGATTGTGGAAGTCAAGGAAGTAATGATACAGGTACAGAGAGTGTGAAGGAGATGGCCTGGACATAAAGAATGGTGACGAAATGCCAGTGAAAATTGTTAAATAAACTTAAATAAATAATAAATATAATTATAATTATATAACAAATAAAATAAATCTCAAATAGTAGAATAGAATTTTTTAATTTTTTTTTTTTATCCATTGATTGAAATTTACAACTAAAGGAAATATATACATCTAGTAAATGTGTTGATAATGATTACAATAACATATCAATACTTAAAAGGAACTACTCATCAGTAGCATGTTATAAATATTCTACACTTGAAGGTATCTAGGCCAACTTTTTTTCAGACGCCTTTCAGAGGTTTATCGGGAATAAAATGGGAAGCAAGTTGAGGTACTAGGATTTGTGTAGTTATGAAGTAACAATAAAATTAATTTACGAAATATACCGTTACCAGTTACCCGGGGTCTCGACGGCTAAGAGAGTTGGGGCGTGGATCACAGCACGCTTGGCACAGTTGGTCATGGTTACGATTCTCACCTTAGCGGGTTAAAATCTATTTCTTGGCGGACCTACGAAATGAATATTGATCTACCTACCCTGGATAGAATAGGTTGGCTACTTATAGGATAACCCGTCCTTCCTACCTTAGGTGGAGTAGATGAAGACGCTAAGCCCCAACTAACAAAACAAACTAGTTACATAAAACTTACATCTTCGATTAAATGAAGTGAGGGAGGTGATGAGATTTAAATGTGAAGAGGAACCATTTAAAGATGTAGCATAATTTGTTTTTAGCTGTTTTCCTTTGGGAGTTGGTATATCTAGGGCTGTGAAATATATGCATTTGCATATTTCTCCTTACTAACTAAAACATCTAATATTATCGAAATATATATGTTTTGAGGCATTTGGAATAAATTTGGCTATTTTTAATTTGTATATTTGTGCATATTTTGCCATAAATGCTTATTTTTACATATTTTGAACTAGACTTGCATATTTATCTACATATACCGCATTTGACATTTAAATTTTTTTCTGTAAAAAACCGAAAAAAAGCTACTCCTCCCATTCTTTTTTTTTTCGCCTAATCAATGTGTTTGTATGTGTCGAAGTGCTGATTCTTCAGTTTCAGCGAACTTTCGATCGCATTTGCTTGTCTTAGAATTGTTTAATCCGATTAATTTCTCTTTTATACTTCGATCAAATACGTAGAATATTATGACTTCACTTTTCACCTCATCCTTCTTCTTTCCATCATTCCATTACAGAGTCTCTCAAACAGAGTTCACCGAGACATATCATTCGTAAACTGTTCTTTTGTGTTAACCTAAAATACTGAAATTCATTCCTTCAAAGAAAAATGATCTTGTTGGAAAGTACGTAGGTGAGCTTTCAAATGAGACTTTCAAGAGACGCTTTATATTTATATGATGTAGGGCGGTCGTTTAGCCGTTTCAAATCTATTATGAGGCCCAATAAAAAACCTGAAAATATGGTTGTCTGCAATTCAAATCTATAACAGTGAATAAGTTGGGATAGTTTCTTTATGGTCGTTACTTATTGTTTTTGATGTATATTGTTCTGTTAAAGCATAAGTATTTTGGTTCTCATTGTTGTTAAATTAACAACATTAATTAATGTCATATTTTTTCGTTTTTAATGTTCCCTGTTTAATGTGCTTTATTCATCTTCTATAAAGGTTTATGACATTTGTTTTTGTTTTTTAATATTAGCTTTTTAATGTTTTTCTTCCTAATGTCCCCCTTTTCAAAACAGTTAGTTATTTAAACTTGATTTTGTACTTAAGTGTAGGTATGTATTGCGATTTTTTTATTTTTCTAATAATGCAGATAACTGCATATTTTCGGTATTTAATTGCATATTTTACCCAATATCTCTGTATATGTATGTGCATATTTTTCAGTTTTTATTGCATATAATTCACAGCCTTACTTATATCGATTGGAAGGACGAGCTCTGGTGTTTTTGAGTATAAAGATGATTTTAGTTAAAGTAGTTCAAAGACATAGGGCGGGGAACATAAAGAAATAGTCTGATGAAGGAATAAGTCGTGGAAACATTGGTTGATGAAGGGAGGATAAAGTCACTTTAATTCGTTCTAGTAATTGGTTACGTAAGCAACTCTGGGAGATCAGAAGACATATTTGTCCAATATAGATGTTACCCCAAACCAATTTTGTCGTGAGTCTCACATTGAATATTAATACCGACTTAGCTCCTTGTGTATTATTGATCGGATGAGATTTAACAAACTGGCCACGCCCGGAAAGGAATAAACTAAAGGCTGGTCGGAAAAGTGTTTCTGGAGATAAACCCCAGGAGCGTCATTTTAAAGGGAGGATGCTAAGGAGAGAGGAGGAAGCCTGTAGAGATATGCAAATTAAAGTGGACCCTATAAGTACTGGGACAGATTAATAGGCGAGATTCCCTTCCCTCCGGCTACTTCTTGTCCTAATAGCGTTAAGAAATTCACAGCCCGGAGCCTCGGGGGTAAAAGAGGTTCAGCACACTTGCTCATCATCTACCAACTGCTTATTATTTCCTAGCCAATCTTATTTTAGTAAAATTTATTTATATTAAACAAGCGGATAATATGCCTTATCGCGGTATGTTTTATTCATACAGTTTAATTTTTACTGAATAACATTTAATAATAAAGTACAATCTAGATAATTCTGGCCTTCATTTGTCCGCCACCCAAAGGAATCCCAACCTCTCACCTGAATTCTTTCCCGAGGTGAACAATCGGACAACATTAACGAAATCCCCACGACATCGATAGTGAAACAGGAAGATAGATTTACTTCGTTAGATTAAATTACCGTGCGGGCTGAAGATTATAATGTTTTTTTCAATCTATTTTTTGAAATTTACAACTGTACATAAAGAAAACTATTTTTTATTTTTTTATTATCTTTTATTATTTGAAATTTAATACTGTATTATTAAAAACAATAAATATTAAAGTAAATATGCTTACAATACAAAATAATGGCATGATTAGAACTTGTAGAGGAACTGCCCATTGGTAGTACTCTAATGGAATAATTATAAAAGAAGATCACGAGCCCATCTTCTTTTCAGACGCCTCGGAGGATTGCCAGGAATGAAATGGGAAGCAAGTTGTGCTACAAGTGGATTTGGATGAGGAGTAAGTTTATTATTAGTATCTGGTTCGTGCCAAATCGGCGACATATGGGATATTAAGGTCATTGTGGATCAATTCATTTGTGACAAAGTAAGGAGCATTCAGGATTTTTCGAAGGATTTTGGATTGGAGTGATTGGATGCGGGAAGAATTCGATGGTTTGGTGGATCCCCATAACTCTATACCGTAAGTCCAAATAGGTCTGATAATCGTCATATAGATGAGTTTCTTGTAGTGAATCGGGAGATTTGAACGTTTGTCAAGTAAGTGTTGTAGCAGTCGAAATCGACGTGCAGCTTCTTGTCTTTTCTTTCTTATGAGGGTTCCAGGTAAATCTCTTGTCCACATAAAATCCCAGGTTTCGTATTTGTTCCACATTATTCAGCGGTACACCATTAGAGGATACAGGAGGAAAGGATGTGGTAGGTTTTCGATGGAGAGTGAAGGTTATTTGCTAGGATTTTTCTTAACTCTCCAATTATGACACCATTCTTCAATAGAAGTGATATGTGACTGGAGCGTCTGGGAAAGAAAAAAAAATGCATCCAGTAAATGTGATAATAACATGACAATTGGTTGTGAAGCAGCTATCCACTGGTAGAATTTCAAAAAAGTTCTATTTGAGAAGGCCCCGAGGCCATCTTCTTTTCAGACGTCTCGGAGGGTTGTGAGGAATAGAATGGGAAGTTGAGAGACTGGTGGATTTGAATGGTATGGAGTTTACTATGAAAGGGTAGGTATCTGGTTTGAGCTAAATCAGCAACACAGGGAACATTGAGGTCTTTATTCTGTTCTTCGTTGAATTTTGATCATCTTATTTCTTATTTATTTTTACTCTATTTTATTTTTATCCTCTTTGTACCTACAATAATGTTAATTTATACAAACCATAATTCATATTGTTTACTAACCCTCTTTTATTTTTTATTAATTTTATAAACTATCTACATATTGCAGATCGTTTCAAATTCTTTTTTAACCATATTTTCATTCATTTTATGTTTTATTTATTTTATTTTATTTATTTAGTTCTATTTCATTAATTTTTTATTTCCTTCCTCTTTTTTATTTCTGTAGTTGACTATTCATTAAACCTCATGATGGCTATCAATAATCTGACTGAAATGTTGACAACAAAATAAAATATGTTTGTTAATTTTTTATGACTGATCCCATTCAAAAACCTATTCTATGAAAATGTTTAGTATTATATAGAAGAAATTTAGGTAATAGAAGATGAAACAATTTAAATAGAGATCTTAGATTTGAATTTTTGTGAATGTACTACATTGTGAGACAGAGTCTTTTCTCATTCTATTTAATATTTACTATAAAATCTACTCTTATCACTTCATCATTCTAATATGGAATAAATTATTCACCGGCAATATTTATTTCGGCTTTATATTTCAACTGTTAATTATGAAACGATTAGCCATTATAAGAATGTGTCCTTCGGCTGTTCTAAGGAAATAAGGATTTTCCTGCCCATTGGAGGAGAACATTACAAATGGATAATACTGGAGAAGGGAGTGTTCTGATTGTTCCACTAGGATTATCGATGTCTGGGGGTGGGGTGGAGAAGCCATGGGTTTTAGGGCTCACTCAGCCGTGAAATTTCTAATCTTGTATTATCTCCGTCATTGTTATAAAATGACGATCTTAATCATAACATAATGAATCATAAAATAAATCATCTTAATCATAAAATAATGATCTTAATCATTACATATATCTTTGTTTCTGTGTTGTAATTGGCACTCATACTACAGTCATACATAATTGGTAATGTTTAATGGTGATTCGGTAAAAAGCTTGGCCAATAATAAATTTCGTTTAGTTAATATAGTTTAATAGACTGTAATAACAAAATAAGCTTCCATTGTACATTGAAAAAAAAAAAGGTAAAGAAATTATAAATTTCAAGCTTTATAAGGCATAATCAACTTTTATTTCCAATTACTTACAAAATTTTTTGGATAATTAAAGTTTATTAGCTATTTATGATTACTAAATCATTATTTTATTAATTATTCCTAATATTGGGTTGTTTCACATGAAATGTCCGATTTTATAATATTTGAAATACATAGAGGATTTTGCGAGTCTCTGTTGTTTACTTCCAAAGTTCACATATCATAATCAAGCAGTTACTAATCCTCTACTTTTCTTTTATAAACATTAGCTTCCCAATCAATTACACACTGTTTAGTATACCTTCAAATATGAACATAGAAACACGCGATTTTCGTATAATATTTTTTTATGAGTTTAAACTAGGTCGTTCGGCAGCTGAGGCTGCTAGAAACATCTGTAAGGCGTTAGACATCGACGAAAGCCCAGGACAAATGCCAAAACCAAATTTGCACCCGAAAAAATTGATGGTTACAGTATGGTGGTCCATGGCTGGAATCATACATTATTCCTTTTTGCCTAGAGGTGAGACCATTACCTCTACAACCTACTGCAATGAAATTGGCCAAATGCACGAAAAATTATTGAAAAAACAACCTGGATTGGTAAATCGGAAGGCCCTATACTCCTACACGACAACGCTAGACCCCACGTTTCAAAACTTACCATGCATAAATTGAAAGAGCTGGGGTACGAAGTTCTTCCGCACCCACCATATTCTCCCGACTTGTCTCCAACAGATTATCACCTTTTCAGGAATTTAGACAACTTTTGCAGAGGAAAAATTTTTGCAAATGATGCTGAAATCAAAAGTGCGTTTTCAGATTTTGTTTCACTTCAAAGCTCAGAGTTTTTCAAATCCGGGATAAAAAAGTTGTTGTCACGTTGTGAAAAATGTGTAGAAAAAGAAGGTAAATACTTCGAATAAAATTATATTGTTTTCATATTGTATTTTTACTAAAATCCCTTTACCTTGAAAACGGACATTTCATGTGAAACAACCCAATATTTGAATAATGTATGTATATATGTGTTTATTATTTAATCACGAACAACATATTTATATATTATTTCTTGTTTTTTTTAAAACTAAATATTGTTTTCGGAATATATATTCTGACATCCCGACTCATTCTAGCAACGTTGTTACCATTTACACTAATGAAACATGTCTGTTATCAGTAAATAACCTTCATTGCCGCCCAAACACTGCAATCCCATATTACAAACCTGCGAGAATGGTATCGAAATTAATTAATTAAATTAAAGTAAATCCAAATATCTTTTACTTTCGTCGTAAACAAATGACTTCTTTTCCTACAGTATCCTTTAATAATGTATTATTAAAACCTAGGACTCCTACTGGACAAACGTCTCACTAAGAATCCACAAGACTTAAACGACAAGAAACTGCCAGTCGTTATAGACTACTGCAACATTTACTAGACAAATTTCAAGACTCCCAAGAAATTTCAAAAGACTCATTTATTTGGCAGTTATTAGACCTATTTAGACATTCGAAGTTGAGGTTTGAGGTTCCACTAAACCTTCCAATTCTTCTCGTATCCAATTCTTAAAATTCAAAATCCTTCGAAAAATGCTCTTTACTTTGTCACCAATAAATTTATCCAAAGTAATCTTAATGTTCCATATTTTGCTGATTTAGCCGAATATCCAATCCTTTCATAGTTACCTCCATACTCACTTATAACTACTAGTCTGTCCACTTACTTTCTTTTGATTTTATTAAAAAATAGATGATGGCCTCTAAACGTTAAGGTCTGGCTGTATTAGGAAGAGGTCTTACTTATTGTATGGCCGTTTTCAATGTGATTTGACTAATTTTGGGAGAAAATCTTCTACCTCAACATAATCTAGTTGAAAAACTATTAAAAAATAAAATAAAATAAATACTTGTAAATTGGACTTGGTTGGTTTTGGAATTGACTGTCTCAATCATAAAACCCAGAACTCTATATTACTTTCTAAAAAAATTTATATAGCATTGGTAATATTTAAATATTGCTCTTAGACATCCAATCTAACTCCGGTCTAGCTCAGAGTCAAACATTTTATTTTATTAAATGTGTAAATTCACAGTCTAAGGACATTTTTTTTCTCTCTTCTTTGTCATGTTAAAGAACGAAGGAGGCAGATGGGGGACTTCCAGTTTAATCAACATTTAATTTTGCAGTGCATTATTTTTTACCCTGACTAGCTGAAATCTGTACTAACTTCAGATATATTTGTTATTCTGAGAAGATGTGAACAAATTAAAACTGCCAGCCATTCCTGTTTAATAATTACTTCAGTCCTTAGTCGAGATTAAACAATATCTGAACGTGATAGAAAAGAGAATGACCTGATTTTCAATTTCAGCACTACTTAAAACAAAAAGATTATTTTTGTAGACCTGTATTATTAGTTAAATAATATTTATTATTGAATAACTTTATATTACAAATCTATAATAATTCTTACAATATCGTAAAACTTATCCATAATCATTTAAATGTTATCCGTTTTGATTTAGTCCAATCCAGATACCAATCCTTTCATAACTAACTCCATACCTACATAAATCTACCTGTTTGTTTACTTAGTTCTCTTCACATTTTAAGAAAAATAGAAGGTCACTTTTCTACTATTAATTTTGATCCATCATTGGATTCATCCGTCGATTGCTTTAAATAAATATAGTTTTTTTTATACAGTTGTTATTTTCAATAAATGTATTTATGGTAAAAAAATAATTTTAGACGTTTCGTTTGTAATGAAAGGAATATGTTAATATTTGTTTGTTCCGTGCGTACAATACTCAAGTGTGCTATTATTCTTGGCTTCGATAGATTACAAAAATAAATACATTTGACGTGTTTCCGCAACATAAATATGATTGACGCAACTGTAGCCACGTCAATGAAGGTTTTCATTTATCTTTGACAAATTTAGCCCAAAGCGGAATATGCGTCTCATTTTGAATGATAGTAAAATTAAATTAAAAAATAACCTTTAGTAAAAATAAGACGCATTTGTCGATTAAGCTTAAATTTTCAATCGAAAAATTCATAAATGGATATATTTCTTGACTGTTACTATTATGTTATTGAGGTTCTGTCAATAAATTTATTGACTCAACCTCAAGAGCCTTATTAAACACACACACACACACACACATACATACATACATACATACATACATACATACATACTAGAAAAAAAGAAGTATACTTTATATACATATATAAAATGTATATAACAATGCCATGTTTGTGGAACAATATTGGGTTCATTTACCTTGACGACTCTGTTAATGTCAATGCAAACTAAACTGATACAGCTAAGGACTGCTACAACATTGGGCTATTGTTGCTAAAAAAAAACTTGTTTAGCCCTCCAATACTGCTAGGATATTGTTTATTTATTACGTCTGCATATAATGAAATAAGAATATAATTATTATTAAAAATGAATTACTATGTTTTTAAGTTGGTTACACTGTGTAAAAAGTTCATGGGGTCACCTGTGGTGTAGTGGTTAGCATTGCAACCTACCTAACCCAAGATCGCGGGTTCGCAGCCCGGCAGATGACCTTAGGATTAAAAATCAATTTTTAAAGGGAGTAAAAAATCCTTAGCTATGCCGTCCTTCGGAAGGGACGTAAAATGGGGGTCCCGAGCCTGTGCGATGTTAGGTACTCGTTAAAGATCCCTATCCTAATTATACCTGGATAGGCAAAATTTAGGACTCCCACCGTAGCATCGTCCGATTAGCCATAGCAGCATAAAAGTGACGTTAAACGAAATAAACAAACAAACTGTGTAAAAAGTGCAAGAGATAATTCAGAGTGTGGTGTTTAAAAACGCTTAAATATTATATTTTCATTGTTCCTTTGTTTCGGCTTGCTTTCTCAATCTTCATCTAGGGAAGTATTGCTCCAAAAAATTAAAAAATTAATTAATTTTTTATTTGTAATTAATTTATTTATTGTTGGAGCAATCCCTTAAACGCCTTGATGAAGACTTACAACTTAAGCTCTTCCTTACTAAAAATTAATTAAATATTTAATGTTTCGCATCTTTTTAATTTCCTAATAGAACCTATTTCTAAAATTATCACTATTCTTTTAGAAATCAATATCCAGCCTACACATTTATTGAGGGCTTCTATAGAATGTTTAAAGTTATTCATTTATTGAGTTCAATTTACGCTTAAAATGTGATTATCAATACTATATTCAGTCTACGATACAATAAATAATGGGCACTTGTATTGAAGGTCTGAAAATATGCAATGTATCATCAATTTATAGTGTAGTTATATGTATGCTGTATTGTATACATATCATTTGCATAGTCTATGCATGTTTTAGCAGAAATAGTGACCAAGTCGTTCTGTAAAGTTTGAATGATGTTTAAATTATTAAATAATTTTAGGATGTAGGTAATTGGGGTATGTAGTCCCAGATATACAGCAATTAAAATATATCGACTTGCATTGCAAGCCTTCATCAGGACTAGAAGAAAAAGAAGAAAAACAAAAAGATATGACTAAGTTGCAGAGAGTATAAAAAATATGAAATAAATAACTGTTTGAGAAAAAAGACTATAACATAAAGGCTGTATTTCAATGACTGCATACCCCCAACTACATACATCCTAAGATACTTCTCAGTCAAGTAAGATCCCATAAAAATAAATTTAGATATAAGACTGTTTGTGATTTTTTAATGTATTTTGCTAAACCTCTATGCTTTCCGATTGGAAAAGCCAGCACAGGTAGATTTTTACAAATTTTTTTTTTCTATTTTTTTAACCATTTCTACTAGAACAATCACTAACACCCAGACGTAGTTTTCTGTCTGCTGAGGTAGATAATTATTTGTTCTTTTTTATCAGTCAATGTTCGATACTGTGTAAGGTAGACCCACCTAGGGCACACCCAGCCTCTTTAAAATGAGTAATCTTCATTGAGGTTGAACCTAGCGGTTGAATGTGTTTCCTGGCCTGACCAAAATCCAGTACAACCACATCACGTACTGAGCCCAAGACCTACATTTAAATATATTCTGTTAAAGGGTTTTTATATGACAAAGGAATATGGACGACCAATTTTACATTTTCTTAATATAGTTACGTGACGATGACTAATCGGCCAAGATCCATGGATCAAGGTTGCTGAGGGACGACAGTTGCTCTTCTTACATCTAAAGTAAAAATGATCAAGTGGCGAGGGAAGGTAGAAGACATATGATGTTATCCCCAACCTATGGCAGGAGGAGGCTGCTTCCACCCCTTGGTGATTTATCGCTCTGGAAATAATCTATAATGTTGCCAGGGAAGCAACAATGGCAGTTATTAACAGGGCAGTATTTCATCTCTTCTCCTGTCTTCTTTGGTCGTGTTACGAAAATTAAGTAATTTAAGTCCAGTCAAAAAAACAAGTGCATGAAATATGCTATAATTTTTGGCTACACAGCTTCTTTAGGAGTAGTTACAAGAAAACATACTCAAAGTCCTTGCCCCCAGGGGGTGAGCTTACAGTGGGGGAGGGAAGGGTCCTATTTTTGGGTTTTTCCATCATATTTCGAAAACGGCAAAATAATTTTTACCTAAATTTTTGCTAAACATTTTCTTCAAGTCTCAAAAGCGTATATATGAAATTAAAGTAAATTTAATGCTCTGCAACTTTTACTCTTAAAATTTTTTTTCTGAAAAATGATCATGGAAGGCACTAGAAAAAAATATTTGTTAGAAAGTAAAAACAATTGAAAAAAACAACAAAAAAAAAACGATTTTTAAACAGTTAGAAGTTTGGCAAATATATATAAGATAAATTATATAGGAAATTTAATTAACTTTAATATTTAACCGAAAGATATTTTTTCTTGAGTCTACCGTTTTGGAGATATAAACGAAAAACCGAAAAATTGGACCTTTTCTCCTCACCCCCCAGAGGCAGAGACTTTTAGTATGTTTACCTTCTAATTAGTCCTAACGAAGCTCGTATATAGTCAAAAATTATCGCATATTGTTTGCACTCTACACCCTTCATTTCAGCACTCATTGGCTATTGAACTATTTCATATTTTTTTTTTTTTTTTTCAGTCTTCTCTGAACAGCTTCCTTTGATTCCCCTACTTTCGAAATGTAACTTCCACCTCTCCTCGGCTAACTCAACAACTTAACTTATTATAGTTCATCCCACAAGAAGACATAATTTTGAGTAATTTGGTGTAATAAACTCAAAACCGAATTTTTTGGATATGATACCGTATTCCACGACAGGTGCAATTTGCCAATTTAATAACAGTACAATACTTAGCGGGTCGGATAAAACTTAAAATAGACGCTTATTTTAGTGTTCCCCATCCTCAGTTTTTTATTTATTATAAATATAGTGTCATTGTTATTTTAATTGTTTAATTTCGTTTTTTTTAAATTTATTTTTTTGTAATATTTATTTTGTATATTTAAAGATTAGTTATTTACTTTTTCGTACAATTTATGAGTGGAATCACCTCTCTCATAAAATTCCTTATTATAATATTTCCCTTTAGTGAGGAATATTGTAATATTTTGCTGTTTTAGCAAGGAATTATAAGACAACTATCAATGTTAACATGCATATTAAACGAGTTGTGCAATATTATTTTTTTGTTATGTATTATGAATGTTTACAAAATTTTGATCTGTCAAAATTGAGTTATGCCACTCTCATACCAGAGCTTACCGCGGTTCTCCGTTGAGCTAGTATTCCAAATATTTACCAGCTCTACAATCAGACATCTAAATTCATAAATTTTAAAAGTTTATCAGTTGTATATTTATATTTGCTTTATTATATAACTTCACGTTTTATTAAATTGTCATTATATTAAACATAATCTTAATTAATCTTTGACTTATTGTTCGATGTGACTTGAAGACTTGAGCGACTCTTTTTATGAGAGTCCTCTAGTTAATAATAATGTAATGGCTGGTTTGCGTTTGTTGGGAGTGTTATTTGATGTTGTGCTGTAATTAATTGTAGCTAGTCCATTAATATCTCACGAATAAGATTTATGTACTGCCCTGCCTCAATTTGGAGTGTGCTAATTTGTCAGCACTAATGAATTTTTTATTTATAGCGTTTTCCCTCTCGCATTTAAGATCTCCTATTTATATCCAGATATCTGGATCTATATCTATAGAATATTCCAAATATTATGTGATCCTCAAAATATGAGCAGTTTTTGTATTCTCGTGAGATCTGCTCCAAAATAAATAATAAAATTGTATATTCCCTAGTGTATATGCTCAGTAAGGCATTTCTTTTTATTTTATTATTATTATTATTATTATTATTATAAAAACCGGCTTATAATGTATTATGCTGTAGGATTTTCGGGTCATTTATTTAACTAATGTAATTATTGGTAATAACCCTGGTTGTCCTGAAATTCAATATTCACGATATTTAAAACGCTTAACAGACAATTTTTACGTCCTTACGTTATCTTAGCAAACCATGTGTTCATGGCGCAATATTTTGGCTGAAATTAAAATGAAATGCAAGGACTAAGCGTTTCACATCATATAGCGTCTAGCTTATATATTGCGCCACCAGTTTATGGTCTCTTTAAATATATAGCTCATTTTTTAAATCGTTGGATCATTGATAATTAGGAGAACATCAAATTTGGATGTGAAGAGTTCTTTGACTTAAAACTAACGGAGTTGGTCCCGGCTTCAAGTCCAATTACTAGGAGAAATAAAAATACGTAAAAGTAGTTTGGTTCAATGGACTTTACTATGATGAGTATTATTTAATAATGTTTAAATTATGTAATTAAAAATAAAGCTATATAATCACGCAAGGGCTTTGTTACAACCTTGTACAATTTAATACGGAAAACAACCAAAGACTGATTCTAGAATTAGTCCTTCGGGTTCTTCAATCTGGTAAAGAATGAACAATAGATATAGTCTGAATTTATCCCAAAAGTCAATTTCAATCTTTGGTCATGTTTCAAAATTTTAAAAATAAGCTCATAAATAATATTTATTTTTATGTGTTATCCAATAAGTATATAATTTCATTAAAATATTCTTCTTATGAAAATAAGTATTGAAATGTATATTGTTTGAAGAAAATGTTTTACTGTTCAGGGGCATGACTGGGATTTCGAATAGCATGTAACCGTCTGACATTTAGATCGGCGCGTGATGGCAATGTGATATGAGACCGCCCAGCAAGTCACCGATTATTATTAAGTTGCGATTTTATGGATCTTTTTTTTTGTCTTCATTTCTTAAGGATCACAAAATATTTAAAATAATAAATAAAAAAAAATTAGGAAGTAATCTTCTTAATGTTTGGAATGGTAGTATTTTTATACTTCTAATAAAAAAAGTTAAAAAAGTATGGAATAAAGGGCAGAGTTGTAAGAACATAAAGAAGAATACTGTCAAAGAAAAGCGAGAGAACCTTCTATCTTTCGTCAGCATAAAGGAGTACCTCAAGGTAGCGTTTCAAGCACTCTTAAATGTATAAGAGATGGACTGGAAATTGTAAATGTTCTTAGATATATGTATTCATTCGTCTTATTCTAATCTAATCTTCTTAAAAGCATATCTATGTAGTGATATCTATATCACATTTATTCTAGTATATAAAAGTATAGAACATAATTATAAGGTTAATCCCTGGTATCAAAGTCTATTTATACAAAAAAGCTCGTAAAAAAATATGTATCTACCATAATAAATTCTTTAATAAAGGAGTTACTTTTATTGATCAATAATAGTATTATAAACAGCATTCAACTCCTCTTTATTAAAAGTAAAAACTTGTTACATGTTTCGGGAAACAAGGTCCCATCATCAGACTATAATTAATGAAAATTTTAAAATAAACATTGCATTATATAACACAAATAAAATAAAAAATATAATAACAAAGAACGAAATAGGACATATGAATAAAAAAGATGTCATATATAAGATTGACTGCTTGGATTGCAATAAACATTATATTGGAGAAATTAAGCAAAATTTATATAAAAGAGTTAATCAGCATAAATACGACACTAAAAAAATTAGCAAATCAAACAGCAATAAAACAGCCCTTTTAGAAAACGTACAAAAACTGAACCGCAAATTCAATTTTGATAATGTTAAAATCTTACAACATGAAACCAAAACACACAATAGAAAAATAAAAGAAGCGATATACATTAGTAAAACAATAAATAATGCAATAAACTACAAAACGGACACAGATAAAATAGGATCTATATATGCTAGTATAATTAATGAATTAATAATATAAGATTGGCCAACTTAGTACTAAAAACAATAGTAGAGATTAGGATTGACCCTTGTATCCATAAAGTAGAAGAATTATTCTATTGACTATGTAAAAGAGAAACAGAACTTATGTATGCTGGTGCTAGTTCATTTTTAAAAACAAAATTTTGAAGATGTAAGTAAATTATAGAATTTAGTCCTCGAACTGTAGCAAATAATCCAGCAGAGCAATTCGCCAAGACAGATTTAAAGGTAATTTATAATATATACATTGTGATAGATAGAAAAATGAATAGTATTGTTTAGATGTTGAAAATATAGTGTGATTATAGTAAATTGTTAAATACTGTTTTCAGTCTGATGATGGGACCTTGTTTCCCGAAACATGTAACAAGTTTTTACTTTTAATAAAGAGGAGTTGAATGCTGTTTATAATACTATTATTGATGTATCTACCATTTTTAATATGTTGTTAGGACCTTTAAGGGTCGTTAAAATCCAAGTTTAGTACCATCAAAACAATGGCGCAAGTTTTCCATCGGATATCTTAAAAACCGTTAAAACAGCATCTTTAAGGACGAAAAACTAATAAAATTCCGCCATCTTAAAACGGGATCCTTAAGGACGAAAATTAATTCTAATCGTGGAAGGAGAGAGTGACCAAGGATGTCCTTCGGCCTCCAAAAATCGTCAGATCCTGGCAGATCTGTAAAACAGTGTCCTTATAGTAGTTTTGAAATATTCGATGTTTTAACTGTTTTTTAGATGGCGGAAGGATATTCCGCCTTTGTTAATGCATTCTACGGGAGGCGACATTGTCCTCCATGACTTATAAGTCGTAAAATATTCTTGCTTGTTTACAATATAAAAGAGCACTAACGTTATGCCAATTTAATCCTTATCTCTCCAAAAAATTGTGATTTTTCACAAAATTTGAAATTTTTCTGTTAGGGTCTAGTTCTCGGCCGCATACTGAAGAAAGTATTGTTTTCATAAAAACACCTATGGGAATTCATTTGAAGGAAATCTAATTAAAGTACTGTAATTTAAAGACATAATAGTTTTTTTTTTTAGAAAGACGAAAAAAATTGGTAAATAAGAAAATCGGATGCGGTAAGAAAATTGTATAAACTAGTTTGATAAGTTTATGAGTTGGTAGATTGGCTCATTTGCGGTTAGTTGTACTTCTCCACGAAAACACGTTTGTGGGTACTCTTTATTAACTCCGAAACTATTTGCCTGATCCAAAATTTCTTTATTCTATCTCAAAGTTTGTTAAATTTACTAACAGATCCTATGTTTGAAATTTATATTAAATCTCGTGAAACATCCATGCTAGTGCTCTGATGTTTTCAAAATTGTCATATTTTACCAAAACATACACATTTAAACATTTAGCTTGCTGGCGATATTTTACGAGATATAAGCAAAACAATTTAAACAGAGCTAACATTTCGTGGTTTTTCGAGTCTACTAAATTTACACCAGCGTTACTAAATTTATGGGTCCTTTGACATATTTAAAAAATGGTATATACCTGTGCTTTTGCGAACTTCGGTGTATAAATCGAATGGTCTATGATTCTATTGTTTTGTTCTTTAGTTAAGTGGTATAGCTTCAATATAGATTTGTCATATTTAGGAATTATTTATGTAAATAAATTATAATTGAAATATGAATCGAGTCTTTAGAGTTCTCCTGTTGTCAAAACAGCTTTTGCAAATCTGGACGCGTCAAAGTTTCGCCGATGAGGCCAATAACAGGGGCAACTTAAATAAATTGAATTATTCATTAATTAAAAGCAATTAAGGAAGTTGACTGGTAGAGGGCTCCATTTGAATTATTTATTAAGTAGCAACTTAGTCGACTTTAGCTCCTCTCTAAAGAGGACTTAATCTATTCCGGATTCAACTTTCCAACAGAATCCCGGAGTTTTATACGAGTTGGGGAACAATTGGGAGACATCTTGTGCCCTATAGTCTGTGTCGATTGCTATACCAAGGCGCTCTTCTGTAACAAGAACTTCTAAGGGCACTAAACAAAACCGATTTCCTTGTATGTTTCTTAAAAATCGGTTTAGGCTACCGCTATTGGACTTTTCGACGTTGAGAACTTCTTTATTTAAACAATCCTTTGTCCTTTATTGCTAGCACTAGAATGTCATTAGGAAGGTAATACTTAGTCTTTTAAGTCTCGTATGTGGGAAGATAGAATCAATTAAAATTTTTATCTTAGACATTTAGAATCAACACATCCCTTATCTGGAATTTATGAAAATTATAATTGTGGTACGAGTGTGGACGATATGATTTACATTCTTGGAATACGTTTTGATCAGTTTTTATTTTTTAAGTTAGAAGATTACTAGCATTCCAACTCATCCTACCACTGTCCTCACCACTTACCCTGATGACACATGTGTGTTATCAGTAAACAATGATCCCTTCAATGCCTCCCAAACACTCCAATCCCATATCTTAACCCTTCAAGAATGGTTTCAATAATGGAGAATCAAAATAAATCCAAAAAATCTCACCAAATAACCTCTACCCTTCGTCGTAAACCCACGACTTGCTGTCCTACTGTATCCTTTAATGATATTCCACTAATCCTTGATGGACAGATATGCTATCTAGGACTCCACTTGGACAAACAACTTGGAATCCAGATACAAGACTAAAACGACAAGAAGCTGCCCGTCGTTACAGACTATTTCAACATTTACTTGATAAACGTCCAAAGCTCCCAATTAATTACAAAATATTAATATACATGGCTGTGATTAGACCTACCTGGACGTACGGAGTTGAGCTTTGGGGCTCCACTTAACCATCCAATTCATCTCGTATCCAATCCTTACAATCCCAAATCCTCAATGCACCTTACATTGTCACCAATAAACTTATCCATAAAGATCTTAATGTTCCATATGTTGCAGATTTAGCCCAAAGCAGATACTTATCCTTTCATAGTAAGCTCTATAACCACTCAAATACCCTAATTTCTCAACTTGCTTCCCTCACCATTCCTGATAATCCTCTGAGGCGTCTTAAAAGAAGATGGCCCAGAGACCTTCTAGTGTAGAATTTTTATTAAAGTGCTACTGATGAGTAGTTCTTTACAAGTTTTGTCTCGTTATTGTAATAGGTAACTGGACATTTACTTGATAAATAAATATTGTACAGTTGTAAATTTGAATAAATTGTTATTAAAAAAAAAAAAAGTTAGAACATTACTTAAAACAATTGCTTTATTCTAAATGTGTCTAACTAATTATATTGGGGAAGAGCTGGTTGGTGCTTGATGGATTTTGGGTTGGTCACTACCGGATCCATGTCTTCGTTTAAAGAAGAAAACAATTAACATAAAATCTGGAATGAAGTATTTTCATGCTAAAGTAAAATGTGATGTAAATCTTTTCTAGTCCTTATTTCTAGGTATTTCTTGTTCTGTTACGGGCCCTTGATATCAGGTGTTCTCCAATTACCTTCTTAATCCTCCAATTATCTCTGGATTTAAGGATAAAAGACCTAAGAACGGCGTCGCTTCCTATCGATTTTACCCTGTACCACCTTTAAGAGTTTTCATTGCTAGCTAATCTATTTAGTTATTTAATTTTTTAAGTGTTTCTAAAATTAAAATGTATCCGTTAGAAATCTTTTTATTAATTTTTATTCTACTAATTCTATTTAAATTGGTAATATTCGGATGTTCTTAACTTTGATACATAACATCATGATTATATGGTGTAAATATATCACAAATGTTTGTCGAGAAACGTTAAGATCTGAGCGATATCAAGCTATTTAGGTTTGACTCCTGCCTAGATAACTTGAAATTTATCACATATTGATCCTTTAGACAATTTAGTAAGTAATAGTGAAGTTCCAGTATGATTGTGTGATAAAAATGTTAATTTATTACTTGATTATTTATTGTAATTTTATTTTTCAATTATTGTTATTTCATGTCTTATGATTACGATGAAATGTGAGTTTAATAAATAACATCGTGGATGTAAATAACTTTTGAAGAAAAGTCCAACTATGGAACGGAAATTCAATATCACAAATGTCACACTTGAATGAAAATGTTTTAGCTTTAGAATTTCTATTCCATTTAACACAATTATAATTAGCTACGAGGTAATATATACTGACGGGCTAAAAATTCCACCCGGGGCTCTAAGTAACGTTTTGGCATTAGCAAAAACACTAATTAAATAATACCAAGCAATATTAATTTAAAAAATAAATTAACATGACTAATTACTGTTTTACATTTGGTGGGTATATCACTCAAGAATAATTTCAAAACCACAATAGACCTAATAGGTAGATTTACACCATATTTATCAATTAATTTCCTAATTATAAAATTGATTTGTAATTTTGTTTCAATATTGCTTGCTTTTATTTAATTAACTTTTTAATAAACCTAATACGTTTCATGTGGCCTGATTATAAAGTGTATGTGGGCGTAAACTTCTATAAAAAGAATAAAACGTTTAGCCGAGAAAATGGAAAACAAAACACACAGATGAAGCATTTTTAATTGATTTAGTTATATTTTTCCTAATGTATAAACTTCCTATGAGTGGTCCGACCACTACCAAACCATTTAGCCATATATCATCTGCTTGGAGGTAAAAGTCATTAAGTAACAAAATCATTAAGGAAAAAATTTCTCAGATAGTTGTGTAGCGAATTTTCTTAATCTCTAATGGAACGATGTATCACTACCTCATTTATATACAGGGTGTTCAATATTCGATGGCCACCCTAGTTTTTAGACTGCTTATTTTCTTAAAATGATTTTTCGGGATTTGGGGCAAAACGGTGCCCCGGATAAAAAAATTCACCATTATAAAATCGATTTAAAATTTGATTTTCTATCGAAATCCGTCGTAAGAAATACCACATCCCGTTAGGTGTTCCAGAGAAGAACTTGAGAAGGTTAGAGAGCAGACTATAACCTGAAAAGAAACTTTATTTGACACAGTTAAAACCCTGAGAGTTTCGTTTCAAAATTTCAAAAACTGTGGAACAAAAAGGGGGTGGCCATCGAACATTGAACACCCTGAATAGCAGTTATATTCACTTGGTGCCTTTTTATAATTCTGGGAAAATATAACATCAACACACAATGAATTTTGGTCGATTTGGAAAAAATTACACTTAATGACTTTTACCTCCAAGCACACAGTATATACGTAGATGGATCCAAATCAAACACGTCAACAGGATCTGCCTTCGCAGACATCAAATTCTACTTACAAGTGAAAATTGTATTCCTTTATATAAGCGCTCATTTTGCATACATAGAGAAACGTTGGTATTATAATAGTCTTAAAAATACTATTAGGTCTTTTAAATTCCTGATCAGTTAGCGTGCGCTTTGCGACCGAGAAATAATAAGCATTTCCAGCTTTAATCTCGCCTTTATTTCCCCTTGAATTATATTTTATTCTAGATATTGTACACCTTAGATACTCAAATTGTTCTATGTATTCAAAATTAATCCTGATTTATCTTTATTGCTGAAACTATCGCCGTTTCTACTACTAACCCTTTGTTGTTGTTGTTTTTTGTTTTTGTTTTTTTTGTGTTAAAAACTCCGTTTTTTATGAATGCTTTTGCATTTGATTTAATGGTTTCCTCATGTTCACCCAACAGTACCAAATAATGAGCATACCCAAGGACCGTTATTTTTTCACCTGTTTCCAGTCCTTTTCCCGAACACATTTCCTTCCTAATGACGTATTCTATCAGGTAATATAATATAAGAGAAAGATAATCCTCTTTTGTAAACATATCAGTATATGTTCTGTTGTTGATTAATTATTCCTCTTCTTGGATCTAATTTAAATTTAAATTAAACTTGTTATTTCAATTTCGATAAATGACGAGAATTTAAATTAAGGGTCCTCGAAGATTTTAATTTTTTTTTCCCTCTCCCTCCCTCAGGCGAAATGAATTCTTCTTCGAAACTAAGCCTGAGGTCTTTCCCCTTCTGCTTTGGAGCAAATTAAAACAAATTAGATCTCTTGAGTCCAGCTCTTAGTTTACAGTCAAGGAAACAACTTCATCCCTTCATTTACTTTAACAATACTATAATTAAAACAAGATTTAAACTTTTGATGTTTGTATATTATTGATTATTTAATATTTTTAGTATTGTTTACCTTTTTATAACCAATTACAGTGTTTTACAGGGTTTTAGGTTACAAGAAATTACAGTTAATGAAAAGACTAAAGACCAAATATAGAAAAATTCGATGGCATTATGTATTTTATAATATGTGTTACTGTCTAAATCTTTTCGTATTCAATCCTTACTTCACCTTGTTATTTTTAATAACTTTGTTAACTAATTATTACAAACTATTTATATTTATGCTTGAAATTATGCTACTTGATACTATCTTAGATACCTTTATTCTTAGACAGCTGAATATTGTGTATTTTAATCGGTGACTTACTGGCCAGAAGGGGTCTCATATCGCATTGCCATCACGCACCGATCTAAATGTCAGCCGGGGTTACACTGCCTCCTGAATCTCAGCGATGCCCCGCACCGACTATAAATTCAACCGTAAAATGCTACCGCTGCTTACATGGTCCGACAAATGAGATGATATACGGCTCTGAAGATAAGCTACGGGCTTTATGGGTTCTTTTTTTTTTTTTTATTTTTTTTTTATGACGTTTACATTTCATTAAATAGAAATTTATTATTCCTATATTTTTGAATTACGTTAATACAAAGAGTAATAAATAAAAATAGCTACTAATAAATACAACTTTGTTGCAGTTGCCATAAATCCAGCCACTAAAGCGGTTGTAGTGGAACTTTTCCCGACTGAGTCATGGCCGTCATTTTGTTATTTACTGGCCAATTGACGTCATTAGCTTTATCGTTTTCATCTGAGGCACTGTACAAATTGACTCTGAACTCACTACGCCGATAGTGATTTTATACTTCATTCATATAGTTTTAGTTGTTATTTTTATTGATAGATAGATAGATAGAAAATAAATTTTAATCTGGGACGAAGTCCCTAAAAGAATAAAAGCGAATTAATTATAAAAAGTAAATCACATCTGGCCAAGATATTTTAAATAAAATAATGAAATAATATAATATAAAGTAATTACAAGTTTATAATAAAATAATTTAAAGAAAAAAAATCTATAAACAATCACACTTATATACACACAAAACCTTATATACATTCGGTAAAGGAAAAAATATTATATACAAACTTGATTGAAACATGAAATTTCTGGATTTACACCTAGTGAAGTATGAAGAAAAATAATATTTGTTGGACAGACAAAAATGATAAAGAAAATAAAAATGAAAAAATGTTTGAGTAACAGTGAAAACATTATCATAAGATGAATTGAATTTTTTTTTAAATTTAATATGCTGGTATGACATTCGTTATAAAGCATCTATATGATTAAATAGCATCCGTCTGGAGGGAGATTAGGTGGTGGAAGAGGTGTGTTTTGTAAGTTCCGAGGGAAGATGCGTTGCGAATAAAGGGAGGAGGAGAATTCCAAAGAATAGCGGAACGGACAAGAAAGGAACGTTGGAATGCAATCGTTCTGTAGGATGGGTGTAGAGATCGGAGAGACGGGATCTTGTATGTAGTGATTGGATTGAGGACTTGAAATGTAGGATTCTATGGATAAAAGGAGGGTGGTGTGTGTTAATAGCTTGGAAGAGGAATATACCAAGGAAGCAATCTCTACGGAAGGAAGGGGAAAGCCAATTTAACTCGGTGTGGAGATAGGACACATGAGAGCGTCTTGAGGATCCGAGAACAAATCTTATGGAGCATTTATGATATATATTGTACGTTTCAGAAATTTCACCAGATAATTTGGAAATGGATGCACTTAACCTAGTTAGTCCTTTAACTATGAAAAAAAAAAAAAAGTTTTTTTTTAGTTGGTGTTTATTATTATTAGTCAATAAACTCATTTTGGTCAAAATTTGACTTGACCGCTTGTTCACTGGGATTACAAATCATTAGCAGTGATATATTTTTTTAAAACCAATCTAAGTTTTTTTAAATAATCAAAATAATATTTCCAATAGTCCCATTTTAAATTCGTTTCCATTAGGTACTGATGAAGTAACCAGTCGTTGTAAAAACCAGAGATATCGTCTATTTAGCTGATTACCCCACTCCCCTTTCTTAATATTATTCCTTATCTTAATCCAGAAAACTATATCTTCTGAAACAACCTTTGCTTTGCTTCCTTAACTAAGCATCAGCATGTTTAATTTCTCGTTTCATATTTTTAAAATTATATATGCATCAATGTACTCATGCTTTGAATCATTTATATGTTTTTAGAACTGATGATAGTCGTTTAACATTTGAACTCAGTGTTTGAATAAAATTTTTATTCAATTGGTAAATAATTTATCAATCATAATTGTACCTCAAACTAATTATACTACTATTAACTTGTTGTATTTGTCTGCTTTGCGGACTACGCATACTGGATACAAATCGATACATACTGTGGATATTCGATAAGAATCTCGTTTATCGGGCTATAACAAGTTGCCCTGAACAGAACCAAAAACTTGGACCATTAATCTTGTCGCAGAGCTATTCATCCGTTGACTATCGATAGTCGTTCACTATCGATAGCGGTTGACTATACAGCCGAGCGGATTGTGACCTCCGAACAGGAGCAGTTGGAACACTGCCAGCGGTAGCCTATATGTATCTGTCTGTTCTTTCACCGGCGGTTGTAAAAACGCCTAGGGTGTTCTGGATGTCTGACCTTCAATTTGTGTTATTGTTGAATCAATTCTATTCTACTGCTGTAAACAGGTGAATTTTGGAAATTAAAATTTAGTTTGAGATGAATGACTTAAATCTTCTTCGAAAATCGACAATAGACGTTCAGAGTATTATATTTCCTGTATTAATTAATTAAAAAGTTGACTTATAGCAATTTGGTGAATAGTAAATGCGTGGGTGTTGTTGAATCACAGTATAGTATGTGTTATTACAGGAATCGTCTCTAATCAGTGTTGGCATTAAACTTTTAATTTTTTTAACGTTTAAGTAATTTTATTAAATTAATCCCAATAGTCATCAAGACTTATTAATCGTTGATTTGATTAAGAGTATTAAGGTATTTTTAATAACAAGTTAAAACTATTTGAATAGAAATACTAAATTTTCAGAAAAAATCAGAAGAGGATGACACTTCATATAAAAGATTGAGCTAGTTATGCTGTGATTTGAGAAAAGAATAATTATGAAATGTTAATGATTTTACTTCAAAATTTGAGATAGTATGAAAAGATCTCTTTGAAATATGCACAAATTCTAAAAACCAGGAATGAAGATGTTTTCTATATCTCGGGCGAGACAAAGGAAGCATGCATACTTTTCATCAACCTGCCCAAGCTTTTACGAACAAGTGGCTGACTGACTCCTCCCTGATGATCAAACCAAATGTATTCAATTATTTAAATCAGTTGTCAAATGAGAATTAGAATTACAGAATAATTATTACATTTATTATTACAGTTGCTGAAAATCAAACTGTCAATGAATGATGCAATGATGATCTGCAAAAAGTCATGACTGGAAGAAATCATAAATTCCCACATTTTACCCACACGTCTCCCTGAGTGTCTTCAGAGAACTTTCCATCACAAAAGATGTAAGTTGCATCGCTGGAGCCTGTTTATCCCTACCATTGACTACCAGAAGGGTATCATCATCGCTGTACACAAGGGAGGGTCATTGAAGCCTTACGATTTCGATGATGAATCGTATCGTTGCGTGGGTCGGATATTCTTCTTTTTTTTAAAGTCCTTTCGTTTTCTCACCCCTGCCCCTTGGTCGGTCTCTCATCCCGGGAAAACTCAATGACTTCTTCTTGAAAGCACATTTTTCAAGCGACTTGGTCAACTGATCCTTTTATGGTTATCCGGTGATGTGGCTGGACCTTGCTGCTTTGCGTAGTGGTTCTTTTCTTAATGATGGGAACAAGAGATACGTCGAAGTTCCCTTGGAAATGGGGGCTTCATTTACACCAAGTAAGGGTGCCCATATTTATACCAACTCCTCCTAAGAAAGATGGCCGCTATCACATATATCATAAAAGCGTGCGTGACTAAAGGTGGGATTCAAAACGTAGCTTATTTTTAAATGAACATAAGAACATGAAACGAAAACGATTTCACGTTCCTCCTTAAAGTTTGCTGTCTAAAATGAATACCAATTTGGACAATAATTCACATTACATCCTCAATGCTTGTGAGAATGGTTTAAACCGCTCACTTCTATCTTATATTAGCGAACCATTTGCTCACCGCCAGCGTTTAGCTTCTCTCAGAGCTACTAACCACGGAGGGGTGCCCATTTTTACACCTGTGCCCGTTTTTACTCTTTTTTCTCTAATAATAATATTAATATTACTTTTTTTTTTTTTTAAAGAGTTATCAATAAAATAATTGTTATGACAGTTAATGGCCGGAAAGTTATACTCTTGAAACCGAGTTAGTCCCGTAAAACACGGAACAGTGCTTTAGAAAAAAAACATTCTGCTAAAGCACTTAGTTTTTTATTTTATTTCTTTATTTAAGTAATAATATTTAATTAACAATAATTATATTTAATTTTTTTATTGTTGTAATAACATATAATATATGAATATTATCATTTACTTTCAACAATTTCAACATTCTTATATTATTGGAATATCTAATGGAATTTAAACATATCATAATAGGGATTGAAGTTTTCTTAGCTCAATCAAAGGATATAAGACACCCCTAGCATAATTAGATTTTTATTTTATCATCGAGTATAGTTTATTAATCTATTTAGTATCATAATTTTTTTATTTGGCACGTTGTTTTGCTATGTTATTTAACGTTTGGATCGTTTTAGTTTTTAATTTAGGGATTTTAAGCGGCAGCGAGGGTTCCGTTCCTTGTGTAAAGGAGTAATTTTTATTTGAAGTTTGTTGGAGTTATCAACTCTCTAAGGGTTTTACATCCGTTTCTACTCGGCAAAGTTGGAACTTTATATTTGCTAAATTTAAATTTATGTGCATTCTGAATAAAGGTTACCTGTGTTCTTTTCAAAGGGGTAGATTTAGGGACGAGCGACCAATAATCATTTTTTTTAAAAATAATTTTTTTAAGCAAAATCATTGCTATTTATTTATTATGTTAACCCTACGCTTTCACGGAAAGCATTGATATTTATGAATATAGAAATGTGGGATTGAAAGTCCTATGTAACAAATTTTAATTTTTTTTGTTTTTGTTTAGTAGAGGTATTATTTAGTTAATTACCTCTGCCTTGTAAAGTTAATAATTCAATATTATTATCTAAATCAAGGATTTTTAAATGAATGAAGTTATATGATTTTGTTATAGAAAATTAAATTGTTTTTTATTTTGAATTTGTAACGTAATCCTAGTGTCCACTTGTGTCTTATATTTATTTAATAAAAAAAAAAAAAAATATAATGAATAAATAATACACCATAAAGAATTCATAAATGCATATAGCACTTACATGTGTGCTCTTTCACATTAAAAATATAATAACATAATATCTGGTAAATTGAATGAACTTATAATATTTAAAAGAAATTACCTTACCTAATCCTTTATTGTATGTGGGTTGAGCGTAGAAATACAGATAGTAAGTAATGACTTCTTTTTATTGAAATTCTTTCTGTTAATAAATTCATAAAAACGTATTGCGTCTGTCAAATCAAATAATTGTTGTAAAGTTTTTAAATAAATTATTTTATTTATCATTCATAACTCCGGATTAATTGGTTGTTTTGCGTTACTACCGGTATTCTGTGCCTGACAAGTAGTTCATGTGAGTTTATCGTGTTAGGATATATATATATATATATATATATATATATATATATATATATATATATATATAATATATTTTCTCCTTTACTTTTACGGTAACCCCATAAAAGGAACGTTTATTACAGATATTATATACATGTTCCATGCTATTACAGGCATACTACATGTATTACATGAGTTACATTATTTTACATTACATGGGTAATAATTTGTTACAGTTAGTATACATATAGTTAGTGTCATAATCAATTAAACGAATGTAATGAACAAATAATAAAAATAAAAATAGTTGATTGTATACAATAACTAATAAGAATAATTTAGTTAAACTAATTACAATAACAGATATGCACTAGAAAGGATTATTTAATTAAGTAATTTAAATAAAGTATTAATTTAGTTAAAATAATTACAGTAACAAATATGTACAGCACAAATTGGATAAATAATTATATTGAAAAATATAATAAATTAGCTAAACAGAATAATAATAGTGAAATGACTAAATATAAAATAAAATAATAAATAGAAGATAGAAAAATAAAAATGATAAATTTATGAAGATTTGATAAGCACACAAGAAAGGATTTTATTTGTTCCTTCCTGGGGTCTTTCAGTCTTGGCCTTATATTTAATTACTATTGTAGTAATCAAAGACAATATAAATATGTACGGTAGGTAGAGCAAAAGCTAAAAGACGGCAGGTGGCGTATATTGACAGCAGTGAGTTATGAAAACCGCGGGGAAGTTGCCTCTCATTTCGTTCCAAATCTAATATTGGTTTATTTATTGAGAACCAGCTCTCTCTATCTTTATCTTCTCATTGAGCAAACGAGGCTGAGGTTTGATCCATTTCTCAAAAATACACTGTACTTGATAAGAATAAATACTTTCAAGTGAGTATTTAGTTTCTAATTCGTTATTGGAAAATTATTATAAATGATAAAAAAAAAAAGAAAGAATTGTGTTTTATAAAGAAAATATTTATATATTTTTGATATTACTAGAAATCTCTAGAAACCTTACTCCATCACATCCCATTGAAACTCAAATCGACAAGATCAGAACCAATTTACTTTTCTCTTCTACTCTCGGATTTTCGCCTGACGGTTCAACGCTAATAATTTTGTTTATTTTATTTTTTTTTTTTTTTGCATTGAATCATTTTGATATGCAGAGAATTTAAATATGCATTTCAATTATCCCGCTGCTATTATCTAAACTATATTTTCCGGATAAATTTCCTACAATTACACATTGAGCCTTCTAAATTTTCCTATTTAGGAACAAACATTTGGCGCGGCATTAAAGTTTAATTTCAGGTAACTTTAAGTCGCAGTTCTTGCCTTATCGTAAGCGGCCACTTTTCGTCTTGTTAAAGAATTGTTAGAATAATAATCTTTTTAGTCCTAAGTTTAATCTCAGGAGAGTATGTACGAAATGAATAGTTTTGAGACTGAGAAATAACAAGCATGCCCAGTCATCAATATTACCTTAAGTTCCTCTGAAGTATTACTTTTTTTTAGGTTCTAGATATTTACACTGCTTTTTCAAACCTTAGCCATGCTATTCTATAGAACATTTCATCTGTATATCTAAACTAATATGACTGGCGTATCCTTTATCTATACTACGAGTATAGATAAGGACAAACCATTTTTTGTTTGCGATCACTAAACACAAAAACTACTGAACCAATCTGTGCCAAATTTTAACCACATCATATTTATAGTTCCAGGAAGGTTTGGTAATAATAAAATCTACCGATTTTCAATTAATTTGTTGTTAAAAAAATCGATAATATGTGGATAACTGGGAAGTTTGAAAATTGACCATGAAATTGAGCGTCATTCTACATGAGAGGTTACAAAAGTACGGTATTATATATGTACCTTAGAACCAGAAGAGCGTAAGTCACACTAGGCTAACATTTTAGGAGAAAATAAAAAGTGGACTTAGTTTGTCTGGCTCAATCTTAGATGATGACTTACGTTCTTACAACCCTTAGAAAATAAAAAGCGATTTTTCAAGGAAATTCAGTAGTTATGGCTTAATGTAATATAAAATTCTACATACAATGGTGCAATGATCTGAAAATTGTAAAATTTGGACTTACGCTTTTCTGGTTCTGAGATAAAGATATAGAACTTAAAATTAATAATAAAATTTACTTTTTTTTTTCTATTGAATTGTAATTTAATAAGTTATATATATTTGGATCTTAGTGACGTTTGAAAATCGACTGATATCTAGTGAAAATGGAATTGTTGTTAGCACCATTCCGCAATAGATTTTACAATGGTAAATCTACTGAACCCATCTGTTCCAAATTTTAACTACACCATCTTCATAGTTTTATGAAGGTTCAGCGATAGTACAATTTGCAATAATAAAAATTTAGATGTACAATGTTGAGTGGCAGAAACGAGTTTTGTCACACTTCCGCTCTTTTATGGTTAAAAATTGAAATTCAACCAGATGGAATCAATAAAATAATTTTTGCTGAACAAAAATTATCCCCGAATCAAAATGTCAATTTTGTCTTTAGTAGTACGCACTGATCATGCAGTACATTATCAGCAAGAGCTTTATATACTTTATGTACATTTCGATCACAAACTCATAAATTAAAATAAAATATAAAATGTCCAATTATGCTTTCACGTAGCCTTCAACCACCTAATCTTTGTAATGTTACAAGGTTAAAAAATACTCCTGAAAATATATTTGAAAAATATTAGTTATATATATAATATTGTTTTTGTTAATTAAAAATTAAATTAATTTTGATCAATAATTGTATTATAAAAAGCATTCAACTCCTCTTTATTAATAGTAAAAACATGTGACATGTTTCGGGAAACAAGGTCCCATCATCAGACTTTAAAACAATCTCTTGGTGCTAACACACCGTGTCAGTTTCATTTACATTGTCTATAGAATGTATAGATTCTATAGAACCAAGAGATTGTTTTAAAGTCTGATGATGGGACCTTGTTTCCCGAAACATGTCACATGTTTTTACTATTAATAAAGAGGAGTTGAATGCTGTTTATAATACTATTATTGATGTATCTACCATTTTTTAATATGTTGTTAGGACCTTTAAGGGTCGTTAAAATCCAAGTTTAGTACCATCAAAACAATGGCGCAAGTTTTCCATCGGATATCTTAAAAACCGTTAAAACAGCATCCTTAAGGACGAAAAACTAATAAAATTTCGCCATCTTAAAACGGGATCCTTGAGGACGAAAACTAATTCTAATTGTGGAAGGAGAGAGTGACCAAGGATGTCCTTCGGCCTCCAAAAATCGTCAGATCCTGGCAGATCTGTAAAACAGTGTCCTTATAGCAGGAGCCATCTCCTATTCCCAACTATCTCCAGCCTCCCGTAGAATGCGTTAACGAAGTCGGAATATCCTTCCGCCATCTTAAAAACAGTTAAATTATTCTAATATTTCAAAACAGTGTCCTTATAAGGACAACAGTGGCGGAATCCGCCATCTTAAAACCGTCAAATATTTTAAAACAGTATCCTGGAGGACAACAATGGCGGAATTTATCCTTTGGATAAATTAAAAACCGTTAAAACAGCATCCTTAAGAACGAAAAACTAATAAAATTCCGCCATCTTAAAACAGGATCCTTAAGGACGAAAACTAATTCTAATTGTGGAAGGAGAGAGTGGCCAAGGATGTCCTTCGGCCTCGAAAAATCGTCAGATCCTGGCAGATCTGTTAAACAGTGTCCTTATAGTAGTTTTGAAATATTCGATGTTTTAACTGTTTTTAAGATGGCGGAAGGATATTCCGCCTTTGTTAACGCATTCTACGGGAGGCGACATTGTCCTCCATGACTTATAAGTCGTAAAATATTCTTGCTTGTTTACAATATAAAAGAGCACTAACGTTATGCCAATTTAATCCTTATCTCTCCAAAAAATGCTTTTTATAATACAATTATTGATCAATATATGTAACTCCTTCATTGAAGAATTTATTAAATGAATTTTGTTTTCTATGTAATATTTGTATATTTATTTCTTATTTTATCTACTGCAGAATATGTCCCTGTTAGAGTAATATTGTTTAAATATATAGAAGTTAGTATAGTGTGCAAGAAATATATCTTATTGGGACAAATATTCCTGCAATATTTAATTTTCGAAAACTGTAAGTTGTTCTTCCCTGTCTTAAATAATAAATATCTAAAATTATTATTATTAAATTCTTTAATTTACAATTGTTTACCTTTTAACAGTTATCCAATTTGACTGATTAAAATAATT
Organism: Euschistus heros; assembly: GCA_003667255.2. Classification (NCBI taxonomy): domain Eukaryota; kingdom Metazoa; phylum Arthropoda; class Insecta; order Hemiptera; family Pentatomidae; genus Euschistus; species Euschistus heros. The sequence continues at coordinate 1,254,885 of RCWM02000054.1, forward strand.
TATGTTTTGTTATCTATTCAACTTTACCTAGTTAAATAAAGTAAAAATAAACCAAGAGAACAATTCAAGAATGATAAATTATATAAATTAAGCGAGAATTAAATATAGACGCTACGGACGCGTGGACGGCTGTTTACAGAGGAGTTAAAAGCACCTACTAACTGGTGGAAGTGGTGGTGAGCAGTTAGAATCTTCTGTTCCTAAATTAGTTTGCTAGCCTTTGTTTGTCCTGAATAAATCGTTTCTTATAAATAAACGAATCTGCTAACATTTATAAATATTCTGGTTTTACTGTTTTACTTCGATAAACTTGTAAAATTTCATGAAAATTGTTTATTAAAAAGTCTTGGTAATTTTAGATCAAGTATAACGTTTATGGAATTAAATGGAATTAATCATTATTTACGTTCTGTTGCTTCTTAGGATTATTCACTATTCTCAACAAAATGGTGGCCGAGCTACCGTAATTATAAACCGTATTATTTATAAAAAGAATGTAAACCTATTGGAAGAACAAGAAGAATCCAAAGAAAAGTTGAGTTATTTGCTTAACGACTTCCATTTCTGGGGAGAATTCGCGAATAATAATAATAATAATAATAATAATAAATATACCTTACAGGGAATAATGATTAGCTTTATCAGATTTATTTTTGCTTTGTAATCACTTCTTTTCATAGTACAGGGTATACCAACATTCTAGATCGCTCTCTCTTAAAATCAGACATGCTCCTTCTCCATGATCAGTTAAAGCTCTCCTATTTCAACATCAGCCCACATTCCAGAGGCACGTTTTCTAATACTAGTTGTTATTAGCAGTTATTTTGGTAAACTTCAGTGTATCCAGTCTGCTAATAATTTAGTTCAATAATTATTTAATGATGTTTATTTATATTTAATTATTTGCATATTTTATTTTACTGAAAACAATCATGGAATTGGATGGTATATAATATATTTATAGTTTCTTTTCTATCTTTATTCTTTTTCTTTGCGTGTGTGTGAGTGTGTGTGTTTGTGTATATACTTAAAGGACAACAGATGGAACGAATTTAGCCGACCAATCAGCAGGCCAATAGGCGGCCGAATTCATCGTATGTTTGTTTATAGCTTTTAGTCGTCAGTACATGTAGCTACAGGTATTTGTTCATCTTTTATTATTTTCTTCATTTTTTGTGTAACGGAGTGTTTTTTTAGAAATATAAAGCAAAATTCAGGAATTTACTTAGCTATTGTAGTAAATCGTGAAATATGGAATTCAATCATGCCGAAAAAGATTAGTGTTTATGGATATATATATATATATATATATATATATATATATATATATATATATATATTATATATATATATATATATACATATACATATATATATGCATACATCCATATAACCCAAAAACATCATACATGTAAATAAACACGCATGTAAAATAGCAGTTCCTTTTCGTGTTCCAGCCTTTATATTGCATTTCAATCAGGAAATAATGTTTTTTAATTGTAAAATAAATTTAAAGCTGTGATTTAAAATAAAATAGCTGGTTAACGTATGTTCATTGTTCATTATTATATTCAGTGATCCATACCCCCGGGCACTCAAAATCGCGATTCACCTTAATTGAATGTTTTTTTTTTTTTTGTTCATCCGTTTTTTTTTTTTTTTTTAAGTTTAAGACTCGGGTACCACCAGGGGTCAATACTAGATTGTCACTCCACTGTTCAATATAAACATTCATACCCCGGATATTTGCGAGTGCCGGGGGTTATGGATCACTTTGCCTCGGATACGACAGCCCGGTGGCCTAGTTGGATAAGGCGCCACACATAGAGAGGTCAAAACTCTTCGAATCCCGACCAGGTCAAATCTTTTCTCTTCAAAAATAAAATAATATATTTAATAATAATGAGTAATATCAAGAAAAAACATATATTTAAAACGGTGACGGATTGTCACATCCAATTTAAATGTAATGTTCAATATCAACATCATCCACGGAATACATCGCGATTTAGTGCCCGGGGGTTTAGGATACATTTGAAGAGAGGGGATTTGCCTGGTTCGGATACGACCCCGGTGGCCTAGTTGGATAACAGAGGTGGAAACTCGGGTTCGAATCCCACCAGGTAAAATCTTTTCTCTTCAAAAAATCAAAACGGTATATTTAATAATAATGAGTAATATCAAGAAACTTACTTACATATATTAAACACGGATTGTCACGAGATACGCCAAATTTAAATGTAATGTTCAATAAACACCTTCATCCCCGGAATTACATCGCGATTTGCGAGTGCGGGGTTATGGATCACTGAAGAGAGGGGATTTGCCTGGTTCGGATACACCCGGTGGCCTAGTTGGATAAGGCGCCACACTAGAGAGGTGGAAACTCACACTGTTCGAATCCCGACCAGGTCATATAATCTTTTCTCTTCAAAAAATAAAATAATATATATATATATATATATATATATATACACATACATACATGGAACATACTATCAGAACTTAAAAAAGCTCATACATTTGTAAATAAACACGCAAATAAATGAGCAGTCTCCTATTCGTGTTCCAGCCTTATTTTACATTTCAATCAGGAATTAATGTATTTTTAAATGTAAAATAAATTTAAAACTGTGATTTAAAATAAAATAGCTGGTTAACGTATGTTCATTGTTTCATTATTAACAATTGATTACAAAAAATCCTATTGCTCGAATAAATAACAAGCTGTAATGATGAATCTAAAAAAAAAGAAGAATAATAATAATTAAAGGCCATGTTTTTATTTCAATCATAAAATGGCCGACTAGTGGCCCCATCTCCATTAAAGACCTTTCTATTTTAGTTACTATCTTCTAATGGATTTGAGTGATTGTGAAGTTGTCTATGAAAGTATAAGTATCTGGTTTGGGCTGAGTCAGAGACATAAGGAATATTAAGATCTTTGTGGATATGTTTCTTTGTGATAATGTAAGGAGCATTGAAGATTTTTTCTAAGGATTTTGGATTGTAAGGATTGGATGGTTTAGTGGAACCCAAAGCTCAACTCTACCCGTCCAAATAGGTCTAATTACTGTTATGTAAATTAGTCTTTTGTAACTAATCGCTAGGTTAGAACGTTTGTGATGTAAATGATGAAGGAGTCGAATTGATAAATTTATGTGAGGAAATATGTATACAAATGATTCAGACATTTAAAAAGTTTTGTTTACTTCGCTTCATCTCGCGGCTTAAATTTTTTTCAAAATTGGCTATGAAAACTATGTTCGTCGTTGGGAGATGTGTGCTAAAAAAATATGGTGAATATTTTTAATAAAATATATTAGATTTGTTTTAAATTCTTCCTCTTTCCAAAAACTGATATTTCATATCAGTGATATTTCATATAAACAAACTTAAGTTTGTTTGTTTACCTTTACCTGAACCCCTGATGAAGACTTGCAATGCAAGTCGAAACATTGGCTTTAAGAATTAGAATAAAATAAACATTTTATTTTGATCTGCTGAGTATCTATGACTGCCTACCCTAATTATCTACATCTCCTATATATCACAGTCAACTATACCTTATGATTATTTTTTGTGTAGTTCCCAATATTTTTTATAAGTTGGTTTTAATTATTTCTGTATTAAATAATTTTTTTTCTTCATATTTTGTTAATAATATGTATAAATAATAACAAATATTTACATATTGAAACGTGTAAACGAAAGTAGAAGTTATGAGTTATGACTTCTGATGGTTTATCTTTTGAGGGATGTTTTATTGTAATTACCCATTTTTCTGATAAGGAAATTTTCTGATTATATATTTTTTTCAAAGAAGGTTTTAGTTTAACAGGTTTAAGATTGTATGGCATAGTTGATATTTTTGTATATCGGTGCATCTAGTAGAAATCCTTATGAAATAAAAAAACAAAAAACTTTTTTTTTAAGCGGTATTGATAGATATTAACATAGAAAATGATAATTCATTAATTTTAAATAGTTTACTATATACGGAGCTACATAGAAGAAAATAAGACACCATTTTTTTCCGCACAACCCGATAATACGTATGCTTCTTCCATTAGATGCCGTCATTAGTCGCTTATTCTGTTTCATCCTCCAGCGGCTCGCTAACCTGGAAGGCTACCCCCGGTGTAATGGAAGGTAAAAGAAGAAATTCCTGGAATTTCCGGAGCGTCCCCCCTCCTGAGATTTAATATCAGAGAGGATATTGCACACTCGCTGATAGAACCTCTTTCTCTCTTCCTCCGCCATTCCTCTTTGCCCTCGGAAGGCCTTTAATTCAGGGCCACATTTACCGCCCTCGTTTCGAATTCCCGAGGTTACGTTGCGAACCCCTTTGTGGAAACGGTTGGTTAAACAAAACCAATTACGGCAACTTTTGGTTTTATCCTTTTTTTTTTCGTTCCTTAGAAAGTTGTATAATATTAAACTTATTGATTTTGTTTTTAGATTTAATTAAAAATTATTACTTTTTAAAAATTTGGCAATATTGGCTGTATATGATCAGATGTTCACAACAGGTTGCATGAAAAATGTACTGCCATATTCAATTATACTTTAGCTGTTTTATTACATATAATCTGCTGAATATATTTCTTTACTAATTTATTTTAAAAATAAATTTAAGAACAAACTTTTTGTCTAGCATCAGGTTTTTTATTATTTTATTTTTTGTATAACGCGGTTGAAATTGTAAGTGAAAAAATCTTTCTTCAATAACATGACCCGGAAAAAATAGGAAAACTAATCTATCTTTATCAAATTATTTAAATTTCTCATATTTTTATTATTATTTACATATTATTATTGTTTATGTATTATTATTCTTACTTTTATATATCATCATTATAACCTGTTTTTACTAGTACTTACTACATCAGAAACATACTCTAGTATTTACTTATTATACAAATAAAATAACTTAATATTTGTGAATCTTCTTCAAACGTTCATGGCATATCAGCATCCTTGATGGTTGTGAAAACTTAAAAAAGGGGCTCTTTAATTCTCTTTTATTGTTTACTTTACATGCATATATACATTTATGATTATTTACTAAAACATAATACGCATTAAATACATCAATTATCGTTAAACTGTAATTTCAATTTGTGAAATATGGAATTTTTAAAAGATCTTTGAATATTCATGCTGCCTACTCAAGTGACCTAGTATTTACTTATCGAATTCTTTTTGAAATTCTAACAATAGCCATACTTTCCCAGACCAATGGAAACCAAATTGTAGCTAGTTAGTCTTAATGTAAGCAATTTACTTCGTGGCCGGATAAACGGTTTAAAAATGATTTTTGATGATAATTTAAATGAAAGATTTTTTTGATTTATAAAATGAAAATCTAACATAATTTTTTTTCCAAAAGAAAATCTATTAGGCTAGTTAACTAGATGATTTATATTTATTTATTAAAATAAATATGTATAGTAAAGGTATTTACTTATTAAGGGTATTTGTAAGTGAAAGAGCCATCCATGTTAATGTCATTTTTAAAATTTTTTTTTACATTATTTACAATTTATTGAAATTTACAACTGTACAAAAATACATTAAGTAAATGTGTTAAAAACGCTTACAATAACATGGTAAAACTTGAAAGTAACTACTCATTAGTAGCACTTTAATAAAAATTTACACAAGAAGATCTCTAGGCCATCTTCTTTTCAGACGCCTCGGAGGATTATCGGGAATCGAGAGGGAAGAAAGTTGAGAAACTAGAGGATTTGAGTGGTTATAGAGCTTACTTTGAAAGGATTGGTATCTGTTTTGGGCTAAATCAGCAACATATGGAACATTAAGATCTTTATGGATAAGTTTATTGCTGACAAAATAAGGAGCATTGAGGATTTTTCGAAGGATTTTGGATTGTAGGGATTGGATACGGGATGAATTGGATGGTTTAGTAGAGCCCCAAAGCTCAACTCCGTAAGTCCATATTGGTCTAATCACGGTCATGTAAATGAGTCTTTTGTAATTAATTGGGAGTTTTGAACGTTTGTCCAGTAAATGTTGAAGTACTCTGTAACGACGAGCTGTTTCTTGTCGTTTTAGTCTTGTATGTGGATTCCAAGTAAGACGTTTGTCCAAGTGGAGTCCTAGGTAGCGGATCTGTTCAACTGGGATAAGTGGAATATCATTAAAGGATACTGTAGGACAGGAGGTCGTAGGTTTATGACGAAGGGTAAAGGTTATTTGGTGAGATTTGTTCGGATTTATTGATTCTCCATTTTTACACCATTCTTGAATGTTTAGGATATGGGATTGGAGTGTTTGGGAGGCAATGAAGGGATCATTGTTTACTGATAATACACATGTGTCATCAGCGTAAGTGGTGAGGACAGTGGTAGGATGAGTTGGGATGTCAGCTGTATAGACCGTGTGGAGAATGGGGCCAAGGATACTACCTTGAGGAACACACCGGCAGATTGGGTACTTTAAACTTTCTATCACTGAGAAGAGTAAGAAAATTGATTTTGGTTCACTCTTAACTAAAGGAGGTCGTAGGTTTCGAAGGGTAAAGGTTATTTGGTGAGATTTGTTCGGATTTATTGACATTTTGACACCATTCTTGAATGTTTAGGATATGGGAGAGTGTTTGGGAGGCAATGAAGGGATCATTGTTTACTGATAATACACATGTGTCATCAGCGTAAGTGGTGAGGACAGTGGTAGGATGAGTTGGGATGTCAGCTGTATAGACCGTGTGGAGAATGGGGCCAAGGATACTACCTTGAGGAACACCGGCAGATTGGGTAAAGAGGGGGAAGAGTAAGAAAATTGATGGTTCACTTTAAACGTTCTATCACTGAGATAGGAACGGATAATAAAGAAGTATGTTGAGGGAAGGAAATTGCGGAGCTGTAGTCCTGGAGCAGTTCTGGATGCCAGACTTGATCAAAAGCTTGTACTACGTCGAGAAAGGCTCCCGTGCAGTACATTCCGCGCTCTAACGCTGAGGAGGCCACATCCACCACGCGATGACATTGCTGGATAGTGGAGTGTGACGTTCGAAAACCAAACTTGTGGTCTGGGATAATATGATTGGAATCTAGGATAGGATACCGGCGTTTCAGGATGAGTTTTTCAAGGATTTTGCCCATAATAGGTAAAAGTGATATTGGACGATATGTGGATGGGAGTTCAGGTGGTTTTTTGGGCTTAGGTCTCATTTTTAAACTTGAAACATATAAGTTAAAAAAAAAAAAAAAAAATCAACACGTTTTTTCTTCATCTTTTTTTTTAAACTTTTTTATCTTTAAACTAAAAAAAAATAAAAAAATGGACTAGGAAGGATTTTTTATCTTGGTCGCTTGCGAATTGTAGATTCTGTAAATATATTGAATCGAAATCGGCGTTGAACATTCTAAAAAGTCCTATGGTAAGTTTGATTGTAATTTATTATTTTAGAAGTACGACATAAGAAACAATTATTTAAGCCTTTATTTATTTTTTAGTTAAATAATCCAATAAAAATTTCCTAATGCTAATTATGTGAAATAATAGAATATTATTAATAATATGGGTATATTTTCCGTGTTTACATTTGTAGAAAAAAATGCTCGTAAATTTTATTTCTATCTTTTTGTTTAGTTGTAATGCTTTATTATGAAATCTTATATAATTATTTCTTAATAGATATATTGCTAACTCATTTTTATGGTTTTTAATTAGATGCATTTTTAGAACTGAGGTTTAATTTTATTTCTTATTCAAGATTGAAATTTTAAGAAAAAAAAAAATTATATTGAGAATGTAATATCAAAGAAGTTGTTTAAATGTTTCAGAATACTAATAACATATGTGTAAAGTGAATGGTATACTGCCTTGTATGTTTATCCTTTATTTATAAGCCCTACCTGATGAATAACGAAGAAGGAAACTAAAAGAAAGAATGGTTTACTGCCAAGAGGAATGGTCCTTCTCACTCACTTCCTTTTATTTAATTCATCTTGATTCATTGTTCACCGCTAACAGTCTCCACCACCTCCCTTTTCTTTTCAAAAAAACAGTATATATATATATATATATAGATATATATATATATATATATATATATATATATATATATATATATATATATATATATATATTATAAATAAATTTTTTATTACATTTTTCTTTCATAGTAAAGCTTTTTATTTAAATTCATAAATTTCAGACTTTCAATATTCATTCATACCTATATCAACCACAGTGGTGCTGAAAGTCAGTAAAAAACAAAACAAAATAATAATAATAAAAATATATTAGTACTTTAGTAACCTCGTATAAATTATTGTATTTACAAATGATAGTACTTATTCCTAAGTGAGTTCTTATTGTTGATAATACGTCTTTATTCAAGCTGAATAACAACAGAAAAGTGATAAACAACTGATATATTGTTAAACAAACCTGCAATAAAACTTAACGAAGTCAACATTTTTGATATTCCACAGTAAGATATGTTTTAATTAGAAAATTAAAGTTACTCTTTTCGTGTCAAAGTCTGTGTGTATATATATATATATACAAAGAATGTCTAGTTCAAGAAAACAAAATAGTAAGTAGTTTTATAGTTCATACAATTTTTCTTTATGCTGTATTGTATGATACTGACGATATAGTTTTTTTTTTTTTTAACTTTATGTATTAATTCACACCTGTGATTTAAAATTTGAGTACCAGTGAATGTGTTGTTAGGGTGTAAATGGCTTGATGTATTAGGTTTGTATTTGTTCTTTAACTGTTGGTATGCACAGGTCAGTATGTAAAATTATGTTTTCCCTCATGTTTACCTCAAGTGAAATTATAAAAAAGTTTTTTTAAAATTTTTTTTTTATAGCTATTTTAATATCATAAGTGATCATTCTGAACGTGCATTACTTATATTTATATATTTTGCTTTTATTGCATTTACTTAATATCTTTTAAATTTTAAAAATCAACTAATCAGTAGACGATTAAGTCTTGCTGGTAAGCCTGCGCTTATAGTAGAATGGTGCCATCGACGAACTGTATTGCAGCTGTACCAACTTTAGTAATATGTCCCTCGCTGTACCAGAGCCGTTACATTGCCTGTTATATGTACCGACCCCATAAAATAACCACTGGTGTCTTTTAATGGCTGACTCACTCCACTGTAAAACTAAAATTACAAACATTTTTGCTCGTTTCATTAATATTACCCTGACCTTAATGTGATATGCTTATTTATTTTATTATTTCAGAGGAGACGATTTAATTTATCTAGCTATTTAGATAACTTTTAACCTTATTTGAATGATCTTGAAATCAGAGGTTTTAGTTTTTGTCTTTCACAATATTCAACTTATTACTATAGAACAGATACGCTACCTAAGGTTGTAATAAAAGAGACCATCATAAAAACTGCAATAGATAAACAATGCAGTATATAAACGGCAAGGAAGTTTCTGTCGTTTCCAAATGAGCTAATAAAAAAAAATGTTTATTGTTTTTTGGGGCTAAACGTTCTAATGTACTCCAACAAGGTGGGTTAACATATAGGTTACCATCCAATTCTTATCTACGATGAGATTCCGCTAAACCATTGCACCCCATTTTGAATACTGCTCGATCTTGATTACCCGGCCTTTCAACATCCTCTTACGATAATTTCTTCCCCCCCCCACTCGCCACTGCCGGCACTGATGTTAAGAAAATTTAAGCAAAAAGCTATAGAATTCTCATTAAAAGTTGTAAAGTATTCACAAAAAATAATACATATTTAGTTTAGTTTTTTCTATAATAAATGCATGAACATTTTTATATAAGAATAAGTTAGTTTAATTTAAATGTCAATAACAAATTTGTGTTAAATCGTGTTCCTAAAGTTTTGTTAGTACATACATTTTTAGGTTATATGTTTGTTCATTTTCTTCTAAATATTGTTTAAATATTTGTTACTAAAGCGACAAGAAACTGCTCGTCGTTACAGACTACTTCAACATTTACTAGACAAACGATCAAAGCTCACGATTCATAAAGATTATTTACATGACCGTGATTAGACCTATTTGGACGTACGGAGTTGAGCTTTTGGGCTCTAAAAACCTAAATTTCCTTCGAAAAATCCTAAATGCCCCTTACTTTGTCACCAATAAACTTATCCATAAAGACCTTAATGTTCCATATGTTGCTGAGTTAGCCCAAACCAGATACCTATCCTTTCATCGTAAGCTCCATAACCTCTCAAATCCATTAATTCATAACTTGCTTCCCACTCCATTCCCTATAATCCTCCGAGGCGTATAAAAAGAAGATGGCCTAGAGATCTTCTAGTGTAGAATTTTCATTGAAGTGCTACTGATGAGTAGTTCTTTTAAAGTTTTGACCTGTTATTATAATCGTTATCAACACATTTACTTAATGTATATATTTATACAGTTGTCAATTTCAATAAATTGATATATAGAATAAAAATATAAAAAAAATATTTGTTATTTTTTATATACATTTTTTTGAAATGAAAATGAAATCATTATTCTTAGTTGTTTTTTTTCCCTTTGTAGCCAAAAACCAGCTATTTTAGGTAATCCCTTCTTCGGTTCTCATTATCAATATTGTACAGTATACAAAATCCTTAAGCTCTTAACATATATAAAACATTCAATGATCCGTTACAGTGTGCAATATCCGATTCTCTAGTTTATGTATTTGTCGAAAATGGAATACCAGCCAGGCCTTTGCAGCCAGATTCATTGTCAGTTAATCTTTTGATTTTGCCCCTTCAGCCAAACTGGGTCCATCTCCGTCTTGAGCTGCAACACTTGAAAGTTGTGCCGGTTTGCATATCTTGCAGGCGCTCCCCCAGTTAGTCTGGTATTTTATATTTAGCTATTTTTATGTTGCTACCAAATATTATGAATCTTATTTACATTATTTATTTACATAGGTCAATTATAATACTGGCAACAAGTAAATTTGATAAAATATGAGGCGCCTAAGGGGTGTCGAAGACATCTGCACCTACTTTTGTCTTTTTTTTTTCTTTTCTTTTTTTTTTTTAATTTATTTATTTATTTAACATAGTTTAAGAGATCATTTTTAGTATTTTTACTTATTTTTTCCTTGAGAGTTGGAATGCGAAGTTCAATAAGTTCAGTTTTTTTTTCTTTTTTCTTCGTACCAGTGGGATTTTCGTCGTGTATGTTTCTACCTGGAAAATTTGGAGTTTGTTAATATGCATCTTTTTAGCTATTCCGTATTTCTGCGAAGTGTATGTCCAAATAATTGTCAGTCAATAAGTATAAGTGTTCGTAATTTATCGAACGTTTTGAGAGAAGTGAGTATTGAAGTATTAGGCTTTGTTAAGTTCTTTCCTTTTTCTTCTTGATGTGTTCACTCCATTTCATTCTCAAATCAAGGTTGAGTACAATTTGTGAAGTCTGCATTACATTACATTTACACCTCGATATGACACATGCCTTCCAGTTTATCTTGACATCACACTGATTCATTTAATGTATTTGTACTCATAAATTTTTAGTATAAAGTATATAATTTTGTTAGCCCATTGCCATTCTTTATTAAATTACATTATTGCCTAAAATTATTAAACATTCTTAAAGTTGTATCAGGAATGAGTTGGGGAGCCGATAGAAAAACACTCCTACTGCTCTATCGAACTCTAATTAGAAGCAAGATGGACTATGGCAGTATAGTATATAATTCCGCTTCAGAAACAACTCTCAAAATACTCGATATAATCTATAACACAGCAATTAGAATATGTACTGGTGCGTTCAGATCTTGACCAGTTGAAAGCCTATACGTAGAATGCGGAGAACCGAGCCTAACTTTAAGAAGATCCTGCCTTACACTATCTTACTACTCAACTCTGATTTCCAAACCAGATCATCCAAATCATTATATTTTTCATAACCTTAATAGTAACCAAGGAAACAATCTGGTGGGCATTGCAAGTAGAACCCAAAATCTCCTCCAACTTTTAGACATAAAACCGAATACAGTACTAACCATAGATGACCCATTGTTTTTTCGATGGGACAATACTTACATAAAGGTTGACACATCCCTTAAGGAAAAGATTGAAGACGACAAACCCATCATTAAGAAGAGACTTTTTGCAGAATTAAGGCAAAAGTATCCAAACCACGAAACAATTTTTACTGATGCATCGAAAACTGATGGAGAAGTCGGTTGTGCAGCTTACTAAAATTTAACCTACCGTCACTAAATAGTGTTTTTACAGGAGAACTATTTGCGATCTACCAAGGTCTTCTATTAATACAATCTACAAATACAAAACATGCTCTTTTGGTGACAGACTCTCTAAGTTCATTATTGTCAATAGCTGAAGGCAACTCTGAAAATGCCCTAGTACGAAAGATTAACAACTGCCTGTGAGAGATACACGAGTCGATGGGTGGGGGGACTGTGCTAATGTGGGCACCCTCACATTGTGGCATCTCCGGAAATGAAGCTGCAGACAGTGCAGCAAATCTCGCGAGACTGAACCAAACAGGAACCATTATTACAGATATTACAACAACTTCTGACTTAAAAACATACTGTAGAAAAACATTGCTCCAACACTCGAAAATAAAATGGAACCAAATACGCAGCAAACTTCAAGAAATTAAACAAGACACCCGACCCTGGACAACATCTTGTAGAACCTCAAGAATAGAAAAAATAATTTTGACGAGACTAAGAATAGGACATTCAGCTTTCACCCACGGTTACCTGATGAGAAGCCTAGAACCACCGATTTGTACAACATGCATGACAACACTGACATTGAAACACATTGTAACAACATGTACACTATACTCTGACGCCAGAACAAAGTACAATATACCCTCAATTATAGATAAAGCACTGGAAGACATAGAAGAGAAAATCAAAAACATTTTTGAATTTCTAAAATTTTGTAAATTGTTCGACAAAATCTAATATGTATATTAAGCCGCTAATGACTCATGTGAGTAGATGCGGAAAGTAACAAAATAAAAGTTAAATAAAAAAATATAATTGTGTAATATTCTTAAATCGTTAAAATTAGCTCACTTAAATGGAATGTGCTTATTATTTGATATTTTTTTATCCGTAGATACTGATCTGAGACTGCTCTTTATGGATAATATGTCTATTTTTAAAACATTGGAGAGAAATGCTAAGAGGACTTTGTAAGACTTACTTTTTCAACAGACCTGGTTTCTTGTTTCGTATTGATTACGAGAAGACTGTAAGAGATAAATTCTGAGTGTAATAACAGTTTTAATAACTCTGGGTGGGTGCAATTTATAGCACGAGAACATGTGCCAGAAATGGAGCAATTCCTTGGAGCGTGTGTGGATTGTATTATATGGGCTAACTAAGATGAGGGAAGAGATAGCAAACGGAGAAAACCTTATTCTTCTGTGAACTGTTAAGAAAACTGAGGCGTTGAAGAAATTGATATTATAAAGGAGACTGCTTCAACATTTCCTTGTTTAACGTTCTAAGCTTATAATTATTTACAAAAAAATCACTAATCGACAGTAATTAGACTTGATTGGAAATATGGAGTTGAGCTTTGCGACTGTAATAAATTATCCAACATCCGATGTATACATTGTGTGTAGTTGTAAATATCGAAAATTTATTTTTTAAAATAGAGATAACTTTGAAGTTTCGGAATAAACCTTGAATTAATAGTATATTTACTCTAAGCGGATTCCGCCTCTATCTGCAAAAGCTGCTGTCTGGCCTTTTCCATCTTTAAAACTGTTGCGCCCTTCGGAGTAGATTAGTCTGTGATTAGTTTGGAAGTAGTTCTTAAGGAGACCTAAGTAGTTTACCCTACTCTAGTCTTTAGCTTATTTAGCTCAGTCAAGAATTAATATTCAGTATAAATTGTTACCTCTGTACGAATAGAGTTATTTCGAGAGGGATTTGGAGTTATTGGCGATATAATATAATTGATGTTCATAATGGAAGAAAGGTCAATTATTTAACTGCTACTACGCATCATCAGTGTATTTCTATTATTTGATATATTTTTTATAATATATTTTACTTGAAATTTTGTTCTTTATGGTATCAAGAAAAATAAAACATAGGTATAGCAGAAAAATGTATTCTTTTTACTTACCTTAACAATATTAAGATCGCAACTTATGGCGATTTTGAAATCCTCTTGGAAGCAGTGTTCCTTAGAAAATAATAGTAGCGACATAGAAAGATAATCATTAAAAAAAAAAAAAAAAAAAAAATGAAAAATGGACCTTATAAGTATATTAATATTGTAATAAACAGGGATTTTTAAACAAGCTTTATTAACAAAGAAATATTACAAGATAACAACGTAGATAGAACATAGAACAGACCAATCTACACTAGAACTAACTAGAACAACTACTTGATCAATTCACACACTACTCGACGCGTCGATGTTACGTATGAAGTTACACACTGTTGTACTGGTATACTAACGGTGATACACATTTTTCAGGAATGCCCTTTTTTTACATCGCGCATAAATAGCTTAGGACTAAATACAGACCTTCCAACAATTTTGGGAGATAACAATGAAAAAACAGAATTAGTATTCAAGTTTCTGAAATTAAGTGGTTTGTTAACAGAGGTTTAACATAAAAAATAAATAGGCAATAAAATATAATTACATATAAAATTTTAATAAAATAAAATTATTGATATAAAATATAAAATTTTATATTAATAAAAATAAGAAAAAAAAAAAAAATAAAATATAGATGTGGAGAATAAAATAAAAAAGAAAATATGGCGTTAATAACCGATGCAGTTGTACGCCATGAAACTAAACAAACAAACAAACAAACAAGTTACACACTGTACTGGCTGTTATATTAAAAGCCAGTTGTATAGCAACGAGAAGCTAAATGATCTAGACATTTCGTTACAAATTTGTAATATGTTTGATTGTTACATAAACATTTACAGTTCTGTACATTTTAAACCATATTATTATCATTATTTTATTCTTTTTTAAGTTCAAACAACTTTATAAGGAATATATGTGTATATATATATATATATGAAAATTCGTGGTTCAAAGAATAATGACTTGTAAATGTGTGAATGTTTATGATGAAGTTGAATATCAAAAGATATGTTTGGTATAGAACGGGTTTTTTAAAATCTGGTTTAGTTCAAATCAGCAGTTTATGGAATATCGAAGTAAATATGGATATTTATTCGCGGAATAATAAGGAGCTTTGATGGTTTAACGAAGGAGTTTATATTGTATGAATTTGATAAGAGATGAATAGGAAGGTTAAGTGGAGCCACAAAGCTCCCTACCTTATATCTCCAATTAGCCTCAATTTTATCCAAAGAAATCAGATTATTAAGATGGTTATTTTTAAAAGTTTTTTTTTTTTTTTCCTTTTTTTGTAACTATTGAACTTTGTTAACATATGTTTCTTGTAATTACTTCTTCATCGTTAACTTGCTCTAGTAAATACTACTCTTTAAAAAAAAATTATCGTGCCACCCTTTTGTGTAAATTTTAAATATTTAATTATTTGTAAATATTGAATAATTGTCTGGAAAGTAATGCAGGCTTTCTTATTTTCTTTTAATTATCCTCGCATATAATAATTTTTTTATATTTATCAATTTTTTTTTTCTTTTTTGGATCAATTCTTATGTTTTTTATTCGTTTCTTAAAAAAAATGTTTGTTTTTTACAAGTTTACAAATTTTCATGTAACTTATGTATAATTTCATCGTTAGAGTTCAGAACAGGGTGGTGGGGGGGGGAGGGAAGAAGGTTCCATTCTCGGTTTTTTTTATTATATCTCGAAAACTGTGGATTCTTGAAAAACATGTTCCAAATCAAAACTTAATTTAAATATTTATCGAAATTTGAACGTTTTTCGAGATATACTATTCGAGATATTATTAAAAATCGATATTTTCGAAACCAAAAAAAATTGTTACCTCACTTTTGGTCAAAAATACATACAAGTATGTATGAAATTAAAGTAAATTTAATTTTCTACATCTTTGATTCTGAAATTTTTTCTGAGGAACGATCGTAAAATGCAATGGATGCAAATGTAAATGTTAGACAGAAAGTGTGGT
Organism: Euschistus heros; assembly: GCA_003667255.2. Classification (NCBI taxonomy): domain Eukaryota; kingdom Metazoa; phylum Arthropoda; class Insecta; order Hemiptera; family Pentatomidae; genus Euschistus; species Euschistus heros. The sequence continues at coordinate 1,270,985 of RCWM02000054.1, forward strand.
AAAAATTATTTTTTTGCGACAATTATCGATTTTCATTACCGTACATCTCGAAAACTTTTAAATGTTCGACAAATATGTTTAGAATCACTTTTATGGGAAATTTAATTAGGTATAATTTTGATTAGTAACATATTTTTCTTAAGTTCACCGTTTTTAGAATATAACCGAAAAACCCAAAAATAGGACCTTGTTACCTCCCACCACCGTTAGCTCACCCCCAGGGGCGGGGACTTCTTGTATGTTCACCGTTTAACTATTCCTAACAAAGTAAAAAATTATCGCATATTTTATGCTCTCTACACCCCCTCACTTCAGCCCTCATTGACTGGACTATCAGGCAATATGTAACAGCTTATGCATAGAACAGTCACAAAATATAAACCTTTAAGAAAGGTTTTGTAGTTACAAAATTGTTGGAGCTTAGTTATGGCTATCTGTTTCAATCGCCCTTCTCTCCAGACCTTTTGCCTACCAACTGCTAATTTTTTATAGGCCTGGGCCACTTTTCAAGACAGAAATGATTTATTGACAAAATTGAATTTAAAACAGAAATAATTAATAATAAAATATAAGTAAATAATAAAATTGTAATGATTTAGAATTCTGGTTAGAGGGGCCAACACGTTCGCAGTATTTTGTATTTTGATTGATAAAAATGTTATATAATAATTTATTTAATAGTTTTATATTTAAAATACCATTTTGCAATTTATGTTTACGGTCTTCCATCGAGCCATTGTCGTGAGGAATTGATTTTAGTTTTCTGGTTTAATGTGATAATTTATAGTTAAGCAAAGATTTATTTTTTTTTGAAGTCTCATTGCACTTAAAAAGTTTAAGCGATTTAAAATCATTCCGTAACATAATATATTATCACTCTTTCAATTTCATTTTCATTTCTCGGTGTCACCTAATGATGAAGAAGGAGACTTGTTTATTTTCAGACGGGAGTTTTGATTGATTATTGAGAAGGTGTGGTTGATTTAAGTAGCTCCGTTAATTTTATGAAGTGCTAGGTAGTAGGTCATTAGTTATATTATTCCTTATTTTGTTTAATTCGATTGCTAACTATAATAGGCAATCTACAATAATTAAGGAATTATATCGGAAAATATAAAACAATGTTAAAGTTGATTCAGCTATTACTTCAGGCCTTCAATATATTCGGGTAAAATAAAATACTACATGTTTACCTATTTTCTTGAAATGTATACACACTGTTGTATACATACTACCTTGTAAATCTTAAATTACCTTATTTTTATTACTTGCATATCCTAGTCTCCTATAAATATGTTCATTTTAATCGACCAACCACAAAACACAACTTCGCTCCATCCCACCCCATCAAAACCTCAAATCCCTGAGATCAGCTCTCTCAATCTCCACATCTACCTCTCGGTGTACCCCTCAAACATTAACATTAAGATGAACAATGGTTATCTTTTTTGGAATCGGGTAATTATTAAATCCATTGACTTACCCGTTCCACTCCTATTACCTGAATTATATTTACTGGATCAATATCCCGCAAATCCATTTTGTGGAGCCTTTTGTATTCTCCTGTATATTCATCTTTTTTAGAGTCGAAGATATATATATATATATATATATATATATATATATATATATATATATATATATATATTACATATATATTTACTTATTTTTATTTGTTCATTTTGATTATTTCTTTTTTTTTTTTTTTTTCAGGTAAGCTTTTTTTCTCTGAACTCCATCTCTAAATCAAATGTATAAGGTATATATCTTTATTAAATTTTATAAGCTTATTTAATTATTACTTAATTATTTATTAATTTATATTCTTAGTTATTATTTAGTTATGCCTGAATATTTTCTCATATAGCTGGATATTGTCTATTTTAATCATTGACTTGCGGTTGGTCTCATATTGCCAGGTGCAATTGTAAATTTTAAATTTTGGATCAATAAAATTTTAAATAGTAAAACAGTAATATTACCACTATCTGTTTCTTCCAACAATACATTTGGATTAAAGTTGTCTTATGAAGAACATTTTAATGAAACTATCAAAATAGTTAATTTGAATAGTACCAGAAATGGACTTTCATTTATTTGAATAAATTATAATTTGTTCCCCCCCCCTTTCAAAAAAAAAGTAATAAAAAAAATTACTATACACTTTACTTAGCTAATTATACCCGCCTAAAAACGATTTTAGTAGTTTTTCGTCATTTCTTAATTTATAATTACTGTTCATTTTTGAACCTAGTAAAGTGGTAAAGTATTATTCGGGCTAAGAAAATATTTTTTGAAAATCTAATTTTCATTTTTCAATAAAGTATTGAAGAAATCGTACCCTTTGAATCTAGATCGTACACTTTGAATTTTTTTTTTTTTTTTTTTAATTTTCTTGTTAGCTCTTATTACATTTTTTTTTGGTTTTGATATGCCTCTTGGCTGGGCGTCTTTAGTGTTTTTGTTGTAACTTTTTGTCATCATCAAAATGTAACATTTTGACACGCTCCAGCTCTTTTGGTATTCCTCGAATCTAACATTTGCTGACATTTCCCCGTTCTAAAATTTTTAAGAATATATTTTGTTACATAACATTTGTCTCTAGGACCTATTGTTTAGGAGCTATATAGGTTTGAAGGAAGAAAAGTCACGTTTCAAATTGCTATTTTTCTCCTTTTTTTATTTCGTATCATCATTAATTAGTTAATTAATTTTAAATTAAATAACTAATTAAATGATTATGGAGTATTCCCATCAAGTGGAGATATGGAAGATTTTCGGCGGAGCAATAGATAAGATGGTGCAAAATGGGTAGAACTGTGGATAGTATTATTATATTCCTGTACACATTCTTCTGCCAAGTTTGACTATGCTCTTCTAGTATTATCGTTAATTTTACATCGCAGTCGATTAACTAATGTTTAATTTAATCGTTCGTTTAATCCGTTGGATGCGGGATTATCAATGCACGTGAAAACGATCTGAGTTCCAACTCTTTTCAAATACTTAAGAAATTGGGTTGAGTTTATACCAGTATATTGGTCTGTCAGTAGAATTGAGATATTATTTTGTTTAACTATGGGATTAAGTAAGTTTATGAAATCTTTAGCAGTTTGACCCTTTGTTGTTGAGATCCATGCATATCTTGTGAAGTGGTCAACGAGGATGTGCATGTACCGTTTGGAAGAGCGATTCCCTCCAAAACCACCGACACTGTCAAGCGACGTGATCTGGAAAGGTTCTGTGGCTGGACCGAGACGGGATAGGAGGCCGATCGCACGGCTCCGACGAACTTTGTCCTCAATTCAAATCTTGCAGCTCTTACAGAAATCATGAATTGCTTTATCAAGATCCTTGAAGTAGTAATACGGTCTGATGGTTGCTATCATGTGGGCTGGACCGATATGGCCTTAATGCTGATGAATAATTTTAATAATTTCTTTTCCAAATGCTTGGGATACGAAAATTCTTGATTTATATTTAAATTTTCTTAAAATTATTCCTTGCTTGGGTTCAATCTGTTCAGCTGCTTTCGGTTCCGAAAGATTCTCGGCTTGATCTTTTTTAATGGCTGACAAGTCTATTAAATTGATGATCTGGATAGCATCTTCATCCTCGAAGTATTCGAGGACTGCATTTCTGGAGAGTAGATCAGCCAGAACGTTTTCATACATAACATTTGTCTCTAGGACCTATTTTTTAGGTTTAGGAGCTATATAGGTTTGAAGGAAGAAAAGTCACGTTTCAAATTGCTATTTTTCTCCTTTTTTTATTTCGTATAATCATTAATTAGTTATTTAATTTCAAATTCAAGTAACATGATTGTTTTTTTAATTCTAGAAAGTAAACTTAAGCAGTGGGTTATAGATAGACATGTCCTTAATTTACTGGGTTTTTTTTTTAATCAGGGATAAATCGATATATGTCTTAATTTAAATATTTGAAATACGTTTTAAGATATTCTGTAATTGATATAAACCAGCCCTATATGATATAGAAATTGGAAACTATATCAAACGAAGGAATGATCTTCTCTTTGGAAGTTATTTTGTTGTTTTCTGAATCTTGAGTCGATAAGAGTTGACTGAAAGGGACGGGGAAATAACTTTGAAGAAGGGAACAGTATATTAAACGCAGCCCAGCACTGGCCCCAATAGTCAACATTAATGGTGGTCGAAGGGGCTTTGCAGAAAAAATTGCTGCAATACAGTTAAAGGAGCTGTTTATAAGGTCGGGGCTGGTTGAGCATTCAAAGTGTCGCTCTGTTCTCTGTTCTCCGCAGGCCTCGCCTCCTCTGACGCCGATTGGTCTGAGTGGATTTAGCGGTTAGGGCTCTTGGTTTGTCCATTTGTTATAAGTCTCCGTTGGGGAATAATCTATCCTGGCTTGCTAATATTGATAGGAAGGGAAGGCATAAAAAATAAGTAGTTTTAAAAACGGTTTTTAAATTTTTTTTTTCTATTAATTACTAGCATCCCCGTCGCGGCTTCGCCCACTTTTATTAGGAAAGAACTTAGATAAGTTTAACTAATAATCGATATTTTATTTGTTTATTGGTAAAAACCTTGTCTTGTATCTTGCCGTTGAGAAATACACAGTTCTGCAAACAAAAAAAATATTTTTATATTTTCATGTGTGTTGAATTCGAATCTGAAAACGTAAAAATTTGGTCTAGCACCATGTTTGAGAAAATATACGTTATTTTTGAAAAACCTGAAATAGCGTATTTTTTAAATTTCATTTATTTATTTTTTACACTTCGATGAATATTTTGTGTGAATTATATAATGACAAGTGTGTTGAATTCGATTCAAAGCAAAAAAAAATCAATCAAGCACCATTTTTTAGAGATTGGAGGTTGTTTTGATTAGAACTTTTTTTGATATATTTCTTAACACTTTTATTCTTTTTTTTTTGGTTAAAAAACAGTAATATATAAGATAATAATATTTAATAGTGAACATAATCATTGTGTTTATATATTTTCGTTTTGTACTCTACATCAGGTGTCTCCCGTTGTAGTGTCCATCAGTAGTCGGCAAGCATCTTCTCATTGCATTTACCGCTGTACCTTTTTTCCCATTTGGGCTATCTCTTGATGAAATCGTTCTCCCTGATCATCTAAAACTGCTTCCGCAACCATTCAAATCCATTGGTATGACAACTTGTTTCTCATTCCATTCCAGATAACTCTCCAAGGCGCCTGAAAATAAAATGGCCTCGGGACCATCTTAAATAGTACTTCGGTTATATAGTTGCTTTAAAAACAAGTGACATGCCATTTTTGTCATTACCATCACATTTACTTGATGTATTATATTTTTATATTGCATACAGTTGTAAATATCAAATAAGAACTAAAAAAAATTAATCATCGATTTGAGATCTAAGGCTCCACCAAAACAGCTTATACTTCTCATATCCATTCCTTAAAATAAAAAAACTTTCGAAAAATCCTCTATCCTTCTTACTTTGTAACAAGTGGAGTTGTCCATAACGATCTTAAGGTTCCATGTGTTGCAGCCTTAACTAGATACCTATAGATACCTATGCTTTTTTAGTAAATTCCGTAACTATTCAAATACAATAGTATCTCGATTTGCTTTCTACACATATTACCAATAACTCCGAAGCGTCTGAAAAGAAGATGGTCTCTGGACCTTCTAATGTAAAACTTTGATGGAAGTGCTATAAATGGATAGTTGTTTTACTGTAATTGACCTGTTGTTATGAACATTATCTTCCCATATTTTAGATGTACTTTATTTCATTTTTTATAAAGTTATAAATTTCAATAAATAACTAAAAATAAAAAATAATATATAAAAAAATATAAATATAAATAAATGAGATAAGCTATTTGCTACTTGGTATTTTCATCATATGTTCCCTATATCACTCTTCGGCGTTCTATATCAATTGCTGAAAAGCCAATTTCTCTTTTTCGACACCAATCCTTCGTTGGTTTATTTTTAAAATATTTTCTTTCTTTTGTTTATCTTCATCAAACACGGTTTAAATTACTGTTACCCGATATCTTTGTTGGAATCTGATATTCATGATAAGAGAAAAACCTCTTGTTACTGTTTCTACGAAAGACTCAATTATTCCCCGACCACAGAACCGATTCGGTGGCAGCCTTGAACAGCTGTTTGTTGACGTCACGGGAAGCGCTCCCGTGCATGGCTATCGGTGTCCTCTTTGGAATATCATTAATATATTTAAATAATTTTAATGAATTATAATTATCTTAAAATATTTTTGTGATGACTACCAGCAGCTCATAAATATTCGGGATGATTCCTTGTGTATTTTATTTGGCTCCTTATTTGTCTATGTAGGTAATGCCTATTCTGTGTTTTTACACAGTATTACCAAAATAAAATAAAAATATCGTTTATAAAAACATATCAACAAACTCAAATTACCTTATAATATTTTATTTTAAGAATTTATTATGTTTCAGACTACTTGAATATTTACTAGACAAACGTTCAAAGCTTCCAATTAATTACAAAACTGTGATTAGACCTATTTGGACATACGGAGTTGAGCTTTGGAGCTCCACTAAACCACCCAATTCATCTCGTATCCAATCCTTACAATCCAAAATCCTTCGAAAAATCCTCAATGCTCCCTAATTTGTCACCAATAAACTTATCCATAAAGATCATAATGTTCCATATGTTGCTGATTTAGCCCACACCAGATACCTTTTCTTTTATTTTAGGCTCCATAATCACTCAAATTCATTAGTTTCTCAACTTGCTTCCCACTCCATAACTGATAATCCTCTGAGGCATCTGAAACGAAGATGGCCTAGAGACCTAGTATAGAATTTTTAATAAAGTGCTACTGATGAGTAGTTCTTTTCAGGTTTTAACATGTTATTGTAATCGTCAATACATTTATTTGATGTATATATTTTGCATAGTTGTAAATTTCAATAAATGTATAAAAAATGAAAATAAAATTATGAAACTCAAACTTTTACGCTCTTTTTATTTAAACATTCGACGTTACGATTTTGACACTAATTGAGCGCCTGTACTTATTTACTAAAACCTATTTAGACTTACAACATCACAGATATACGGAACAGATAAAAAGACACTAAAAAGCTCCTAACTTTTCAGACAAAAAAATTCAGGACTATCATAAAAGCACCTTGGTACCTAACCAACATTACTCTGCATACTAATCGTCGCATGCGAAGTTTTAAAGACTAAACATAGACATACTACAAACGACTCCACTAAACATTACGTGGATACCCCAACACATTCAAACGACTTGACTACAGCGCACGTTCCAAATAACACCCAGAAAAGGCTGAATAGGAGCTGTAGGAAGGGGTCCTCTGGTCTTACATAGAGGGAAAAAAATTAAAGTTAGGAGGACTTAGGACTTACGCTTGATAAAAGACTGATATGAGACCCACTTTTCAAGAAAAAAAAAAACAGACATTACAGATAAGACTGCTACTTTTATTTTCTATGCTACAAAGACGCTAGAAACTACCATTGAAACGTAAACGTTGACATTTACAGTTACTTATTTTAAATTCCTCTGGACTTATTTATCCCAAATTTATGGATCAATCATCAACGCATGATGGTATAGAAGGATCAATACAATTAGGATTGATAAATTAAATGCCACATCTATTGAGATTATTTTATTAGAAAACTAGTTTCGAATGCTAAACATTCATCTTCAGTTCTTCGAGGTAACTATTCACGTGTTGGCCTTAAACTTAATTTTTTCAAAACTTTTTTTTAAATAATTACAAGCTGTCTTACTCTTGTAATTGCATTCATATTGCAGTGAGTAATATGAATGACAATGACTCATTCATAGAATATATACAATGATATAAAATCAAGTAAAAGAAAAAAAGTAAGAAAATTAAAATTCACAGCCTCTAAAGATGTAAGAAATAAAATAAAAATATACAAGAAATAAAATAGAATATAATAAATGATAATATAAAATAGGTAATGAATGTTGAAACTAATAAATAAAAAAAGAAAAATTAAGAACAAAAAGAAAGAATTATAACTACATTCATACTCTATATACAAAATTTACAAACAATCCAAGAAACACCCCAATCCAAACCCGCTTAAAATTAATTAGAAAAGAAAAAAAAATTAATCAAATTATTTTCTTTGAATATAGTAGAAACTTAAATTGATATACAATTAAATATTTATGATTGAAGCGTATTCGACATTTTTTTTTTATTTCGCTGTTATAGCTGAAAAAGGCAATGGAATTATAAGAAACGAAAAAAATTGAAACATTTATTTTTAATAATCTATTTTTCAATCTCTTTCTTATTAGAATAAATGTTCTTGGTTTTCGAATCATCTCTATAAAAGGAACACGAATACACTTGGAATGATGAATAATTCTGTTTCCTTGATAATCTGAAGCTAGGTTATAGAATCACGGTAACTCAAATAAAACGAATGTAGGTCAGCACTAGGACCTTATTACTTAAACATATATATCTTTCTGAGGATTATACTTGAATCCTTATTTGACCTATATTGGTGCCATAGAACTATCTTATTTCCATATTGATGGATCCATCAATATGATCCCTAAATGCTAGAAAATGTTTCCAGGCGGGAGGGTAATGCTACGGTATTCATGGTAGGGAAGCTAGTAAATACGGAACCTTAGGCCTCGCTACCTCTGTCCGGGGCCTTCGTATTTTATACCTGCCTCCAACATCTGCCTTTATATCATGTAAAAATTCAATTCCTGTTCCCTTCTCCCTGTTCAATATTTTAACATTATGGATCATATTCCTCATTTTATTAATCATTTAAATAGAATTTACAGCTTAATAGCTGCTAACCCATGATATTTTTGCTTTTTTATATCTTTAGTAATGGGGGTCATTCTCATGGCCTCAGCTAAACTAAAAAAAAAAAAAAAAAAAATCGAATTTTGAAAGTTGATTAATTTTTTATTATTTTTGAGTTTTCTCTTATAATGTGCCTTCTATTCATTAAATTCCCCCGTTGGGCCAATTTTTATTTTTTTTATTTATCAATGTTTTGAATTATTTTATTGAGCTTTTCATATAAATGCTCTTGACCGTTACTCTTTATTTTAACATTATTTTTTCGTATTAAAAAATTATTAATGTCCTCAAATGAAAAAAAAACAACTAAATAATTTAAATATAATTAAATGCTAAACAAATTAAAAAATTTAATGATTCAATGACAGTCTTTTGTTCTTGGTTTTGTACTTGAAGGGATAAAGAGCTGTAATTATTCTCACTATACTTTTTCCATATCTAAATAAAAGATAAATAAAAGTCATTGTGGGAAAACATATTCACATTACACAAAAATCAATCATTTTTATTTCTTTTAAAATTATTACTCTTTTTAATATTTTTTGTTGTGTGACGGTTATGAGAAAACACAACACACTGTGCATTTAACGAACGTATATACAACTGAAAAGGATAAAAACAGGTTACACATATAAACAAACATATTAAGTTGTATTTAAATCTGACCCCCTCCCCCCACCAAAAAAAAAAATTAAATCAGTGATGCTTCACCCTTATAAAAGTGTTGGTATATAGGTATATAACTCTAATATAAAATTTTACGAAATTCGAATGAGTCGTTTGTAAGTCTGAATTTCCTCCGCAAAAAATAAACTTAAATTAATGATGATTCACCCTTATAATATAGTATAGTATATATGTATGTAACTCCGATATAAAATTTGACGAAAATCTTTTAAGTTGTTTTTAAGTCCGATTCCTCTCCCCCTCCCCCAACCCCCCGCTAAAAAGGAATTCAATTCAGTGATGTTTCACCCGTATAAAGGTGTTAGTACCTACATTAATATGTAACTCTTAACAATTTGAAAAAAAAAAAAAAAAAAAAAAAAAATAGGTGTGACGGTCGTGAAGAACCTCCTATAATTTAATGTTTATTGCATCACCAGAGCTTGTTTGACTAATCAGTTGTGTATATCTAAAAATAATCAAATATGGAGTCCAGGAGCTTTTAAGAAATACGAATCATTTCAAAAAAGCGTGACGGTCGTGAGTAATAAGAAGTACGAGGAAGAAAACACATCACTTATGAAGATAACCTCACGAATTACTCTGCAGATAGCAATAATTAGCACTAGCTTATTCTTGTTGAGAATATTGAAATAACTATTTAGTGTGACGGCGATGAGGCCTAACCGAGGGACAAAAAGAAAACGGAATTTTCAGTTTCCCTTTATAATTTAAAAATGTTTAAAAGCACGTTAATTTATTTTCCAATATATGTTTTCATACTCTAGAAAATAAATACATAAGTTTTCTAAAAATAAATACTTAAAACTTTCATGAAATCTCACTTTATAGGTTGGGACAACTTGTCCCCGACAAGTGACGCTCATAAGTTTATAACCCTTTTTATTGCTATAAAAAAATTACAAAAATATTTTTTTCGAAACTAGGCTGTCAAACTTTAAGGAATCGATTTACGTTCAAATTCACTAAAAATATTGATTTGGAAGTTTTAGTTCCAACTTTAGTCGAGCAGGACAGTGAAAAATCACGACTATGAGAATGGGCCTAATCTTAATATATATAAATTACGTGTCGCCGCCTAGGGGCCGGCTAACACCTAAACTACTGAACCGATTTTAATCAAATTTGCGTACCGTGTACAGTTTGATCCAACAAAAAAGATAGGATACCTTATATCTTAATTTATAGCCGCAATATTTTTTGTATATTATCTGTAAGTAACAATTATCTGTTAGCTCTATACGATTCTAACATATGGCGGTATAAGGTTATACTATTATATAAAAGGACAAGCAATTTTTCGTTTGTGTTCACTAACCGCCAAAAACTACTGAACCAATCTTTACCAAATTTTGACTACATCATCTTTATAGGATGGTTTAGCAATAGTAAAATATAATGATTTTCAACTAATTCTTTATTGAAAAATGAATAATAAGTGGATAGCAGTGAAGTTCAAAAATGGCGGCAATTGCCATCTACATGAAAGGTTAAAAGGTACAGAGTAATATATCATAAATATTGAACATTGATAATCAAATTTACTTATTTTCAATTAAATTGTTATAAAAAACAGCTATATGGAGTGAAATATACCAAATTTTAACTACATCATGTTCATAGTTCTAGGTTTAGCAACAATGAAAATTTAAATGTACAATGTTGAGTGTTAGAAACGGGTTTTGCCACAATACCACATACTTTTATGGTTAGAAATTAAAATCCAACCAGATCAAATCAAATAAAATTATTTCTGTCGAATAAAAATTATTAAAAATCAAAATGCCGATCCTCAGCTGTTTAATATTGTGTGTAAAAATATGAATTTTGAACCTTTAGTTGTAAGCACTGATAATGCAGTTTCTTAATAGTCTCTGTCCATCTGGATTACCAACTCATATAATAAAATTGAAAATTGGATGTCTAATTATGCTTTATGTTATCTTCAAATACCTAATCAATCTAAATTTAACCAAGTTAATAATGGCTGCTATGCATGAAAATATTATCAAAAATATAATTTTCAATTGTTCACTTTAATACAAGATTTTTATCGATAAACAAAAAATCAATTATTAGTTTAAAATTCCTCGACGGGGGATGATGAAGTTATATATAAAAGGACAAGCCATTTCCGTTCGTGATCACTAACCGCGAAAACTATAGAACTATTCTGTACCAAATATAACTACATCATATTCATAGTTCAAGGAAGGTTTAGCAATAATAAAATTTACATATTTTCTCTTAAATTACTGTTTATAAAGCGATAAATATGTAGTGGGTAGTAAAGCGAGCGCCATTCAAGAGAGGTTACAATGATCCGGTGTTAAATATAGCTAGAAATTGATAATAAAATTACTAAATAAAATTAATTTGTTATCCTAAAAGCTATAAATACGTGGTGTGACGTGTGGATTCCAGTGAAATTTAAAAATCGAATATGTGGCAAGCGACAATAGCATTTTAGTAAAACTAATGAACCTATATGAACCAAATTTTAACTACATCATCTTCATAGTTCTTGAAAGATTTACAATTAGAAAATATACTATAATAATAACTTATACTATTATATAAAAGGACAAGCCATTTTTCGTTTGTGATCACTAACCGCGAATATTACTGAACCAATCTGTACTAAATATTAACTACATCATCTTCATAGTTCTAAGACGGTTTAGCAATATTAAAATCTACTAATTTTTAATTTATATTTTATTAAAAAAGGTTAATATGTGGACAACAGTGCAGTATGAAAATTGACCGATAGGTGGCGAGTGCCATTCTACACGAGAGGTTACAAAACAGCTTGAAATTGATGATAAAATTTACTTATTAAACTATCAAGAAAATTATTAAAAAAGAATTAAATATGGTGTGCGATATGTGGATCCCAGTGAAGCTTGAAAATCGACCGATTGTGTATAGAGCCATTCCACAATAGAGTTAACAATGGTAAACTGAACCTATCTGTACCGACATCTAAATAAATAATTTTTATAATTCTAGGAAGGTTTTGCAATGGTAAAATTTACAATAACTAAAGTTTAAATGTACAATTTTGAGAGGCAGGACCCAGGTTTGCCACACTGTCATATACTTTTATAGTTCGAAATCAACATCCAACCAGATCAAATCAATAAAGTTTTTTCTGTCGAATACACGGGAATGCTAGTATATGTATAAAACCTTGGAAAGGCTTGGTGAAATTCGAAGCACACCTAAAATCTTTGGTTAATCGTCCCATTCTTCCACAACCCATCTTGATCCAATTCCACTAACCAACCTTACTCCCATCTCTTTTACGGTTTATCAGTAAGAATCATACTGGGGGCAAGGTTGATGCTTGATTCCCTAGGCTTTGTTATACATCTATAACATCTTCCAGTTGAGATCCTCGGTCTCCTCCCGCACTACAAGATCTCGCTCCTCAGACCTGTATACTTCTTCCCATAAGAGTACATCATTTGACCACTCCTTCATTTCCCGTGCTAATTCCTAATGGAATTCACTACCCTGTAATATCCGTAATGCTCCATCTCTGTCCACATTTAAATCCCTTCTCTTTCAATACCTTCTTTCCCTCCAGACTAGCAAAACTTCACTTAAAAAACAAAAACAAAAATAGAAGAGCATTTAGTAGATGTAAATAGGTTTTTATTTTTTCTCCTACAATTATTAGATTTTTGTAATTTTTATTTCTATTTTTGTTCTTTATTTGTAAAATTGTAAATAGTTAACCAGATTGTTAATTTATTTTATTTCATCTTATGAAAGCTAGACTCATTGTATTTATTTATGTACATTATATTATCCTTAGGGGACATCGTCCCAGAATAAAGTTTATTTTCTATTCTATTCTATTCTATTCTAAATATTGTATGCATATTGTGATTGTATCTTATTTTATGTTTTATTACAAAATCATTATTTTTGCGTCATTGAGATTGTTCTTACACCTAAATTATTATGTTATCGTTCAAAATTCCATGATAAACCTTACGGAAATACCAACAAACTTACTAAAAATATAGTATCGTAAAATATGCCTGAAAGTTCTATGCTATGATATGCCAATTATATTTTCATTGCATTTGCATTTTGTCTCGGGATTATTGACAGGTGTAGATGGAAAATAAAAAAATAGTAAATTAATAAAATAATGCATTCTTTTCTCTTGATGTCTTAATAATTTAAACTTATAGTTCATTTTACAAATTTATTTCAAAATTATTATAATACTGTGTTTAAAACTAAACCTACCGACATTTAATATGTATTTCTACCACAATTTCTAGGTAAAAAGCAATATTAAGAAAGAAGTGGATATTGAAAAAAAAATAAATAAAAAAATAATATATATATATATATATATATATATATATATATATATATATATATATATATATATATATATATATATATATATATATATATATAATATAATAGTAGTTAAATCAAAAAGTAGTAATACATTTTATCCTTTGTAATCCTTCTTCCTCCTTCGGCTCCTGGACCGCTAACGACCTCCTTGGACTCGCCGGCCTGTTGCCTTTGATGGAGCGTGCTCTCTTCATGCAATATTCAATAGCCAAAGGCAACAAGTGAAGAAGGATCGTTAGTGGAAACGGACACTATTCATCAAGGGTCCGCTGCTCCGTTTGGTTGTTTCTATCCGTAGTTGTCGGACAACTGTCCATCGGTTGTAGAGTCGTTTAATGTTATTCAACGACCTCATTGCTGGTTATCGGCGGGTACCAAAGCCATAATATCCGCTTGAGATTATAAACAATGTCGTCTGATCAATCTTAAACTAGTTTAATGTATTTCCGTTGGATTCTAAGGACGTACTTTTGCTCAGAACTTACCTAAGTTCTTGATATTTACTATTTTAATTTTACATAGAAGATTAAAACGACAAGAAACTGCTTGCTCATACGTATACCTGACAAACAAACATCCCATTAAATTTTAAATCTTGTTTACATGAGAGTAGTTAGACATATTCCAACACACGGAGTTGAGTTTCGGGACTCAACCAAAGCTTCCAATTATTCTCGTATCTGATCTTTACAATCCAAAATCCTTCGAAAATTCCTCATTGCCACTATCAAATTTATCCAAAAATACATTAATGATCCATATGTTGTTGTTTTAGCCCAAACCAGATACCTTTCCTTTCATAGCAAACTCCATAACCATTCCAGTCCATTAGTATCACAACTTGCTTCACATTCTATTCCAGATAACCCTCCGGTAAAATTAGAGGTCTTCTAATTTTAAATCATTATTTTATAAAACTTTTTTTAAGTGCTACTACTGGTTCTCTGCAAGCAATTGACTTGTCATTTTTAGCATTTTCATCACAGTTACTTGATGTAACTGTAAATTTCAGATTTTTGAAGTTGTAAATTTCAATAAGTTGCTATTAAAAAAAAAAAAAAAAAAAAAATGATTGCCGAGACTATTATGGAGTAGCAGCGTATAGATAGAGGTAGAAAACAGTTTAAAAACATTAATTACTGAGAAGGATAGTTCAGCGTAAAACATTAATAACAAGAAGTGCCTTAGACATACCGAAGGTGATGGAATGTATTTCAATTCATTGACAGCCTTCGATAATCGAAAAAAAAAAACTTATTAAACATCGACTGGACACTTAATTGGCAAACATATGTAAACTAATATAGTTTGACATAAATTAAAACTTTTATTTCCATTTTACTTCAAAACCCAGGTAAGCTCCATTGCTATATCTGTGGCACCTGTGCATAGTGGGCTAAGTCGAATTTTGCGTATTTTGAGCTATCTACATCACCAGAATCGTATTTTTTTTCTCTTTTCTTATATCTAACAGGCTAAGTGTTCCGTCCATTGCAATGACGGATAGTCCTTTGTGAATCCTGGGCTGATACTACAATCTTGAGCTTTTACTTGTGAAAAGCGAGTCAAGTTTACGAAACCCCTGTTGCACAAAGGAACAGCTACATACTAATAGAAAAAAAGATAATGAAAAGGGCACTATGCATTGAGGGAAGGTAAGATGGCTTAACTACTACAAAGATAGCTGCGGTGTTCTCTACTACACTTCGACTCTCGATATAAATGTTAATTTTAAAACAGTACGTTTTTTGAAAAAGGGCAGGCTACAAAAATTAGAGCCAGGAAACAGATATGTTGAATCACAAACAGATATGTTGAATCCGGTAGCGGCAGAAAAGAAGAAAGATCTGTTAGATCTTTTTCCCTACATTTAGGTATTTAGGCGATTCTATGTAGAGCTGAAATCTACATCTAAGCAGGATCTGTACCGAGATTTAGGTGAAGAAGAAGACAAATTAATGAAAATTATAGGTGATTTTTTTTTTTTCGGTGTTTTGAAAGCTATCAATAAAATAATTATTTTTTCTTTAGGCATGCTGTGTATGTTATTTTATTTTCTATTATGTAAAAAAAAAAAAAAATAATGTCAAAAATAAATTTTTGAAATAGGGAAGATATTATTTAATGTGTACTTAATTTTTCTCAACTCTGAAAATTAGTTAAGCACATGGCTTTCAGAGGTCAATCACGTTAACATTAATCACTTAGCCCATTTCACACAAAATCGATTAGTTTAATGCGGGCTAAGAGTTCGATTATTTTGGAATGATTATTATTAAATATTAGAATATTGGCAAGAACTGAATGATACCTCACCAACATAAATAGAAATATACTTTAATCAAGAGTTTAAGCTTCACAAATTTGAGTTTTTTTAACTGGAAGATTTAGGTAAAAATTCCAAACTTTCAATTCAGTTTTCCTAAAATCACAATTTTCGCACTTAGGCCACTATGCACAGGTGCCACAGATATAATGATTCATAGTGGTTTCTTTTCTTAACCACTGCTCTCCTCCGAAATATCTTAAGATGCACCTTCAATATTGTCAAAGAGCCCCCCAACCCATCAAATAAATAATTCATTAGTTATTTTAGCTACAGAGGCTGAGATTTAAAAAAAAAAATATTCCGCTTAAAATAAATAATCTGGAATAGAACTATCCTTAGACATAATCATTGTTACAATCTAGTATAAGTAATAAAGAGAAGTGTAAGACAAATAGGTACAATAAAGCATAAAGACTTGATAATCTCATAAAGGACAATTGAGATAACCTAAGACGATAAGTAAGAATGGCCTCTGTTATAGGACAACCGGCAGCCCTACAACCGTTCTGTACCTCTAGGGCTTCGTACTTCCAGTGCTCCTTTCTCCAGCCTTCCCGCTTCCAGATTGGAATCGATAGCTTTCTCGTATATCATCTGACTTCTCTCTTAGATTAAAAAAAACAAGATCTTTACTAATGTTACGACATCTTCATTTAGGGTTGATGAATCATTTCCCACTTCTGTAGTTATTACTTTATTCGCATACTAAATTTGAATGTTAAACATTCATCGTCAGTTCTTAAAACATACTTAAATTCAAAACATCGGCAATTCTATAGACAGATAATATATATTAATTTTAAACATGTTAGACAAGAAATCAAACATGCTAATACTTACCTAAATAAGCAGAAAGGATTCTTGAAATAATGGGTTTTTATAAAAAACTGAGGAGTTAGAGTAAACAATTTTTTCTTCTTTTTTTTATGGCGCTACAACACGGTTACTGGCCTTGGTCTCCTCCAACCGCTTCCTCCAATCGGCACGGTATTGTGCGGACGCCATCCAATTACTGACTTTTTAGATGCTTCCAGCGTCCTCCGCTACACCTGAACTTTGATCTTTCTCTTCTCCTTTTTCCATTAATTTTATGTGTCAATAACATCTTAAGCATCTCAACTTCTGGTATCCTTGCGATATGCCCTGCATACTTGAGACGCCTTAACTTAATTTCACTGACTATATTAGTGTCTCAAAACGCAAGGTATATTTCTTGGTTGGTCCGTCGCCTCTATTCTTTTTCAATCATAACACCTCCGGATATTCGCCGAAGAACCTTTCGTTCAAAAACCAATAGCTCTTTTTCAGGACCTTTATTTAGTGCCCATACCAGTGTACGGGGCGCACAATGGCTTTATAGAGATAGAGCTTTGTCTTCCTTTAGAGTAATCGCCTGCTCAGCTGGTTACCTAATCCAAAGTTACATCGGTTGGCTGCGGTAATTATTCTCTGGAATCCACATGTTACACCATATATTTATTTTTTTTTAATTATTTAATTAAATATAAGTAAAGTTATCAATTTCTAGCTCTATAGAGCATCCCACCTTTGTAACCTCTCATGGATAATGACGCTAGCCACCTATCGTTCAATTTTCAAACTTCACTATTATCCATGTATTCTAACTTTTTTAATTACAAATTAATTTGAAATCGGTAGATTTTATTATTGATAAACACTCCTGGAACGATAAAGATGATGTGGTTAAAAAATGGATACAGATTAGTCCAGAAGACAAGAAAAATGGCTTGTCCTTTCATATAATAGTATAATTTCAGTGTAAATACTGAATTATCATTTGTTTTGTATTTATCTCTCTATCTTTTCTCTCTTTTTCCTAGTACCATTAGTATTAAAATGGTTCTTAGACAAATATTTTTTGTTTTGAAAGTGGGTTTCACATTATTATATAATTTGGGGTACTTACATGAACTCAGTTCCATAATTCATAACTATTGGTTAATATAGTACTAAATATTTTTATTTAGAATGGTTTTACTAGCAAATGATTCACCTAAACCTCATCCCTGGTTCATTACTAGCAAATGATTCACCTAAACCTCATCCCTGGTTCATTCTCTCTTAAACTACTCTTAGAAATTTACAATTAATGTACATTCGCTTGTTATTATCTTATATAAAGTGTATTGAGTTTCAAGAGAGGATCTGATGATGATATAACTCCCCCCCCCCCCTTTACATTTTCCTTATTGTTTCCAGAAAATGTTACGGTATGACTTTTCCAAGTATCTGTTACGCTGCTACAACTTCCTTGTATTGTTACGTTCAAATATTATAATTTTTTTCTTTCCTGTGATATGTTGAACATACACAGCCTACCTAGTAAATTAATGGATGGATTATTTTTTATTCTATTGTTATTATTATATATTAAATAAAAATATTATAAGTGGTATCGCCAGTTCACACAAGTTCGGGTTAGAATTGATTAGGGAGGATGCCAGCTTGGCCGTTCTCCTCTCACTAATTATTCATATTCCAAAGTAGCCTCTATTATCACTTTACTCTAGTCAGAACTAGTTTGTCACTTAGATATTCTTCCAAAGGATTAAATGCGCGGTCGAAATATTTAGTTTATCAAATTAATTTGTAATAAATAACTTTAAAAAAATATATAATAAACAAATAAAATATATGTATTGATAGCGTTGATGTTTTACTGGAAAGCTTATTCAGAAATTTTATCAAACTAAAACATTTTTATTTGAAATATTAACCCTCAGTTTCTTAATATTTTTCCCAACGTGTTATCCAACATTTATCCCTGGATTAAAAAATGAGGAAAATCCGTTTTCGGCCTGAGAATCATTTTCGAAAATTTCACCTTTAGGAAGTCCAAATTTCTGAACTGATGATCCAGATTTCTGAAACCTCTGAACCTGTCTGATGAATAAGGGGATTGTGGATTAAATGCGCGGTCGAAATATTTAGTTTATCAAATTAATTTGTAATAAATAACTTTAAAAAAATATATAATAAACAAATAAAATATATGTATTGATAGCGTTGATGTTTTACTGGAAAGCTTATTCAGAAATTTTATCAAACTAAAACATTTTTATTCGAAATATTAACCCTCAGTTTCTTAATATTTTTCCCAACGTGTTATCCAACATTTATCCCTGGATTAAAAAATGAGGAAAATCCGTTTTCGGCCTGAGAATCATTTTCGAAAATTTCACCTTTAGGAAGTCCAAATTTCTGAACTGATGATCCAGATTTTTGAAACCTCTGAACCTGTCTGATGAATAAGGGGATTGTGGAAGGACTTAGTAACACAGCTAATTTAGTTTCTTCACTGCCTGTAGTGAAACATATAAATTGTATTGCATTAACGAATACATTTTTTTTTTTTTTTTTTTTACATAGATATATCTTTTGTTTGAGGGTTTATATAACAAAGCGTAATTGCGTAAAGCAGAACAATATAGATTAAAATATCCATGATCGATTGTTTTTCTTCTGTCAGGGAGAAACTAATTTTTTTTTGTAAGATTTTATACATTATGTGATCATCAGGGAGAAACTAATTTTTTTTTGTAAGATTTTATACATTATGTGCATAAAATATGCGATAATTTTTAACTTCGCAGCTTCGTTAGGAGTTGTTAGAAGGTAAACGTATTTAAGTTCCCGCTCCTGAGGGGTGAGCTAACGGTGGGGGAAGAGGAGAAGGTCCCATTGTTGTTTTTTTTCGATTATATCTTGAAAACGGTGGACTCTAGAAAAATATCCTACGAATCAGAATTACTACATTGCATACGGAGTGGATGTGGTGTTGCACCTTTTGGCATAAAACATTAATGAATTATTCCTGCTATTGACCACCACAGAGACTATAGTCATTTTTTTTTTTTTTTTTATGCAACTTTGGTTTTGGTATTGTCATTTGGCAATAGAAGTGCATAAAAGGATCATGGTCGCAAATCGTGCATAGTTGAGGTTTTTCAAATCATCATTGTTATCTAGAAAAACGAAAGTAAGGCTGTACATGACTTTAATTAGATCTATCCTCACATACTCCGCTGAACGTGGATGCTTACTACCACTATTACAAATCCTTTGAGAGTCTTTGAAAGGAAAATTCTCAGAAAAAGATTTGGTCCTATTTTTGATGTAGGAACTCAAGAATGGAGGATAAGAACAAACAAAGAGATATACGAGCTGTTCGACAAAACTGAAATTGTGAGTTCTATAAAATTCCGCCGGATCGAATGACTGGGACATGTTATGATAATGCCTGACGACAGAATTCCAACAAGGATGCTCCAGAGTGACTATCTGGAGGAAGAAATCCATTGATAGGGATGTCTTGAGAACTATTGTTCAGGAATCAAAGGCCCACCCCTGGCTGTAGAGCTACAGAAGAAAAAAAAAATGCCATTTAGCATATGGCCTGTCCTACTTCTGTAAAAAGGGTTTGTTATCAGTTTCGAGGTGACATAACTGGTGATTATGAATATAAGGAAGCTAAGGATGAATAAAAAAACAAAATTTCTTAAATTAACCTTTTTTTTTTTGTTTATAATTTTCTAGATTTATTAGAAAGAGTTGTGAGAAGTTCTCTGCGTATTTCAACAAATATTCCACGCTGTAAATTTAAACGGGAGGAGAGTTTGATTTTTATACCTATTAAAAATGATATAAGGTTGATTCTCAAACTACAGGCAAATTTTTATCCCCCGCCCATTAAAAATCAATGAAGGAAACTTCGTTAAAAATATGCAAAAATGCGAAATAAATGAATAGGATTTCGGCGGTAATATTTTTAAACTTATTTTCACATTGGCGTGGTCTGTTTATATTCCATGCAAATGGTCAGATACTATGACAATGTTTAAAAATTCATCTACTATATATTTGTCAAGTACCACTCATTCATTTAACGAAATCTCAGAAACCACCGAACGGATTGGAATGAAATCCGATATGTAGATTCCTCTAGGGCCCTAGGTGCTCGCTAAGAAAGGAATTAAAAAAAACCCGCCTGAATCGCGGCTGATGCGATTTCAATTTTTATTGGTTGAATAATAATAGATTAATAGTCATATGGCATATTGAGATTAGCTAAGTTAATAAATAGGTTAGATGTTTAAACCGCACACTTTGACCACAAATTAAGTTCCTTATAGTTGTAAACAAAAATAAAATACGATCGATGTCGAAACCTTATAATATGGTACTTTATGTGAACTCATGGTGTCTGCAGAAAAAAAAGTTGAGAAGTTGAGACTATATTCACTCAAAGTATGCCATAGGAAAAGCTGATGGTCTGGTATCAGAGCTGGGTAAGATGGTAGAGCTGCCTCGAATATTCGCTGGAGGACTGTTAAAATAATATAAAATTAACTTTTGCCAATTGTCAAATTTACTTATTGAAATTATTCTAAGAATGGAATTCTTTAGGTGTATTTAAGCAATCATAATTATCAACGTTAAGCTTAACTTTTACTAATTTATTTTGTCCTTAATCCTAATGATATTAAACCGTAGCGAAGCAGGGTACTTTCAGCTAGTTTTTAAATAATTTTACGAAAACTGTGGCCAAAATTGAGTGTGATATTGATATTGAAAGCGAATTGATGCGATATTTGCAGTGGTATTATTTCAAATTTTGTGATGAAAAAATACTAGTTAAATAATGACTGATATTCGTTATGAAGCAGGAATGTTTCATGTTTTATTTATTTTTTCCTATGGAACCCTAAGCTACTAAGATCCCTTTTTCATATTGTCGTGTATAAGTCACATTGGTGTGGGGGTAAATTCACATTGGTGTGACAGCATTCAAATTGTCATGGGTTATAATCATAAACTGAAATTTAAAAAAAAATGTAAACTGATTCATATGCTGTTGCACCGCCTATAATCCTTACAGGCAGCCTCGAGGAATTATAAAATGCTTGCTGCAAGAATTATCAACATTTAAATTTAGAATTTTGGTAGCTAGAAATTGGCCTGTGGTTTGAGAATCACCCATAAATGGTATTAATAATAATGATAAAGAATATTCAATATAATTCAAAGAAGGTTAACTGCCTCGTTTAATGTTTTTGACAGGTAATTGAGCTAATTCATTGCGCTTATTGTTTAAAAGCAGCCGTTTATTGTCCGTTTTATCAATAGGATCAACCGGTTGAAAATGGCTACTCCAGGGACACCTATAGCTGTCGATAGGATCTTCGATTGTTATAAATCACCCCGACAGAGAACATCGATAGTCGAGCGGCGCTAATACAGTCGGCATTGGCCGGCACGCTACTGGAACCCGTCGCCTAGCGACCTCAATGCAAACAGTCCTATCTATCACAGAGATCTCCTTGCTTCCTTGCTCGATACCAGCTCCGCACTGTTTGCTATCCTCCTGTAAGCAAACATTTTCGGTTTAGGGTGAAGTCCTATCCTGTAGAGGACATCCTAAACAGGATTTTCTACATTCCGTCGTCCACCATTAGCTAGACTAAGGGTGTGATATTGGGCTTAAATAGGATTTTAAAGTCATTCAATCTCAACATTCTTATAGATTTTTTTGTATTTTTTTTTTAATAACAATTTATTGAAATTTACAACTATACAAAATTTATACACCAAGTAAATATGCTGTTAACTATTGCAATAACGTGACAAAACTTGAAAAGAACTACTCATCAGTAGCACTTTAATAGAAATTCTACACTAGAAGGTCTCTGGGCCATCTTCTTTTCAGAGGCCTCGGAGGATTATCAGGAACGGTGTGGGAAGCAAGTTGAGAAATTAGGGGATTTGAGTGGTTATGGAGTTTACTATAAAAGGATAGATATCTGGTTTGGGCTAAATCTGCAACATATGGAACATTAAGATCTTTATGGATAAGTTTATTGGTGACTAAGTAAGGTGCATTGATGATTTTCGAAGGATTTTGGATTGTAAGGATTGAATACGAGATGAATTGGATGGTTTAGTGGAGCCCCAAAACTCAACTCCGTACGTCCAAATAGGTCTAATCACAGTCATGTATATTAGTCTTTTGTAATTAACTGGGAGGTTTGAACGTTTGTCTAGTAAATGTTGAAGTAGTCTATAATGACGGGCAGCGATCCTGTGAATTCCAAGGAAGACGTTTGTCCAAGTGGAGTCCTAGGTAGCGGTTATGTTCAACAGGGATTAGTGGAATATCATTGAAGGATACCGGAGTATAATATAATATCATAGGACAGGAAGTCGTAGGTTTACGACGAAGGCTAAGGTTATTTGGGGAGATTTTGATTCTCCATTTTTGACTCCATTCTTGAAGGGTTAGAATATGGGATTGGAGTGTTTGGGAGGCAATGAAAGAATCATTGTTTACTGATAACACACATGTGTCATCAGCGTAAGTGGTGAGTACTGTGGTAGGATGAGTTGGAATGTCAGCCGTGTAGAGGATGGGGCCTAGGATGCTACCTTGAGGAACACCGGCAGATTGGGTAAAGAGATAAGAATAGGCATTTTTATGGTTTACTCTGAAAGTTCTATCACTCAGATAGGGACGGATAATTAGGAAGTATGTTGAAGGAAGGAATTTGCGGAGCTTGTAAAGCAGCCCTGGGTGCCAGACTCGGTCAAAGGCCTGTTCCACGTCGAGAAAGGCTCCCATGCAGTACATTCCGCGCTCCAGTGCGGAGGAGAATTCTTATGCTAAAGTGAAATAGAAGGTTATTTTTATTCTGGGATATTTTTCTCCTAATATAATATCAAGTTACAAGTGATGATACCATTGTCTGGCTTTGACAATTTAAAATAATTGTCTAGTTTTATTAATAATCTATTAATTATCTTTAATAGTTTATTAACAAATATTATCACGAGTACTAACACTGCTCATGCATATAATAATTGATAAATCAGAACAGCATCCTTATCATATTTACATTTCTAAAGTTGACATGCCAACTCATCCTACCGCACTCCTCACCATTTACGCTGATGATACACGTGTGTTTTCTGTAAACAGTGATACCTTCATTGCCTCCCAAACACTCCAATTCCATATCCTAACCCTTCAAGAATGGTGTCAAAAATGGATAATCAAAATAAATCCAAACAAACTCACAAAATAACCTTTACCCTTCGTCGTAAACCTACAGTACCTTTTAATGATATTCTACTGATCTCAGTTGAACCGATCTGCTACCTAGGACTCCACTTGGACAAATGTCTTACTTGGATTCCACATTCAAGACTAAAACGGCAAGAAACTGCCCGTCGTTACAGACCACTTCAAAATTTACTAGACAAACGTTCAAAGCTACCGATTAATTACAAAATACTCATATACATGACTGTGATTAGATCTATTTAGTCATACAGAGCAGAGCTTGGGGCTCCACTAAACCACCCAATTTAACTCGTATCCAATCCTTACAAGCCAAAATCCTTTGAAAAATCCTCACTACTCTTTACTTTGTCACCAATAAACTTATCCATAAAGATCTTAATGTTCTATATGTTGCTGATTTAGCCTAAACCAAATAACAATCCTTTTATAGTAAGCTGCATAACCACTCATATCCACTAGTTTCTTAATTTGTTTCCTACTCCATTCCCGATAATCCCTTGAGGTGTCTGAAAAGAAGATGGGCTAGAGATCATTCTAGTGTAGAATTGAATGATCCTGATGAGTAGTTCTTTTCAAGATTAGATGTGTTATTGCAATCGTTAACAACACATTTACTTGATGTATATACTTTGTACAGTGTTAATTTTAATAAATGTAATTAAAAAAATTACAAATGATCTAATGATTTATGTGATAGACTTATAAAAGAATTTACAGAAGTGGATTTCTGAATGGAAACGGGTTACGAATTGCAAAATGAGAATGCGTCGATGAGAAAAGATTTTTAGAAGAAAGACATGGTAAACCAATCGGTCGGGTGAGTCCTTGTGTTTAAGAGGTCGATAGAGAAGAGTTTGGAATAGTCAAGTTCCAAGGAATTATTGAAGTATTGGTAATAAGGATTAAGCCACCAGAGTTTGGTATACCAGCAAGAGATTTGAGAACGTCTGAGAACTCCGAAAATGAACCTTATGAAGGAATTCATTAGTCCCTTTTGTCTCAATTTGAGCTCTGCAGACAGTCCTCCATGTACTTAGGATGCATAGTCGAAGTGGAGTGTAATGAAATAGGATACAAGGAGTTGAGGGTTATCTTTTGGTTTGAATCTCGGAATCGTATACATTGTTTGAGGATAGAGATCGATTTGCTTTTATAGCCTGTAAAACATGATTATTCTACCACAAATATGGATCAAGAGTTACACAAATGTTTTTCATATTATAGGATCTAATAATGAATGTGTTCGCGCCGATCGGCGCTTTTGTGTTAAGGGGAAATGAGAAAATCGTAATTTAGTTCAAGTGACGCCCTCTACCGACTTCCCTCATTAACCGGCCCTTTACTTAGTTTTCCTATTGCCAACCAGAGGGCAGTTGACTTTATTAACTCTCGCAAAGTTTAATATGCGGGAGTTCTAATCGCAATCTTAATCCCCTCAGGACCATTCTCGGTCACTCTGTTCCTGCACTCTGCCCTGGATGCAACTACTTTTGTCCAAGACTTCATAGTCTTCCTAGTTTTCATGCTCAAGGCTCACATAGCCTTCCGAGAATCTTTATATGTTAAAAGTGTTTTCCTTTCGTGCTACAACCAGTAAAATTTTCCTTTTGACTTTAATGAGTGGTGATAGCAGAGGAGGAGAGTTCAATCAAGTTTTACAGGCCACAAGGAGCGTTCGCTTGTCTGTGAGGACTTCGGGGGCCCCGCGAGAGCTAGAAGGCGACCGCAACCAGGTGAGTGCGCTTATCTGTATTTTTTGGTTGAATTATTTTCCCGCTAACATCTCCCCAAAGTTGCAGAACCTCGCTTTGATTAAATTCTATACAGTCCATTTTTACTGCGCCGAGGCGAGTTATTCGCACCGGCAATTTTCATTAACATTTTTGGTCCGATCCGGGCCGGATATATTGTACCGCATTGAAGCGAGAATTTTTGCAGTTTTGGGGCGATTTATCGGCCGCTCATTTTTCAATTTTATTTATTTTACTGGTTATTATTTTCAAATTTCCAGAAATCACGAACTTTTGACCACCTTCCGTTCAAAGTACGTGATTGCCAGTTTCTGCCGGTTTTTAACTAACCCTATAATCAGCCATTTTGTCTCCATTAATTTGATCAGCTGGTCGCTGACGTCACACTTGCTACGTCATCTCATACCTATCCCCGCCATTTTCTGTCATTCAAATATCACTTACAGTTACGTGATAATTAGTCTAATTAATTTAGCCACTTTCTCTCCTTTCCCTTACTGCTTTGCATATTACAATTTTATTTTATCTGTTTATTTATATATTCCACATTTTACAAAATGCCTTCTGAAGACAAAAACATCATTTTGCAAACACAATTATTGGCAAGGAGGGAAACAGTGTTTGCTGTTATAACTAGCAGTTGGGCCCAAATAAAATCTTCTTCTGTTGAGGATATTTTTTATGTTCAGGCTCTTTACGAGGATTTACCCTCTCTTCAAGCTAAATTTGAAACGGTAAATGAAAAAATCAGTGACCTAAATTTTATCCTATCAAAACAGAATCAAGTAGATACCCAAGCCCCAGCTATAGCCTTCAATGATATAGCGCGTAAAATAAAGGCTAAATTATTTCAGTTAAAAATAGAACAACCCAGTATAACCTCAACACCGGTTGCCACCCCTATTCATTTGGCTCAAAGTGCTTTCTCCTTAACACCTATCAATTATCAATCATGGAAATCTTCGGAAACTGAAAATATTGAAAAACTCCCAGTTGAACAATCCGTGAGTACAGACCATAAAGACTCAAATGTTTCTGGCATTCCAGAAAACATTGACCCTTCTATTGACATCCATACATGTAGTCATGCACTAACCAGTGATAACGTTCACCAGGACATACAAATCAATAATCTAGATGCTTCTTTATACTCAAATCGAGTTTCAATAATTAATCACGTAGATAAAAACAGGTGGTGCTGATACCACTGTCAGTGATTCATCTGATGAAAGGTCATTTGCTTCTCTTGCAGAAGAGGATAATTACATCTCATCCTCAAATAGCCGCTATTCTTTAGCCAATCAAAATTCCTTCTTATTAAAAATAAAAACAATAAGAAACCAGTATGTTCACAAGGTAACCAAGATAGTATAACAAGTAAAATTCCGGTCTCGAATCCTATTGAAACTACCCTTTTAAAACCACCAGTTGTCAATATCAAAAGGTCTGTACGATCTAAAATTTCGATGTCTGTTAAATTTTCCCCGGTAGGATTTGCTGATGTTTCTCCTCTCACTAATCATGCCCATATTGACTCTAGGAGTCTTACTCCCACTCATCCCACGCAAGCCAAAATTTTTTGTTTAGGGACTCAAGATCCCTCCTCTTTGACCAATTGCCAGGAACATTGGCCACCTCCTTACCGTGACCCCGACTTAAGCACCAAGCCATTACCGGATCTTAAGCCTACTCCCATTGCGCTCATCACAAATGAACCTGACCATACCTTTAAACATTTTTCTGGGTCTCTCCTTAATATCCGTGCCGATAAGCCGGCAAAGCCGCCTTGTTGCAGTACTCCTTTCCTCGGTAGCCTGGAGGTCCTCAGGGTGGGCGGCATACTTGACAACGCCGTTCCTAATTATAATTCACAACGTTATAAGTGGACTTCAAATTCCAAGCGCCGTTGTGGAACCAAGAAACTGGGCGACGTTGTTGTGAGCAAGGGACTGAACAGCTCCTCACTCTCCCGGCCTTTAGCCCTTATTTCCGAGCATTTTCAGGATTCTCTACTCAAAATTCGTACCGGAAAGCCGGCAAACTCGCTTTGCAACCTGACGCCTTTCATCGACAGCCTGGGTGTTCTCAGGGTGGGCGGCCGACTTAAGAACGCCAATTTAAAGTACGATTCCCGTCACCCAATTTTGCTTCCTAAGTCCGCATATCTATCTCTGTTAATCTGCAAACACTTTCACATTTCCTCCCTACACGCTGGGCCTACTACTTGCCAGGCCCTCGTGTGTAGCCGTTACTGGATTATCTCGTTGCGTCAGCTGTTAAGGAAGGTGATCCACCGTTGTACCACATGCCTTCGTTTCCGTGCTCCTACCGTGCAACCCATTATGGCTGACCTGCCTTCGTGCCGCGTTCGGCCCAGCAGACCTTTCTTCAACACCGGGATTGATTTCGCGGGGCCATTTCAGGTTCGCGCGTCGCGGCTTCGTAAATCTGCTCTTACCAAGGGTTACTTATGCGTATTTGTGTGTACCGCCACCAAGGCCGTGCACCTCGAATTTGCCTCTGAGCTTTCCACTGCCGTTTTCCTGGCTACTCTAGATAGATTCGTTGCACGCCGCGGTCTTCCGCATTCCATTCTATCTGACCAGGGTCGTAATTTTGTCGGAGCTAATAAGCAATTAAAAGACGTGCATCTTTTCCTCCGCGCTCCTCACGAGGAAATTTCGAATGTCTTGTCGAGTCGAGAGATAAGTTGGGTATTCAATCCTCCTTTAGCGCCCAATTTCGGTGGTCTTTGGGAAGCCGCAGTCAAATCCGCAGAACCTTTGTTATCTCGGTTATCCACCGAAGTTTTATTCACTTTCGAAGAATATGCCACTCTTTTCGCTCGGATCGAGGCTATTCTAAATAGCCGTCCTATCTGTTCATTGCCTTCTGCCCCCGCGGATGCCGCTGCTTACTTAAGTCCGGGACTCTTCCTCATTGGGGCTCCACTTTTATCCGTTGCCGAGATTCCTATTTCTGAGGATCATCATTTAACGTCTAGATGGAAGATCATTTCCCAGTATTCGCAGCATTTTTGGCGACGATGGTCCAGGGAGTACTTAAACTCGCTGCTGCAGCGTACTAAGTGGACCGCAGTGTCCAAACCAATAAAGCAAGGCGATGTTGTTGTGATCAAGGGTGTGAATAGCCCTCCCCTCTCCTGGCCTATAGCCCGCATCTCCGAACTCAAGCCTGGGCTCGACGGTGTACCTCGAGTGGCCATCCTTGAGACCTCCAATGGTACTCTCACTAGGCCGATCAACAAGCTCATTCCGCTCCCGGAATGACGTCTGTGCCATTTATGTTTTTTATTTTATATAATTGTTGCTCAGTTGGGCTGATTCTTTTCTTTACTTTGTATAATTGTTTACACAGTAGTACTGTTTTATTTTCTTTACATTATATAACTGTTGCCCAGTTGGGCTGATTCCATTTTCTTTACATTGTATAATTGTGCACCCATTCTTGTTACAGTATTTTTATTATTCCTTTTTTTTTTATCTTTCTCCTTACTCAAGCTGAGCTTTCTTTTCTCTTATTTTATTGTATAAATTTGCTGCTGCCGCCCTCCATTTTCATTGTATAACTTTTGGAATAAAATTGGGCAACATCCCAATTTTGGTTGGCGGTATGTTCGCGCCGATCGGCGCTTTTGTGTTAAGGGGAAATGAGAAAATCGTAATTTAGTTCAAGTGACGCCCTCTACCGACTTCCCTCATTAACCGGCCCTTTACTTAGTTTTCCTATTGCCAACCAGAGGGCAGTTGACTTTATTAACTCTCGCAAAGTTTAATATGCGGGAGTTCTAATCGCAATCTTAATCCCCTCAGGACCATTCTCGGTCACTCTGTTCCTGCACTCTGCCCTGGATGCAACTACTTTTGTCCAAGACTTCATAGTCTTCCTAGTTTTCATGCTCAAGGCTCACATAGCCTTCCGAGAATCTTTATATGTTAAAAGTGTTTTCCTTTCGTGCTACAACCAGTAAAATTTTCCTTTTGACTTTAATGAGTGGCGATAGCAGAGGAGGAGAGTTCAATCAAGTTTTACAGGCCACAAGGAGCGTTCGCTTGTCTGTGAGGACTTCGGGGGCCCCGCGAGAGCTAGAAGGCGACCGCAACCAGGTGAGTGCGCTTATCTGTATTTTTTGGTTGAATTATTTTCCCGCTAACATCTCCCCAAAGTTGCAGAACCTCGCTTTGATTAAATTGCAATTTTCATTAACAGAATGCATCAACAAGCCTACAGGCTATTCGTCTTGTCCAATGTTTGTTTAATTATCTTAAGGTATCTATGTATACAATATATGCATTAAAAATAAATAAATTAAAATTATTTTAATAAATAAAAAACAATAATACTGGTTTAAAGAAATAGATTAAAAAACAACAAAAAAATTAATAAATAAATATCAAACACTAATTTATTTACGACTTAATAAGTTCAACCCCTTTCTTCTAATCTAATATAACCTTACAATAACAATTATGACTTAGGCCTAACTTATATCTATTTAAACTAATTTCTATATTATACAATACTTATCCTAAATAACTTAATGCTAGGTTTCATAATTATATAGGTATATGATTCTATTACATTGGCACTCAGAGACTGTCGTTACTTTCACTGACACTAAATCACTCCCACTTGAATGGTCACTGGTTCATAACAGACTCTCGACTACATTTACTAACACAGACTTACCACTACTAAGTTGGCACATGATACTCCTCATGACTGACACCAATACTAAGTCACTGCCACTGGACAGTCAACGCCTTAGTAAGTGACTAACTGACTGGCGACTTCCCGATGACTGCTCTTCACTCACTGATCACTGATTCATGTCTGACTGACTACCACTCGACTACTGACTGACTCACTCGGCTGGAGCTGCCCAATTTAAACCCT
The DNA here is from genome assembly GCA_003667255.2 of Euschistus heros. NCBI lineage: Eukaryota > Metazoa > Arthropoda > Insecta > Hemiptera > Pentatomidae > Euschistus > Euschistus heros. The sequence goes on from RCWM02000054.1 coordinate 1,302,031, forward strand.
CAGCGAACATTCCAGACCGAGGGTCCAGACCTTTCGCGACAAGTAAAGGCTGGACCCTTCCCGACTACCTGCTTTTGTTGAGGGATCTAGCCCTTTCCGGCTTTACCTGGCCGAGGGCCCTTTAGTTGCCTGAGCGGTTCTCTATCCTAGTTCCTACCTCGGACCATAACATTATATTCCAGTTCAGGCTAAGAACGTTAGAGTACATTCGCACAGCGTTTATTGGATAGCTGAACTTCAACATAAAGTCGATTAAAAGATAAATACGTGCTATTTAAATATTTATAACTTACTGCCATATTTCGAGAGGGATGGAGTTCCAGAGGGTTGTAGAGCGGGCAAACTGAAATGTTAAAATGATCCTGAATTATGGAAAACCTGTTAAGTTGAAAAGAAAGAGATCTTTTTTCCAATTGTAAACTAATCCAAGTGTTTAGTCCCTCTCTTTTCTTTCTTTTTTTTCCGCTGTAACAGAACCTTTAATAAATCTGAATAGCTTTTTAGTGAGGTTATTAAAAATGTGTGTTTTATTACAGGAGTAAAATCCTTGAAGTTACCTTTTCCTGTCCAAAAGTTTAATATCCAATCCATGGTATCTATCTTCCTCGGGGAATATCCTTTAGAGGCCTTAGAAGTATGGCTAGGATAACAGTTTATATTACAGCAATATATTATCCTTATAACAATAGCCTTCAATAGCCCGAATTTTATGAAGGTGATAAAGTTTAATATGGTCCCTTTGATCACCAATAAATGTTACTTGCAGCGGTCTCATGAATCACGAGGGGGTGAATCCTCCCCAGTTTTGGGGGTGGTAATTTATTGCTTCCTTTTATTTTTATATATCCGGTGGTTGAAATAGAAAAAAAAAATCTGTTTTTAACAATCCTTATTTCATATTCAACAAAAGAAATAACAGATTAGATGCCAACAAATCTTTGACCATTTACCTCTCTCCATCCCAACCCATCAAAACCCGAATCCCCAAAATCAGCGCGACACATTCCTGACATCCACGTCTCGGTCTCCTCTTAGTACTTTTACATTTATGTCTTGATACTGATTATCTTCTGTATTCTATCTAATATTATTTTAGAGTTATCCTTCAATATCCCTTCCTTTGCTATTAATAACCTGAACTAATTAATACTACTACTAGTACTATACTAAACTATTAATACTGACCGGATTAGTATCCCGTATACTTCTATACAAAATGTTCCCCTACTTCAATAAAAAATCTAAATTAAAACCTAAAAATAAACTAATTCTATATAAAACAGTAATCCGAGCACGAATCACATATGCTTCACCGGTGTGGAGCTCAACTTGCTCCACTAACTATAATAAATTGGAAAGGGTCCAAAACATATGCATGAGGTTCATCAATGATTATCCTCGTTATACTAAAATATCAACCATGCTCCATGACCTAAACTTACTCCCTCTAAAACAGTATATCTTCGAACTAACCAAAGCGTACTTTTCAAAAAAAAGAAAAACATATTCAGAAATTCCCTAGTAAAAGAAATTGGTAACTACGATAAAAATTCCCTCCAAAGATGCACGCACAAAATAACTAAACATGTACACTTAACTTAAACCTTCCTACAAATCACTCAACTGCTATGTATACATATGTTCATCATTTATGTATGCTAGTTATTATATATTGACTATTTATATTTATTATTATTGTAATTAATCATTAATTTGTATTTGATTCTTATTCTATATTTTTTATTATGTTATGTATTTATTTTTCATTCTTTACTTTTCTTTTTTTTTATGTGGGTTTTTCCTTATTTTTCCTACTGCTCACAGATAATCTTTAAAGATTAAAACTATTTACTAAACTATAGAACTATGTTAATCATGTAGAGGACTTTATACCGGCACATGTATTCTAAATGATTTTGTAATTGGAAATATGACAATAAAGCCTTATTTTTTAAGAAAAAAAAAAAAAAAAAGAGTATCCCGAACTTCTTTATTCTGAGTTCTCTTTTCTTTTTCTTTTTTTTTAAAGCAAATATTCTATTTATACTAGTGATTCAATGTTCTATTACTGATGTCCGTGGTTAATTTTTTTCCACCAACGTTTTTGCCTACCTCTCGGACGATTACTTGGCATTTTTTTAGGCATTTTTAATGAAACATGCCCATTTCTTTTTCGTCCAATTTTGTTGAACTGCTATAGCTTTGCATCTAAAAGACTATTTGAAGAATAATGTTTGAATTTTTATTTCTATGTTCCTATATTGTTGGCGCGAACTGTTTTGCAACTTAACTGCCACAGACGGGCGTTGGATAAATAAAATAAAAAGTTTTGCAACTTAAAAAAAAAAACAAACAAGGGTTACTGGCGTTTAAGCGTGTATTAATTTTGTCTTGAATTTGATTTTGACTAGACATTGTGAACTCCAGATTCTTTAAGTTTCAATCGTAAAATAAGAATTCGAATTTTGTCTCATTAATTTTCTAAGATTATTGTTTTTAATTTATTGAATTTTGTATATTGTTTAGTTAGAAGTTTAATTTTTTTTTTCTCGTTTTTTTTGTTATTTATAACGATCTATATTACTTATTACCCTTAAGCGAGGCAGATTTATACAATAAAACCTTTAAAAAATTTAAAAAGTTTCAATAAAAAATATACATTAATTTTTATTCATATGCTGGATAGAAATAAAAAGAAAAAATATATTCAAGTTCAGACTGAGTGAGGTACATTTAAGATGATAGAGGTGTTGATTTATCCTGATTTTTGTCGTATGGAATTTTAAACCTAAGCAAAATATTTTCGTAAAAACAGATATAAATAGTTTGTTTTTGAGTAAGTAGATATTGCCTCTAGAGGAGATGGTAAACACAACTCAATCAACAGGTGATCGGTGGCAGGTGGTTTGTCGAGTCGATATTTACAGCCAGTATCGATACTATCCGCGACCCTTCATGTCCAATTCATCTTAGGGCTCTGTCGCTTCCTTTATCTCTCCACTTCCGGTCATGCTACCTTCTTCTTTATTCTATTTATTTGTATAGCATTGGACAATGCTAATGTTTTCTGAACGAGTTGACACGACTCCGCCGAGATCGATACAGTCATATTTAATATTTAATTATACCTCCTTAGGTAGTTAAGAATGAAAAGGCTTGGAAGTTTTAGTCAACAGTTCAATCTTCTTCAGACGTTTTAGACATTTGGAACCCTGATTGGTTTGCTACGGATGAATAATATATTCCGATTGGTTTGTCCGGCCACTTGCAAAACTTTTCTTTCAGCATTTCTATTTCTATTTCCTTTACTTAATTGAAATTGGTAAGATCCTCTTACCAGCGGGTATTAGCTTGGTTTATTTCTCTAGTCATATTCAATATAATAGAAGAATATTTTTCTCTAAATTTATATAAAATGGAGTTTTTTTCATGCAAATCTCAATTCAGCTCACCAAAAAACACTTATATGTGAAATTTCATGAAAAAAAAAATAAAAAAATATCAAGAACTTTTAACGGCCATAACAACTGCTGCTGTGCCGTAGTTCAACCGACTACAATAGTAACAGCATCGTAAGAATCAGCGTACATTCAGCTTTTTTATCCATACATAAAACATTGAGTTTACTCCTGATTTCAGTCAAAAACTGATGAGAATAAAAATATCCAAGGTCAACTATAATTTAAGATATCTCAATTAGGAGAAATCTTGCGACTTCCGGATTTAGGCTAAACTATGCAGTTTTAGGGCTTCTAGATGGCCTTAAAATTTGGTTTCAATCGGTCGCGAAATATATGACATAGCACAAATTATTTAAGTTTTTTTTTTCAGAAATTGAGTGCCTCTTACCTTCTAAAATCCTACAAAATTTCAGGGATAAAAATATTTAATTTTTGATTTTGACGAAATTTGGTTTCTACATGTTTTTTAAGATGAGGAATCTAAAACGGATATCAGTTTTTAGTTTAAAAATTTTCCTTACTATATTAATTAAATAAAACGTTTAAAAGTTGTCTATTTCTATTATTATATTAAATTTTACACACTAAATTTCAAATAAGACCATTTTTTAAAAACAGGTTAGTGGAGTTTTTTTTTTTTTAACCAAAACCTAATATTATTTTTAGATTATTTGTCAATCTTAGGGTTTCAAAGCTATTTGAAATAAAAATATAGGTGAGGAACTAGTACCTTAAAAACACAAAGTCCCGACCCCCACCCCTCTTGCTTCCCCCCCCCCCCCCCCTCCCCACCTCTTCAGCAACATTACAAGTACGGAACTCTGGTTATATGCCGACAGCTCGAAACCTAATTGTGCTATCGGAGTGTTCTTTGTTTTATTTTACTCCTAATAATATTAAAAACAAATTATGCTATATACACTTTTTATGTAGATAGCTTAGTTTCGCCGTAATACTTAATCATATACATAAAACTACCATTACAAAAAACAAAAAGTAACTTCAACAAATTATAGATTTTTATCATTACGCTTTGGGAAGAAAAGTATTAAACAAAACTTATAGATAATATAATTAGCTTTAAAATGATGTGTCTCATAACGCATAACATTAAAACGATAGCTTCATAGAGAGCGCTGAAAGAGTAGTGGATACCGGTGCGCCGGTCCTAGCAGGGCCGTGCTGAGGTGCACAAACGAGTATACTGCTGTTCATGATCATGAATAGTCATTAATTTGAAATGCAGCAATAATTTAATAACGATAATTTTTAGGTTATTACTTCCAAAGTGCATTTTTTTTTTTGCTATAATAGTTTATAGTTTACTTGTATCACTGATATAGTACAAAATTAGCATCGTAGATTCAACTCCACAAATCAAAACATCCGACTGCTGGATATTGTTCTCCATTCTTAGCTCTAAATGTGATAAAAAGTTTTCCTCAAAATATCTTCGGGTTTAGAGGAAGGATGGGGTGAAAGTCGTATGTTGTTGGCTGTCTGATCTCGGAACTCGGAAAACGTTACTTTTAGCACATAAATTTGCAAAAATGTCATTTTATTCCTCTCTTTCCCATATCATAATTTTAGAGCTATGGGAGAGGGAAAAATAGAAGAGTTTTTACTTGAGGTAAGTCACAGTTCTCCGGAATAACACGTTTTTCGGTACTCATTTGGCTATAACTCCGAAACTATTTGCCCGATTCAAAATTTTCTTTTTTCACATGAAAGCTGGTTAAATTTACTATAATAACCCAAATATTAAATTTTGATCTAGTCCTGTAAAACACCCACGGCAGAATATTGAGAAACCGGTAGTGTTGTGAAAAACTATTTTTCAGCACATTTATTACAATTACTCCCGAAATATTTCTTTGATTCAAAATCTATTTTTTCTATCTGAAAAATAGTTAAATTTATTATAATACCCTATATATTATTTTGATTATGAGACACATTATTTTAAAGCTAATTATATTATCTATTAGTTTTGTTTAATACTTTTCTTCCTAAAACGTAATGATAAAAATCTATAATTTGTTGAAGTTACTTTTTGTTTTTTGTAATGGCAGTTTTATGTATATGATTAAGTATTACGGCGAAACTAAGCTATCTACATAAAAAGTGTATATGACATAATTTGTTTGTAATATTATTAGGAGTGAAATAAAAAAAGAAACACTCCGATAGCATAATTAGGTTTCGAGCTGTCGGCATATAACCAGAGTTCTGTACTTGTAATGTTGCTGAATGAGTGGGGGGGAAAGCAAGAGGGGTGGGGGTTGGGACTTTGTGTTTTTTTAAAGTATACTTCATTTACTAGCACCCTGCAAAAATTCAGCTTTCCCCTAATTAGTTGCGACAAACGCTAATTTCTTGCCTTCATTGCCTGGGCTAATAGGTCAGTGTGGATTGAATTGTCAGCAGATCTGAACAGAAGCATATCGTAAAAATAGGAAGGATGATGTAAATTAATAGTTTAGTAAAGGAATGTTCTAAGTAGACACTATCGGATTAAGCCTACGTATTTCGCAATAGAGGCAGGAAACATGGGAGCGTCTCGGGATGTTGAAGACTTTGGTAAAACAGTTCATGATTTCGATCTGCCCTCGAGAACTTTTTAGAGACCAACATGAACCCCACACCATAGCCATGGCCAAAGAATAGGGTATATGTTACATATATGCTAAAATATATGTTATTGATTACAAATATGTTAAAATATATATTATTGTTTACATATATGTTAATGTTAATGTTAATCTAAATATAGATTTTTTTTAAAACAAAAGAGAAATAGAAAATAGAAAAAAATAAAAAATAGAACATTTTTTATAAATTTTTATTAAATACATACTATAACTTGCCTCATTCCAGAGCAATCAGTGATTTGGATGGTTATGACTGTTTTCATGCAAAATCTACTACAGAAATATTTGAAAAAGGAGTAAAATTAAAAACCGCACAAATATAGGAAAAAAAAATGTTTAAAATGTTAATAGAAATAAACTCCCCGTCAAAAGTATTGCAACACCCATAATTCTTGAGATTTTCCTGGTTTTTACCTTAATCCATACTTGGTTTATATTCATATTAATATTATTTATTAAACGTGAGACATTGAGGATTAGACGCATTAATGTTTTCCCCTGTTAATAACAAACGATGGAATTTTAGATTATTTTTTTTCAAATTTCCTTCAGTCCATGTTTATCATTCGTTTCGTTATTTACAAGTATGCCAAGATTAGTGGAAGCAGTCATTCAAGCCAGAGGGGGCAATATGTCTTATTAAATATAAATTAAAAATTTAAAGGTTTAAATTGTAAAAAATGAAAATTTTAAAAAGTAAGCTTAATGACTTTATCGTTTATTGAAAGAAATGTAATTAATTTTAATAAAAATTGTTTATTCCTAGTTTAGGAATGTTTATTATGGACTTTCGAATTTTTATAAAATTCAAATATTTCTAAGTGTTGCGATACTTTAGAAGGCGAGTTTATGTTTCTATAGCGATTTAAGATTTAGTTTTTTTTTATTGCCTAAATGAGTATGCAAGATTTAGCTACAAAATTAATTTTAAAACTTTATTTGGTTATTGTGACTCTCATTAAGTAAAATATGTTAAAAAGAAAAAAATATAATTTATTTTTTTTCAATCCCGCTAATACTTTTTCCACTTTTTATAAATATATGATTGAGTTATTATTTGTTGTCCTATGGTTTTGTCTAAATTTTAGTCAATTTTTTGTTATTTTTGAAAACAATAAAATAAATATTGTAGAATGAAGTGGTCTAATTATGATTTCCTGCATCCTTTTATTGCAAACTTATTTATTTCCATATTTTATGGTGCCTTGTACCATTGCATTAGGTTAGATGCGCCGTTCTCAAGTTCAAAAAACTTCTAGTCTTTGTTTTTCTTTTCAGTAGTTAATATTTGATTATTTGAAAGGCGTATTTTTCAACAAGTTTGAAACATCTTGATTTTCCAGGCTATATTTTTGTGTTTTTTTTGAATTCCACGAGAATGTTTTTTGTTGATATATAAAGATATCAGTATAAGATATGATTGACATTCGTAGCATTTTGGAGATGGTCTAACTTCCAGCAAATTATGTATGCATGTATGTATGTATGTATATGGGTGAGTTTCGGATAGCCGGATTGCAAGTATGCATGTATTATGTATGTATATGGTTTTTTTGTGAGTTTTTGTATGCATTGTATGTATGTATATGGGTGAGTATTTTCATCCTATTCCATTGATTAATCGTCTTGATTGGTTCATATGATTTTTTATTATAACTCTTTCTGAGGATATGATGGAAGTAACTTAGTGATATAGAAATACAAATAAAAAAAAAAAAATACAACACAAAATCAGCCCACAAATTCACAATTACACCGTTTTACAGATCTGCCAGGGTCTGACGTTTTTTTGAGTCCTAAGGACATCCTTGGCCACTCTCTCCTTCCACAATTAGAATTAATTCTCGTCCTTAAGGATGCTGTTTTAAGATGGCGGAATTTTATTAGTTTTTTTTCGTCCTTAAGGATAATATGTTTTAATGATCATGGTCACCTCTACAATAATTATTATCATGTGTTAGTAACTAAGAACTCTTACCACCTTGATACTTTTCGTTTTGAATCTCTTTCAGTTTAGGAGATCAGATAATTTTTGATAAGTATGTTGACTTCTTTTATGTAAGGAAGAAAATTCTTAATTAGTTGGAGCGGCTTATAAGCCCGTTAGGCGATATCATGAAATGAATTAATCAAATCAAAGACATTAAAACAAAACGACTTTTGCATATTTTTTATTTTCTACAAAAAGTAAATTAAATAACCTTAAAAAATTTAGTTTATTGTGTGTATCTTTTAGCACCCGTAGTTGTAATTCAAATTCAAAATACTTATCGAAAAATTATTTCCATAATTTGCGTTGTAAATACTATACTATATTCTGGAGGACATAGTTATTTTTGTTGATAACGTGTTATGTATAAAAGACAATTTCAACTGTAATTATCCTTTAAAATAAATCTATTTAATTAGATTTGGTGACAATTTTTCAAAATTATATCAACGCGACCGTTGAAAATTGTTAGATCCGTTCTGAAAAGTAGTATCCTTCAGTGTCTTGTGAAAAGAATGAAAATGGGAAGGGATAGTATTTTAAAAAATTAAAATAGTTCAAACGATTTTAAATAGGACGAAAACGTAATTTGTCTGAAAGGAGAGTGGCCAAGGATATTCTTCGGCGTTCTAAAATTGTCAGATCCTTGCAGATCCGAAACTAGTATCCTTTAATGGATTTTGGATTATTCCTACTTATAATTTAGCTACAAAACTTCCCTTAAAAAAAGGTCCATTATCTTAACCCATCATATTATCATACTAGTATCAAATGCCAGAAGTGATTTTTATCTCTTCTCTTGTCATATGATCGTTGCTGAAACGGTCCCAACTATAAATGTACTGAGTAATTAACCGCACAATTTCTCTTAATACTATCCTCAACTGTCCCATAATGCGGATTAAACGGATAGAAATAGCTCAATAATTCAGTTTTCAAAAGGGCGAAAATTAATTTGAAAATTAAGAGTTACCGAAGATATTCATTGGCAATCAAAGATTGTAAGATCCTTCATATATTTTTTGAAAATATATATATTAAAAAAAAAAAAACTAACTACATGTTTAGTAATAAAAAGTTAAAAGGAAGCAAGACAAACATTAGCTAATCTAATGACCAAACAGAGAAATATTAGGTTTACTCCTAGACGGATTTGCGAAATTGTTGGCTTTGACGAATTAAGAGAGACTAACGAGCTAATACAGTTGGGCCATTGTTTTCCAAAACGAGCTTTAGCAACGACTCTCCCCCTCAAAGGCACCCTCACACGCTCTAAGTCGATAAATTGTGGAACTTCCTCCCTTCTCGGGTCCAGCTCTCTTCAAACTGCCCGTTCCGCTGTAATCTGTTTGTCCAAAGTGCGTCCTGGATAATATATATTATTTATTTTATTTTATTTTTTTTTGTTTAAGAATAATTTATGGTCAATGTTGGCTATTAAATGTATGGATGCATATGTATTAAAAAATACATTTATATATAATGAAGCTTTCTTTACATTATTATCTGATATTGGATTTTATGAATCAGTAATTTAATCCTTTAAATTTTACCAATTTTTAAGAAAGGGGACAAGACCATATGCCTAAACTATTATAGAGCAGGGTGTCTACTAGTCGGGAATTTTGGGAATATGTCGGGAATTTCGTGTGGTCGGTAATAAGTCGGGAATTTACAGACAATTTGCGAAAGTCGGGAAAAAGTCGTCGTTAATACTAAATTTTTCAAATTTTTTTTCAGTGTCACTTAATGAAGCGTCTGATTGTTGTAGTCACTCCGCATACTTTTAAAGTTAACTAAATTTGCTACAATTTGAGATCAGGGTGAGATCTATATAGCCATTGGTTCCCAAGATACAGGGATATTATCTTCGAAAAGAGGCCATTTTTTTTTTTTTTTTTCGAAAAAGTGATGTTTTTTTCGATATGCGATAATTTTTGACTTTAGGGCATCGTTTGGAGTAGTTAGAAGATAAACATACTAAATGTCCCCACCCCTGGGGGTTGAGCATACGGTGGGGTGGAGGGGAAAAGGTCCCATTTTTGGGTTTTTCGATATCTCGGAAACGGTGGACTCAAGAATAATATAATTTAAATAAAAACTAAAGCTAATTTAATTGTCATACTTTTAACGGTATTTGAGATACACTTTATTGGAAATAATTTTCGAAAAATAATCATTTTTACCTCACTTTTTGCCAAACGTTTGCTTCTAGGGTTGGCCACGACCGTTTCTCAGAAGAATAGTCAGGAACAAATTGATAGCGCATTAAATTTAATTTAATTTGATGTATAACTTTGCTACTTTATTTTTAACTGGATCTATAGTTCAAAATTTTTTACAGTTATAACTTTTATTTAAATTTTTACAAATCAAGCATTAATAACGAAAATATTTACGTCTACTAGGTAATTATATTTCACAAGAGTATGGGGTTCTCATGGTGATGGCGTGAGTATATCATGGGGCTTGATCAAAATTTCATATAAGAGGTCTCATAGTAAATTCAACTAGCTTTCAGATGGAAAAAAAAAAAAAAATATATTCTGATCGGACAAATATTTTTGTAGTTATTTTATCCGGCAACCTCGTGTAACCTCGTAACTATTTTCAAATCGGATGGCAATACTCGACATTGATGTGTTTCTTGAAATTTATCTAGAGTAACCTGAAATATAAAAAAAAAATGTTTTCTTTTTTTTTTATATTGTTAAAATGTATGTTAAGTAGCAAAGTATGCATAGATTGATTTGTTTAGATTATTATTGAAACACCATTAAAATATCGATTGGCTAGGATTTCTAAAACTTTTTTGATAAAGTCGGGAATTTCTAGAAAAATTCTTGAAAAAGTCGGGAATATGTCGGGAATTTTGATAGCTGAAATTGGTAGACACCATGTAGAGGTATATCCTTGTTGAATGTAGTGTATAAAATTTTAGCCAATATTTTAACAGCAAGACTAAAAGTATATTCTGAACAGATTCTCACAGACTATCAAGGTGGTTTTAGACCGAACAGAGGAACATTAGACCAAATATTTACTTTGCGGCAAACCTTAGATAGAAAAATGCTACAGCCACAATATAAATGTTCACAAGCTCTTAGTGGATTTTAAACAAGCATTTGATCGAGTGGATAAGTCTCAGCTCTTTAATGCTTTAAAGGGATTCAATATCCCGCACAAGAAAATTAACTTGATTAACTTGAAAATTAAAATGACTATGTCCAAAACTCAGGCTAGTGTACTCAGAATAATACGGTCGCAGAATAAGCAGGAAAATACATTTTGACTCTGGAGTAAGACAAGGTGATGCCCTCTCAGCGTTCCTGTTTAATCAATCCCTGCATAAAGCAATCAAGAATTTGGAGTCTGGCGGGACTTTGGCGAGTCGAACCTACCAAATTCTTGGGTATGCTGATGTGGTCCTGGCAAGAAATGAGAAAACTTTAAAAGGTATTTTGCATAAGATGGCTAAATATTAGGTCTTGAAATTAATGCGGCGAAAAGTAAGTATATGGTATCTTCGGCTTCTGGAATTAGAAAAAAGCCGTGTAACTTATCTCTTGACAATCACTCTTTCGAAGCTGTTAACCACTTCGTGTATCTTTCCCCGGAGATGAACTCCGAAAATATAGTGAGCGATGAGGTTAAAAAAAGTATAATGAGTGGCAGTAGAGCCTACTTTGGCCTTACAAATATGATAAAATGAAACCTTCCATCCAAAAGGACAAAAGTCAGGCTGTACAGATCTCTTATCAGACCCGTTGTGTGCTATGGCGCATGAACACTAAAAGCAGCTGACCAGCAAGCATTAAAGATCTTCGAAAGGAAGATATTGGGCGCGTGTTTGGCCCTGTGTGTGTAAGGAGCACGGCGAGTTAGGAATAACCAGGAAATAGAAGATCTTATACAACGTGAAAATATAGTACGGTTTAGAAGGATCAGCTGGTTAGGACACCTAGAAAGGATGGCAGACACAAGAATGGCAAAAAAAGTTTTCCAGGCGACCTTCCCTGGAAAGAGAAGAGGAGGACGCCTTCGTAAGAGCTGGATTGCTGACGTGGAAGAGGACTTGGAAAAGATTGGCGTGACTAACTGGAAAGGAAATGCTTTGGATAGACATTGCTGGGGACAATTGTCAGGGAGGCCAAGGTTCACCATGGACTGTAGAGCCGAAGAAGATCCTTCTTATTATTTCAGAAATTAATTATCCATAATGATCCTATTTTCTCCTTATACCGCTGATTTTTCTCAAATCGAGGTCATTTTGCCTTTTTCCTTCCTTGAAAGTTTGCATACCCACTCTAATTCACTTGTCTCTTAACTTGCTTTCCGTAATCCTCTGGGTTGTCTTAAGGATTATAGCTTAGAGACCTTTTGATATAGAGCTTTTATTGAAGTGCTACAAATAGGCAGTTTACTAGGCAATGGCTTGCCATTGTTTCACAGTTCCGCTATTCTACTTACTGTATTCAGATACAGTTGTAAATATAAAGAACTTTGTCTACACGGTTTATAATAGTTATAAATGTGTTTTAGTATATTATTGAACATGTCTGCCTTGTATCTGTTATATTCATGATCTGCAGGGGTACTGTCTTTATGTCTTGAAATAATTGTTGTAACACTAAAAGTGACAAGAACATTATCTTTCTTTGATTAAACTAAGAACTTCCGTAATTGTAGTGCTCGTGGAAGCTCAGAGAATTAAAGGAGAAGTGTAGATTAGTCAGGTCACGAATTGTTGAAGCACGCTAAACTAGGAGCAGGCCGAGCTCTATCGAACCCAAGGATCAGAATTGATGATGACCTCCGTGACTTGGAGCCTTCGGGTAAGGATTGGAGGCTACTTCCTCTAAGGATAGTGAAGAGATCATCCTTAATGTCCCAGATAAGTCGGTTGGGCTTAATTTTAACTCTCATTTATTCTCTTATCTCGAATCACGGTATTTTTTTTTTGATATCTTTATAATTCAATGTTGTTGATTTTTGTTTATGGTTATTTCTTTTTTAACTATGGTGATAAGAAATGGACAGTTGTTTACTGGCAGCTGCATCCAGTTCCACTCATTTAAGTTCAATGCTCAATAACGCCTATTTAGTTGGATTCATTGATTGACCTATATTTCTTGTAGACAAAAGAGATGCCCCCCCAAAAAAAACAGCGAATGCCTTTTTGCCCTTAATAAAATCTCTAAATCCCAAGAATTGTGGCCTTATGAACAAGTTTATCAAGGGGAGTCCAAGTTCGAATTCGGTACCTCAAAAAACATAAAAAATTAAATTAAAAAAAAAAAAAAAAATATATATATATATATATATATATATATATATATATATACACATATATATTATGGATTGACTACTTTATTCCTGTATACGAAGATTACATTGTCTTATAATAGTCACGTCTCAACAATATTTACTTCTATGACTTGAAATAGCTGTCGGACACGACAGGTAGTCCATTTGACGTTGCTTACTAACCTTGTTGACCACTCGCAATCAGGCTGTCAGCTCTTCAACTATATTTCAATCACCGCTAGGCCTTGACATTGATTATATTTTTCGAGCACGTGCTTTAACTGCGTTCTCTTGTTCAAATTTCTCAACTTTCTAAGATTAATGTTATGATGTATGGGTGTCATTTTAATTGTCCAGCTTAAATACTTTTCAGATAATATTTGAAATTAAATATAAATATTTAGCAAGACCGAAGGTTCGGTACTGAAATAACTTATCAAAAGCCAAATACACAAAATCAACCTTGATACAATCCCTCCACCCCAATTTTCCAAACTGATTACTTTTTTAAAATCCGTTCATTATTAAATCTAACAACATGTTGAATTCAACCGTCGTACTACAATTACTTCTACTACATTTACCGAATAAATGTTCTACAATTACACTTTATTGATACTTACATTATGAATTATTCAGTGAGCTAATTATTCTCTCAACGTAAGAGGTTAACTTTTGTACCCGTTGACAAATGTAGAATAATTGTCTTATGAATTCTGAATTTGTAAGTTTCTTGACTGTAGATTCGAATTTAGTAGGCCTGAGACCAAGAAATAACAATTGTTTACCGGTTTTAATTTTCCCTTTTAGATTTCGTTTGATTTGAATCTACGAGTTTCCAGGATACTCTTAATTTTAGCTCTATGTTCTTTTTCGCGTTGAAATGCGAGCCCAGGTAGCTAAATTCAGACACCTACCCGAATTCGTTAGGTCCGAATGATATTTTTCTTCTATTCAAGAGTACGGCTTGGCTGTTATCCAGTTTTCTCTTGATTAATTTTCAGACCAAAGCGTCGATTAGCAATCTCAATTGAAAAAAGGCTTCATTCAGTCTCAGCTCTCCGAGAGCGTTTGACAATTTTATAAGTTTATACTAAATAAGACGTTGATAAGGCCTGTCCTCACATATAGATCTGAGGCAAGGACTACAATATATGATGGTTTTCGAGAGGAAAGATCTTTGGCGAATCCTTGGAGCAGTGTGTCCTTACTGATAAGTGCTTGTATGAGGAAGTCAAGACTCGGGCGCGGGTTGTAAAAATATATTAAATAAAGCAACCATCGAGTTTTATAGCGATGAAATTATCTCTCATGCATTTCCTTCCTGACACCTTCAGATTTCGAAATTATCACCATTCTTATTGCTAATCATTTATTTATTTTTTATCAGGAATAATGTCTAGTCCGATTTCTTAACCTTCTTTGTGTTTATGTTAGCCACTTACTTCAACTATCGTTTTCTATTTCATGTAGAGGATGGGACCTAGGATGCTACGTTAAGGAATACCTACTTATGGGATTCTGAGGGGAAAATAGGAAATATTATTGTTTAATATGAAGTTCAAAAAATATCCAAGTTTTTATCATAAGACTCATTCAGTCGCGTCTTTGCTATAAAAAAAACTTAGGTACCGATTTAAAATTTTATTCCTGATTTTCGAAGTGTAAAGTTGTTCTATTCCCTTTGATTTTGTATTGATATGATGAAGGCTTGTGTCTTTATTTGTAAATATACTTTTAATAATATATAAAGTTTTTTTTTTGTTCTTATTACTTACTAATGTAAACACGTTTTGTTCTCGGTTTGATTATTTTAATGTTAACATAACCTTATTATTCAATGAAGATAAAGCAGTTTATCCAGTAGAGGCGCTGTAGTGCGAATTTAATTGCTATTAGGCTAGTTAATAGTTGACGTGCGAGCCAAGGCTGTCACATAGTGCTCCGCAAGTTTCCTCGTTAATTCCCCAACTCCTTGTATTCAAGTCACTTGAACTATTTTCATCTTCCAGGAATTGTTGAGTGAAGCTTCGTTACAAACGGTTGTTCAAGTACAAAGATCGATGTTTGATGTTTTAAACAACATTTAGAGCGATTGTCATTGAAATAGGCACCTATTTGTTCTGATAATAACTTAGTGTTTGGTTTGTCATGACTTTGTATCTTCTTGTAACTAAAAAGAATATGAGAATTCTTTTCTTCTTTTTTTTTATAACAATTTATTGAAATTTACTACTGTACACAATGAGAATTATATTTCGGAATTAAAAATAATAATCGTTTATTTTTTTAATTATATTTATTTATTTAAATCAATTCATAACTACAGAACATCCCCTCAGCTTCTAGTGAATATTTTGATTTTGTTGATGTCTTGTTTTTGAAATTATATTATATATATATTATAGGATACTGGGAATGAAACAAGAAGAATAAAACAGGAAGAAGTATAGAAGTTATTCTATCAAGAGATCTCTTGATCTCGCCAGTTCCTTTTTTTTAGTGCTTAAATTTTTACTTAATCTGCAATTACGAATATATGTGCTAAAAATAATGCTATCATATTATCAACTACAGTTGTAATGTTTTTTTGTTTTTTTTTTTACTTTATTTTTCAATTCACACATCTGTCTTCAAGCTTAAGACAATCAGCGAATTTATTGCGTACGTAATAAATAAGACGATGGAACTTAAAACATGAGAGAGACAAGTACCTTACCTTTACCTTACCTGGTACCTTGGTTAACTGGTTTTATTTCAGGTTATTGGTTATTTGAGGAGATACCTCCTTCTACTCGTTTTTAGCACTCGGTTTGTATTGTCGGGAATGTTTGTTTTGCCCATCTTTTCTATAAATATGTTAGGATGGTCATGAAGTTTGTTGTTGTAAATTATTATGTATTTTGATGTGGTATTTATTGACTGTAGCAATAATGAAGATTTAGACAGTTAAGTGGTGCAATCGTTAAATCGAACAGTTTTAAAATGGCGCAATAAGAATTTATATTTTGTGTTCGATTTAATGACTGCACACCCTAACTGCCTATATCTTTATTGTGTATTTTGCTTTTATATGGTCCAGTACTGTGGCTATGTCTAATTCTCGAAGTATAAAATAAGAGTTTCTCCGTTTTATTTTTTTATTAGTTCCTGAGGAAAATAGACCGAAACAGAGAACAATAGGTTTTGATATTTTTAAAATGCAGATTCACAAAAACGATGTTTCTTTTCTTTATTTTTATTGTTACAATTTTTTTTTTTTTGGATACATACATACATACATGCATTCATACCATATTATTAAGCACATGGAAATTAATAAACATTCTTTCATTAACCAGTTCACTACGGATGCGAAACATGGCCGCTGACGTTAAGGGAAGAACATCGCCTTAAAGTTTTCGAAAATAAAGTACTGCGTAGAATATTTTGCCCAAAAAAGGTTGAAGAAACAGGAGAATTTAGAAGGCTTCACAATGCGGAACTGCGCGAATTATA
Source organism: Euschistus heros (assembly GCA_003667255.2). NCBI lineage: Eukaryota > Metazoa > Arthropoda > Insecta > Hemiptera > Pentatomidae > Euschistus > Euschistus heros. The sequence goes on from RCWM02000054.1 coordinate 1,318,938, forward strand.
TCCGGTAAATATAGTTGAAGTAATAGCTTGCGCGGGGCTAAAATGTTCATGTAAAGTCGTTGGGTTTAATAATGATCGAATTCCGAAAAAAGTAATCGGTTATGAGCCGTCGGGTAAACGACCGAGGGGTAGACCGAGACGAAGATGGGAGGATTGCGTCAGGGCCGACCTGGAGGATTTAGGTTTTGGAGGAGTGGATTAGAGGGAAGTGTGTGGTCGACGGTTGGTGGTGTCGGCATCGAACCTTCGGGTTCGCTAAGCCTTAATTTTTTATTTCATTAACACTTAAATCTATGCTATTATATAAAAGGACTAGCCATTTTTCGTTTGTGATCAATATCCATGAAAACTACTGAACCAATCTGTACCAAAATTTAACTACGTCTTTATAGTTTCAGAAAGATTCAGCACTAATAAAATTCATTGCTTTTCATTAAATTTGATATTAAAAAAAGCGATAATATGTGGATGACAGCGAAGTTTGAAAAGTGACCAATAGGTGGCGAGCACCATTCTATATGAGAGGTTACAACCTTGAGCTTGAAAATAATAAGATTTATAAAAAATGACAGATATGTGGTTAACAACATTTCGGAATTGAGTTTATAAATACTTAGCCCATCTATACCAAATTTTAACTACATCGTCTTTATAGTTTTAGGAAAGTTTAGCAATAATAAAATTTACAATACTAAAAATTTAAATGCACAATGTTGAGTGGCAGAAACGAGGTTTGCTACACTGTCATATACTTTTATGGTTAGAAATTTAAATCCAACCAGGTGAAATCAATAATTATTTCTGACAAAGAAAAATGTCGATCCTTTGCTTTTTGATATAGTGGATACAAATAGGATTAAAGGGCCGTTATTTTTAAGCACTGATAATGCAGTCCATTATCCCTATGAGTTTCTTAATGGTCTCTGTCTATCTGGATAACCTGCTCAAACTTTGAAATGAAAAGTTGTATATCAAATTAGGCTTTATCGTAATCTTCAAGCACCTTTTCTGTTCATTTTTAATCTGTTTACGCCATTAGAATAAACAGTATTTTTTTTTTTTTTTTTTTTTATGTGTAGTGGTTGCAGTAATTTTCAATTAATTAAAAGACAATTTATTATTGGTGAGGTGAACGATATAGGAGGTCGCTGCTGCGGCTGTAGGCTTTCGCTGCCGTTACCTAGCAACGGCCATATGATAGCCCAACTTTTTTTTTTTTTTTAACATAATAACTTAGACTAGGAGATCCCTCATCCACTTCATTTTCAGCCCCCGTTGAGTTATGTCAGGTATCTGTACTGCTGCCATATTATGTATTTGTTTGTTAGTGTGTCCACGTAGTTTCTCATGAAATTGTCGATAAAGTTTATGAATATGGCTCTTAACTGTCGGAATACGTAAGTCTGTATATAGTATATCGTTTGACACATAACGAGGGGAGTCTGTTATCAGTCTTAGTAATTTAGATTGAAATGTCTGTATTTTCTGAGTATGTGTTCTTTTGGCTGGTCCATAAATTTGCGATGCATACGTCCAGATGGGTTTAATCAAGTAACCGTAAATGTTAAGTTTTTGTTTTATTTGTTAGTAGTTTTGAGCGTCTGTGAAGTACTGAGTATAGAAGTCGCAGTCTTAACTGTAACGTTTGTTTTTTTTGTCTTGACGTGTGGGCCCCATGTCAGTCTTCTATCAAGTGTATGTCTTAAGTATGTCACTTTTTCAGTTTGATGTGAAGGTTGGTTGTCAATGTAAACAGGCGGGCAGGAATCGCGTCGTAGTGTAAATGTAATATGAAGGGATTTGTCATAATTAAGTTTTATTTTCCATTTCTTTCACCAAGTTTGAATCTCGTTGAGGTTGTGATGAAGTGTTAAGGTGGCTTGTGGGGGGCCCACGTCTCTAGTCATGATTGCAGTGTCATCTGCGTAAGTAGCAGTTATTACGTTATTGTTCGTCGGTATGTCATAGGTATATACTAAGTATAGAAAAGGTGCTAGAATTGAGCCTTGAGGGACTCCTGCTAAAATAGGTTTGATGGAGGAGATATTTGAGCCCTGGCGAACAGAGAAAAAACGGTCTGAAAGAAAAGATTGTAAGATAAGGTAGTAAGAGTGTGTTAGTAACGGTTTCAATTTTACTAGGAACCCCTGGTGCCATACTCTATCAAAAGCCTGGGAAACGTCCAAAAACGCCCCAGAAGTGTAAAGTTTTAGTTCTAAAGCAGCGGATATGTAATCTGTGACTCTATGTAATTGTTGTGTTGTTGAATGATGTGAGCGGAATCCAAATTGGTGATCAGGTATTGTATTTAATTCAGTCAGTAATTTAGTAATACGGCCCAGTAGTAATTTTTCAAGTATTTTTGAGCAGAGCGGTAAAAGACTAATAGGTCTGTA